>OX382315.1:0-2500000 GCA_947507805.1 Aporophyla nigra | reverse complement strand
TGGTTTCTTCATCAATCTTTACCTGTATGGTGTGTTTATAAAAAGTAGCCCTATGTCCTTCCCCGGGCTTGAGATTATCCTATCCAGCACAAACGGATTACTAAACACTGACTAATAAACAGGTCGGACCAATGTTACTTGCATTTAATCACTACATAGTATAAAACAAAGTAGCTTTCTTTGTCCCTGTGTCCCTATGTATGCTTAAATTTTTAAAACTACGCAACGGGTTTTGATGCGGTTTTTTTAATAAATTTTGTAATAAGTAAAGAATTATGTGGTATATAACTGGAATAGTTGAACATCAGTGTTAACTTATCTGTGTTTTTACTGCAATATACTCCTGTGTTCCCGCAAGCGCCTGCAGAAATTCTCATAAACTATAATGTTGAGGCTACGTGATTAAAGCTAATCGTTTTTATTTATTAACATTTGTTGTTCGTCTACCTACATCTGTCTTTCTGTATCAGAATAAAATTTTGCACGTTCACATCACGCAACGCATTTTTAATTCCCGAAAATATACCTGGATCAATCCCGCACATGGTCCTTTGAACCGGATTTGGATATTTGAAGAATATTTACTCCGATCAGCTTATAGTTACAAAGGGATTGAAGAGAATTGGTGGACATCAAAAATCATAGTCGACGCCCGGTGTGGCCGGTGAATTCTGCTACGTCATTCAGATGCTTTTGGAATTTACGTGGTCTGGACACTTAATAGCTGAGAAAAGGCGTATTAATTATTAAATTGGTGTACCCAACACTCTATTTATCAGGTAAAATTAGTGTAAGTCAGCCGTTAATAGCCAGGTTAGTACAAAATAACTTATGTAATTTTTCTTTGTTCTGTGAGTGGTTACAAATTGTAATACAATTATTAACTGATCAGTAATCATTGTTAATTTGTTTTTATTTACATTGTTAAAGAGTAGTTCTTTGTAGTAACTGCATTATTTTGCTTTACGGTGTAATAATTTTACAGTTATTGAGACAGTTACGTAATCACATTAGTTAGCACAGATAGACAATAGATTCATTGCAATTGCTGTGTTATTATTAAAGTTTAGTACAATATAACCGTCAATACGTATAGTTTATTATAAATTCTTATTATTTATGTAACTTCACTCTAAAGTTAGTGTATTTTACTCTTGTACGTATTTCAGGCTGCATCATATGTAATTGTGATTTAAACGTTGCTATCATTTTATTTATATACATTCCAGGTTGATCGCACCAGCTTACGCAATGCCAGAGGATAAGGAATTTAATAAGGATATTAAAGATCTCGTTAGAAAACGAGCGAGTTACAAAGGAAAGGTGACAATCTTCTCTAACCATTTAAATTCCTTGAATCCGTCTTCTTTGAGCCCTACTGAGGTAAGTGAGTTACAATTACGTCTTACTAGACTCGAGGCATTGTATGCCCAATATGATGAGGTGCAATTATTGCTGGAGTGTATGACTGATGACTTGGATAGTCAGATGTTGGAACGCGCAGAGTTTGAATCTCTTTATTACAAAACCCTATCTAAAGCTCAACAAATGTTGCATGATAATAGGAAAAGAGATTTTAATGATACCTGTGACGTAATGTCGCGTTCTAGCAATCATAAGTTTGTTAAATTACCGACGATTCAGTTGCCGAAATTCAGTGGTTCGTATACAAACTGGTTAGAGTTTCACGACACTTTTGTTAGTCTCATCCATTCCAACGATGATATGGATGAAATAAATAAGTTTCACTATTTGAGGTCATCCCTAGAAGGGTCTGCTGCTGTGGTGATCAACTCAATTCAGTTTTCTTCTGCAAATTATTCGGTAGCGTGGAATCTTCTCTGCGAGCGGTTTGATAACAAACACCTGCTTATCCAGCATCATGTTACTGCATTATTTCAAATCGACACCCTTCAAAAGGAGTCGTCAGTTAATTTAAAAGGTTTACTTGATGTTGTCAACAAAAACATACGTACCCTTGACTCCTTAGATGAACCTGTTAATCATTGGGATACTTTACTCATTTATATTGTCACCCACAAATTAGATAGCAAAACTTATCGTGAATGGGGTGAGTATAAGGGCCGCCTGGAAAAGCATTCTAAAGTTACGTTTGAAATATTTATTACCTTTATTAAAAACCGTGCTGAGATATTAGAAACGTTCGAATTGGAAGCTTCTACGAATACTAAACATTCGCACACAAGTAAAAATTCAAACAAGGTTAGGTCAATGTTGGTACAGGATTCTAAGAAAAACTATTCAGGTGAAAGTTCTAGTAAACAGGATGATGGTGTATCAAATAAGCCTAAGAATTGTGTTGTGTGTAACGGTGATCATAAGCTAAGTTGTTGTGCTCAGTTTTTATCGTTGAGCAATGAAGCTCGTTTGCAGTTATTACCTAAATACAAAGTTTGTTACAACTGTTTTAATCTGGGACACTATGCAAACAACTGCAAAAGGCCAGGTTGTAAAATATGCGGTCGTAAACACAACACCACTGTTCACGTTGATAAATCCTTGAAGTCAGACGTAAGTGGGGCTTCTGCGAGCAGTGTTGTTGGTGATACGAACAGCGGTGCGACTGTCTCCACTCAGCCCACTATTAAAGGTATAGGTACCGGTGTGTCGCTGTCCGCGAGTGTTGAACACGGTGACGTGTTATTGTCCACTGCTCTCGTCAAGGTCATGGGTATTAAGGGTCAGCAGTATGTTGCTCGTGCTGTGCTTGACAGTGGCAGCACGTCATGTCTCATGACTGAGAAATTATACCACCTACTAGGTTTGACTGCTAAGAGTGTAAACAATTCTATTATAGGTATCAACAACTCGTCATCTTTTATCAACAAAATGTGTTCGGTATCAATAAAATCTTTAAATAATAATTTTGGTACGGATACCAATTGTTTTATTCTCCCATCCGTCACAGATAAGATTCCAAGTAAACATGTCAATTTGTTCAAAATTAAAATTCCTTCTGATATCTGTCTCGCAGATCCTAATTTTAACTCACCGGCGCCTGTCGATATGTTGCTGGGTGCTGACATCTTTTGGGATTTATTGGAATCTCAATGAATTAAGTTAGGCGATGGGCAACCAATTCTTTGTGAGACTAAATTGGGTTGGTTGGTGTCCGGCCCAATTAAAAATGGTATTTCTTCTAAAAGTTTAAAATGTAATTTTATAAAGGTGCGTTCAGACTGTGATGATGAATTGAATTTTAATGTTGATCAACAACTCACAAAGTTTTGGCAACTTGAAGAAGTATGTACTTCGTCTCCGTATTCCTCGGAGGAGAAGCTATGCGAGGAACATTTTTTGAAAAACACTACTCGTTTAGCAAATGGTCAGTTTTGTGTTAGGATTCCTTTAAAACGTTCCTCGGACAATTTAGGCGAATCTTTGTCAAGAGCCAAACACTGTTTTGCTTCTCTGGAACGTAGATTTAAATCTAAAACTCAATTTTCTATTATGTACAAAGAGTTCTTAATGGAATATGAAACTTTAGGTCATATGTCTAAATGTAAAACTATTGATGATCAAGCGTTTTACATTCCGCATCACGGAGTTCTGCGCGAAAGCAGCACCACTACTAAGTTAAGGGTGGTGTTTAATGCAAGTAGTTTAACTAGTACTGGTATGTCTATTAATAATATCCAGATGATTGGACCCGTGGTACAAGACGATCTTTTGTCGATCCTGTTGCGTTTTAGACAACATAAGTACATCCTAGCTGCTGATGTTGAGAAGATGTACCGGCAGATAGTTGTTCATCCAAACGATAGGTATCTTCAACAAATCCTTTGGCGTGATAATCCGTCAACTCCATTACACGCTTATCAACTTAATACCGTGACCTACGGCACAACCAGCGCTCCTTACCTAGCAACCCGGTGTCTTCGGCAGTTAGGGCTAGAGTGTGTTGATAAGGAGATTGGTGACGTCATCCTCCATGACTTTTACGTGGATGACTTGCTCACCGGAGGAGATGACATTAATGAGGTCAAGGAGTTGCGTCATAAAGTTACTTCAACTCTCGCTTCAGCGCAGATGAATCTAAGAAAATGGAAGTCCAATGACCAACAATTGGTAAGTGGTTCTGACTTTCCCCAGTCTTCACTGGATTTAAATGTTGGAGGATTTGAGTCAACCAAAACTTTAGGCTTAGGTTGGCAGCCACTGTCTGATTACCTTTGTTTTCCAATTAGTCAGCCAGTTAATTTTAATAACACAAAGCGTGACATGCTGTCGATAGTTTCACAAGTTTTTGACCCGCTTGGATTATTGGCTCCGTGTGTAATTGTTTTGAAAATGTTACTTCAGAAGTTATGGCTACAAAAACTATCTTGGGATGAACAGCTATCACCGGACATTAGTAAGCTTTGGAATGAACTGATTATTAATTTACCTAAGTTAAATGAAATTCATATTCCACGTCGAGTTTTAATTGATTGTTATGAGTTTTTAGAATTTCATATTTTTACTGATGCGTCGGAACGCGCCTACGGCGCTTGTCTGTATGTACGAAGCGTTGATAAGCAGGGTCAGGTTTTAGTGCGCTTATTGTTAGCCAAAGGCAGAGTTGCGCCACTCAAGCCGACAAATACCCAGACTTGAGCTATGCGGTGCTCTTGTAGGTGTTCGCATCTTTCAAAAGGTTGTGGCAGCATTACGAGTCAGCGCGCGGCGCACTTTCTTTTGGACTGACTCCACTATTGTCTTAGGGTGGCTAAAAATGTTACCAAATAGATTACAGCCGTTCGTTCGTAACAGGGTTGCCGAGATTTTAGATAATACTGGTGGCTGTGAGTGGAGACATGTTCCAACTGATCAAAACCCTGCTGATCACTTGTCTCGTGGGTTAGACATTAATTTATTACCCGGTTTAAATGATTGGTGGTCCGGTCCTAGTTTTTTACTGAATGAAATGTCTGATTGGCCTTCTAAATTAATGAACTTCAATAACGCAATTTTGCCTGAAATGAAATTAGATGTCACCTTGCATGTTTTAAATAATAATAATGAATTTGATGACTTAATTAATTTTACACGGTTTTCAAACCTTTTACGACTTCAGCAAACAGTCGCCTATGTATTACATTTTATTGACGCATGTAGAAAACAATTTATTCGCGGTCCCCTTTCTGCGCATGAACTAGAACGGGCCTTAAACGTTATTATATGTGTATCTCAAAGTCAATCTTTCAAAGACTATAAATTACTACTGAATAATAAACCATTACCGAAGAAAAGTGAATTAAATAAGTTTAACGTTTTTCTAGACGATAATAAGATAATGCGGATTCGAGGTAGATTACATTATTACACATTCAGATTTTCCTTATAATAAAAAACACCCGATTCTTATTCAATCTAGTCATCATTTTTCTAAGTTACTTTTTAATTATGAGCATAAAAGATTGTTTCACGCTGGACCCCAGCTATTGTTGGCGTCTATACGTGATACGTACTGGCCCATTCGAGGTCGCAACCTAGCTAGGATGTGCTGCGAGCAATGTGTTCGTTGTTGCCGATTTAGAGGTGAAACTGTAAGTCCTATCATGGGAGATTTACCACAGCAGCGACTTCTGGCAGGTTATCCTTTTGAAAATATAGGCATAGATTATGCAGGTCCTATTCAGTCAGCTGTTCGTCAAGGTCGTGGCTGTAAATTAGTAAGAGTTTATATAGCCATTTTCGTTTGTTTTTCTACAAAATCAATTCATCTTGAACTAGTCGGTGATTTAACAAGCAAGACTTTCATTATGGTGTTAAAAAGGTTCATCTCACGTAGAGGAAAGCCGAAAAATATCTACTCGGATAATGGGACCTCGTTTGTTGGTGCATATAATGACCTTTCTAGGTTTCTTAAGGCGAATTGCAGCTTGCTTTCCGAGGAGATGGCTAAGGAAGGAATTGCCTTTCACTTTATTCCTGCATATTCTCCTCATTTCGCTGGCCTTGCCGAAGCTGGTGTTAAATCAACCAAGCATCACTTAGTTAGAGTGCTGGGCCTTTGTAACCTTACCTACGAAGAGCTATACACCATGATGGTTCAGGTTGAAGCAATTTTGAACTCCAGACCACTGACACCGTTATCATCGAACCCTGAGGATCTAACGCCGCTCACACCCGGTCATTTTTTGATTGGACGTCCTATGACATCGCTGCCGTCACCTGATTATCGAGACCAGTCCATCAATTCTCTGACTCGATTTGAGCGTATTGAGCTTCTCCGACAGCATTTTTGGAGCAGATGGAGTAAAGAATACATATCGGAGCTCCAACTTCGCATGAAATGGCGAGCATGTAAGGGCTCCTTGAAGCTGAATTCTTTGGTCCTGTTGAAGGAAGACAACCTCCCCCCACTCAAGTGGAAAATGGGTCGGATCGTTGCTACTTATCCAGGGACAGATGGCGTAGTCAGAGTTGCAGACGTCAAAACTTCTAATGGTCTGTTACGCAGATCATTCAGCAAGATTTGTCCCTTGCCTATCTATCCGGAGGCTGAAGATTCTTAGTGGTTGAAAGCCAGGCTTTCAACGCCCGGGGGTATGTTCCCGCAAGCGCCTGCAGAAATTCTCATAAACTATAATGTTGAGGCTACGTGATTAAAGCTAATCGTTTTTATTTATTAACATTTGTTGTTCGTCTACCTACATCTGTCTTTCTGTATCAGAATAAAATTTTGCACGTTCACATCACGCAACGCATTTTTAATTCCCGAAAATATACCTGGATCAATCCCGCACATCCTGTATACTATGTTATTTGATTTTAAATTTTCCGCATTTTCCGGCCGACTCCGATTACACCCAAATTCGTAATTCGTAATATATGTACATACACATGGTACACATACAGCCAAAAAGCTGAAATAAATGAGGTTTTTTTTTATTAATTTTGAGGGTAGATGTCAATTTTCTCATTTTGGGTAATAGAGTACCCCATGGCGGTTGACGGGATATGTAGATTTTGGGATTTAGATACACGTGAGCAAGCTACGTATGGGAAAAGCAGGGCATGCCTAAATGTATCCCCGCTAATCTATTTTTATTTGCTACTTATAAAAACTATATACCTAAACAAGGAAATCTACGATCCTATATTTAAACAAACAATAAAGAACAATTGTTATACGACTGAATTAAAAATAAAAAGTAATTAATAGTAAGTAATAAAAGTAATAAATAAATAAGACTTTCAAAGTTAAAGTTCGCGAGCACATTCGCAAAAAGTTGGCAGTTTCATTACAACGATAATGTTTCTTCATTGTTTGTCTTACTTGATTTTAGTAAGTTCATTTGTTTATATATATTTATGTGTGTATATATTTATATATAGTTAGGTATGTATATTGTATTTATGGTTTAAATAGGTTTATGCGTTTATATTTTAAATATTTGTTCACCAAATTTATTGCACCTGTGTAATGTATCCACTGTTTGTCTCTGCACCACCCAAAGGTTGACTGGTAGAAAATGCCTATGGCATTAAGTCCGCCTCTGTAAATTTGTGTGCGTGAAGTATTAAATAAATAAAATAATTAATCGCTATCTAGGATAAATGAAGAATAAATGACATGACAATAAAAATGCATACAGAACACAACCATCAATGACGTTTGCCCTCACGCGTCTACCCGCGTTCGGGTCGCGCACTCGGCGATGCCTCGCCATTGCTCTGATTGCATTGCATTGTTCGCCCCTCCCCCGCGACCGCGACGCCGCATCGCGCTCCGGCTCCGCCCGTGCTGCCGCCGCCGTTAGGCGCTTCGTTCAAGTCAATCATATTATCGTGATAACTTTTAAACTATTCGGCCAAATTACTTAGTGTGAAAGACAAAGTTTATCTACATTAAATACTTAATGCGAGAAATGTTGAATTTGATAAGACTTTGATAATTATATACTAATATGTGCATTGTAAAATAGTACCAAATTTAATTAAATTTATGGTTCACAATTTTGGTCGTACTGGCTTGCACATAAAAGGTACAATATATGCTGTCGCGGACTTTTATTTAGATCTACTTAAGATAAACAATCCAGCTGTACATCATCTTTATGTAACTCCATTGGTTTAGGCAGCGCACGCCAAGATAGCTCTCAGATGGAAGATTTTTTTCTAACTTAATTGACACGTATCGTTATATTATGACCAAAGTTACCTAAAATCATTATAAATTGTAGCCTATGTGTTATTCTGATGAATAACCTATATTACTGTAAAGTTTCATCCAAATCCGTCCAGTAGTTTTTTCGTGAAAGGGTAACAAACATACACATACACATACATCCATCCTCACAAACTTTCGCATTTATAATATTAGTAGGATATGACATGTACTATACAATAATTCATCTAACAATTTTTACCTTTGATCCAACATTTGCGATATCCAGATTTTTTTTAATTTTACTTTATTATTGATTTTATTTTTCTGTATGTTTAATTTAATAACTATTTAATTAGATTAACAATTCACACAGGCCGCATTTTTTAAGATTTCTCCTGATTGTTTACAATAATACGCTATTGTAAGCTATTATAACTACACTATTGTATTAGGTTAGCCTGTAATGATAGTTGTATGTGTTTTTAAATAAATAAAAAAATAAATAAATAAATATAAATATTTGCACACCTTACTAGGTAATGATACAGAGCACTTAATATTTCTTTGTAACATCTGTTTATACCGATTTATACCTACCTGTATTATGCAAATAAATGATTTGATTTGATTTGTCATGTTGTCAAACATGGTCGAACGCAGCTTTGTGTTAAGCAAATAAAAAATCTGAGTAAATTCCATTATATTACAATCGACTCCTCCTTCCTCCTCCGCCTTTTAAAAGGCGACTAAGGGACTTACTAGAGAATGGGCAGCAGCGTTCGAGGGAGGTGGGCTGGTTGGAGTAAATACCAACGGCCGCCATGTCCCACGCACAATGGTCCACTCAAAGGACTAAGTGCGTATACCAAACCCCCATAACATAGAACATAGGCTAAGTTGTGTTATATTGTATTCATCTCCGGGACGTATCCATTTCATTGGAGTCCCCGGAAGAACATTATGAGTCAGCGACAAGGAAGTGCCGCGAAAGGCGAAAATAAGGAGTCAGTTAATATCCTTCTCCGTACCGTGTGGTGTCGGACGTAAAGAATAACACCACCCCATTTCTTCCCGTGGGTGTCGTAAAAGGCGACTAAGGGACTTACTAGAGAATGGGCAGCAGCGTTCTCTATGCATTTTACCACCATACTGCGATCGCCAACCCGCCTGCCAAGCGTGGTGATTATGGCAAAGCCCCCCAAATTGGGGGAGGCCTAAGTCCAGCAGTGGACGTCTTACGGCTGAAATGATGATGATGATGACAATCAACTCCTTAATCAGGCCACGTTTATTATTTTTTGTATATAGTAAATTTGGAAAAATGACGATAACCAATTAATCGTCAATGTGTCTTCTTCAAAACCGCATAAAAACTTCTTTGATTGATCATTATTACGAAGCTCTGATTGATAACTTACATGGAAATGTATCGGTGACTCGATCTAAAGGACTGGTATTTTAGTCCACAAACACACAACACACAATTGTCTGCAGAACATTATGTATCAGGAAATCCAAATGAAATAGCCTCTCCAAAATGCCAGCTCTTGAGTACAGACCCCTGCATTAATCAAGTAGTCTTCACGCATACACTTAACTTGGGAAATGGGGTAGCCGATTAATGCAAGCACCCCTACGTTTCGAGCACCCTTTGCAGTCAATTCTGCAACCATCCCTGCTGTGTGGCAAATCTTTTCACCACGTAATGAGTTATTTAGAGAGCAGTGGTGGTCAAAACGGCTGCGATTTTTGGTCGTAGGTTCGAGGCTAGATAAACACTTTGTATAAATTATTTCATTACCACTGCTCTCGAAACGGTGAAGGAAGAAGACCTAGAACCAAAAATTCTAAGACATGTGACATCCACCAACATCACATCACACCATCAATTAATCATCACATCATCTGGCCTGTTAGTCTAGTGGTTAGTTACCCTGACTGCAAAGACTGAGGTCGTGGGTTCGATTCCCACTCAGGACAAATGTTTGTGTGATGAGCTCAATCATTTGTTCTGTGTCTGGGTGTAATTTATCTATAATATGTATGTATTTAGAAATATATAAGTATGTTTATACAGGCCATATACAGGCTCTGCCTAGTTTGGAATCAGATAACGTTGTGTTGGTTGTCCTAAGATATTTATTTATTTTATTTTATTTACACACATACTCTCACTCTCACTCTCACTCTCACTCTCACTCTCTCTCTCACAGAGCGGAGTGTCTCTGCAGTGAGAATATTATAGGCTGAATTAGCATAAGTTATTTCAGGTTTGGTTGTTCTAACACTATAAAAAACAAAAGCTGTCTTTTGTAGATCTTCGATCGTTAAGGATCTGCTACCGTCAGAAGCCCAAAAGTGTTACAACCAATATCACCAAAGGGTTATCGTATTACCCAGTTACTGGGTTGTATAGGTCAGATAAGTAGACGCTCCATGTAAAATACTTATATTCAACTGCACCCAGTTGGAATGAGAACCGACCCAACTTAGTTGGAAAAAAACTCAGCAGTTTGATAATCATTTTGTATGATATATCAGTCAGTCCCTTCGAAGACCATTTTTTCTTTTATTGAAGAAACTAGTATAGTCCTCCAGGCCGTATTTCGGCCATGGTGGCCAATCTGACGGAGAATAGCCATCGCCGCGGGAGATATTATAGTGCACAAGTGTATGCGTAGACACAGGGGCATTCACTCTTCCCTCACTCTCATAGGCCGATAGGACGGCAATCCAAGACGACCGGAGAGAGATCAGGTGCAGGACCAACGGAGACACATGCGCACCTATACACGGGGGTATCATACCGCCAGCTTCCAAACTTCGGGCTGTTACTAAGAAATTCCTAATGGAAAAACCAAATAACACTTTGTCCGCCCTGGATACGAACTCAGGACCCCATGCTTAGCAGTCGCGCTTACTACTAAGATATCAAACAAGGAACTTAAAAAAAAAAAAGAAATGAAATAAGAAACCTAAGAGCTAACATGAATGAGATCCGTTGCTAGGTCGGAAGTCGGCATTTTTTTGTAAGTACAAAAGACATTACCTAACCATCTTGTAAGCATAATCTCTTAGTAGCCTTTCTCAACAAGAGTAGCAAAAGAGTGGCTTATTCTAATCCGGGGACAAACGAAAAACCTTATTCCTAATAATGTATAAGTATACAAAACTAAAGGTTTTTCTGTACCTAATTTTGTATTGGGATCTCTATTACAGTGACCCTTGAAACTGCTAACTATGATAAGTAAACTTAGGGACAAGAGTGAACAGCGTTTGTGATTGTGAGTTCTGTAGTCAATTAAAGTTCTGAAGAAAGTTAAACTAGAAAAAAAAACACAAGTGTATTTTAATTTCAGTGAAAATAAAACAGTAAATGCATACTAAATTCTTAAATAATATGACTTATTTATTTGGTTGTAATTTACATTAATATTTTTAATTAAATAAATTTTAAATATCGCATTAGATATTAAATATTTATGACTTCAAATACCTACTCTGTACAAATTATTACATAAATAATCTATTTATTTGTTTTAATTTGACAGAAAATTACATTTGTTAAAGGCAATACAACATGACTAACTTTTACCCGCGCCTTTGCTCGTATGTACGATGGAAATTATCCAACAGGAACGTACTTTCGGGAAATAAGTATTTACTATGTGTTAATCTGGATGATAAAATACCATTGTGCCAAATTCTATCCTAATCCACGAGACGTCAATCTGTTTAAAAGTTCGCATGCAGCGTTCTAAGTGCCACTACTTACCTTAGATTAGAAAATTCAGCTAGTGTGCTATGATCGTTAGATTGTATGTGATGACCCCAATTCCTGCTCCACAAAAGTCCACGGAACCCTAAGCAAGAGACACAAGAAGGAGAAAATACAAAGATATTACGTGACCAAAATTCAATACTCTATACTCTAGGAGCTGTACGTGATACGTGTGCGTAATACGACTCTATATTATAGTCGGGGAGTCAGGCAACTGGTGGTGATATTTATGTCAATTTTGTCATAATTATTAGGAGATTTTTGTGGGTTTTGTAATGTTGGTTATTTGTTGGGGAAAGTTGTGTTGTTTTGAGTTGTAGACAGAAATGACAGAAAACATTTAAATGATAATTTTAGTGTTGTAAAACTAATGCTTTTTATTTATTCACAATATTATTCTTCACTTCTGATATCAACAGAGTTACTCAGGAATTTAACCTTTAACATTAATAATTATTGGTCAATTTACAATCTCATAAAGAATTTTATTGCACTAATTTGCTATCAGTGATATCGCATTTTTCATAATTTGTAAAAACAAGTAATGACTAAATCAATAATATGATCTCATATTGTCAAGTACGCTGAAGACGATTCTTTGACACCTTCGAGCGATGGCAGTCGGTCGACGGAATCAATAAATATTCTAAAATTCTACTTTCCACTAATATTATAAACTAGCTTCTGCCCGCGACTTCGTCCGCGTCAAATTATTGCTCCCCTGACCCTTCCCGTCGATCGAATTGCCTGCCAGTTTTCATCTATTTTTCTTTGCTGCTCCGCTCCTTTTAATTGTAGCGTAATTTTATATAACCTATAGCCTTCCTCAATAAATAGGCTACCGAACACAAAAAGATTTTTTCAATTCGGACCAACAGATCCTGAGATTACCGCGTTCAACCAAACAAACTCTTCAGTTTTATAACATTATTATAGTAAGATGTGAAAGTTTGTATTTTAAGATGTTTGGATGTTTGTTAATCAATCACGCAAAAACAGCCCATCGGATTTGGATGAATTTGCCCCACAGATAGTTCATAACCTGGAATAACACATAGAATACTTTTTATCCCGGTAGTAAGATCCTGTGGAATAGTTTTTGACCTTCACGCAGACGAAGCCCGTGACAAAAGCTAGTTATAAATATAGATTCTGTGACGGTTTGATACGTCCTCTCCGGGTCTAAATAAATAGTTTTAGCTCCAGGATAACTTGCACAATCACAAGCAAAACCGATAATGACACTTGTTGTTTTAAATCGTTAAAGTATTTGTGCTGGAATTGCTATTTCTAATAATAGGAATAGCGATCTGTGTGGTGCCGGAGGTAAAGAATAGCACCATTCCATTTCTTCCTGTGGGTGTCGTAAAAGGCGACTAAGGGACTTACTAAAGAATGTGCAGCAGTGTCCTCTGTTTTACCACCATACTGCGATCGCCAACCCGCCTGCCAAGCGTGGAGATTATGTCAAATTCCCCCAACCTGGAGGAGGCCTATATCCAGCAGTGGACGTCTTTCGGCTGTAATGACGATAATGAGAACAGTTTAATTATTTGAAAGGAGCTCCTGGCAAAATAAAATAGCCGCATGTGTCGATGTGAGGTCAAGAGAGAGTAGTAACAGGTCGCGAGAAGCCTGAAAGTCTAACGACTAGTCTTACCTCTCTACGTAAATGCTGATATTCAGCTGCATGATACTACAGGGCCGTTAATTAAAAATAATCAAGTACCATAAAAACATTAAAATGCTTTAATAATAAATAATCAGATCGTGATTATTACTAGAAAACAATTAAATCTTAACGTTAAAAAGGTCTTACAATATAATCAACAGTCTTTATCTAAAGATAGCTACAACTCTCCTTTTATAAGTGCAACTAAATTATATTACCCTTTATTTTGTACCGATACGGATAATTCATGCAATTGTTGACCAAAATATATTAACTTTTTAGTTAACTGTTCTAAAAAATAATTATTGTATCTATAGGTGGATTCTATGACTGCGGTCCCGATACCGAAAACCCCATGACCCTTATGTGTCCTAGGACAATAACTTGTCAATGAATATAGCATACCTTCATGAACGAAATTAGCATTCTATTTCTATTGGCTTAGTCCCATTCCAGACACGACTGTATTGATGCGGCCCAGTTGCTTCTAAATGGAAGCGGGGCGCACCTCATCTAGTTTTAAAAATATGATTGACGTATAAAAGTGTTTGTACAAACCTACTTTTTTTTGGATGGGAAATCATCAAATGACTTCTCCCGCTCTTGGGTGGAGCGGGAGGGTGTGTCAGACTTTTATTGACTAAAACCCACCCGTGTTCCTTCAGTTGCCCATGTGCCAGAGTCACGGTGTCTCTTTCGAACAATCTCGCGACCCTGGCAGACACCTTCAGTTCTGCTGACATCTCTTTGAGGCGCGCGTGGAACACTACGCGCAGTCGACCCGAGCCTGTGTAGTGCTATTCTGTAAAAATCTCACCGTGATAACTTGGATTAAAGTGAGGTGTTATTAGTGTCAATCCCTAACATTAGATGAACTCTGACAGCTCACTTTTAGGTCACTTCACCTAAGTTCTCACGGTGAGATTTTAACAGAATAGATCAGCTGGTCCTTACCGGGCGGCGAGCTACCCATTGCTCGCCGCCCGCAAGCTTGCGCCTACGGTGGCCGGGTACAAACCTACTTACAGCAATAAAATCATTTATCATTAAAGTATTCCCGATCCATGATAAAACTAAGTTAAATATCTTGACTGAACTGTTTAATTATCCATACCACAAAGTGGGAAGTAAGCATATGTTCCCAACTTGATAAATGAAGAAGACTCTTGATATCCCTTTAACAAATTACTTTGTTAAGCACACAAGAATACACTTAATTCCAAAGTTATTAGCACTAACATTAGTTAAGTTAGAAAACATCGAAAAACATCTAGTATTAAAAAATATGATTGACGTGTAAAAGTATTTGTACAAACTACTTACAGAAATGTGGCGTTCCGCGCATAAAGGTAGGGAGGTATTGAGTTAAGGCCGGATGTAGAATCTAGAAGAGTCCCTATATTATGCTGATTACTTTTTTTTATCGTATTCTGAAAAAACTAGTTTCAGTTTGAAAGTTAAGGTAACAAAAAATAAAAATGTTCTACTCGTTTGTTACATAAATTTTTCCACATAGATCCCAACACATTATATGCATCAATGTACCACTAACATAACTACTGTACTGCCAATATACAAATAGTATTAAAATTCAAAAATTCAACATCATAATTATGGAAATATCGACATTTTATAACGACATCTGGTACTTTTTACTAAACATTTCCTTTAAAAAAAATTGGTTGCCTGTAAAGTCGGTATACGGGCGAAAGTTTTACGTGACAACGACTTTGAGTGGTAATATGTCTGTCTCTCTCGCTCTTAGGCGGGCTAACCATGCCCGAGTGGAAGGGACGCGTGCCTCTCACTCGCTCTCATTGTGAGCGCATAACGTGAGCGGAGCGTAACGCAGTTTCTTGAAGTGTCACCCGGCAAACCAATTTATAAGACGTTGTCACGTCAAAAATGATCTTAGAAAAGTCTGTGGATGTTAATTGTATCAAATGTAATTTAGTAATAAGCTGTTGAGTTTCCAAATAAATAAATAAATAAATTTTAGTAAATTTGTTGTAGAACAATAATCAGTAAAAATCACACAATACCATATTTTCACCCGATTTTACAAAAACGCAAATAACTCGGAAACTAAATGCCGACATCTGGTATGGTATGCGCGGAACGCCACAAATAAAGCCATTTATTATTTATGTTTATGATATCTACTATTTCGGTACGTTATAAATGTTAAGATTGTAAGAATGTCTCCACTTAAAAAAAAATTGTGTTATTTCGTTTTATTGAAATACGAAGAAAAACAATAAGTTTACAAAAGTTGTCTATTCTCGTAATACCAAAGCCCATGTTTTATTAACACCTTCCTTCATTGAGTAAGATAACTCCACTCCCTTCATTTGATTCCCAAGAAGTAGGAAGTTTGTTCTCAAGTAAGATACTATTGTTTGCAACAGAATTAAAACTTATTGTGACTAGCGGACACAGAGTAGAAGAGAACAGAAGATTCATTTACAGTGGAATTGCCAGAGTAGCCCGTAAAATTCAAATGAAAACACAAAAAAAAACATCATCAAACGACCCTAACACGGTTGGGAAAAGGCTTGCTCAGCCTTTTACCAACCGTGTTAGGGTCAGTTTCTAGTCTAACCGCATGCAGGTGCGACTGCCTGTTTGACTTCCACAACCCAGCAACAGGGTAATACGATCCCCTTGATAAGATTACTTGTAAGACTTACAGGCTTCTGACAACCCGTCATCATCATTATCATTTCAGCCGTAAGACGTCCACTGCTGAACTTAGGCCTCCCCCAATTTGGGGAGCTTTGCCATAATCACCACGCTTGGCAGGCGGGTTGGCGATCGCAGTTAGGTGGTAAAATGCATCGAGAACGCTGCTGCCCATTCTGTAGTAAGTCCCTTAGTCGCCTTTTACGACACCCACGGGAAGAAATGGGGTGGTATTATTCTTTACGTCCGGCACCACACGACAACCCGTAAGGGTTGTCACCTTTACCGTACCGTGTACCGTACCGACTGTCAAAGATCTACAAATTACAGCCGGGACCAACGGCTTAGCGTGCTTTCCGAGGCACGGAGGGGTCTTGGTATGTAAAGATGATCACTCACCGATAAAACTTTCTCATAATTTCAGGCTGTATAATGAATAGAATATGATTTGCGACTGTAACATGTGTGTATTAACCGAATTATAATGATTAAAATCACCAATACAACCCTCTAAGTTCGTTTAATCCCATTGAATAAAAGAGTAACCGTGGAGTTTCTTGCCGGCTCTTCTCCATAGGAATCAACTATTTGGAACCGTGCACCTAGCTTTTTACGTTTCATAAGTGCCCATGTTGGTTTATGTGAAATAAAAATATTTTGATTTGATTTGAATGATTTTTTCATAATATAGTCATTCAATGGGATTAAATGAACAATCCTAAAAGAACAAAGAAAGTAAATACGTTTATTTGCGGTAGGGGAAAACATGCGGCGCATCTACGCAACGGCCATCGCTCAGCATAATGCTGCGACCTTATGCGAGACAGAGCCACAGCGTTGGTTTTCAGCAACAGCACGCGCTGACGTGATGACCTCGACCGGTGCAGTAAACAATAAGTTAAATATGTGCAAATACTAAAAATAAAAATTAAATCAATATTATATTTAAAAGTGACACATCCTTATATTCAAGAGGAAAGGTAAAAACTCTTTTACTCAAAATTTGAATAGAGAAATAGTTTTTCTTAAATCTCGAATACGAAGTGAGTTCTATATTTAAGATTGTGTCATTTATTAATGGTGCACCTTCTGTAATTTCCTCGCCCTCACTAAGAAATTATACTAAGTATTGGTTGTAGGCAACTTTCGCTTTTGGAAATGAGCAAGTTTCATCCGATGCTGCGCTTAATCTCCGAAACGAGCAATAAAACCGTTGTTTTGGAAAAAAGAGTTGCCTTTTCGCCGTTCTCTTTGCCATATTGGTTTCAGCTAACCGCTTTAGGTGTTCTGAAATTGGTTTTTTCTGGTTGAAACTGTGTAGTTTAAAATGGGAATCGTTTTATGGGTCTTTTTGACTCGGTGATACTTAATGGGTTAGCGTGAAGATTTGTATCTGAAGTTTCGATACATCAATATCGGAAACTAAAGAAACAAAAACATGTAATCTTTCAACTTTGATCAATGCTTTTAATGATACCGTAACAAGTACACCATAACAATACAAGTATATGGGCATCAGCTCATTTGTACTTTCCATTATTTAAAAGGTGAGCTCTGAGTATAAATCCATACTAATATTGGGGGGGGGGGGGGTGTGTCTGTTTGTCCGTCTTTCACGGCAAAACGGAGCGACGAATTGACGTGATTTTTTAAGTGGAGATAGTTGAAGGGTTTGGTTTGGTTTGGGTTTGGTTGAGGGGTTAGGGTTTTTCTCTCTTTCTAACCCCCTACTTCCCTAAATTAGGGGAGTGGAAAAGCCGCGGGTAAAAGCTAGTATATCATAAAGATTCGCTGATGGACAGTTACCTACAGCAGATAAACACAAAACGCTTAGGACCGCTTTGGATCCGCCTTCGAGCCAAGGTCATCATATGGTGTTTTTATCTCAGTATTTCGATATATTACTCAGATTCTCATTGTTCGAAAGAACAGAACGTCATCATCTGCCTATCTTTTTTCTAACTATGTTGTGGTCGGCTTCCAGTCTAACCGGATGCAACTGAGTAACAATATTTTACATGGAGCGACTATCTGACCACTAGTACCCAATTACTGGGTAATACGAAAACCCTTTGGTAAGACTAGTTGTCATACTTTCAGCCTTCTGACGACTCGTAACTACTGTCAAGGATACATTAATGACAGCCGGGACTAACGGCTTAACGTGCTTTCCGAGGCACGGAAAGCACTTCGTATATAAAGGTTACCTATCCACAGAGCAAAGTTTTACCTGATCAACAAATCGCAAGCCTCTACAAGTTCAGTTCTCCGAAAGAATCGAAAGTCTATGTCAAAAAAACACAAACAAAAAGACACGTAATCAAACTTTCACGTCATCTAGTATCTAAAGAAAATACATTAAAACAAAAAAGGTGACAATCTCATCAAAATCGGAAAAACTTTCGAAACAAAAGAACGACGACCTCAATTTTTCCACTAGGGAATGGTCACAACTTCAAAACCAACTCGAAGTTAAAACTAGAAAAGTTAGACTTACATAGGAAATAACTCACATCTAACTCACGTAGGGACTAGAATATCCAATAAGCTATCTAAGTCCGTACTAAGAAGTAATATTCCCTAAACCTGGCTTTAAGAATAAGTCCTAATAATACAACTTCACGAAATAGGTCCGTTGTCCTTGTGTTTATCCCGGCCATATTTTTCTTTTCTCTAATACTCGTAAACTTAACTTATGGGGTTCGTAAGCTGCCCAGTAAACAGATATCGGGACGGTAAAGCTAGGCTTTGGCGAGTATTAAAACGGGAGTGGATAAACAGAAGGTCAAGATGAAATCTATACTTTAATAATATTATAAAACTGACGAATTTGTTTGTTTGAAAGCGATAATCTCAGGAACAAGTGATTGGAATTGAAAAATTATTTTTGTGTTGGATAGCCCATTTATCAAGGAAGGCTACGAGCCTTAAAGGCATGCTAGGAACTTTAAACGCCGAGCCAAACGAAAAAATGTCACCAACATGAACTACGCGCACGGGCAGGCGATTAGTAAGTTTGGCAATTCTACGGGCTATCTCGTTTACCTTGGTTCTCTTACGGATCTCTTCATTTCTGATTCGATCGATCAGGGTAACTCCAAACATATTCCTCTCCACTGCCCTTTGGGTAACTTTCAGCCTTCTTATGAGGCCTCATCAAGGCGATTCAACCATACACATATTCAATCATATGCCCTTTGTTCTACTACCAAACTTGGAACTTCCACAATAGGGATTCAATTATTGTTTTTTTAGATTTTCTATTGCTTTATCTCTCACACCTAACCAACGTAAGTATGAATACATTTTCGAAAGACGAGTCAAACCAGACCTTCTCATCTTCCTGCACCACAGCTTAAGTGTAAACTCCAAGTAGGGATGCAAACAGAATAGTCAGGAAGTAAGCAGCGAATTATGTCGAACTCTCAAGCTTACTCCGCTTCGGTTATGAGCAGACAATAGGGTTGTTAGCATGCTTGTGGTTAAATATAGTTTGGTTGATCGATCGATTGGTGAAATACACTAACCGAGGTTAGTTCGTGATTGGTGCCCATTTGCTTATAATACTTTTTTTTTTGCATATGTAGCCGTTCCAACTGCTGGGAGACAGGCCTCCTCTTTGTGAGAATAAGTGGGCCGCAAGCCACTACGAGGGCTCAATGCGGGTTGGTCACAAGGACTTCGAATTTTTGGAACGAAGTTCCTTATCGCGCGTTGTGAAAGGGGGCTAGACAGAAAAAATTCTTACGAAAAGTTGTCACGACACTTTTTAACCGACTTCAAAAAAAGGACGAGGTTTCTCAATTCGACTGTATATATGTTGTTGTTTGTATTTGTTTGTATATTTTTGTTTTTTTTTTTGTTGTGAGTAGAGAGAGAGAGAGACAGGGAGAGAGGGAGAGAGGGAGAGAGAGACAGAGAGATAGAGAGAGAGAGAGAGAGAGGGAGAGAGACAGGGAGATAGGGAGAGAGAGAGGGAGAGAGAGACAGGGAGATAGGGAGAGAGAGAGGGAGAGAGAGGGCGAGAGAGGGCGAGAGAGAGGGAAAGAGAGAGAGAGAGAATATTTTTGTTGAGTGTATACAGGTTTTTTGTACATAATGAATAATAAATAAATATATAAAAATTATGAATCTTGGAAAGGAACTTCGTTCCATCCGGGTGTCCCTTGACACCTCTAAAGTTTGAGATTCAAAATGTCCTCAAGATGTGTTTGTTCCTTCACTGTTTTGAGAGAAATGGTGTTGACATAATTTATACATAGCAGCATTTATAAAGCGACTTTCAAAGTTCGAATTCGAATCTACGACCTACACCTCGTAAGTTGTGGCCATTACCACTGGGCTACCTGTGCTCCCCTGTGTCCCGTGTGGTGCCGGACGTAAAGAATAACACCACCCCATTTCTTCCTGTGGGTGTCGTAAAAGGCGACTAAGGGACTTACTAGAGAATGGGCAGCAGCGTTCTCTATGCATTTTACTACCATACTGCGATCGCCAACCCGCCTGCCAAGCGTGGCGATTATGGCAAAGCCCCCCAAATTGGAGGAGGCCTAAGTCCAGCAGTGGACGTTTTACGGCTGAAGTGAATGTGTGAATGTGACCTGTGCTCCCTGCGATAGGGTGTCTTATCATCCACAACACGGCCCTAGTGTGTCACATCTCAAATTTGTGGTTTGGAAAACATGCCATTTCCCTCGTGATATTTTTATTCACCGCTTGGATAGCAGTCGTGATGAAATAAATTACATCATGTAAGGCACCTCCCGGGGTTCGAACCTACGGGCTATAACTTGGTAGGCGGGGCCATTACCACTGGGCTATCGCTGCAAATGCTCTGCAAGTTAATTTGATGACAGTAACAATTACAAAGAGAGTAGAAGTAAGTACAAGTTACATAAAATAATGTAAATGTATGCATGCCGAATGGTAAAATATGGCTGAGTTTTGATGAATACCAACTTATTAACCTTATTTGCAAAAAAAATAATTCATTTCAATTATATTCTATTTATAGATTTTCATCTTTTTAAAATATTGAAGTTTTTTACACGAATTTTTCAAAAGACAGGAAAAGCTGAAAAAAACTGTCTGTTTTAAAATGCCAAGGAAATTATTTGGCCTTGATGTTGACCTACAAAAATAAATGAATGTGTTAAGAAACACACACACGCAGAATATGTACAAATGTAACAAAAACATGATGTCAAGGAAAACTGTTCCAAAAAACCTGGGAATATCTTCTTGTGACTGAAACAAAAGCAATATCTAACGTAACTCCATGATTTACGGTATAAATCTTGAATGTCAGAAACTAATATATCTTCCTACGATTGTTTGTTCTTGGGACAAATATATATGTAATTGGATAAGAACTGGTACTGGTGACATGAAGAGTAATTTCTATGCTGATCTGCAAACAAACAAAAATGTTGGCATCGAATCTTGCACTAGAGTGATGTGACCCAGAATATTTACGTTCTTGCTGAGCCTGCAGCTGTCTTGAGTTCTATATTTCTGAGATAAATAATGGGGCTTCATTAAAATAGACTAATAAATTATTTATTTAGGAATGACGTACTTCGTTGCATATACTTTTCTATTTGCATACAACGGAGCTCAATCATCGATCACTCTCAGTGTCCATTCCCAACTTATTTACAATGATCTCTCCACCTAGCCTGCGTGCATCCTTAAATATGAATGACGACATGCAAAATATAATAAATATATTTTATAACTAGCTGCTGCCCGCGGCTTCACCCGCATGGATGTGAAAATGGAAGTGGCACCGGGACAAAAAGTAACCTATGTTACTCCTTATAACATTAGCTACTTATAAGTGAAAGTACCGACAAAATCAGTCCAGTTGTATCAGAGATTAGCCGGGACCAAAAAACAGAAAAACAGACAAAAAAAAAATTGATTTTTTATGTAAGTACCGTAGTACTCATTTGTATTTAGTGAAAAGCTGTTAAATACACTTCAATGTTATTTATTTATATAGATATGCCCAGATAGTTGTAGAAAAGAGATACCTACTAAGAAGACTCGACGACGAATAAAATGATCATTGAAATAAACGTAAGGATTAAATTAAAACATACTACGTCGAACAAACATAAATTGAAATAAGGGCACTTAGGGTAATATTTTTTTAGATGGATGGAATAGTGGCAGATCACAGGAACAATCTGCGATTCCCACATCCCCCTTAAACTTAAGGAGAAGATATATAAAACCATTGTCAGACCTGCTGTCTTGTATGGGTCAAAATGTTGGGGAGAATCGGTTGTCATGGTATGGTCACGTGATACGGTGGAACGAGGAAAATGTCGTGAGGAAATTATTGAGCATGAATATCGATGGCTGTAAGAGTAGAGGGAGACCAAAGAAACGTTGTATGGACTGTGTGAATTATGATATGGATAGAAAGGGGGTGACTACTGAGATGACGACTAATAGAGAAGTGTGGAAGAAAAAACATGTTGCGCCGACCACAAATAAATTGGGCTGAGAATGATGAGGGCAGTATTTTTTTTTTTTAATTACCTACATCGTGATATGATCCTAAAATAGCTGTTACAGATTGTTTGCACATTATTTTGGACTCTGTCTAGCCGATAACGCTGCAATTTACATATAAATTAATTTTAAGCGTTGAACTTGATTAGTTGGCACAAATTAGATTGCTCGAGCGTGATTATGAGTTAATTTGTATACGATTCATTTTGAATAGGCACAAGCAAGGGTATTCGATTTCGATGTATGTTTTAACTTGTTAAAATCCACTCTGCAGAGAAGGTAAGAGGCACTGTTAAGTTTAACAGCCAGCAATGCCCTATTTAATATATGCATGTTCTTGATGTTCTTGCTAGCAACGGGCCTCATTAGAAGGCTGTAAGTCATACAAAGGGCAATAGAGAGGGCTATGCTTGGAGTTACCCTACGTGATCGAATCAGAAATGAAGAGGTCCATAGGAAAACAAAGATAACTGACGTAGCCCGAAGAATTGCCAAACTTAAGTGGCAGTGGGTAGTGCGCATTGCTCGTAGAACAGATTGCCAGGGTTGGAAGGTTCTGGAGTATCGATAGCGTACTGGAAGACGTAGCATTCGAAGGCATCCCACAAGATGGACCGCTGATCTAGTGAAGGCCACAGGAATCAGCTGGAAGCGAGAAGCAAAAATCGGTTGAAGTGGTGGTGCTTGGGAGAGACCTATGTCCAACAGTGGACATCTTTCGGCTGAAATTATGATAATTAGGATGATGATGTTCTTTAGTGGACACCACAAATAGGCAAACGTAGGGTAGGACGCCCTCAGGCTAGGTGGAGTAATAATCTTCACAGGGCGAAAGTAGCCGAGGATTGAGTTAGGCCTGAATGTTAATAAAATTAAAAAAAAAAACTTTATTTTTCCATAAATTAATTTCCATTGTTTACATTTAAAAGAAAGGCTCAAGCTTAGTGTTCTAGAGTAAAAAACCCTGACTTCTAAACTAGGTTTATGTACCTGTATCTTAGAAGCCAGTGTCCCTTCAAAGTGATAAGCATATAGAAAGTAGGACACACATTATATACAATATATAATCCATTAGGACTAGTTTAAGAGAAATAAAAAAATAAAAAAGAAGGAAAAACAACAATAAAAATTAATGAAAGTGTTGTGTATGTCTCCAGTGTGTTTGTGATGGAGTTATGTGTGTGTAAAACTAATATTTGACTAAATTCCTAAAATTACCTGATAGAAGATCCTCAGTATTTTATTATTTATTTAATACTTTAAGCACATAAACGTACAGAGGCGGACTTAATACCATAGGCATTTTCTACCAGTCAACCTTTGGGTGATGCAGAGACAAACAGTGGTAGGTGCAATGAAATTGAAGATATTCAAATATAAACGTATTACCTATTTAAATCATAAACATAATACATATACCTAACTAACTCTTAACCTATTTAACTCTTTACCTTCCCTTATTCACCTTATGGTAAGAACTGTTGCATGCCGTTTACACCGATCCACATAATCCTACTTTTTAGGGTTCCGTTGCCAAATGGCAAAAAACGGAACCCTTATAGATTCGTCATGTCTGTCTGTCCGAGTATGTCACAGCCACTTTTTTCCGAAACTATAAAAGCTATGCTGTTGAAACTTGGTAAGTAGATGTATTCTGTGAACCGCATTAAGATTTTCACACAAAAATAGAAAAAAAAAAAAACAATAATATTTGGGGTTCCCCATACATAGAACTGAAACTCAAAATATTTTTTTTTCATTAAACCCGTACGGGTGGGGTATCTATGGATAGGTCTTCAAAAATGACATTGAGGTTTCTAACACCATTTTTTTCTAAACCGAATAGTTTGCGCGCGAGACACTTCCAAAGTGGTAAAATGTGCCCCCCCCCCCGTAACTTCTAAAATAAGGGAATGATAAAACTAAAAAAATATATTATGTACATTACCATGTAAACTTCCACCGAAAATTGGTTTGAACGAGATCTAGTAAGTAGTTTTTTTTTAATACGTCATAAATCGTAAACCACAATTTACCTTTCATTCAGGCCACTCAAATATAAAAATTTTAAAAAAACCATTTAATTTCATAAACATAAGCCTTATGCATAAACCGTGAATACCTGCAGGTTTGTACGAAACCCTCGGTGCGCGAGTCCGACTCGCACTTGGCCGGTTTTAAATATTATTATAGTAAACATCGAAAAATACAAACTGTCACATTTATTATAAAAGTTTGTATTTTTGGATTTTTACGTGCTTAGGTGTATGGATGTTTATAACTTAATGCCGCAAAAGCGGCTGAGCAGGATTCGGTTGAAATTCGACAAACGGATAGTTTATAACCTGGATTAACACATAGAATACTTTTTATCTCGGTAGTATGTTCCCGGGGGATAATTTTTGACCTCGACGTGGATAAAGCCGCTGAAAAAAGCTAGTCTGTCTTTACCTTTGCACGCCTAAACTGATCATTATGAAACTCATTCATATCTACTCAATCTGCATACTAGTACAACATAATGAATTAAACACGGAAAAAATCGGCAACATCCTCCTGCAAGCACCGCCACATCGCCTGATTCTGTGCTTCTCGCATCCAGCGGATTCCACCAGGTAATAATAAGAAATTAATTCTCAATGAGTAATTCTTAATTAGCACAGTGATAAAATCCTTTTTATGAATATTAATTAAATTAAGGGGAAATTAAACAAACCTTTAAGATAATTCTCAACACAAAGCATAAACCACAGAAAAACGATTAAATGATAGACCAACAGAATGAAAGGTAATTGTTATAATAAATTGTTGACGGTGTAGGGTAGTTCAAAGTCTTTCTCTCTCATAACGTAACGAGATACGTTTGATGAATGGCGTACTATCGGTTAAAAACTCACTTTCAAAATGTCATCTGATATTTGTAAATTGTATATGGTTTTTTTAAAGCACCACACCATTTCTTCTCGTGGGAATTGTAAAAGCAACTAAGGGACACTAGAGAATGGAAAGCAGCGCTCTCTATGCATTTTACCACTATATTGCGATCGCCAACCCGCCTACCAATGAATAAATATCTATAATAAATATCTTAGGACAACCAACACACCGTTTTCTGATCCCAAACTAGGCAGAGCCTGTACTATGATAACCAGACAACTGATAAATACACATACATATGTCTAAATACAAACATATTATAGATAAATTACACCCAGACACAGAACAAATGATTGTGCTCATCACACAAATATTTGTCCTAGGTGGGAATCGAACCCACGACCTCAGTCTAAGGAGTCAGGGTCACTAACCACTAGACTAACAGGCCAGTTCATTTATATATATATATAGCTAACCCGCCTGCCAAGCGTGGCGATTATGGCATACCCCCTCATTTTTTGTGGGAGGCCTATGTCCAGCTGTGGACGTCTTTCGGCTATGACATAGCTTTTTGGTAGCATCTGTCAGTCCCGTACAATTTTGAATTTTCCATCGTTGTTATAGCTGCTAAAATTACACAGCATCCAGGCTCTCGGGAATCTCTTTGCAGTATTGGGAAGAGACTGGACCTCACGACACAGGGAATCCTAGTGTGGGGTCCAGGGCATTTGTAAAAACTAGTACCTAAGGCTTATTATAATCTGTTCTTTGTTTTTTTCTAATATTGTACTTTTTATATGAACTGAATAAACTTACTAGAGAATGGGCAGCAGCGTTCTCTATGCATTTTACCATCATACTGCGATCGCCAACCCGCCTGCCAAGCGTGGCGATTATGGCAAAGCTCCCCAAATTGGGGGAGGCCTAAGTCCAGCAGTGGACGTCTTACGACTGAAATGATGATGATGATGAATAAATTTATATGTATTTTTTTTTAGTAATTCGTGCGACCAATAAATAGACCCGCAAAGCAGTCACACCATAATGTTCCCACTGCTGGGACGGAAGCCTCTACTCCGAGAGTGGACCGTAAACCCACGAAACCCCATTGTGAGTTGGTTTTCCAATTTCTTTGACAAAAGTTCAAACTTTCTCTTTAAGCTCTAGAACATAGGTTTCCATACGACGTTTTACCTCACCGTATTCAGAGCAGAGGTGCTTAAATAATTTACACATAGCAAAATAGCTGCTAAGGTTCAAAACCTCGTTAGTTGCAGCCACGGAATAAAGAAAATGTTCTGTGGTTGCAGCCATATTCTCTGGCCCACTGCTCTTCACGGATATACCAAGTAAAAGTGACTGAAACCCATAGTAAACCCGCCATTTTGAAGAGACGCCCCACAATCGCGGGGCTAACGATCACTCGGCTTTGTGAACTACAGGTAACACTAGCTCCCTGTTTGATTTTATAACAACAGTTGGAAATAAAATAATAATGCTGGTTAGTTTCACAAAGGTACAGTAGTGTTTTGTTATTTTTGAGATGCTGTGACCAAAAGAATTGTGAGGAGTATTTTTTAACGAGAAGACGAAAATAGCGTTCTCTAGTGGCGTTGTTTGTCCGACGCGCCTTGGACAGTGAGCCTCGTTATCTTCTTTGTGGACTGGCTATTCTTAAAATTAAACCTAAGAAAAACGAATAACAATACTGCCAAAACAACGTTTTTATAGTGCTTTAAACCCTTATTCATTTTAATGAATGCTACTGCAAAAAGTTTCAGTTTTTGAATGATTTTTAAACTATAATTTATTTGAATCGTCTTCATACAGCTTGCATCAAATAAACCCATCGTAAAACAGGAACACATCTTCTCAAACAGAAGTTACGAGTTGTTAAGCCAATAATTTTCACTTCCTTCACGATATTTTTTTCCCGGAACTCGAAACTATAAATCATCATTTGCTTAGCACTTTCTCAACAATGTAGTCAGTCTAACTGGATGCTACTTGTTCAGTAGTAGTGATAGTAGTCCCGTATTTTACATTGAGCCACCGCCTATCTAACCTCTTTACGCAGTTACTGGGTAACACGATTCTCCTATAATATGGTAAAACTGGTTAACGGCTCGGTTTCGGGCTTCTTACGGCCCGTAAGGACTTTCAAAGATCTTTCCCACGAATGACAGCTGGGACCAATGGCTCAACGTACTTTCTGAGGCACGGATGGGTCTCGGTATTTAAAGATAACCCTCCACTGACCACCCGCGGTAAGCATCGCTTAACTTGATCGATCAATCTGTGCAGCTGTAATTACACGGCCACAAGCCACTCCAAAGCTCACTGGTGCCCAAGACCAGAAAATCCGTATAAAAACAAATCTCAACAAACTTCTGAATGAGAAAAAAATCTAACTACATAAAAAAACTGCATTATTTTTTTCTACTTGTCAAACAAACAACTTGCTTTTATCGTTCAGAAACAATAGTCGGGCTTACAATAAAATCAGTACAGCGGATAAAATGTGGGCATAAAAGCTTGCACGTGGTGTTATGTCAGAGCCACTCAACTCAGCCTCAATTTTGCTTAAAACTGCGGTGCCAGTGGCGAATGCTGACAGTTTTAATATTACGCTCATAATACACCGGCTTTTGACAATGATTTTTCCCGCGTGTATGTCAAAAAATATCCTATGAGAACGTACTACTGGGATCAAAAGAGTGGATTAAACACGTACTTTCTAAGCTTTTTTTCCTAAACTTACTAAAACCCACCCGTGTTCCTTCAGTTGCCCATGTGCCAGGGTCACGGTATATCTTTCGAACAATCTCGCGACCCTGGAAGGCATCGGTCCTAGCAAACCTCTTCAGTGCTGCTGACATCTCTTTGAGGCGCGCGTGGAACACTACGCGCCGTCGACCCGAGCCTGGTCCTTACCGGGTGGCGAGCTACCCATTGCTCGCCACCCGCAAGCTCGCGCCTACTATGGCCGGGAGTCCGCTATAGACTCCCGACGCCCAGGGCGTCTCCTCCTGCGGCGGCTAGGGACGTGAGGGTGCAGAGACTGCCACGCCCTGATGCGCCCCGCCTCCTCCTTCGCGAGCAGTACTGCTTCGCAGAAGGAGGTGACGGCTTCCCAGGCCCTCTCGCTCCGTACCATGGCTCGCACCAGGGCCGGACGCGAGAGGTCGCCGCCGACGTATTTTCTAAGCTAACGCAAAAACTACTCGAGCAAATTTAATCAAATTTATATGAAACCACCCCTGCGGTATACTCTATCCATAAAAAAAATAATTCAAAAACTGCCAGAGATATTGTGGAATATGAATATAAAAACAAACGATAGAATCGCGAACCTCCTCCTTGTTGAAGTCGGTAAAAAAATATTCTCTGATAGAAGGCTGGTGGCCCTGTGGTACCGCTCCGTCTTACGAGTTTGTAGGTCGTGGGTATGCCTAGAACTTTTAGTTCTAGGACATGCCGATTTCCTAACGATGTTTTCCTTCATCGTTTTCAAAGCAGAGGTAATGCAATTATTTATACTAGTGGTCGCCTAGTAGTCGAAATTCGACTATAATTCATTTTAATTTTAAGTTTGAATGATATGAATGACCTATTTATATTATAACATTATCTTAATTATTTGACACATTGTTTGACATTCAGAAAGACGTAAGACAATAAAGACAAATAATATTAATCTCTTCTCATTATGACCACATACTTCAACCATAAATAAAAGAGAATTTATGTGTGTGTGTTTGTCAAACGCATGGTAGTGTGTGTAACGTGTTATTTATTGAAAATAATGAAATTTCATACTCCTCCGTCCGCCCAATTTTCGTAAAAAGGGATCCAAAGTTTTCGCTTCACGTATTAATATACAGGGTGTAGCGTAAGTAATGGTCCACCGTTCAGGATTCGATGAATCACATAATTAACTATAACAACTAAAAATTTTAATCATTTTTACCCAATTTTTTTTTACAAAAATTGCTCTTGAACTTGATGGTGTGTTAAAAATTGGGGTTAAAATTAGAGAAAAACCGATTTTTTCTTCAAAAGAGCTGAATTTACATAAAAAAATCTTAATTTATCATGATAGCTCTAGTATTCAGCAGTAATTAACAGAAATCAAAATGAAAAAATAATGGTTTTTGTTGAAATTACAAACAAATATGTAAAAAAGGTAGAAATTTCGTAAATAAAAGACAAAAATGAAATATTTTCGGAACCCTTGCGTAAAAATGTTTAAAATTTTTAATTGTTATAGTTAATTATCTGGTTTATCGAATCCTGAACGGTGGACTACTACTTAAGCCACACCCTGTATAGATAAATTAAAGCGCCTGCCTTGGTTCAAACTGATGACCTACACAACTCGTAAGTCCCTTACCACTGGACAAACGCTGCTCTCCTCTTAAATAAAAGGTTTCTTGTAATAAATATTAGTTATACCATAAATACTTTATACCTGGAAATATTTCTATGGATTTTAATCATTTTCTGAACATAAAACTTCAATCAGATAACGTTAAAATCTTCAAAAGAAAATGTATATCAAATATTGGAATGAATATTTTATGAAGCTGTAAATTCAAAGAAAATCCCTTTAATGCCATCGAACCTTTGCAAAAAAATAAAAATAAAAAAGTTGGTTTATTTTTGTAACGCCAGTGAAGAGACAGCAATAGAATTTATCATCGCATTTTCATTCGAAATTTAAATAGTATTTAATTAAGCTTTTTTATATTTAAGCGAGTGAGGTTCTTTATTTATGCATTAAATATTAAATTAAATTAAATTTATTTTTATTTTCTCATCACAAATGTTGCAGGTTTACATAAATTGCTTAAACTAATTAAAAATACATAATAACATTTGTGAGAGACTGGTGCCCGAAGAAGGCATTGAATACCTGTGTTACGGGTCACCAGGCCCCCCAATACTTACAGTTAGACTTTGTATATTATTAGACTAAGACAAGTACCTATGAGCTAATTGTGTGATGGAGTTTTCACTGTTTATTTTGTGATATAAATCACAAAATAGGAATAAATGAAAAATTAAAAAAAAAAAAAAAACAATTAAAAAAGATTAAATAATGGATATGAATGAGATTTATGTGTGTGTACGAGTGTATGCCAGTGAGTAAGTGTGAGTGTATGTGGGTGAGTGTATGTGAGTGAGAGTATGTGGGTGAGTGTGAGTTTTGTGGGTAGGTAAAGGTATACGAGTGTTTGAGGATATAAAAAAGGGGGTTTATGTGGTGGAAGAGATGTAGGTTAACGGATTGGAATCAGCAGACTTTCAGTTTCATGATAATCAAGAGTTTTCAGCCATTGAGATAAGGTTTGTTTGCAGATTGATTTACGAAGAGGGTATATTGATAGCGTTGAATTAATTTTGTTATACAGGTACCCTCCAAGAAAACAGTAAAATCTTTGAGAGAGACTGGTGTGAAAGAAGTTAGTTGGACATACATTACCTTTTCTACGTTTATTCTTCATGAGATTTGGGTCATATTTTATTTGTGTATGTTTTTTAATTAATATAGTTAGTATAAAGGTCTGCCTGACTGTAAGTACATCCCAGCGCTTATATAGATCAGACGTTGGAAAACGGAAAGGTAGTCCAGCGCCAACCTTGAGAATGGCTCTTTGTGCCCTTTCCACCTCTACAAGGTACACTTTTCCTGCCCCTCCCCAAGAGGTTATGCAGTAGTTGATAATTGACTGACAGAGAGCAAAGTACACCATTTTGGAAGTTTTAAGATTCGCTAAATGCCTTAATGTCTTGAATATATATATAAGTTTACGAATCCTTGTAACGAGGATGTTGATGTGTGGCTTGAAAGTGAGTGTTTCATCTATGTAAACCCCAAGATATCTGATGATATTCGTTCTCTGAAGGGGTGGGCAGAGGCAAGGTGAAGGGGTCAAGTCGGTACAGGTGTGAGCAATAATGTTGAGAGTTGTTGGCGGAAGAAGATTTCTCCTAGACGCAAAAGCAATATATTTGGTTTTTGTTACGTTTAGGGTCAAGACATTATTTTTCAGCCATAAGCAGACCTGATCAAATCCATGTTGAGCACTTTGAAAAACCTCATCCCAGGTTTTTCCACTAAAGAAGAGCGCTGTGTCATCCGCAAAAGAGAATAGCTTCCCGTGTAAAAGTTGGAGTTGACATAAGTCATTAATGTAGACCAGGAAGAGACTAGGACCTAAGACACTGCCTTGAGGCACACCGTAGTGAAGAGAGAGTTCATCACTAATCCAGTTGTCAATTTTGACGCGTTGCTTCCTATGCCTTAAGTAGTCTGTGAGCAATTGCAAAGGAATACCCCTGACACCTATTCTTTCCAGTTTGTGAACAAGCAAAGGTATAGATACCGTGTCAAAGGCCTTTGCTAAGTCTAAGAAGACCGTAAGGCACTTATTTTTGCTGTCAAGATTAGTAACAATCTGGTTAGTGAGTTCATGTACAGCGTCATCGGTCGACCTGCCCGAACGAAAACCAAACTGGACTGGTGAGAGGAGGCTGTTAGTCTCAAGGAAGTTCATGAGGCGTTTATTAATTAGTCGTTCCAAGATCTTAGACATAGTAGGAAGGATCGAAATTGGCCTGTAATTATTAATGGAGTCTTTATCTCCTCCCTTGTGGATAGGTTTAACAAGCGCTATCTTCAAAGCGAGTGGAAAGATTCCAGTAGAGAAAGACAAGTTACAGATATGCGTTAGTGGCAGAGTAAGTGTTTTAGCGTAGCGTTTAAATATTTTACCAGATATCTGATCCACTCCCACTGCTGCATCTTCTCTGAGGTCAAATATGAGTTGCTTCACCTCGTCTTCATCAGTAGGGAGTAAGACAAAGGAGTTGGGTGATGAAGGAATAGAGTTCTGGCTGTTATTAGGCTGATGGACGGTACCAAAATTTTTTTCGGCTAGCCTCTGACCTACACCCGTGAAATATTTGTTAGCGTCATCAACACTGGTTTTGGGATTTTCAGGTTTTGCAAAATATGATTTAGTTTCTTTTAAAATTTATATATTGGGTTGCTTTTTAACCTGTTTTTTTTTTGTATTTATAATGCATATTATTTACAATGCGCTGTCGACCCAGGCCTGGTTCTTACCGAGTGGCGAGCTACCCATTGCTCGCCGCCCACAAGCCCCCGCCTACGAAGGCCGGGAGTCCGCAATCGACTCCCGGTTAAGTTACCACCTGAGTACACCATGTTGCAAACAAATAAACTACTAACAAGGAGACGGCAAGAGTATGGGGTTCTTAAATCGAACGGATGTTCCGCGTGTAGTGAGCATGAGTGTATTCATTACTGAAACCCTAGAGCGCACTACTTCGTCATTGCAGAGAAAAAAAAGTCCTGAAGTTTGAAAAAAGTTGTTATTTGTTGCAAGTTGTCGACAAAATTTGTTTTTCTTGTTTTTATGATAAATATAATCTAGATTTGTGTAAAGATTAATGATTAAAAGGAAATGTTTATAACGAGTTATAAAATTTTTTTTTCAAACTTCACGATCACTTTTCTCGACATTGACGAAGTAGTGCGCTCTATGATTTGAGTATATGAATACACTCACTAAGTACTAACTACACGCGGAACCTCCGTTCGATTTAAGGACCCCACACTTTTGCCGTCTCCTTGTAAATATTGAAACGTGGCGATCAAAATGTTACACTTTTTAACCGACGAAAAAAAACGGAGGAAGTTATAAATTCGACGCGTATATTTTTTTTTTTTTGTTTTTTTTATGTATGACCACGCATAAATTTTTACATAGTAGTCCGATTGTGATAATTCTTTTTTATTGAAAAGAGTATACTCCGAGGGGGTATACCTTGTCAAGTATTATTAGTACATTAAAGCCACAAAAAATTACAAAACAAAAACTTTTTTCGGCGGCTTAATTTTTTGTTAAAAAGTTTTTTTCGATCTAACTCTCACTAGCCAGGTGTACAAATAATGTGCGATAAGAAACTTTTTTCAACAACATTTTTCTTCTCATACTGTGAACAAAATAGAAAGATAGAAAACCACATACAAAGTAACTAAAATCCTCGTATCCAAGTAGTAAAAGTTTTACAATTTTGTCCATTGCTTGTTAATATCAAAGGCAAGAACCAAAGACAATGCAAGTGGATTTGTGTTGCGATATTGGCAATTATATATTAACAAATTAACAATGATACCTGAAAGCCTATGAATTTTTGAGAGCGCCAGTGGTGGCCCAACGGATTTGGACTCGATTTTTAAATTAGATCGTGGGTTCAAACCAAAGCGGACTTTACTTTGTGTAATTTATTTCTTCACTAGTGTCACAAAAATGCAGAGAGAAAAATCGTGAGAAAACCGGGGCCGGCGTGTCCAAAAAAAAAAAAAAAAAATGTAAAAGTCATGTGACATCTACTAACCCGCACTGGGCCTGTGTGTTAGATTACGGCCCACTCCCTCTCAAAGAAAGTAGAACTGTTTCCCAGCAGTAGTAACATTAATAGGTAGAACGGGCTGGTGTCCGCAACTCCACGTCTATTTTTTTTTTTTTTTTTGATCGGAAATCATCAAATGATTTCTCCCGCTCTGGGCGGAGCGGGAGGGCGTGTCAGATTTTTACGGACTAAAACCCACCCGTGTTCCTTCAGTTGCCCATGTGCCAGGGTCACGGTATCTCTTTCGAACAATCTCGCGACCCTGGCAGGCAACTCCACGTCTGAGCGCGTACTTTGCGTATGGAACACTATAAAAATATCTAATAAAAACAACTGAGCCGTGCGTCGCAACTGTGCAAGATTAGGTCGATACTTAGCAAAATCGAATCGAACGACCCTACAGAAACAGAGATCCAGGTTTAAAAAATAACCCAAACTGTATCAACACATAGTATGATACACCGAGAAAAGAACATTTTATTTTATACGGAACCACGTAAAACTATTCGAATGGTGTTTCCCCATTTCAAAGCGCACGAAGTACAGTAAACCACGCAAGTTTACGAGCAGCCAACGCAGCGCTGAACCAATATTTCGACAAAACTTTAACGATAATGTGTACGGAGCAAGTTTTCTAGGAAAAATTCTTGTATTGACCATGAGACATTTTTCCTCGAGAAAAGTCACGAAAAGTTTTTTAAGTAATGTTTGGAAACTGTTTTTCTTTGCTGTGTTTTTTTTTTTTTGGAGTTGGAAGTAGTCCTGTTTTGACCGGCTCTTTTTGAAGCTGGTATAAAAATGGGTCAAGAAGAGGCTGCCATTTCCACTGCATGTTTTTACACGCTTTATATTAGCTTCACTTGTATGTTAGTATGTTTGTATGTTAGTATGTTTGTATGTTAGTATGTTTGTATATTTGTTTGTAACCGATTCCTTATAGCGCGATTTTGACCCACTTTAAACGACCAGATTTCATTCAAACTTTGCACACCTGTCAAGGACCGATGACAATGCAATAATTTCATAAATTTGTGCCATTATCCTTGCCAAGGTTACCAGGACAGCAAAAAATCTGTCTTCGAAAACTACGCTGACATACGTCACAAACTAATTTGTGCCATTATCCTTGCCAGGGTAACCAGGACAGCAAAAAAAACTGTCTTCGAAAACTACGCTGACATACGTCACAAACTACGCTGACATACGTCTCAAAATTCGAAACACCCTAAAACATAGAAAATAAATAATAGTTTAAAAAAAACTAAAAAACACGCTACCATTGAAAACCAAACTAAAAAGTACAAAATAATGGAAAAAAAGCGTGGGGTGCCTGATATCAATAAAAAAATACCTTAAAAAGCACCCCACGCTTTTTTTCCATTATTTTGTACTTTTTAGTTTGGTTTTCAATGGTAGCGTGTTTTTTAGTTTTTTAAAACTATTATTTATTTATTCTTTGGTTCTTTTGTAATGTTATGTATAACATAACACCTGTTTTAACTGAAGGGGCTGAGGTGTACCTACAAAGTACACCTACATTTCGCCAGTTATATTTAAGTCCCATACGGGGTTTAGCCTATTGCCATCAACATGGCCCCTATCACCAGACACCGGACTGCTACTAAGAAATCCCTGGTGGAAAAAACCAGTATCACTTTATGCAACGTGGGAATCGATCGTCCTTGTTTAATATTTTATAGAACGTGTTTTCTGCTAGCTCTGGCTTTTATGAACTCAAAAAGGTACTAACTTTACTTACTTTGCCAGGTGCTTTGGCCTGCGGGCCATGAGTTCGTCCCGCAGCCGTTACTAAAACTTAATTTATGACTTGCTCGAGTTATTAGGATAGCCATTAAAACCAGTAAAAACAGTATTATGTTATTTTAATGAGTGATGAAACTGATGAATCTAGAACTATACAAACTTACTAACTATTAAAAGAAATATTAGCCATTTTTCTATTTTCGAAGAAGCGGTGGAGCTTGGAGGAGGACTATGTCCAGCAGTGGACGTCTTTCGGCTGAAATTATGATGATGATGATGACCGTAAAAATAGTAAGCATAATTTACTAACTCATTGCTATCACTCTAGCGTCATTTTATTCACTGACGTTCAATTAACAACAGGTCAATAATTTTCTTCCGCGAGTTTGGTAATTTGTGCATACATCTATAAAAAATGTAACTATCTTTGAATTAAATACGTAAAAATAGAACTCAATGCATTTATACTACCATTAAATAATATTTTCACTCTGCAGCCACAGTTGCACTAACCCAAATTAACGATTTCGTTTTTACAACCGTGGTTGCACAAATCGATTGAGCGGGTACCGCAAGAATGAGAGAGATAAACGATTATGTTAAAGTTGACATTCAAACATCATTCATATTCATTGCAATCGAAAGATGTCCACTGCTGGACAAGGACCTCCCTCAATTTTGAGGGGTTTGCCGTAATCGTCACACTTGTCAAGTGGGTTGGCAATCGCTGCTGGGGAGTTTGTTCCGCCACTTCTTCTTCCCAGCTAAAGCACTAGAAAGTGTCGAAGGGCGGGCGTTTTGGGGGGACTGTCTCATGTAACTTTGACGTTCAAAAAGTGCTGACTCTCAGCCTAGTTTGAATAAATGACTTTTGATTTTGATTTTGCAGTAGGTTGATAAAATACATAGAGAACGCTGTTGTCTTTTAAGTTCCTTAGTCGCCTTTTACGACAGTCACGAGCAGTAATGGGATGGTGCTATTCTTTGCGTGTGGCACCACACGGAACGACATTCAAAGAGACGTAATAAAATCAATTAGTTACGAAAACCTTCATAATGTTTTTTTAAATATGAATGTGAAATGAAACTATCATCAGCAATAAACATTCGCAAAACAACTGTATCCAACATGCCCAAAAGGAACTCATAGGTTCCCCTCAAACTGTCATTTAAACTCCGGGACTCGCAAACTATACAGCTAAACATCCCGGGAAGCACAACCCTACAAACGTTATAGTAAATACTGAGTGACCAGTGTTACTAGACACATGTTGAGAAAAGGCGCTCAACGCTGCAAAGGTGCATCTAGACTACTTAGTATGCCATGCATGTAACGGATCAAACATATAAAAAACTAATTTAATATGATTTAAACGAAAATTACCTCAAGCTGATTTTTAAAAAAAGTCTATGATTAAAAAAAATCATCTCAAGATGATTCGTACTCTTACAATATTTATTTTACTCTTTCCTGCTGTATATTCTGTTCCTTTGAGTATGTGTTAAATAAATGTATTTCCTTTCATTGTTTTTTTTTTATTTAAAAATAAAAACACCTCTTGATGATTTAAAAAACGACCATCTTAAGATGACTTTTTTCGCTCTGCCAGGGCTATCAACGCAGAACCTACTACCGTGGATTCAATACTTGATTCTAAAATTGAAAGTTTGAGAAAAAACACTTTCTAGACTGGGATAAAAAGTGATATTCGGTCAGAAATGGGTGACTGAATATCACTGTAATTAGGTGATTCTGCCCTTCTAATGATTAAACTGGAAAGAAAAAGTGGCACTACAAACTCCCTACCAGGTTATTTTAACATTATCAACATACACTAAGTAGAAGGAATGCGTATTATCAGTTAATTTAAAAACCACTCTCAGAACTTGATGTCTATATGGAACAATCTATAAGCATATCCTTTTAAAGAAAACAAAAAATTTCAATCGGTCCATTAATGTCTAAATACTAAGGTAACAGACATATAAAATACAACCGAAAAGTCCTTTTATAGAAGTCGTGTAAAAAGAAATAGCGCAACAAACAAATAAACAACAATGATACTTGCCATCACAACTAGCGCCACAACCAAGGATCAAGATACACCGGTCACTGTATACAGTTTTTGCACACATCAAGTTTCATTAAGTCCATAAGGGTATCAGATTTGGGCACATTTAGGGTCCCGTCCCACTGCTGACAGGGAAGCGACAATCTATCAACGATTATCTCGCTCATGAAACATACAACAGATTGGAAATGCCGTGTGTAAAAGAGATAAATATTACTTACTAAGTCGTTGATCGCCGTCCTGTGTGTTGTCGGGTGTAAAGAATTGCACTATCCCAATTTTCCTGTGCGTGTTGTAGAAGGCGACTAAAGGAGTTACTAGAGAATGGGCAGCAGCATTCCCTATGCGTTTTACCACCATACTGCAATCACCAACCCGGCTGCCAAGCGTGGCGATTATGACAACCCTCCCTCACCTTTGGGGAGTGGGCGTCTTATGGCTGAAATGATGATGATGATGAGTTGATCGCTGAATGTTCACACCGTCGAGTAGTACCCGTTTGTGGCAGCAACAAGAACTATCAAAGAGAGTACTCTCTCAATGACGCTCGCTTGGCGTGCAAAACACTCGCTGAGAGATCCACGATTAATACATACGCCTACCAGCAAATAATTGCTCGCCGCCATCACGATTCTACTTCACTTAACTTCTCCCATGCTGCACCACAACACCCTGTCCTCTGCTTTCCGCTTCCAGTCTATCCCAGTCATCTTTTTGATGTCACCGATCCATACAACCACCCCAGAACTCGTCTAGTCCACCATTCATTAGCCTTTCAATAGCCACTTCAGCTTGCTTACTTTACAAGCTATGTCGGTAACTCCGGTTCTTTTTTGGATAACTTCGTTTCTCTTTTATCCTTCAAAGAAACTCCGAGCATAGTTCGCTCCATAGCGCGTTGAGGGACCTTCGTTTTTTGACCTTTGAGTTTCGTATTTTTGACGTGATACCTATTCTAACAGACACATAAACTAAAAAAAAGACTGTTTTTTTTTTAAATGTCATCTGTTGATTATCCGTTAACACCCTATTTTACTTGATATAGATAGATTAAAATTAGAATGACAAATAATTAAAATAAATTGAACAATAGTTGTAAAAGAGATTAATAATATCTCAAAATACATGAAGTCAGTATAAGTATAGTTCGTTATATCCGTCTGTATGTCCGCGACTTAGTTCAAAGACTTTTAATTCAGAAAGTCAAGACAGTTAACTACTTGCTTGACGTAAATCGCCAGCAGTGGAACAGTGCTTTAGCCCTTTTTGTGACATAATTGTATGAGTGTGTCGCGTTATGTTTCTATGGGACGTTTTTGGGCAAATTGTGGGATATGGTGTTTGTAGATTAGGTTGTAAAGTCAGCAGGATGGTGGGACAATATATGTGAGTTACAAGAAGTGTGGGTTTTGTTCTAACTAACCATTGTGGTTATTTATTATGATTTGAAAGTGGAAGCGTAGATGTCTTACTTTATATTTGTCTGCTGAGATTCCTCACCAAGACTGAAATTTGGTTTGGAGTTCGATTGCATTTTAATAACATATCAACAAACCATTTTACCCATATAAGTTTAATTATGCATGTAGAATGTGTCTGTGTGGTGCCGGACGTAAAGAATAACACAATCCCATTTCTTCTCGTGGGTGTCGTAAGAAGTGACTATAGGACATACTAGAGAATGGACAGCAGCGTTCTCTATGCATTTTACCACCATACTAATTACCACGCTTGGCAAATCCTCCCAAATTGGGGTCTTTCGGCTGAAATGATGATGATGCGTATAGAACAGTGGAGTAGTTGCGTAACACACATAACACGCCAATTCAACGCAATGCCTTTCATTATGATAGTTCAGCGAAGTCCATTGCGTTATTTACGCTGTTCATTTATTTTTCAAACCTAAAAAGCAATGTATTAAGATTTCTTTCAAACGCTCGGATTACATATTACGCAATTAGTTCTGAATTTAGTTATTGGCACCAAAACAATTGATAGAACATTTTAGCTGGCCTAGCCTATCCAGATTGTATCAGGGTCGCGAGATTTGTTCGAAAGAGTTACCGTAACCCTGACATATAGGCAACTGAAGGAACACGGGTGGATTTTAGTCAGTAAAAGTTTGACACGCCCTCCTGCCCTGCCCAGAGAGGAAGACGTCATTTGATGATTTCCTACCCACAAAAATAAGCCTATCCAGATTCCTATGTAGAACTATCTGATCCAAGGATCCTGCCAGTAGCCATCATAATACCTACAATCACGCACTACTTACTTCCTTAGTTATTCTAAGCCACATAGAATACAGAGAGCAGTACTTCAATCCCTTGTCAAATCTCTTCATAACCACGGAATATGAAGTAGATGGAGTGTTATTTGCTAAAAAGTCATTTCTTTCATAAAAAACTTTTTTACAAAGAAAATACTCTTATTAAATTATTTTTAATATTCCATTTTCAGTTATGATACGTAGCCCACACCAGCGTATACCACAACTGGCCAGGTCATCATCGTCATCATAATCATTTCAGCCGTAAGACTTCCACTTTCCCTGGCCTCCCCTTTGGGGGGGTTTGCCACAATCACCACACTTGGCAAGCGGGTTGGCGATCGCAGTATGGTGGTAAAATAAATAGAGAACACTGCTGCCCATTCTCTAGTAAGTCCCTTAGTCGCCTTTTACGACACCCACGGGAAGAAATGGGGAGATGCTATTCTTGACGTCCGTCACCACAGGGATGACCACTAGTCAGATAAATAATAGTAATAATCAGCCTACAATATTCCTACTACTCGGACCCAGGCCTCCTCTTCGTGAGAGGAGGGGGATCGTAATCCACCTTCTAGCCCAGTGCGGGTTGGTAGATGTCACATGTCTTCGAACTTTTAGTTCAAGTTTTGAGAGCAGTAATGATGAAATAATTCACACAAAGCAAATCGCCTGCCTGGGTTCGAACCTACGACCAATAATGCGTAAGTTGCGGCCGTTATCACTGGGCGTCCACTGCTCTGTTACAAACAACAATAACTAGAAGTTTAACCCCTTACCGCATACAACGCCATATATGGCTTTAAAAGTTTTTTTTTTTTTTTCAATTTATTAAAATATTGATTTTTCGCAAACAACGTTGAATCCGTGTACATAATATCTTCGTTTAACGGAAGACATTTTTTGTTGTCTATGGTAAGTGAAATCAGTCAAAATATTGGAGGTTATGTGCAGCGTGTCCGACCGTTAGAGTGCAATGAATTAGTGTTCGTTTTATAAATGGCAAAATAGCAATAAAATGGCATGTAAAAATCCTTAGAATTTCAAAATACAATGTTTACATATAAGACTAAGACTATACTTTAATAAGAAATAGTTCTCGTTTCGGCATTTTTTGTGTTTTTGGTTTTTTTTTTAGCTTTCTTTTGATATTGTCATATTTGGCTTCGTATGCATTTTTGTCAATACATTATGGGTCATATATGGCTTGCAGTGTTGGGCACAATTGAATTAATTTTTTAATTGTAGAAGCAAACAATTACAATTTTTATTTCAACTAAATTAATTGCAATTAAATTAATTCAATTATTTTTTAATTGTGAGATGCAATTAAAATCAATTGCAATTAAATCTGTTAATTGTGGTTTACAATTAATTCAATTGCAATTAAAATTTTATTTGCATTTAAATTAATTGTTTTAAACAATTAATATTTAATTTAACTACGTATTTGATAAATGTAAATATGGCAGGAGTCCATAGCGTGGACACTGTACGCCCCGCACCCCCCCTTCGACTTGTGCGCGTGCGCCTCACTCGCTCCTCAATATTTTTAGGGTTCCGTTGCCAAATGGCAAAAAACGGAACCCTTATAAATTCGTCATGTCTGTCTGTCTGCCTGTCCGAGTAAGTCACAGCCATTTTTTTCCGAAACTATAAGAGCTATGCTGTTGAAACTTGGTGAGTAGATGTATTCTGTGAACCGCATTAAGATTTTCACACAAAATAGAAAAAAAAAACAATAATATTTGGGGTTCCCCATACATAGAACTGAAACTAAAAAAAAAAAAATAGTAGTAATAGTTTGAATGTACATACTAGTAGTATATAATTGGGCATTCTGGACCACTTTTCGCTCGGCTTCGCCATCGCTCGGTGGTCCAGAATGCCCAATCGTGAACGGCCGACTCGATAAGTAGTTAGTAATGCAAAATAGTGGTAGTGGTACGGTTTATAAAGATGTCACGTGTTATTCTATTGATATGTGTTTAGTGTTTTTCTAGCTAAACAGTGGTACGAATGTATATGACTGTGTATACACACATATAATAATATCGTATTTAATTATGTCTGTATGAGATGTGTGTGAAATGAAGTGTGGGTATGCATACAAGGGAATTAAAAAATAATAAAAAACAATCATTGAAATAAAACCATATTTATTTACTTATCATAAAAAACCGGTTTGTCGGGGAACAAAACATCTGCAGAACGTACAAAGTCCTGCAGTTTTTTCCACTGAGGAGAGTCAATGTCCGCCTGGAGCTTGATTCGTACCAGTGCTCTTTTCCAAAGCTCCATCGAGTCGGTGTTGCGCGCGTCGTCAGCTCGGTACACCTTGCAATCTATGTAATATTCGCCCTCGGTGCGAGCTGTGCGTCGCTCGCACCCGTTAGCCACTCGGTTCACAAACAACGACAACAGGCTGGCTTGACTCGATGATCCCTCTCCGACTTCCGCGCTGGTCTCGCGGGCCGGGTTGATACCGAATATATCGCTGATACTCGTAGCCTTTTTACTGTAAAAAGAAAACAACTTGAGTTAAATTTAATTATTTAAATATTACGACAGAAACCAATTACACTATTTAATTTTTAAACAACATAGCTACTTAATATGTAACCTGGTTAATTTACTAATTACAAGCCTAATTATATTTGATACTGAACTGGGTGATCAAGAATTGATATTTAATAAGGCTTTTCAATAGACTCGATGAGTATAAAAATTAAAGAATTATTATTCGTTGAGAAATACTTTTTGATGCTCTATTCTTGTATGTACTAACAGTAACGACCACAATCACTACACTCATGAGACTTGATGAGACAAACATAGTGAAACATGTAAAACAATATTGTAATTTACTTGATGAAACATGTAGGAAAACAATATGTAATTTACCTGGGACGGTTCGATTTTGATTTGCGTTTTCCATTTTCTGTAGGTTTACGACCAGTTTTCGTTTTTCGTTCATTGGTTGACGGTGTTTGATAGAATGAACCCTCAGAATCGGACCTGAAACAAAAAAGTGATACATACGTTTAAATAAAATAAATTAAAAAGTAAGCGGTGGTTCTGAAGTTTAGAGTCAGAAGAGTTTCGAATATTTTATACTTACATTTTTTCCTGGACTTGTAGAGGACTTACTCAACTTCAAGACGATAGCAGCGCCAGCAGACACGATGATCTTCAACTGGTGTTGGTGATAGCGGTTGTCGACACTGACTTTACTGACTGAGTACAACAATTTACCGATTGCGGATCACGAGTGCACGACTGAAGTCCGGAGTCGCAAGTTACTATTACTTAGTTCACTTGGAACAATTGCAATGATCATAATGAAAAACGTAGTGACTTATAAGGCTGGAAATGTCTAACATGAAAAGATACTTAAAATCTTTGGGTTCTAGCGTGTGATGGAACTTTTTTATTTGGTCGTATTTTAAACCTTGAAAAAGTTAATACTAAGGTAAACTAAAGTACAACCAATTCCTGATGCATCGAAAACACTTAGGGTTTACACACCATTTCGTTACAATTTTCATACAACGGTAGTTATATAAGCAGTATAATGACAGCCCTGTGTAAAATAACTGACTATAAATTAGGCAATACATCGGAAACGCTGAAAGTTGATATATGATAGCAATAGTCTTATTACGAACGCTTGACGTTGTGGAATTTTCTGAAATTGTAAAGACGTTTTACGTATTTCGGTAAATAAATGTCACTACTAAATACGTAATATTACAAGTGTAATATTGAAATTGTGAATATTAAACAGGTAATTATTATTTTAATAAATCATTTATAATAATCTATTTTGATACTTTATAGTTATTTTATTTATAATTTAAATAACAATATTTTTATTCTTTTTCAGCTACACATGCATTACAATTTACAAAATTGTACCAAGACGATGAGATTGAAGATTTATTCTTAAGGAAAATATTTAGTAGCACATAATTTTTATCTGGTAATTTCTACAAGTGCGTAAGATCAAATAACTAACAGGTAAATATATTAAGTATTGTAAGTTAACTAAGTTTTTGCTGAATTATTAATCTAAGTACCTATCTAATAAATCTTTGCATCTTATTTCCAGAATAAGGATGTATGCAATATGATCAAAACAACAAATGAGGAACGGGAGCTACAACTGATCGAGATTTTATTATAGTGGTTCTAACGCATTTTCGAAGCTGTAAATCTGCATGAAAGGTATATAATTATATATACATATATATTTATATATATATATATATATTTAAGGACAACATATTGTTATACACGATTTAATATTAATTTGATACTTGGGTCTAAACGCTGAAATAACTATTACTTAATCCTTGTATATCAATACTAATTCGTGTATTCAATCACAATGACTTACTGCTCAGTATGTCATGTATCTGTAGATAATCGTAAGTGGTCTGGTCATTTACGTAGTAATACACATAAAAACAATAGCGTAGCTCACTTTAGTAGTAATATAAAAATAATCAATTCCTCGTTCAAAGGACGTATTGTAAGTTATAGGATTATTGCAACTGAGGAGTTAGTCCATACATTTCCAGAGAGTTTTCTAATAAAAATTCGAGAACAAGTCAAGGATTTGATAGACCACTCACTAAAAATGCACACATCTGTTAAAGTTAACTTTGAACTATTTTTGGTATTTCTTTTGTTTAAAAACGATCATCAAGAAATGAAATCATTTGCTACAAAAAACTTTATTATTCATTTAAATTACGATTTCGACACAATTTTTAAATCAACAATTTTACTACTTCTCAAAAAAATAGAAGAGTTTCAGGAAAGAGATAGCGGTTGGACATTTTTGAATAACTCCTATTTTGAAATAAATATTAATAAATATCAGCCGCTCAGTGGATCCAAATATATTCCTTTACCAAATTTTATAAAAAATAAAAAAGCTTGCTTGAATATTAAGAACAACGACAAGTACTGCTTTCTATGGTGTGTTGTGGCAGCCTTGTATCCTGCAACCCAACATACCGACAGAGTTACATCATATCCTCGTTTTCAGGATGTTTTAAATATTATTGATCTGTCATTTCCCATCACATTCACGGACATAGCCAATTTTGAAAAAAATAATCCCAATATAAATATTTATGTATATGGATTGAAAAATAATAAAACCATTATAGGACCATTATATAAAACAATTAATAAAAAATCTAGGAGCATTCACTTATTGTATTTAGAAAATGATACAAATTCCCATTACTGTCTTATAAAGAATTTGCCCCGTTTAGTTCGAACTCAAATTTCTAAACATCATGGTAAATTATATTATTGCGAATCTTGTTTATTGTTTTTTTCTACTCTTAGTCAACTTGAAACACACCTGTGTGGAGGGGTTGTCACAATTTTGCCTGATAGGGGATCTGTGCTAGAGTTTAAGAACTTTCAAAGAAAACAAGACATTCCATTCGTAATTTATGCCGATTTTGAAACACTGTTAATGCCAATTTCCAGCGATGAATTTGATACTGCTAATACAACATACACCCAGCGACACGTGCCAGCCGCTTTTGCTTATAACATAGTATCTTCTTTCAATGATAATGATAATAAAAGGTATAGAAGTTATCGCGGTGAGGATTGTGTTACCAAGTTTATAGAGTTTCTTACTCAGGATGCAATTGAAATATATAAAATACTAACTAAAAACAACCCTATGATATTTACTGATAAAGATGATGAGGATTTTAGAAAAACAATTAAGTGTCATATATGTGAAAACATGCTGTGGTCTGACAGAGTTAGAGATCACTGTCACATCACAGGTAAGTACCGCGGCGCAGCTCATCGACATTGTAACCTCCAACATAAAGTACCAAAATTCATACCAATATTTTTTCATAACTTGTCAGGGTATGATTGTCATTTATTTGTGAAAAAATTAGGTGAAATACCTGGTCAAATAAAAATTATACCTAAGACCAAAGAAAAATATATATCATTTTCAAAGTTTATACCCGTTGCAGATAATGAATATGTACAATTAAGATTTTTAGATTCTTATAATTTTTTAGGCACCAGTTTAGACAAACTAGCTAAAACAATGCAGATAGAAGATTTTGTTAGTCTTCGATCTCATTTTTCTGATAATAAACATTTTAGTTTGCTGACACGAAAAGGTGTTTATCCGTACGATTATATGACAAATTGGAAATGTTACGAGCAACAGGCGCTACCGCTAAAGTGTTACTTTCACAATTCCTTGACAAACGAAGACGTCAGCAATGACGATTATAATCATGCTAACACTGTCTGGAATTGTTTTAATATCAATAATTTAGGAGAATACACTGATCTGTACTTAAAAACAGATGTACTCTTACTAACAGATATATTTCAAAATTTTAGAAAAACTTGTAAACAATATTATAAACTTGACCCTGCATTTTATATAACAACTCCTAGTCTATCTTTCGATGCAATGCTACTTAAAACAGGCGTTCAATTAGAACTGTTGACAGATTTAGCGATAATTAAAATGATTCAGGGTGGTATTAGAGGAGGTTTGTGTATGTGCTCGCACCGGTACGCAAAAGCCAATCATAAATATATGATAGAATATAATGCTGTAAAGCCGGATTGTTTCATAGCCTATCTAGACTGTAATAATTTATATGGTTATAGTATGTGTCAGTATTTGCCATATTCTAGTTTTCGGTTTCTTAATGAAAACGAATTAATTAATTTACGCGTTCAAAATATTGAGGATAATGCTGACTGGGGATATATATTAGAAGTTGATCTTTTATATCCTGATCACTTACACAATTACCATAATGACTTGCCTTTTTGTCCTGAAAAATGCATTCCTCCAGGTGGTAAAACAAAAAAACTTATCGCAAATTTATATAATAAGTACAATTATGTCATACACTATGTTCATTTAAAAAAGTGTCTGGAGCATGGTTTAATATTACGAAAGATTCACAGAGTTATTACTTTCAAACAAAGACCCTATTTAAAAGAATACATAGAATTAAACACTCGATTACGTCAGAAAGCAAAAAGTACATTCGAGCAAGACTTTTTTAAATTATTAAACAACAGTGTTTTTGGTAAAACGTTGGAAAATACTGAAAAGAGAGTCACCGTACATTTAGTTAATCAATGGTGTGATAAAACAAATAAAACCAACAAATCAATATCCGCTGAGAGGCTTATAGCTAATCCCTATTTTCATAGTGCAACAATATTGACTGAAAATTTAGTTGCTATACAAATGAAACCAGATAAAATCATCTTAGATAAACCTATTTACATAGGATTCACAGTTTTAGATCTTTCTAAGTCCCATATGTATAATTTTCATTATAATGTTATTAAACCTTTTTATCATGATCGAGTACGCTTATGTTATACAGATACCGATTCTTTTGTGTATGAAATATATACTAACGATTTTTATAATGATCTGAAGTACCATTTCTTGCAATACTTCGATAGCAGTAACTATGAAAATGAAAACGAATATGCAATACCTCTAATCAATAAAAAAATTCCAGGCCTTTTTAAAGATGAAATGGGTGGTAAATATATCTCTGATTTTGTTGGGTTGAGGTCAAAGCTCTATTCTTTAAAAACTTCAAATACAGTTATCAAAAAAGCTAAGGGAATTAAATCATATGTGCTCCGAGATTTAGATATCACAGACTACGAAAGCATTTTATTGAATGGTGGAGTTATTAGAAGAAAAAATATAATGTTTAAATCATTGAAACACGAAATTTTTACACAAAATGTTAATAAAATTACCTTATCTAATAACGATGACAAACGAATTATTTTGAAAGACAAAATAGCAACGAAAGCATGGGGTCATTCATGTATATTAGGTAACCAATAATGAAACACGTCATTTATCTTGGAATTATTACTAAGTATAAGTATTGATAAAATAAAAGAGTTGTCCTGTATTATAACATTATAATAATAATAATAAATATCTTAGGACAACCAACACAACGTTATCTGATCCCAAACTAGGCAGAGCCTGTACTATGGCAACTAGACAACTGATAAACATACTTATATATTTCTAAATACATACATATTATAGATAATTTTACACCCAGACACAGAACAAATGATTGTGCTGATCACACAAAGATTTGTCCTGGGTGGGAATCGAACCCACAACCTCAGTCTTTGCAGTCAGGGTCACTAACCACTAGACTAACAGGTCAGTCAAAAACATTCTTAGTTAAGTAAATAAATGTACTAGTGTTAATTAGCATTATATTATTTAGCTTTAGTTTTCGGAAATTCATAAAGATTCTTATTATTGTACTAAATGTGTCTTTAATATCAATTTACTTGTTTATTTGTTTAACAGATAAAAAACCTTTGATCATTTTAAAAATGTGAAAACAAATGTGAAAAATTGAATTTCTTCACGTGTGTCTGCTAGTTTATAAATAAATATAAATTTAAGTGTATATACTTAGTATATTTTTAATAAGTTATTGATTGCAGAAAAATAAATAAAATGTGTGACCATGTACTTGTTTTATTTATCAGAAACTTGTTCAAAATCATCATCCTCCTTTTTAAAGTTGGTTAAATAGATAATGAAACCTCGACTCGTTGAAGTTTCTTCATCCAGAATGTAATATGATCACAACATCCGTTTCGACGTTCGTCATTATATTATTAATTAAAACAAACTCGAAGCAGTTTATTTATGTATTGTCGTTTTATTTCTAACTAGCTTCTGCCCGCGACTTCGTCCGCGTGTTAATCAACCCAGAGAATAAAAAGTTTCACAGAAATTCCAACCCCCATTTAACCCTCTTAACCACCAACAAAAACCAAAAAGCCCTTTCTTAGTGGATACCTACTCTTCACAAAGAACACACCCTCCAAATTTCACGTGTCTATGACCAGCGGCTTAGGCTGTGCGTTGATATATCAGTCAGTCAGTCAGTCAGTCACTCACTCAGGACTTTGAATTTTATATATATAGATCATAATATTTAATTAATTATTGCTAATCATATTATTATGAGCGAATTAGGCTCATATCAATAATTCGTAGGTAACATCGCAGGGCGATGCTAGTTTAAAATAGTGAAATGTGATATATTGTATGTTAATAACCTTTACACTATAATTGCAAGTTTGCTATTTGTGGAGGTTCGAGTTTATACATGCTGCAACAAAGCTATACCTTATGGGTATATAGATAAGATTTACTTTCAATAATAATTATAAATGCAAGCGTGTTATTTTGTTGAGGTTCAAGTCTATACATGCTTCCACAAAGCTTCACCTTTATTGGTATGTGGATAAGATTTACTTTCAACAATATATGTTATGATCATAATGCTACGTTTACAATATAATCAAAACCATCGGAGTACATATTTAGGTTACTTATTTAGAAAATTTTACTCACACCGAATACTTGTATACAATATTATAGTTTTTTGGTCTATCAGTGTACGTCATAAACATGTCATTGGTAAGTAAAATATGTATATATTTAAATATTAAAGCTAATTTAAAATCTCTCGCATATTGTTTCACTGATTAAGACGTTAATCATTTTGTTTCAGATTTGCGACTCAGAAGTTCAGTTCAGCCAGTACGCTCAGGATCCTTACGAAGGACTTTCTGAGATGATTTGCAACGAACCCCCTCACTGCAGTCAAATAACAAAAGAAAAGAAGTCCCGGCGAAAACGTCGGGAAAAGCCTTCCCATAAGAAACAACCAACAAAATCTTTCGTGATGAGTAAACTGCATCGACGCGGGATAAAACTGATAAAAATATCAGTGGTTGATCTTTGCAATAACAACACAAGTGACAGTGATAGTGAGAGTGAGAACGTGATAATAAATGCACAATACATTGTTAAAGATGCTATGGATAGTGTTATGGACGATACGGAATCGTTAGTTAAAAAAATTTCAAAAACTTTGATAGACAGTGATTTTTAATTTTATATTTTTTGGTTTTACTAAAATTGTTATAAGTATTTTTTAAATTAAATTTATGCTGAATCTTTATGGTTAATGTAATTCCAGTTATTTTTGATAAACTCTTTTAATTTAAATATTTGTATTGTGGAAAAATGTAATTAGACAGGTTAACTAATGAAATAAAACACATTTATCATTTAAGATTAAATTATTGTTTTATTTAATAAACTTAAAATACATTTTCATTACAAATCCATTTTTCTCCCACAGTTTCCTTCACAGAACTTGTTATAAAACACAGAGAATCATTTTTTATTTATAACCATCAATAACCTTTATTTACGTTTGTTACATATTAATTACCATTACCACTCTAAATATTTTTTTAAACATAATACATTTTTAAGTGCACATTGCTTTAAATGATTATTACAATTTAAATTCGAATCTATATTACAGTATTTTTTATGCAAAATAGATAAATTAGGACATAGACTCTCATCAAGTTCTGTTACTTTACAATTTTCACATAGCTCCTTTATCCACTGCACCTTCTCCAAGCCTTTGACAATAATTTCTTTATTTTGTAAGTATGGAACGATTATGCGATGGAATTCCCTATAGTCGATATTTCCTTCATTCCAATAAATGCCTCTGTTTCTTTCTAACCATTTGACTTGTTTCTGTTCATTGCTTGTTAAGTATCTGAACAAGTATGGAGGCTTAACTAAGAAGGTTTGGGTGTAATCACGAGTAGCCAAAGCTAATTCTTTTACTATAAAAGTGTTGAAGAAGACCTTAAAGCCTTGAACGTCTACTATTATAGTTTCAGGATTCATGATATTTTCCTCACGGTATTGCTTAACGGTTTATACTCAATTATGCAGTCGTTTAATATAAGGCAGTATGCCGAAGTTTGATCAGGTATAACCGAATCAGTTTCGATTTCCACTCTTACATCCACAACAGGGCCTGCTTTCAAGTTATCTGCTTGCCTGGAGCAGTCAATAACGAAGAGCGGAGCCAAGTCCTTAAATTGTTTTTCGCTTAACAAAGGCTCCGCGCGGCGTCCGTAATATGACTGCTGAAATCTAGTGTATTGCTCGTATAATAAAGCAATTCTGTTATCAGCAAAATTCACATTAAGATTTTCATATGGGAAGTAGTTTGAATTGAGGTATACTTTAACATCACGAATATGACAGTGATCGAACAGAGACATATCAGAGTTTGCATTGTTTTTTCTGTTTGTCTGTAAACCGATAATGACATATCTCGGTTTCTCTATTTGCGATGAAGTTTTAATCGACCAAGTATGTTTCGTTGTTTTAGGTAAAGTGGGATATTCGTACAGATCCCAATTTCTAAAAATAATCTGGAGCGGTCGGTCTTTCTCTAGCAGTTTTAACAAACTTATTTTCTCTTTATCTGACACTTTAACATGCGGTACACGCCAAACAATTTTATTTATCTGAACATCATCTACGACTTCACCGGTATTCAGTTTTACAGCGTTGAGGTTAGTATTGCTTCGTAACAATATCAATTCGTGTCTACTATTTATCACTACTTTCTTAAAATCTTCTGCAAATCCGAGAATGTTACAAAGTGGTATGGAAGCAGAAAAACTACCTCCATTAATATTTTTTATGCCATCGATATTCCAACCCCAGGCATAAGATATCTTCGATTCACTCTCATTCATAGACACTAATGATTTTATCGTAGTCGTCACACCAGCGTTTTTTATTTTATCAATTTCCACTCCATTTAATTCGTATCTTATATCTTGAAACAAGTAAAGTAGAAAATTATTTGTTAAAGAAACACTACTCGCTTTATCTTTTGAATCTTTTTTGCTAACGATTATAGTTCCTTCCAAATACAAAGTGCTTGCTGACGGTAGTATATACAGATCCTGTTGATTAATAGGTATACGGATTTCATCGTTCCTGTTGAAGCTTGTTACGTAGGGTTTGTAAGAATGAAATTCAATGCCCTCAACAGTGTTGTCGTAAGTTGGAGCAGATAAAACATCTAAGATATTCATTTTAGCAAACCAATTGCTTTAAGAAATTCCTTATTGTCTCTTGTTAATTTTATTTTTTTCTTAGACCGAGGTCTTATTTGCTTGATCACTTTAGTTGAACTGACGTTCTCAATTTGATGATGCACATATTTATTGTAGTCAATCATTTTTTCTTCTTAGGTGTAAATATAGCTGCACTTCTTCACCACGTAAGTTTATTAATCGATTGTTTATATCTAATAGCCTGATATGTATACAGCTTATGTTGTTTTGGTTGATTGGAAAGTATATGGCGTTTTTCGGAATTTCTATAATTCTATATCCAGGTGGCACATTGAGTGCGAATTCGTGTACAATGTGACTGGGTTTTCCGTTTATGTACGAACCACTTACAATGTCACATTCTATCCTGATCACAGTCGTAGGCAAAATGTTGACTGGTAACTCAGATACATGCCATTTATTGGCTTTTAAAATCTGTTTATTAAACCCTAATAATCTCCTAAAAGTTCCTTCTTTAGTAAAATTGATATCTTTGGTACAGTATATCAAAGTTTTTAGAGTATTGTTATTACACTGTACTTTTATTGAACAATCTTTTATTTCCGATTTTAAATAATCGTTGATATCTTGTAATTCATAAGTGCCTTCAGGTATTTCAAGAACTTCGTTAGAGCCGTAATATAACTTATTATTCGTTTCGTCAATGTTTGGAATTGAATTAAATGTTGAGAAATGCAATAAGGCACACTCATAAGATCCATAAAGTTGTAATGTATTAGGATAATATGTACATAAATCGGACGAGTTTGCAGTTATCGACAAGGTGAGTGACATGATGAAAATGATTGAAATAAAAGAAATACATATTATTTATACGTATTTATTCCAAAATTTCCGTAGATATTCTAAACATAAGTGTCCACAGTTTACTGTATTAAATTGTTGAAATCTAGTATAGTTATAAAAAACATTACAATTTTTAAAATACTGCATTAATTCCATCGGAGGTTTCAAATCCCCAAAGCTATCAAAGTATTCACAATAATTGTTTATTTTAGCGTAAGCTACCCAATGCGTTCCTTCATTTCGTGAATCGTCTAAGTTGACGATAGCACATTCAATGCGTTTTGGTGTTCTTGGTAATCGATCCTTCATATAGACTCCTCGAAAGTATGGAATGTCACGTGCATGCTCACTGATATCGATATTAGTTAAAGGACGATTAGGCAGCTTTTTATTTAGTTTTTTGAACATTTTATAAACAGCCCTTTACCGTTTTTATGAGCCTTGATATACAACCCTTTGCCCAACGCTAAAGCTTCCATGGTCTTATTGTGTCGTTCTGATTCTCGCAAGCTTTTTTGAGCTGCATTGTATTCGTTTACGGTTTTTGCAATACCAGCTGCACCGCCTGCTAAACTTCCTAAAGCCGATAATCCTGCGAAAATTGGAATTAAAGGTAAGACTCCTCCTGTCTTTGGTATGGGTATAACTCGTGGTATGCGAATCTTCTGAATGTCTGGAAATATCTTTTTCGCAGCTGAATAAGCAATGTTGATTAATGTTTTACTATTTTTAGGTTTTAATTTCTTCATTTTTGACTTAATTTTTGACACAAAAGCATTAAATGTTTTAATGCCGGCACCCGACTTTAGTTTGGCTTTCATTACTTTACTCACTATCCATGAGCTAAGTTTTTCACCTTTCCCTGCATCTCTTGATTTTAGTCTTTGTTTAGCCATGTTTAAAAGTTGTAAATCCGCTTTGTGACGATTAGATAAATCTGTGTGATTTGCATAAGCAATGTCGTGATGCATACAAGCTTCGTCTAGTTTATTCACACCTCGATCGCCTCGCAACAATCGCTTCTCAAGTTTTGTTCCCGGTCCGCAATAGTTATAACCAGGCAAATGAAGTTCGAATGGCAGATTATTAATCACACTATTAACTAGTCCACCGCCTTGCATAGTGAAAAGTGTAATGAATGAAAAAATTCTTACAAACACGGTTATATATTCATAATCCTAATCCATAATTGCATCTTTATCAATCCAACTGTTTTCTTCGTTGCTTAAGCCAAGCCATTTCACGTAAACTTTATTTCCTTTCCTTCTAATAACCTTTTCTATCAAATAGACACCTGGATAGCTAGTTTTTTGAAGTTCTTGTTCGTAGAAACATCCTCTAATGGTTTGCTTTCGATGATCTTCTAAATGATATGTTACTGGTATGGTTTTATTAATCTTTTTTACAGTAAATATTTCAGTTGACCAATTAGGCGTGTAACCTTTATCAAAAATATGTTTGTATTTACTGATCCGAACATTTTCACCTACTTTGAACTTAGGTTGACATCGGCGTGATGTAAGTTTCTGAATTTTTTGAATATTTTCTCTTATCTTTGACTCGTTTAACTTATTTACCTCGAATGGTTTAAATTTGATTGTACGATGTTTTGTATTATTATAGGTTTTTAGAATAACTTCTAATGGTAAACCTAACCATTTGTAATTCCCAATGAGACTAAAGTACTTATACAATTTAGTTTTAATCGTTTTAATAACCCGTTCTACAATCGAAGCTTTCTTGGTAGAATAGGAAGAGTAGTGATTAATATTGTAGCTCTTCATAAGCTTTTGGAATGTTACGTTATAGAATTCTGTTCCAGAATCTGTTTGTAAATGAACAGGTTTTCGATTACTCGTAGTTAGTATTCGCTCAAATGCACGAGTAACATCAAGTTTACATTTGGATTTTAGTGGTTCTGTCCAGGTATACTTTGAGAAACAATCAATTACCACTAAAATATAATTATATCCTTTATTAAACTTTTTGAGATTTTGCATATCTATCAGATCAGCTTGCCATAAGTCATCAATGCCTTTTAAAATAACTGAACGTCTAACAAAGTTTCTTCGTGCTGCTTTGTGAAGTTCATTAACAATTTGTTGCTTCGCCATCACGGAGTATTTTCAAGTAATTTTTGGACTTCTGCTTTGTTATAAAACTTATCTTCCAACTGAACTAAAACTTCAGGTATCTTCGTTTTTAAAGTGGTTTGGACTGTTATTTGTACATCTTTTATGATTTGAGCACGCAACAATCCAATCATTCTATTCTGTTCCTTTATTATCTGATCGTGCAATCGATCGACGTAATCCTTGTTTACAGCATCATCTATGTCTAAAGGAGATTTAATTCCTCTTAATCTAGATTTTTTCAAATCAAAATCACCCCTTTCAGATTTTAGCAATGCATTTTCATTGAATTCTAATAATTCAGAGAAACGCATTCTCTTATGAATATGGTGTCCAAATTTATCTACATTCATATTTTAAGGTGTATTATATTTAAAGGTTGATAATAAAATGAACGGTGAAAAATTTATACCAATTATTTATTACTTAATAATTTTACTTTCACTCAGTTCTTCAATAATAGATATAATTTCGTTGTCTAATCCAGTGTTACCAGCGTCTCGAGATGCAATTAATAATTTTAACCTATCCACAAGTTCATTAGGATCATCCCAATATACAAAATCTTTATTTTTTTTCCACATTTTTGTCAAGGGTAGCCCTTTTCCCTTTGCTTGACTGTTTTGAATAGGATTCGGCAGTTTGAAAAGAGGTTTTATAACTTGCAAATATTTTTGTCCCTTATTACTTTTTATTGGTTTGTTTGAATCAAAGTCTCGACGATGTGCGTTTGTGGCAATCAACATCATTTTATAATTCTGCATATCAGACTCTGTAACTGTGCTTAAATCTACGTCCTTTTTCAATAATAATTGTTTCAGTCCTGGAGTACTTCGATATTTCCGTCCACTAACGGTGATGTAATCATCGCTGATCGTTATGACAGCAGAACCTAACATCAATTGTCCTCGCTCCGCTCGAACACCAAATGGAATATCTGTTAGTGCTTCTGTAGATACTGACCAGGATGATGTATTACGCTCTTGATTATTGTCTCCTAATGATTGATACGACTCATCACTGTCGGTATCACATTCACTTTCTTCTACATTACTATCTTCTTCGTTATTAGAACTGTCTTTCTGTAAAGTATTGTTTTTAAACGGAACTTCTGTTTCTTCAACTTCTTTAGATCGCAAGAGGTCAGTTTGCTTATTGGTGTCAGCTAAAAAATTAAGAGACTCTGTTACAGGTCTAAAAACTGATTCCAATGCTTGCTTATTTTCAGTTTCCAAATCTCGCATCTTTCTGACTTTTTTCTTTACAGCTTCTGCAGCATCAACAATTTGCCTTTTCAGTGATTTTTCCATTATTACGATTTTGCGGACTATAATAGTTAACGATGAAGAGTTGACCAAGGAATAATGATATCATGTAAGTACCATATCTTAAATATTACATTTCTAATCAAAGACTACGAAAGTGTCAAATTTATTTCTATAGCATCCGTTATTTTTGTTGCAATCTTTATTAATTACAACATAATTAAAGGGCTCACTCCATATTTTAGAACACATTTCACGAAATTCAAGCCATGTCATATCAGTGTTAACATGTTCTTCATAAACATGCCTCAAGTTAATGTCATCTTGTTTGAATAATATAATTAAGTTAGCATTATCTCTTACTAACTGTTTAGGGATTTTGCTATATGTTTGATTGAGATAAAAACAGTCGATGTGTTTGTGCCTTCCCATTGCAAAATAATCACGCATGTTAGTTTGATTCTCGCAAGCAACGTCATCAAATATAATCACAGAGTTGGGTTTAGCGTCCTGAACGCTTATAACTTCCTCATTCCCTTGATATTTCTGGAATGAGATAATTGGTACCCGTTGTAAAACTCTTTCTAAAAAAATGTACTTTGGTTGGTGTAGGGTTTTTGAATAGATATAAACATTTTGAAACCGTAAACCATTTTCATGTATAAGAAGTCCAATAAGTAAATTTGTTTTTCCACAGTTCGATGGTCCGCAAATGATGCATCGTACTGAATTAGGTAACAATTCTCCATGGCGAGATCTAGTTTTACAAAAATCATCGCAAATAGTGCTTACATGCAGCGATTGTGGTTGTTTTACAAATTTCATGATTACTGTTGTCAACAAACTGATTAACAATGAGTGCATGTGTTTATTACGACATTATTTATAAACTGAAACAGTCACAGATTTCGCGTTTTTTAATCCGAAATGAGAAAACCTCGAACGCTCATCGGTCGATTATTGAGCGTTCTATACCACTGTTTACTTCGCCGAACGATAGGTGGATTTAGAATGCTTTAAATATTCGAACGAATGAACAAATGAACGAGTCGATTACCGATTATTGGGCGTTCTAGACCACTTTCGGCAGCGAGGCGTACACTCGCCGAGCGATTTGCCGAAAGTGGTCTAGAATGCCCAATAATATACTACTCATACTAAGAGTGATTTGAACAATTCATATACCTACCTATTTTACGGATATTTCTACAACTTCTTAAAAACTTATTAGTTATGGATGAAGATGATTACAGTAACATGTCGTCAACGTCAATTAATATTTCGGACACGGACAATAATGATTCATTGAATCAAGAGTTGCAGTCTCAGGGCTCAAGTACATCGACGATTTCACTACCGCCCGCGTCTTGGACTGCTTGACGGTACGTTTTTTAAATATATACCAGAGGAATACGTATGTACGTATTTTACGTAATGTTCTGGCTTAAATCCAGGCTTTACATATCTTTGAGAATATTATGGAGAATGCTCTTGCATTGTTCGAATTATATTTTTCAGTTACTTACATTTATTAATTGTTAACTGTAATTGTAAACGTGTATTAAACAATTAACAATTAATCAATTGTAATTGCAAATTTTAACAAGCACAATTAATTTAATTGTAATCGCTAAGTTTTACAAGCACAATTAATTAATTGTTAATTGCGACACGTTACAATTACAATTAATTATTTTAGTTGTTAGTTGCAACTAAATTTGGCAATTTAATTGTTAGTTGTTAGTTGTTTTACAATTAGTTTTTGCCCCACTCTGATGGCTTGCATGCATTCAGATGCTTTTTCTTTCCTTTGCAGCAATGAACCCAAAGACTATATAAAATGAACCCTTCTCGCTTCTATGGTACTTCCAAGCATGTAAATCTTATTCCGGGCGATGGTTTCTTGAGTGACGATGATCTGGCTTCTGACTCTGATTCTGGCTATGAACCATACTCACTCCGTGCTCGTCGTATCCAAGTTGGTACCACAACAAGCCGAGGCGCCACTCCAACCAGCTTGCCGGACTCACCCGTACCCAATAAAAAAGCACGAAAAACTCCATACAGGCATAAGACCTACCACTAGATTCTGTACGTTCAAATAACGTGGACCATTTCCCCGAGTGGATGAAATCAAGTCGACAAATTTGACAGAACTGTTCGAAATTCCGTTCTTTTACCATATGTGGGAAATATAAAGTTAATTTATGTTAGAATGATAAAATAAATTGTTTCAAAGATTTCCATCAAACATAAATACATTTTTTGTTTAATGCATACGAAGCCATATATGGCTTCGTGTAGTAATTTCTAAAATAAGTACACAAATATTTTTTTTCCTATTCAGACTGTTTATATATTCAAAATAAAAGATGATTTAGTAAAGAAAAATTTTTTCATCATCTCCTTCATAATTCATGCAATAAGGGGTTAAGAATATCCTGACAATACACAAAGTGGATTAAATAAGTATTATAGATGCTGACGCAAAACCTATCCAAGTTAAATTTATAAAATTTGAATTGCTGAAGATATCGCAGAACGTAACATACAGACAGACGTCGTCTAAAATAATGTGACAATCAATACCTTAAATGCTAAAGTAAGGCTGTCTGTTCTTTTCCTACCTATCTTACCTTTTCATGCCTTAACAAATCAAACCGATCGTTATGACTTCAGTAACAGGTTAAATATAATCTGGTGATCCTGACCCTGATCCAGGAGAAGATAGTCCTCTTTTAATCTTGAATTTAGAAAAAATAAAGTACGATTTTTAAACATGAATGTACATAATTTTTTACAACATAATATGTATTATAGATTTTGCTGACTCCTGCTCTAATTAAAAGACAACTCGGGGTAGTTATCACACCAGTATTTAGCGCAAATGGCGTTCATTTTGACAGTCCAACAACATTCACTGCGTTATTTACGTTTCTGGACCAACAATTTTTTCGGCCATATTAAGCAATGGATAATATAATCCTTCAAAATAATTTAAATTCAGATGTATAATGTATTACGCAATTAAGATGCAGATTATTTTAAAAATATTAAAAAAACAATGGCGCAGGCAACAACAGTAAATAAATAAATCATGGTCACTCCATTCATTCACTAATCTGTGTTCCAAGCTACCCTTTAATTTCACAAGCCCATCAATTTAGGTAGCCGGTTGACAGAAATGTCAGCCATCTTGAAGAGGCAACGTACATTAATTGGAGGCAAAACATGTTACCTTGTGTTGCTGACAGGTAATCACTGGCATGACGCAAGAACGTAGAAATAAAATTCTATTAGTTTAGTTTATTTAATTGTATTCACTCGGAAGAACAAATACTTAAATATTAGATTTTACAAATAAGTAGCACATAAACAATTATTGAAATGCGCAAACAACATTCTTCACGGATACACAAAAACACAAATCAATGTTGTTAAAGTAAAAGTAAAAGTCAGACGAAATAGATATGTTGCTGACGGGTGACTAACTAATAGAAATTGGATTTGTTTATTTTATTGATTCCATAGAACAAACAATTTGACATTATACTTAACAAATAGTACATCAAGAGATATAGAACTGGAGAAATGGCGTTCTCCATAGATACACTAAAACACAAAGCAAAGTTGATAAAGTTAAAGTGAAAGTGAAAATCAGACAGAATAAATTTCTTGACAGGTAATTACTGGCATGACGCAAATACGTAGAATAAAAAAATTGGATTACATTATTTTATTTTATTTATTCAGGAGAACAAAGAATTACACATTATATTTTACAAATAAACAGTACATAAAGAGTTTTATAAATGTGAAACAAACGTTCTTCACAAAAACACAAAACAATGTAGCTTCAGTAAAAGTAAAAGTCAGAAAATATAATACACGTAAGTTACAGCTAAGGAAGACTAGAGGGATTTAAATATAATATTACTCAATCAATTATGTTTGTAAGTTGAAGAATTTTTAAAATACTTTGATAAGCTTGTGCATCTGATTGCTTCATTAGACTACCGCAACAATTAATGATTAATTGAAATATTAATTAAATCACTATGGCAAGTCGGACTCAAGAACAGTTATCATGATTGTGGGTTAGATTTCTAGACCGAGTTGACAGAATTATTGAGTATTAGATTTCCAGATCAAGATCGAGTCTACAGTATTATTAAGTATTCCCGACTTAAAATTCACACATGAACAACAGGCCGCAAAGGCTTAGTGATTTTTTTACACTGAGATATTAAGTATTATTTATACCTTTGACAAAGTATCATTAACTCCATTAAAAGGAAAAAAATTAATTAGGAAATCTAGATTTAATGGTCTGTAATTCAAGACGCTCACCCATGAGATGGACTGACCAAATTAAATCCGCAGTGGACCATACATTGTTCGAAAGAGTTATCGTGGCCCTCGCATATAGGCAACTGAAGGAACACGGGTGGGTTTTAGTCAGTAAAAGTCTGACATGCCCTCCCGCTCCACCCAAAGTGGGAGAAGTCATTTGATTACATCCCACCCACAAAAAATTGCAGATCGCGACAAATTGTGAGGCAAATCACATAAGCCTCTAGACAAGAAACTTCATGAGGACTTTGTACACTGGGGCTCTGTCAAGAGGATTACGAAGAAGAAGAATTTCCGAAACGCAGTAAAAAACGATGATGGTCGATGATCAAAAAAGCCTCCCATCATTGTGCGTGTGATTGGATGTATCCAGCAGTCCACTGCTGGATACAGCCCCTCTAATCACACGCCATTCAGCTCGATTCTCTGCAAGTCTCATCCACCTGGTGATCGTTGCTTCAAAATGCTTGTTATAAATTAAAAACCATCCTAACCTGCACCCTAATTGCGAAACGCACAATTTATCAGAATCTGAATGGGATTGAAGATTATTTCTAAACCATTGCGTCATTTGTTCGAATAAATTGTCGGCTCAACAACTTAAATAACGCAATGAATGCTGTTTAACTATGAATATGGAACCAATTCCTACTGATAACAAGTTACGCAATTACCCCTCTGCTCATCATCAATCAAGCCATTTCCCAACTATGTTAAGATCAGCTCCCAGTCTAACCGGATGCAGCTAAATACCAGTATTGTACATGAAGCTTCACTGATCTGCACAACTAAATGACTGGGTAAAACGATACTCCTTTAAAAGACTGGTTGGCAGACTTTCAGGCATTTTACTAGCTGTCACGACTGTCCAAAATCTACAAAAGTTGGGAGCAAAGGTTTATTATGCTTTCCGAGGCACAGAAGGGTATTGATAAGTCGTTTTATTTTTTTATTTAAAACACATACAACTATCATTACAGGCTAACCTAATACAATAGTGTACTTATAATAGCTTACAATAGCGTATTATTGTAAACAATCAGGAGAAATCTTAAAAAATGCGGCCTGTGTGAATTCGCTCAGAGTACAATTGAAGCAGTCAATCTGTTGTGACACCATATTGAGTGTACGATGATGACGTAAGATGGTCCTATCAACGAACTGGCCTTAGGGTCCTCAACCCGTGCAGTTCTTATTATTGAGCCACAAGACCCTCCCCACGAATAAATTACAAACCATAATTTTCAAAACTCACTCTTTATCAGATTTTAAAACAATAAACTTACGAGCGAGCCCATCCTTTACGAAAATGGAAACGCAAAATATGCAAATGAAGGAGAGCCACCCTTACCTTACATACATCAAACTGTGCTTACCCTTTGCAACTAAATATTAGAGATGGGCCAAGTATGACTGGCCGGATAGCCGACTGGCCGAATAGTTGGTGGCAAAGAGACTGATTAATCGGTCAAGCGATCAGTAGCAGAGATCAGCGAGTAGTCGTTGGAACGGTGTTCAAAAATGTAAACTGTATGTGATCTACCCCATCATCATCATCATTTCAGCCATAAGACGTCCACTGCTGGACTTAGGCCTCCCCCAATTTGGGGGGTTTTGCCATAATCGCCACGCTTGGCAGGCGGGTTGGCGATCGCAGTATGGTGGTAAAATGCATAGAGAACGCTGCTGCCCATTCTCTAGTAAGTCCCTTAGTCGCCTTTTACGACACCCACGGGAAGAAAATGACGATGTGATCTACCTATCGAATGAAAAATATTAAATAGCGGCTTCGTCCGCGTAGAAGTCGGAAGTTATCCTAAAGAAACAAACTACCAGAAAAAAAAAATGATTTCCCTTCCAACTATGCTTTAACATTATGGTACGCAATAAAGAATTGAGAATTGAATTGAATTGAAAAGTATTTTCAGTTACCTTATTTTTAAGTATACAAATACGAATCAGCGCGCTCGCAACATGGCATATTTAACAGACCCGATAATCGGTTCATTTTGTTTTATGGCCTGGGTACGTTTTGTAAGACTTGTATGCTGATTACTTTTGATTAGAGACCAATGTTCTGTAACATTTAGCACCTACATAAAATCTGCTACTAATTTTAAGCCATTTGCGAACACTCTAAAGTAAAGAGCCGAATAGTCGGCGCTTTTTACCGACTAGACGCCGCGCCGACGACAAATGCGGCCGTATAGTCAGCCGTCCCGACTACTCGGTACATCTCTACTAAATATAGAGCGTGAATAAACAAAGGGCAGGGCTACATTCAAATGTAAATGAAGTGGAGTGAAGGGAATTTTCACTGTTGTGTAATATGCCTTAGTTAGGATCGCTTGCGTAATGGTCAGTTTTGCATATTATTGTATTGTGGAGTAGTGGGATCATATCTTGAGTGTAGAATAGGGAATTATAATTTTGAACTATATTTTAATGTTTCAAACCAAATTATAGTCCGTTGCTGGGAACTTCAGCTAAGAGCAGTAGTTACCAAGTGGTATCAGACCCGAACGTAAACGAGTTGTAGGGCGTGGATTCGGACCTAGGCATGTGCTTTACTTTGTGAAAATAATTTCATCACCACTGCTCTCGAAACGGTGAACGAAAAGATCGTGAGGAAACCGGCATGTCCTAGAACCAAAAATTCGAAAACATGACATCTACCAACCCGCACTGGGCTTGGTAGATTACGGTCCACTCCCACTCAGCGAGAGGAGGCCTGTGTCCCAGCAGTGGGAACATTATACGCTGATTATGAAGGAAGTTCAGTATGGATCAGAATATTAAACCACAAAAGGGATCAATGAAAGGCAGTTAAATGCAGCTGAGATAAGAATGTTAAGATCGTTTGATGTTACATGAACGGATATAATAAGAAATGAGTACATAAGAGGAAGTCTGAAAGTATACACCAATAACCGAAAAGCTGTCCGGTTATCATGGTATACGTGATACGGAAGAATGAGGTAAATGTCATGAGGAAAGTTTTGAGTATGAATGAATTAGCTATAAGAATAAGGGAGGCCAAAAAAACGATGAATGGACTGTGTGAATGATAATGTGAATGAAAAGAAACGGACATGTCTCGCCGACTTCAAATAAATTGGAATAAGGACAGGATAATGCACTGAAGGGGTCTGCTAGGACCGATGCCTGCCAGGGTCACGAGATTGTTCGATAGAGATATCGTGACCCTGGCACATGGGCAACTAAAGAACATGGGTGGGTTTTAGTTAGTAAAAGTCTGACATGCCCTCCCGCTCCGCCCTGAGTGGGAGAAGTCATTTGATGATTTCCCATCCAAAAAAAAAGGACAGGATAATAATGAATGATGTTGGTAAGTTCAGAACTGAGAAGTACTTGTGGCTAAGTCATAACAGCAGTTCGGGTCGATCGATGGCTAAGCTACGCTAGCTGAGGTTGTTCCGTGTATACCGAGACGTCTTTGATAGTCGTAACAGGTATTCAGATGCCCTCAAGTTTGACATTGTTACTAAGGAGTATCGTGTTACCCAGTAACTGGGTTGTGGAGGTCAGATAGGCAGTCGCTTCATGTAAACTGCAGGTAGACAGGAATCCGACCCTAACGTAATTGTGGAAGGGCTAGGCAGATCATGATGACATTATTTATACACTGTATTGTAAAGTTCATTTCGAAGGAATATGGCGAGGGGGGTAATGGCTGATCTTTGCGTTTCGCACGTGAACGGGTGCCGCTTGTGGTGACTGGTCGTCTTGCTGACCATAGTTTGGATATTGTTATAAGTAATTAACTGTTCATTTAATATACGTCACACACATACCACACATCAGACACCACACAAACTTTACACATACACTCATACCATACTTGAATTCATCTCTCTAGCCACTCTGGAATTCGTATTCTGAGCTTCAAGATACAGACAAACTGTCTAGTTTGAAGTTTACTAGCAAATAATATACGGTAACTAGCTGTAGGTAATATTTAAGCTACTCATGTCATTTCTACTTGATGTTAACTTATTGCTTACGTGTATCACTTGGACAGTAAAATATTTTCTATTTATTTTACTTCGATGGTCCTAATTTATCTTTTGTGACCTTGAGTTACAAGTATGTCAACACAATACAACATTTCATATGTAAGCTGTCACGTTCTTTATCATTGTAGGCTTACATTTTAGTAATAAGATTTTTTTTCATTTTATTTACTAGTTTAAATATTTGCTTGAGTATAGTTTTCATTGTATTTATTGATATATTGGCATGTCTAGCTGACATATATAAAGGGTGTCAGGGGAACGCTTCCGAAAACGAAGACAGGTGATAGGGCTAGTTATTCTCGATACTTATGCATAAATATTTTTGTATTTTTTTTTAACAATTTTTACCATTTTTTTTTGCATTTTTTGTGCACTATGCTGTGAGAACAGTTAAATGAACCATTATTTGCGACAAAACACATACACTTGAAAAAAAAAATTACAGCTTTAGCAAGCGATGTAAATTCAAATGTAAAAATCAGCTGATCTCGGGTTCACCGCGCACGCTGACAGACGCGTGGACGACGACCCCTAAGTACACGCAGCGACTGTACCTATTCTTTGTATAACGCCGCCAAAATAAAATAAGTAAATTGCAGAAGTATCACAAGTTTTAAATTGATGGACTGTGTCTTACATTACATTTAATAACAGTTTTGTATGTTAGTTGATAATGGATATTAAATGAAATAAAGTGAACGATCGCCGACATTAGCTGTGATTGACTAAAACATTTTCATTACGATTACAGTTCCAAACAACTAGCGCACGTGAATCAATTGAATTTGAACTTTATGCCAATGTGATTCGAGTCACACGACGCGAGCTTGTTAATTGTAATGACTGTATCCTTCATTTAGAAAGTAAACTCAATTAATTTAAAGTGGATAATTTGATTAATTTAATTTAAGAAACCCGTTAAATTTTATTGAAAATTCTAACAATTTAAAACAGTTCGATTTAAAGCATAAGTCCTATTTCCTAAAATTAAAATGAATTGGTTTTCTGTTTCGTCTCTGTTATGTGTACATGCAAAGATACCGCGGCGCCATAGCGGCGGGCGGCGCGGTTACTTCCGAGAATCGGAGCCTTTGTGCACCGCGCGCAGGCGGCTTCGTTTGATCTTGTTCTTTCTAGTTAGTATCTATCCGACTCAGTTCGAGAGCGTACGTGCGTTAGGTGTAACTGAGCGATAGGTATTGAATCGTATTAAATAGTTTAGTTTAAAATACTTGTCTTGTTATTATTGTTACGTTTTTAGTGCTTTTTTATCGTGATAAACAATGCCTGAGGCATACGTGTACAGTGCTCGTGAATACGGAAACATGCTGATGTGTTTAGGAGACGCCTGTGGCAATGCTTCTCTTGCGTTGAGGATTTACCGAGACAGATTTCCGAACCTCCGGCATCCTTCTGACTCTCGCATGATAACGGCAGCGTTTCAGCGAGTTTTAGAAAATCGGCCGATTGCTCCGATGGCAGCTGGTGGATGACAACAAATGAATGTTCACACAGGGCGCCGCATACTTTATGCGGCGCCCGCGACGCACAGACGGGCGCCGCGCTGACGTGCTCCGCGCCGGCGCGCCGGTGCGCTGCGTGTCAGTGACCTTAAAGTTTGTACGGTATCCATTGATTATTAATTAAATTTGAAGGCTTGTAAATAATCAATTTAAGGCGAAAGGTTATTGATATCCGTTTGCATTTAGGTTGTATATAACCTACGTTCTGGCTTCGGAAGCGTTCCCCTTACTGTATAGGATGCAATCGAAGTCATGGGCATTATTTTAACCTAAGGCACAGAATATAAATTAGTACCTTACGGTACAGAAGTTTCACTCCCGAGTTTAGGTATGATAAACGCAAGCGTCCGGCCACCGTACTAGTCTCAATAGGCTTGCACTCGCTCGACTTGTCGCACACGCAGCGCACGCACCCGCGGATCAAAAGTAAACTGTTAATACCGTAAAGTACCTACTATTGTATATTCTACCTCTCTGACAGCCCTAGCAGATTGAAGCGAGACGGCAGACAGTTACTGTACTATGAACTGTACTGTGTACTATGAACGCTATACGCAATGCAAAAGGTTGAAATTAGGTTGTTTTTCAGAATAGTAGGTAAATATCTCGGGGATTTTGCGCCGCTTGTATGGAAGTGAGACAGGCCTGCCTAAGGCACTACTCACGATACTGATTGCATTAGGCCTATTAATACGCAAATCAAAAATATTATTATGCAAGTATGTAAAACCTTAAAAATGTAGTAAGTCATATTGCAAAAGGCTTATTATTGCAAATAAACACTTAAAGTAATTAAAACAAAATATTTCATAAACGCTAATAAGTCTTAAAGTATCAATATCATAAAGCGCAGTACAGCGCGAAACGAAAAGTAAACAAACATCAAATAATAGTAATATTTAACTAGTCATTGCGGCCGACAGACGAGCGCGCGGCGTTTCCTTAGAAGCGGTAACACAATCACCGACAATAGTCTAAAAGGCATGCCGCCCGCCGACAACTCTCTCCGTCCCGCTCCCTCACTCGCAAAAATACCGATATCACCCCTGCGCGGGGGCTGCTTCCCGAACCAGTGTCATAACGACTGCGCAGGTGCGTTGATGCATGTAATTGATCCCGTGACGTAATCGCCGCAAGCGCATCTCACGTCTCGATCATACCCTTGGATTGCAGTGTATTAAGTGTTAGCGGTAATGCAGTGATTGTGAACACGATCTGGACTTTTTTTATGGGGTGAAATTAAAAGAATTGTTTACGAACGTGAAAGTGAGTCAAAAGACGATTTAAAAAACAAAATTACTAACGCATTCGACACATGAAAGTGCGGGACTTTGTGTTGAACAGTCTGAAAGACAATCACAGACGTAGAGCTCAATTGTGTATTGAACAAGGTGGTGGACATTTTGAGCATCTTTTAAAATACGTGTAAGTGCTAGATAATAAGATATAGTTATTATCTAGCACTTATAGATAGGTAGTTTAAATTAATGTTAATACATTGAGATTCCTGAAAAATTATTGTAAATACTGTGATTCCAACTTTGTAAATACGCAAAAACTACAGGAAATCAATTTTAACTAGGTAGATACGTAAACATTTATTTATTTTTTTATTTATGTAAATAAACGTAGTTTTGACCGTCCTAAGCCGGCAAATTATGAAGGGAAAGTTGGAATCTAATATGAATCAAATCGTTAGCGAGTAGTAGTAGTAGAGTTCACGCGTACGGCGTAGGTACCTACTGCAGCATTCGCTATCGCGATGCGCAACGAATTGATACTTTGTATGACTTACTACATTTTTGAGATTTTCCATACTTGCATTAATACTATTTTTGATTTGCATAATAGTAGCCTTAATGCAATTAGTATCGTGAGTAGTGCCTTGGTTTAAATAATGCCCATGACTTTAATTCCACCCTGTATATATGGCAAATGACATACATTAATGTTCTCTGTCTCGTGATGTTAATTATTCTGCATAGGCACCTACTACTTTATAGAATTAAGTTTATTTAACTAAACAGACAGCTGTACTGCTGGGAAATTTGTTGCGCCACTTCTTACCAGCTAAAATACTAAGAACTGGTGAAGAGAGGCCATTTTTGTTTCGAGGGATTGTCTTATGTATTTGATTTTGATTTGAAATCTCTCTCTAGTAACCACAAAACAATTAATGCACATTCATAAGGAGACTAATAGATTCCCATCTTCGCAAACCAAGACGTTACAACTTCTAAGTGATGCTTAGAGAACAATAGATTCGATCTAACTTAGTAGGTTACTACAGCGGTCTACTAATCCAAGTAGTAAGTTTATGTTCGCAAATGCGCTCTGCATATTTGCATTTGGCTTTGTGTAGAACATTCTAGAACAAGATTTAGCTATCAAAGTGCTTCAATAGGACTCCAAAGTAACAGTGAGTGTGGAATTAGGTGGGTAGATACTACAGGAGCCTAAAGTTCTTCCTGTACCGGGATTTAATTATGAAACACGTTTCCTGAGTGAGTTTCTTAAGAATTTCTTTATGAGCATTCTTCAAGTCTTATTTTAATTCTTCCTTCGGTTTGTCGGCCCGATCCCACGCCTACACCGTTTTTTTCTGGTGTTCTATTATAAAACTTAAATTATAAAGCTGAAGAGGGTTTGGTGCATAGATATCCAGAGATATGCCTTCATTGCGGAATAGTAAGGAATCCTAGTGTCGCCGCTTATCTCCCACCCAAAAAATTACAACATTAACAAATAGTGTACTGACGACACACACTTAAAATTTAAACACGCACACCAAAAAGAAAGCAGCCACACTAAATCAATTTCTAATAGCACACATACATAGAATGGGCGGGACATTCACTTGTAAACACTTGCTATTTGCGAACATCCAATGCACACGCATGCAATTAGGGAGTCGAAAGCGATGGTCGATTATTTTTATCGATATTTAATTTTAGCACATTATTGTATTATAATAACTTCGTTTAATTTTATTTAAATATATATTTTTTTATATATCTATCAAAATATAGTTTACTTTTACTAAAATAAAATGGGAATATGTTTTTAAAATTTTGTGTTATCGGTAAAAGGGAACGCTCTCTTTTACATATCATGCCGTATAAATAAATAATATATTACTTAATCTTAAAAAAATATTTTAATATAATACGTTATGTTATATCTATGTGGGCTAAGTTTGTTACTACGTCAGAGGCCGGATTGGAGCCGAGAGCGTAATAATACAATGTTCACGCAAGTTATACGACATTTTTAACACATTTGTATAGAAATAAAATAAAATGTGAAACCCTCAGTATTATAGACAAAGATTTGACAAAATAGCGACGGACCGCGAATTTTCTAATTTAAATTTCGAACCTTAGATCGTCGGCCTCATGATTGACTAAGATGGGCTTGCGATTTAATGATCAATACAATAATGTTGCGGAAAATATATTTTTATTTTCAACAATATTTTACCATCGCAATCTTCAATATTTATTATTATTTTTCAGAGCAGTGGTGGCCCAGTGGTATCAACCTCGACTTACAAGTTGTAGATCGTGGGTTCGAACTCAGGCAGGCGCTTTACTTTGTGTAAATAATTTCATTACCACTGCTCTCAATAACGGTGAAGGAAAACATCGTGAGGAAACCGGCATGTTTTAGAACCAAAAATTCGAAGACATGGGACATCTGCCAACCCGCACTAGACCCTCGTGGTGGATTATGGCCCACTTCCTCTCACCGAGAGGAGGCCTGTGTCCCAGCAGTGGGAAAAATATAGGCTGATGATGATGATCTTCAATATTAATCTTACTTGGTCAATAATATTGCGCAATATTATTCATAGTTTTTAATTTGCTATTTGGTGGTTTCGTAAGGTGGGCCACCTTATGAAACCAGCCCACCTTCCGAAACCACCAAATAGCAAATTTAAAAAAAAATGAATATTTTTGTATTTCGAAAACAAATTATTGTAATTTTTTTACCAAATATAAATAATTGGATGAAATATAATATTTATTTATCATATTACTTATCATATTGTACAATAAATTAAAAACTGTTAATTTGTGAAAATCTTTAGGCATAATATTACTTTAAGTAACACACACACTTAACTGTATTGGAATTATAATGTTTTAATTTGGTTCAAACAACATTAAATTAATAAGTAATTTAACTGTTTTACTATACAAGTAATACGAGGATATCCATTGAGTTCTGTAAAAAATATTCAACTGCAATAATACGCATATCGATAAAATCAGCCGCACGCAAACGATTGCACCTCTCTAAGTCGAAAACGTTCGTTTCGTTCGGGAAGATTCGGGCTAGTTCGGGTTAGTTCGTGTCGCTCCGCACGTAAGTTAGTAAATCATTTAAAAATTGATTTAAAATATAAAACAGTGACTCAATTGTTTATTTACCGGTGTTAGGACATGCCATTTGTCTTCAGGTTGATGGTATTTGGTCTATTTTTACAAATAATTACTGCACAACTCGGCATTTTGGCTTTTTACGCATCAATAGTGCACTGTACGCAGTTGCAAAGCGACTGAATGAAGCGTACAGCCGCCGTTCGACAATACTATCAATGTGATAGTATTGAGGCGGCACGTGCCACGCCCCCAAGGCATATCCCTCGATATCCGTGGTTTGGTGTTACGTGCTGATCTCAGGAACTACTGGTTCGAATTAAAAAAAAACCATTTTGGTGTTGTACCTATAGCTCATTTATCGAAACTAAGAGATGATGTTTTTGATCCCCTTGTATCAGCTTCTATCATTAGTAGTACAGCATTCACGCTATCTCCAGTAGTCGCTGTAGACGGGCTAACGCGAATCATCAGTGAGTATGCTTCGACCACGTTTAAACTCATGTAACCAGTTTTGAACAGTGGAACGGGGTGGCATTGTCATGAAATGCTAATCGAAGTCTGTCATAACATTTTTGTTGAGTAAGACCGCAACGGTAGTCTTAATAAATCATTGAGCGAAAATCTTCTCTAGAAACATTTTGACAGACACCAGACACTTTTTAAGTTGGCGCTAATTTGTAAAAACAAATGACGTATGAATTCATTACAAATATTATAAAATTCTCAAAGAGTTCCATAATTGAAATTTAAATAATTTTTTCATCGGTTGCTTTTCTTACTGGCCTATTCCAAAAACATTCATTGTGACCCCCGTACTATGAAGGATGACTAAAGCAGAACCTAGATTTAAAAATCTAGGTTTGTAGAACAATACCTGCGACCTCGTTATTGATCTAAAGGGCTTTCTCAGTAGTTATTGTATAAAATCAGGCTAATATTTTAACATACAATTTTATTTACTCGATGTCTAGACCAGAGGGGTAATTGCGGAATTTTTTATCGGTAGGAATTGGTTTAATATTCATAGTTAAACAACATTCATTGCGTTATTTACGTTGCTGAGCCGACAATTTATTCGAACAAATGACGCAATCGTTTAGAAATAATCTTCAATCCCATTCAGATTCTGATAAATTGTGCGTTTCGCAATTAGGGTCAGACCTGTATAAATTTAAAACACTAGCTGTACACCCTGCGGTTTCAAACGTGACGTTAAGTTTTTCTTACTGCCTTATTTTTATTTTTGCTCAGCTCCTAAGGGCTGTAAGGGCCTATTTTATTATTTAATATTATATTTCTACGCCAGCAATGGTAGTATGTGTGAAACACCGTTTAATGTAAGATCTTAATGTACCATATACTGACAAATAAATAAATTGAATTGAATTGTAGAGTGATATCAAATAGCCTCAAGAATAGTCAGTCAACTTGATAAAGTTCGGATTCAAGAATAACTTGCAAAAATCCACCCATAGCGGGTGCACTTTTGCTTGATAAAAAAAAAATATGATCCTGTGATTGTTTGTCCCACAATTTTAAATTAAAGCTTGCCCTAAATATACAGAGTTATTTGTAAAACACCAGCAACCTCTCAGAACTATGTTCATCATCATCATTTCAGCCGTTTGACGTCCACTACTGGATATAGGCCTCCCTCAATTTTGGGGGGTTTGCCATAATCGCCACGCTTGACAGGCAGGTTGACGATCGCAGTATGGTGATAAAATGCATAGAGAACGCTGCTGCTCATTTTCTAGTAAGTCCCTTAGTCGCCTCTTATGACACCCACGGGAAAAAATAGAATGCTGCTATTATTTACGTTCGGCACCACACGGTACATCTTCGAACAACATCACCTAATAGAGTAGCCTCACACCTTCTCTCTATGATCCTTAGCATGGAGTTGGAGCATACCCGCACTCTGCAGATCAAAGAAGCAGTAGAAGCCATCGACATGTGCTTGTGCAAACATACCTGATGCACTGCAAAAACGGGCCAGCCCCATCGACATCCTAAACCCGTTATTATATTGGACCCGTAGGACACTGATAGCCCGCTGAGTATAGTTGGTCCGCAGACTGCACGTGTTAAACACCTGACAATAAGCTTTAGAAGCGTTACTTTGACCGCCCTGCTATAGCGTAGAAACCTACGAAGTGTTTTAGGTAATGATTGAACTTTGAAAGAAGTTCTATAATAGATGTCTTAGTGCTGCAAGATGCACATAAGGTAACCTCATTCCATCAGACGGGTTTCTGGTCCGAATAAGGCGGGAGGAAACGCCCGTTTGTTACCATTGTGTGAATCGCCTGGAGGACACTGTGGAGCATACGGTGGAGAACGGCCCTGCCTGGGCGGAGCACCGCCATGTCCTCGTGGAAGCAATCGGTGCCGGCGATCTCTCGCGTCCACCCCTGTTCCAGGCCATGGTATGAAGCGACAGGATATGGGAAGCCGTCATCTCTGCGCCTCCCTCATGCTCCCAGCCACTCCGGGCGTCGGGAGTCCATAATGGACTCCCGGCCACCGTACGCGTAGGCTGGCGGGCAGGCAGCAATGAGTAGCTCGCCACCCAGTAAAGACCAGGCCCGAGTCAACGGCACGTTGTTCCACACGTGGATCAAAGAGATGTCAGCAAAAATTTAAGAGTTGAGCTAGGCCCGATGCCTGCCCGACGCAGGTGCTCTCGGGGCATGGTTGCTTCGGGAAGTACCTGTGTTGCATAAACAGGGAGCCGGACGCCCGGTGTCACCACTGCGTCGACTGCCGGGAGGATACGGCGCGGCATACGCTGGCAGAATGTGCCGCTTGGGAGGAGCCGCGTCGTGTCCTCGTCTCAGAAGTAGGCAGTGACCTATCGCTGCCGGCCGTGGTCGAGTCGATGGTCGGCAGCGAGGAGTCCTGGGACGCGGTGGTATCCTTCTGCGAATCAGTCATGTCGCAGAAGGAGGCTGCGGAAAGGGAGCGGGAGATATCTTCCGCTGACCCAGCCCGCAGCAGGCGCACCGGGCGTCGGCGGAGGGCGGACAACGCCCTCTTCCAGCCCCCCTAAATGGGTCCAGGGGTGACGGATCTGGGGACATCCGTCGCCCCCTATTCCTTAGGACCCGAGATGGTGGCGCGTAGTGTTCCACGCGCGCCTCTCTGTGATGTATGGGGGGGAGTTTAACACCTCACTCCCCCCCAACGTGAGGAGGCCCGCAAAGGCGGGCCGGCACCAGTCGGGGATCGCGGAAGACATATTGGTTCCCGTGGTCCCCGACGTAGGTGTGGGACGGAACACCGGGGTGGTTTTAGTCAGTAAGAGTCTGACAGACCCCTCCGCCCACCCCAGGGCGGAGGACATCCATGAGGATTTCCACCTCGTGATCAAAAAAAAAAAAAAAAAAGGCCCGATGCCTGCCAGGGTCACGAATTAGTTCGAAAGAGATACCGTGGCCCTGGCATAGGCAACTGGAAGAACACCGGTGGGTTTTAGTTAGTAAAAGTCTGACACGTCATCCTGCTTCACCCAGAGTGCGAGAACTCATTTGACGATTACCCACCCAGAAGAAAAAAAGTGCCTCAAATTGCACATAAGGTAACCTCATTCCATCAGACCGTCTCTTGTTCGCGAACCAGTCCCAAAATAACCTTTTTACCCTCAAAATTACAGTACAATTTGACTTGAATCCCTAAAATATCCCATACAATGTAAACAAAAGGCTATTTCGCTGGACAGAACTGTCAACCTTATTGAAATCAACAAGATAAGGGGGGTTCTCAACACCCCTAAGTGAATGGCTCCTGATACAATGTGATAATATAGCACTATTAACAATGAACAACCATTTTCAAAAGAAGAAGGTAAGTAAATGATTTTTTAAAGTAGCCTTGGGTTTTTCAGGGTATTGTAAAGGTGGATTTGTGTATCGTATTTTCTTGTAGGGATAACAAAATATGAATGAGCTGAGATAAAAAAGAGGGCTTTTGAGTTTTTCGTGTTTCCGTTCAATATTTTCCGCTTAGAGCCTGTCTGGGCTTGTAGCTAAATAATGAAGGCATGGATTCATCAATTTGTGTAGTTAAGCAGCAATTAATGCTAATTAGACTTTTTATGAGAGTTCAATTTTTGAACTTTGAGATGAGATTTCAGTGTCGCTCAGATTGCTTGTTCAACAGTTCTAAATCAGAATATTTTCTTTCACCTAAACTTACTTGGGCACTTATGAAATGTTAGAAGCTAGGTGGTTCTAATTCGTTGATTCCTAAGAGAGAAGAGAAGAGAGGAGCCGGCAAGAAACTCCACGGTTACTCTTTTAAAAATAATTTGCTTTTACATTGGTTTCAAATGACAGTGTTAATAAGTATGGGAGAACAGTGTAGGACTATCAACAAGTACCAGGTACTTAATAAATAGAAAATTGTCTACAGCCTACAAGGCCTTCAACGTTCTCACATTCACAAAATTTAAAAGGTTTAGTGTAGGCCTGACAACAAGGACAAGGTACGTTTTTTATTACTATAATCAGTCTATATTGTTCCCACTGCTGGGGCTGGGCAGGACTGAGGAGGCCTCATGGTGAGAGGGAGTGGACCGTAATCAACTACGCTGGCCTAGTGCGGGTTGGTAGATGTCACATGTCTTCGAATTTTTGATTCTAGAACATGCCGGTTTCCTCACAATGTTTTACTTCACCGTTTTGAGAGCAGTGGTGATGAAATAATTTATACAAAGCCAAACCTGAGAAGTTGCGGCAGTTATCAACTGGGCCACCATTGCTCTTGCTCTACCTCATCTAGTTTAACACGTTAACTGCCATGTCGGACTATGTGTCCGACACTTTTTATTCCATTTAGGCCTTGTCGGACTATATGACCGACAACACATACCAAATCAGAACGTGTCTTTGCTGCCTGGCGGCCATGTTTATTATTCTTTCAGCTATATTAAGCGACCTGCGTAACCCAAAAATCACTGTGTCAATATAACTTTTGTTTACTATTACTCTCATACACTTTGTGGAAAGTTTGAAGTCAAAATAAAAGGAATTAAGTTATAAAAAAAGGCTGTATATAATGTAATAAATATGATATATATGTATTTTTGGAATAAATAATCTATTTAAAGTGAAATAACACTAAGTACATTTTTTGACATTTCTGATTTTCACCATGGCAGTTAACGTGTTAAATAAATATAATTTAGGTGTAAAAGTGTTTGTACAAACCTACTTACAGAAATAAAATCATTTATCATTTATCATAACCACCTAATGAGTACTCAAATGACAAGTTTCTGATACGTAATGATGATGATACGCATCTATCAATGAGATAGCTGCTCACCCCATAAGCTAAGTGTTTGAAGATAAACAGGGTGCAAGTGTTTATGTCTAAATTAGCTCTCGTTAAGATACCGTCAGTAGGTTAGCTTAATTTTAATCGTAGAATTAGGTTACGTTGGGTGATGACGTAATGGGCACAAAATTGGTGTCTTTTTTTCTGAAGTAACTAGTGGGAAAATAATAGTTAGGTATTCTGAAAGTTTTTCATTTATATATAACTGTTTTTTTTTCTATATTTAATTTAAAATTAATACCGTGTATTTGGACACAGTTTGCGAAACAAAAAAAAAACAAAAGAATAAAGCGTGAAGAAAAGGTAATTCAGCATTCATGCCAAAAAGATGTTCTTTGTTGCTAGTTTTCTGATGAACCTTTAGAGACAAGTAACGAGGAGTACCAACAGTTTCAACATACGTAATACATTATTTAACCAACTTGTTTTTGCCCCCCCCCCCCCATGACTTCGCAGACAAATATATGTATGTTTCTCTGTTTAAATATTGTGCTATTTATTCCTGTTAAATACGTTGAAACTTTTTGACACGTTTCATTGACTCCTACAATTTAAACTTGTATGAAAATTGAACAGTCACATTGATCGTGTGAATGTCTAAACCGGCGACCTGCACCTTAATTTGGGTTATAAATTTAAATCACTTTAAAGGATATTGCTAATTCATTACTTCATAATTTCGAAAAAAATGTCCGCTCAACAACGTAGATAACGCAATGAAATGTGTTAAACTGTCAAAAGGAGATCCTACTGATTCTCAGTTACGCAGTTAACTCTGTGTTGCTCAAAAATCAGTTTCTACAGCCAAGTAACCAAGCCATTATTCTTAGCCGAATAGCAAAAAAAATGCCAGCCTATATTCATCAGAAAATTGAGTGCTCGGAAAAGTAAAATACTATACAATTATTTAAAGCACGCACACTTCCTTATCGGATAACCTTAAAATTACGGTTGTAAATTAGCTTTACCCTGTATTTTTCTTTCATGACCGGACGTGTAAATTATGCCGTGAACACTTATTTAATGCTATTTAAATTATATACAAAATAACACCTTAAGTCTTATATTAGTTATTGCCACGAAACAGGAAATATATATATAAAAAACCCATTTCGTACGTGATCGTTAAACAGAGGATAAAAAATAAATGAAAACTAAACTAACCTACATAATCATTCTATACTGTTCCCACTGCTGGGCTTCTTCTGTGAGAGGGAGTAGGTCCTTATCCACCACGTGGGTCCAGTACTGGTTGGTGGATGTCACATATCTGCGAATTGACATGCCGGTTTCTCTCACGATGTTTTCCTTTACCGTTTTGAGAGCAGTGGTGATGAAGTCAAATATATAAATAAAGTGTAAAAAAAAAATAAGTGCCTTTCAGGTTCAAACTTACGAGCTACGTAAGTCGAAGCCGATACCACTAAGCCAACACTGTTCATAGCTCAAAAAGTTGTTTGGTTGCTCTTTAAAGCGATGGGAGTCTTAAACATAGCGTAGACTATATTATCACCAAGAAGTAGTGTGGCAGTGATTTTGCCTTATAGTAAGTTAGACAAAAACATTGCCAACAATATGGTAAGTAAATCAAATCTGCCGTACTAAGCGCAAAAGCGGTATCTCAAAAAAATCGTAAAGATGATTTTAATGCATCCGTTGGCATTAAAATGAACTTTACGATTTTTTTGAGATACCGCTTTTGCGCTTAGTATGGTAGAAATGTGGTGGAATTAATATTAAATAGTAAAAATCCATTTTTTGTCCAACCTTAAAATCTAAAAGCGGCGCTTGCATAGGAACAATCAACCGTCAACTGTCTGTCAGCGGGGTAGTTGCATAAAGCACTAACAGTAGGATTGGTTTTTATTAGGCAAGTTCATCAAAATACATTGCCTTATTTACGTTATTGAGCAGACAAACTTTTCCAACATAAGAAGCAATACCCTTTAAAATGTTTCAGATTGTGATTTATAATGTGTTGTAATTTGAAACCATTGTAAAAACCAATTATTTTTAAAAGAGTAACCATGGAGTTTCTTGCCGGATCTTCTCAATAGGAATCAACAAATTGGTACTGTGTACCTAGCTTCTGAAGTTTAATTAGTGCCCATGTAGGTCTATGTGAATTAAAAATATTTTGATTTTGTTACTAAATTGGGGTGCGATTTGCCTCAAATTCGATAGAAACTCTGTAGAACTCTAGGTCAGCCCCAGATCACACACCTTCACCATCACCATAAGCGAGGGGTCCACTATACCCAGTCCTTAAAAATCTTTATTCTGCCGCCTACTTCAAACAACTGCTATCTTTATTTACCCAAACCTCACAAAAAAACCTTCTACACTTACCTCCATTACCAACAAAAAAAAACTGTTACGCAGCAATAACATAACCGCTTAATACCGCCAAATAACCGTTATTAATACGGCTAAATAACCGTTATTAACACGGTAAGCGCTACACGCACTTGACGTCAGTGTAGTGGCGTAAGCTGAATGTATCGCAAGGCTTAGTCTGCCTCATTAATATACCATTTCGCGAAATCCCTGTGTTACATATATAGGATAACCTTGGAGTATTTAATGTGAATTCGCCATTGTTAAGAAGGTTATTTTGAGTCGAATAGAGAGATGTATTTTGGAAGTTTTTGAAGGTTGCTTTATGTGGTGTAGGCTTAAAGGTCGTATTTCTTACACAGTTATTGAAGCAGGATATCTTGAGAAAAATGTTAGAGAGAACGTTAACCTTAGATATCACTAACTAAAGGAAAACTAATACAATGCTATAAAAGAAAAAATATGGTTTGCGCAATAAATAACGAACTTTATTTAAGAGGCCGTTACGAAATTTAATCGAGTTCGCTTATTTACGTGGTTTTTACAGTTAAAATACTGTATTTAGATAAGTTTCAATGTTCAATTTGAAAGATCAGTATGATCTAATGAATGAATCACTTTTTTGTGTTTATTATTTTACTTTCATTAATCGTCTTCAAACTTCAAAATATTTACGAATTGTTTTGATGTCTGAACGGTATAAAACCAAAATACGGTTTATTTTTGTGAAAGTCATCTATACAATGTAAAAATATTTTTTCACCACTTCAGAAAATATTCAACTTATTGTTAGTCAAATGAAAAAAAAAAAACGAACGAAAAACTTTTTTGTTAAAAATACCAAGCGGACGAAGTCGCGAGTAACAGCTAGTAGAAAAATAAAATCTTTTATCATTTATTACCGTGGCCAATATTCAAGCACGATCACATAATTTTTTAAGAGTTCCTGTATCTTGGGTCCAACAAACTTCCTTCCCGCTCCGTCTAACACTAATGCCCATCCGCTCGTCCATCGCCGCCGGCAATTACCGAGAGGCGAGTTGAGTTAGCAACTAAAAACGAAATATCGAGCAGCACTAACTTGCTGGTATATAGCGCTGATAAATATGTACTAAGCATGAGTCTCTCTGCAAGTGTTCTGCACGCCAAATGAGCGTTGTTGAGCGAGTACCATCTTTGATAGCTCTTGTCGCTGCGACAAACAAGAGTGTGCGTCAGCTGTTTCTATCTGTCCCTCTGGAAGTAATGTCGTGGTGACTTCTGACATGACATGTTCTATGCAACTTCTTTCATTTGTTTCTTTCGCAATCGCTGTCACTAGACGCGTGTTGCTTAAGCGAGTCGATTGAGCGTTTAGCTCACAGTCACGGACCAAGTCCTCGGTCTTTCGAATGACAGTTTTTTTTTTTTTTCAAAATCGAATTAATGGAGTTGAAGGGTAATTCTGTATACCGTGGCCCTGGCATATAGGCAACTGAAGGAACACGGGTGGGTTTTAGTCAGTAAAAGTCTGATACGCCCTCCCGCTCCGCCCAGAGCGGGAGACGTCATTTGATGATTTCCCAACCACGAAAAAAAAAGGATAATTCTGCAATAATAAATTGATTGAAGATTATTTTAACGACGCTTATGCGAAAAAGTGTCTTTTGCATGTGTCCAATTTGTTTTAATAAAGTACCTAAAAACTGAGAGTAATTAAGTGATGCAGAATTAAAAAAAGGTTAATAATTCTCTAGCAGATAAAGCTTATTATACTTTGAACGAGTTTTTAGATGACAGATTTTTATTAAGTGTTACTAATTAATAATTTTTAACGTTCATTAATTATCATGACCTTTTTAAATATTTTTATTCGGAGTTATAAATTATTTTATTAATATTTGCATGACATTGTTTATAGCAAACGTGATCATCTTCTTCTGTGATGTAAGCAAAGCAGTAACGTGCCAAGTGATGTCACAATATGGCCGCAACAGTAACGGATGTTTGAACTATAGTACATTTTTTTTTTTAATTTTAATAATATTTTTGAGCAACAAACCGTATCAAATTGTTGAATTTATAATGCTAACTTAATTCATTGATTAAAAGGGATAAAAAATATTATTAAAAACATTAATTTCATACATTGGTACGAGTATCCTGGCCAGAGTTAAAAGGTAGCAAAAAAAAAACATAAGAAAATGCTTTTGTAGCCAGCTGAACAAAAAAATATAAAATAAAGAATAGTTTAAAAAACACAGTTTCATAGAAAACTAGACTAAAATGTAGAAAAAAAATCAAAAAATCGTGGGGTACTTTTTGAGGTATTTTTAAATTACTGTCAGCGTTTTCTTATGTTATATTTTTTTTGCTGTCCTAGTAACTCTGGCCGAGATAAAGGCACAAATATACAAAATTATTGTATTATCATCGGTCTTTCATAAGTGTGCAAAATTTTAAAACTAGTCTGATATCTTTAAATGGATGAAAATCACGTTCAAAGATTATGTTACATAGATAGATACCAAGTAATAAAATCGTATTAAAAATAATAGTTAAAAAAAAACTAAAAAACACGCTTTTTTCCATTTTTTTTACTTTTTAGTTTGGTTTTCAATGGAAGCATGTTTTTTAGTTTTTTTAAACTATTATTTATTTTCTATTTTTTAGGGTGTTTCGAATTTTGAGACGTATGTCAGCGTAGTTTGTGACGTATGTCAGCGTAGTTTTCGAAGACAGTTTTTTTGCTGTCCTGGTAACCCTGGCAAGGATAATGACATAAATTAGTTTGTGACGTATGTCAGCGTAGTTTTCGAAGACAGTTTTTTTGCTGTCCTGGTAACCCTGGCAAGCATAATGACACAAATTTATGAAATTATTACATTGTCATCGGTCCTTGACAGGTGTGCAAAGTTTGAATGAAATCTGGTCGTTTAAAGTGGGTCAAAATCGCGCTATAAGGAGTCGGTTACAAACAAACATACAAACATACAAGTGAAGCTAATATAAAGCGTGTAAAAATGCATATTCCCTATTAAACTGCACCATGAAAATCAGGCCATAAAATGACCTAGATCATCATACAAATTATCTTAATAAGTGACCCAAAACCCCTTAAACAGACAAACATCTACGCAAAATATTATCCAAAGCAGATCTCTAAAATTTATGACAACCTCCCCCAGGATAAGGCCTTAAATCTACATTAAAACTTGTGAATAACGCCTTAATTTAGAAAAGGGTAGGCAGAACTCTCGAGTTGCTATTTGTTATAAAAATGAGGGTTCTCTGCTAATTTAACTGATTAGCGATTTTCGTGTAATTAGTGCCAGTGTTTTTATAATGTGTGTATTTACGTCTAGGGTTTTTGTAAAAGTCTTAATAAATTATTTAAAAAGTCATTAAGCAAGCAATAATTTAAATAATGACTGCCTTATTGGTCCTCTCTCTCACCGAGAGGAGGCCTGTGTCCCAGCAGTGGGAACATTATAGGCTGATGATGATGATGTTGGTCCTGTGTTACAACCGCTACTGCTGAACAGGAGGTCTTGGGTTCGATCCCCATGTCAGGTAAAGTGTTATTGGGTTGTTAGCCTACATTGTTCCCACAGCTGGTACACAAGTCTTCTCTTTTTGAGAGGGAGTAGGCGCTTATCTACCACTCGGGCCCAATTTGGGGAGTAGGCGCTTATCTACCACTCGGGCCCAATTTGTAGGTGTCACAAATCTCCTGCCAGGGTCACGGATGTGGTCGATAGAGTTACCGTGGTCCTGGCACAGGCAACTGAAGGAACACGGTGGGTTTTAGTCAGTAAAAGTCTGACACGCCCTCTCACTCCGCCCAGAGCGGGAGAAGTCATTTGATGATTTCCCACCCAAAAAGGAGAAAAAGGTGCCACTAGTCTTCCAATTCTTGGTTCTAGATCACGCCGATTTCTTCCCGATGTTTCCCTTCATCATTTTGAGAGCGGTGATGGTAAAATTATTTACACAAAGTAAAGTGCCTCTCTGTTCGAACTCGTGTCGTACAACTAGTAAGTAGGAGCCGATACCACTGGGCTACCACCGTTTATTGGGTTTATCTATCTGGAATTTCAAAGTAGCAGCCCGAAATCTGGAATTGTGCCGTCCTGGTTGATGGCAATCGGCTCGCTCCCTGCTACACGGGACTTAAACATATGTAACTGTCGAAATAGAAAGAAAGAAAGAAAGAAAAATAGTTTATTCTGCACAAACAAAACGCACAACATGAAATAAAAAATAGTTACAAAAAATAAAAATGCACACGTACAAGGTAGCCAAAAGCCCCGTATTCAAGATAAAATAAATAATAGTTTAAAAAAACTAAAAAACACGCTTCCATGGAAAACCAAACTAAAAAGTACAAAATAATGGAAAAAAAGCGTGGGGTGCTTTAAGGTATTTTTTTATTGATATCAGGCACCCCACGCTTTTTTTCCATTATTTTGTACTTTTTAGTTTGGTTTTCCATGGAAGCGTGTTTTTTAGTTTTTTTAAACTATTATTTATTTTCTATTTTTTAGGGTATTTCGAATTTTGAGACGTATGTCAGTGTAGTTTGTGACAGTTTTTTTGCTGTCCTGGTAACCCTGGGGAGGATAATGGCACAAATTTATGAAATTATTGCATTGTCATCAGTCCTTGACAGGTGTGCAAAGTTTGAATGAAATCTGGTCATTTAAAGTGGGTCAAAATCGCACTATAAGGAGTCGGTTACAAACAAATATACAAACATACAAACATACAAGTGAAGCTACTATAAAGCGTGTAAAAACGTTGTACAATGTTATCTATGGCTCATTGATGTCACGGCTACGGACAAAAGACAATCATCATTTCAGCCGTAAGACGTCCACTGCTGGACTTAGGCCTCCTCCAATTTGGGGGGCTTTGCCATAATCGCCACGCTTGGCAGGCGGGTTGGCGATCGCAGTATGGTGGTAAAATGCATAGAGAACGCTGCTGCCCATTCTCTAGTAAGTCCCTTAGTCGCCTTTTACGACACCCACGGGAAGAAATGGGGTGGTGTTATTCTTTACGTTCGGCACCACACGGTACAAAAGACAATACAAATCATATATTTGCGTTATGACACTGACAGTAATCATATAATACAAAACAAACAAAAACAAAATTGCCGGGATGCAGAGTGCATTTCTGGCTAGTTTTGTGACAAATATACCACAAAAATAAGAACACTTGATCCGTGCGTCGTACCTGTGCAAGAATAGGTCGTTGCTCAGCAAAATTCTGTGACGTCAGACGAATCTATCGTCAGCAGCGCTGAATTTCAGCAACTACCTTTTGTGTGAAATGTGAGTCTCAAAAAAAAATCAAAATCAAAAGTCATTTATTCAAATTAGGCTGAGGATCAGCACCCTTCGAACGTCAAAATCACAAATGACAGTCCCCCCAAAACGCCCACCCGTCGCGCACTTCCTAGTGCTTTAGCTGGGAAGAAGAAGTGGCCAACAAACTCCCCAGCAGCACAGCTGTCTGTCCAGTTAGAAGAACTTGATTCTATACAATGTTGTTGTTGTTGTTGTTGTTCTATAGTTACACCTCTGTCCACTGCTTCGAGGAGGACAAGACATGATCTTATGTTTTATAATGTTTCATCATCATTTCAACCTTAATACGTCCAATGATGGACATAGGCCGCCCCAAAAAAATTTGAGAGTTTTCCATAATCGCCACGCTTGGCAGGCGGTTGGCGATCGCAGTAAAATGCGTAGAGAACGCTGCTGCCCATTCTGTGGTAAGTCTCTTGGTCGCCTTTTACGACACCCACGGGAGGAAATAGGATGGTGCTTTTTTGTACGTCCGGCACAACACGGAACCTGACGACCACCGAACTAACACGGATTATAAGATAATACCGGCCAAGTGCGAGTCGGACTCGCGCACCGAGGGTTCCGTAAAAAACATATTTTTATTATATGATGTTACGAAAAATTTACGGTTTTCGCAATTTTTCCTTTATCTGTGCTATAAAATGTTGCTTCGTACCAAATTTCAATATTCTAGATCGACTGGAAGTACCCTTTAGGTTTTGATTCCCTTGCGAGTTTTGAAATTTGCGGAAAATTGCGGCATAAACGGCTATATCTTTTGATTGCGTTAGTTTAGAACTTTGATTTTTTCACAGCTCCAAGGGACAGTAGACTTGAGCATTTGATATGAATTTCAGCTTGATACCTCCACGCGTTCCTGAGAAAAAGGGTCTTGACAGACGGACGGACGGACGGACGGACGGCCGGACGGACGGACAACAAAGTGATCCTATAAGGGTTCCGCTTTTTCCTTTTGAGGCGCGGAACCCTAAAAACACAGTCAAACGTTCCTGTTTTCTTATATGACGTAATTCTGTGCCACCCACACACAGTCTAATACAGAGTTGTTTATCCTTTGCCTGGACCCACCTAAAGACAAATAAAAACAAAAATTAAACAGCCCACCACACTTTCAAAAATATTCCCTTTCACACATATTTTATTCTCACACATAAAAACCCAACCAACGCATCTTGAGCCCCGGAGAAAAGCAGAACCAAATTCAAATCTAACGAATTTGACGTTCCATCTGACAGTTATCTTGAACAGTGGCGCCACCCCGAAATGTCAAGATATACTGGCACCATGTTAATGAAAGGAAACGAACTCATTAATCTTCCTTTGTGTTAGTGATTAATACACTTTTGTGTAGTCTGTGGTCGTAGGGTTGTTCGTGTAAACAGCGTAAAATTGTAGGGTAGTCGGAAAATAACGGGAAGTGTTATTAACTTTGTATTGGGGTTATGTGTGTTGGGATTTACGAAGATTAAGAGAACCTTTTTTCTGTGGATGTTGTGAGACGTACTGGCTTGTTGAGTTCGGTCTCCAAGTAAAATGCTGGATTTCAGCTGCATTCGGTTAAACTGGAAGCAGATAACTACATAGATAGTTGAGAAAACGCTAAGCAGATAGATAGTGTTTTAAAACAGACTACAAAAAGGTTGCTGTCCTTTTTCGTGTTTCTTTTTTTTTTCTATCAACAACTTACGATTGATTTAGTTTTTGTTTAATAATGAAGATTATATTAATTCGGAAATCAATTTGGAAATAGAAAATCTTTTAAAACATAGCTTGATATTTCTGACTGACCAACTTCTTGACACTTTAAACGTGCTTGTAAATGTTATAATTTAGAAAAATGATTTCAGTTTTATTGGTAAGTTTTAGGAGCGAGTTGCAAGGTTATAATAACAATAATATTCATTACATTAAATCTCAGCAACAAAAAGAGGTGAGTAACAACAAACAACAGTAGAAATTGGTTTCATTTGGACAATTTAACAACGTTAATTACGTTGTTGAGCAGACAATTTTTTCGAACGTATAAAGTAGATTATCAATATCCTTCCAAACAATTCAAATTCTGATGAATAGTGTGTTACGCGATTAGGGTGCATGATAAGTATAAGCAAAAATTACTTTAACGCTTTCACTAGCTTCAGTCGTATGTTAGTAAGATGCGGAAACTTTGAACATAATTTTAAAGGCGATTCATATCCGTAAAACAATTTGTATGACCGTGTCGCGGCGCGACAGGTCGCCCCTGTGTGAACGGTCGCGCGCATTTTTAACCAATTGCAAAAAAAGGAGAAGGTTATCAATTAGACTGCATTTTTTTATGTTTGTTACCTCATAACTTTTGACTGGGTGAACCGATTTCGATGTTTTTTTTAAATTTGACATCTGGTTCTTTCCGAATGGTCCCATTTTATTTGGTTCTATTCGGACAATGGGGTCCATGTGAAAACCATATAAGTCTTAAATTTGCACTGAGTATTTGCGCGACAAATGAACGAATAACGCGATTAGATTAGTGCGGGGTATCTGCCATAACGAAAAAGTTAATAAAAATAAAAACTTTTTACAAAAAAATAACAACAAACTTCCTTAAAAAAAAGTAAAAGTAAAAGTCGGTGGCAAAAAAACCTTAATACAGATCCTAAGACACCGAATTCCGAAATTAAAGTTATTTTTGACTTTGTAGTGTTTTTTTTTTTCATAGAAATTGTTCTACGCATATAAATCGCCGATTCACGCGCGACTGTCGCGTCGCGCTAATCTGAAATGCTGCCCTTGATAGGCTGTCCTTTAAATCGTGGGATTACCGGATTGACATTCTTATCAAGGACCGATGACAATACAAAATTTTTATACATTTGTGCCATTATCCTTGCCTGTTCAAAAGGGTTACCGTGGCCTTGGCATGGGTAACTAAAGGAACACAGGTGGGTTTTAGTCAGTAAAAATCTGACACGCTCTTCCGCTTCACTTAGAGTGGAAAACGTTATTTTATGATTTCCCACCCAAAAAATAAAATAGAAATATATTATCTCAACAAGTAGATAACTTGGTCTTGTTGGTCAAGTGCAGCAAGCGTTGCTACTGAGCATGAGGTTCTGGATTTGATTCCTAGATCGGACAAAGTGTTATTAGGTTTCTATGTCGCATTTCTAAGTAGCAGCTCAGTATTGTAATCCGATATTAAAAAAGGATTATGTGGTTTTTATGAAACCACGGTAAAAGTGAAACTTTTTTCACATTACAGTCATTTAACTAGAAATTTTCGGAATATATGCAATAGCTTAATAAAATGACTTAATTTAATATTTATACGAAATAAGTTAAATAATAAATTCAAGCACACAAAATTGAAATAAATCCATAAACAACAACATGCACCAGCGAGTGCCTTTCACTTTATCTCTACTCTGCGGCCGACCGTCACGCGACATGCAACACACAGACGAAAAAGTGTGAGACGATGTAATAAAAGTTTCACTTTAATAAAATAATACACTTTTCCCAAACGAAATCAATGAAATCGCGACACAATAATAAATACGAGGTAGGTAGGCAGTTTCTATGCTTCCATTTTTAATAGAAAAACAAATTAACTAAACCATCAAAAATAATTGAAAATCAACTTCCCCATATTCAATTGTTTTCCCGTCGGCTTCCTAAATAAGTTGTCTGCCGTAATGAAATTCTGTCCATCAACGTAGTACTTGAAAATAAATTGTTTTCTAGATGTTAGATAGACTCGTACATTTCAGCAATGTCAGTTACAGGCTTACAGGACTTTCGTATTATGTATTGCTGAGTTAGGAACTCGTGGTTAAGCTGCGTTTGCCGCGGTCGGATTATGGATGGGTGATCCATAGCATATCCAGATTCCTCCGTGCCTCAGAAAGCACGTTAAACCGTTGGTCTCAGCTGTTATTCGTTTATCTTTTATAGTCGTTCAAAGTATTCAGAAGGCTGAAAGTCTGACAACCAGTCTTACCAAGAGTTATCGTACTGTACCTACAGAGGGGTAATTGCGGAACTTTTTATCGGCAGGAATTGGTTTAATATTCATAGTTAAACAACATTCATTGCGTTATTTACGTTGCTGAGCCGACAATTTATTCGAACAAATGACGCAATGGTTTAGAAATAATCTTCAATTCCATTCAGATTCTGATAAATTGTGTGTTTCGCAATTAGGGTGCAGGTGTGTACTGAGTTGTGGAGGTCAGATAGGAAGTCGCTTCATGTAAAATACTGGTATTCATCTGCATCCAGTTAGACTGGAAGCTGACCGCAACATCGTTGGAAGAAAGTAAGGCAGAGTTCTGAGTTAGGGGAACTATGCTTTTTTGCTTTTTTAAAGGGATTTGTGTCAGCAGCATTAGTGACCCAACGGTAACGGCCATGACTTACAAAACGTAGGTCGCAGGTTCGAACCCTGATGCTATACTTTGTGTAAGTTATTTTATCACAGCTGCTCTCAAAACGGTGAAGGAAAACATTGGGAAGAAACCGGCATACCTACTACCAAAAATTCGAAGACATTTGACATCTACCAAACCGCGCTTAGCTCGCGTGGTATATTGCCGCCCACTACCTTTAAAAATAAATTACGTCACCAAAAACATTTTAAAGTTCTAACACTCATCGAACACACATCTTATTGAAACTCAATATTCCTTGTTTTTCTCAGTTCTTCTAAATAAATAGTATTCAGTAAAGAAAAGCTGTCCGTCAAACGCGCTCTACTTGAAAATAAATTGTTTTCAACAGCGTCGTAAGGGTTGCTACTCACTCGTTCGGCACATTCAATTACAAAAGAAAGAAAGAAACACATTTTTTTTTGCGACACGCACAGGACATGAAAACAATAAAAAGAACATAGAAACTTTTAGATTACATACAAATAACAAAAAGTAAAAGGTTCAAAATTAAAAAAAAAATAAGACCTGTGCGAGGCCAAAAAGACTATCTCAGCATAATGCTGCGATATTTGTAAAAAAAAAAAAACAACTACCGCAGCGCTGGTATTCAGATAGGGCCCACTGTGATGCCACGGACACACTTACGGACGTTACAAAATAATTAATCCCGCTATCAAAATATATTACATTAAAAAAAAACAAATGATACAATAGACTAGTATGTAACAGCCCTATGAAATGTGCATGCAGGGAGTCGATGTAAGAGCGTTTCATTCATTTTCACGAAATCATTTGACTGTGTTCATTTGTTTTTATACGAAATGAAGTGTTCGCAGCTGGTTGGTTTTCATAAGAAGCAATTTTTCTGCTTCGAGAAGCTAAAATTTTTAAACTGTAGATGATGTCAGCTAGCTATTTCCCGCGGCTTCGCCCGGGTGGAGGTCGGACATTATCAGATGGGAACATACTGTCGGGACTAAACGTATCCAGGTCATTGGGTCTATCACCTAATTATATATAAAGCTTTAACAGTCGTTACGGGTTGTCCGAATCCCGAAAGTCTGACAACCAGTCTTAAAATAAAATAAAATGTTGTACGACATAATTACATAAGACAGTCCCCCAAAACACCCGATCTTCGCCCCTTACCAAGGGGTATAGTATTATCCAATAACTGGGTTTTGAGGGCAGACAGGCAGTCGTTCCATGTAAAATATTGGTGACCCCCAACATAGTTGGGAAATGACTAGGTCGACTATGATGTGCCTATCATCAAATTCCGTGCAGCCATTTAGGCTGAAAAGATAACAGAAGGACAAACAGACAGAGTTACTTTTGCATTTATAATATCTTTATATTAATACTAGCTTCTGCCCGCGACTTCGTCCGCGTTAAATTTCTTGTTCCCCCGACCCTTCCCGTCGCGTCAAATCCCCTAGCCGTGCGATTTTCCCCGTTTTTGCAACATTTTTCATTACTGCTCCGCTCCTCTTAGTTGTAGCGTGATGTTATATAGCCTATAACCTTTATCAATAAATAGGCTACCCAACAAAAAAAGATTTTTTCAATTCGGACCAGTAGTTCCTGAGATTAGTGCGTTCAATCAAACAAACTCTTCAGCTTTATAATATTATAGTATAGATAGTATAGATATGAAGCAAAAACTTTGCATTTTACCGCTTATAACAAAAATTACGCGAAGTGAAGAAAAATTCCCTTCAGTGCGTGATTTGGAAGAACTAAGCGAAGAAACAGACAGAAGAAGACAGTGAATTTACATTATAGAATTTACAAATATTTAATTTTTTCATCGGATGCGGGAAGCAATAAAACGAATCGAATTGGCCAAGCTTGGGGAAGGGTTATGTCCAGCAGTGGACGTCTTTCTACTGAATTGATGATAATGATTTACAGATAAAGATTGAACGACAGTAAAAATATCGTAAAGTTCTGATAACAACACAACATAGTATAAAAATGGTAGGTAAATATCAAAACTAGTTCAAACTTAGCTAGGAAAAGGCTAGACGGGTACCACTTCTCCTAGGAAACGATATCGGTGCCAACTAGCATAAGAAGCTGAATATCTTTGGCGAATCATCGGCAGATGCTAGTTATAAATCATAATCTATTGAAAAGAGTAGTATATTATTGGGCATTCTAGACCACTTTCGGCAAATCGCTCGGCGAGTGTACGCCTCGCTGCCGAAAGTGGTCTAGAACGCCCAATAATCGGTAATCGACTCGTTCATTTGTTCATTCGTTCGAATATTTAAAGCATTCTAAATCCACCTATCGTTCGGCGAAGTAAACAGTGGTATAGAACGCTCAATAATCGACCGATGAGCGTTCGAGGTTTTCTCATTTCGGATTAAAAAACGCGAAATCTGTGACTGTTTCAGTTTATAAATAATGTCGTAATAAACACATGCACTCATTGTTAATCAGTTTGTTGACAACAGTAATCATGAAATTTGTAAAACAACCACAATCGCTGCATGTAAGCACTATTTGCGATGATTTTTGTAAAACTAGATCTCGCCATGGAGAATTGTTACCTAATTCAGTACGATGCATCATTTGCGGACCATCGAACTGTGGAAAAACAAATTTACTTATTGGACTTCTTATACATGAAAATGGTTTACGGTTTCAAAATGTTTATATCTATTCAAAAACCCTACACCAACCAAAGTACATTTTTTTAGAAAGAGTTTTACAACGGGTACCAATTATCTCATTCCAGAAATATCAAGGGAATGAGGAAGTTATAAGCGTTCAGGACGCTAAACCCAACTCTGTGATTATATTTGATGACGTTGCTTGCGAGAATCAAACTAACATGCGTGATTATTTTGCAATGGGAAGGCACAAACACATCGACTGTTTTTATCTCAATCAAACATATAGCAAAATCCCTAAACAGTTAGTAAGAGATAATGCTAACTTAATTATATTATTCAAACAAGATGACATTAACTTGAGGCATGTTTATGAAGAACATGTTAACACTGATATGACATGGCTTGAATTTCGTGAAATGTGTTCTAAAATATGGAGTGAGCCCTTTAATTATGTTGTAATTAATAAAGATTGCAACAAAAATAACGGATGCTATAGAAATAAATTTGACACTTTCGTAGTCTTTGATTAGAAATGTAATATTTAAGATATGGTACTTACATGATATCATTATTCCTTGGTCAACTCTTCATCGTTAACTATTATAGTCCGCAAAATCGTAATAATGGAAAAATCACTGAAAAGGCAAATTGTTGATGCTGCAGAAGCTGTAAAGAAAAAAGTCAGAAAGATGCGAGATTTGGAAACTGAAAATAAGCAAGCATTGGAATCAGTTTTTAGACCTGTAACAGAGTCTCTTAATTTTTTAGCTGACACCAATAAGCAAACTGACCTCTTGCGATCTAAAGAAGTTGAAGAAACAGAAGTTCCGTTTAAAAACAATACTTTACAGAAAGACAGTTCTAATAACGAAGAAGATAGTAATGTAGAAGAAAGTGAATGTGATACCGACAGTGATGAGTCGTATCAATCATTAGGAGACAATAATCAAGAGCGTAATACATCATCCTGGTCAGTATCTACAGAAGCACTAACAGATATTCCATTTGGTGTTCGAGCGGAGCGAGGACAATTGATGTTAGGTTCTGCTGTCATAACGATCAGCGATGATTACATCACCGTTAGTGGACGGAAATATCGAAGTACTCCAGGACTGAAACAATTATTATTGAAAAAGGACGTAGATTTAAGCACAGTTACAGAGTCTGATATGCAGAATTATAAAATGATGTTGATTGCCACAAACGCACATCGTCGAGACTTTGATTCAAACAAACCAATAAAAAGTAATAAGGGACAAAAATATTTGCAAGTTATAAAACCTCTTTTCAAACTGCCGAATCCTATTCAAAACAGTCAAGCAAAGGGAAAAGGGCTACCCTTGACAAAAATGTGGAAAAAAAATAAAGATTTTGTATATTGGGATGATCCTAATGAACTTGTGGATAGGTTAAAATTATTAATTGCATCTCGAGACGCTGGTAACACTGGATTAGACAACGAAATTATATCTATTATTGAAGAACTGAGTGAAAGTAAAATTATTAAGTAATAAATAATTGGTATAAATTTTTCACCGTTCATTTTATTATCAACCTTTAAATATAATACACCTTAAAATATGAATGTAGATAAATTTGGACACCATATTCATAAGAGAATGCGTTTCTCTGAATTATTAGAATTCAATGAAAATGCATTGCTAAAATCTGAAAGGGGTGATTTTGATTTGAAAAAATCTAGATTAAGAGGAATTAAATCTCCTTTAGACATAGATGATGCTGTAAACAAGGATTACGTCGATCGATTGCACGATCAGATAATAAAGGAACAGAATAGAATGATTGGATTGTTGCGTGCTCAAATCATAAAAGATGTACAAATAACAGTCCAAACCACTTTAAAAACGAAGATACCTGAAGTTTTAGTTCAGTTGGAAGATAAGTTTTATAACAAAGCAGAAGTCCAAAAATTACTTGAAAATACTCCGTGATGGCGAAGCAACAAATTGTTAATGAACTTCACAAAGCAGCACGAAGAAACTTTGTTAGACGTTCAGTTATTTTAAAAGGCATTGATGACTTATGGCAAGCTGATCTGATAGATATGCAAAATCTCAAAAAGTTTAATAAAGGATATAATTATATTTTAGTGGTAATTGATTGTTTCTCAAAGTATACCTGGACAGAACCACTAAAATCCAAATGTAAACTTGATGTTACTCGTGCATTTGAGCGAATACTAACTACGAGTAATCGAAAACCTGTTCATTTACAAACAGATTCTGGAACAGAATTCTATAACGTAACATTCCAAAAGCTTATGAAGAGCTACAATATTAATCACTACTCTTCCTATTCTACCAAGAAAGCTTCGATTGTAGAACGGGTTATTAAAACGATTAAAACTAAATTGTATAAGTACTTTAGTCTCATTGGGAATTACAAATGGTTAGGTTTACCATTAGAAGTTATTCTAAAAACCTATAATAATACAAAACATCGTACAATCAAATTTAAACCATTCGAGGTAAATAAGTTAAACGAGTCAAAGATAAGAGAAAATATTCAAAAAATTCAGAAACTTACATCACGCCGATGTCAACCTAAGTTCAAAGTAGGTGAAAATGTTCGGATCAGTAAATACAAACATATTTTTGATAAAGGTTACACGCCTAATTGGTCAACTGAAATATTTACTGTAAAAAAGATTAATAAAACCATACCAGTAACATATCATTTAGAAGATCATCGAAAGCAAACCATTAGAGGATGTTTCTACGAACAAGAACTTCAAAAAACTAGCTATCCAGGTGTCTATTTGATAGAAAAGGTTATTAGAAGGAAAGGAAATAAAGTTTACGTGAAATGGCTTGGCTTAAGCAACGAAGAAAACAGTTGGATTGATAAAGATGCAATTATGGATTAGGATTATGAATATATAACCGTGTTTGTAAGGATTTTTTCATTCATTACACTTTTCACTATGCAAGGCGGTGGACTAGTTAATAGTGTGATTAATAATCTGCCATTCGAACTTCATTTGCCTGGTTATAACTATTGCGGACCGGGAACAAAACTTGAGAAGCGATTGTTGCGAGGCGATCGAGGTGTGAATAAACTAGACGAAGCTTGTATGCATCACGACATTGCTTATGCAAATCACACAGATTTATCTAATCGTCACAAAGCGGATTTACAACTTTTAAACATGGCTAAACAAAGACTAAAATCAAGAGATGCAGGGAAAGGTGAAAAACTTAGCTCATGGATAGTGAGTAAAGTAATGAAAGCCAAACTAAAGTCGGGTGCCGGCATTAAAACATTTAATGCTTTTGTGTCAAAAATTAAGTCAAAAATGAAGAAATTAAAACCTAAAAATAGTAAAACATTAATCAACATTGCTTATTCAGCTGCGAAAAAGATATTTCCAGACATTCAGAAGATTCGCATACCACGAGTTATACCCATACCAAAGACAGGAGGAGTCTTACCTTTAATTCCAATTTTCGCAGGATTATCGGCTTTAGGAAGTTTAGCAGGCGGTGCAGCTGGTATTGCAAAAACCGTAAACGAATACAATGCAGCTCAAAAAAGCTTGCGAGAATCAGAACGACACAATAAGACCATGGAAGCTTTAGCGTTGGGCAAAGGGTTGTATATCAAGCCTCATAAAAACGGTAAAGGGCTGTTTATAAAATGTTCAAAAAACTAAATAAAAAGCTGCCTAATCGTCCTTTAACTAATATCGATATCAGTGAGCATGCACGTGACATTCCATACTTTCGAGGAGTCTATATGAAGGATCGATTACCAAGAACACCAAAACGCATTGAATGTGCTATCGTCAACTTAGACGATTCACGAAATGAAGGAACGCATTGGGTAGCTTACGCTAAAATAAACAATTATTGTGAATACTTTGATAGCTTTGGGGATTTGAAACCTCCGATGGAATTAATGCAGTATTTTAAAAATTGTAATGTTTTTTATAACTATACTAGATTTCAACAATTTAATACAGTAAACTGTGGACACTTATGTTTAGAATATCTACGGAAATTTTGGAATAAATACGTATAAATAATATGTATTTCTTTTATTTCAATCATTTTCATCATGTCACTCACCTTGTCGATAACTGCAAACTCGTCCGATTTATGTACATATTATCCTAATACATTACAACTTTATGGATCTTATGAGTGTGCCTTATTGCATTTCTCAACATTTAATTCAATTCCAAACATTGACGAAACGAATAATAAGTTATATTACGGCTCTAACGAAGTTCTTGAAATACCTGAAGGCACTTATGAATTACAAGATATCAACGATTATTTAAAATCGGAAATAAAAGATTGTTCAATAAAAGTACAGTGTAATAACAATACTCTAAAAACTTTGATATACTGTACCAAAGATATCAATTTTACTAAAGAAGGAACTTTTAGGAGATTATTAGGGTTTAATAAACAGATTTTAAAAGCCAATAAATGGCATGTATCTGAGTTACCAGTCAACATTTTGCCTACGACTGTGATCAGGATAGAATGTGACATTGTAAGTGGTTCGTACATAAACGGAAAACCCAGTCACATTGTACACGAATTCGCACTCAATGTGCCACCTGGATATAGAATTATAGAAATTCCGAAAAACGCCATATACTTTCCAATCAACCAAAACAACATAAGCTGTATACATATCAGGCTATTAGATATAAACAATCGATTAATAAACTTACGTGGTGAAGAAGTGCAGCTATATTTACACCTAAGAAGAAAAAATGATTGACTACAATAAATATGTGCATCATCAAATTGAGAACGTCAGTTCAACTAAAGTGATCAAGCAAATAAGACCTCGGTCTAAGAAAAAAATAAAATTAACAAGAGACAATAAGGAATTTCTTAAAGCAATTGGTTTGCTAAAATGAATATCTTAGATGTTTTATCTGCTCCAACTTACGACAACACTGTTGAGGGCATTGAATTTCATTCTTACAAACCCTACGTAACAAGCTTCAACAGGAACGATGAAATCCGTATACCTATTAATCAACAGGATCTGTATATACTACCGTCAGCAAGCACTTTGTATTTGGAAGGAACTATAATCGTTAGCAAAAAAGATTCAAAAGATAAAGCGAGTAGTGTTTCTTTAACAAATAATTTTCTACTTTACTTGTTTCAAGATATAAGATACGAATTAAATGGAGTGGAAATTGATAAAATAAAAAACGCTGGTGTGACGACTACGATAAAATCATTAGTGTCTATGAATGAGAGTGAATCGAAGATATCTTATGCCTGGGGTTGGAATATCGATGGCATAAAAAATATTAATGGAGGTAGTTTTTCTGCTTCCATACCACTTTGTAACATTCTCGGATTTGCAGAAGATTTTAAGAAAGTAGTGATAAATAGTAGACACGAATTGATATTGTTACGAAGCAATACTAACCTCAACGCTGTAAAACTGAATACCGGTGAAGTCGTAGATGATGTTCAGATAAATAAAATTGTTTGGCGTGTACCGCATGTTAAAGTGTCAGATAAAGAGAAAATAAGTTTGTTAAAACTGCTAGAGAAAGACCGACCGCTCCAGATTATTTTTAGAAATTGGGATCTGTACGAATATCCCACTTTACCTAAAACAACGAAACATACTTGGTCGATTAAAACTTCATCGCAAATAGAGAAACCGAGATATGTCATTATCGGTTTACAGACAAACAGAAAAAACAATGCAAACTCTGATATGTCTCTGTTCGATCACTGTCATATTCGTGATGTTAAAGTATACCTCAATTCAAACTACTTCCCATATGAAAATCTTAATGTGAATTTTGCTGATAACAGAATTGCTTTATTATACGAGCAATACACTAGATTTCAGCAGTCATATTACGGACGCCGCGCGGAGCCTTTGTTAAGCGAAAAACAATTTAAGGACTTGGCTCCGCTCTTCGTTATTGACTGCTCCAGGCAAGCAGATAACTTGAAAGCAGGCCCTGTTGTGGATGTAAGAGTGGAAATCGAAACTGATTCGGTTATACCTGATCAAACTTCGGCATACTGCCTTATATTAAACGACTGCATAATTGAGTATAAACCGTTAAGCAATACCGTGAGGAAAATATCATGAATCCTGAAACTATAATAGTAGACGTTCAAGGCTTTAAGGTCTTCTTCAACACTTTTATAGTAAAAGAATTAGCTTTGGCTACTCGTGATTACACCCAAACCTTCTTAGTTAAGCCTCCATACTTGTTCAGATACTTAACAAGCAATGAACAGAAACAAGTCAAATGGTTAGAAAGAAACAGAGGCATTTATTGGAATGAAGGAAATATCGACTATAGGGAATTCCATCGCATAATCGTTCCATACTTACAAAATAAAGAAATTATTGTCAAAGGCTTGGAGAAGGTGCAGTGGATAAAGGAGCTATGTGAAAATTGTAAAGTAACAGAACTTGATGAGAGTCTATGTCCTAATTTATCTATTTTGCATAAAAAATACTGTAATATAGATTCGAATTTAAATTGTAATAATCATTTAAAGCAATGTGCACTTAAAAATGTATTATGTTTAAAAAAATATTTAGAGTGGTAATGGTAATTAATATGTAACAAACGTAAATAAAGGTTATTGATGGTTATAAATAAAAAATGATTCTCTGTGTTTTATAACAAGTTCTGTGAAGGAAACTGTGGGAGAAAAATGGATTTGTAATGAAAATGTATTTTAAGTTTATTAAATAAAACAATAATTTAATCTTAAATGATAAATGTGTTTTATTTCATTAGTTAACCTGTCTAATTACATTTTTCCACAATACAAATATTTAAATTAAAAGAGTTTATCAAAAATAACTGGAATTACATTAACCATAAAGATTCAGCATAAATTTAATTTAAAAAATACTTATAACAATTAGTAAAACCAAAAAATATAAAATTAAAAATCACTGTCTATCAAAGTTTTTGAAATTTTTTTAACTAACGATTCCGTATCGTCCATAACACTATCCATAGCATCTTTAACAATGTATTGTGCATTTATTATCACGTTCTCACTCTCACTATCACTGTCACTTGTGTTGTTATTGCAAAGATCAACCACTGATATTTTTATCAGTTTTATCCCGCGTCGATGCAGTTTACTCATCACGAAAGATTTTGTTGGTTGTTTCTTATGGGAAGGCTTTTCCCGACGTTTTCGCCGGGACTTCTTTTCTTTTGTTATTTGACTGCAGTGAGGGGGTTCGTTGCAAATCATCTCAGAAAGTCCTTCGTAAGGATCCTGAGCGTACTGGCTGAACTGAACTTCTGAGTCGCAAATCTGAAACAAAATGATTAACGTCTTAATCAGTGAAACAATATGCGAGAGATTTTAAATTAGCTTTAATATTTAAATATATACATATTTTACTTACCAATGACATGTTTATGACGTACACTGATAGACCAAAAAACTATAATATTGTATACAAGTATTCGGTGTGAGTAAAATTTTCTAAATAAGTAACCTAAATATGTACTCCGATGGTTTTGATTATATTGTAAACGTAGCATTATGATCATAACATATATTGTTGAAAGTAAATCTTATCCACATACCAATAAAGGTGAAGCTTTGTGGAAGCATGTATAGACTTGAACCTCAACAAAATAACACGCTTGCATTTATAATTATTATTGAAAGTAAATCTTATCTATATACCCATAAGGTATAGCTTTGTTGCAGCATGTATAAACTCGAACCTCCACAAATAGCAAACTTGCAATTATAGTGTAAAGGTTATTAACATACAATATATCACATTTCACTATTTTAAACTAGCATCGCCCTGCGATGTTACCTACGAATTATTGATATGAGCCTAATTCGCTCATAATAATATGATTAGCAATAATTAATTAAATATTATGATCTATATATATAAAATTCAAAGTCCTGAGTGAGTGACTGACTGACTGACTGACTGATATATCAACGCACAGCCTAAGCCGCTGGTCATAGACACGTGAAATTTGGAGGGTGTGTTCTTTGTGAAGAGTAGGTATCCACTAAGAAAGGGCTTTTTGGTTTTTGTTGGTGGTTAAGAGGGTTAAATGGGGGTTGGAATTTCTGTGAAACTTTTTATTCTCTGGGTTGATTAACACGCGGACGAAGTCGCGGGCAGAAGCTAGTTAGAAATAAAACGACAATACATAAATAAACTGCTTCGAGTTTGTTTTAATTAATAATATAATGACGAACGTCGAAACGGATGTTGTGATCATATTACATTCTGGATGAAGAAACTTCAACGAGTCGAGGTTTCATTATCTATTTAACCAACTTTAAAAAGGAGGATGATGTTTTTGAACAAGTTTCTGATAAATAAAACAAGTACATGGTCACACATTTTATTTATTTTTCTGCAATCAATAACTTATTAAAAATATACTAAGTATATACACTTAAATTTATATTTATTTATAAACTAGCAGACACACGTGAAGAAATTCAATTTTTCACATTTGTTTTCACATTTTTAAAATGATCAAAGGTTTTTTATCTGTTAAACAAATAAACAAGTAAATTGATATTAAAGACACATTTAGTACAATAATAAGAATCTTTATGAATTTCCGAAAACTAAAGCTAAATAATATAATGCTAATTAACACTAGTACATTTATTTACTTAACTAAGAATGTTTTTGACTGGCCTGTTAGTCTAGTGGTTAGTGACCCTGACTGCAAAGACTGAGGTTGTGGGTTCGATTCCCACCCAGGACAAATCTTTGTGTGATCAGCACAATCATTTGTTCTGTGTCTGGGTGTAAAATTATCTATAATATGTATGTATTTAGAAATATATAAGTATGTTTATCAGTTGTCTAGTTGCCATAGTACAGGCTCTGCCTAGTTTGGGATCAGATAACGTTGTGTTGGTTGTCCTAAGATATTTATTATTATTATTATAATGTTATAATACAGGACAACTCTTTTATTTTATCAATACTTATACTTAGTAATAATTCCAAGATAAATGACGTGTTTCATTATTGGTTACCTAATATACATGAATGACCCCATGCTTTCGTTGCTATTTTGTCTTTCAAAATAATTCGTTTGTCATCGTTATTAGATAAGGTAATTTTATTAACATTTTGTGTAAAAATTTCGTGTTTCAATGATTTAAACATTATATTTTTTCTTCTAATAACTCCACCATTCAATAAAATGCTTTCGTAGTCTGTGATATCTAAATCTCGGAGCACATATGATTTAATTCCCTTAGCTTTTTTGATAACTGTATTTGAAGTTTTTAAAGAATAGAGCTTTGACCTCAACCCAACAAAATCAGAGATATATTTACCACCCATTTCATCTTTAAAAAGGCCTGGAATTTTTTTATTGATTAGAGGTATTGCATATTCGTTTTCATTTTCATAGTTACTGCTATCGAAGTATTGCAAGAAATGGTACTTCAGATCATTATAAAAATCGTTAGTATATATTTCATACACAAAAGAATCGGTATCTGTATAACATAAGCGTACTCGATCATGATAAAAAGGTTTAATAACATTATAATGAAAATTATACATATGGGACTTAGAAAGATCTAAAACTGTGAATCCTATGTAAATAGGTTTATCTAAGATGATTTTATCTGGTTTCATTTGTATAGCAACTAAATTTTCAGTCAATATTGTTGCACTATGAAAATAGGGATTAGCTATAAGCCTCTCAGCGGATATTGATTTGTTGGTTTTATTTGTTTTATCACACCATTGATTAACTAAATGTACGGTGACTCTCTTTTCAGTATTTTCCAACGTTTTACCAAAAACACTGTTGTTTAATAATTTAAAAAAGTCTTGCTCGAATGTACTTTTTGCTTTCTGACGTAATCGAGTGTTTAATTCTATGTATTCTTTTAAATAGGGTCTTTGTTTGAAAGTAATAACTCTGTGAATCTTTCGTAATATTAAACCATGCTCCAGACACTTTTTTAAATGAACATAGTGTATGACATAATTGTACTTATTATATAAATTTGCGATAAGTTTTTTTGTTTTACCACCTGGAGGAATGCATTTTTCAGGACAAAAAGGCAAGTCATTATGGTAATTGTGTAAGTGATCAGGATATAAAAGATCAACTTCTAATATATATCCCCAGTCAGCATTATCCTCAATATTTTGAACGCGTAAATTAATTAATTCGTTTTCATTAAGAAACCGAAAACTAGAATATGGCAAATACTGACACATACTATAACCATATAAATTATTACAGTCTAGATAGGCTATGAAACAATCCGGCTTTACAGCATTATATTCTATCATATATTTATGATTGGCTTTTGCGTACCGGTGCGAGCACATACACAAACCTCCTCTAATACCACCCTGAATCATTTTAATTATCGCTAAATCTGTCAACAGTTCTAATTGAACGCCTGTTTTAAGTAGCATTGCATCGAAAGATAGACTAGGAGTTGTTATATAAAATGCAGGGTCAAGTTTATAATATTGTTTACAAGTTTTTCTAAAATTTTGAAATATATCTGTTAGTAAGAGTACATCTGTTTTTAAGTACAGATCAGTGTATTCTCCTAAATTATTGATATTAAAACAATTCCAGACAGTGTTAGCATGATTATAATCGTCATTGCTGACGTCTTCGTTTGTCAAGGAATTGTGAAAGTAACACTTTAGCGGTAGCGCCTGTTGCTCGTAACATTTCCAATTTGTCATATAATCGTACGGATAAACACCTTTTCGTGTCAGCAAACTAAAATGTTTATTATCAGAAAAATGAGATCGAAGACTAACAAAATCTTCTATCTGCATTGTTTTAGCTAGTTTGTCTAAACTGGTGCCTAAAAAATTATAAGAATCTAAAAATCTTAATTGTACATATTCATTATCTGCAACGGGTATAAACTTTGAAAATGATATATATTTTTCTTTGGTCTTAGGTATAATTTTTATTTGACCAGGTATTTCACCTAATTTTTTCACAAATAAATGACAATCATACCCTGACAAGTTATGAAAAAATATTGGTATGAATTTTGGTACTTTATGTTGGAGGTTACAATGTCGATGAGCTGCGCCGCGGTACTTACCTGTGATGTGACAGTGATCTCTAACTCTGTCAGACCACAGCATGTTTTCACATATATGACACTTAATTGTTTTTCTAAAATCCTCATCATCTTTATCAGTAAATATCATAGGGTTGTTTTTAGTTAGTATTTTATATATTTCAATTGCATCCTGAGTAAGAAACTCTATAAACTTGGTAACACAATCCTCACCGCGATAACTTCTATACCTTTTATTATCATTATCATTGAAAGAAGATACTATGTTATAAGCAAAAGCGGCTGGCACGTGTCGCTGGGTGTATGTTGTATTAGCAGTATCAAATTCATCGCTGGAAATTGGCATTAACAGTGTTTCAAAATCGGCATAAATTACGAATGGAATGTCTTGTTTTCTTTGAAAGTTCTTAAACTCTAGCACAGATCCCCTATCAGGCAAAATTGTGACAACCCCTCCACACAGGTGTGTTTCAAGTTGACTAAGAGTAGAAAAAAACAATAAACAAGATTCGCAATAATATAATTTACCATGATGTTTAGAAATTTGAGTTCGAACTAAACGGGGCAAATTCTTTATAAGACAGTAATGGGAATTTGTATCATTTTCTAAATACAATAAGTGAATGCTCCTAGATTTTTTATTAATTGTTTTATATAATGGTCCTATAATGGTTTTATTATTTTTCAATCCATATACATAAATATTTATATTGGGATTATTTTTTTCAAAATTGGCTATGTCCGTGAATGTGATGGGAAATGACAGATCAATAATATTTAAAACATCCTGAAAACGAGGATATGATGTAACTCTGTCGGTATGTTGGGTTGCAGGATACAAGGCTGCCACAACACACCATAGAAAGCAGTACTTGTCGTTGTTCTTAATATTCAAGCAAGCTTTTTTATTTTTTATAAAATTTGGTAAAGGAATATATTTGGATCCACTGAGCGGCTGATATTTATTAATATTTATTTCAAAATAGGAGTTATTCAAAAATGTCCAACCGCTATCTCTTTCCTGAAACTCTTCTATTTTTTTGAGAAGTAGTAAAATTGTTGATTTAAAAATTGTGTCGAAATCGTAATTTAAATGAATAATAAAGTTTTTTGTAGCAAATGATTTCATTTCTTGATGATCGTTTTTAAACAAAAGAAATACCAAAAATAGTTCAAAGTTAACTTTAACAGATGTGTGCATTTTTAGTGAGTGGTCTATCAAATCCTTGACTTGTTCTCGAATTTTTATTAGAAAACTCTCTGGAAATGTATGGACTAACTCCTCAGTTGCAATAATCCTATAACTTACAATACGTCCTTTGAACGAGGAATTGATTATTTTTATATTACTACTAAAGTGAGCTACGCTATTGTTTTTATGTGTATTACTACGTAAATGACCAGACCACTTACGATTATCTACAGATACATGACATACTGAGCAGTAAGTCATTGTGATTGAATACACGAATTAGTATTGATATACAAGGATTAAGTAATAGTTATTTCAGCGTTTAGACCCAAGTATCAAATTAATATTAAATCGTGTATAACAATATGTTGTCCTTAAATATATATATATATATATAAATATATATGTATATATAATTATATACCTTTCATGCAGATTTACAGCTTCGAAAATGCGTTAGAACCACTATAATAAAATCTCGATCAGTTGTAGCTCCCGTTCCTCATTTGTTGTTTTGATCATATTGCATACATCCTTATTCTGGAAATAAGATGCAAAGATTTATTAGATAGGTACTTAGATTAATAATTCAGCAAAAACTTAGTTAACTTACAATACTTAATATATTTACCTGTTAGTTATTTGATCTTACGCACTTGTAGAAATTACCAGATAAAAATTATGTGCTACTAAATATTTTCCTTAAGAATAAATCTTCAATCTCATCGTCTTGGTACAATTTTGTAAATTGTAATGCATGTGTAGCTGAAAAAGAATAAAAATATTGTTATTTAAATTATAAATAAAATAACTATAAAGTATCAAAATAGATTATTATAAATGATTTATTAAAATAATAATTACCTGTTTAATATTCACAATTTCAATATTACACTTGTAATATTACGTATTTAGTAGTGACATTTATTTACCGAAATACGTAAAACGTCTTTACAATTTCAGAAAATTCCACAACGTCAAGCGTTCGTAATAAGACTATTGCTATCATATATCAACTTTCAGCGTTTCCGATGTATTGCCTAATTTATAGTCAGTTATTTTACACAGGGCTGTCATTATACTGCTTATATAACTACCGTTGTATGAAAATTGTAACGAAATGGTGTGTAAACCCTAAGTGTTTTCGATGCATCAGGAATTGGTTGTACTTTAGTTTACCTTAGTATTAACTTTTTCAAGGTTTAAAATACGACCAAATAAAAAAGTTCCATCACACGCTAGAACCCAAAGATTTTAAGTATCTTTTCATGTTAGACATTTCCAGCCTTATAAGTCACTACGTTTTTCATTATGATCATTGCAATTGTTCCAAGTGAACTAAGTAATAGTAACTTGCGACTCCGGACTTCAGTCGTGCACTCGTGATCCGCAATCGGTAAATTGTTGTACTCAGTCAGTAAAGTCAGTGTCGACAACCGCTATCACCAACACCAGTTGAAGATCATCGTGTCTGCTGGCGCTGCTATCGTCTTGAAGTTGAGTAAGTCCTCTACAAGTCCAGGAAAAAATGTAAGTATAAAATATTCGAAACTCTTCTGACTCTAAACTTCAGAACCACCGCTTACTTTTTAATTTATTTTATTTAAACGTATGTATCACTTTTTTGTTTCAGGTCCGATTCTGAGGGTTCATTCTATCAAACACCGTCAACCAATGAACGAAAAACGAAAACTGGTCGTAAACCTACAGAAAATGGAAAACGCAAATCAAAATCGAACCGTCCCAGGTAAATTACATATTGTTTTCCTACATGTTTCATCAAGTAAATTACAATATTGTTTTACATGTTTCACTATGTTTGTCTCATCAAGTCTCATGAGTGTAGTGATTGTGGTCGTTACTGTTAGTACATACAAGAATAGAGCATCAAAAAGTATTTCTCAACGAATAATAATTCTTTAATTTTTATACTCATCGAGTCTATTGAAAAGCCTTATTAAATATCAATTCTTGATCACCCAGTTCAGTATCAAATATAATTAGGCTTGTAATTAGTAAATTAACCAGGTTACATATTAAGTAGCTATGTTGTTTAAAAATTAAATAGTGTAATTGGTTTCTGTCGTAATATTTAAATAATTAAATTTAACTCAAGTTGTTTTCTTTTTACAGTAAAAAGGCTACGAGTATCAGCGATATATTCGGTATCAACCCGGCCCGCGAGACCAGCGCGGAAGTCGGAGAGGGATCATCGAGTCAAGCCAGCCTGTTGTCGTTGTTTGTGAACCGAGTGGCTAACGGGTGCGAGCGACGCACAGCTCGCACCGAGGGCGAATATTACATAGATTGCAAGGTGTACCGAGCTGACGACGCGCGCAACACCGACTCGATGGAGCTTTGGAAAAGAGCACTGGTACGAATCAAGCTCCAGGCGGACATTGACTCTCCTCAGTGGAAAAAACTGCAGGACTTTGTACGTTCTGCAGATGTTTTGTTCCCCGACAAACCGGTTTTTTATGATAAGTAAATAAATATGGTTTTATTTCAATGATTGTTTTTTATTATTTTTTAATTCCCTTGTATGCATACCCACACTTCATTTCACACACATCTCATACAGACATAATTAAATACGATATTATTATATGTGTGTATACACAGTCATATACATTCGTACCACTGTTTAGCTAGAAAAACACTAAACACATATCAATAGAATAACACGTGACATCTTTATAAACCGTACCACTACCACTATTTTGCATTACTAACTACTTATCGAGTCGGCCGTTCACGATTGGGCATTCTGGACCACCGAGCGATGGCGAAGCCGAGCGAAAAGTGGTCCAGAATGCCCAATTATATACTACTGAAAAGACATGGTATACTGATTCACGCGATTGGTGCAAGATGTGGGAGATGAGCGGAAAAGAGAGCGGCGAATATACAGAGTGATATGGAGAGAGAAAAAAAAGACCGAATTAACAATAAAAAATAAAAAATACATGATTATAGACTCTCTAGACTAAAAAATATGTCGATTGTAAAAAAATATTTGTTGTTTCACAGAAAAGTGCAATACCTACCTACATAACACGCCAAAATGTATGGAGCAGCAATATATTTTTTTTCTCTATTTCACCATTCTCAGAGTGAGAATGGTGAAATAGAGAAAAAAAAATATGCATGTATTTTAATCCATGTTAACAGGCTGTATACATTGAAATAAAAAACCTGAACTTTAATGCGTAACACCTTGCTAATCACATGCTTTATTTGTTCTAAAAAAATGTCTGCTGAACATCGTAAATTATGCAATGAATATTATTGAACTGTTAAAATGAAAGCCCTAATGTTAAGCAATTGCCCCGCCGGTTACTTAAAGCTCTATCAAATCTTATATCTGTCACAGTATGTACAAACATAGTTATAATCAATTTCGGGAGATAATAAAAAATAGATTTTTTTTATAAATACATATGCTGTCATAAATAACAACAACTGATCTTGGTATGGGATTTGACAAGATATGCAATTTCACAAGCTTTCTGAAATATTGCCTTTAGTAAAATAATTTTAATTCTGCCATAGTGATAAGCTATGTGCTGTATGCCCCGAACAAAGGTCTAATGTAATTCAGTGAAAGATTTAATAATCTCACACTTTCATCTGCTTTTTCATTTTTTTGTGTGTCTGATCTTTTTTGCGTCCGTTTTACCGGAAATAAATGTTTTTTCTTTATTTATTTATTTTTGAATCGACCGTGCTTGGCGGCTGTTATTACTTAGCTCCAAACCCTTTTCACTGTGTTAATATGTATTTGAAAAAGGTTAATGCTAAACAATCCATTTAGGGTGCAATAAAACAGCTTCCTCGAGTGGTGACTTTTCATTATCGGTTCAGTCAGCTATAAATTATGAATGATTTTATTTCTTAGGTTTCACATGTCAATCATATTTTTAAAACTAGATGAGGTCGGCGTTTCCTATCGTACTATTCTGAGAAGAAAGGCAGAAACAAACTCAGAAGGAAAAACTACTTAGGTATAGCTAAAAAGCTACCATTAAATACCTAGAATATACGCTCAAAACGAGAAAAGAACCATAATATTTCCAACTAGCTTCTACCCGCGACTTCGTCCGCATTAAATTTCTTGTTCCCCCGACCCTTCCCGTCGCGTCCAATCGCCTACCCGTGTGATATTCCCCGTTTTTGCAACATTTTTCATTACTGCTCCGCTCCTCTTGGTTGTAGCATGATGATTTTTTTTTATTTTTTTTATTGTAATTCACAAAACTGATGTACAATCACAAATGCAATAAAACAGTTACTACATAGTATTTTTGATTGACATCTACTAGATGTGAATCTAGCATGCATATTTTAAGTAAAACACTTATCATTAAAAGAAACAAATAATTAAAAACAAACAAAACTTACAAAATGTGAACTTTTCCATACAGATAGAAAAAGTTTTGAAAAACTAACTATAAAAGGATATAAAGATAAGTACTTATACATGTAAGACTAAAAGTTTAGTCCTAACTGAGGCTACAGAACCAGCAAAGACATCTACGTCTCCACGAATGGTGTTGGCAAGAGAAAGCATGCGGTAAATGGGTGAAGAATTTCCTATATTAGTTCGACTATGAGGCAGGACGAAAGTCTTACGGTTTATTAAGCGGCTGCTGCTACGTGGAATACTAAATGGTTTAAGAACTTTATTATTCCTCATAATAATTCACTTACTGAGAAACTAAATTAACATAAAATGGTTTTGAGCGTACAAAAACGACGTAAAAGTAAAATATGAAGGTAGTGATATAAAATTCAAGTAAACAACTAATTACCAACCGAGTAAACACGGATATAGAGTAAAAGTTGATGTACTACTAGATGTGGCATACATGGCAGCGTACTTTCTAATAATGTGTTTTTTTTTTAATTATTATTATGTTTTATTTGGTTGCATGAACCCTCGCAATTTTTTTTTTTTGTTTTATTATAGGTTTTTTATACATTTTTTTTATTTTTATATTCTTATTATTTTTACTGACACAATATAAAGGATTTAAGTTTATTTTTAAAACAAGACATACTTTTCGCTTCTTTTATTTCCATCGGTATTTTATTATACATGTTGACACCTTCAAATTCTATATTTCTTTTCCCGTAATTAACAGTTCTGGGAGGACGTGTTACTAAGAAATTGGGGTTTCGTAGTTTAATTTTGTGGACTTGATATTTTTTTGTGAAATTTAGTGTTGTATGGATATCTTTGTGTAATATTTTGCGTATTAGTATACATGTATAATACATATATGTTTGGGAAATGTTCATTATTTTTGTATCTTCGTATATTTTCTGTGTTGACGTTCGAAACTTGAAATTAAATAATATTTTGATTAATCTGTTTTGTGTTGTAAATGTCACTTTTTCTAACAACTTAGGAGCATCTATTACACCGTTTACTAATTTATACAAAAACATAAAATCTAATGATTTTCTACGTGCGCTTAGAGAATTCATTTATAATGACTCAGCCTCGAGCTATACGAGTTCAGACTACGACATTTGTTATCCGAGTAACTTAAGTGGTATAAAAACCTTTTCTGAACGCGCTCTATCCGATCAGAGTTGACCTGATAAAAAGGGTTCCATACCGTACTACAGTACTCCAGAATACTTATTATAACGCTATTATAAATGGCAATAGTCAGAAATGGTTCTTTAAAAATTTTCATTTCCCTGACAATGAAACCTGACAATTATTATATCAACACAATAATAATTTTTCAATTCGGTCCAGTAGTTGCTGAGATAAGCGCATTCAATCAAACAAACTCTTCAGCTTTATAATATTATATATAGTATAGATTTATCTGCTGTCTCTTCTAACTTGGACCACACGAATATTTTCTTCCAAGTTTAAAGGAAATTGGGTTACCGTCGTTAATCACAGGAAGTGACGTCGTCGCCGTGTACTTCCGGCCGACCCTTACAGGCGAACCGACTTTCAAAGTTTCTTTTGAGGCTTTCGGACTAGTGCGATAGGATCTTTATTACGGCTTATAGGCTATTAGAAGTAGTAAGATAGGTCCAATAGGTTGTATAGGACGTTTTTATAGGACGGGTTTTGTTCGGAGCGGTAGTTTTTGTTAAGAGGTTTTTTTTTTGTGATTCCGTAGTGAAATTGTTGGGTTGAATACCTTTTTACCGATGCACGATGGTGGTACGTGACTATATAGAGAGGAAACTCAACAAACGTACAATCCACATTCATTCTTCAGACAAAAATCTCTTAGGACAATATCCAATATGTAAAGTACTAAACCGTTACGCGAACTTTTCACAACGAAGGGTTTTTTAACACTAACTGGCATTTATACAGGATGTCTCAAGGCAAATGGAGTAAAGTGGTGGTATCCACCTTTCATTTAAAAATTTAAAAGGTGCTATTTCCTAAACAGTAAAAAAAAATACTAATTTAATCATTTTTAAGAATTTTTGCGCTTTCACTTGAATTTATCCACCGTGTGAGCAAAGGTTTCGATGTAGCGATTTCAAATTCCCCTGGAAAATGCCTTGATAGTGTAGGTACAAGATTTGCCTTTGGACTACTATGTTAGAGACACCCTGTGTACTCGAATTATGTTTATTTGATCAAAATAATCTATACTTCTATACTAATATTATAAAGCTGAAGAGTTTGTTTGTTTGTTTGTTTGTTTGATTGAACGAACTAATCTCAGGAACTACTTATACGAATTGAAAAAATATTTTTGTGTTGGGTAGCCTATTTATCGGGGTCGGCTATAGGTTATATAACATTGCGCTACAACCAAAAAGAGCGAAGCAGTAATGAAAAATGTTGTAAAAACGGGGAAAATCGCACGGGTAGGCGATTCGACGCGACGGGAAGGGTTGGGGGAACAAGAATTTTAACGCGGAAGAAGTCGCGAGCAGAAGCTAGTATGTAATATACATACATTAACTCACGGCTTTCTTCTATATGGGTAGGCAGAAACTACAGAACGCACATGCGACGATCCTTACATTGTAACGTCGTACTTTATATCAATCTAGTGAGTACTATGATCTTATCTTTTAACATCTGAATCAAGGTTGGAAGCAGGTAAAAACTAATATTCAATAACATTTTCTAAAAACATTCATCATAACAACAGTTTACGCTTGACAACTGATATACGTCTATTTGCAAATATTAATATTGTCGCGAGCTTCGCGCACGAACCGGTTGTTGGTGAGTGTCTCCCCTCTCCACGACATATGGCTAACGTCGGCGAGCCACCGGCGGCGGTCAAGGAAGAATCTCGAGGGATTCACTTGACACTACGGAGCTGCTGAGTGGTCGTGTTATGAAAGTATCCGTGCACTAGCTACTGTTCGCAACGGCCAACATTTTAAATCTTTTTTTAATTTACATCTATATTTTAAAAATAAAAACCTTAGTGTTTAAATCTTTTTAAAATTAAATTCTGTGTAACCCCAAATCGGGTGAGTGTTGCAAAACCTAGTATTAATTAGTTTAGTTTTAAGTATTCGTTGCATGACTAGCTAATTTTCACTTTTGCGTTTTAGTAACTACCATTTTGTTAACCGAAATACCGATGTGCTTCATTCTCGTTAGTTTTGTAGCCGTCCTTAATCATTTAAACACCACGCTGAGTTACATTGATTTACCGAGTGACCGTAACAATAATGTAACGATCATGACGGTTAGAACTTTTTATTATATAGTTTAGATTAGCTGGTTGACTAAATTAACATGAATGTATTTCTTCTTTGTTTTAATTTCATATTTATATGTAATCTGTCGTAGTGAATTTGTAGTGATTCTTTTTCCGTAAATCTTTTAATAATTTTTGTTACTTTTTCCCATCTACCCTACATTTTCATTATATAATTTTCTGCTATTCACGCTTTTAAAAATGTACCACGCTGCTTAGACTGCTTCATCTCGATGGCTAATAGATGCTAGAACACCGCTTTCCCACGTAGACTCAGGGTCCGACGGTTGTCGGGATGTTGCAGTCATAACAGGAATTCGGACATTTAGTAAAATGCCTAATTCGTGGATTCCAGGGTTCTTCCATACCGGAAGGGATATCCTTTTCGCCGCTGCAAGGGTTGTGGCTGGACAACCTGCGAGCTGCCTACCTCCTGCTGGAAGACCTACCTACCTACCTGGCTGACACCGGTCACCTACGACGTGAGAACTACCAGGATAGTGGTTTTCTTTAGGCGGGCTAGAATTGAATACGCGCTCGATATCTAGAACTCACGCTAGCCTTCTGCTGGGGCTAGACATGTTTAAATACTGTTAATCTTAATTTAATTACACTTATGTACCTTCTATCCTTTTTGTTTCTTTTAAACGTCCTGCCCTAACAGGCACGTCACAGTGGCGCCCATACTAGTGGTAGATATCGAGCCGTATTTAGTTCTCTTCTGCTAGGCATTTCTTTTGGTTTTCTTGGTGTTGGCTGTCTATAACAGTAGTGTTAGTAATTATAACTTGATTACGAGCTACCAAAGGTGTTCTTGTGTAGTCTACTGTAAAAAATCATAGAATTCTTTAAATTTAAAAACTGTTTTTGTGGAAAAAAATCTACCTACATATATTTTTTTTAGTGGAAAAAAATCCACCCACATATATTTTTTTTTATGGAAAAAAATCTACCCTCATATATTTTTTTTAGTGGAAAAAAATCTACCCACATATATTTTGTTTTGCCATTTCACACATTTTGGTAGCACGAGTACTTGATTTTGTTTTGTTACTGTGCCTAACTATTTTTATTTTGTGAATTTTGCAACACACATCTATTCTCTAGGGTTATTCGGAAAATTTTATTTCTGCTATTAAAATTTTAATAACTGGAAAAATTTTGCAAATATGTCTTATGTTATAAAATTTTTGTCTTTGCAAAAAGCGGAACTAGAATATGAAGTAGCGGTTCGTGGTGGTACAGCTGCCGATTCTGTCAATGAGCTACGAAAACAAATAGTTAAATTGTCTTCTACCCTTCCTTCTGAGGATATTTTAGAATCACATTTAGATCCTATTGATGACTTAAAAGCAGTCAAAGAGTCCTTGTTAAAATCTCATAATAGCATAATTACCCTTAAATCTAAATTTGAAAGGAATTTGTTTACACGCACCGAAAACTTATTGCACCACGTACATCATCGTCTAAATCGGGTTAATTACTCAGCTGGTGATGTTGCGGAGGTCTATAAAATTTGCTTGACCAATTTCAATACCCAATACAAGGATATGACATTGCTTAGGCCACAAACTACTTTATCTACTCAACCTCAGGTGTCTACTCCAACGGAACCAATTCGTGAAACTAACCCAGTTAATGTCGCTGTCAGTTGTGAGCGTAGGCTGTTTTCAGAAATAAGTAAACTTAAATACTCCGGAAAAACTTGCGTCCGTGCATTTATTCAGAGGGTAGATGAATTTATTTTGAGCAGAGCTATACCTCGCGAACAAATGGTTTCTTTCGCTTTTGAAATTTTCACTGACGACGCTCTTCATTGGTTCAGATGTGTTAAAGATCAGGCTAGAACTTGGGATGACATTGTCTCCTTGCTTAAACAAGATTTTAGTCAAAGTGACTACGACTACAAATTTTTATCCGAAATTAGGACACGCACTCAGGGTGAACTAGAAAATATAACAATTTACATTTCTATTATGCGTGGCATGTTTTCTCGTTTGGATAGAAAGTTAGCAGAAGAAGATCAACTAGAGATATTGCTGCATAACATTCGACCTTGCTATGCAAGTACGCTGGCGTCGTCTGCAGTTATAACCGATATAAGTAGTCTACAAAAATTATGCAGAAACTACGAAAACATACAAACTAAACTAAAACAATTTCGCGAACCGCCTAAAGATAGTACTGAGACCTTGGCACCAGAATTCGCTTATAAACACCAGCCTAGCAATATCAATTCTAGTAACTATAAAAACACTGATTCTAATTATAAACCCAACTACTCTAAAAATACATTTGAAAATAATAAGAATACTAGCGATCCTAAATCAAATTTACACGTCAATGAGGTGGCACATGTATCTAACGACAAAAACAGAAATGTATACTGTCCAAGATGTAGAACTAAATCACATTCACTACGTTCATGTAAACAGCCACATTTTCTAATCTGTTTTAAATGTGGTAAGAAAGACGTGAAATTCCCAGAATGTCCTAATTGTCACTCTAACACAACAAAAAACTAAGTAACAAGGGTTGTGGAAACAGAAATAGTGCCAATTTCGATAGGAATGATTGGGAAAATTGGCTACAAACTGTTTCAAGATTCAGTTCCTGCTATACTGTTTCTTCAATCCGTAATAATAGTATAGATTTCACACGGCCTTACGTTCCAGTTACTATTAACACTAAACCTGTTATTGGGTTACTAGATACAGGTTCTGCCGTCACTATAATGGGAAAAGACCTCCACAAAAGTTTTATTTCATCCCATTGCCAAGGGAACTTGAGTCAACCTATGACATTTGTTGCAGCGGGTGGGCAGAAACTTTTATCTCTAGGATATATTTCATTAACATTCACTCTAAAAAATCAAACACATGATTTAAATGTCCACATCATTCCGGAAGTAAAAAATTCATTAATCTTAGGCATGGACTTTTGGAGAACATTCGGTCTGTTCCCTAGTCACTTAAACACTGTTTTATTTTTAAGCCCATCAGACGCTCAGTTAGCTGAACTGAAGTCTGATCGCTCAGAACATCTTCAGTCATATGATCATTTATCACAAGACCAAAGGATAACAGCTGATAATATAATATCACAGTTCCGGGAAATATCCTACGAAGTACGAGGTCTTGGTCGTACTTCTCTAATAACGCATACTATTGACACTGGAGAAGCTGCCCCCATTCGTCAAAGGTATTACAGAATGTCCCCTGAGAAGCAACGCATATTAGTGGAGCAACTAGATGAGATGCTAAAAGATGATGTGGTTGAACCTGCTGAGAGCCCATGGTCATCACCAGTACTACTCACACCTAAAAAAACTGGTGAGCTTAGGTTTTGCTTAGACAGCAGAAAATTAAACGCTATCACAAAAAAAGATGCGTATAATTTGCCTTATATCTCTGAGATTCTTGATAATTTACGAGACGCAAAATATTTAACTAGTTTAGATCTTTCAAAAAGTTTTTGGCAAATCTTGATCAGTGAGCAGGACAGATGCAAGACAGCGTTCTATATACCAACCCGTGGTACTTATCAGTTCAAATCTATGCCATTTGGTCTCACTAATGCACCAGCCACACAACAACGTTTAGTTGACATTTTGTTCTATGGGCCTGAATTTGAACATCGTGTTTTTGTATTTGTCGATGATATCATCATTGTCTCTTCTACTTTTGAGCAGCATATTTCCCTACTGCTTCTTGTTTTAAATAAATTAAAATCTGCAAACTTAACTATAAATTCTAAAAAAAGTCAATTTTTCCGAGAAAAACTCAAATATTTGGGTTATGTAGTCGATGCTAACGGCTTACATGCTGACCCGGAAAAAATAGATGCAATCAAAAACTATCCTACCCCCACTAATAGAAAAGAAGTTCGCCGATTTTTGGGCGCAGCTTCCTGGTATCGCAGATTTATACCAAATTTTAGCTCTTTGGCTTCACCATTGAACAAATTAACCTCACAAAGCAAAAAAGCACCATCGTTTGTGTGGTCTGAAGAATCAGACACAGCTTTTAATAAATTAAAAGAATGCTTAGTTTCTGCTTCAGTACTCTCGTGTCCAGATTATTCTAAACCTTTTGAAATTCACACCGATGCGAGTGACTACGGTATGGGTGGTGTGTTGACCCAAAATATTAATGGTGAGGAGAGAGTCATAGCCTACATGAGCAAGTCACTGTCTCCTCAAGAACGCAACTACAGTGCTACCGAGCGTGAAGCTCTTGCTGTTCTAGTAGCAGTTGAGCACTGGCGCTGTTATGTAGAGAATGGCCAAAAATTTGTTGTCTACACGGACCATTCTGCCCTTAAATGGTTTTTAAAATTGAATAACCCTACAGGTCGATTAGCTCGCTGGGGTGTACGACTATCTGCGTATAATTTTGAAATTAGACACCGCCGTGGTTCAGAAAACGTAGTTCCTGATTTTCTATCACGCGCTGTGCCTATAACTGCTGTCGATACTCTTCCTATTAATACGCAAACTACTGATTCTTGGTACCTTAACATCTATAATGGTTGCCAGTCTTCCCCTACTTCGTTCCCTAACTATTTAATTAAAAACGGGAAATTATATAGATACATGAAAACTATGTGTCCCTTGCGTAGAGAATTCGAATGGAAAGAGGTAGTACCTGCGGAATTCCGTAATGCTATGTTGGAAAAGCACCATTCTGTACCTTCTGCAGGGCACTTGGGAGTCTTTAAGACATATAAACGGCTTGCCTTATGTTATTACTGGCCAGGCATGCACGCGGACGTACAGAAGTTTATTTCCGCTTGCGATGCGTGCATAGCTCATAAGCATCAAAATCATGCCCCTCTAGGCAAAATGGGCGAGCCTAAAGTATGTTCTAGACCATTCCAAACTATTAGTGTAGATCTAGTTGGACCTTTACCTCCATCACGAAAACAAAATTGCTACATATTCGTGATTACTTGTTGTTTCAGTAAATATTGCCTTTTATTTCCTATTAAGCGAGCAACCGCGGAAATCGTCACTAGAATTCTCGAAGAAAACGTAATTCTCGTACATGGGATACCCTCTACTATCATACTTGATAACGGGAAACAGTTTGTTAGCGCTACCCTAAAAAACATGATTACCAAATATAAAATTCCCAATTTACATTTTACACCTAAATACTCACCTCACATCAACACAGTTGAACGGTACAATAAAACAGTCATGACTGCAATTTCAACGTTTATTGCTGACGATCAACGTGTCTGGGATCAACTTGTGCCGAAAATTCAGTTTGCCATAAATAGTTCTGTAAACGAAACAACGGGCTATACTCCGTCATTTCTTGTATACGGACGAGAACTGGTAACTTGTGGTTCACAGTATATCAACTCGGAAAACGATGAAGATCTTGTTTTTGTCCCTCGCGATTCATATGCAGAAAACCTAGGCTATTTATCTTCTATCTTTAATAAGGTTCAAGCAGCGCTTCTTCAGGCTCATGCTAGAAACTGCACGTCTTATAATTTACGAAGGAAACCTGCAGAGTTTAATATAGGTGATGTTGTGTGGAAACGAACTTTCTATCAGAGTGACAAGGATAAATATTTTAACAAGAAGTTAGCACCTAAATTTGTAAAATGTCAAGTAATTAAAAAAAAGTCACCATTAGTATATGAATTGGCCGATACGTCTGGAAAATCAATCGGGCATTGGCATATTAAAGATATCAAGTTAACTAATTACAAAGATTAAAACCTAAAACTAAATACTTTACTAACTAGCGCAAATTCGAATAAAATAAAACCTTCTAAAAAAACTAATATTATAATAAAAGAATTACCAACCTAAACGTACGTACCTACCTCAAAAACCGCCTACCTACATGTAACTAAATTCTATCTACTATATTGTATCTATTTAAATGTCTAAGTATATAATTAGTCTATACAAACAGTCATTACAAGATGATGGTCAACTACATACAACATTTCATTCTATAGTACTATTTATACTATCGGTCCTACAACCATAGTAAGAAAGCAATCATGGTTCTACCCCATTGATTTCTTTTACCTATACCAATGGCCCTACACCATAGGTATAACTGAGTTCTATATATCTTATTATAAATATGGGATTAGTTACATGTAGACTGCTCTGTACTTTCAATATTGTTTCAAAAACTGCATTTGATTATCGGGAGTGTTTTGTGCTGTATTTAAAACGAGACACTCTGAATGTTAGCATGCGGTAACACATGCTACTAATGTGTTGCTGCGGATTAAACGTTGAATGAAAGAGGAAGAATGGATGAATGTAAGAGATAGGAATAAAAAAGAAGCGTTAATAAAATGTCTTCAGAAGCAGTGGCAGCGGATTTTACTTAGGAAAAATCCTACGCTAAAAAGGGGGGTACTGTAACGTCGTACTTTATATCAATCTAGTGAGTACTATGATCTTATCTTTTAACATCTGAATCAAGGTTGGAAGCAGGTAAAAACTAATATTCAATAACATTTTCTAAAAACATTCATCATAACAACAGTTTACGCTTGACAACTGATATACGTCTATTTGCAAATATTAATATTGTCGCGAGCTTCGCGCACGAACCGGTTGTTGGTGAGTGTCTCCCCTCTCCACGACATATGGCTAACGTCGGCGAGCCACCGGCGGCGGTCAAGGAAGAATCTCGAGGGATTCACTTGACACTACGGAGCTGCTGAGTGGTCGTGTTATGAAAGTATCCGTGCACTAGCTACTGTTCGCAACGGCCAACATTTTAAATCTTTTTTTAATTTACATCTATATTTTAAAAATAAAAACCTTAGTGTTTAAATCTTTTTAAAATTAAATTCTGTGTAACCCCAAATCGGGTGAGTGTTGCAAAACCTAGTATTAATTAGTTTAGTTTTAAGTATTCGTTGCATGACTAGCTAATTTTCACTTTTGCGTTTTAGTAACTACCATTTTGTTAACCGAAATACCGATGTGCTTCATTCTCGTTAGTTTTGTAGCCGTCCTTAATCATTTAAACACCACGCTGAGTTACATTGATTTACCGAGTGACCGTAACAATAATGTAACGATCATGACGGTTAGAACTTTTTATTATATAGTTTAGATTAGCTGGTTGACTAAATTAACATGAATGTATTTCTTCTTTGTTTTAATTTCATATTTATATGTAATCTGTCGTAGTGAATTTGTAGTGATTCTTTTTCCGTAAATCTTTTAATAATTTTTGTTACTTTTTCCCATCTACCCTACATTTTCATTATATAATTTTCTGCTATTCACGCTTTTAAAAATGTACCACGCTGCTTAGACTGCTTCATCTCGATGGCTAATAGATGCTAGAACACCGCTTTCCCACGTAGACTCAGGGTCCGACGGTTGTCGGGATGTTGCAGTCATAACAGGAATTCGGACATTTAGTAAAATGCCTAATTCGTGGATTCCAGGGTTCTTCCATACCGGAAGGGATATCCTTTTCGCCGCTGCAAGGGTTGTGGCTGGACAACCTGCGAGCTGCCTACCTCCTGCTGGAAGACCTACCTACCTACCTGGCTGACACCGGTCACCTACGACGTGAGAACTACCAGGATAGTGGTTTTCTTTAGGCGGGCTAGAATTGAATACGCGCTCGATATCTAGAACTCACGCTAGCCTTCTGCTGGGGCTAGACATGTTTAAATACTGTTAATCTTAATTTAATTACACTTATGTACCTTCTATCCTTTTTGTTTCTTTTAAACGTCCTGCCCTAACAGGCACGTCACAACATACTCTTTTTGCTTCGTTTTCTGTTCATTCATCTGGTTATAACCAACACGCACGCACGCTACGCACGCTGGTTGCCAGTAGTACACACCTGACCTTTCTGAAGAACATCGCCAATAAGGTCACTAAATGTTCTCCTATGGTAAGTATGCATAATAATAAGCATAATTACCAATCTTTTGTCTGCCAGGGTCGCGAGATTTGTTCGGAAGAGTTTCCGTGGCCCTGACATATGCAACTGAAGGAACACGGTGGGTTTGAGTCAGTAAAAGTCTGACAACGCTCACCGCTCCGCCCAGAGAGGGAGACGTCATTTGATGATTTCCCACCCACGTATGCCACGTGTATATGCAATATTTTAATTTGAAATCCGATACTAAGAGAAACATTCGTGAACACTATAACTATGCCATTAATTTACCTTTTAATAACCATATTATTTATTACATAAATACCAGTCTTACTGCTAGCCGTGTGTACAATTAGTTCCGCCAATTAAATGGAAATATGTTTAAAATATTTATATGAGTTTTATGGAAAAAAAAAAAAACGTTTGCATGCAATATATATTTTGTTTGGTAATAATGTATATCCGACGTAAACATTCGTGCATAAATACGCTTTTATTAACGTGGTATGTGTGTAGGCAGATATTTATGTGTATAACGGAAACATTTAACGTTATTTTCATCCCCTTTAAAACGTTGGATTCATTTTAATTTTTCACACTTATCAAGGACCTACACAGTGATTGATGCGATTGTTGGAACAGGTTAACTCAAAGCTGAAACGGCTCTTTTTTCAAAAAGCTCTTCCAGACTTGGCCCTGCATTTTTAGACTTACATCATCATCATCATCATTTCAGCCGTAAGACGTCCACTGCTGGACTTAGGCCTCCCCCAATTTGGGGGTTTTGCCATAATCGCCACGCTTGGCAGGCGAGTTGGCGATCGCAGTATGGTGGTAAAATGCATAGAGAACGCTGCTGCCCATTCTCTAGTAAGTCCCTTAGTCGCCTTTTACGACACCCACGGGAAGAAATGGGGTGGTGTTATTCTTTACGTCCGGCACCATACGGTACAGACTTACATACAATTCTAATAATATAATGTTTGGACTATAAAAGAGACCTTTGAGTTCGTTTCAGCATTTCTTCTCAGGGAACAGTCAGTCAGGAATTGCCGGCGCCATCTCGTTTTTCAAATATTGACGATTAAAAGTGTCTTAAAAGATGTATTTACATATGCACTAGAGGTCGGAAATTATTCCGTGGGAACGCACTACCGGGATAAAAAGTATATAATATGTTAATCCAGGTTTTAAACTATCGGTTTACCAAATTTCACCTATTTCCGTTATGTAGGTTTTGTGTAAATGATTGACAAACATCTATACATCCTCACAAACTTTCACATTTATTCTTACACAATATAGTCGGATTTAATTTCATTGCCTAATGTTATGTACTGAGTATTGATGATGACATATAAGAGTGAGCGCTGTAGTGATTGTTTTCAAGAAATTTTCCCAAGCAGCCTATTTTTAAAGGTTTCCTTTTGGAGTCAAGATCAAACTTTTAATTGAATCAACGAATCAACTTTTATTTAAATATCGGTAACTGGCGTCTTGTCTAAAGCCAGAATCTTCCCAGAAATTCTAGAACCAAATTGTATGAAACCCAACAAAAATTTCCTCGAACAATTCCCAAAGAAAACACTGAAACACAATTTGTCTACATTAATTAAAACTTGTATATTTTAAGTTCGAATCGAGAGGAACACTCAACTTCGCGAAAACAATCTTCTTGTAAGTAATTCTGGAATCTTTCTACAATGTTATGCGGCTAACAAAAACCTTAGGGCTTCAGTAATAAAGTTCGATTTGGCATGTTTTGTTTAAAAATTGACAGATGTCTTAGTTGTAATGTTATGCGGTTGTTAAAACCTTAAGTCTTTGGTGAGAGGGTTCAATTTGGCATGTTTAGTGGAATAAATGATAATATATGTCTTAGTTCAAGAGAAGTCCTGCAATTCGTGGTATAAGTTGTATTAGGGTGTGGTCAGATTGCTGTTTGAATTTGGAATACTGTCTGAATTAAATCTAAATTACGAAATTAATGAAATAATATGTTAAAACAGCCGATGCTCTCAAAACGGTGAAGGAAAACATCATGAAGAAACCGGCATGATTTCTGTTCGACGTCCGTAGGTCACTACAGGGATCCAGCAGAATATAATCAGCGTCAGGTATATTTGCACGACACATGCTGAGCTGGACTCCCATTTGGAGTAACTTTGAGACGCACACCGCACTTTTGTATTCCACCGCACGTAATTTTCATTTAAATTTTAATTTGTGACGCAGTGTCATCATCACTATTTTTGGCTTTCCTTTTTTTTTCTTGTTGTATATTGGCAGTTTGTACTTACTTAGCGAATTTGTAATCACGTAAAATTATTATTAAATCGTGTTTTGTATGTTGTGTTTTGTCTTTTGTGTGCCCCTAATAACAGATTATACAGGATATGTTTTTAACCAGTGCGCAAATTTTAACAAATTAAACACAAACGAGTTAAAATAACCATGCAATTTTTATTTTGATATATCTTAGTACAATTTAAAAAAAAATTAGTTATCGTTAACGAAACGAAAGGTGAACGACCGAGCGTAGCTACGCGTAACTACCAGCTGTTCGATCGGCCAAAATTCTAAAAAGTTCAAAGTACCTAAACCGGCGCGCGGTTACTGACCTATTACTATTGTCGATATCATATTACGAAATATGTAGGGTGTCCACAGTTTACTGATATAATGTCGGATATTTTTTTTTTTTTAATACTGAAAAATAATTGAAATGTGTTCTATTACTGATACTGAACCACAAAAAAATTTTGCACACTGGTTAAAAAAAATCCTGTATCTATCAAATTCCAAAAAATAGAAGATATGTGTGCATCCACTACTGGGCCCTCGTGTTGGATTGTAGCCCATTCACTGCCACAGAAAGGAGGCCTCTGCTCCAGAGAAATGAGAAAATTATAATTGCAGTCGGTGAACTAAGCCTTGTCATAAATTTTCGTACCTAACAAATTGTTGGCGGGTTTGTTACGCCATGGACGTCTTTCAGCCGAAATGGTGATGGTGATTCTTATGTCCGTGTGAATGTCGACTTATAGCGTGATTTTTATACATTGTCTCCTTTCCCCATACCTTCACTTCAAGCCATAAAAACCTTGCTACCGAGACGCCACGCTACACCATATCTATAAAGCAAATATATTCTCTGTATACATATAATATATTATAGTTTTATATGTGAGAAGAAAAACATCATTTCTTTTGTTTAGCTCGCCCTACTTTCTGGAACTACTGCATTCTTGAGAACAGCTCGTATAAGTGATGACGAGTTTACACTCAGCTTGCGTTACGTGACCGGTTTATTTATTTTGTTTTATATGACAAATGTCAGTATTTTTGGAGGACTGTATAGGAAATATAAACAATATCTCTGAAAACTTTCGGCAAAATTGTATCGTTTTCAATTTATGTATTTCTTTATGAACTTTTGCGTGCAGATTTTTTCGCGTGAATGTCGGAAATGTTCTAAAAGGATCGTACTACCGGATTAAAAATATACTTTTTCCTAATAACTTCAGTGGTTTTTGCGCAATTGAGTAACAAATGTTGGTTGGGCACCTTCAGTGACCCAAATTGACTTGTTAATACTTGTTTCTGTTATACCTAAGTCTTAGGTCATTTCTTTAGCAATAATGAATTCTTTTCAAATGGTTTCTATATGTTAGTATCTGTGGCTATTCGGTTCGCGCGCCTTTCGGATCGCGCGAAGGGATTCGCTGAACCTGGCGACGCTAGCGTCACAATTTGACCGAATGAGAACTCCCCGAGCGCCGACCAATCAGATTCTTCTCATGTCGGTCGGACCGGAACATGTACGCCGGAGCTTTTCTTGTAATTTTGAAGAAAAGTTGGTTTTTTTCACCGTGATGGACAGCTAAAGTTTGAAGAAACTCGTTATAAACACCCAACAGTGATCTGACAATCTGTTTCGTGAAAGTGCTTCACAGTGTAATGCTGGTGATAATTGGAGATGAGGCGTCCCGCAGCTGGTCCGCAGGTTAGTAGACCAATAGTTTGCAGTGCTGACGTCGAAACCATTTCTCATTCTTCAGCTCACAGGGTGGGTTTCCTAGCAATTAATATAATTACTATCAAACCATAATTTTTCATAATTGAGTTCCCCGCGTGTTGTCGGCTATTTTACACGCCGGGTACACCAAATGTCGTATTGTACGTACGAACTTTCTCATTTATAAGTTTAGTAGGAGTTGGAGATAAACAAAAACGTTCCACATAGGCATTCATATTTGCTTGGTAATATTGCTTTGTTTACACACTTTTATTGCCTGACATTCGTAATCTATAATCAGCCCCTAAACTTCGAAGTGCTGGGACTCAAGCCTTCTCTGTGTGAGAGGGACTGGGCCATATTCCACTGCGTGAGTCCGTGTGAGTTGGTAGATGTCGCTGTCTGCGAAGTTTTCGTTCTACGACATACCGGTTTCTTTACAATGTTTTCCTTGAGAGCAGTGGTGATGAATTAATTTACACAAAGTGCCTGGCTTGGGCTCAAACTGACTTACAGATCATACGTTGCGGCCGTTACCACTGAGCCACCATTGCTCTAGCTCTAGATACTCGAACAACAAACAATGGATAGAAATGTCAAACTTTAATTGTCTGAATATGAGGCTTTTAGTTAAATAAATAATAAATATCTTAGGACAACCAACACACCGTTATCTGATCCCAAACCAGACAGAGCCTGTACAATGGCAACCAGACAACTGATAAACATACTTATATACTTCTAAATATATACATATTATAGTTAATTTGTATGTGTGGTTATTGTTTGAGGTTCCATATGGTGCCAAGCATAAAGAATGGTATCACTCCATTTCTTCCCGTGGATGTCGTAACAGGTGACTGAGGGACTTACTAGAGAATGGGCAGTAGCGTTCTCAATGCATTTTACCGCGGTCCTGCAATCGTCAACCCACCTGCTAAGCGTGGCGATTATAATAACCCCCCCAATTAGGGGAGCCCTATGTTCAGCAGTGCATGTATTTCGGCTGAAATTATGATGATGATATTTTGTTTGTCCCGAATAAAGTTTTTTTTTTAGTGTCAAATCCTCAAATGACGCCTCCCGCTCTGGGTGAAGCGGAAGGGCGTGTCTGACTTTTACAGACTAAAACCTACCCGTGTTCCTTCAGTCGCCTATATGCCAGGGGCACGGTATCTCTTTCGAACAAATCTCGTGACCCTGGCAGGTAAGTACAGTACCTAAAAATGCGAAAATTTCAACCATGTTTTTTTTTGTTATTAAATATACCAACGTAGCCTCAGTATGCCATATAAAACGCAGCATGTTTATAAGAACAACATCATATTGCTTATTTTGCGTAAACTCTGCGTTTATAAAGTAGTGTGCACGTAGTTTACTTTTATGGTGGATAATTTCATGGAACCTAGTAAAAATATCCGGATTATATTTATAAAGTGGGTCACAGGAAATGGGTTATCTACGCATCGGTGAACGTGTCTTTATTAATATGTTATGTATATGTATATAGTGGCAGGGAAATCAACGCGAAAAACTAATATTAAGAATGTAGCACATAATTAAAAAGAGCTGGAAAAAAAATACGCCAGGTAGCGTAGTAATTTTTCAACAGCAATTTTTTCAGGTTCTGATTCAGAATCATGTACTGAATCTATTGGAACAGGGTTCTCAGGATGTTCCTGCCACCCTGTAGGAATATACAGGATCAAATTAAATTTGCTAGCTATACTTTACCCACGTGGCGGTCATATATCAATATGGAAAACAAAATAAACAAAGTATTCTTTTTTTAGTAATAAAAACATATTTTTTTCATGAAAATATATGTTTTATTTTCGATATCAGTACCCTACACGTGAGTAAAGTTTTTCCAGCTAATTTAATTTGACCGTGTATCCAAAGCTCATGACGATTAGCCAGACAGAATAACAAAACCACACTGGTACTTAAATGCTTTATGCTTTAGCACCGTTTACGGATTTTTGTCGAATCAATTTACGGATTTCTACGTACATTTTAGGGTCTCCTTAGGGAATTTAAAAAATCTGATCTGGCAACACAGAGCTTTGGAAACGTCGACAGAATGCTAAATCGACAAAGGATCGTTAAATCTGGGTCTCTAGTTCTGCTAGATCAGAATGTACTTACCTACTTATATCCTATTTTGTTCAGGCTTTGGTAGCAGAAATTTCAACAGTACCTATGTTTTTGAACCCCCGACGCAAAAAAAGGGGTGTTATAAGTTTGACCGCTATGTGTGTTTATCTGTGTGACAGTCTGTGGCACCGTAGCTCTTAAACAAGTGAACTGATTTGGGTGTGGTTTAAAAAAAAAATGAAGGCTTTCTAACGGTGGTTCTAAGACATGTTTTGCAATGAGCCCTTCATTTGTTACTTAGCCACAAGCTTCATTTCTTTAGTAACCCTAATAAAGAGTACCATAATTATATATCTTGCCGTATTCTACACGGTTTAAACGCGTGACGTTGGCTATTCCAAAGTGGTGGTTGTACATCAGCATCATCATCTGCCTAGAGTTTTCCCAATTATACGTAAAGCGACCGCCAATCTGACGTTCACAACCCAGTAGCTGGGTAGCACTGGCTGTCAGACTTTCACGATTATGATAACCTATAACGATTGTCGTATTTCTGGGAAATTAACGTGCTTCCCGAGGGAAGCATAGCTCAACCGGATTGATCGACTGGTGCGGCTGTTATTTACTAGCCACGAATCACAGAATTATTACTTAGCCACGTGCCCCTCATGTATTACTAAGCCGGATGAGCCCCTAATTAATTACTAAAGCCCTGAGCCCCTCATTCATTACTAAGCCACGAGCCACTCATACAGTTCTTAGCCACGAGCCCCTCATTTATTTCTCAGTCCCTATTTATTACTTAGCCACGAGCTCTTCATTTATTTCTCAGCCCATATTTATTACTTAGCCACAAGCCCTTCATTTATTACTTAACAAAGAATCCTTTATGTGTTACTAAGTCATCAGCCCCTCATTTATTACTAAGCCATGAACCCCTCATACAGTTCTTAGCCATGAGCTCCTCGTCTATTACTAAACCATGAGCTCCTCGTCTATTACTAAACCATGAGCCTCCTATTTAGTACTTAGCCACGAGCACCATGTATATTACTAAACCGAAATCACTTTATGCATTAATTAGCCCCGAGCCCCCTAATTTATAACTTAGCCGTAAACCTCTAATTTATTTAGTAATCATTTATTTATTTATTACTAGCTTCTGCCCGCGGCTTCGCCCGCGTGAATGTCGAAAAATATCCCACAGGATCGTACTACCGGGACTAAAAGTACCCTATGTGTTAATCCAAGTAAACAATGTCTTATCGCACTGCTTGCTTTGTGTTATCTGAGGAGCGGCGCTCAGATTGATAAATGATTGCTGTAGGATAAATAAATCCTAAAACCTAACAATAGTAACGGAATATATAACGGAACGGCAAATTACCTACTTGTATGCCAAATTTGAAGGCAATTTTAAAGCGAAAATATAAAATCCTCTTTATTCCCTACATTTTTGTTCACAGGCAGGGTACAGGTTACTATATATTTTTGAGTTTATTCTTAAAGTACCTCTTTATATACTACCCAAGAAGTTCTGCCCTCAGGTGTTGATACAACCAAGCTGCTAGATGAGCTCACTCTCGAGCATGCCACGGAAAACTGGCCGTGCGAATAGTAGTCCCCTCTAAGATCATATCCCGTTGTTTTCACGCAACCTGGTCCCATTGCACCACTTGGCCGGAATATATGCATGTAATATAAACAATTAATCTTGTTTACAACGAAATAATATAGCTACCGCAGTTTTCTTTGTAAGCATTATTTATTGTTTTCCCTTCAGGTGCTAGAATCACCAAGCTGCTCCGTGAGCTTACTCTGGAGCAGGCCACGTATAACGTACCATGTGAAAAATAATTTCCCCTTAAGTATATAGTTCTATGGTCATGGCAAGCTGACTTTGAAGAGAAACTGCGCGCTTCTGAACTCGAAAGGGTAGTTCGATGGTGTTAGAGGAATCCTCGGAATAAACACAGACTCCTCTCGGGAACAACCTGTCAGTATAGTTGCCTCGATAACGTTGCAATGTTTTTACACACAACCTGGTGTCATTGCATAATTTTGGCGGTTTTAAATTACGCAGCAACATAACTGGGCGCCAATTCTCAATTTTAATATGTGAGTTGGGTGACCCGGAGGCTGTAATGTGTTAAGAAATTCAACCGGGTAAAGTATGGCACTCCTGTGTCCCAGCAATGGAATCATTATTGGCTGATTATGAAAGTATGGCGTCATCGTTGTTTATCACTGAGTCCACTGATTTATAATGATTTTCAACTCCTTCGAACGATCTCAAAATAATTTAATTGTTGATTGTGGCCTAGTCGTTTTGTGGTGTTATGATGGCACGCTCTCACGACCAGGTCTGCAGGTTTATCCATACTAATATTATAAAGCTGAAGAGTATATCTAAAACTACTTGAATTGAAAAAAAATTTAGGTGTTTGGTAGCCTATTTATCGAGGAAGGCTATAAGCTATATAACATCATGCTACGACTAATAGAAGCGGAACATCAATGAAAATGTTGGAAAACGGGGAATACTAATCCTTTTGAAAGCTACAGTTGCATGTGCTGCATAAACGGTTAAATTAACACAACAATCATGTATGACAAAATTGTTTCTCATAAAAGTTAAAAAAAAATCCGTGATAGTATATGTCTATCTTTTAAGGTTGGCTCACTATAACGTTTTTAATTGTAATCAAATCTAAATATTATAACGCTGAAGAGTTTGTTTGGTTGAATGTTCTAATCTCAGAAACTACGTTTAGTGTTGAATGGCCTATTATTTGAAGAAGGCTATATACTGTATAATATCACGATAGGACCCTACGGAGCCGAGCAAAATGAAAAAAGTCACGAATACGAAGAACTCGCCTAGGCAGGCGATTCGATGCGACGGGGAGGGTCGGGGAGCAAGAAATTGTATGTGGACAAAGTCGCGGGCAGGAGCTAGTCGTATATATTACTAATATCTGGGTAGATTTTAACTATTAGCTCTTCTATAATGGTCAGAATTGTGCCTAACTCTGTAGGGAGAATTAGTTTATCGATGCGACGGGGAGGGTCGGGAAGCAAGAAATTGTATGCGGACAAAGTCGCGGGCAGGAGCTAGTCGTGAATATTACTAATATCTGGGTAGATTTTAACTATTAGCTCTTCTATAATGGTCAGAATTGTGCCTAACTCTGTAGGGAGAATCAGTTTATTATCCACATCTTCGAAACCCTATTTGACTCTGTAAGGGGATGATTTTGGAAAAACTGTGATACACATATCTCATAACTATAATTGAAGAGTATGTGTACTAATTTTTGTGTCAATCGACCCTCAGAATTAAAATTTTCATAGAAAATTCAACCCCCCATTTCACCCTCTTAGGGGTGGAATTTCAAAAAACCCTTTCTTAGTGGATACCTACTCCTCACAAAGAACACACCCTCCAAGGCCCGAATTGTGCCTAAGTCTGTAGGGAGAATTAGTTTATTATCCACATCTTCGAAACCCTATTTGACTCTGTAAGGGGATGATTTTGGAAAAACTGTGATACACGTATCTCATAACTATAATTGAAGAGTATGTGTACTAATTTTTGTGTCAATCGACCCTCAGAATTAAAAGTTTCACAGAAAATTCAACCCCCCATTTCACCCTCTTAGGGGTGGAATTTCAAAAAACCCTTTCTTAGTGGATACCTACTCCTCACAAAGAACACACCCTCTAAGTTTCATGTCTCTAGGACCAGCGGTTTGGGCTGTGTGTTGATATATCAACAGTCAGTCAGTCAGTCAGTCAGTCAGTCAGTTTCTCCTTTTATACATATAGATTATTACACATATTGTAGACTTACTGGTAAACCCAAATCGTCTACAAACAAGTACAATTTGGTAATATACACGTACATTACAGTTACAATTTGTTGCCAAAACATTATTATTTTTGGATAGTTGTGTTTAGCTACTAACTTACAATTACAGACTAACTTAACTGTAATAAAGAGTATTCTATGTCTATCTGTCTAGCCGTATTGCACACCCTAAGTAATAAGTTAATAATAAGTTACGTTGGTAACCCAATATTGGTCAGGTAGCACAAACTTAACTGTAATAAAGAGTATTCTATGTCTATCTGTCTAGCCGTATTGCACACCCTAAGTAATCAGTTAATAATAAGTTACGTTGGTAACCCAATATTGGTCAGGTAGCACACACATCTGTCAAAGTTGGGCAACATTACAACATTTTCACCGTCCAAGCAATACTGAACCGTACCAAGGCGCAACTTATTTCCCTACGCCCGCCATAAGAGGCGGCTGTATCGATAAATTCCTTTTATCGTTCTCTGCCGATCAAATAGATTCCAAGGTTTATCCGTATCGGTGACCCTCTACCCGGATTGAAAAGTATCGTTATGTAGGTATTCGGGTCAAACTAACAAAAAGGTATCGGCTATTTAGTATAGGTAAGAAAGGGTATTGGGTGCACTAAATACAAGGTATGTACCGACCAACCAACTTGGAGTCAACAACACACCAACATATATCGTAGGAGCAACATATAGCGGCCAATCTCTTTGAACGGAGACGTCCCATCGGCGTGGGAGATATTACAGTACATAAGAGCGAGCGCCTCACTCTCATAGTCCGATGGGACGGCAATCCGACACGACCGGAGAGACATCAGGCGCAGGACCAACTGGTTAACGTGCTTTCCGAAGCACGGGGATATCACAGCGCCCACTTCCAAACACTGAGCTGTTACTAAGAAATCCCTAATGGAAAAACCCAATAACACCTTGCCTGGCCCGGGAATCCAACCCAGGACCCCACACTCAGCAGTCGCGCTTGCGACCACGAGACCAACGGGGCAGTTAAAACTACCACCCAGATATCTACCAACCAACATACGAACTGGGAAGAACCCAGGCAGGCGCTTAACTTTCTAAAATTTATCACCACTGCTTTCAAAGACGTGACATCTTACAAGTTACAACTCGCACTGGGCGCTCGTGGTGAATTACGGCCCACTCCCTCGCGCATGAGTGGGATGCATTTTGAGGTATTTTTAATTGATATCAAGCGCCCCACGCTTCTTTAGGGTTCCGTTACCAAATGGCAAAAAACGGAACCCTTATAGATTCGTCATGTCTGTCTGTCCGTCTGTCTGTCTGTCCGTCTGACTGTCTGTCTGTCTGTCTGTCCGAGTATGTCACAGCCACTTTTTTCCGAAACTATAAGAGTTATGCTGTTGAAACTTGGTAAGTAGATGTATTCTGTGAACCGCATTAAGATTTTCACACAAAAATAGAAAAAAACCAATAATATTTGGGGTTCCCCATACATAGAACTGAAACTCAAAAAAAATTTTTTTTCTTCAAACCCATACGTGCTCGGTATTTATGGATAGGTCTTCAAAAATGATATTGAGGTTTCTAATATCATTTTTTTCTAAACTGAATAGTTTGCGCGAGAGATACTTCCAAAGTGGTAAAATGTGTCCCCCCCCCCCGTAACTTCTAAAATAAGGGAATGATAAAACTAAAAAAAAAAATATATGATGTACATTACCATGTAAACTTCCACCGAAAATTGGTTTAAACGAGATCTAGTAAGTAGTTTTTTTTTAATGCGTCATAAATCGTAAACCACAATTTACCTTTCATTCAGTCAACTCAAATATAAAAATTAAAAAAAAAAACATTTAATTTCATAAACATAAACCGTGAATACCTGCAGGTTTGTACGGAACCCTTGGTGCGCGAGTCCGACTCGCACTTGGCTTTTTTTTTTCCATTATTTTCTACTTTTTAATTCGGTTTTCTATGAAAGCGTGTTTTGTTTCTTAAAATGTTACTTATTTTCTATTTTTCTAGTTTCGGCTAACTATTAAAGTGTATTTATTCGTTATTTTTTCTGCTGCTCTGTTGATCCCCGTCAGGATAATGGCACAAATTTAGGAAATTATTGTATTGTCATTGGTCCTTGATAAATGTACTAAGTTTCAACAAATTAATCCGACGTTTCAAAAGGGGTGAAAAGCACGTTTAGAGATTCCGTTACATACACACATACCAAACTAATTCAAAGTGTTTACCAAACGAATTAAAAATAAATGGGACTCTTTTTGTAAACCTTGAGAAATTCCTATTTTGGGGACCTGAAAATACGAAATAGTCAAGTAACTGTGACCTAGATATATCTGTTCGTGTGATGCCAGACGTAAGAATAGCACCATCCTATTTCTTCACGTGGGTATCGTAGAATGTGACTAAAGGTCTTACTAGAGAATAGGCAGCAGCGCCCTTTTTGTGTTTTACCACCATACTGCAATCATAAACCCGCATGTCAAGCGTGGCGATTATAGCAAAACCCCCCGAATTGAAGAACGCCTTTTTTATGGGTGGGAAATCATCAAATGACGTCTCCCGCTCTGGATGGAGCGAGAAAAGCAGACTTTTACCGTCGAAAACCCACCCATGTTCCTTCAGTTGCCTATACCAGGGCCACGGTAACTATTACGAACTAATCCGGGACCCTATCAGGTATTGGTCCTTGCGGACTCCATCAATTTATGCTGACATCTCTTTAAGGTGAATGCTTCAATCAGCCCGCGAAATTGAAATTTTCTTACGTTTTTTGCAATTTGCAGGCCAGTGCTAGGTTGTCTGTTGATTAAAATATTATTCGCGCTTGTAAGACATATGTAGTTACAGATTTATAATCACCAAAATCATCAATACAACGCTCTAAGTTCATAAAGCTGTAGGAATGACTTTTTCTGTTTTTTTTTTTTGTTCTTAGGCCTTTATGAACTTGGAGGGTTGTATTGGTGATTTTGATGATTATAATTCTGTAACTACATACGTCGTTTGTCTTACAGTCGCGAATAATATTTTAATCAACATACAACCTAGCACTGGCCTGCAAATTGCAAAAAAACGCAAGAAATTTTGAATTTCGCGGGCTGGTTTAGAGCATTCCCCTTAAGGCGCGCGTGGAACACAACGCGCCGTCGCCGTCGGTCGTCACGAGTCAAATTGGGGGAGGCCTATGTCCAGCAGTGGCCGTCTAACGTTTGAAATGATGAAGATGATGCGATGTAGCTAGTACTAGTTTATTTGTCTCCCGATTTCAGCAGCGAACTTGGCTTTCCTGGAAGTTTTTAAACAGACTCCGGATTCAGGTAAGCCGGAGTAAAGAAAACTTGTTCAGGTGGAGATTCATAGATGACTCCGCCCTGGAGTCTAAATGTGGTGCTGCCCCACAAACAATACGGCACTTGATATCTTGTCCAGCGTGTCCTGTTGTTAGCACGCTACAAAAGTTGGACGCTACTGAAAGTGTTAAGCTCGTAGCCAAATTCTGGGTTAACTCTATTTAGATCGCTATCGACACGCCAAAAAGAAGAAGCAGCGCATGTTGAAACTCCTAATCAAAATAATATTTGACGGAAGTGTAATCAAATAACAGTAATTAAACATAAATATCTGAAGCCCCTTTGTCCATAAGATTACTCACTAATTGAATTGAACGTAAGGCGTCAATTTAATTGGGATCGTAAAGTCGCAATTAATTGAATTAATGAGTTCTTCCCATTAATTACCGGATTGATCCACAAAGAAAGGACGCACTGGTAATATGATCCATTTTTTGCCAATTAACAGTAATGACGGATATTCTTAATTATCTATTTAATGGAAGTGTGAATGAAATCTATTTGAATAATTGACAATGATTTTTACTTATGCTTAAAAATAGAATATACTCTTTGAAATGTCTTTAAGATTTAGTGTCTAGATCATATCCCTAAAAGCACTGTTTTTAGGGTTCCGTTGCCAAATGGCAAAAAACGGAACCCTTATAGATTCGTCATGTCTGTATGTCTGTCTGTTCGAGTATGTCACAGCCACTTTTTTCCGAACCTATTAAAGCTATGCTGTTGAAACTTGGTAAGTAGATGTATTCTGTGAGCCGCATTAAGATTTTCACACAAAAATAGAAAAAAAAAACAATAATATTTGGGGATCCTCATACATAGAACTGAAACTCAAAAAAATTTTTTTCATCAAACCCATACGTGTGGGGTATCTATGAATAGGTCTTCAAAAATAATATTGAGGTTTCTAATATCATTTTTTTCTAAACTGAATAGTTTGCGCGAGAGACACTTCCAAAGTGGTAAAATGTGTGTCCCCGTAACTTCTAAAATAAGGGAATGATAAAAGTAAAAAAAATATATGATGTACATTACCATGTAAACTTCCACCGAAAATTGGTTTGAACGAGATCTAGTAAGGAGTTTTTATTTAATACGTCATAAATCGTAAACGACAATTTACCTTTCATTCAGTCAACTCAAATATAAAATTAAAAAAAAAACATTTAATTTCATAAACTTAAGCCTTATGCACAAACCGTGAATACCTGCAGGTTTGTACGGAACCCTCGGTGCGCGAGTCCGACTCGCACGTGGCCGGTTTTTATCCAACTGCGCTACGCGGGGTTGCAGGGCTGTTTATCAGCCTATGTAGGTATGTTGGTTCCTTTGAGGCACTTTTGAGAACAAACACGTAACAGAATCAAAAACTAATTAGAGCTGCACGGATCTCATCGATTAGGTTAAACTACGCTTGCCACGGTTATTCCTTGGATGGGTAACCATCTTTACATACCAAGACCCCTACGTGCCTCGGAAGCCATGCTCAGCCGTTTTGACAACCAGTCTTACCAAGGGATATCGTATTACCCAATCTCTACGTTGTGGCATCATAATATAGGCAGTCGCTCCATGCAAAATACTGATAAGTCATCATCATCATCAGCATAATGTTCCCACTGCTGGGAAACATGCTTTATCATGTGTATTAAGAACAGTAGTGATGATTTAATTTACACACACATTTGTACCGTGTGGTTCCGGACGCAAAGAATAGCATCACCCCATTTCTTCCCGTGGGTGTCGTAAAAGGGGACTACGGGACTTACTAGAGAGTGGGCAGCAGCGTTCTCTATGCATTTTACCACCATACTGCGATTGCCAATCCACCTGCCAAGCGTGGCGATTATGGCAAAGCCCTCCAAATTGGGGGAGGCCTATGTCCAGCAGTGGACGTATTACGGCTGAAATGATGATGATGAAAGAGCCTGCTTGGGCTCGAACCCAAGCCCTAGAACTCGTAAGTCGCGGCCGTTACCACTGGGCCGGCACAATACTACCAGTGTTCCCCCCATTTAAAAACTACCTACCAGTCTTAAAATATGTTCAAGTATACACCGTGCCATTTTAATCGTCTTTCAACGGCAGCCCACTTCATGTATCTAATGACTACTACACATCCATAAGAAAAAAAAAATTAACATTTGAATAACTAAAAAAAAAATATTTTCATTATTATGACGCATCACGTAGTTTGAAATGTGATATTTTGTCTCATGGAAAATGGAGATGGAATGATTTAGTCGACTCGTGCGCTGGGTAGGTATGTTCTGTACCATCTGATACGTAAACATTATTAACAGGATGTTTCATAATTCTGATGCATTATTTATTTTCTTAGTACTTATTATCTTAATTAATGGTAACGATTTTTTAATCACGTCTAGAGGTATATTATGTCGGATACATTGAGTGGACCTTTGTAATACGACTTAAATGTCACGGTGTATAAAATAATCATAGGCCATCAAGAAATTCGTCCGTAAACATTGTTAACGGGAATAGTGCCCAAAAGACTCGCAGCGCAGTCGCAGCATTACCACGTTGTATTGCAATGCTAATATTTTGGCCAACACGTGAAGAGCCCACCAACCGCTTGGCAAAACTTCATCATTTCAGCCGTAAGACGTCCACTGCTGGACTTAGGCCTTCCCCAATTTGGGGGGCTTTGCCATAATCGCCACTCTTGGCAGGCGGGTTGGCGATTGCAGTATGGTGGTAAAAGGTGTATTAGAGCGATCTGTAACCTGCAAACCACTGACAGCTGTAAACAATATTTTAAAAGTATGAAAATTTTAACAGTGCCCTCATTGTACATATACCAGACTTCTATGTTCGTCAAAAATAATATGTATAAATTTGACCGAGTAGGTAGTCTGCGTCGAGCGGACCGGCTACAAACTGTTGGATCTAAAACTGCTTTATACAAGAACAGTATTTTCGTAATGGCTCCAAAATTATACAATAAATTGCCAAAGTGTATCAGAAGTGAGGAAAATGTCAGCCATTAAAAAAAAAAAGTTATTCCTGTTTTTAGTTGAAAAGACGTATTACTCGATTGAAGACTTTTTAAATGACAAATTGTGACTAAATTTAATTTTTATTGACATTCTTAATAATTAATAATATAATTCAATTACTGTATTTTATGCGGCTCATGACATTTTTCAATTGCTTCATTTCTTTTATCCTAGAGTTTAATAATTATGATAGTAAAAATAACCTGCTTATAATATTATATTTGTGTGCCGATTATTGGCCGAACATACAGATCAGCTAAAATGTATAAATAACACCTTTTTGTACTTATGTTCACAAATAAAGATTGATTTGATTTGATTTGATTTAAAATGCATAGAGAACGCTGCTGTCCATTCTCTAGTAAGTCCCTTAGTCGCCTTTTACGACACCCACGGGAAGAAATGGGGTGGTGTTATTCTTTACGTCCGGCACCACACGGTGGCAAAACTTACTTATTCATAAAAATTAAAGGCGGAAGATGTTATTTCAGCACAAACTCCCGTAGCACGTGGGTCAAAACAATTTAAAAATCTCTTCATTATACTATAGAAACTTTATTAATATTATTCAAAATGTTAATGGTATACTAAAATATTATTAATATCCACAGTGAGCTTGCGAAACACAATTTATCAGAACCCTGGGGGATTTAAGGGATATCCTTCGGCAGAGTTTAGGGATGTTACGTTATTTATCGAGTATTTTTTTTTAACATTTTAACATCGATTTAATCCAAAAGTGAGTGAAGATGAAGGGGAAAGTGCAAATAAATACAGGGTCATATTAAATAAGCCGGCAATACTTTCCCAGGTGTTGAGTGTGGAGATCGAAAACGAATAAAAAAAAAATTGATCATTAATCGATCAGCTAGTTTCGTCATTTTTCGTGGTATATAGATCTTTTTACCAATTTCCAAAAACCTTAACATAACAGTCGTATCGTTGTCTTAATATGGGTACATGTCAGTGTTATTTCAAGAATTGAACTAAGTTGAAAATAATTTTTTTAAATCCTTTTTTGGTTTGTTTCTTATCCATCATAGTTTTCGGTATCGGTACCTAACAAGTAGGTAAAGTATTCTCAGTTCATTAACGTGCCTCAAAAACACGTTAAGCCATTAATGGATCAGATTTCTGTCATTTTTGGATCTTTGACAGTCACTACAGGTCGTTAGAAGCCCGAAATTTTAACAACCAGTCTCACCAAGGCCAGGTAGGCAGGCGCTCAATGTAATACTCTGGCACTCAGCTGCATCTGGCTTCACTGAAAGCCGACCGCAACATGGTTATGAAAAGGCTTTGCAGATGGTCATATCGACAGCTACTTTCCCATCCCTAAAATGGAGAAGGTGCAAAATACTTATATAATACGTACATTTTAAAAGTGCCGGGTATTTTCCGGACGGTTTTCCTCGTCAGGCTCCGGTTAAGTCTCGTAACCCGACGATCTCCTTTAAACGCTAAGGTTTTCGTAATTTTTAAACGTTTAATAAAAGTTTTTAAGAGTAACTTTACCAAGATATTTCTCCGGTATTTAGTAATTTTATCCTGGAAATTGTGGTGGTGTGAGAGGATCGTACCCAAGTTATAATAGCTGAATGGGTCGATCAAAGGTTTAGAGACGCCTGCCGCGGTCGGTTGGTCGATGGGTCACCGTTCATTTATGTATAAGTATTGAGAGTCCTCCGTGCCTTATAAAGCACGTTAAGCCTTAGGTTTCGGATGTCATTTGAAGATCTTTTATTTTTTTAGCTTCCACAGTGCCACTCCTGGGCAAAATCTTCCCTCCACTCTTCCATCTTTTGCAAGCCCGCGTGTCCTCTTTCCAGTTTTCAGTCCACGGTTACTTTAAAAAAAATTATTAGCTTTTACAATGTTTTCAAATTATTGTGTTCCCTCACAGTACATTCTTTTATTTTATGTCACTGGCAATTTCATGTTAGAAAATAAATTCGACGTACAAATGTGACATTTGGGAACATCTCTTTAATACGAGTAGTCTAATATTACCTACCTTATGAATATAGAGCAGTGGTGACCAAATGGTTACGGGCCCGACTAACAAGCTTTAGGTCATGGGTTCAAACCCAGGCAGACACTTTACTATGTGTAAATTATTTCATCACCACTGCTCTCAAAACGGTGAAGAAGAATATCCTGAGGAAACGTCTTTTTTTTTGTGGGTAGGAAATCATCAAATTACGTCTCCCGCTCTGGGCGGAGCGGGAGGGCGTGTCAGATTTTTACTAACTAAACCCACCCGTGTTCCTTCAGTTGCCCATATGCCAGGGTCACGGTAACTCTTTCGAACAGAACTCGCGACTCTGGCATCTCTTTGAGGCGCGCGTGGAACACTACGCGCCGTCGACCCGAACCTGGTCCTTACCGGGCAGCAAACCACCCATTGCTCGCCGCCCGCAAGCTCAACTGGCATGTCTTACAATTCGAAGACGTGACATCTACCAACACACACTGAGTACGCGTGGTAGCCGAATCCCTCTCAAATAAAGGAGGCCTGTGTCCCAGCAGTGTATTTTGTTTTGTCATCAGTTTATAATGTAAGAGAGGAGCTAATGGCTAAGTTACAACAGCCGCACGGGTCGATCGTTCAGGTGAAGCTACGCTTGCCGCGGTCGGTCCGTGGATGGGTGACCATCTTCACATACCAAGACAAGAATACAGACAAGACAATAATGGCTGAACGTGTCAAGAATTAACTAAGATATTTTAGTTATTCTACAACACGTAAGTCGTAAGTTACCAGTTGTAGTGTTCCACGCGCGCCTCAAAGAGATGGCAGCAGCACTGAAGGGGTCTGCTAGGACCGATGCCTGTCAGGGTCGCGAGATTGTTCGAAAGAGATACCGTGACCCTGGCACATAGGCAACTGAAGGAGCACGGGTGGGTTTTAGTCAGTAAAAGTCTGACACGCCCTCCCGCTCCGCCCAGAGCGGGAGAAGTCATTTGATGATTTCCCATCCAAAAAAAAAAGACCTTTCCTTGGAAAGCACGTTAAGCCGTTGGTCCCGGCTGTCTTTCGTAGATCTTAGACAGTCGTTACGGGTCGTTAGAAGCCCGAAAGTCTGACAACCAGTCTTACCAAGGGGTATCGTATTACCAAGTAACTGGGTTGTGGAGGTCAGATAGGCAGTCGTTCCATGTAAAATACTGGTACTCAGCTGCATCCGGTTAGACTGGAAGCTGACCCCAAGATAGTTGGGAAAAGGCTAGGCAGATGATGATCAGTTAACAGTGTAAAGATAGCAAATACATTTATTCAGCATAGTTTAAAAGGCACAAAATAGGTATACAGCAGGAAAGTGCAAAATAAAAAGTAAAAAAAAAAGTTTAAAGTCGGAAAACGATGTCAGAAACAAACATTATAATATGCCTTACTGCTGCGCCAAAAAGGGCTAGTTCAGCAAAAATGCCAGACTACTAGTGCCAGCTAATTTGACCCTGAAGATGTGTTGAAATCTTGACCCTGATTTGGCTCTGTTCCGTGTGTTGTCGGACGTAAAGAATAACATCATCCCATTTCTTCCCGTGGACGTCGTAAAAGGCGACTAAGGGACTTACTAGAGAATGGGCAGCAGCGTTCTCTATTTATTTTACCACCATACTGCGATCGCCAACCCGCCTGCCAAGCGTGACGATTATGGCAAAGCCCTCCAAATTGGGAGAGGCCTATGTCCAGCAGTGGACGTCTTACGGCTGAAATGATGATGATGTGTCGAAAAATAACAAAATATTGCGGTGCAATTAAATCCTTTACCTCAGTTCCACTTGGCAACTTAATCCCCATTTAATACAGTTAAGACCCTTTAAAATCAGGAGCACGGCACAATAATATATTAGACTGTTTACGCTAATAAATAGGAAGGCAGACAAACCCGAGCTTTCCGGTACATTACGTCACCTGTAAAGGCTTCAATAACTCAAGTGGTAAAACGCTGTTTAAGCTTATATGGGGCTGACTGTCACACCGTAGTGTGTTCACAGTCTAAGTAAAAAAAAAATTTGTTTTCAAAAAATCTTAATAACTAACTATAAACGTCGTCGCTCAAAATAGGCCTCATTAAAAGGCTGAAAGGGCTATTCTTGGAAAAATACTCGTACCTGTAGAAAATCACATCATGGGGTTTATCTGACATGGCCTGAAGCTGGAGTAGCATTCGACAGGGCATATTGCTCTCAAAAGACATGGCCTATGGGGCCAAAAGGTTCTGGAGGGTTTACTGCGTAGATACTGGAAACGAAGCGTTAGAAGACCTCCCACAATGTGAGCCGATGACCTGGTGAAGTACGTAGGAATTCGCTGGATGTGAAAATCACAGAACCGGACCAAGTGGCTGTGTTTGACGGAGGCCTATGTCTAGCAGTGGATGTTTTCGGCTGAAATAACCATGTTGATAAACCGTCAGATAAAAGTTCTTAAAGGAAATATGTCAGTAAATACAGCGTGGTTTATTGATGTATTTCAAAACTTTAAAACGCAACTTGCCTTTGACTTATTTTCACCCACGCCCTATAAACTGGAACACAACAATACTGTTTAGCACCACAAACAACACTAGCACTGCTAGACTCTCAAAGTCAAAGCATTTATTTCAAATAGGCACATAAAAGGCACTTTTGAAGGTCAACATTTACATTATAAAATAGAAATGATTCTCGTCGCCTTTCTAAAAGGTAGATTCGTATGGAGAAGAATGGGCAAGAAACTCTACCGTTACTCTCTTAAAATGTTTTTCAATATTTGTATATAATATTAATATAATTATATATGAAGACAGTACCGTGTGGTGCCGGAAGTAAAGAATAACAACACCCCATTTCTTCCGGTGGGTGTCGTAAAAGGCGAGTAAGGGACTTAGAGACTAGAGAATGGGCAGCAGCGTTCTCTATGCATTTTACCACCATACTGCGATCGCCAACCCGCCTGCCAAGCGTGGTGATTATGGCAAAGCCCCCCAAATTGGGGGAGCCCTAAGTCCAGCAGTGGACGTCTTACGGCTGAAATGGATGTGAAGATGATGTACCTAGAATAATTTTTCCATACCACAACAGGTAAAAGAATTAAAAATAAAGCAATAGAGCAATGAGCCACTTCGCTATTTCTAACCCTCACCAATTATGATAATGCAGTCCACTCCCACTTAAAACTAACAGCATATTCCTTTCTGCAAGCGTACGAAGACTTGAAACTTTAAATACGTTACTTTATAAAGGCGACACTTCACAGAATCCCACAGCTAAGCTACGCAAGAGCTTCGCTTTAAATGAAAATATTCGTGGGATCGTCGATCGTCGACTGTGACTCACGGTTGAATGCACGACCGCGTTGTTAGCTAGCAAATGAACCGCGCGGATACGCGGAAAACCTCTCCGTGCATATCCTACGTAGCAGTGGATAGCCTATTTAATCTTTAAGTTTCCTTAGGACAAGTTTAAGTGATGTAACTACACACAAACTTGGGAAGGACGTAACTTGTGTGTGACTAACTAGACAGTAGTCTTGAGATACCTACTAAAGGAGTAGTACATTCTCTAGGTACTATTTCTTTGAGGGTATGTAGTATTTATTTACGGAATAATTGAATCGATAGGATACGAGTAACCTATCCAGATTTACTTATAATAAGATAATATGCTTTCACTTTAAATAACCTGAATAACACTTTTCTCTATTAGGTTTATTTTCGTTTTTAAATCATCGTTTAGACAAATGACATGTGCTAAATAAACATGTTTTCATTCTTTATAAATACTATAAAATGTCTCAATGAGATTTTTTTCAAAATTCTACGGAAAATATTATTGGAAAACAATATTTATTCATGCGAAATTGCTATCCCGGAATGTAAAACTTAGACTAACTATTACAGGCACTATAAACCTGAAAAATTAAAGAAATGGCTAGCAATAAATAGCTTTTAATTACGTTTTGCCATATCAACAAAAACTTAGTTCCAAAAATTTGATGAATTTACAGGTCGTCTTCATGAAAGAAATTGCTCCACAGACGATTTTACTTATCATAGTTTATAAAAATATCTTCTAAAAAGCCTCATTAACGCATTGCATTTTTTTGGCATATAGAAAAAAAATACCAAAAAAATAATACTTGCTTCGTCTATACCTACGGTGCAAATTTTATAGTTGCTACAACTTATGACAAACACAGACAATAGAATTACAAAATCACACCATGCAGGTATTATTTAGTACTAAAAATCTCAAACACAACAAACCCAACAATTGTCTGCCATAATAAATAACCAAAAAATGATACTTGCATCGTCTATACGGTGCAAATTTTATAATTGGTTGACACAGATAATTAAAAATCACACAATGTAAATCAGGCTTCGTACTAAAATTCCCAAACACAACGAAAATTAAATAAATAAATAAAGCTTCACTCAAACCCACACTTCGGTGTAACAGCCAGCCAATTAATCCAAGTTTTAGAGCTCGCGCTAATCCGCGGTTGGTATTTCACTGACGTTAGATTTATTAGGCAACCGAGGATGTACCGAATTATTCAATTAGACTCCCAACTATTAAAGTGCCGTCATTATGTTAGAGATAAAAGGAAGGAAGGGGGGTAAGAAGGGGGAGGGAGGACGATTTATAACGCTTTTGTTTCCCGTTGCTCTTTCTGTATTGCGTTCATTTTCCTGTGGCGTTGAGAGGTTTAGTGGGATACGGCTGAAAAAACTTGGGAATGTTTTATAAACTTTTTTTAATGTTTGTGATTATAAGATTTTTTTAACGTCCACTGCTGGACAAGGCGTTCCCAAATTTGCCATAATCGCCACGCTTACACGGCAGGCGACAGGAAATTGGCCAATACTCTGGTCATATACAGACTCGATCAAGGGCTTACAGATGTCTCGAAAAGCTAAGTGGGCACGCATACCCCAAGACCAAACTGTTTCAACCCCTAACGGTTCGAATATAATCAGAATAGAATCCATCAGCTTCATTCCTGAAACAGAATAACAGACTTCAAAAGAAATTAGAACGTTGGTAGGTAACTGGCACTGCACTTACAATTACTTCAGCTATTTCAAAATCCTGCGCTCCATAACTCAGTTAGTAGATGTTGGATAAAAAAACAGCCAAGCTGAAGTGGGAAAGGGCTGGACATGTCGCTCGGATGCGCCCGGAGAGATGGACAAAGATCGTCACTCACTGGACGCCTGAGGAAAGACAACGCAGTCGATGTAGACCACGGCGAAGGAGCTGATGATCAAATAAGTTCTGCGGGTCCAACATGGCCAGAGATCGCACAAGACAGGGAGGTTTGGAAGGAAAAAGCGATCCTATAAGGGTTTCGTTTTTTCCTTTCGTGGTACGGAACCCTAAAAAAGGGAAGGTCTTTGCCCAGCAGTGACTGATAAGATAGGCCAAAACAAAAACAACATTGCCAATAAAAAAAAATATAAAAAAATATATTTTATTTTAAAGAAGGCTTACAGACTAACAAAACAATGATATAAAAAAGTTATATAAAAAAAAATTGCTAATAACAAGCCTCCACATATAGATAATAAAATGTCGATAAAAAAAGTACATAATTTAATGTTAGAAAAATGACTGTGCCAAAATCCGTCTTAAAGTCGCCACACTCGTGCAGAACAAGTCAACATTAAGTTCCATAGGAAGCCTGTTGAAACTAAATGCACTTCTTATTGAGAAAACATTGCGCCTATAATTAGTCATTGCGAAAGGTACATTTAATATTGGCCGCTGACGTAATCCCATCAGATTTGTGCGTAATGACAGATTAGCAACGAGTTCAGGACAGTCTATGTGGCCATTTGCGATACCCAACAGTAAACTCATATCTCCAAAACATCGTCTCATCTCTAGAGGAAGGAAGTGGTACCGTTTTGCAGCGATGCTCGTAGTCAACTGAGTATTGCTGAGCCCTATAATCTAGATAACGTAGGAATTTTCTTTGGACTCACTCAATACGGGACTTATAAGTCTCATACTGCGGGTTCCAAACCTGAGACGCGTATTCCAAATGGCTGCGCACGAAAGAACAATACAAGATTTTAACCGGTTTAAGAGATCGGAAACAGGCGTGGTGCGTAGTATAAATCCAAGCGCTTTGGATGCTTTTGTAACTATGCTATTTACATGTTGATCAAACAGAAGCTTACTGTCTATTACCCTAAATCTCTTATGCTATTTTGCCTGCAAATGATCTGATCGTTCAAGGTGTAACTAAAATTTATCAAAGAAGTACAACGTGAGAATGTTAGGAGAAAGCATTTAGAGACATTTAATTGGAGTTTGTTACGGATGCAATATATTTCAAACCTTTTCAGGTATTCTTGCAACTGATATGCATCAGACATGTCTCGCACAACTTTATGTATCTTCATGTCATCAGCATAAAGTAAAATATACGAAATGCCCACTTGAGTTCCTTATCAGAGATTTTTTTTTAATCATACGATAGCCGAAGGTCAATGCCCGTAATAGATCAACTATTTTGTAAAATTACAGCTGCAAGTTCTGTGTCTGCCCTCCGACACAATTCTAAGTACTTAGGCACAAAAAATACAGTAAGAACCCAAGAAAGGTTCATTTGCTGATTTTATTTCTATAAGTAGGTTTTTACAAATACTTTTACACGTTAATGATATTTTTTTAAACTAGATGAGGTCGGCGTTTCCTGTAATCCTATCTGACTACTCTGAGAAGAAAGGCCGCAACAAACTCAAAGGTCACAGTCGCTTTTAAAGTCCAGACATAATCTTGGTCACATCATGTGAAGACCATGTAGATAGCTGTCTAAAATGGTCTCTAGAGGAAATAACCGTACAGAATACGCATGCACGCATTTGTCACTCATCGTGCTGCTCAACTCAGACCCTAAGAAGCTCAACGATTCGACGAACAATACCAAAATGAAAGGAAATTGCCAATCCCTGTTGCTCAACAAAACAAAATACGGATTGGACCTCTGAGCTGTGAAAATGAAAGGGAATTCCATTTCTAAGACTGTTACGTAATTATCTCGAAAGAATTATCTGGCTATTTTTATTACTAACACTACTATTTTTCCAAACTTTTACCCGACTAATAGAACAACTCAATTACTCCTTACCCGACCCGAGCATCGAACTCATGACCGTCACTTATTAGAACTTCCTAATCACGTAACAAGCTGCTTAGACAAAAAAGATCTTAATGTAGTGCATTTCGGAGAAGAAGCATTTCCTTTGTGGAAACTTTCATTACAACACTAGTCTTTTCTTTTGTAAAGTAACACCATTTTTATTATACACTCCTTAAAAACCTTAACCGCTTACAATAAAGACTATAATCGCTTGTATGAAGCTATGTGATAAAGTTGTCGGAAACTGAGATGACTCGTCTGTACAAACTTAATTTTGCACTCGTGATAGTTCTTATGCAGAAGTGATAGGGCTGTTTTCAAAGCGTTTTGAACTGCAAAGTAATGTTGATCGTAGAGTGTTCTAGATTAGAACGATAATAGAGGTGTACTAATTACTATGTGAGTATGTGACGTCAGCAGATAAAGACAGAGAAATACTGAAACTGTCAAAAATCATGCTTGGCTAAAGGATAAGCCGTTACATTATATTGTTATCAGTTGCGACAGCTTTTCTGCTTCAAAAATATTTGTTTGTATTGTTTTTTTTTATTCTTTTGTTTGTTGTTATTTTGTTTATTTGTAGTTTGTTTTATATTGTGTTGTGTTTGTATTTTTTGTTTTTGTATTTGTTTCTTTTTTTTTCGTTGAAAACTATATTCATGAAAATAACCTTTTTCCAAAAAAAATACCGAGATCCTCAAAAACACTATAAAGTAAAAATAACTTAAATGTCGGAAGTCGGTGTCTTAGGATCTGTATTTGAGGTTTTTTGCCACCGACTTCCGAAATTAAAGTAATTTTTCACTTTATAGTTAATAAATAAATATCTTAGGACAACCAACACACCGTTATCTGATTCCAAACTAGGCAGAGCCTGTTCTATGGCAACCAGACAACTGATAAATATACTTATATACCGGTTGACATTTTTTACCGTCTCGACCTTCATGTGGTGTGTTGTGTAACTAGAATAGAAGGCAGGAAGGCCTTCAGATTCATCGTAGGTGACTAAAGGAGCGCGGGACGCGGGTGGACAGGGATGCGTGTGCGGCTCGTGCGCCTACGAAAGATCAATGAGGCCGCCTATCGGCCGGCTTCAAAGGGTAGGACCGCGCTCCGAAATCAATGATACATGCCGCGCATTGAGTAGGGTGCGTATGATTTGAGTTTCGATGGATTTTAATTATTTTTTTTTGTTTTTTTTTCCAAATTTCTGTTTTTGTTGTTCTGGTATGAAAATGTTACTTTAAATGTGTAGTATTTATTACTAGATCAATTTAATTACATGTTATTCAAAAATAAAAAAAATAAAAATTTCTATGCCAAAAGCTTCTATTCCGTTCACCTATTACCCCCATTTTTTTTCAAGACGCTAAAAAAAGTCACCCAGTATATCTAAATACATACATATTATGGATAAATTACACCCAGACACAGAACAAATGAACGTGCTCATCACACAAAGATTTGTCCTGGGTGGGAATCGAACCCACGACCTCAGTCTTAGCAGTCAGGGTCACTAACCACTAGATTAACAGGCCAGTCAAATATTATATATATATAATAGTGTTTTTGAGGAAGTCGGTTTTTTTTTGGAGATTTTTTTTTGTACTTTTTAGTTATGATATCTACCCCGCACTAATTCCTATACCATTACTCGCCAGGTGAAATTTAATACTTTACTAATGCTGTAAATCGTTGAGGAATTCCCTCGACTGTCTGTCTATGGTCTCCATCATCAGACCTGTAATGGTACTTATAAGCCTTATGGGGCTTTTTCATCAATAGAAATGAAATAAGTCCAAACACCAGGTAATTGCTGTAAATCGTTGAGGAGTTCCCTCGACTGTCTTTCGGCTCCATCATCAGATCAACTCCGAACCTTCATTAAATAGTAGTGCTTTAAGATAATTAATGAAAAAAAAAAATAAACGCACTAGTCGCTACTACGATTTTCGAATGCTCCCATCGATTTCTCTGTGATTCCAACATCAGATCCTGGTTTCATTATCATGGGACCACCCTTGGGATATCTCCTTTCCAACAAAAAAAGAATCATCAAAATCGGTTCATAAACAACGAAGTTATGCGCGAACACACATAAAGAATAATATATAAACGGTCGAATTGAGAAACCTCCTCCTTTTTTTGGAGTCGTTTAAAAAAACACGAATTCGCCCAATAGACGTCCATTAAGAAAAATCATATCAAAGTAATGAAATCTAGACGTTACTATAATCCCTTTGTAAGAGCTCAGATTCTATTACATAATATATCTACGCCTCCATTCTCTCTGAAAGACGGACTTAGGTCTAAATAGATTTTTTCTCACTGACATTAATTTTGTCTAAGATAAAAATAGTTTGATCTCGTTTATCCAATTTCTGGTGAATAAGGGCAGAAATCACAAATTGGATCCCGGAAAATTATTAATAATTATTATTAATTAATATATTAAAATATAAACATATATATTAAATACCAGCAGCAGCTGTCAGAGGATTTGTCAAGTTTGACAGCAGGGAGATACCTAGATCATGGTGACGCAGTGAGTGAAAGGGGCAACAACGTCAAAGGGAGCGCACACGCACCTCGGTAACGTGCTCTAGAGCTTGGAAGCGACGACGGACCCGTATTAGGCCAAGTAAGTCGGGGCCAATACCTCCGGGCCAGAACTTGCACAGCTTTGTAAAAAGGTCATTATCATTAGGTTCTGCTTTTCTTTAGTAAACTCTTTGATTATGTTACATAAAGATCAATCAAATGGATTTCAAAAACTAAGGCTCGGGGTACTTACGTACCACACTAACAGAAAGAATGGCTTGACAACATTCATTGCGTTATATCCGTTGTTGAGAAGACAAACTTTTAAACATAGCAATGGATTAGCAATAATATTCAAAAGTATTCAGATCCATCTATGGACAATCATGACCTAAAAGAATGAAACAAGAACATATTCTCGTTTGACAATGTTATTTACAAACTATTTAATATTTATCGGCAATATAAAAAAACAACTTACACAAAATATATTTTAATGTAATAAAATTAATTTGTGAATATGATAAATATGTGCAAAGAATAGCCGTGGTCGTATGTCCCTTTAGACCCGAAAGCTTTCTGGAAAATCATCGCTTACTACTGCTAGAATGTATAGTTTAGTTTAGAAGTTATGAGGGAACAGATGATCATACAAACCATTCCAGACACCAGTCCACATGGTCTTTACATGATTATGTCTAGAGTTTAAAAGAGACTGTGACCTCTGAGTTTGTTTCGGACTTTCTTCTCATAGTAGTCAGATAGGAAACGCCGACCTCATCTGGTTTTAAAAATATGATTGACGAGTTAAAGGCATTGTACAAACCCACTTACAGAAATAAAATTATTTATCATTTAACAGATTAACATCCAAAAATACTGATCAAAATCACAACTCACATTTTTGCATCTCCGTAGACGGGTAAACAGAAACACGGTTGGAAAGACCAAAACCGATTCAAAAGCCAATTCTGCACAAAACTACTTTTAGAAGTAGAACTTACGTATTTTCAGTTACACATTTAAGGAACAAACCTAATAACTTACTTTTACACACACACACATACACATACATAAGCCATCCCTTTAATATCCACTAAATAAATAGGTTTTCGTTTACAGGTTATTATGAGACCGCACACTGCGGGGTGCCACCGTAAAATATAGCAGTTCGTAACAGTTTTCTAATATTTGCCCGACTTCCAACTAAAACGAAAGGGTCGTGACATGCCATTATTTTAAACATCATCCTCTCCCCTTGAAGGGATTAAGTTGAATTACGAAGCACTTATTTTAACGATGTTTAGTATATTCGATATAGGTAAATAATGATGAGTAGTTAAAAGAAAATTTCTTTTGGAAAACCTGAGGCACGTTATCTCACTACGTCAGTTGTCATTACATTATCATTTCAGCCGATAGACGTCCACTGCTGGACAAAGGCCTACCGCAATTCAAGGGGGTTTGCATGACCATCACTTACCACCAGGTGAGATGAAGGCTTCACGTTGTTTTTTTTTTTTGTTTTTTATATGGTAAGCCCTCCTCTCAAATAAGCCTATCTTATGCGTTCTATGGCCCTGTTAACCCTGCAAATTTTATAAGATTATCACACCACCTTCGATGCCGTTATTGGTAAAAACAAAACCTGCACAAAACTTTCCTACAACACAACATATACAGGAAAAATTTTAAACCAATGCGCAATTATTTTTTTTTGGTGGTTTATTATCAGTAATAGAACACATAGTCATTTCAATTATTTTTCAATACTTTTTTTAAAATTTTTATCCGACCTTAAATCAGTCAACTGTGGACACCCTACATATTTCGTAATATGATATCGAATTAGTAATAGGTCAGTTACCGCGCCCGGCGTAGGTACTTCGAACTTCTTAGAATTTTGACCGATCAAACAGCTGATAGGTACTAGTAGCTTCGCTCGGTCATTCACTTTCGCCGCCGCGCCGGCGCCGCACGCAATTAACCATAAAAACCAGTTCCTAAATAAACATCTTTCGTTCACGATAACTTAATTTTTTTGTACTAAGATATATCAAAATAAAAATTGCATGGTTATATAACTCGTTTAAGTTTAATTTTTTAAAATTTGCGCACTGGTTAAAAAATTATCCTGTATACAACTTCAAACCCAAAGCCTTCAGAACTCTTCCCCACATTTGTAAAGAGCATGACACGCATCCCTTGAGATGAAGATTAACGACGCAGCCTCACAAATACAAACTAAGTTGGAGTGTTACATCTTAATATGCGTGTTACTTTGGAAACTTGGCGAAGTTCAAGGCTCTTTTCTCAGAGAGGCATAGTTTGAGACTGGGAGAATTTTGGGTCAACATTTCAGGCGAAATAGTTTTAACAAGGTTTAACGTACCTGCGTACTGAATTACAGATTATTAGGATGATTCTGCCAGAAGGGCTAGACCGAGGTCTTTTTGACCGACGTGGTTCAAAAGCAGGTGGTTCTCAATTCTTTTGTTTTTTTTTTTTTTTTTGTATTTATGTATGTGCCACAATATCTCCAGCCAATTTAGAAAACCCTTATTTTTAATTGGTGGGGTACGCCTCGGGTTTGCTCCTATAGAAGTTTTAATAACACGCCACTGACTGACTTTAGTCACCCTAAATGGTTTCTCCTGAAATATAGCAGCAATTCCAATGCTCAAAAAACCAAAGTTCAGAACTACTACTTATCAGTAGATCATTTAAACTAGCTATTTTGATATGTTTAAGTCCCCTGATCAGCCATTCGCCTGCTCGTCATCATCATCATCATACAGCCGAAAGACGTACACTGCTGGACTTCATCATCATCAGCCTATAATGTTCCCACTGCTGGGACACAAGCCTCCTCTCGGTGAGAGGGAGTGGGCCATAATCCACCACGCGGGCCCAGTGCGGGTTGGTAGATGGCACATGTCTTCGAATTTTTGGTTCTAAGACATGCCGGTTTCCTCACAATGTTTTCCTTCACCGTTTTGAGAGCAGTGGTGATGAAATAATTTACACAAAGTAATGCGCCTGTTTGGGTTTGAACTCACGACCTACTACTCGTAAGTCGCGGCCGGTACCACTGGGCCACCACTGCTCCTAGCTCCTGCTGGACTTGGGTCTACTCAAAGGGTGGCTGCCATAATCGCCACGCTTGGTAGGCGCGGTGGCGATCGCAGTATGGTGGTAAAATGCACAGAGAACGCTGCTGCCCATTCTCTAGATTAGTCGCTTCTTACGACACCCACGTGAGGAAATAGGATGGTTCTATTCTTTACGTTCGGCACCACACAGAACTGTCAAGTTAAATTAATTCATAATACTACTGACATTGTGAGAAAAGTGCTTCAGGTTTTCCAAAAGATTTTTTTATTAACTACTTATCATTATTACCTACAATCGAATCATCATGAGCCTATAATGTTCCCACTGCTGGGACACAGGCCTTCTCTCGGTGAGAGTGAGTGGGCCATAATCCACCACGCGGGCCCAGTGTGGGTTGGTAGATATCACGTGTCTTCGAGTTTTTAGTCACGTATTTTTAGTTACAATCGAATATACCATTCTTTTTTTTTTTGTTGTGGAAGTTACTAATTGACGTCTCGCGCTCTGGGTGGAGCGGAAGGCATGTCAGACATTTACTGACTAAAACCCACCCGTGTTCCCTACATCGAATATACCAAACATAACCACAACGTTAAGGTAACTGCAGTGCAGTGTGTGTGATTATGAATCTTATTACACTAAATTATTTCTCTTGAAATTTGGGAGCGTTTCAGACAACAAAAACCCAGAATCACAATTTATCAGCAGACCAGTCAAATTAGCTATTTTGATATGTAGTCCCCTGATCAGCCATTCATACATTAACATAATTAATTTGTGTAACAACACTAGTGTATCCGTTGTTTCCGGCATGTTTTTCGCTAAATAAATAAATCAGAGGGCCTGTGTGACGTCGGTGATATATCGAGGGGTGCGCTTCTTGTGACGTACAGGATATTGTCAATAATTAATTGTTTTTGGTTCAGTTTTGGATAAACAAAAGTCGGAGCGGATATGTGAGAGGTGTAAGATTGATAATAGGATAGATAATAAGATTTCGAGATTAGTTATTGTGTGTATAATCCGCATTTAGCATAATCAGTCTCTAATATTTCCAGTTTTGGGTCAATCATTTGTTCTGTGTCTGGGTGTAATTTATCTATAGTATGTATGTATTTAGAAATATATAAGTATGTTTATCAGTTGTCTGGTTGCTATAGTACAGGCTCTGCCTAGTTTGGGATCAGATAACGGTGTGTTGGTTGTCCTAACATATTATTATTTATTATTATAGGCCTCCTTTTGGAGAGGGAGTGGGCTGGAAACCACCACGCAGGCCCAGTGCGGGTTGGTAGATGACACATGTCTTCGAATTTTTGGTTCTCATCATCATCATCATCATTTCAGCCGAAAGACGTCCACTGCTGGACATTGGCCTCCCCCAATTTGGGGGGGTTTGCCATAATCGCCACGCTTGGCAGGCGGGTTGGCGATCGTAGTTCTCTAGTCTCTAGTTAGTCCCTTAGTCGCCTCTTACGACTTCGACTCATGAGAGCATAATGTGTATAAATATGAAACAAAAAATACACAAAATAGAGCGTCTGCCTTGAATCGAACCTACAACTCGATAGTCGCAGGCCCGCTCTGCTCTCATTTTAGTAATATTATTCAGTTTAGTAAAAAGGTTTTTTAGAAACACAGCCTGTATCCGTGACTTTTTTTTAATCCTAAATTGGATACCGGTGCTTTTGAGTTTCCTAAAAATACTTTTTTCTTGAGTGCTAAGAGACAACTTGGTAAGTATCGGTATTGATAAAAAGAAAAATTTTAAGCAATCATGTATTTTTTGCTTAATATTTACAAAGTATATAAGCTAATAGAATTTAAAATGATATTACTAGTAGGTCCATGAATATACATATAAAGGAGAAGGAATAGAATAACAGGACATCAAGAAAAAAATGAGTCTGCATCGCTGTCAACAGGAAGAAAATTTCTTCGTATTGTTCTTGAAATTCTTAATTAACACACGAACAACTTTTAGGCATTGAACGGTGGTGGCCCAGTCATAACTATCATGGTAAGTCATGGTTTCGAAACCTGACAAACGCTTTAATTTGAGTAAATAATTTCATCACCGCTGCTCTTTAAGCGGTGAAGGAAAACATCGTGAGGAAACCGGCATATCCTAGAACCAAAAACTCAGAGATATGTGACAGCTACCAACTCGCACTGGGCTCATGTAGTAGCTTATAGCCCATTCAATCTCCAAGAGAGCTCCTGTGTTCTGACAGTGGGAATATAAAAGCTGTGCTGCTGGGGAGTTTGTTGCGGCATTTCTTCTCACCAGCTAAAGCACTAGGAAGTGGTGAATGGTGGACGTTTTGAGGGACTGTCTTATGTAATTTTGTCATTCGATAAGTGCTGATCCTCAGCCTAATTTGAATGGATGACTTTTGATTTTGAAAGACCGATTATGCTACACAAACAACGACCCAATAACCTAAAATCTACACCTAATTTTCATATTCTAAAAACCTAATATTTCAACCAGTAATAAAGTCAGTCATTCACAGGCTTACACTCAATTTCTGAGGTGAAAGGTAATATAAATGAGCGAGCTCGTTTGACAGAATGGAAACTCAGAAGCCAACCATTATTTAACGTCTTGGGACTTCGAGCTTTCGAAGGTTGAAAGGAGAAAAGTTGTTACATTTGATCGTAATTGAACTGTTTACAATATCGTGATTGTATTTTTTCTTGGTTTACACCAAACAGTGATGTATAGCATTTCACAAGGTGTTATGTCTCGTAGTAAACCTGTTCAATAAAACCCTCTGTCTAGACTTTTCCAACTATAGTAATAGTTTTATTTAAAGAAACTTATACATAAATTACAAGATATTTTAACAGGCTATTTTTACGGCTGTAAAGTGGTGTAGTCATCTGTAGCTGAACTAGGCAGAGCTTGTATTTCGGCTATCAACGCCAGACACCTCGAGTGTTATACATTTAAATAGCCCTAAAACTTACCTATATCGGGGTCGGATTTCAGTCTTACCTAATGCAGCTATATCGCCGCGGATTCCTTCGAAAGAGTTTCCGAGGCCCTGGCAACTGAAGAAATACGGGTGGGTGTTAGTCAGTAAAAGTCTGTCTCGCCCTCCCGCTCCACCCAGAGCCGGAGACGTCATTCGATGTTCTCCAATCCAAAAAATAATAATTGTAATTGTAGTAATAAAATTCATCCAATTTAAAGTCCAGACAGAATTTTGATCAGTACCCGATTTGCGAAACACTATCTATAAAAATCTGAATCATCTGTAGAATATTTTTAATCCACTGATTCACATGTTTGAAAAATTTATCTGCTCAACAACATGAATAACGCAATGTACTGTCAAAATGAAAGCCATGAGTACAGTTATGCCCATAGTTTGAAATCCTTTGACGGCCTTCACCAAATTTTCACTATTCAATGTTGTCATCAAAATTTCACCCACAAACCTCCATAGTATATTGACAAGAAAATTTAATCCTACCATGTTGAACAGATGCCTATGAAATTCCTTGCTTATGTATCGAGGCCGATCGGGCCAATTTTGGCTAAAATTGCATTCACCAAGCCGAGCTAGTACCGTATGATCTTGATAAATGGGACTACTAACTAGGTAAGAGGTGGGTTCAGATTGGTGTAGTGCAGATTGGTGGATAGTGGATTTAGGGGTTGAATTTACATCAGAAGGGCATTTCTCGTAATTAAAAACGTTCAAAATCTAGTCGCAGTCTCATCTCGGTGACAATCAAATGTCAAAGACTTGTCAAAAATGTATGGAAACTCGAGGTATTTTTGACAGATTGAGACAGATCAGACTTTGAACGTTCTTAAAATGACGAGAGTGACTCCTCAGATTATTTTGCAAAATTATGGCCCACTTGCACCACAATTGACTTAATTCGTTTAGTGTTAATCGGATGAAAAACATCGTGACATCGTAACATCTCGTTGTTTCTACCTATTGAACATGACAGAGACAGAACGAAGTTTTAAATTTATTTTAAATGTATTAAGGGATTTGTGGTGCAAGTGGACCTCAATGTAGGTTTTAGGGTTGTATTATTTAAGAGGATAAAGCTGTGTTCAGACTATAGTTGTTTAACACCTATAAATCGGTTATGCATTACTTTAAAAAATTGTTAAAAGGTTAATTTAAAACATTCATCTTTGTATATTAATATGTGACTTAACTGTAACTGTACTGTACTGTGTGTATTTTGTAACTTTATTAGGCTTAGACAGACTGAAAAAAAATCTTATTATGCGTAACAAAAAATATTTATAAACACATGTTGTAACTACGTCTCAAAAAAAGAATAGTATGACTAATTTTTACTCAGCCATTGCATATTTTTAGGACGTATTTTTTTATTATTATTAACATTGCCCTTGATAATTATATCCGGAATCAGGGACTGATCTAGATCACTACAGTTTAAAATCGTTTTTAACCAAACAGGTTAAAATCTTTTTACATCTGTACTATAATTCGCGCATATGTAGATGACTTACGTATATGTAGAGAGCATCATTAGATAGTGTGACCGTAGGTAACTACCGAAAAAACGACTCAACTTTTAGGTAACTTCGGCATTCCAATAATATAGATAAATTAGTAACCTTATTAAAATGTATCTTATGTAGGCTATAAAGGTATTTATTTACGAAGATCCTTCAAGTACGTACGAGTATACCTACCCAATATTTTTGAGATAATTATTTTCTAACAAGCTGTAGCTTAGTATACTATGATTATTGTTAAAGAAATATAAATATTGCATATTTTTATATTTATCTATTACTTGTAACAAGCACATTTACTTTCAAATTATTTAAACATTTTGTATGTACAGACAATGTTTAGACAACTATTGCAGTCTGAACCCAACTTTACCACAACTCGTCCCATCTGAACCCGCCTACATCGTTACAAGGAAATGACACCCCGTATTTGTGAACACGAGCCTCTGAAGGTGATTGCTCAGTGTCGGTTGTCATGGCAACCGTCGCCAATAACGAGACGAATGCGTGGCATTGTTGTGTGGCCTATCTGAGGAGTGGCAAGCGATTATTTTTCAACCGACTTCAAAAAAGGGCGGGGTTTGCAATTCCATTGTATTTTTAAAACGCTTTTATTAGCTTCACCTGTATGTTTGTATGTAACTATGTTTGTAACCGACTCCTTTGGACTTGATATTGACCTACTTCAAACAGTCAGATTTCATTTAAACTACGTAGACTTATCGAGGACCGATGACAGTACAATAATTTCATAAATTTGTGCCATTATCCTTGCCAGGGTAACCAGGATAGCAAAATAAGAAAATAAAATAATACTTTTCTAGCTAGCGGAACTAAAAAATATAAAATATATAAAGCGTATGTTTGTTACCTCAGATAACGTTGAGACGCCTATCTCTAAGAAAACGATGCATAATGATCCGGCTCGAAGGACCAACTTTAAATTCCTAAGGAATGGTTTATCAGGGATTTATGGTGTAAAATTATAGTAAAGATGTTTGTCTTTCATAAACCATTTCACTCCTTAAAAATAATCTTTAATGTGAAAATTAGTTAATTAAGTTTATTATTTTTCTATCTCTTTGCAGTCGGCAAAAAAAGCTAAAAATTATCGCTTCATTCTTCCCCATAGGACCGACAAGACCCTTGATCTGAGTGCTATTACAGTTACCATAGCAACACCCAATAAGAAGTAATCTCATTACATAGCATCGCCCTACTAAACGGATTTTATTTATAATACAATAATTCGAGCACCTTTTTCAGAAGCAATAAGCGGAGGAGAAGTCTCTAATAGCAATATACATTACCCGGACGTAAATATGAGATATTTAGAAGAAACCTTCACATACGTGCAGTAGGGTTCCGTACCAAAATGGGAAAAGGAACTTTGATGGTGAGACTCAGTCTGTCTGTCCGTCTCTGTCACAGCTGGTCATCTATATAAATGGTAGTATATATAATTTGGATCAATTTATTGCACTTATCTCATTTTGACCAAGTAGTGGACTGTTTTAAAATAGGTGTAATACCATAGTTTGCTACATCATCGTACAAGAAATACAGAACAATGAAATGCCCGTAGTGAAGTCTGTGAGCTGAGTGGTGTGGAGGGCGCGCAGCATCTGTCGCGTCCGGGTTTGATTCCCTGACACACCGCGCCTTTCCGCGCCTTTCTTCTTTGTCATTGAAAAACTCAGAACGAAATAATAAATCAGTGATCCCAATTTATTTCAATTTTACTGAATACGTAAATACCAATTTCTATTCAATCCACGTTTGAGCGATAAAAATATTTCAAAGAATCTAGAATCAAAGTTCAATGAATCATTTGGAACAGAACTAATTGAAAACTTTTGGTGAATTATTAACAAAAAATAACTTAAAGTGTGTACTTAGAATTTATAAAGACGCCGTCTGGTAAGGGTGTGGTCAGACTAGTGTGATTCGGAAGGTTCAAAATACCGAGCCGAACATTTTTCGTTCTCTTTATTTGTTTTATTTTTGGAGGTATAACAGGGTGTTCACAAGTTGCAAGTTCACTCAATCTCCGTCGAGAGAGGAGGAAGGAAGGGAGGGTCTTTATCGCTTAAGCATTAGGTTCAAAATGGATTGGGAAAATTTGACAGTTTCGGGTAGCATGATGTGCCGAAGTCTGTAAATATAACTAAAATAACATTTGTCTGAAGAAATAACGATAGATAGACGAGAAAATAAATCCAACAAATAAGCAATTTTGTCATATATATCATAACATCACACATGAGTTCTCCTTAAGGTAAGGCAGAGGAGTACCTGTAGTGCACCTACAATTTCACTAATTAAGTTAGTACTTTTTCTCTTACTTAACATTCAAAACGAAACATACTAACTCATTTACAAAGAACTCGACTACTACTACTATTACTATTTTTATCTCACAAAGCGACGCGCGCTTTACTTGTGGTTATCAAGTGTACAAATACACTGAATGTGTGCGTGTAGATAAGTAGCGTCAGCACGTAACACTCACACACTGTTGACTGCGACATTTTATCTTGGACGGCTCAGTTGTTCTATCTCACGAGGCGGATTGGTCTTAGTTGTGTGTGCAGATGCACATGCACAATGTTTCTGTGTGCGTAAGTTCGGGAGCGCTCAGTATCGTCCGAGCTGCCGTTCGGGCTACTAGTGCTATAGTTACGCTCCATAATATTGCGTTCTGTACCATCTTTACAGAAAGTAAGCTAAGAGAATTGGTTCACAAAACCATCATTTCAGCCAAGAAATGTCCACTGCTGGACATAGGCCTCTCCCAAGCTCCGCCAGCTGGTTCTGTTTCCCTCATTCATTGGATTCCTGCAACCTTCTCACGGTCATTGGTCCACCTTTTAGGATGCAGATACGCGGACGAAGTCGCGGACAGAAGCTAGTCCTTAAATATGATCACACATTTCTGATTCACACTGTAAACCCACCCTTATGTTTGAACTTTAAAATCTTATTCAGAAATCTGTTATTTCTTACGATAACGTTACACGCTAGTTCAAATATACATAATTTACTTTCAATAATTTTTCTGTGCTCTTTGTTCGCATACAATTCACAGAATATTACGTATTCTCAATGGTTGTTCACTTTCAAGTTTTAAGACTTTTTGGTACTATGTAAGTAGGTATTTGGAATAAAATAAAATGAACCTCCACCACCACCCTAACCTACCCCACACTACTTTTCAATCAAAGAATACCTTCATGTGAAATGCAATAAAAATATTTAATATTGAAATTGTTTATTCAACAAATAGGATATCAGAATCAAATCTGATTCATAAGTAAAAAAACCGGACAAGTGCGAGTCGGACTCGCCCACCAAAGGTTCCGTACAAATTTGTAGGTATGACCGTATTATAAAAAATAGTTTTTAATTACTTAATTTTTTTTTTTTCAATTATAAATGTATAATTTTCAGCTTTATCCCTATACTTGTAGTATAAGACGGAACGGTTACTTACCAAATTTCATAGTTCTAGGTCAATGGGAAATGCCCTATACATTTTGATTCCCTTGAGAGTGTCGAAATTTACGTTTTTTGTGACATAAACGGCCGCATCTTTTTTTTCACATTAAATTAGAAGTTTGGTTTTTTCTCAGCTTCAAGAGACTTTAGACTTGAGTATACCGTTTTAATTTCAACTCGATATCTTCACGCTTTTCTGAGATAAAGAGTCTTGACAGACAGACAGATGGACGGACGGACAACAAAGTGATCCTATAAGGATTCCGTTTTTCCTTTTGAGGTACGTAACCCCAAAATCTAGATTGAGTCGTCATTTTTTATCTGTCTACCGCTTTCCATGTGCTTGAAACAATCTCAGGGGTCAAAGTCTCCCTGGCGTCGGGAGTCCATAGCGGACGACCGGCCACCGTAGGCGCGGGCTTGCCTGCCTGGTCCATACCATGCCTGAGTCGACGATGTGTTGTGTTTCACGCGCGCCTCAAAGAGATGTCAGCGTGAATTGAAAGGGTTTGCTAGGGCCGATGTCTACCACAGTCACGGATTTGATCGGAAGAGTTAACGTGGCCCTGGTACAGGGAACTGAAGACTGCTCCCGCTCCAGCCAGAGCAGGAGAAATCATTTGATGACTTCCCACCCAGAAAAAAAGGGGTCAACGTCTCTTTTAGAGTCAAGGCATAATCTTCATCAGGTCGTGAGAAGACAGTTTAGATTAGTGCCTGAAATGTTTCTTTCCCCAAATGACTTTTGGGAAAGAACCTCAAAGATTTGAGTGGCCATTCCAGTCAGTGTAAGCATTTTCTTTCAGTTCAGTTTTTATTTCAGTACTCGTACAGGTCAACTCAAAACTTGAGGAGCTCAACGAGTTGTCGAACAATAACAAAGGAAGGACATTTGGGTATGTCGCATACTCACACTGCCAGACCAACATTAAAAGGTGGAATGATGCTCCTTGCGGGCTCACTTCTCCTAAGTGTTCACGTTTGACCTATACCAGACATAATCTTGCTTAGATCATATGAACACCTGCCGGGCGAGCAAGGCCCACTGTTATATGCTTGAGTCATATATTTTAATCACAGTTTCGGAGCAAAAATCGTGATAAAATGCGTGACTCAAGCCTATCACAGAGGCCGTGCTCGCCGTGCAGGTAAAAGATAACTGCATACACTAGCCTTGTCTGTAATTATCTTTTGAATATCACATAGTATGACTGTGTGACCCCAATAGACTTAATGAACATAATAACAAAACTAATCAGTACAACAAGCCTAGCCCGGTGTGCAGAGTTATGTTACACTTATTGGAATACATCCAAGTCCCAAGTACTCAAGGGTGAGCCTTTTCACATCATCATCATCATCATCATTTCAGCCGTAAGACGTCAACAAAAAAAAAAAAAATACGTCCACTGCTGGACTAAGCCCAATTTGGAAGGCTTTGCCATAATCGCCACGCTTGGCAGGCGGGTTGGCGATCGCAGTATGTTGGTAAAATGCATAGAGAACGCTGCTGCCCATTCTCTTGTAAGTCCCTTAGTCGCCTACTATGACACCCACGGGAAGAAATGGGGTGGTGTTATTCTTTACGTCCGGCACCACACAGTACAGCCTTTTCACATTCGAACGTAAATACAGACACCGGGCTGCGTGGAAAATATTCTCTTCTGAAAGCAGGTGGTACACCACTTTGCCCTAATGCTTATGATTGCTTACTCATCATCATCATCATAATTTCAGCTGAAACATCTACTGCTGGACATAGGCCTCCCCAAAAAAGGGGGGGTTTGCCATAATCGCCACGCTTGGCAGGCGGGTTGGCGATAGCAGTATGGTGGTAAAAATGCATAGAGAACGCTGCGCGTCCCTTAGTCGCCTTCTACAACACCGACGACGGGGAGAAATATGGGAGGGTGCTACATTTACGTTCGGCACCACAGGAAACAACCGAGCACAAATATTTTTTAATTGGTCTAGCAGTGCGACCGATAGACTAATTAGCTGAGTTCGATTTTAAGGACCTGGCCAATTCTCGTTCTGAAAACAATTTCAAATACAAGTTGCAATCTCTATCTAGGGACAATCGATGTCAAAAACTTGTCAAAAATGTAGTTGAAAGATTTGAGGTTTTATCAGACTTCGGCGAAGCAAATATGAGGTTAAGGATTTTGACCAGTATGAATGAGTGAAAGCGGGAGAAGTCATTTGAAGATTTCTCATCAAGAAAAAATAAATTGACTGCAGTTATCAAAACTTACCTATCTGAAGTCAAATAAATATCGAATATCTACATTGACGAATCCCATTTACGATTGACGACAAGGGAACTTGTGCTATTTTTTAACAAAATATTTATTCATACGTCCCAAGTCGTAGATGTAAGAGAGGTCGGCGCTGGACCAAATGTTCACTTAAAGCTGCCAGAACGCTTGTAGGGATGGGAGAGGTAGCATATCGATAGATTTTATTTTTAAACTTCAAAATTTTAGCTCAATTGAACACCGGGAAATGGGTCTTTGTCTTACAAATCTTGAAGAGGACATACGTATGCGAATATATACGTACTTTGCAAGTTATATAAACGCTTGTAAAAATATGAGACTTGTGAATAAAATTATTGTGTGAATATATAGTGAGCGGAACAAAATATAACAAACACTTTTATAAAATACATTCTTGCTTCGTTATCTTATTTCTTACCTTATGTTATTCTCTTGATGAGCGGCAATAAATAATTTGTATAATTGCGGCAATAATTAATCATGACGGTCAATTTGCAAATTTTATCCAATTACTGTGAGAATTTGGTAAAGTAAAAGTAGTGAGTAGCTATACAAAGAAATAAAATTGATGTGTCTGTTTGTAATGTCAATATTTTCTTAAATTTACACGGTATATGCGGTACTTTTAACAAATAAAACATTTTTTTTATTTGTCTGTCTGTTTGCTTCAGTTAATCTATGAAACGGCTGGACCGATTTTGACGGAACTTTCCCTAGCAGATAGCTGTTATTATAAGGCAGCACATTGCCGTGGGATAATCCGTGTTCGTATGGATTGAGAAGCCATGTCTCATATTTAAACGCGGGTACTATAAACAGCCGAAGCCACAACACCGTACCATTTATTGTAGAAATCAATGCTTTTGAACTTCTTTCGAACCACCTGGTTCAACAAATACTTCCAAAAATTGATATTTTATACCCATTTGAATATCAAAAACGTCATCCATAAAGCCCAAAAATATCGACACACATCCCAGCTCTAGTACCCACCGGAGCGAGTAATCAGGTGACTGCGCCGCCCGTCGCGAATAACGAACGCAGCTCAATTGTTCCTCTTTTGCCCACAAGTGGGGCTCCAGTTCCAGCGACAAAGCACCTTTGATGCATCAGGGGTAACGAAGCTGTGGTAGAACGTATATTGGAGTAGGAATGGGGACGGATTTCGTATTTGGGACACAATCGGTTAAAAGTGGCGTTTAATCGTTTGAAAAATTGTAATACATTGGCTACAACGATAGTTACCTCGATGAAATTAAGCTTCGTCTCCATAGACGTCCAACAGCAGAGCCATCTCTGTTCGTGGTTTCGAGCGATGTAACTTTTGTGAGGGAACTTGCGTCAAGCAACACGCTCAAGCGTTACCAGTTTTGTCACTTCGTAAGTCGCGTCGCGGTGTTTTACTCTCTACTCAGTTTTAAAGGTTTGCAATCAGCGAAGTGACTTGTGACGCGACTTGCGTCAAGTAACACCTGTTTCCGTCACTCCGAGAGTCACGACTCGGTGGATTTACTCTCTACTAAGTTTAAGAGGTTTACAATCAATTGAAGCTATGTTTATGGCTCTGTTCATGGTCTCGAGCGATGTGACGATGTTAACGAAGCTGTGGGTGGTAAAAAATTTTGCTTATGCAATTTCGATGATAAGTTTTGAGTGTTTTAAAGTTTTGAATTCATAACACATTCACACATATTTTTTTATAATATGTTAGAACAACCAACACACCATTATTTGATCCCAAACTAGGCAGAACCTGTACTATGGCAACCGGACAACTGATAAACATACTTATATATTTCTAAATATATACATACCATAGATAAATTACACCCAGACACAGAACAAATGATTGTACTCATCACACAAAGATTTCTCCTGGTTAGAAATCGAACCCACGACCTCAATCTTATTATTCTTCGCAGTCAGAGTCACTAACCACTAGACTAACAGGCCAGTCATTATAATGTACTGTATATGTGGGGGTATATCATGAATTCTCTGATTTCTATTCTCTATATATATTTAGTCCCATTGAATGCCTTTTCATAAAATTTGTCACCTTGTCGGCTAGCTTCCACCTTACGAGATTAAAGTCATCAATAAAACCCTCAAGTTCATTTACCTCCATTGAATGTTTTTTTTTTTTTTTAAGGACAAAGTCACATGAACGCATCCACTTAAAATAATGTTCGAGTCTTGAAGGTCCAACTCTTCAAGGACTCCTTGTATCCCCGCTTCGAGTAGTGCCCCACCCTATTATCCCTTTTTCCTGTCCCCTTTTTCGGTCGCCTCGCTCCACCGCTCCCAGCACAGATGGTCGACCTATCCCCCTAAGTCAAACGTCCCGACTTCTTTTTAAATCTTTTTCTATTTAAAATATTCTAGTGCTTTATGATTTCTCGAAGTCTCCTCCTTGAGACGAAATCGTGGTTGACTTTTGAAGAGTAACATGGTTTTATTTGGACATTATGTTGTATTCTATGTTGCGTTATAGGCTTATATTTTTTAATGCAATTCTGCTTGGCGGTAGTACTCGTAGGTATGGTCGGGAAGTCAGTATTTTTTTTTTTGTAATTTAGTATAAGACATGCTAAATCCTGCCAGGGTCGCGAGATTGTTCGAAAGAGATACCGTGACCCTGGCACATGGGCAACTGAAGGAACACGGGTGGGTTTTAGCCAGTAAAAGTCTGACACGCCCTCCCGCTCCGCCCTAGAGCGGGAGAAGTCATTAGATGTATTCCCATCCAAAAAAAAGGCATGCTAAATAAAATATAAATTACTGACTTCCAAAAAGAAAAGACTCCATAATACATTTTAATTGCTAATTTGTTAAATTCATAAATTACTTTTGAAGTCGACAAGATTTTGTTTTGCCCTCTATGGGTACACTAATTACTTATGCATATCACACACACAATGCCTTCATTTAGAAATTACAACTATATTTGAACAGACGAACTTTTCAAATTTATGAAGCAAATCACAAATTTATAGAATTTATATCACTTTTATAGTATACAATACATTTTAGTTGCAATGTGTGTCAGATCATGAACAATTTTGCGTGAAAGGAGATGTTTCATTTTTATATGGGGCTCCGGCCATAACATGTACCTTTTAGCAAAGCTGGGAAACTTACCCCTGAATAGAATAAACATTTTTTTCATAATATGAAATTGTTTTTATGTACAAAATAGAAATTAAAAATGTTTGACGTTTGTCCTAAGCGTTAACAAGCGGTTATTTTGAATTCGTTTAGAAACACACTTCAAAAATGAAGACTAAAGATTGTTGTAACGATGAAATGGTCACACTTAATTATGTATACTCTAAAATATGTGTAAGACAATAAAAGTAATTTATTTTTTAGACTTCAAGAAACACTCATTTTTTTATTATTTTCTACGTAACATTGATTTGATGAGACATGATTTCAGAACAAATGAAGTCTGCAATCAAACGAGACGCCATGTTGAATAAAACATGGCAATAATTGAAAAACTATTATTTTTTGTACACAACAAATCAGGCTCAAATTCACCAGAGAATATTTTTCCCCAATTTGTGGTATTTTTTCCTCTTTTGCGATAAATGCACATCTGATGGCCGAAAATGAAACATCTCCTTTGACCCGATCTGACGCGTCGTATCACATCGCTCGCCTGCGCTATTATTTCGTTTATAATTAGCGTTCTCACGGACTTATTTTCATTTTGCTCGGCTCCTTAGGATCGCAGCGTGATGTTTGATAGCCGGTACCGGCTATCAATCGTGGAATTTTCCAACGAAAGCCCGAAAGTCCTACAACCAGTCTCTGCAAGGGGGTATCGTATTACCCAATAACAGGACTGGAATGTGGAATTCATATAGGCAGTCGTTCCATTTAAAATGCTGAAAGCTGACCCCAACAGTTGGGAAAAGGTTACACAGATGATGAGCTCCACTAAACCTATCTACTTTGTTTCTGAGTACTTTAGTTACACATTTACTGTCTCCTACACTAGAAACAGTAAGAAACACAACAAAATAGCCAAGCACAGTAATAAATATTGAAGATATAAAACAGCAGAGGATTTTTATTGGCCAGGCCATAACTTTAAACAAGAGATCGCCACCGTTTGCTATAATTTATGGTTATTATCGTACACTTGAGGCAAACAGGCTTTAACCGAGTACTTGTAACAGAAAACTCAAAGTTTTAAAATAGTAAATAGATTTTGTATGTTTCTCATTTTAATTTAGTTGAGGTTTTTAAAAGAAGATTTAGTACAACAATTTTAAAAAGTTTAAATTATTTATTATGAGAGGATGATTTAAAGGCGAACTGACTGGGAACAGACTGGATGCAGACGGCGGAAGACAGGGTGTTGTAACGCAGCATGGGAGAGGCCTAAGTCCAGCAGTGGACTGCAATAGATGCTACTTTTTCCAAATAAGAAGTTTGGGCTTCTGGAATACCCATACGACGGTTAAATTTACACGAATTGTAAATAAAAGCGCTGCATGGCCACACTACGCTCCAAAACACAGATTAACGTTGCTCAATAAGCCGCTAAGCTGAAGTGACACTGGGCTTGCCAAGTCTGCCGTAAGTCCAATGAGCTGTAAGCAAAATAACCATTACGTAGAGACCTGACACACGCAGAAGGCGTTACGGTAAACCCCATAGAAAATGGCGCCACGAACTGGAGACAGCACACGAGAGTGGTCCACTTTTGCTCTGGATCGAAAGAGCTGGAAGTCATGAGAACAGGCTTTTGCCCAATGGTGGAATTGTGCGGACTAATAGTAACAGTATGTAAGTATAAAAGAGAAAAGCAGTTATTTGAGAAGTTTTCCCTAGTTTCCTTTGACCAAAATATGGTTTTAAACGAAGGACGTTTTAGTTGTAGCGATGCGAAAATTTCGTGAAACCAGTGCATTAAATAGCTATTCCATTGAATACCAGCACGCGTAGCATGACCGCCATAGAAACGGAATTTGTCGACGGAAGAGAAGACAAAATGATAGAATGTATCGTAGAAAAATTGTGTAAAACTGAAGAAAAGAGATGTTTCTATTCTTCAGTCGACAAGAATACGATGTCAAGTATGATGACTATTTCTCTTTACTATTGATGAGATAGAAACATTTTTACAGAATTAAAATACATAAGGAACTTTTTTTGTTCTTGGTAGAATAGATATAGAATTGGTCATGCTACGCCGGCTGTACGCAATATGGTTTTAAACGAAGGACGTTTTAGCTGTAGCGATGCGAAAATTTCGCGAAACCAGTGCATTAAAAATAGCTATTCCATTTCATACCTGTACGCAGTATAATCTATAAACACGTGTTTCTGGCTTTCAGATCGGAATTAACATATTAATCAAAATAGTTCCCATTGTTATTTACAACGGAAACTATTTTGATTTGATAGAAATTTCAATAAATTCTATACAAATTAATGTATTTTACCTTAAACAGTATATTTGGTATAATTCGTTTACAATTGGCACACAGGAAATCAGGAGCGAATAAATTTTATGCAGATTAATATTGACAGCAAATTAGTTGTGAGTTAAAATAATAATTATTATTTTAACTCACAACATATTATTATCGTAATTTCAGCCGCAAGCCGTCCACTGCCGGACATAGTGCTCCCCGAATTTGGGAGGTTTTGCCATAATCGCCATGGTAAGCAGGTGGATTGGCGATCACAGTACGGTGGTAAAATGCATAGAGAACGCTGCTGCCCACTTTCTAGTAAGTAGTAGTTAGTCGTGTTTCACGACACCCACGGGAAGAAATAGGATGAAGCTATTCTTCACGTCTAGCACCACACGGGTGTTATCTTTAGGGATATACCGGTGACAATCAAAGTCCCAATAAAAGCAAATTACAACATATTTCTTAAAATCGATGTTACATAGACAGAGGTTCTGAGGCAAGTGTAAATGACAGTTGGTTTGACTAAACATATATGCAAAGCGCCTGCGCAATTAGATTAACCACAGATATGCTATGAGCTGACTGTTGCTCACGTAAGTACGGAAGGCCTTAAGCCTGTAAACGGGACTATTATCAGATGGACACAAAATACTAGAATCAAATGACAAATGGATCCACTATCTCGACAGATCCATCCAAATCTGTATCGTTCTTTAAGGCTCGTGCAGACTAGCGTGACGCGAGGGTCGCGCGCGATTTGGCGATTTATATCCGAAGCACAATTTCTATGAAAACGCACGCGACACTTCAAACAGGGGCGATCTGTCGCGCCGCGACACGGTCGCTTCGCGTCGAGCAGCGCGACAACATAAGGTACATTTTGTGCGTCGTCGGTTCGCAGCTGCGACAACCTCGCCGCGCCGCTGCTGTGGTTTCGCGTCCGCGAATTCGCCGCGACGCCATACAAAATGTACCACAAGCTGTCGCGCTGCTCGTCGCGCGCGATTCGGTGGCCGTGGTCGCGCCAGTGTGAAAGGTGTTGCGTCGCCAGAAATCGCAGAATCGCCTCCGTGACACGTCGCGCGCCTGTTTGTACGAGCCTTTAATCAAAAGAACATTTTAGACGTCCATCACACCGCCTTCTCATGATCTGACCAATATTACTAATTACTATCTCTCCACTTTGCCATAATTGCTCATGAATGTTTTCATTTTAATTACATTATTAGTATAATATATATTTAGTGATATTTATTCTAGAAGTATCTATGTATGTTTGCATGTATGTATATTTTCATTTTGTATGTTTATATTTAAATTATAGGATTATTTTTCTTCTACTATTTCACACGTTGTCTACATCTCTTTGTATATTCTCTCCTATTGCAGGTATGCTGGAAGAGATTTCTATAGAAATAAGCATTACCTTTGTACATATTTTTCTGTTCCTTTCTTCTTGTCTATTTATGTGTGCTTAAATCGTTAAATAAATAATAATAAATAAATATGTCTGGACTTTAAAAGAGACTGTGACCTCTCAGGTTGTTTCAGCCTTTCTTCTCATAATAACCAGGTAGAAAACGCCGACCTCATCTAGTTTTTAAATATGATTGACATGTAAGTGTTTTTACGAACATACTTGCAGTAATAAAACGGAGACTAGTGTCTGTAATGGACTTTGGAGGACAGAACCACATAGATTTGAGTGGACGTCTCCAGTATAAGTATGATTCATCATATCAGCCGCAAGACATCCACTGCTGGACTTAGGCCTCCCCCAATTTGGGGGGCTTTGCCATAATCGCCACGCTTGGCAGGCGAGTTGGCGATCGCAGTATGGTGGTAAAATGCATAGAGAACGCTGCTGCCCGTTCTCTAGTAAGTCCCTTAGTGGCCTTTTACGACACCCACGGGAAGAAATGGGGTGGTGTTATTCTTCACGTCCGGCACCACACGGTACGAGTATGATTATATGAATCCAATAGACTTCATTTTAATAAAAACAAATCTTATCATAACGATACTAGTATATGAATTACACTGGTTTAGCCGATACCACAAAACAGCCGAATTTTTACCCCAACTCCAATACTAAATGTATTTTAAGCCACTCACACTTACAGCAAGCGGAACCCACCATCCACAGATAACCAAGTAATATTTACGGAGAAATTCACGGCCGAACGAGCGCCATATTTATTAGAGAACCACGTCCGGTTCCGATGGCAGCCATGATTTAAACACGCATTTCCGGTGTATCACTTGACTGTTTTCCGTTGGCTAGGAGGAATATTACATTAATTCATTTGTTCATCGGATTTCAGGGTGGGAAAGGAAATGGGGAGGTTAAGTTATTAGTCATGACGATGAGAAAACAATGGGTCTGTTGTGACTTTGTTTTTACTACCCGGCTGTGCGAGAGTAATGACAAGATTGCGTTATTAAACGCGTTTTTTTTTTTGTGGAATGGTATCTTGCTGAACAACCTATGATGTTGTAGGCTGCTTAACCGGACTTGCTTGTGGCTACCTTAATAAATTATAGGTAGCTTCCAACCAGGGCTTAAAAACTTAAAACTAAGCAACTACTCGCTTAGGCTCCCTTGTGGGGTACGGACCTCGGCTTAGGGTATCGCTGGACAGCAAGGGACGGGCTGGATCGAACTGAGTTATTCACGCGTTAGTCTTTGTATTTTTGTATGTTGGATTCTACTGAGCAGTGGTATCGGCCGCAGACAAGTTGTAGATCTTGAGTTCAAACCCAGAGTTGTGTCTCAAAACGGTGAAGGAAAACATCGTGAGGAAACCGACATGTCTAAGAACCAAAAATTCGAAGACATATGACATCAACCTAACCGTACTGGGCCCGCATGGTGAATTATGGCCCACTCCCTCTCACCAAGAGGAGGCCTGTGTCCCAGCAGTGGGAACATTATAGGCTCCTGATGATGAGTAGGACTTGGGGTTTTCGGCTTTTTCTTTTTGTGTTGATATTGATAGACCGATGAAGGCCGCAGGAATCCGCTGGATGCGGGAAGCACTGAACTGGTCAAAGTGGCGGAGCTTTGGGGAGCCTACGTGCAGCAGTGGACATCTTTCCGCTGAAATTATGTGTAGGTATGTACTTCAGTTCCATGAAAGATTATTTAACTTGCCGCTTCGTAAGAAGCTACGAATTAAAATGTGCTACATACTTACTTAGATCTCAAATCGAGTATTCTGAACTCAAAGCTCCACCTGCTCGTAGTTTGAGGCCATCCTACCCTCAGTTTGCCTGCACTTTCCTTGCATAACACCAAATAAGCTACAAAAACCAGGATATAAAAATAATTTTTTTAGAAACTTTTGCATCTTGTCCGCAGAAAAAGAAACAAAACAACAAGCATTCTTATAGAAATAGCCCGGGGGAATAAAAACGGTATGTAGCGAGGCGAGCCGGGGTAAACGCGATTTATTAAACTTTATTTTGATGTTGAGCGATGTCGGACATTTTGCATGTGGCTTGACTTGAAATGTTTTGCGGGGAAATACGAGTTTGTTGTGAATGTAATAGAAAATGACCTAATTATGGTTTGTAGTAGTATTTGTCTAATTTAAAACTGCACGCCCCTCGATTAACATTACTGAACAAACATTTGAATTATGTTGGTATGCTACAAGCTTTGGAGTGGCTTGGAATTTTAAATATGGTGATCCCCATTTCTTCCCGTGGGTGTCGTAAATGGCGACTAAGGGACTTACTAGAGAAGGGGCAGCAGCGTTCTCTATGCATTTTACCACCATACTGCGATCGCCAGCCCGCCTGCCAAGCGTGGCGATTATGGCAAAGCCCCCCAAATTGGGGGAGGCCTAAGTCCAGCAGTGGACGTCTTACGGCTGAAATGATGATGATGATGATGATGATCTCTAGGTTAAGTTTAATCAAACTCAAAGCATTTATTTCAGTCAAAACAAGTCGGTCTTACTCAGAAAATTGAAGCTAGTTACCAATTCCAAAACGTCGATCTCTATAGAGAAGAACGGGCTAGAAACTCCAAGGACACTATTTTAAATCAAGACATTATAAAATTCTGGCTACAGCAATGGCTTCAGCAATGGCTTCTACATCTGATAACAATGTAAAAATAATTGAGAAACAATTATAAATATAACATCTATACTTAATATTATAAAGCTGAAGAGTTTGTTTGGTTGAACGCGGTAATCTCAAGGACTACTGGTCCGAATTAAAAAGGTATTTTTCAAGTTAGGTAGCCTATTTATTGAGGAAGGCTATAGGTTAAATAACATCACGCTACGACCAAAAAGAGCGCTGCAGAAACGAAAAATGGACGAAAACTGGCAGGCAATTCGATGCGACGGGAAGGGTCAGGGGAGCAGGATCGTCTAGAGGACACGGTGGAGCATACGGTGGAAGTGTGCCCTGCCTGGGCGGAGCACCGCCGTGTTCTCGTGGAGGCGATCGGCGGCGGCGACCTCTCACGTCTGGCCCTGGTGCGAGCCATGGTACGGAGCGAGAGGGCATGGGAAGCCGTCACATCCTTCTGCGAAGCAGTAATGCTCGCGCAGGAGGAGGCGGGGCGCGTGAGGGAGTGGCAGTCTCTGCGCCCTCACGTCCCTAGCCACCGCAGGAGAAGACGCCCCGGGCGCCGGGAGTCGATTGCGGACTCCCGGCCACCGTAGGCGCGAGCTTGCGGGCGGCGAGCAATGGGTAGCTCGCCGCCCGGTAAGGACCAAGCTCGGGTCGACGGCGCGTAGTGTTCCACGCGCGCCTCAAAGAGATGTCAGCAGTATTGAAGGGGTCTGCTAGGACCGATGCCTGCCGGGGTCGCGTGATTGTTCGAAAGAGATACCGTGACCCTGGCACATGGGCAACTGAAAGAACACGGGTGGGTTTTAGTCAGTAAAAGTCTGACACGCCCTCCCGCTCCGCCCAGAGCGGGAGAAGTCATTTGATGATTTCCCATCCAAAAAAAAAAAAAGGGTCAGGGGAGCAAAGACTTGACTCGGAAGACGTCGCGAGCAGAAGCTAGTTAAAAATAACGCACTGTTGCGATTGGTCAGTGGATGGACGGTCTTTACTGAGAACTCTGCGTGCCTCGGAAAGCACGTTAAGCTGTTGGTCCCGGCCGTCATACATGGATCTCTGATAGTCGTTACGGGTCGCCAGAAGCCCGAAAGTCAGTCGTGGAAAGTTGGAAAAAGGCTAGACAGATAGGTAGATCTGTAACTGAATAATATCACGTTCGTTCGGACGTAAATGTATCGGCAACCCATCGTGTGGCTTCACTCTAACCCAAACCAAATTATGTAAATATGTTGACGCCACCCTTTTTTTCTGGGGCGGAAATCTTCAAATGACGTCTCCCGCTCTGGGTGGAGTGGAAGGGCGTGTCAAACTTTTACTGACTTAAACCCACCCGTATTACTTTAGTTGCCCATATGCCAAAGCCACGGTATCTCTTTCGAACAAGTCTCGCGACCATGGCAGTACCCAGGCTTACATAAGTCAGTACCCTACATTCCGACTATAGTTTCTACTCTAAACAGAGCAAGTTGACAAGACGGAGTAGTCTCATTTCTAACAGGACTTTATACACGACCACTTGTCAGCTTATACTTGCAAATGTTCTCTGCAACTAAACAAAAAAAACAAAAAAGGCTTGGCTACCTTTATTAAAGTTGGACTATAAAAAACTAAGTTTTAGGATTATTCAAAGTAGACTAGACTTAGTAGAGGGTTAGGTTAAAATACCAATATCGCTCTGAAAGTTTCTTTTTAGTTTTCGGGATTAGCTCGAATATATTTCAGGATCTTATTTATTAAAAAATTGCTTCGTTTTTTATAGTTTTAAAGTAACTGGAAAACTGACCAAATTCTATCAACACATAGGTACATGAATGTGTAAGAGCTCGTAGCTAACTAATAACAGCCACACGGCTGGATTGAAGGTTAAGGTACCCTTGCCGCGGTCAATTTGTAGACGGGTGATCATATCGTGCCTCGGACAGCACGCGAAGGCGTTAGATCTGGCTGTCATAAGTAGATCTTAGCTTTAATTTACTAGGAATTCTTGTCGAAGTAGCAATGCAATAACGAGGTCGACTATGCAATGCTGGCTCGAACCAGGCAAGATTATTGTTTTCGAGATTTGACCCTGTTAGGTTCTAGCAGAAATATAGTTAAAAAATATTTGACAAGAACGAGTTTGAATAAAATAATAACAAACAAATTATAATTATAAAAATCTTTATTTATTTTATATATTATGAACATACACTCTGGTAAATACGCTTCTTTATTATAAAAGTTAAAAACTAAGAAGATATTCACAGTAGTTTGACAAGTTTTCAACTAAAAACCATTAAAATAAAATTTATATTTAAAATAGAACATTGTTTTACAAACGTAATACTGTACGCAATTAAAATAAAATACAGCCTTATATTTCTTAAAATGTAATTCATTTTGGAAATTACAAAGGGCTAAGATATCTTATATATAGATATATATTAATAATAATCTGTTTAAAAAAATATATATTTTTATGTCTTTATACAATACAATACAATCCTTTATTTCAGGCAACTTAGGCCCATAAAAACACAATAAACAAATAATATAAAACAATAACTATAAACTAATACATATTTTATAAAAACAAAACTTAAACTATCACTAAACACGTAATGATGACGGCGTCGTGTTCCGCTGCGTGGTGTCGCATAACCGTCCTCGGAAACGACGATACAAGACACCTTTCGGCCAAAAGTCCTCTCTCAGGCAGGTCTGTAGATGGTGGGTTGGAACTCGTACCACAAACGACTTAAAATTGATGTTGTGGCGCGTTTATAATTCTGAAGATGCGATATCTTAGCGCATACCCTTTGTAATCACAATAATAAGTCTCTGTTTTAATAAAAGTTTTATCATTTTATGAGTTAACATTGAAATCTTAAAAAAAAAATCTAATTAGGTACCTATATAATTCTGAAGGTGCAATATTTAAATATGACATTTTTTTACAAGTTGCTGGTTAGCGTCGGGCTGTGCCTAAGTGGAACTAAATATGCTTCGCGACCGTAACATACCATGTTATACGGAATTTTATTCACTAAAATTATCAATACAACTCTCTCAGCTTTTCATAATATTGTACTATCGAATAACTAGATCTTGAAACAGTTATTTAATAAGATTGATTCCACGAGGTGCATCTACAAGTGAACGAGGCATCCAAAAAATATTTTTTTTTTGTTATTATCAAAGCCATTCAGTCACAAACAAAAGAAACCGTGGTTGTTTAATGCTAACTTAAAAAGAATACATACATACATAAAGTCACGCCTTTTTTCCCATGGAGGTAGGCAGAACCTACATACGCTTTTATGCATCAGGTCATACACGCACGCCGGTTACCAGTACTATGCACCTGACCCTTCTGTGGAAAATCAGCAATAAGGTCACTATGTTCTCCTAAGGTGTCCCCTTCCGTCGTGTCCAGTCACATCTCTCTTGTAAATACCTTTCGTTAGCCGCCCTTCATCCATCTTCTCAACATCACCGAACCATCTAGCATACTCTTTTCAATTTTTGGCACTACACTTTTTAAAAAGAATATCATTTTAGAACTTATTTCTACACACTCATATACTTCAGAGCGTTAAAACGTTCCCAGACTTATAAATGGCTACCTATTCGAGGAATAAACTAGAAAAATAGAAAACTTTACAGTAGCCCACTAAATGAATAGGTTCATAAATTTCGAAAAGGCTATTTTACTCCCTGGCTTGTAGCCCCACTGGCCATTAAAACCGGCAACTTACAAAATAAAACAATTTGGTATAAATGATGCGTGAGTGGGGAGATAGAAAAGGAATCGTGGACGAAAAGCCATTGGTTTATAAATATTATATGTATACAGTGTGGGGGAAATCGACGCGCAAACCGTAAACCATGTATTCATCGTATGATTCTATCCCTATCGTAGACATTTTTCTTACGTTTATGAAATTATAAGCACGGTTAAAATGTATGAAACAGCAATTTTTCATATTTTGCAAATGTTTCGTGGGTTATATATTTTTTTAAGTGTAACCTACGAAAAATTTCTACTTCTAAGTTAGCACAACATGATTCTATCTCCACGTGTCTAAATCATTTTAAATTCATGGTTTCAGTTTGTGCGTTGATGTTCCTGCCTCCCTATAGAACCCAGGGATTTTTTTCTACTGAATATCCAACTACTATTATAAATGTGAAAATTCGTGAGGATGTGTCACTCTTTCATCCAAAAACTACTGAACGGATGTCGATGAAATTTGGCACACAAATAGTTTATAACCTGGAATAACACATAGAGTAATTTTTATCCAGATCGTATGTTCCCGCGGGATAATTTCCAAACTGGCAAAAGTTAGACAAATTTTGGATATTGACTATACAAGGTTAAATACCTAGATGTCACATATGTAATGGTTTAAAACCTAAGCGCGATAATTAAAACCACTGTAGTTGAGATGTAATGAATGTAAATTTTTAAGCATTGGTGAACTTAAATGCGAATATCTACCCACCGATATTCGCAAATAGTTACATCATTATGTAAACGAAACATGAAAATTACTACTCTTCATTGTTACTTTGATATATTGTTCGGCAGTCAATCCTCTGTCTATCGTTCAGTTTCCTTACCATTCCTAGGACTCTTCAAAACTGATACCAAGACTGTCAGTACGCTAATTTGTGCAGCAAACCGCTTATCTACCGGGATCATGTTAAGCATTGGAACCAATGACAACGCGAAATGTATACTATCTGGATCAAAAATATAAGTAGTAGTGTCTTTTTTTGTGGGTGGGAAATCATCAAATGAAATCCCTAGGGTGGAGCGGAAGTGCATCTGTTATATTAATTTTCTGCTAGTGTTATTTATTTAGCAAGTGATGGTTTACGATGTTTTGCAGGGTAGATAACACAAGTCAGAACTGAAAAATACAAATTTTATTAAAGAAAACCTCCAAAAGAAACCCCATGAAGTGAGAAATATAAGTTTTAGTTCTGAAATCAGTGTCACTGGTTTATTTTCGTTTTTTGCCACTAGTAAGTACTTAGGTAAGTTTTTCTTCGCCGTAGATTAAAAACATGAATTTTAACGCCAACGAAGTTGCAGGCAGACGCTAGTACAAACATTAAAACGCTGTTTGCCAACCGATCGTATATTACCCTTGAACTGTTCAGACAGGTTTTATACGAGACTGAACTGTTTCAGGGTCGCTTATTATTGACAGGTCTATTTTTAGCAAGCTTAAGTGCTGTAATGGGAAGCAGTAATGCTCGCGAATGAGGAGGCGGGGCGCGTGAGGGACTGGCAGTCTCTGCGCCTTTACGTCGCTAGCCGCCGCAGGAGGAGACGCTCCGGGCATCGGGAGTCGATAGCAGACTCCCGGCCACCGTAGGCGCGAGCTTGCGGGCGGCGAGCAATGGGTAGCTCGCCGCCCGGTAAGGACCAGGCTCGGTTCGACGGCGCGTAGTGTTCCACGCGCGTCTCAAAGAGATGTCAGCAAACTGAAGGGGTCTGCTAGGACCGATGCCTGCCAGGGTCGCGAGATTGTTCAAACGAGGTACCGTAGCCCTGGCATATGGGCAACTGAAGAAACACGGTTTTAGTCAGTAAAAGTCTGTGCACGCCCTCCCGCTCCGCCCAAGAACGGGAGACGTCATTAGATGATTTCCCATTTTTTTTTTTTTTAAGTACTGTCATGGATTTCAGAAAAACCTTTACGTTAATAATACCTAAATACATACACATAATGAGCCTATAATGTTCCCACTGCTGTGACGCAGGCCTGCTCTTAGTGAGAGGGAGTGGACCGCAACCCACCACGCGGGCCCAATGCGTCATGGTAGATGTCACATATCTTCGATTTTTTTTGTTTTACAACATATCGGTTTCCGTCGTTTTCCTTCACCGTTTTGAGAGCAGTGGTTATGAAATAATTTACACTAAGTAAAGCGCCTGCCTGGGTTTGAACCTACGACCTACAACTCGAAAGTCGCGGCCGAAACCACTGGGCCACCGCTGCGACGTATTTCAGGTGAAGTGATGAAACAACAGATCTTTTCTCAGGTTCTGAATCATGTACTTTATGCATGGTATCAGGTTGTGCATTGAACTCTCTGACACCCTCTGCCTAACCTTTCGTAGATTGCGGGCGTGGTGTTTATTACCAATAATTATACATCTATTTCTTAGTCACGTTCCGAGACCATGGTTGATGGAAACGGATCAGAATTCTTGCCAGCGCACTATAAGGGAGCTATTTTTAATCTAAATGCTAAAACCTTCCTGCCTTTGAATTGCTAAGGGTAGCGTCGAGTTGTGGGGGACGGTTTGGTTCTAAATAGGGGGGATTTTAAAAAGTAACAACGGTTGCAGATTTGAATTTGTGTCGGCGAGTTTGGAGCGGAGTTCCGCACCTTATTTAATGTAGCCGGGAAAGTTAAGACAGGTGTATTTCAATGTATTTTGTATAGAGCCCAGTAAAGTAAACATTCTAAACGAAGAAAAATGCTAGTGAAGAATTCTCACTGGGATTACCTTTAATAAAGGCATTCAAATTACTGCGACAATACTCGCATGTGTGATTTTTTTTTTTTTGTTAAACACATTAAATTTCACTTAACAATGGATAATCAATCTGCTTAACCTTTACCCAACTATATTTGGGTTGGCTTGCAGTCTTACCCGATGCAGCTGAATACCAATATTTTACATGGAGCCTATCTGAACTTCACAACCAATTTACTGAGCAAAACGATACTTAACCTTTGGTAACACTGGTTTCGGGTTTCTGACGACCCGTTAACGACTGACAAAGATCCACCAAAGACAGCCGGAACCAACGGCTTAGCGTGCTTTACGCGGTCTGAAGGGCTCTCGATATGTGAAGATGGTCACCCATCCACGGTCCGGTTGAAGGCTAGAGGCTCGCCCCTTATCATTATTATTGTTAGCCTTTATTCAACAATCTTACGTACAGGGTGTGGCGTAAGTAATGGTCCACCGTTCAGGATTCGATGAACCAGATAATTAACTATAACAATTAAAAATTTTAACCATTTTTACCCAAGGATTCCAAAAATATTTCATTTTTGTCTTTTAATTACGAAATTTCTACCTTTTATTACATATTTGTTTGTAGTTTCAACAAAAGCCATTATTTTTTCATTCTGATTTCTGTTAATTACTGCTGAATACTAGAGCTATCATGATAAATTATGATTTTTTATGTAAATTCAGCTCTTTTGAAGAAAAAGTTGGTTCTTCTCTAATTTTAACCCGAATTTTTAACACACCATCAAGTCCAAGAGCGATTTCTGTAAAAAAAAACCGGCCAAGTGCGAGTCGGACTCGCGCACCGAGGGTTCCGTACAAACCTGCAGGTCATCATCATCATCATTCGTCATCATCGTTTATGAAATTAAATGTTTTTTTTTTTTAATTTTTATATTTGAGTTGACTGAATGAAAGGTAAATTGTGGTTTACGATTTATGACGTATTAAAAAAAAACTACTTACTAGATCTCGTTCAAACCAATTTTTGTTGGTAGTTTTCATGGTAATGTACATCATATATTTTTTTTAGTTTTATCATTCCCTTATTTTAGAAGTTACGGGGGGGGGGACACACATTTTACCACTTTGGAAGTGTCTCTCGCGCAAACTTAACTTCAGTTTAGAAAAAAATGATATTAGAAACCTGAATTTTATTTTTAAAGACCTATCCATAAATACCCCACACGTAAGGGTTTGATTAATTATTTTTTTTGTGTTTCAGTTCTATGTATGGGGAACCCCAAATATTATTGTTTTAAAAAAAAATGATATTAGAAACCTCAATATCATTTTTGAAGACCTATCCATAGATACCCCACACGTATGGATTTGATGAAAAAAAAATTTTTGAGTTTCAATTCTATGTATGGGGAACCCCAAATATTATTGCTTTTTTTCTATTTTTGTGTGAAAATCTTAATGCGGTTCACTGAATACATCCACTTACCAAGTTTCAATAGCACAGCTCTTATAGTTTCGGAGAAAAGTGGCTGTGACATACTCGGACAGACAGACAGACAGACAGACAGACAGACATGGCGAATCTATAAGGGTTCCGTTTTTTGCCATTTGGCAACGGAACCCTAAAAACGCCTTGTGTAAAAAAGTTTAAATTTTTTAATTGTTATAGTTAATTATCTGGTTCATCGAATCCTGAACGGTGGACCACTACTTACGCCACACCCTGTATATGTTTCTTACATGCTAAGTTACATTATTGTACACCAGTTTCGCGAAGATTGTGTTGCTTCCCAGCAAAAGCCTCCCCTAAAGCTTGCCAGCCATGCTTTTAATGTCGTCCTCCCATCTACGACGCTGTCTCCCTTTCTTTATTTTATAGTGACTTGGAAATCGGTTGGTTACGTCCTTGGCCCATTTCTCCTTCTTGCTCCTCATCATGTGGCCTGTCCACCTCTATTTTAGGTTCTTTATGCAGTATGTCACACTCGTTACTCCAGTTTGCTTGCGAATTGTTTGTAATTGTATTCTGTATCACAGTTGGATATTGAGCACACTCCTTTCCATATTATGTTCACCCCTTATTACATGGGACTTAAATATGACTGTACTCATAGGTACACCTCCGCCCAACCCTTCTAGGAAACAAAGTCTGACGTCATGTTAAATCTCTATGCTGTCAAAGGTCTCCAAAATCTGTTTTTTTGCAAAGAGTTCCTGTATTGGTTATATGACGTTTCTTCTTTACTCCATTCTGCAAAACAATGTCCTACATAAGAGTCATGTAGGATGATTTCTTTCGGAAACATAAAATTCAAGATAAGTATACAACATATCCCATAGGGGTCATTGTACTCATCATTATGAACAACTTTTACTTTGGGACCAAACCTGAAATCGCGAAAAAAAAATCAGCTGTTTCATACATTTTGGTCGAGTAGGTATTGAACTTTTGAATGAAACAGCAGATTTTTTTTTCGCGGTTTCAGGTTTGGTCCCATAGTAAAAGTTGTTCATAATGATGAGTACAATGACCCCTTAAGAGGCTGTGCGTTAATTACGTTACATGTTGTATATCATAATTAGCCTATATTATTCCCACTGCTGGGATACAGGCCTCCTTTCGGTGAAAGGGAGTGGGCCGTAATCTACCACGCGGGCCCATTGCGGGTTGCGGGTTAAGTATGTATCATCATTTCAGCCGAAAGACGTCCACTGCTGGACATAGGCCTCCCCCAATTTGGGGGTTTTTGCCATAATTGCCACGCTTGGCAGGCGGGTTGGCGATCGCAGTATGGTGGTAAAATGCATAGAGAACGCTGCTGCCCATTCTCTAGTAAGTCCTTTAGTCGCCTTTTACGACACCCACAGGAAGAAATGGGTAAGTAAGCCTGCCGGGCCGGGCTTAAGTATGTATACTTTAGTAAAATTATTTACTTACAAAATAGCTACAAACGCAAATTTAAAACAATGGGTTTTACATTCACAGTACGGAACTCTAAAACAGACTAGTTTTCTAGTACTTTAGTGCTAATAGGAGCCTTTAAAGAGCTAAATGGACCTCTTCGGGCTCAGATGTGGGAACCGAACGAGTTTTTTTAACCGACTGCTCACGTTTGAGGTCAATGAAGAAATAGTAATGATTTTGTATAGGTGTTTATAGTATGGTATTGGGCATTAGAGTTCAAGATAAGATAAGAAGGTAGACTGTTTATTTTTCCCCAAAGTGACCGTGACGAAAAATTGTGGCGGCGGGATTTTATCACGCACTGAATTTTCAACTCTCGGTTTTGAACCGAGCATTGAGAATCGAACAAAGCATGTATTTTACCATAACACTGCGATCGCCAACCTCCCTACTTAGCGTGGCGAGTATGGAAAACCCCTCTTGGGGAGGCATATATCTAGCAGTGGACATCTTTCGGCTGAAATGATAATAATGATGATGAATGAGATATGAATATCTATAAAACTTATAAAACTACAAAAAAATATATTCGAACTTTGTTCAAAAGGCAGCTTTGTACAATTATTACAACCAAACGACTGTCATGCTCTGATTTTTGGAAATTGATAAAAAATATCTAAGATCTACGAAAAATTACAGAAAGACGCGGTTCGCTGACCTTCGCCCAACGAGTAATGAAAAACTTTTTATAAGTATTTGTTTTGTTTTTGCTTCACTTGTATGTGTGTATGTTTGTTTGTAACCGACTCCTTATAGCGCGATTTTGACCCACTTTAAACGACCAGATTTCATTCAAACTTTGCACACCTGTCAAGGACTGATGATAATGCAATAATTTTATAAATTTGTGCCATTAGCCTTGCCAGGGTTACCAGGACAGCAAAAAAACTATCTTCGAAAACTACGCTGACATACGTCACAAACTAATTTGCGCCATTATCCTTGCCAGGGTTACCAGGACAGCAAAAAAAAACTGTCTTCGAAAACTACGCTGACATACGCCACAAACTACGCTGACATACGTCTCAAAATTCGAAACACCCTAAAAAATAGAAAATAAATAATAGTTTAAAAAAACTAAAAAACACGCTTCCATTGAAAACCAAACTAAAAAGTACAACAACAGTTTTCAATGGAAGCGTGTTTTTTAGTTTTTTTTAAACTATTTTTTTTTTTTTTTGTTCTCGATATGGATACCCAACACGTAGGTAAAGTATTGCTAAGTAATTTAATCTGACCCTGAATTCCCGTTTGTTCACACGAAAGTCAAAAAAAAATAACAACCGACTTCCTTAAATAAACACTATAAAGTGAAAAATTACTTTAATTTCGGAAGTCGATATCTTAGGATCTGTATTTAAGGTTTTTTTCGCCACCGACTTCCGAAATTAAAGTTATTTTCACTTTGTAGTGTTTTTTTTTTTTACGGAAGTTGGTTGTTATTCTTTTGTAAAAAGTTTTTATCTATACATCTATACATCTATACAAATAAATAAAATTGGAGTGTCTGTTTTTAATATTAAGATAACCACTTTTTTCTAAGTGTATATGGATGTATACACGATACATATACCAAAACAACATTTTTTACAATTTTTGTCTGTCTGTCTGTCTGTCTGTTCGTTCCCGCTAATCTCTGAAATGGCTGGACCGATTTTGACGGGACTTTCACTGGCAGATAGCTGATGTAACAAGGAGTAACTTAGGCTATTTTTATTTTAGAAAGATTCTTTTATTTTAGAAAAAAAAATAACTATCTTCGAAAACTACGCTGACATACGTCTCAAAATTCGAAAAACCCTGGCTGAATCCTACGAAATAGATCAAAATAATGTACTACAGTATTGTACACCTTAAAAAGGCCTACAAAAATGTCCTCAATGGTATATGTCTATCTCTTAGGGATAACCCACAATAACCATATTTTATCTTTTACTTTTTACGAGAAATAAGGGCTTATTTACGAAGCGATTTTAAGCAATACAGCATTAATCCTAATCCAATTAAGTACCTTAAATACATTGTGCATTTAATATAGATCAATATGGCCCTTTACAGCATGTAATTTAAATGAATATCTTAGAAGATATTAGAGATTTAAAAAGTGGGCGCAGAGCGCATTGGCAGGGGCCGAGTAGTACAGGATAAGTAGGATTGTAATTCATATTACTTTGGCTTCATAGTAACTGCGAATATCATGTGTGTTCATTATACTCAAAATAAACCTAATAGTATTATTCCAAGTAAGAGACCGCGAAATGGCTTAGATGTTTAGATTTTTGGATGTTTGTTTCTCAATGATGCAAAGACGGCCAAACGGATTTAGATCGAATTTGGCACAAAGATATAGGTATTATATCATGGATACGTAACAGATAGGATACCTACTTTATCCCGGTAGTAGGTTCCCGGGTGATATTTTCCGACAGCTATACGGGCCAAGCCACTGGCAAAAGTACTATTCCTATAATTATGTTCGGTGTCTAGTAAATGATTGAGTGTCTGTATAGGTAAAATAGGAGCGTTAAGAAAAACCAGGACAACTTATATTCAACTAAACCAAGCTCTATGTCACAGTCTTCTTAAAAACACCAACACACATGATGTTCTCATAAACTATGAATCCTAAGTAATATGAGTTATAATCCTACTACTAATAATATTATAAATGTGAAAATATGTATGATTGGGTGTTTGTTTCTCAATCACGCAAAAATGGCTGAATGGATCTGGATCGAAAATAGCACACAGAGTCTATATTACCTATATAACCTGGAATAACACTTTCTTATCGCTGTAGTACGTCCTCTTGCATTAATTTCCGACATCCACGCGGGCGAAGCCGCGGGCAAAAGCTAGTTTTTAATATTATGGTAAGTATATACCTTGCACTAATCTAATCGCGCTATTCGTTCATTTGTCGCGCAAATACTTAATGCAAATTTAAGACGTATATCGTTTTCACATGGACCCCATTGTCAAAATGGAACTAAATTAAAATGAAACCACATGGGAAGCAACAGCTTTCAAATAAAAAAAGAATCATCAAAATCGGTTCACCCAGTCAAAAGTTTGAGCTAACAAACATTTAAAAAAATTCAGTCGAATTGATAACCTTCTCTTTTTTTTTTTGAAGTCGGTTATAAAAAAATTCGCGGCCTGTGTTTGACCTTTCAACTAAAGCCTCCACACCATCTCAACATTCTAAACCAAAGATACCATTATATTTAAAATTACATTTGCTATATAACTATTAGATGTAATTAACACAATACTACGCTAATTGCCTCACGATAGCCGGAGCACTAGTTTGACCTACATCTAGTAATCTAGTATTTATTGTGAAGCAAGCTGTGGCAGGCATGCATGTTAATGTGAATTTGATTAACTTGGTTGAGGCTTAACATCTTAGTTTGAAGGACTAATACATGAACTACATAGACGTCAAGCAATATATGTAGTACTAGCTTTTGCTTGCGGCTTTGCTCGTGAAGATTGGAAAATATCCCACGGGACCGTACGCATGGCAAGAAATAAAGCTATACATTTCCAGTGTAAGCTGACATCTCATTGTACGGAAAACCTATATAATGCGAAGTCTGTTAAAACTAGTTTTGTATAGCTTTATATGTAGCCGTGTTTCCTACCGGTAAACCAGCATCAGACAGCATCTCATCATCATCATTTCAGCCGTAAGACGTCCACTGCTGGACTTAAACCTCCCCCAATTTGGGGGGCTTTGCCATAATCGCCACGCTTGGCAGGCGGGTTGGCGATCGCAGTATGGTGGTAAAATGCATAGAGAACGCTGCTGCCCATTCTCTAGTAAGTCCCTTAGTCGCCTTTTACGACACCCACAGGAAGAAATGGGGTGGTGTTATTCTTACAGCATCTGTCTGGTATTAATTCTGAAATAAACCTTTTTGGCACCACTGTGAGGTTTTTTTTTCTTTGCACGTTATTATATTTCGTGTATTACAAACTGTGTCCAAATAAACGGTGTTATTCCAGGTTGTAAACTATTTGTGTGCCGAATTTCATCCAGATCCGTTTCGCCGTTTTTGCGTGATTACGGAACAAACACCCAAACAAGTAAACATGCAAACAGACGACTTTCAAATTTATCTACACAATTTTTCCATATCTACACTTATTATAAAGAGCTAAAGTTTGTAGGTTTGTTTGTAGGAAGTAATGTCTGAAACTAGCAGTCGGAACTACTCAATCTGTATGGTTCTTTCCTCAAAAGACCATTTCAGATCCCAATCTACACGATCTTCACATGATGTGACCAAGATTTTGTAAGGACTTTAAAAAAGACTGTGACCTCTAAGAACCTAGTTACAGAATTAAAATTATTTATCATGTAACCGATTTTTATTTCAATTTAACCAATTACAACCTTTGGAATATTTACTGCGGTTGATTAGTCAGATAAATGAAGCTAATTGCCCATTCTAAAGCGTAGTAGATTCCTGTAGAAAAAAATACGAGCTAGAAACTCCATCGGACAACATGGTCTTATCCATGTTACTCTCGTGTCTTGTTTCTTTTTCATTTCAAAACTCGTGCTTCTTTGAAACTAAAAGCGCAATAAGCTATTTTCTGGATCAACAGTTACGTATTATAGCAATAGAAAGTGAAAAAAAAATCTCAATAAAACATTGCAGTTCAAATAGATTTTACATAGGTATGTTACTAGTTTACTTAAAACCTTTTTTATTAGTCTTTATTTTTCCACTGCTGGGCAAAGGTCTCCCTTCTCTCCTTCCACCTCCCTCTGTCCAGAACTGCTACGGACCAGTATTTATGAAAAGTGTCCAGCTTAACTATTCACAACCATCCGACCGGCTTTCGTATTGAAAATGACACATTTCGATAATCCTAATTTGCCTTGCTCACGTTAACAAACCGCTGCCGGAAGAGCTATTTGATTGAAACTATCAATTTTTTTAGTTTTGGATTTGAAAGCAGAATTTATAGGATTCCTACGATATTGGTAATTGATATTCGATTTGTTACATTAGCATATCTGAATAGGTATACCATTCATCGCACCGTCTCCGTCTGGGCCTCCCGCGATATCGTTTGCATTAAGCGGGATCCACTGGGTCGTAAGTTTGACTCAATAACCGCCTGACAGCGGCAGAAGTGTCAAATGCAATTCCATTTAAGCGAGGTAGCTTTCCGAGTGACATCAGAGGGGCAGTTCCTATAATTTTAAGAAGTTTCACACTTAGATCTTAGTGTCAATCTGTCAAAAATACCTCGAGTTCCATATATTTTTGACATTTGAATTTGCGCCGAGTTGAGACTGCAACTAGACTTTAATTTGATTTTAATTAAAAGAGTTTCCCTTCAGTTTTCACTTTATCGTGTAATTTTTTAAGGAATAATAGAGTTATTGGATGAAATAACAGGAAGAAAATATGAAAAAAACGGACAAAATCCAAATCAAAATTTGAAGGATAAACTTATAAGGAAAAGATCCGGGATTACTGATATCTTGCAGCGTATCGATTGCTTACAGAGCAAGTAAGATGAAGCAGTGGGCTGGCCATGTTGGTGGAAAAACTAATGGCCGGTGGAACAGACGAATTTTGGAGTGGAGAACGCACCGGCCAGAATGGATAGACTGACGACCCTAAAAAGGTGGATGAGACAGACTGGATGCGGAAGGCGGAGGACAGGGTGTTCTGTCAAAGCCTGGAAGAACCTATGTTCAGATCTGGAATGCGATAGGCTGTTTTGCTTAAGACAAGAAGCAAAACAGCCTCTCTATCTAGCTAAGAAGATCAGTGATATCAAATTGAAAACAAATGAAACTAGGTACTACGCATAGACCAGCTCAAAATCAAAGTACTGCCATTGTACATGCCTATAGTTCTCAGAAAAAGCCCATCATCTAAACCCGTATAACCATTAGACCTACATCTATAAGCATAACCGACCAATAATATTTCTAGAACTACGGCACAGACTTCCTCTCAGTGAGAGGGAGTGGGCTGTCATCTATACGTAACACACGGACCCAGTGTGGGCTGGTAGCTATGTCTCATGCCTTCGAATTTTTGTTTCAAAGTCATAATGTTTTCCTCGTGACAGTGGTGATGAAATAATTTAAACTAAAGATTACCTCTCTAGGTTTGAACCTTTACTACTTACACACTCATAAGTCGCGCCCGTTACAACCTGGCCATCACAGCTCCTCAACCCATAATTACTTTTATTCCCAATTTTTTCTTTATCCACTATAAAACCTGCCACACAAGCCTACATGTGTTCGGGGCCTAAGAAACGTACCAGTGTTCCCCCTGGGGACTTTGCCAATCTTTCTCAGACCTCGTTAAGTTCCGCCGGTGTTCCCCCAACGGTATACATATTGATTCTTACGTAATTTTAGCTTTTATGTTAGATTTCTTTGTTGGTTGATTTATTTTTGTGGCTTCTTGTAAATGGAGTTCGGTGCTTCTGTGGTCTAATAAAGATATTTGATTTAGTCTTTATCAATGTGATATTTCATTTGAATCGGTCGAAACAGTGGACGACTTCGGCTGAAGTGGTGATGATGTGGTATTTAAAGAAAAAAAAAAACAATTTCTGCGTAATGAAATGACATGTTTATTTAAGCCATTGGCGCGGGTGCACATGTGTGTGCGCAGACACAGGGGCACTCACTGTTCACTCGCTCTTATAGTAAGACGAGACGGCAACCCCTTTTTTTTTTTTTGGATGGGAAATCATCAATTCTCCCGCTCTGGGCGGAGCGGGAGGGCGTGTCAGACTTCTACTGACTAAAACCCACCCGTGTTCCTTCAGTTGCCCATGTGCCGGAGCCACGGTATCTCTTTCGAACAATCACGCTACCCCGGCAGGCACCGCTCCGAGCAGACCCCTTCAGAGACGGCAACCCCTTAGTTTCTGTTGTCATCGTTTCGTATTGTCTTGTGTTTGTGAGTAAATTAATATGATTAATGGCTAGTTTATTTATAAGTATTAAATAATGCATTTTGAAACTGTTTTGCACTCCTCGTCACTTGTCCTTATAGGTTCATTAGAAAACCAGCGTCAGGCAGCATCTGTCTGACATTAATGCTGAAATGAACCTTTTTGGCGCAGCCGTGAGGCACACACATGTTGTTTTTTTTTTATTTTTTTTTTTTTATGTTATTTTATTTTGTGATTTACGAACTGTGTCAAATAAAAGGTATTCTTTCTTTCTTTCAACCCAACACGGTTGTTAAAGTATCAATGTAAATACTAATGCATTATCACCATACTTCCTGATTCCATACCATCCCTCCCCCCCCCCCCAATCCCATTCGTTCATTTTCTTCCGGAAACAATCATTCGACACAACTCACTCGAGAACTCGGAAGCAACACGGCGCATGCATTCCGCTGCCGGCTCTAAAATATAATCCACCATTTTGCTAACAAACCAACCTACAGACTTGCAACAATTCTGTGAAGTGTTAAGTGCGTTCAAAGGGACGTCCCTGAACTGTGTGTGGGACTAGAGGTGCCACCGAGAAGCCGTCGACGGAGTGAAAACGAATGAGTCTACCTTTCTTTCCCTCCCAATTCTCCACGTGTTAGTGCATGACTGAAGGCTCGCCTATGGCCACAGTCCCCTCGAAGGCTTAACAGAAGAGACATCAGGCGCAAGGCCAACCGCTTAACGTGCTTTCCGAGGCACGGGGTATCGCACCGCCAACTTCCAAACTCCGGGCTGTTACTAAGAAATTTCTAATGAAAAAACCCAATAACACTTTGCCCGATCTGCGAATCTACCTAGACCCCACGCTCAGCAGTCGCTCTGGTGCAATGGTACAATGTACGAAATTCTTACGAATTTTTCCTTTCTCAATAAATAAGCTACCCAACACAAAAATGATTTTTCAATTCGGACCAGTACTTCCTGAGATTAGCGCGTTCAATCAAACAAAAAAACAAACAAACTCTTCAGCTTTATAATAATAAGTATAGATTCAAAATAGATGCCTAATTCAATCTATACTAATATTATAAAGTGGTAAAATTAGCATGTTTTTATGTAAGGGACATTCTCTGGAACGACTTTGAAAAATTCTTGTCGCATTTGATAGTCCAATTCTTGAAGAAGGTTTTAGACTATTGAACACACTACGACCGTAAGGAACCGAGTAAAAAAAATAATACACAAAACGCTAAGAGATAACGAAGTCATATAACGCTATGGGAAAACCAACAACAATATAGCGGGCGAGCAATGCGATGCTGTAGGATATAATTATTTAACGTTGAAACAAGAAATTTCACGCGGGCAGAAACTAACTATCGATATTCCCGCAAGTAAAAAAACATAGGTTAATGAGCTTTTAAAAATACAAAAACATTTCATAGCAATAGAGATTCTATCACATGTAAGACCACCAAAGATGTTTGCATCTCAAAGCTTAAAAATTCAGAATCCATCAGAAGGCTAATTACTTCGGCGTACTCTCGTAAATCAGAACGTCCTGAATTTCACTTCGTCTTGTACTTACTGAGAAGATAACTAGGAGTTGTAAGTAATCTTTTCTCTTTATATTTTACCTGAATGAGTTCAATTAACGTTCCTTTTAATAAGAAGACTAGTATTAATATACAATATTTACTTATTATGTAAGTTAACAGACATATCGCACACCTAGATCTAAAGTAAGACAATTCAAAAATTGTGTATTTTGAGTTATCATTGTATTCATTTGTTTAGGCTGGAGGGGGGTGACATGCATTGATTCAACTAAAGAAGACTAATGCCATCTAGCGACGAATCTTTAAAGTTTAATTGAACTTGTTAAGTTGGATAGCTGCGTAGGGTTATCGAGCATATGAATACAATGATAACTCAAAATTCTCAATTTTTGTGTTGTCTTACTTTAGATCTAGGTGTGCGATATAATAATATTAATATTACGTACATGTACGAGTATATACTACAGAGAGAAAAGAAGCTGAGATCATCAAAAACTTCTTCCGCAACTCTGTCAATGGGAAAAGAGCCCAAAAGGCTGGCAGCATTGCCATTTTGCATGGCGATGCGGATTCTTTTACCGAAACAAATGCCAGTCTTCTTGTCACGTAAAGAGTTATTTATTATTCCTTTTAATTTCCTAATTACAAAAAAACTAAAAATAATAAGTTCAAAGTTTGAATGTATCGAACATAGTATTTGTGGCCCATAAACTGGAAGGTTAACCGTGGTGATCTCATCGTATTTTAACTAACCGAATTAAAAAAAGGATGAGGTTCTATGATCGTCAGGATATTTTAAGAAGTCTTATTAGGAAGGCACTAGAAAGTGGTTAAGTGCGGGGGTTTTGAGGGACTGTCTTATGTAATTTCGACGTTCGAAAAGTGCTGATCCTCAGCCTAATTTGAATAAATGACTTTTGATTCTGATTAATAAGCCTCTGGTGTCCGTCCGTTCGTTCGTTCGTCCGTCTATCCGTCCTTCTTTCTGTCGTTTCAACTGCTGGTTGTTATAAACTATGCGAGTTTGTATTCAACTTAACAATGCGACTTGGTAACCGATTTAGAAAACGCTTTCAGAAAAATCACAAATAATAATAATATGCAATTCTTACGAATTTCCCTTCACAGCTCATCTTTTCCTCATTAAAACCATCTTTCCCGAAGATTACATAACTTCATCTGCTATCAATTCCTTGGAAGATGTCGTCAGCGCAGTTAAACGGGTCATTAAGTAACCAATGGCGCGTTCAGAGGGCGCCACTAGACCGAAACTACCTACGGAATCCGTTTGATTGTACTAATTGTTTTCGAGAAGCTCTCCTGAATTCCTATGTCTGGATTTGGAGCTGAAGTTTAGTGTAGAAAGCTTTATTTTAATATGTTTTTTGTGAAGGTACCTAAATATCCTTTGTAGTACTTTTTTTTGAAGTGAAAACTTCTTTAGCGGCGTTGAGCACTTTTTCTGTAATGGGTATAAAATCTTAAACTCGCGTCAGGACACGTGACCTGATCGAAAAAGCGTAGGACGGATGGAGAGTAGACAGCTATCCCCTCTCTACGGCGCGGCGAAAATGTATGCCTGGGCCTACTGTTTCGTTTAGGCGGCGCAGGGCGCTTGCGCGAATGTTCGTCTATGTTACAGCGTGCCACGCGCATCCATGGATGGTGACAGCTGATGGCTCGACCGTCTGTGTAGTGATCACATTGTTGTGTATTCGTAAAATTCGTGAATATAAAGTGCTTAAAATATGGAAATTGAACAACAAATTATTCCCTAACCATTCCAAAATATCAAACATGCTCAACGTTAATAATCAAGTTTTCACTTCTGCCGGCACTCCCGGAGTGCAATTTTTTGTATAGTATTTTTCAAGACCGTGTTTTCTTGGAGAAGATTCATCGTCATTTCAGCCGTAAGACATCCACTGCTGGATATGGCTCTCACCCAATTTGGGGGGCTTTACCATAATTGCCACGCTTGGCTGGCGGGTTGGCGATCGCAGTATGGTGGTAAAATGAATAGAGAACGCTGCTACCATTCTCTAGTAAGTCCCTTAGTCGCCTTTTACGAATCCTGCGTGAAGAAATGAGATGGTGCTATTCTTTACGTTCGCCACTACACGAAACAATTTTACAATTAACAACATGTTATTTCAAACTACACAACATGAATTGAATGCACTAGGTACACATCCCTTTTTGCCTTCAAGCTGCGGCAAACACAAACGAGGGCGAGGGAACACAGTAGTAAGCCAGTGTGTGTTCTTGTGTATTATTTGTGTACTCGTTCACCTACTTGTGTATTACTTGTGTAATTGTTTAGTGTGTATTGAAAAGTGAGGCAAACGGGGTGAAGTAACAGGAAAAAAACGTGTTAAAAAGAGTGAAATGGTGCTGGCAACATTTGAATTCTGATTTCAAAATTAAACTGATAGCATTTTTTTAAATCATTCATCATCATCATTTCAGCCGTAAGACGTCCACTGCTGGACTTAGGCCTCTCCCAATTTGGGGGGCTTTGCCATAATCGCCACGCTTGGCAGGCGGGTTGGCGATCACAGTATGGTGGTAAAACGTATAGAGAACGCTGCTGCCCATTCTCTAGTAAGTCCCTAAGTCGCCTTTTACGACACCCACGGGAAGAAATGGGGTGGTGTTATTCTTTGTGTCCGGCACCACACGGTACATTTTTTTAAATAATGGGTATAAAATAAGGGTTCTGTCTTTTAGAAAAAAAAAACCGTTTATTGTAAATCCTAGTATCGTTTAACGAACTAACTTCTGCCCGTGACATCGTCCGTGTCTCTCTTCTTGCTGGACGTAATGCACTTCGCGAGCCCAGTGCGGATTTGTAGATGTCACATATCTTCGAATTTTTGGTTCTAAGATATAAGGTTTCCTCACGATGTTTTCTTTCACCGGTTAGAGATCAGTGGTCATTCAATAATTTACACAACCATCTCTCTGGGTTTGAACCTACAAGTCCGAGGGCCGGACGTAAGGAATATTACCACCCTCTTTAACACGCTTTATATTTGCTTCACTTGTGTGTTTGTTTGTAACCGACTTCTTATAGCGCGAATTTGGCCCACTACAAAAGACCAAATTTCATTAAAACTCTGTAGACTTATCGAGGACCAATGACAATACTATAATTTCATAAATTTGTGCCAATATCGTTGCCAGGGTTACCAGGATAGCAAAAAAACTGTCTTCGAAAACTACGCTGACATACGTTTCAAAATTCAAAACACCCTAAAAAAAATAGAAAATAAATAATAGTTTAAAAAAACTAAAAACCGGCCAAGTGCGAGTCGGACTCGCGCACCGAGGGTTCCGTACAAACCTGCAGGTCATCATCATCATCATTCGTCATCATCGTCTATGAAATTAAATGTTTTTTTTTTAATTTTTATATTTGAGTTGACTGAATGAAAGGTAAATTGTGGTTTACGATTTATGACGTATTAAAAAAAAACTACTTACTAGATCTCGTTCAAACCAATTTTCGTTGGTAGTTTTCATGGTAATGTATATCATATATTTTTTTTAGTTTTATCATTCCCTTATTTTAGAAGTTACGGGGGGGGGGACACACATTTTACCACTTTGGAAGTGTCTCTCGCGCAAACTATTCAGTTTAGAAAAAAATGATATTAGAAACCTCAATTTCATTTTTAAAGACCTATCCATAGATACCCCACACGTAAGGGTTTGATTAAAAATTTTTTTTGTGTTTCAGTTCTATGTATGGGGAACCCCAAATATTATTGTTTAAAAAAAAAATGATATTAGAAACCTCAATATCATTTTTAAAGACCTATCCATAGATACCCCACACGTATGGGTTTGATGAAAAAAAAATTTTTGAGTTTCAATTCTATGTATGGGGAACCCCAAATATTATTGCTTTTTAGGGTTCCGTTGCCAAATGGCAAAAAACGGAACCCTTATAGATTCGCCATGTCTGTCTGTCTGTCTGTCTGTCTGTCCGAGTATGTCACAGCCACTTTTCTCCGAAACTATAAGAGCTGTGCTATTGAAACTTGGTAAGTGGATGTATTCAGTGAACCGCATTAAGATTTTCACACAAAAATAGAAAAAAAGCAATAATATTTGGGGTTCCCCATACATAGAATTGAAACTCAAAAATTTTTTTTTCATCAAACCCATACGTGTGGGGTATCTATGGATAGGTCTTCAAAAATGATATTGAGGTTTCTAATATCATTTTTTTTTAAAACAATAATATTTGGGGTTCCCCATACATAGAACTGAAACACAAAAAAAAAATTTAATCAAACCCTTACGTGTGGGGTATTTATGGATAGGTCTTTAAAAATGAAATTGAGGTTTCTAATATCATTTTTTTCTAAACTGAATAGTTTGCGCGAGAGACACTTCCAAAGTGGTAAAATGTGTGTCCCCCCCCCCCGTAACTTCTAAAATAAGGGAATGATAAAACTAAAAAAAATATATGATGTACATTACCATGAAAACTACCAACGAAAATTGGTTTGAACGAGATCTAGTAAGTAGTTTTTTTTTAATACGTCATAAATCGTAAACCACAATTTACCTTTCATTCAGTCAACTCAAATATAAAAATTAAAAAAAAAACATTTAATTTCATAAACGATGATGACGAATGATGATGATGATGACCTGCAGGTTTGTACGGAACCCTCGGTGCGCGAGTCCGACTCGCACTTGGCCGGTTTTTTCTATTTTTATGTGAAAATCTTAATGCGGTTCACTGAATACATCCACTTACCAAGTTTCAATAGCACAGCTCTTATAGTTTCGGAGAAAAGTGGCTGTGACATACTCGGACAGACAGACAGACAGACAGACAGACAGACAGACAGACATGGCGAATCTATAAGGGTTCCGTTTTTTGCCATTTGGCAACGGAACCCTAAAAACACGCTTCCATAGATATCAATAAAAAAATTATACCTTAAAAAGCACTCCACGCTTTTTTTCCATTCTTTTCTACTTTCTTACTCTCTTTTAGTTTGGTTTACTATGGAAGCGTGTTTTTTAGTTTTTTTTTTTTTCTCCTGGGTGTCGTAGAAGGCGACTCTCTAAGAATCTGCATCAGCAGCGTTCTCATTTCAAAATCAAAAAATCAAAAGCCATTTATTCAAACTAGGCTGAGAGTCAGCACTTTTTGAACGTCAAAGTTACATGAGACAGTCCCCCCAAAACGCCCACCCTTCGACACTTCCTAGTGCTTTAGCTGGGAAGAAGAAGTGGCGGAACAAACTCCCCAGCAGCACAGCTGTCTGTTAAGTTAGAAGAACTTGATTCTATACAGTATTAGGTAAGTAATTAATATTATAAAACAAAACAAAACATACATCAAATTATGCGTCATATGTCAGCTAGCACACGCCAATATACGAACAAAACATTAAAAAACTAAACTCAAGCTGAAATAATAAAATCGTAAATAGAACTTAAAACCTAAATAAGAGCCTCCGGGTATAACGGGCGTGCCCGCTTACATACACAACGATGAGGAAAGCTAATTCTGATTCTGGTTGAAAGAACATAAACATTGAGTTAATTACTATTCTTATCGTTTAAGAAGTCGTTGATAGAATAGTATGCCTTTGAACAAAGGTTGGATTTTACTTTAGCTTTAAACTCATTAAACTGCAAATCTAGGAAAGCAGAGGGAAGCTTGTTGAAAAAGGTAATACCAAGACCAACAAATGAATTATGAACCTTATGAAGCCGAATTCAATTTACCACCATACTACGATCGCCAACCCGACTGCCAGTCGTGGCGATTATGTCAAACACTCCCCTTTTGGGTAGGCCCATGTCCAACAATGGACATCCTCCGGCTGAAATGATGATGATGGTGATATTGATGTTATAGCGTGAAATCGTAAATAATAATCGTGAAAACATTTAAAAAATCTAATATTTTCTCTATACAAATAACGTTTGCATTTACACGAGAAAGATCGTCCGTGAAACAATTAACACCTAATTAATAAAAACCAGGAAAAGCATCGTGAGAATATCCTATTACACGAACCATTTATTATAATTGTAACATTTTCCTCCTCATGAATTATAAGGTGCCAACACACCTGGTCATCATCAGTCAAGCCTCATTTATTACCTGGGGAGAAATGAGGACCTTAACAAATGAGTGTTACGTATTTCTGGTTTGGAGAAACAGGGTGTAAGGTCCTCTCAACTCCGTAGATAAGGGAGAGGATCTTCCGACCACACGAGCGTCGTGTTTGGTAGGCAACTGCCATATGATACTGCTCCTGTTTCTTGTGGATAAATTTTGTATTCTGACATTTGAGGAGTAATTACTCCACCTGCTCTCACGTCCCGTCCCCTGGCATTCACCAGGTTACTGGTCCACCTTGTGGGAGACCTTCCAAGGCTACGGTTTCCGGTAAGCAGTCGCCACTCCCGAACTTTTTGGCCCCATCGGCCATCTGTTCTGCAAACAATGTGCACTACCAACTACCACTAAAGTATGGGAATCCTTCGGGCTGTGTCGGTTACCTAGGTTCTCCTACGGATCTCTTTCTCATTTGATCGCATAGGGAAACTCCAAGCATAGCCCTCTACATTGCCCTTCGGGTGAATTTTAACTTTCTAATGAGGTTAATTGTGAGCAACCACGATACAGTGCCATTGGTCGTTATTGGCAACACGCACTGGTCAAAAATTTTCGTCTTGAGACACTGCGGTATGTGGAACGAGAAGATATTGCGTAACTTCTCGAACTCTGTCCGGTCGAGTCGAATTCAACGATTAACCTCTTTCTCGGAGTTGGATCTATCTTACTGGAGAGATTTTGATAGAAAACTATGCGATCCTCGTTAGCTCGCTAGCTAGTGTGTACTTAGTGTTAATGGTTAGTATGTAGTCATTATTAGTTTAGAATGAAATTCATAACTAGCCAACTCATGATTATAAACCGACAAAGACAAACATAGATCGTTCTAGATAAGTTCTAGATTCCTAGTACCAAGTTTGAATAGTAGATGCTAAAGTTTTAATTGGTCCGAGTGTTCTAGTGCATCTATTTAACAGTCGTAAGTGTCTTCAAGTAAAGCCTAAACTTCGTTTAAATTAAGTTTAAGTAAATCATACTGATTTTAAGGATTAAATGGTAATTTAATTTTTAAATTGAATGATTTTTTTCAGATTTGCTTTCTGATTACATTTTGGTGAACTTAGTACTTTGCTATCGAGATAAATTTTGTGTTAGGTCAAATACCACTGAATTGATTAGAGCGCTATTTTTGAATGGAAAATAGCTAGTAAAACTAAGAAAAATCCGGCCAAATGCGTGTCAGCCCACGCATAATGAAGGATTCCATAGTTGGGATGAATAAATCACAAGAACAAACTTAACATTGTAGTGGAATAACATATTCTCCCATACTTTCCAGCTGCAAATGTAAGTTGGTCGACTATTATTCGTAAACTTGTAAAATCTACTTAGCTATCATAGTTTTGCCGTTAAACTTAACAATAATGAGCACTTTAATGCTTGATATTTCACAAACGGATAACATAGTTGTTTTTTTATATCAGTTAATGCCTACAAACGGTATATCTAAAGAATTTAATGTTCATATAGACAGACAAAAACGTGTGTAAAAAAATGTGAAATACCAAATATTGTTAGGGAGCTGGCGAGCAAAATTTCGATATGATCAGCACAGAAGGCAGACGTGTTCTGACGATGTTTTCCTTCACCGTTTTGAGAGCAGTAGTGAAGAAATTATTTAAGTGATAAGTGCTTGCTAGGGTTCAAACCCAAGACCTACTATCGTAGCTTTTTAGGGTTCTGTTGCCAAATGGCAAAAAACGGAACCCTTATAGATTCGTCATGTCTGTCTGTCTATCTGTCCGTGTATGTCACAACCACTTTTTTCCGAAACTATTATATAAGAGCTATGCTGTTGAAACTTGGTAAGTAGATGTATTTTATGACAAGAACCGCATTAAGATTTTCACACAAAAATAGAAAAAAAAATATTTGGGGTTCCCCATACATAGAACTGAAACTAAAAAAATATTTTCAAAAAACTTCAAACGCCTACGTGTGGGGTATTTATCGATAGGTCGTCAAAATCAAAATCAAAATCAAAAGTCATTTATTCAAACTAGGCTGAGAGTCAGCACTTTTTGAAAATGATATTGAGGTTTCTAATATCATTTTTTTCTAAACTGAATAGTTTGCGCGAGAGACACTTCCAAAGTGGTAAAATGTGTGTAACGTAACTTCTAAAATAAGGGAATGATAAAACTAACCACTAACCATGTAAACTTCCACCAAAAATTGGTTTGAACGAGATCTAGTTAGTAGTTTTTTTTTTTTAATACGTCATAAATCGTAAACCACAATTTACCTTTCATTCAGTCAACTCAAATATAAAAGTTAAAAAGAAAACATTTAATTTCATAAACATAAACCTTATGCATAAACCGTGAATATCAGCAGGTTTGTACGGAACCCTCGGTGCGCGAGTCCGACTCGCACTTGGCCGGTTTTTAGTTTTTACAAGCGCTATTTTAGAGCGCATTTTTAGAGACTCGATTAAATAAATACCTTTTAATGGTAGACATTTCTTATTGAGTTGATGATCTACAAAAAGATAAGTGAAGATTGCAGCAGGCGCTTTGGGCCAGTGATTAAAGACATAGGATTTGAAGTCATTGGTTCAATTCCTGGACTTGGCAAGGGCCATTGGGATTATCCATCAGGGGTTTCTCAGTCCTGCCAGGGTCGCAGATTTTGTTCCAAAGAGTTATCGTGGCCCTGGTATAGGTAACTGAAGGAACACGGGTGGGTTTTAGTCAGTAGAAGTCTGACACGCCCTCCCGCTGCGCCCAGAGCGGGAGACGTCATTTGATGACGTAACCCAGAAAAAAAAAGGTCGGGCCAAGTGCCATGGGGCCACAATAACTAAGCGTGTGTCAAATTTCATCCCGATACCTTCAGTGGAAGTGGTGAAATTTTATTGTGAAAAACATTTAAGAGAAAGAAAAAGAAATTTAGTGTCATCCTCAAGCCACACGTAATACGCTTTATTATAACTCCATCATCATTTGCTTTACCTTTTCCCACCTATATTTGGGTCGTCTGCTAGTGTAACCGAATGCAGCTGAATACCAGAATTTTAGATGGAGCAACTGCATCTGACCTCCACAACCCAGATACTGGGAAATCAGATACCCTTTGGTAATACTGGTAGTCAGACTTTCAAGCTTCTGACGCCCTGTTAAAACTGTCAAAAATCCACGTGAGACAGTCCTGACAATGCTTAACATACTTTCCAAGGCACACCTTGGTCACCCATCCGCGTTTTAACCGTGGCAATCGTAGCTTAACCAGCACCCTAATTACGAAACGCACTATCAGAATCTGAATGGGATTGAAGATTATTTCTAAACCATTGCGTCCCGACCCCTCCATATTGAGGGAGGCCTATTTCCAGCAGTGGGTGTCTTGCAGCTGAAATGTTGAAATGACAATGAATGATGTTGTATTTGAGATTTGTGGTACTACACCAGCACCCTAATTGCGAAACGCACTATTTATCAGAATCTGAATGGGATTGAATATTATTTCTAAACCATTGCGTCATTTGTTCGAATAAATTGTCGGCTCAGCAACGTAAATAACGCAATGAATGTTGTTTAACTATAAATATGAAACCAATTCCTACCGATAAAAAGTTACGCAATTAGGGGTCTGATCGATCGGCCATGTAGCTGTTATAACTTAGCCACAAGATTACTCTAAGACATATTAATTCACATATCGCTTAAGACTTCAACCCTTTCAGTGTCACGTTGTTATCCCAAATAGCGTTGTGTACCGCTGTCGATGGGTTAATGACGGTTGTAATTATTACGTCACAACAATGATGCCTGGTATTGACAATGTTGGTTTAGTAATATTTGGACTACCGAAGGACATGTCGTGTAAGTGTTTATCGGTATCTCTTAGAAGGGAATAGAATGTTCTCGATTATGTATGTAAGTATACAAATACTACTATACTATACAAATCTATATATGTAAAAATGAATCCCTATTTCCCTTGGTCACGCCATCACGCCTAAACGGCTGGACCGATTTCACTTTTTGTTTTTTGTTGTGTTTGTAATTGTCAGGAGAAGGTTCTTATGAAGGAAAAAATTTAAAAAATTGCGCGGAGAATGAGAAAATTTAAGAACACTTATTTAAGAATTCTTAACAACCATATAATAGGACAATGTAAACTTTTTTTTAATTAGAGGACAATGTCTGTCGGGTCAGCTAGTTATAGATATATAAATAGAGTAAATTTTATACATATTGCGCGATCTTCGCTAAAAGCGGACAATCTTTTTTTTTTTTGGATGGGAAATCATCAAATGACTTCTCCCGCTCTGGGCGGAGCGGGAGGGCGTGTCAGACTTTTACTGACTAAAACCCACCCGTGTTCCTTCAGTTGCCCATGTGCCAGGGTCACGGTATCTCTTTCGAACAATCTCGCGGCCCTGGCAGGCATCAGTCCTAGCAGACCACTTCAGTGTTGCTGACATCTCTTTGAGGCGCGCGTGGAACACTACGCGCCGTCGACCCGAGCCTGGTCCTTACCGGGCGGTGAGCTAAAAGCGGACAACCTTTGCATGGATTAAAACGAGGAGAGACAATACTGTAGGTAGTCAGTGGTGTATCAGTCACAGCATCACTCTGCCAAAAGACGACCACTGCTGGACAAAGGCCTCCCCCAAAAGGAAAAAGTTTGCCATTATCGCCACGCTTGGCAGGCGGGTTGGCGATCGCAGTATGATGGTAAAATGCATAGAGCACGCTGCTGCTCATTCTCTAGTAAGATCCTTCTACAACATCCACAGGAAGAAATGGAATCGTGCTATTCCGGCACCACACGGAAATATAGACAGACAATTATTTTATTTTATTTATTCGGGAAAACAAACAATTTCAAATTAAGATTTACAAAAAAAAAAAACCGGCCAAGTGCGAGTCGGACTCGCTTCGTACCATAAGACGTTGCTTCGTACCAAATTTCAAAATTCTAGATCGACTGGAAGTACCCTTTAGGTTTTGATTCCCTTGCGAGTTTCGAAAATTTGAGGAAATTTGCGGTATAAACGGCTATATCTTTTAATTGCGTTAGCTAAGAAGTTTGATTTTTTCACAGCTCTAAGGGACAGTAGACCTGAGTATTTGTTATAAATTTCAGCTTGATACCTCCACGCTTTCCTGAGAAAAAGGGTCTTGACAGACGGACGGACGGACAACAAAGTGATCCTATAAGGGTTCCGGTTTTTCCTTTTGAGGTGCGGAACCCTAAAAATAGTACACAGAAATGATACAAATGTGAAAGCAACCACGCTCCCCACAGATATACAATAAGTTAATTTGGATTTTTTTAAGACTAGCGTTGTTAACAATTTAAAAACTGGCCAAGTGCGAGTCGGACTCGCGCACCAAGGGTTCCGTACAAACCTGTAGGTATAATTATGAGTAAAAGTTCACCCAGCACGACAATCGAGTCGTAGTTCTGTTCTGTTTCTTGGCTTGGTTTTATTTCTGTCTGTGTTTTGTTCTGTTTATGATATGATGTAACTAAAAATTTACGGTTTTCGCAATTTTTCCTTTATCTGTGCTATAAGACGTTGCTTCGTACCAAATTTCAAAATTCTAGATCGACTGGAAGTACCCTTTAGGTTTTGATTCCCTTGCGAGTTTCGAAAATTTGTGGAAATTTGCGGTATAAACGGCTATATCTTTTGATTGCGGTAGCTTAGAAGTTTGATTTTTTCACAGCTCTGAGAAACAGTAGACTTGAGTATTTGATATAAATTTCAGCTTGATACATCCACGCGTTCCAGAGAAAAAGGGTCTTGACAGACGGACGGACGGACGGACAACAAAGTGATCCTATAAGGGTTCCGCTTTTTCCTTTTGAGGTGCGGAACCCTAAAAAAGGGAAATGTAAATAGTAAAGAATCAACAAAACATAAAGCCATTAATAGTGCCGCATAAGTGGAACAACAGTATCATATTATGTATTGTATAGTGCCCTCAACCTCCGAAAGTTACGACACGAGCATCTAAATGCGTTTTTATTACTTTCTTATAGAAAACTCTAAACGTCTATTATACATCCCCTAATATTGCTCTTGGAAAATTCATTCGTATGTTCGTACAATGAGAAATTCCCTCTGCTATGCGTAGAAGACAGTAGTATATTAAATTCCTATGTAACGTCGCGACGCTTACGTCTGGGTTCTGTATATAAAATGGGTCACAGACGATTTGATTGCTTTCCATTTGAACCCTAATGTGATTATTTTCTGTTTCTCAGTTTTTTTGTTTGTCTACTATTTCTTAATACAAGGCCACGTATGTTTCTCTGTATGTTCGGGATATATTTTGAGAATAACTAATCTGAACTGCTTGTTTTTTTTTATATATAAATGTTTATGTATCTGTCGCAGATAAATTGTTGAATCAGCTGTTTAACATAACCGCTAGCGGTTTTATAAAATAACTCTGTTATGCAAAACAGCTAAAAGTTGGTTAGCGATTTTTCATAATTACTCAAATTACCAAGCAGAACTGCAAAAATATTTTGTTTTACATGTTATAGAAAACAATGTGAAATAAAAACGTCAAGTTGTAGATTGAAGTTCTAAATTTGGTTGAAACAAATAAAACGAGTAAATGTGAGTGAAATCCAGCTGATCAACTTTACATAACGGAACTGTTTTACAAAACAGCTAGCAGTTATGTAAAGCAGCGGATTCGACAATTCATTTGCTTCTAATCTATAATTTTTTACTGTATTCAGTTTCTTTACTATTTATTTTCATTGCTATACAAGGTACTGTGTCCGGAGCCGTGAAGGTCCAGTTGTAGCAGCCTCAACGAACGATTAGTATTTTGAGTAATTTAATTCATCGCCACTGCCCGCCCTCAAAACGGTGAATTAAAAAAATCAACCGACTTCCTTAAAACCACTACAAAGTGAAAAATAACTTTAATTTCGGAAGTCAGTGACAAAAACCTTGTATACAAATCCTAAGACACCGACTTAAAGATTTTTGCCGAAATTAAAGTTATTTTTCACTTTCGTTCGTTTCGTTTTTAAGGAAGTCGGTTGTTTTTTTTTTTTTTTTTAAGTTTTATTTTTATGTTTTTAGTTATTAGATACCATAACTAAAAATTTAGAAATGAAATAAACCCCGCACTAATTCCAAACAAACAATGCGTATATATGCGACAGCAGAAATCGCGGTTGATTTGCTGTCATTTTTTAAAGAGTTCCTGTCCTACTCCCTTTTACAGAGAGAAGACCTGTGTCGTAGTAGTTGAAAATGGAGTTGAAAATTTGCTGATAAGTTCCCAAACATAGCAGCAAATTTTCAACTACATTTTCCCATAGTAAAAATTGAATGAATAATGTTAGAAACAATGACCACTCTTCAAGTTTTCAGAGATTGAAACCACACCTTATATTGCATACGTTTAATAATAATAAACACTGAACCAATCTCGCAGACTGGCTTTTATTTTAACATAGCTTAGAATACGGAACTGTAATTGAGAAAATATGGTTATTATTCAATTTGATAAAAATTGCTTCTTTAGTTTTCCACTTACCTATTCTATTTTATCTCTTTCGATATACGAAATTCTATTTCGTATTTTCTGCGTTCTGAATTCTGGGTTCCGTGTGATCCTGGACGTAAAAGTTAATACTATACCATCCCATTTCTTCCCATGGGTGTCGTAAAAGGTGACTAAGGGACTTACTAGAAAATAGGCAGGAGCGATCTCTATGAATTTTACCATCTCATCTAGCGATTGCCAACCCGTCTGCCAAGCGCGTCGATTATGGTAACCCAAGGGAGGCTTATGTCCAGCGTTTTTTTTTGGCTGAAATGATGATGATGATGTGATTTTGTAAGTTGACTTCGAAACACTGGTAGATTATGATCAAAAATAACTTGTGTGGATGCCACTTTTCAATAAAACCAAATAAGTTACGGAAATATTTATTTCCGTTGCCATAAGTATCAATTAACATCGAAAGTTTGTGCTCATTATCCCAATACTTCCTATTTAAACAAAAAACAATATTAACATTCACATATGGCCCATTACTTGAAAATACCGATAATAAATTCGTATAATTATAACCCGTTGTTATCATACCTCTTAAATAACGGTTGGAATATTTAATAAATATACACAAATAAGTGCATGACTTAATGCTCATACAAGTATTTGTATGTATAATAATTTCATAATATATCCGTGAGAATTGTCCATACAAAATGCAACTGCGGGGGAAATAATATACAGAGACAATTCTTTATCGATTATGCTATCATAACTGGCCTTTAAAGTTCTCAGTGCTAGAACAGGATACAGGCCCCTTCTCTGTAAGTGGGAGTGAACTGTAACACAACACGTGGGCCCAGTGCGGTTCGGTAAATGTCACATGTCTTTGGTTCTAAGACATATATATCTGTTGAGACGCCCCGGGCGTCGGGAGTCGATAGCTGACTACCGGCCACCGTAGGCGCGAGCTTGCGGGCGGCGAGCTATCGGTAGCTCGCTGCCCGATAAGGACCAGGCTTGGGTCGACGGCACGTAGTGTTCCACGCGTGCCTCAAAGAGATGTCAGCAGCACTGAAGGGGTCTGCTAGGACCGATGCCTGCTAGGATCGCGAGATTGTTCGAAAAAGATACCGTGACCCTGGCACATGGGCAACTGAAGGAACACGGGTGGGTTTTAGTCAGTAAAAGTCTGACACGCCTTGCCGCTCCGCCCAGAGCAGAAGAAGTCATTTGATGATTTCCCATCCAAAAAAAAAAAAGTAAAACGTCTGTCTGTTTGTATGTAAAGAGCAGTACAACATTGTAGACGTTAAACGATCAGAATCGCAAAAGAATGCGAAACACCACGGTGTGCTCGGGAATGGCAAAAAGGCTGCACGGGTTAAAATGGGACTGGGCGGGTCACGCCAGCCGCATGCACAGCGACCGCTGGGCAAGTCACCATACAATAAGTGCTTGAGGATGGACGACGTTAAGGGTTCTCAGAAGCCTGAAAGTCCAATTTTCCAAGAGGTATTTTGCAGTAACTGGGTCGTGGAGGCCAGATAGTCAGTCGGTCCATGTCAAATACTGATAGACGACCGCAACCTACCTGGGAAGATGCAGATAGATTTACTATAGGAACATCTCTATTTAACCCTTCGTGGAAAATTGGCGTGATGGTATATTATGATATACCAGTAGTGGTTGTGGTGATTGGTCCGTGGTTCCCTTCACCCTAATTACGTAAAGTACTATCAATCAGAATCTATAATCATTTAAAAGGATGCTAAGTCTTGTTATGTAAAGATGATTACACGTTCACAGACCAACCGCAGCAAGGGTAGCTTTTTTTTTTTGAAGTCGAGGTGGAAATGCTCATGGATGTCCGGGTGATGGATGGGCGGACGGGCCTGTCAGACTCTTACTGACTAAAACCCCTCCGATGTTCCGACCCACACCTTCGTCGGGAACCACGGGAACCAATGTGTCTTCGGCGATCCCCGATGCCCGCCTTTGAGGGCCTCTTCGCTTTAGAGGGGGGGGGGGGGGGGCTGAAGTGTTAAACTTCGTCCCCGCACATCACAGAGAGGCGCGCGTGGAACACTACGCACCAGCATCTCGGGTCCTTAGGAATAGGGGGCGACGGATGTCAGCAAGGGTAGTTAGACCTAACCGATCCATCCGTACGGCTGATGTGACTTAGCTACAAGCCCCTCCTAGGTTAATCGTAACCTACAAATTCCATTATTCCGTAAATAAGTACTACAGTGTTATTCCCGCGGGTGTCGTAAGATGTGACTAAGGGACTTACCAGAGAAGGGGCAGCAGCTTGCTTCTATATGCATTTTAGAAAGAAAGAAAGAAAAATATTTTATTTGAGACATTCACAGGACATAAAAACAATAAGACGAACATAGAAACTTTTAGGATACAAATAATAAAGGTATTAAAATAAAACAATAAGACTTGTGCGAGGCCAAAAAGGCATCCTACCTAGCATAATGCAAATCGTTCAATTATATGTCTCAAACAGATTTTCTTGTTATTAATGTTTTTGTTGTAGATTTTCCTCGTTGAGGATTAGTTGGCGGGTCTGCAGAAAATAGATTTGGGGATTTTGAGGAACCACTGTCGTACTACGTCCTCAAATTGCAAATTCTACTGCGACGAAATAGTATTTTTTTGAAAATAGAATTACTTTTACCCGTTTACGTCTCTTACTATAAGAAAAAATAAGCTAGATGGAGTTAACATTTCCTATCTGACTGATTAAGCTGCTAACCACTAATACGTTCACCACTTCTGCTAAAGGCTATCCTGTACCGTTAGATACATATGCATATAATCGCCTTTGGTTTGTTATAGGATACGAGTATGTTTAGTGGCCTAGTAAAATTATAACAGCGCTTACCTGAAGTAAAAGCATGTTTCCTTAAAATACACAGTCCACTCAATGTATCCAACATAATATACCTTTTCGCGTGATTAAAAAAATCTTATCAATTAAAAAATACGTTCTAAGAAAAATAAATAATGCATTAGAATTATGAAATATCCTGTTAATAATGTTTACGTATCATATGGTAGTGAACAAAGATACCTACCCAGCGCACGAGTCAACTAAATCATTCCATCTCCATTTTCCATGAGACAAAATACGACATGCGTCATCATAATGAATATATAGGTATATTTATATTTTTTTTTTATTCAAATGTTCATTTTTTTCTTATGGATTTGTAGTAGACATTGGATACATGAAGTGGGCTGCCGTTGTAAGACTACTAAAATGTCACGGTGTATAACAGGTTTGAAGGTCTCAAATAAAATGTTTGTAATGTGATATGGATTTCTTGGTTTTCTTTTTTTATATAAACATTAGGTTGAAGATAACAAAATATTCAGCCTTTAGTTTTTTCCCAGTGCAGGTTGGTAGATGTTATACACATGTCTTCCAATTTCTTGGTTCTAGCATATGCCGCTTGTTTCACGATATAGTGATGAAATAATTGACACATAGTAAAAGGCCTGTCTGGATTCGAACCAAACATCTAAAACTCGTAAGTCACGGTCTTCACCACTAGGTCATTGCTCCCGTTGAAGATATCTATACCATTATTAAGATCAAGGGCTTTTGCCGAAAAATATTAACTGAACGGGTGTGAAGAGGTGGAAAAAAAACTCACGACAAAAAAGTCGCAAGTCTACAAATCGATACTCAATAACAGAACAATCAGCGTATTACGATTTTTAAATAAGAATGACACTCAGTGTGCTAACGTCTGTGTCACCAAACGGTACAATGTGGCTTAGATTCCTTACATTCTGCGTACTAGTGTCACTTGTCTTAGTGGCAGTATTAAGTACCATTTATGGCAAACCAGTTATTAATGTGTTTTTTAGAAGATGCTGCTCCCGTTCACGCGTGATGCCGTGACCAAGGGAAATAGGGATTCATTTTTATATATATAGACTAGCTTTTGCCCGCGGCTTCGCCCGCGTGGATGTCGGAAATTAATGCAAGAGGACGTACTACCGCGATAAGAATGTGTTATTCCAGGTTATATAGGTAATATAGACTCTGTGTGCTATTTTCGATCCAGATCCATTCAGCCATTTTTGCGTGATTGAGAAACAAACACCCAATCAGACATATTTTCACATTTATAATATTATTAGTAGTAGGATTATAACTCATATTACTTAGGATTCATAGTTTATGAGAACATCATGTGTGTTGGTGTTTTTAAAATAAAAGTAATAGTATTCAGAGTAAGAAGACTGTGACATAGGGCTTGGTTTAGTTGAATATAATTCTTCCTTGTTTTTCTTAACGCTCCTATTTTACCTAGGTATACAGACACTCAATCATTTACCAGACACCGAACATAATTATAGGAATAGTACTTTTGCCAGTGGCTTGACCCGTATAGCTGTCGGAAAATATCACCCGGGAACCTACTACCGGGATAAAGTAGGTATCCTATCTGTTACGTATCCATGATATAATACCTATATCTTTGTGCCAAATTCGATCTAAATCCGTTTTGCCGTCTTTGCATCATTGAGAAACAAACATCCAAAAATCTAAACATCTAAGCCATTTCGCGGTGTCTTACTTGGAATAATACTATTAGGTTTATTTTGAGTATAATGAACACACATGATATTCGCAATTACTATGAAGCCAAAGTAATATGAATTACAATCCTACTTATCCTGTACTACCCGGCCCCTGCCAACGCGCTCTGCGCCCACTTTTAAAATCTCTAATATCTTCTAAGATATTCATTTAAATTACATGCTGTAAATGGCCATATTGATCTATATTAAATGCACAATGTATTTAAGGTACTTAATTGGATAAGGATTAATGCTGTATTGCTTAAAATCGCTTCGTAAATAAGCCCTTATTTCTCGTAAAAAATAAAAGATAAAAAATGGTTATTGTGGGTTATCCCTAAGAGATAGACATTATACCATTGAGGACATTTTTGTAGGCCTTTTTTAAGGTGTACAATACTGTAGTACATTATTTTGATCTATTTCGTAGGATTCAGCCAGGGTTTTTCGCATTTGAGACGTATGTCATCGTAGTTTTCGAAGATAGTTATTTTTTTTTTCTAAAATAAAAGAATCTTTCTAAAATAAAAATAGCCTAAGTTACTCCTTGTTACATCAGCTTTCTGCCAGTGAAAGTCCCGTCAAAATCGGTCCAGCCATTTCAGAGATTAGCGGGAACGAACAGACAGACAGACAAAAATTGTAAAAAATGTTGTTTTGGTATAGGTATGTATCGTGTATACATCCATATACACTTAGTAAAAAGTGGTTATCTTAATGTTAAAAACAGACACTCCAATTTTATTTATTTGTATAGATTATTTGATTTTAAGAATTTGTTAATTTCGAGTCCGAGATACCTCTCAATTATTTTATCAATACATGATAAAATAGTTATAGGTCTGTAGTTATTAACATCTGTGTACGATCCGTTCTTATGGATAGGTCGTACTATCCGAACCTTGAGTTGATCAGGGTACAAGGACGTGGCAATGCATGTGTTAATTAGATGCGTTATAACGGGGGTAATTTCCTTATACAGGGTTATTTGTAAAACACCGGCAACCTCTCAGGTCTATGTTACTAACATCATAATAAACAACTTTTGTTCTATGACTTTTAAAAATTCATCATATTTTAGTTCATCAGATTTTCAAACAAAAATAAAAATATTTACATTGAACGCTCTAAATGTTACGGAGTCTATGCGAAGCAAAAGAAAGCGATAGTATATTAGCAAGGGGAGCGGGGTTAGGGCGGCGGGGGCGCTTGAACTTGACCTATTTACAGGCAGCCGATTTTTGTATGAAAATCTGATGCACTAAAATATGATGAATTTTTAAAAGTCATAGAACAAAAGTTGTTGATTATGATGTTAGTAACATAGACCTGAGAGGTTGCCGGTGTTTTACAAATAACCCTGTATATGTATTTTAAGTCTTTGACTCGGATACCATCGAACCCGGGGCATTTCTTCTCATTTAAGTGTTTTATTATAGAGGATACAATATCCTCACTGGCTTTTAGTAATCTCATAGATAAATTACAATTATTGATATAGGACTTAACATCTAGAATAGGTGTGTCACACTGTAATTTGCATGTATTGTTAACATTTTCTCTGAATTCAGAAGCAAACTTGTTGGATACAATGTTAGGCAATAGTTTAAAATGTTTTAAAATTATATCATCAATAGATTTATTGATTTTCCCACATAAGTTGTTAATGGTTTCCCAAACCTTTCTACTATTGTGAAAATTGGATTTCACCTCCTTAAAATAATAATTATTCTTTACATTATTAATATGCTTATTTGTTTTATTTCTGTATTTATTGTATAACAGCCTATTAGCCAAATTACTTTGATCTTTAAGCCAAATATCTAATAGTTGATCTCTTTTCATACACATTTGATCTATTCTGCTACTTTTCCATTTACACATTTGTCTTTTACCGAGTTTAACTTTTACATTATACTTACAGTTTTCATAAACACAAGAAAAATGATCCAATATAAAACATAATACATCGTTAGGGTTATCATAATCCAAGGCCAAACTCCAGTTAATGTTGATGTTGCTCAATTCACTTTGCAACTTTTTATTATGTATAAATAGATATCCTCCTCCGTTTTTTTTCGTCGGTTAAAAAGTCATGAACACTGTAAAAGCATTTTTCAATTAAAGACCTCATCAAAGTAGTTTCAAATCTAGAAAATGGTAGCGTTTTTATAGAATTCGGTATTTTGTTATACAGTTTTATCTGTAAGTGTGAGATTCGTCCTCGGTTTAAATAACTTATTAGTATACATAGATCGTGGGGCATAGTAGTTGGTTGCTTGCTGGAAAAGTCTCTTATGTTTGAAAACAAATATACAGCATTCTAATATATAAATACATGGTAGCGTTAGTATTTTATATTTCCTAAAGAATGGACGACATGACTCTACTTGCTTCAACCCAAATATAGCTCTTAGACACTTTTTTGCATTACGAATGCTTGATCTATCTCCACACAACGACCCCACAGGATAACACCACTGCCAGGGTCACGAGATTGTTCGAAAGAGATACCGTGACTCTGGCACATGGGCAACTGAAGGAACACGGGTGGGTTTTAGTCAGTAAAAGTCTGACACGCCCTCCCACCCCGCCCAGAGCGGGAGAAGTCATTTGATGATTTCCCATCCAAAAAAAAAAAAAAAAGAGGATAACACCATACCTTAGAGTGGAGGTTATATAGCTATGGAAAGCCGTTATTGCGGCATTTCTGGATACCTCGCAGCTAATACGTCTCAGAGGATATATAAATTTATTTATTTTAACACAGATGTCATTTATATGAATTTTCCATGAACATTTTTTTATCTAAATTGATTCCAAGAAACTTAACAGAGTCAGTTTCTGCCAGGGCGACCCCTTTATAAGATATATTTAGGGCCAGCAGTTTTGATCGATAGGTATGAAATTGCATGAATTTAGTTTTATTCATATTAACTTTTAAATTATTAGCCTCTAGCCACTCTATAGTTCTTTGAAGAACGATGTTTATTTCTTGTTCGTAAGAATTTCTATTAACCTTATTCTAATTTTATTATATTATTTTATTCTCATTTAAGGTAATATTAAATCTATTAATGAATACATTTCAATCACGATTTAAAACGTGGCGCCATCCGCGCCATCTATTATCATAAGAGCATTTATTGTTGTTTTCCTCGGGGACAGTACTTCTTTTCGATATGCAAGGTACCCTATGTCTGATTCTGAACACCTGACAACCTATATGCAAAATTTCAGAATGATTATTTTTGTAGTTTAGGCGGGAAAAGGTAATAAACAAACTTAGGTACGTTCGCATGTATAATATTAGTTAGGATGTTTAGAGTTTGTTAGCTGTCAAATTTTTGGTACAAATGGCAGAAACGACATCTGAACGCCAATTCTCGTAAATTTAAAAATGCTCAAAGTCTGATCTCAGTCTTAATCTGCCAAAAATACCTCGACTTTCATACATTTTTGACTTTTATGGTCGCTGAGATGAGCCTGCGACTTAAGAGAAAGACAAAGCAATAAACAATAATGTTTATTGCATGGTTTTTCAACTCTCAGTGTTGAAGAGAGCATTGAGAATCCAACAGAGGGTATCACGACACGTTGAATATGCGATATTATTATGATTATGAACGCGGGCTTAACTGCTTAAGGGGGGAAGTCCATGTAAAAGCCTCAAAATCGGTCATAAAAAAAATAAAATAAAGGTGATAAAATAATTTTATTGTTTTTAAACTTTAACACAACTTTATTGAACCTTTCCAGACTACAAAAGTTTTTTTTTTCCTTTCAAAATGGCGGTTCAGGATAATTTTTTGTCTACTGCCTCCGACGCGAGGTCCTAAACTGCTCTATATATTACTCATCAACCATTGACCTGAATCAAAAAATTAAAGTGTTTTCTTTTTGGGCCATATTAACGGAAAGGATAATCCTCTAAAATTAAAAAAAAAAGTATAAAATTCAATATAAAATTAGCCTATGAAAAAAAAAAAGAATTTGGGGCTATTTTTTGACATTTTTGACCCCAAAAAAGTATTTTAACAACGCAAAATATATGAAATTTTAGGTTTTATCCTTCCGATGATAATGTAGAGAAAAGCCTCACAAAAGGAGACGGGCATTTCTGGGCCAAAATGTAATAAGTGGAGAAATGGTTTAAAAAAAAGCTTATATTTTTCTATATCAAAATCTGAAAAATCAACTCAATTTACAATCTGGAAAATGAGAAATCCTAAAATTAAGTTAAGGTTCCCAAGTAAATGGAATATCGATTAAATTATAATCGATTAACGTTCATACTATTTAATAAGATAGGCATCTTATTAAATAGTATGAACGTTAAGTTAAGTTAACGTTGGTGAAGGCTCACCAGATAATTAATTCAATTAAAATAATTAAATCTATTAGAAATAACATACTGCACAGCTTAAACCAATTAAATATTTATATAATTAACATAAATTGATCCACGTTTGTTAATCGATTTATGTATGTTTAGTCTGTGCTAACTCTGACATGACATGCATGACATAACGCTGACACACACTCGTTTCATATTGTTTATTGCATGTGCGTATCGTGTTTCCACCCATAGTTTTATTGATGTTTCCTCAACCCCTGCTTTCATTCTACGAACTTCGGAGCTACTTTCTTGTATGACCCTTGCCTTGCTACCATACCCAAAACGGAGAACCCCGCTTAAACGTTGGACTTGGACTTGTCATTTTGGATTCTACGAACAGCCTACCGATTGGAAAGCGACACCATGGATCGTTGTGTAAATTGTCGCATAGCGACTAATCGCTGTAATACAGCAGACCGTCGAGATTTGGATGACGAAATGATATTAGCAGTAATTCGTCAATGGCGTACACCACAATCTGTAAGTACTTACTCACTTCTTGTTTACCTCACCAACGTCTACTACGCTGGTTTGCAATCTTTACAATATTTTTTCCTTCACCGTTATCCTTACAAAATAATAATAAAAAATAAAAGGTCAGTGGGTCGTTTTAGGGGCAATATTCTTATTTCTAGTAGCACAATAACAACCTTAGGTACAATGAATTATATGTATGTATAAAAAACAAACAAATAAGATCTTATATCAAACGTAAATGGTTGTTTGGTTGTTAGAGAGTAATTCACACTGACCTCTGTACTACATCATAGTATAAACTGTATCACGGTAGGACAGTATTTCCCGCTCTCCAATAATCACACATGTGTTCAGTGAACATAATATTTGAGATATTTAGCAGGTAGTTCGGTGTTAATTAATGTAATAAAGTATAGGTAAACATTTAAAAGGCCCTTGTAGATACATTATATAGAACTAAGTAACTATCGGACCAAGATTTTTTAAAAGTACTTAATCATGTTATCTGTTATTAACCACTTTTTACATCTTTCAGGTAAAATGCAGTGACCATGTTTGCCAAGCTTGCTGGTAGTTGGATCAAAGACCACCTCTTGTTATGAAAATAATATGGTACCTTAGTTGGGCTAGGTACCAAGACAATATAGTACCACCTGCACAGTTTCTAGATGACAATTTAATCATAATTGAAGATAAATAAAAAATATTACTAAAGAACATTTTTATTTTCTCTCCCTCACTCTACAAATACCTATATAAATTATCATCTGCTTAGCCTTTCCCCAATTATGTTGAGGTCGGCGTCCTGTCTAACCGGATGCAGCTGGGTACCAGTATTTTACACGGAGTGACTGCCTATCTGAGTTCCACAATCCAGTTACTAGGTAATATGATATCCCTTGGTAAGACTGGTTGTCAGACTGGGCTTCTGTTGACCCATAACGACTGTCTAAGATCTACGAAAGATAGCTGGGACAGGCGCGGTCCGAGAAGGGGGGTTCTAGGGGTCATGACCCCCCCCCCCCCCAAAGACAGTCATGCTGTCGAAACCCTGAACGATTTGCCTCGCTTACTATCTTAAAATTGTTCTCACTTCAGCCACGGAGACTCCGATGGACATTTGCAAAAAGATTATAACCCGGGACATCATTCTGATCAGCAGCGCTTGAGACTACTTGACCAAAGAGGATTTACCTTTCTAAAAATATTCTTCAGTACTCATGGTGACCCCCCCAAAATGTTAGGCTGCGACCGCGCCTGGCTGGGACCAATGGCTTAACATGCTTTCCGAGGCACGGAAGGGTCTTGGTATGTAAAGATGATCACCCATCCACGGACCAACCGCGGCAAGCGTAGCTTAACCTGATCTAACCCATGCGGCTGTTATTACTTAGCCACCAGCCCTTCTACAAATACTTATATAATGATTAAGAATAGAAAGAATAGTAAAGAATAGCACCACCCTATTTCTTCCTGTGGATGTCGTAAGAGGCGACTAAGGGACTAAGAATTGGCAACAGCGTTCTCTTTGCATTTTGCGACCACACTGCGATCGCCACCCCGCCTGCTAAGCGTTGCGATTATGGCAAACCCCCCCGAATCGGGGAACTTATGACCAGCAATGAACGTCTTTCGGCTGAAATAATGATGATGATTATGAATTATAATAATATTCTTTATATTTAACACCCCAACTGTATTTTAAAGAATGAGAATCGCACTTAAAAATCAGCTGTTAAGTGTAGATTGTTACGTAACCTCACTTTTCCTAAATCTTATTTAACTCGGTTCTCAGATTGCCAAAACCTGCAAAATTTTCAGTGATTGTTTAATAATATAGTACCTATCAATAGACACCAATTTCATCTTTTTACATCCAGGCCCAAGATTGTATGAAAGCGTATCCGTCTCCTTTCAGACAAATCGGTCGATAACTTTTTGAGTTACAACACAAGTAGTTTTAAAAAACACAGTTTTGAGATAATCGCGTTTAAAGTTTTAGCACAGAAAAATGACCAGTTTTAGTTACTTACCGATTTATTTAAAATCAGTTGTTGACAATTTTAAAACTTAAATATTTTAAATTACATAGTACCTACGTGATTTTATAGGATGTAGTTATATTAAGGATTTAGCATGTATCTAAGGCCACTCTATCACATTGGATCGCTGATCTGTAATGGTAGTGTAGGTTAGAAATGCGTTAATAAATAAATAAAATTATTTTAAGGACGGGAACCTTTTACCTGAAGCTCTCCGATTACCTGGCTCGCTACTTTACAATATGCACTCCAGCCCGCTCCATTATATTAATACTGGCGCGACCACTCGTCGTGTGTGACAGCCTCGTCGCACCACGACAAGTTGCGGTACAGCTTGTGGTACATTTTGTATGGCGTCGAATTCCACGTGGTTGCAAAACCACGTCACACAAAATGTACCCTATGTTGTCGCGCTGCTCGAAGCAGGGCAACCCTGTTGCGGCGCGACAGGTCGCCCCTGCGTGAATTGTCGCGCGCGTTCCCACAGAAATTATTCTTCGGATATATATCGCCGAATCGCGCGCTTTCGTCGCGTCGCTATAGTCTGCACGCAGCGTCAGGTCACAAAAAAAAGTGGCTGATCTTGATAAAAAATAAACAAGTAGATACTATAAATAACTTCTATACGATTATAATAATTTATTCAGTGATCTAGGTGTTCATTACTGTAGCAATCGTGATGCGATCAGGACACGTATCCAGCCACTAAACCTGTAGCAAAATGCGGTATTCCATTTTAGTTTTTATTTCTTTCGGTGAGTGAAATTTAAGTTATTTAAAATAAGGATTTATATAAGGTGTAACAGAATAAGTGCCAGTCCTGAAAGTAGTTTTGTTCATAATTGGCTACTGAATCCAATTCAGTGAAGTTTAATAAATAAATTATTTGAAGGGCTAATGGGAACAACTGGCTTTATTACATTCACCAAACTTGTCAGTATTAACATTTCAAGTTTTAATATCATTTTATAAGTACCATAAAAATGTTTCTCGTACATAAATAATTGATTTTAAAAGGAAATATTTTATGTTATCGATATGGGGATCGTCATCTCCATGAAAATTACCCGGTTCTCATTCGCTTTGGCAGGGAAGAAGTGGCTTTGTCATGGACTTCTCTGTTAAACTAATTAAAGGATCTCCTCCTCACAAAGAACACACCCTCCAAATTTCATGTCTCTAAGACCAGCGTTTTAGGATGTGCGTCTTTAGGTATATCAGTCAGTCAGTCACTCAGGACTTTGAATTTTATATAATTATATCTATACAGGGTTATTTGTAAAACACCGGCAACCTCTCAGGTCTATGTTACTAACATCATAATCAACAACTTTTGTTCTATGACTTTTAAAAATTCATCATATTTTAGTGCATCAGATTTTCATACAAAAATCGGCTGCCTGTACATAGGTCAAGTTCAAGCGCCCCCGCCGCCCTAACCCCGCTCCCCTTGCTAATATACTATCGCTTTCTTTTGCTTCGCATAGACTCCGTAACATTTAGAGCGTTTAATGTAAATATTTTTATTTTTGTTTGAAAATCTGATGAATTAAAATATGATGAATTTTTAAAAGTCACAGAACAAAAGTTGTTGATTATGATGTTAGTAACATAGACCTGAGAGGTTGCCGGTGTTTTACAAATAACCCTGTATATATAAAAATGAATCCCTATTTCCCTTGGTCACGCCATCACACGTAAACGGCTGGACCGATTTCACTTCTTTGTTTTTGTTGTGTTTGTAATTGTCAGGAGAAGGTTCTTATGAAAGAAAAAAAATTAAAAAATTGCGCGGAAAATTAGAAAATTTCAGAACACTTATTTAAGAATACTTGTTCTGCGACTTAAGTTTGTTCGTCTAATTGCTGGCATGTTCTGCGACTTAAATTTTACGTCTAATTGAAATCGGCACAGTAGTTTTTGAGTTTATTCATTACAAACATGCACACATATGCCTTCGAAGTACCAGGTGGTCATAACTTGGTATGAGCTTATCAAACCGCAGTGTCAGTCAGAAAACGTTTTATGCCTTCGAAGTACCAGGTGGTCATAACTTCTTGCCAGGATCGCAAAATTTGTTCGAAACAGTTACCGTGGCCTGGCCGTCACCCTAGCATACCCAACTGAAGGAACACGGGTGGGTTTTAGTTAATAAAAGTCTGACACGGGCCTCCCGCTTCGCCCAGAGCGCGAGACGTGATTAGATGATTTCCCATCCAAAAAAACAAGGTGGTTATAACTTGGTATGTTATGAGCTTGGCAAAATAGGCTGTCTCTTACCCCACGTCTGAGCGCGTAAGGTATGAGCTATTTATTAAACAGGAGTATCAGCTAGCAAACGCGTTGTCTGTAGATACCACAACCATAACTGGGTAGGATCTCACATAACCTGATGGTCAGCTAAATAACGTTTTATGCCTTCGAAGTACCAGGTTGTCATAACTGGGAAGGAGCTTGCCAAACATAGGAGTGTTATCTAGAAAACGCTTTATGCCTTCGAATTAGCAGCCGATCTATTCTGTTAAAATCTCACCGTGAGATCTTAGGTGAAGTGACCTAAAAGTGAGCTGTCAGTTCTTCTAATGTTAGGAATTAACACTAATGACACCTCACTTTAAGCTCACTTCACCCAAGTTATCACGGTAAGATTTTTATAGAATAGCACTACAGGTTGTCATAACCCGGTAGGAGCTCACCTCACCTGATTGCCAGGGTCGCGAGATTTGTTCGAAAAAGTTACCGCGACCCTGGCATATAGGCAACTGATGGAACAAGGGTGGGCTGGGTGGGCTGCCCACAAAAAAAAATGTCTGCTAGAAAACGCTTCATGCCTTCAAAGATCTTCAAAGCAGGTTGTCATAAATTGGGTAGGAGCTTTATGATATTTGTAATCGCTAAACAAAGAAAAGTCACCTAGGAAACGCTTTATGCCTTCGAAGTACCAGGTAGTCATAATTCTGTAGGAGGTCGCCTAACCTCACCCTAATTGCGCAACACACTATTAATCAGAATCTGAATCATTATGAAGGTTATTTATTGCTCATCATCATTCATATTTTTCTTTCTTTCTTTCTTTTCTTTCATATGGTCGAAAAAATTGGCTGTCCTTAGCAACGCAAACAACTTCATGAATTTTGTGGAACTGTCAAAATGAAAGGGATTCCTACTGATAGTGTATTATGTACCGTCTGGGTATGTGTCAGGTAAAAAACGCTTTATGCGATGACGACGACGTACCAGGTTATCCTAACTTTGCAGGAGCTTACCAAACAAAGGAGTGTAAGCTAGATAACGCTTTATGCCTTTGAAGTGTCAGGTTATCATAACTTGGTAGGAGCTAACCAAACATATGAGTGTCAGCTAGAAAACGCTTACCAGACCACCACCGCGTACCAGATTGTCAAACTTGGTAGGTTTATTACAACATTTATTGAACCTGAGGCTATACGAAGTTCGCTGGGTCAGCTAGTAGATATACAGGGTTATTTGTAAAACACCGGAAACCTCTCAGGACTGTGTTACTACCATCATAATCAACAACTTTTGTTCTATGACTTTTAAAAATTCGTCATATTTTATTTCATAAGATTTTCATACAAAAATCGTCCGCCCGTAAATAGGTCAAGTTCAAGCGCCCCCGCCGCCCTAACCCCGCTCCCCTCGCTAATGTACTATTGCTTTCTTTTGCTTCGCATAGACTTCGTTACATTTAGAGCGTTCAATTTAAATATTTTTATTTTTGTATGAACACAGAACAGAAGTTGTTGATTATGATGTTAGTAACATAGTCCTGAGAGGTTGCCGGTGTTTTATAAATAACCCTGTATAAAATTCAAAGTCGCGAGTGACTGACTTCTATCTATATAGATAACACTTAATTTTAAACGCAAAAAGTAATGCTCCCCAGCATTACTTTTTGCGTTTAAAATTAAGTCATCGCTATTTCCTAAATAAGAGAAGTTTGCTTTGAAAAATAATAGTTAAAAACACGCTTCCATAGAAAACCAAATAAAAAAGTAGAAAATAATGGAAAAAATCCATTATTTTCAACTTTTTTATTTGGTTTTCTATGGATCGTGTTTTTTTTTTTGTTTTTTTAACTTTTATTCATTTTCTATTTTTGGGGTGTTTCAAATTTTGAGACGTATGTCATATTAGTTTGTGGCGTATGTCAGCGTAGTTTGTGACGTATGTCAGTATAGTTTTCAAAGACAGTTTTTTTTTCTATCCTGTTAACCCTGGCAAGTCGAGTTAATATGACGTTCTGGAGGGGGTCAAAATCATGTTCAAAGTTTCCGTTACATACTAACATACGTATGAAGTTAATAAAACCGTGAAAAAAATGTAGGTCATTGTATTAAGGTACAGAAAGAGAAATGGGGCATATGAGTTCTTGCGTTAATTATGTTACACATTGTATGAATCTAAAAAAAACGAAGTAAACGTTAGTTTTGGTAATAAATCGGTAGTTTGTTTATTTTATTTTTCTAACTGAAAACAAAATTATAATATTTTTTACATGTTGGTACGGGAGACTATTCATGCTTAAATGATACAAAAATGGACATAAATATTTTAAAATATTCTTCACAGTTGGTCTTATTTTTAATAGTGACGGAATATATTAGACTAAAATTAATCTTTACATAGTATAAAATAAAGTCGCATTTCGTGTTTGTACGCTTAGATATTACGCAACGGATTTTAATGCGGTTTCCATCAATAGATAGATTCATAACAGTGGTTTTTTTTTAAGTCGGATGTTTTTTGTTGTTATTTGGTTTTTATACGTCTGGTTTTAGTTGTGGTACAGTCGATGCCAATTATATATTGGCAGTGGCAATGTTTCAAATTATTTTAAGCGTTAAAATGAAAAAAAAAAAGTTCTATACAAACTTAGACATCAATAAAATGTTATATAATAAACTGTTCATACACGTATTATATTTTTTTCAATTTAGACCGTTCCTGAGATGAGCTTTATAATATACTAGCTGACCCGACAGACGTTGTCCTGTCTCTTTGATGATATTTGAGCACGCATTCTGTCAATTCTATGTCAAATGTCATAATAAAAAAAGTAAAGTTTACATTGTCCTATTATATGGTTGTTAGGTATTCTTAAATAAGTGTTTAAGAACACTTTCACTGCTGGGGAGTTTGTTCCGCCACTTCTTCTTCCCAGCGAAAGCACTAGGAAGTGTCGAAGGTCGGGCGTTTTGGGGGGACTATCTTATGTAACTTTGACGTTCAAAAAGTGCTGACTCTCAGCCTAGTTTGAATAAATGACTTTTGATTGACTGTTGTAATTTTCCGCGCAATTTTTTAATTTTTTCTTTCATAAGAACCTTCTCCTGACAATTACAAACAGAACAACAAAAAAAAAAGTGAAATCGGTCTAGCCGTTCACGCGTGATGTCGTGACCAAGGGAAATAGGGATTCATTTTTATATATATAGATGTAAAGATTATTCTTAAATTCTCATTTTATTCTTCTTCTTCTTTTCTCATACTTTAACCCCTATTATATTCCGGGGATACCGCACGGTCTCCTGCGAGGCGGCGAGCCTCCTTGCCGGAGTGCCGCCATGGGATCTGGAGGCAAAGGTCCTCGCCCACATGTGGGAGTGGCGCGAGGATGCGAAACGCCGGGGCGAAACTCCGCTGCCGCGACAAATCGCGGCACGGCGGACAGAGCTCCGGCAGGATCTCATGGCGACATGGCGGGTACGATTGTCGCAACCCAGCGCAGGGCACGCCACAATTGCGGCGGTAAGTCCCCTCTTTGAGGAGCGGATAGAGAGGCGCCACGGCGTCCTCACCTTCCGCCTGACACAGGTTCTCACCGGGCATGGGTGCTTCGGTGGGTTCCTGTTCAGGATAAAGCGGGAGGAAACGCCCGGGTGTTTCCATTGTGAGGATCGTCTAGAGGACACGGTGGAGCATACGGTGGAAGTGTACCCTGCCTGGGCGGAGCACCGCCGTGTCCTCGTGGAGGCGATCGGCGGCGGCGACCTCTCGCGTCCGGCCCTGGTGCGAGCCATGGTACGGAGCGAGAGGGCATGGGAAGCCGTCACCTCCTTCTGCGAAGCAGTAATGCTCGCGAAGGAGGAGGCGGGGCGCGTGAGGGAGTGGCAGTCTCTGCGCCCTCACGTCCCTAGCCGCCGCAGGAGGAGACGCCCCGGGCGCCGGGAGTCGATTGCGGACTCCCGGCCACCGTAGGCGCGAGCTTGCGGGTGGCGAGCAATGGGTAGCTCGCCGCCCGGTAAGGACCAAGCTCGGGTCGACGGCGCGTAGTGTTCCACGCGCGCCTCAAAGAGATGTCAGCAGTACTGAAGGGGTCTGCTAGGACCGATGCCTGCCGGGGTCACGTGATTGTTCTAAAGAGATACCGTGACCCTGGCACATGGGCAACTGAAGGAACACGGGTGGGTTTTAGTCAGTAAAAGTCTGACACGCCCTCCCGCTCCGCCCAGAGCGGGAGAAGTCATTTGATGATTTCCCATCCAAAAAAAAAAAAAAAAAACCCCTATTATATTTTTAATTCACGTAAATAAACATGCAACGAAGTTTTTATATATTAAAGAACTCGACTGTACTGACCTATTATATCAAAAACCGGTCGAGAACATGCTGTCAGAATGCTATAATTTGGCTATTTTATTGCAATGCCAAAGTTCAGGCAAAGAGGAGTTGAACAGCAAGGCATCAAGAATGCTGACAATTTCAAGGACGCCGGTTGAAGTATTGAACGACCGGTTAAGACGAGATTTTAATTTGATCAGGGGAATAATAATCTTGAAATGTGACATATGTGCGCAGATAATAAAAAACTTTTTACAAAAAAATAATAACCAATTTCCTTAAAAAACACTACAAAGTCAAAAATAACTTTAATTTCGGAATTCGGTGTCATAGGATCTGTATTTAAGGTTTTCTTCCACCGACTTCCGAAATTAAAGTTATTTTTGACTTTGTAGTGTTTTTTTAAGGAAGTCGGTTGTTATTTTTTTGTTAAAAGTTTTTATTTTTAACTTTTTAGTTATGGTGGATACCCCGCACTAATGTAATCGCGTTATTCGTTCATTTGTCGCGCAAATACTTAATGCAATTTTAAGACTTAGGTATATGGTTTTCACATGGATCCCATTGTCCGAATAGAACCAAATTAAAATGGGAACATTCGGGAAGCACCTGCTTTAAAAAAATCATCAAAATCGGTTCACCCAGTCAAAAGTTATGAGGTATTTTTTTTTTTTATGGGAATTCATCAAATGCCTTCTCCCGCTCTGGGCGGAGCGGGAGGGCGTGTCAGACTTTTACTGACTAAAACCCACCCGTGTTCCTTCAGTTGTCCATGTGCCATGGTATCTCTTTCGAACAATCACGCGACCCCGGCAGGCAAGTTATGAGGTATCAAACATTAAAAAAAAATTAAAAAAATACAGTCGAATTGATAACCTCCTACTTTTTTTGAAGTTGGTTAAAAATACAGCCGTCTTATTGATGCCATTCACCTGGTACGCACGGAAACACATCAACCTATACATTTCCAGTATAAGCTGATATCTCATTGTATGAAAAGCCTATATACAATTCGAGGTCAGCTAAAACTGGAAATGTATAGCTTGACCAGCACGCCTAACATGACCACCATAGAAAGAAGTTTGTCTATTCTTGGTAGAATAGAGATAGAGTTGTCTTACTACGCCAGCATACAAACGGGTTTTGTCGACGGAAGAATAGACAAAATTACAGATTGTAGAATGATTGCTACCGTTTTATGCAGACTTAGTAAGGTGCTTTCATTTCTACGAAGAATAGACACAGCTCTTTCTACACAAAGTGACAGTTTATTGCTCTAATTTTGACATCGCACCGTAGAAATCTTTCTGCAATCTGTCATCTTGTCATTCATATTTGCATTCAACGCATAAAGACGTGTTCATCAATGCACAATATCAATAAAAATAAATTAACGTTTGCATAAACAGTGACCCAGTTTTAGTGTATTATAGCGTGTTATACTAATAAACATTATAGTGATGAGTTAATATAATGGACTGACGAAATATATTATTGTAAACTGATATATGGAAAGCAGCCCCTTTAATCGCAGCGCGATGATAAGACGGAGCCCACCACCTACTCCGACCCCGGTACCAATACCAGCAAGAACACCGCCCAAACAACAAGCACAGGACCAAGATGAGGCAGTTGAAGTGGTGTCCACTCCAGAAATTCAGAACTGGATGGGGTCTATAGAGCAGTGTCTGAATGAGGTTGTTGTTATTGCTTCTGAGGGAAAGCTGAACGCCGATCAGAAGCTGAAAATTAGCAATCTCTGCCGGAAAGTTGGACATGGAGTTTCGCAAATGGCCGTTCAGTACCAATCGCTGAAACAAAAAGCAATTCAAACCCATACCTCCCTTAAAACCATGACTGAAGCCCGAGACCTATCCGATTGTTTAATGGAGATGAACCGGACGATTCAGGAGTCCTGTACGAAGCGGGATGAAACCTCTACATCTTTTGCAGATATGGTTAAGAAGGCGTCCAACACCTTTGTTCGTCCTAATACTTATAGTTCCGTGGCCATTTATCCCAGTGATAACTCTAAGACCAGTGACGACACCAAGAACATGGTCCAACAAATAATATGCCCTGGAGAAATGAAGTTGAAAGTGCGAGGCGTACGCAAAATTGGAAAAGGAGGCCTTATAATAAGCACGGAGACTAAAGATGACCTAGATAGGCTCAAACAAACTGTCCAACTTGCTTCGTCAGGGCTTACCGTTGACGAACCTAAAAAGCGCAAACCTCGCATTATAGTTATCGGAGTCTCTACATCAATGACTGAAAATGAGGTTTATAAATGTATTTATGAACAGAACTTAGCCGACAAACTGCCCACTTTATCCCTAGATACATTTTTGACCGCAATAAAGCTAAGCCACAAATCAGGCAGAAAAGATGCTGAGAACTGTAACTATATTCTAGAAGTTCCAGCCGTCGTACGCAAGGCCCTCATTAATCAAGACCGTGTATTCATCAATTGGACGTCCTGCCCAGTACGAGATTTCACACTGGTAACGAGATGTTACAAGTGTCAGCAGTAGGGTCATGCAGCCAAAACTTGCAAAATTGCTGTTACTACATGTGGACATTGCGGTGAAGAAGGACACGCTATACAAGACTGTACAAAAAAATCCGAAGCACCTAAATGTGCTACATGTTTGCGCTTCAAAAAACAAGCCGACCACAAGACGGGAGACGTAGATTGTCCGGCCAAAAAAGCAGCCGAAAACAGGTACATCAACTCAATTGATTATGTAGGCGCCTAAGAGCGCCACACCCTTCTTTATATTTAACCGACTTCAAAAAAAGGAGGAGGTTATATGTTCGACTGTATGTATTTTTTTTATTTTTTTTTTATGTATGTTCACCGATTTCTCCGCCAATTGTCAACCGATTTTGAAAATTCTTTTTTTATTCGTAAGGGTATACTCCTGAGGTGGTCCCATATTAATTTTGTGAAGATTTGATGTATACTTTGGGAGATAAACGAAGGAACTCCTCAAAAACAAACAGTACACGTAATGTGATTTGGATATTGTACTAAAGATCAAAAATAATTGCTGGTTCTATCTATCCATCCGTGGTGAACTAATTATAGTCTTCGAAGATACCGCATGGAACTCCTCATCGGTGAACAGTACATATAGGAACTTACAGTGAAAGGTTAGAAGGTTAGGGGATAATTCTTTGAATATTATAGGCACGTTTAGACCGTTACTTGTATTCTTATATTCCGTTGAGCTGATGATGGAAGGTACAACTCCTTATCGATCAGGAGTTAGAAGATATCTAATCCTAGATAGACATACTCGTTGACATCGAGAATTGATTCCTCAGCAGACACTAGAGTGGGCTCTTACCCACTCTACTGTCTGCTTAATAAAAAAAAAGCAGCCTTAATCATTTTGACCTGGCCATTTATTATATTTTTATATATTTTTATTTTTTTTAGTATGCGGTTCTCTATTCGGATGTTTATATATTTTTTTTTTTTTATGTATGTTCGGCCATAACTCCGTCATATAAAGACGGATTTACAAAATTCTTTTTTTGTTTGAAAGGAGTTTATTCCGAAATAGTCCCATATAAATTTCATATAGATCTGATGATTAGTTCCAGAGATAGACACTGGAACTCTTTAAAAAATGACAGCAAATCAACCGCGATTTCTGCTATCGCTTAAATATGCATTGTTTGTTTAGAATTAGTGCGGGGTGGATACCACAACTAAAAATTTAAAAATAAAAACTATTTTTACAAAAAAAAACAACCGACTTCCTTAAAAACACTACAAATTGAAAAATAACTTTAATTTCGGAAGTCGGTGGCAAAAAAACCATAAATACAGATCCTAAGACACCGACTTCCGAAATTAAAGTTATTTTTCAATTTGTAGTGTTTTTAAGGAAGTCGGTTGTTTTTTTTTGTAAAAATAGTTTTTATTTAGACGTAATTTTCATTGTTATTTCCTTTAGTTTTAGTATGGATAATAACTTATTTACCGATATAGATAACTCATTTGTAACAGTTTCAAAAACATATGACGTGGAGGATTGCAGACAATATCTCTCCGATCATCAAAAGTCACTAACTATACTAACCCAAAACATTCGTAGTATTTTTAAGAACATAGATAGCTTTAAAATTTTCCTGCATAGACTTAATTTTGATTGTGATATAATTGTACTAACTGAGTGTTGGCTAGCTAACCGCTTAGATAACCTCCCAGCAATACCTGGGTATAACTTATTGCATACCACAATAAACCGCAATCAAAATGATGGTGTATTAGTTTTTGCTAAAGAATGTTTAAAGGTCACAGTCGAGGAACCTACTCTACCGGACTGTATAAGTAATTACTTGCTCATCAAAATTGGTGCAACTACAGCGATAATCGCTATGTATAGGTCTCCTTCCGCTAAAAATATGGATATCTTTCTCAACTCCTTAAACCAGATTTTTAAAACGCTAAGCTCGTTTAGGAATGTGATATTAACAGGTGATTTAAATATAAATATTGGCGCCGAAAACTACGATGCAGGGACCCAAAATTACCTTAATATCTGCTCATTCCATGGTTTTCTCCCTGCTCACACATTGCCTACTCATCAAAGCGGTTCCTGTCTCGATCATATGATGATCAAATCCAGCTTATCATATATTACGCTTGTTACTAACGCAACAATTACTGACCATCACGCTGTCCTACTTTCGATAAATTTAACGCTGCCTAAGCTAAATCGTCCCCTGACCAAAAGCAAATTAAACACAAATAAACTTGAATATGACTTATCTAACCTCGATTTTTGCTTTGTTTACAATACTGCTGACGCTAATTTGGCTTTATCGTACTTAATAAAACATGTCCAACAAGCAATTTTACGTAACACCACTGTTTCTATAGTGGATAAGAAACGTTATAATATTAAACCTTGGATTACGCCTGGACTAATTCGATGTATAAGACACAGAGATAAACTCCATCAGAGAACTAAAAGATATCCTGATAATCTTATAATTCAAACCACCTATAAAAGATACAGGAATTTCTGCAACAATCTGCTTAAGAATTTAAAAAAATAATTACGATAAAAATGAATTGAGCAAAGCAGGTAACAATAGCAAGCAACTTTGGAAACATATTAAAAACGTCACCAATATGTCGAAGCGGTGTGAATCAAATTCGAGTTTACTGCTTACTAATCGTTCGCCACTCTTGTCAGCTAACAACGTTAATAACTTTTTTGTCAATGTTGGGAAAACTCTTGCCGAACAGATTCCGAAACATTATTGTGACCAACCTTTCCAAAAATTAAGCAAAATATGTAGCCTGAAATCTTTTGCTATACTCGACACCGACGAAGATGAGATAACCCGAATTATTTCTGGCCTAAAAGAAGACTGTGCTGTTGGATGGGATAATATAAGCAACAAGATTCTTAAACTTTATAAGCATATTTTGGTACCTCCATTAACGCACATATTTCGAATCTGTCTTTCCAATGGAATTTTCCCTAGATGTCTAAAGAAGGCAGTTGTAATCCCTGTGTTTAAATCTGGAAATAAGGATGTAGTTAATAATTACAGGCCGATATCATTACTCCCTTCAATATCAAAAATATTAGAGAAAATTATAAACAGTAGACTTGTGAACTATCTCGAACACAATAACTTCTTATCCCATGCGCAATTTGGTTTTAGAGCTAAATTATCTACAGCTGATGCGGTACATAGTTTGACCGATTACATTTCAAAAGAACTTGACAAAGGGAACCAGACCCTGGGTGTCTTCCTTGATTTAGCCAAGGCCTTTGACACAGTGTCTGTTTCTGTTCTTCTGGATAAATTGCATAATATAGGAATAAGGGGAACGCCACTAAAACTATTCGCTGACTATTTACATGACCGATACCAATGCGTTAGAATAGATACAATCTTGAGCGATGAGCAGAAATGTACGGGTTTCGGTGTTCCTCAGGGAAGTATCCTGGCCTCAACAGTCTTCCTGATTTATATTAATGACCTGTGTAACCTTAATATTAGAGACGGCAAAATTATATCATATGCAGACGATACGGCGTTAATTTTTAGCGCTAAAACCAGTACCGAACTCTTCAAAATCGCACAACTAGGTTTTAATACTGTGACTAATTGGCTTCAAAGAAATTTACTAACATTAAATGCTGAGAAAACAAAATATATTCACTTCTCCATGCGCAAGCCCCAACTTAACTTTGCTAACCCACATCTATATGCCCATCAATGTGGTAACCGTTCAGTCAACAAATGTAACTGTCCGTTTACCCTCAAAACGAGCAACATAAAATACCTTGGCGTAATAATAGACGACACTCTGTCTTTTAGAATACATATCGAAAGTCTAGTTAAAAGAGTGCGCAAATTAATATATGTTTAAAAAAAATTACGTACATTCGCCGATTCAAAACTAATCACACAAGTTTATTTGGCCCTATGTCAATCAATAATTCAGTACTGCATCACATCATGGGGTGGCGCATCAAAAACTAATCTGCTTCCTCTTGAAAGAGCTCAGAGAGCAATTTTAAAGGTAGCAAACTTCCATCCATTTTTCTTTCCCACAGATTTGCTATATAAATCCTGCAACGTGCTGACTGTGCGCCAACTTTTCATAATGCACTTAGTATTAAAACAGCACACCATGCTTACCTACACTGCTGACAATACTAACAAAAGGCGGAATGATATAGTATGCACAACTAATGCAACCTCAAAACATGTTTTTGTAGAAAGATTTTTTACATTCTTAGGCCCTTTCCTGTACAATAGGTTAAATAGAAAACTAAGTATCTTTAAATTAAATAACTTTAGCTGTAAACAAATTTTACTTAAATATTTACTAACCATCGATTATGCACAGACAGAAGATCTACTTGTTGTCTGCAAATAGAACGAGTAACATAATATGCTATTTTACTATTACTTTCTTAATCTTAATTTAGTTTTTACTTTATACTCATTGTTAATTTATTAAATTAAGTATTTATGCACTTGCCAGCCTGAAGCACAGGTTCAACCTAGTTCAGGCAAATGAGCAACTTCGCCCTATTTTAATTATTAAGTTACTTTGTAAATGTGCCCCTTTTTATAAATAAACGATATTATATTATATTCGTTTCTCACAATCTTTGTCTACGTCCCTATAGAGGTAGACTATTTCAGAAGAAAGTTTTCTATCCAAATTGTCAAAATCACACTGACAACTGTTAGTTGTGTTAGGTAGTGAAGACCATTTGATTTTGTAATCGCCATGACTAATCGAGTTGATTTAGATTTAAAACAAAACAACAACCGTGAGTAACTTTGCATAAATGTTGTTTATTGTTCTTCATTTTCATATTGTGTGAACTGTCACTTTGTCTATTCTTCCGTCGGCAAAACCTCTTTCTACGGTGGTTATGCTACGCATGCTGTAGTCGTGTGTAACAATCGTCGTCCAGAAACTTTTGCCGTTATAATTCAAAGTCGCGGAAATACTCTTAGTAACTTAGCAAATTGCATTTAAAAGTATTTCAGGGGATTTAATGCCTCAAATTCAATATATTCTGCTACTCTTGGAAGATGACTTGATAATATTCGTACTTTTCAATAGAAGCTCGCCAAAGGCTGCCGCCTGTTGTTTAATTGGGTTATCTTGTAGCACCTTAGGAATCAAAGCAAATCAATAAAAATAATTGAGTGTGAATTCATCAAATGACGTCTTCCGCTCTGGCCCTGTCATAGGCAACTGATGGAACACGGAGTAGGTGTTAGTCAGTTTAAAACTTGCACGCCTTCCCGCTCCACCCAGAGTGGGGAGGTATTCCGTGAAGCACACCCAAACGAAGCACACCCAGACGAAGCACACCTAAAGTGTTCCACTAAGCACACCCGTAGGTGGGCTTCAAATAAAAATTTAAAATAATTAATTTCCTATTCCACGAAGCACACCTACGAATATCACTCGCATAGTGCGGGGACTAAGAAATAAAAATGTCGATAGAAGAAAATATTTATTACATTAATATTACAAAAATTAGTGTGTCACATTATTATAATGAAACTGAATGATGTTAGAAATTTAAGTTAGTCTTTTAAATAATAAATATTTTCTTCTATCGACATTTTTATTTCTTAGACCCCGCACTATGCGAGTGATATTCGTAGGTGTGCTTCGTGGAATAGGAAATTAATTATTTTAAATTTTTATTTGAAGCCCACCTACGGGTGTGCTAAGTGGAACACTTTAGGTGTGCTTCGTCTGGGTGTGCTTCGTCTGGGTGTGCTTCACGGAATACCTCAATTTTACCACCATACTGCTATCGTCATCCCGCCTGCCAAGCGGGGCGTGGCAAACCCTCCAAATTGGGGGAGGCCTATGTCCAGCAGTGGACGTCTTTCGGCTGAAATGAAGATGATGAAGTACTACATATACTCGAAGAAGCAGTACCTACTTCTCTTAGTATCTCAAGAGAATTGTCAAGTTGCCCTACACTATATAAAATGTCTGTCATCTTTTTTAGGAAATTGAAAACATAACCTTAGGAATAATAATTCTGTTGAGAACACCTCAATTGAAAATACATTTGATCGGAACTTGGAAGGTATTTTAATCATGCATGTCGATGTGGCATCCTCCACATATCCGGAGGATGCGGGAACGCTTTTCTCCTCCATCGGCAGGGGAAATCGATAGGAAATAGGACGTCCCCAATTATATGTGTGGGAAGACGCATAATGGTTTGCAAGACTTTAGATTGAATGCAGAGAAATTGTTTCCTGAGTTGAGCCTTTATGGCGGGTTCAGAAAGGTGCATTCAGAAGACCTATTTATACGAAACAATTAAGTTGCAGGATGAATGCAATTAATTGAGTTGAACGGCACGATTAGTGACAAAGGTGTGCACTGACTGGACAGGACCACTCAAGTTGTATGGTTCTCTCCTCAAAAGATCTTTTCAGACACCAATCTAGATGGTCTTTACATGATATGACCAAAATAATGTCTGACTTTGAAAGAAACTGTGACCTCTGAGTTTGTTTCGGCATTTCTTCTCTGAGTAGTCAGATAAAAAACACCGACGTCATCTAATTTTAAAAATATGATTGACGTGTAAAAGTGTCTGTACAAACTGACTAACAGAAATAAAATAATTTATCAATTCGATTCTAATTTTTATTGCAAATCTCATGTATGTGCAAGGTACAAGAATAGCACCATCCCATGTCTTCCCGTGAGCGTCGGGACTTACTAACAAATAAAAATCAAATCAAAAGTCATTTATTCAAATTAGGCTGAGGATCAGCACTTTTCGAGCATCAAAATTACATAAGACAGGCCCCAAAAAGCCCGCCCTTCACCACTTCTTAGTGCTTTATCTGGGAAGAAGAAGTGACGCAACAAACTCCCCAGCAGCACAGCTGTCTGTCCAGTTAGAAGAACTTGATTCTATAATAATTGTAAGTAGTAAACATTGAGAGACACAAAACATTAAATTAAATGATTTGCCATACGTCAGCTAGCCAACCCAATATTCCAACAAATAAAATGAAATCTATACTCAAGCTAAAGCAAACGAATGGGCAGCAGCGTTCTCTGTGCATTTTACCACCATATTGCGATCACCAACCCGCCTTCCAAGTGTGGCGGTTATGGCAAACCCCCCTAAAAATGTTCCGGTCAAATTGACAATGCTTGGGGGGGGGGGGGGCTACGTTCGACAGTGGACGTCTTTAATATTTAAAGGAGGCCATTCAAACACCTATAAGACAGATTTAATTTAAGATAATTTTTTTTATCAAATGCATTCAATTTAGCAGACCATTAAATTAAGAACGGTCACTACAAGAGATAAGTAACCAGGGTCGAATATAGTTGGTTGTAGTTTAGTAAGAAACCAGTGTATGTTTTCAAATGAAATTTAATTGAAAAGACGAACTGTTTGTTTTCTATTAATTATAGTCATGCAGATCGAGGTGGCCCTCCAAAAGGAAGCCTGGAGGGATTTAGGGGAGGCATTTGCTAAACAGTGGGATGGTGTACGCCAGCTAAACAAAAATGCCTGTTGCGGTACGAACCTGCGACATACAACTCGTAAGTTATAGCCATTACCACTGGGCCATTACTGCTCAAACCACCGGCATCTATGCCCTCCTGCCAGGATCGCGAGATTTGTTCGAAAGAGTTAACGTGGCACTGATATATAGCCAACTGAAAGAACACGGGTTGGTTTTAGTCAGTAAAAGCGTGACACGCCCTCCCACTCCGTCCAGAGCCTGTGCCCTCATTTGATGCTTTCTCACAAAAAAAAAAAAAACCCATTTCCTTCAAACTGTAACTTACAGGCGCTACTTATCGGTAGAAATAAGTAGGAAATCCTTCACTAATTGCTTAAGACTGCTATTATTTTCGTCATAACAAGCGGGCTCGATGGAATTTTCCATCTGCAAAAATGACCAATTTCCTTCCCCCTTTTTACCTCTTTACGTTGTGTATTTCCAAAAATTCTTCCTTATAGTGCTCACCTTTTATACACACTACTCACATTTTTGTTCATTTTTTATGTTACTTTACACATATTGTCTTATTTTATTTTATTTATTCCTGTATCTGTTCGTGATATCACAGCGGGCCCTATCAGAATACCAGCGCTGCGGCACCTATTTTTAAATGTCTTAGCATCATGCTGAGATAGGGGCATTTTTGGCCTCGTACTGTTTTAATATTATTATTTTTTTATTTAAGTTTTTTTTTGCATAATAAGTTAAGTTTAGTTTCCGTCCGACTCACAATAAATACTTTTTCGTTTAATTTCTTACATCTTCATTGTGGAAACTCTCTCGCAAAGTTTCATACTTCCAGACGGTTTTGGCTGCGCGTTGTCTGTCAGAAAATTTTAGATTTTTATCGAATAGATGAACAAATAACAACTATGCCAAATTGTGGCCATCAAAGCGTGAAATTAAAACCAGTGTGCATTGGATTAAAGTCACAGCTTGGCACCAACAAATAGTACAAATTAGTGGGACAAAGCGCGAGCCAATCGGTGGCTGTAATTATGGGGTTAAAATAAATACCGTGTCAGTGGCGCGCTGAAATTAATTACACTATGAATATTAATAGCTGTGGCGTGTGGTCCAAGGTGAGAGCAACAGCGTTTGGTATAGTAATATTCATCATCATCAATTCAGCCGAAAGATGTCCACTGCTGGACAAAGGTCTCAAACATCGCCTCTTAGACATTTTCATACTTGTATTTTTTGGGGGATTTGCCATAATCGCCACGCTTGGCAGGCGGGTTGGTGATCGCAGCATGGTGTTAAAATGCATTGAGAACGCTGCTGCCCAATCTGAGTAAGTCCCTTAGTCGCCTCTTACGACACCCACGGGACGAAATGGGATGCTATTCTTTACGTCCGACACCACAATGAAGCTACAATAATATGCTTTGCATGTTGCTTATGCTGGAATATTACAAGCTTTTATGTTACTTGCAATGCTGTATGTAACGACACGAATCGGGGAAGCTAGATTGGAACCACTATCCGATGTGCTATTGGGCAAGCTGAAGGATCCATATGTTGGCCATGTTTGTTGAAGTAACGATGACCTTAAAAAGGTGGCTAGGACAGACAAGATGAGGATGGTGGAGGATAAAGTATTGTGTTGCAGTCCGGGCGAGGCCTATGGCCAGCTGGGCTACGATAGGCTGAGTTGATTGATTTAATATTTATATTGGCGTTACATTTTTAGTAACAAAGCGATAATATTTTTAGAACAAATGTTTGTGATAGATACTGGTGCCGATTCCCTTATTCACAAACTAAACTAAATTTAAGTTCAGTACATCTTTTTCTTTCTATTTCATTAAGAATAGGACAGAAGATAAATTTTAGTTTAGTCCTGTCAAATTAATCAGCGCTTGACGTAAATTGACGTAATTTTAGTAGGCAAGTTTTTAATCACGTCTAAACTTGTATGGAGTAGTGACAGGCGCTGATTAATTTGACAGGACTAAACTAAAATTTTTCTTTTGTCCTCTTCTTAATGAAATACAAAGAAAAAGATGCACTCAACTTAAATTTAGTTTAGTTTGTGAACAAGGGAATCGGTACCATTGGCTCTTATATTTATGAGACTATCTTGGCTCTTTAATGAGATATTTTTCTTAAACTTTAATAGAAAATACCTACTAATTCCAATTAAAACATTTTCAAGTGGATCCTTCGGATGGTCCAATTGTCAAATTTGGTGCATATTATACAGAATGTCCCAAAAATCAACGTAAAGCTAAAAACGGTTGATAGGCCAGGTGGTGACAGTTATCAGAAAAATAGTTTAAAAAAATCTAAGTTTTGTATTTTCGGTGACAATGTAATAATATTTGGTACCATGGAGCTGTCATGATGATAGAGCTACAAGACGACCGTAAGACTTTTTTAACTTAAACTGTCTAGTTTGGGCTCATTTGTTTTTTTCTTTGGCGAGTGCTTTTTTTTTTTTTTGTTTTGACAAGCTATGGCTATGTAATGCTTGTGTTATTTTTTTAGTTTACTTTACAGGAAGAACAATTTAATTAGATTCGGGGTTCTGCGTTAGCCATCACCACGCTTGGCAGACGGGTTGGCGATCGCAGTATCGATAAATGTATATCAATATACGATAAATGTATATTTGACTGGCCTGTTAGTCTAGTGATTAGTGACCCTGACTGCAAAGACTGAGGTCGTGGGTTCGATTCCCACCCAGGACAAATCTTTGTGTGATGAGCACAATCATTTGTTCTATGTCTGGGTGTAATTTATCTATAATTTATGTATTTAGAAATATATAAAAGTATATTTATAAGTTATCTGGTTGCTATAGTACAGGCTCTGCATAGTTTGGGATTAGATAACGGTGTGTTGGTTGTCCTAAGATATTTATTCATATATTTATATACATGCATAAAGAACACTGCTGCCCATTCTCTGGTAAGTCCCTTGACTGATATGGGATGGTCTTATTCTTTACTTCCCGCATCACATGGAGCGCTATGTACTACTTTATACTTATTCCATATTATTATTTATTGTAAGTAAATAGGCTATACCTAGTACATTAAGTGAACTGACACGCTACAGCTTATGACTCAAATCGGTTACCGTTCCCGAATATTGATGTAATACACAACGGGGTACGCGGTTGTCGCGTCAAAACGCGTGTTTCGTGGCCCCACGGTGCCGAGAGCAGCTTAATCGCGGTTATACAGGGTGTTCGTTAAATAGCAGCTGATAGATTACTTTAGTACTTTAGCTGCTTTTTTAACACAGGATAAAATGAATGAAAATAATGCAGATAGCTGATGTAAGTAATAAAGACACCACCACGGGAAGAAATGGCATGCTGCTATTCTTTACGTCCGGCACCAAACGGAGCACTCCTTATTTATTACAAATACAAATTACCTTATTACCTTGTACTTGTAAGATACATGAATCTATCTATATATATAAAATTCAAAGTCCTGAGTGACTGACTGACTGATATACCAACGCACAGCCTAAACCGCTGATCGTAGAAACGTGAAATTGGGAGAGTGTGTTCTTTGTGAAGAGTAGGTATCCACTAAGAAAGGGTTTTGTGAAATTCCATCCCTGAAAGGGTGAAATGGGGTTGAATTTTCTGTATTTTATTTTTGGAACGAAGTTCCTTATCGCGCATTGTGAAAGGGGGCTAGACGGAAAAATTTCTTACGAAAAGTTGTCGTCGTGACAACTATTGCATTGCAACAATGCTTTAACCGACTTCAAAAAAAGGACGAGGTTTCTCAATTCGACCGTATATATTTTGTATGTTGTTTTTTTTGTTGTGAGTAGAGAGGGAGAGAGGGAGAGAGGGGGAGAGGAGGATCGGGGGAGAGGGGCGAGAGGGGGAGAGGTAGAGAGGGAGAGAGAGAGAGAGAGGGAGAGAAGGAGATAGGGAGAGAGCGAGAATATTTTTGTTGAGTGTATGCAGGTTTTTTGTACATAATAAATAATTAAAAAATTATAACTTTTATGAATCCTGGAAAGGAACTTCGTTCCATCCGGGTGTCCCTTGACACCTCTAAAGTTTTATTCTCTGGGTCGATTGACGCGCGGACGAAGTCGCGGGCGGAAGCTAGTTTAGTATATTATTCTAGACCCCCTAGGTCGTCAAAACTCAGAAACCAGTCTGGCAACAAGTCTTTCCAAGGGTAATCGTATTACCCATTACCTAATGAATTATGAAGGTCAGATAGGCAGAATCAGAATCAAATCATTTATTCGTAAACATAGGTGATAATTTTATACAAAAAACTTTTTTACAAAAAAAAAACAACCGACTTCCTTAAAAACACTACAAAGTGAAAAATAACTTTAATTTCGGTAGTCGGTGTCTTAGGATCTGTATTTATGGTTTTTTTGCCACCGACTTCCGAAATTAAAGTTATTTTTCACTTTGTAGTGTTTTTAAGGAAGTCGGTTGTTTTTTTTTTTGTAAAAAAGTTTTTATTTTTAAATTTTTAGTTGTGGTATTCACCCTGCACTAATTCCAAACAAACAATGCATATTTATGCGATAGCAGAAATCGTGGTTGATTTCCTGTCATTTTTTAAAGAGTTCCGGTGTCTGTCTCCCGAACTCATCATCAGTAGTCCATCTCTAGTGTCTGCTGAGGAATCAATTCTCGATGTCAACGAGTATGTCTATCTAGGACAAGATATCTTCTAACTCCTGATCGATAAGGAGTTGTACCTTCCATCATCAGCTCAACGGAATATAAGAATACAAGTAACGGTCTAAACGTGCCTATAATATTCAAAGAATTATCCCCTAACCTTCTAACCTTTCACTGTAAGTTCCTATATGTACTGTTCACCGATGAGGAGTTCCATGCGGTATCTTCGAAGACTATAATTAGTTCACCACGGATGGATAGATAGAACCAGCAATTATTTTTGATCTTTAGTACAATATCCAAATCACATTACGTGTACTGTTTGTTTTTGAGGAGTTCCTTCGTTTATCTCCCAAAGTATACATCAAATCTTCACAAAATTAATATGGGACCACCTCAGGAGTATACCCTTACGAATAAAAAAAGAATTTTCAAAATCGGTTGACAATTGGCGGAGAAATCCGTGAACATACATAAAAAAAAAAAAAAAAAAATACATACAGTCGAACATATAACCTCCTCCTTTTTTTGAAGTCGGTTAAAAACTAGCTGTACCCTGCCACGCTTCGCTGTGGCACATTCGAGTGTTTTCCTCGCGTCCGGCAAATGGCGCGGTCACTGGTACACAGTTGATCGTTAAAAAAACTGTTTTTTTGCAGTCGCGGATATGTGACTAATGCAAAATAGATAAAAACATTCCTTGATGTGGATTATATATCATGCAAAAATTTCAGCTCGATCGGTGCCGAACTTTTTGAGTTTTTGAAGCGTACACAAACCAACATAACATTTTTATATATATAGATCTTAAAGATTAGGTAGTGCGCTATGTTTTGCCAATTCATGTAAAATACAGTTATACAGTTGCATCTGGATTAACTGGAACCCGATTCCAACATAGTTGGGAAAAGGCTAACGAAGTCATCGTTAGCCTTTTCCCAACTATGTTGGAATCATGGATATAGAAATGTTTGGATAGGCTATCAAAATAAAAATCTGCTGTTTCATAAAACAATCCTACGTCTGTTATAATGTCATGACATGAATTAGGAAAGTATGTCTTGTTGGTCTAGTGCTCGCAAGCGCTAAGAGTGATCATGAGGTCCTGGGTTCATTTCCCGGGTAGGGTATTTTTTTTTTGGATTTTTAAATCTGGAATTTCTCAGCAGCAGCCTGTAGTCTCAATTTGCACCCAGTTGATGGCAATAAGCTCGCCCCTATTATATGAGACTTAAACATAACTGGCGCAATGTAGGTGTATTGTAAATACTCCTGTACCCAACCCCTCAGAAAAAATACGCTTGATGTTATAAATTGTTTTAGTAGATGTAGGGACACTATAAATAACGAAATATGGCCTTATCTTTGCCTATCTCTTTTAAGCAAAAAGGCGTGACACTGTATTAAATTTTAAGCTGATTCCAACGAAATACCACAAAATAGCTTGTTTTATCTTTAATCTGCTGTTTTCAGTGGTTTACAAGCTCCGTTTAACTTTGAATCAGTAGTAATTTCACGCGCGACGGGCTCTGATGGTAACTGTCGCATCAAAAAGTTGTTGCAATCTGTGTATTTTAAACGTTTAATTTACGTTGAGACTTTAAGGGCTGGTTCCACTGTGCGATGAACACTTTTAAACAGAGTTCAAGATTTGTCAGTTTCAATGATCCGCTGTTTCATATAACATCAGGCTGTTTTACAAAACAGCTCCGTTGTAAAACAGCTGAACTAATTTCAGCTGGATTGTCATTGCGATATATTCGATATATAGCTACCCAAGTTTAGAAATAATGTAGATTGGCCTATCTGTAGTCACAATAAGCGTTAAGTGTTGCTTCTAATGACAAATCGGTCGTAGTAACGAAGCGATGGACACTCTCTCCAATTGGTTTAAATTAAGTCATAACTGTGACCGGCTACCACAATCACCGATGTAGCGTTGGAAGGCCTCCCACAAGATTAACCGATGACCTGGTAAGATAAGATAAGATAAGATAAGATAATCATTTATTTGCCGAAACTTTGTACTCATACAAGACATACAACACAAATTGTCAGCATGCAAGAGATGTTAATAGTAGATATAAATACAGATCATCACGTTTGCCTTAAACAATGGCATGCAAATATTTACACAGTAATTTAAAATATAAGTACGAGTCAAATTATTTAAAAATGTCATAATAATAAACGAATATTAAAAATAAAGAATTGGTAAAACATAGGTAATCTTAATCAAAGTCTCTCATCTAAAAACTCATTTATATTATAATAAGCTTTATCTGATTTATAACTTTCCGTTTGAATGTTAGATCACTTAACTCTTTCCAGCTTTTAGGTAGTTTGTTATAAATTTTTGGAGCCATACAAAAGACACTTTTTCTTATAAGCGACGTCCTATACACCACTATTTTTTAATTAGTACAAATACTTAAAGGGCTTATTGTAGAAGGTCTTGTTATTATATAAGTAAAGTCTCAATAAATAATATTCATAAACAGCAAAGTTATTACCGTTTGTTTATATCCCAAAATATCACTCAATTTATAGAAATATTGCAGGCTATTCATTCAGTAGTATTCATTAATCATATTCTCTCGCTCTCGTGTTCGCGTGTTCTCGCTCGAACTTGCCCCGCCCCCAACAGCTGTTATCGTAATTGAACTAAAACGCATCTTTATGCTTTACGGTTTAAAACTAAGATAAAGTAAAAAAAAAATACAATTCAAACTTTTCCTTCATACTTTATTTGGGCTTAGGACCAACAAAATTACCAACTTTTTTTAAATTATTACGAAAACTATTAGGTATTTAAGTAAAAATAAATTAAATTAAAGCTTCAAGATTTGAAAAAAAAAGTAATTTAGGCGTATTTAAAAAGTTTGAATCAGCTGATATTTACAATAATTTACGTATTTACAAAACTTGGAAAAAACTTACAGGTATTTTAACTGTCCTTCAAAATGTCCACCACCATTATCAATACAAAGACGGGCACGTTTAATCAAATTGTTTTTTAACGATAAAAGTATGCTTCGCTCACTTCTCACTTCGTCAAATGCGTCCAATATGCGCTGTTTTAATTGTTCTACACTTGTTGGCTCACTAACGTAAACTCGTCGCTTAACTTCACTCCACAAAAAAAAATCCAACGGCGTGAGATCAGGAGATCGTGGAGGCCATGCCACGGGGCCGCCTCGACCGATCCACTGACTCCCGAACTCCTCCGTCAAGTATTCACGCACTGCACTATGGTAGTGAGGCGGCGCGCCGTCTTGCTGAAACCAGAGGCCTCTTAAATTGGCCAATGGAATGTCATCTAGCATTGAAGACACCATAGTCCGAAGCAAAGTCAAATAACTTTCTCCAGTAAGACGCCCTTCAATGAAATAAGGGCCAACGATGTTGTCGTTCAAAATTCCTGCCCAGACATTAACAGAAAACCTGTGTTGGAATGAGTTCTCCTTTGTTAACATTGGATTGCGTATTGACCACCAGTGTTCATTACGTTGATTGAACAATCCGATACGCGTAAACAAGCACTCATCCGAGTATAGCACATTTGCTTCAGTGTTGTTGAGTATCCACCTGCAGAATGCCACCCTTGGTTCATTATCCACAGCGGTCAATTCTTGACCCTTCCTGTAGTGGTATGGGTGAAATCCAGACGAACTAATGATCTTCCATGCACAGTACTGGCTAATATTGAACAGACGAGCTGCGTCATTCGTACTTCGCCGGGGATCTTCTTCAAAGTAGTCCACTACATCGTCGTAAAGGTTTTGCGAATACCTCGGTCTTCCCCGTCCTTGGCTATGAGCCGGTGCCTGGAATGATCCATGGTCGAGTAAACGCTGGTAAACATTTACCACAGTCCGAACGTTCGGCTGGCGAGCATTTGGGTACTCTTCTCTGTACATACGTACAGCGGCACTCGCGTTCTCACCAGACAAAAAGTACGCACGTACCATAGCCGTATACTCCCGAGATGAGAACTGGTAAGCCATCGCGACAGTAAAATCGTAAACAAACAATTGGTTAAAAAAAGCGCGCGCGCACTTCCGCTAATAAATTGGCACTGTCTATTTGTTTTGCTCGCTCGAAAAGGGATCACTGCGCAGCCTAAGAAAGGGGCGGGGATTGAGCTTCGACGCGAGTTTGCCGGGATCTATGAATGGCGATAGAAAAGGAACGTACTGCGCGTAGTATTTTGTAGTAGCAATGGTTTTGAATGATTGATTCAATTATGAATTTACCAGTTATGACAAAATTTTGTGGATAATTTTGGGATTTTGTTTTTTTTACTTTTGACTATACAAATATGATCAGTAACGGGTACAGGTAGAGCCCTATTTTTTTTTGTACTAATTAAAAAATAGTGGTGTATTGTTGTAGGCAAATTTGGCTATTGTCACGTCTATTACGAGGAAATCGATCAGCCATGCGAGAAAAGAGGTCAGGATTCGCATTCGCTGAATGCATGAACTACAGAACTGGTTGAAGAGGCGGTACTTAGGGAAGAATTATGTCCAGTAGTGGACGTCTTTCCGCTGAATTGATGATAACTGTGACCATCTGCGCCTAGCGAGCGATACTTCCAAGTTACACTTGGCTGTTTAGTAGTTTTAGGACTGACTTTCATAAAACTCTAATTTTTATTTTCAAATTGTCCTTATAGTCACTGTTTTCATTTAAGTTAGTATCATTTGTACTCATTTTACTCGTTTTATTTATTCCTGTTTCTGACGCCATTACTGTTTTTATGACACTAGCATAAAAAATTAGAACTAAAATCTACAAACTTGACGTTTCATTCTACGCTGTTTTACATAACGTCAAATCGTTGACTCGCTGCATTGACAAACGCAATAAAAAATTCAATGCTGCGCGATAAAGTTATGTTCGTTATGTAAAATAGGTAAACGTCGTTCAATTATCTTAAATAACGGAACTGTTATAATGTAATGTAATATCGGTATTTTTTTCCAAATAAAATAAAAATAAAACTGTTATGTAAAACATCTATTACTTTTGTAAAACAGTGGATTCTACAATACATCTGTGACAACAGTATTCCTTAACAATAATACCGACATCTCTTGAACTTAGTTTAGATGTACGATCGCATTCATTTTTATTAGGGTTCCGTTGCCAAATGGCAAAAAACGGAACCCTTATAGATTCGTCATGTCTGTCTGTCTGTCCGAGTATGTCACAGTCACTTTTTTCCGAAACTATAAGAGCTATGTTGTTGAAACTTGGTAAGCAGATGTATTCTGTGAACCGTATTAAGATTTTCACACAAAAATAGAAAATAAACAATAATATTTGGGGTTCCCCATAGATAGAACTGAAACTCAAAAAAAAAATTGATCAAACCCATACGTGTGGGGTATCTATGAATAGGTCTTCAAAAATGATATTGAGGTTTCTAATATCATTTTTTTCTAAACTGAATAGTTTGCGCGAGAGACACTTCCAAAAAGGTAAAATGTGTGCCCCCCCCCCCCCCGTAACTTCTAAAATAACGGAATGATAAAACTAAAAAAAAATATGATGTACATTACCATGTAAACTTCCACCGAAAATTGGTTTGAACGAGATCTAGTAAGTAGTTTTTTTTTAATACGTCATAAATCGTAAACCACAATTTACCTTTCATTCAGTCAGCTCAAATATAAAATTAAAAAAAAAAACATTTAATTTCATAAACATAAACCTTATGCATAAACCGTGAATACTTGCAGGTTTGTACGGAACCCTCGGTGCGCGAGTCCGAATCGCACTTGGCCGGTTTTTTTTTTGTGAAAGTGAGCTTCAATCTGTCTGTCAGTGCCAAACAGTTGTATTTCATCTGTCGTATTGGTATGAACTGATAACAAAAAAAAATTATATATATTTGCTTCCCGTTTAAAAACTTTATTAAAAAAAAAACAACAGACTTCTAAAATAAGACACTACTAAGTGTAAAAATGTTACAGTTTATTTGTATAATACATCATTTATCGAAAGTCAACTTAAACTCGAAATAAAAAAATCTGATATTAAAAATTCAGGCTTCAATTAAATTATTTCTTACAAATTTCAGAAAATAATTTCAATTTTATCTCTGCATTTACAAATACATCTTCTGCACAAACATCAAAAGTAATTTAATTAACACAGATCTGTTTTGCAAAAGAAAACCAATAAGGAAATCATAATAATTTCAATATCCTCATTTCGTTCACATATTTCATTATGTTTTTATCTCCCATTTTCCTGTATCTCACTTGAAAAGGAAAAACCAGTTAAGTGCTTGTCAGACCACGCGTAGTGAAAGGGTTCCGTAGTAAGGTCGATTAACGCATGCACAGTTTTGATTTTACCGACCGCAAAAATATACAGGGGGACTGGTAATTTGATGTATTCCTTCCAGAACGTAATAGTGTGACCCATTTGCAACAAGTAAAAAGCCCATAATGCTTAGGTGAAAATTCATGGAATTCGAGAAAATCTCATGTCTAAGCAAAACAAAGTGATTGCTGCGGTTGCAACCGTTAACAAAATCAAAATAGTTTAATTTCACATAAACCTACATGGGCACTTATGAAACGTCAGAAGCTAGGTGCACGGTTCCAAATCGTTGATTCCTATGGAGAAGAGCCAGTAAGAAACTCCACTGTTACTCTTTTAAAAATAATTGTTTTTTACAATTGTTTTAAATTACAGTGTTTATAGGTATGGGAGGACGGTATAGGCCTGTCAACAAGTACCAGGTACTGAATAAGACAGAAAATTGTCTACAGTCTACAAAGCCTGCAACGTTCTCACATTCACAAAGAATAAAAGTATAAAATAATGTACATAAATAATAGTATTTAATAAATAAGTCTTATTACACTATTTAAACCAAATGTCTTTATTGCCATGACAACCAATATTATAGAGTACAATTTAGAATTGTAGGTATATAATGTCAAAAATGAGTAGATGTCAAAGAAGAATATAAAAAAAACTTAAATACAAAATATATATCGTCATTTGGGAGCAGTTAATAGACACTGGAGCTACCAGGGAAGCACATAACCCACATATTAATTATGGGATCCAACGATACGTCATTGCTGTCTATGTGCATTTTTTTCATCTTTCGGTTATATGTAGGGGACGTTTTTTAAGGACATCCACTGCACCATTATTTGACGACGCACAAACAACTTCTTTTCAATTTTCCATATAGTGCAAATAAGATGGACAGACGGATATTAACGAAATTACAAGGCTTCCGATGTTGCTATTTGGCTACGGAACCCTAAAGAGAACGTAATAAAGAAACTCAAACAGTCTATTTCATGCTCGAATCGGTACAGATTTAATTTGAAATCGAATTAAATTTTTATCCTGTATTTCCAATTAAAACTGCATTTACACTTGGAACGGAGAAACATTGTCTTTTGCATTTTGTTGGATATATTCATTGGTTGATCACTTGGCGTCAGAATGGGGAATATGCATGTTTTTTTTATCTCTTAGTACTGGAAAATGTATGAGTAATTGATAAAGTTCGTACCGTGTGGTGCCGGACGTAAAGAATAACACCACCCCATTTCTTCCCGTGGGTGTCGTAAAAGGCGACTAAAGGACTTACTAGAGAATGAGCAGCAGCGTTCCCTATGCATTTTACCACCATACTGCGATCACCAACCCGCCTGCCAAGCGTGGCGACTATGGCAAAGCCCCCCCAAATTGGGGGAGGCCTAAGTCCAACAGTGGACGTCTTACGGCTGAAATGATGAATTGATAAATTTTACCAATAGCACCCTTCCATTTCTTCCCGTGTGTGTCGTAAGATGCGATTAAGGGACTTACAAGAGAAAGAGCAGCAGCGTTCTCTATGCATTTTACCACCATACTGCGATCGCCAACCCCCTACCAAGCGTGTCGATTAAGGCAAAGACCCCTACATTGGGGGAGACTTATATCCAGGAGTGGTCGTCTTCTGGCTGAAACGACAACCGCCTGGTCGGAACTTAAACCTTGTATTTACATGCACACTCCAATGAAATGCTACTGAAAATATTGTATTTAGAATGACATCACACAGTTTATCGTGTATTGTCATCCAAACTAAACGTGTATACAAAATTTCAGCTCAATCGGTTGAAGATATGCTTCAAAATTGAGTAGCAAGATTCCACCCGAACAAAACATACATACACACATTGCAAGTTAAATAAAAGCTCTTAAAAAATCACTGAACGCTTGAGAGAGGACAGAGAGGTTTGTGGCTAGTGTAAAACATCCGCTCAGGTGGTCGAACAGGTTAAGCTAGGCTACCCGCGGTTGCTCCATAAACAGGTAATCATCTAAACGTACCAAAACCCTTCTGGGCCTTGGAAAGCACTTAAGCCGTTGGTTCCGGCTGTCGTCCGGGTCATCAGAAGCCCAAAAGTCTGACAACCAGTCTCACCAAGTGTGAGTATCGTTTTTCTCCCAGCAACTGGGTTCTGAAGGTTAGATAAGAAGTAGTTCCATATAAAATACTGATATTCAGCAGCATTCGGTTAGACTAGAAGCCAACTCCAACATATTTGTGAATAGGCTAGGCAGATAATGCTGCTGGAGGAAGGACATTGCTGATAAGATAGACCTCAGCGAAAGTGGTGTCATGTGACAATCTGATGACGTTTGCAGGGCCAACATGGCCAGAGATTGGTCAAGACAGAAAGGTTTATAAGGTAAAAGGGATACTTTTGCCCAGTTGTGGGGCACAATGTAGGCAGAGAAAATATAAATATCACTAGGGATTTATCATTGAAAGAATTAGGGCAAGCTTTTTGATTTTGTCCACATTTAAAACATTTTATTCTACGCTTTACGCTCGCGACGCCATTTTGATTCGTGCGGAAGTGACGGGTGACACAGATTTAGAGCGGAAATAGAAGGTGCAGACGTTCGTATAAAACATTTCCGGGACTCACTGATGGCACACAGACAACGTATAAACTGAAAATTCATAATTAAGAAACATAAACAAAATAATAGATTCCATAAACGGCTGCGATAATTGAAATGGATTTATTGTTGATTCACAATCTTTGATAATTGAAACTGACACACTGACTTATTACATGTTAATATTATTGGAACTATACTATACTTAATTTACAATGTTTGGGAATATGATAGCACCATGTATCTATCACATAATAAATTTATCTGTCATTGCTTAATTTTTCATTCTTTTTACATAATGTGGTATAGTAATTTTATTCTAGGTTCATATAATATTTACATCTTTACATGGCATATTAAAACAAAGTCACTTCCCGCGTCTGTACACTTAGATCTTTTAAACTAGGCAACGAATTTTAATTCGGTTCTCATCCATAGACAGAATGATTCAAGAGGAAGGTTTATATGTATAATACGCGGGCGAAGCCGCTGGCAAAACCTAGTACTTATAAATTAAATATTGTAAAATATTTTTAAAAGATTGACGGTAGAGTGTTTTACCCATTCTTCTCCATACAAAACTACCTTTTGAAATGAAATGTTGACGCAATGAATGAAAAGTGCCTTTTATGTGCTTATCTATACTAATATTATAAAGCTGAAGAGTTTGTTTGTTGTTCCGGACGAAGTCGCGGGCAGAAGATAGTTATTTTAGTATTAGTATGTAAGATTCTATATTTTCACAAGGTGGCCCTTTCCAGTTCTATAAAAACGATAAAATGCAATGCACTTCAAACTTCCTAACTGCATATCTATGACTACCTACAATTATAATTATTTTCGAACGAGCTTGATCTTTATTCTAGTGTTTGATCTTGGACCTGCACTCTAATTACGTAAATAACACAATAGTAATGATAATCTGAATAATGGTGGAACGTGTCAAGAATTAACTAAGATATTTTAGTTATTCTACAACACGTAAGTCATAGAGTTACCAGTTGTAAACCCAGGCAGACGCTTTACTTTCTGTAAATAATTTCATCAGCACTGCTCTCAAAACGGTGAAGGAAAACATCATGAGGAAACCGGCATGTCTTAGAACCAAACATTCGAAGTGACAACTACCAGCCTGCACTGGGCCCGCGTGGTAGATTATGGCTCACTCCCTGTCACCGAGAGGAGGCCTGTGTCCCAGCAGTAGGAACAATATACACTGATTAATAATAATGAAATCGCAACGGTTACTTCTAGGACACCACTGCTTGAGGGGTTCCATACTGGTCAAGTTCTGATTAGTAGTTTTGGAGTTAGCTTCAATAACACGTAGGTATTTTTTCCGCCTGATGGATATTGATAATATTTAATAATAATTAATATATCTTAAGACAACCAACACACTGTTATCTGATCCTAAACTAGGCAGAGCCTGTACTATGGTAACCAGACAACTGATAAACATACTCATATATTTCTAAATACATACTTATTATAGATAAATTACACCCAGACACAGAACAAATGATTGTGCTCATCACACAAAGATTTGTCCTGGGTGGGAATCGAACCTACGACCTCAGTCTTAGCAGTCAGGGTCACTAACCACTAGACTAACAGGTCAGTCAAATTACTTGAAAAAAAAGTGACACTTATAGAAAAGAAAAAGAACTCAAAAAACTAAAATACAACAAGAGAAAGACAGTTTTTTTTTCACGTAGTAGTGTTTTTTTTTTTTTGTATTCTTATTTTTTTTTTTCATAAAAAAGATTTGAATTTTTAAGTTTTAACACATGTCCACAAATTCAGTTCGAATAATCTGGACGTCAACGAATAATCTCTGACGTCTCGTTATTCTTTGACGTCCCGTTGACGCTGGTGCTGGACAAACACTGTTAGAATGTAATCAAATCAAATCAAATTATTTCGGGGCTACAAAGAACCATAAGAAATAAACGATACGTTACGGAGCGTATAGACAGGGTCAAATCAAATTAGCTGGCAATACCATACATGTTGGGTATCGATATCGGGAACAAATGAAATAAAAAAAAACATGTGTTTTTGCCAATTTTGTTCGAATCTTTAAGTGTCACTGTGACATGTACAGACGCCAGCACATCAAGCTACCCCAAACTGTCAAATTTCCGCAATAAATCTTGGACCTAATGCTGTAGCAATAGAGTTGAAAACCTATTAAAGAAATTTGACAGATTGTAGTAGCTTTGTGTGCACATACAATAAGGCAACCAAACGACTATTATGTTATGGTTTTCGGAAATTCAAAAAGAAATTTCTACGTTCTCCGAAAATTACAAAAATAGCTGACCAATTACAAAAAATTAAAACATTTTTTTTTTTAATTTAATTTCTTTTCGAAACTGAACGCAACACGTAGGTTTATTAACAACTAATTTAATCTGACCCTGTATATTATTTCTTTACAAATAACGGATGTTTCTCATACTTTTTATGACTCTCTTTACACAGTTATTAAGTAGAAAAATAATTATATTATTGAGAAAAAGTTATAAATCATAAAAGAAACAATAGGTAATCAAAATAATAAAAAAATAGTGTATAATCACGTTATTATACCTTTCTGAAGAGGAAATAATGTGAGAGGGTGCACGTGTCTTTCAATCAGGTTAAAGTACCCTTGCCAAGGTTGATCAGTGGATAGGTGACCATCTTAATATACTAAGACCCTTCGGTCCCTCGAAAAGCAGGTTAAGCCGTTGTACCAACGGGGGTCGTGCGGTCTATGGCCCTCTACGGGGCACCGGTGTGGGCGCCCTCATTGAGGCTGCGCCCAGCGCGCCGCTTGAGTGCGGCCCAGAGGGTCATGGCCATTCGGTTAATCCGGGGATACCGCACGGTCTCCTGCGAGGCGGCGAGCCTCCTTGCCGAAGTGCCGCCATGGGATGTGGAGGCAAAGGTCCGCCAGGATGGCGCGAGGATGCGAAACGCCGGGGCGAAACTCCGCTGCCGCGACAAATCGCGGCATGGCGGACAGAGCTCCGCCAGGATCTCATGGCGACACGGCGGGTACGATTATCGCAACCCAGCCCAGGGCACGCCACAATTGCGGCGGTAAGTCCCCTCTTTGAGGAGTGGATAGAGAGGCGCCACGGCGTCCTCACCTTCCGCCTGACGCAGGTTCTCACCGGGCATGGGTGCTTCGGTGGGTTCCTGTTCAGGATAAAGCGGGAGGAAACGCCCGGGTGTTTCCATTGTGAGGATCATCTAGAAGACACGGTGGAGCATACGGTGGAAGTGTGCCCTGCCTGGGCGGAGCACCATCGTGTCCTCGTGGAGGCGATCGGCGGCGGCGACCTCTCGCGTCCGGCCCTGGTGCGAGCCATGGTACGGAGCGAGAGGGCATGGGAAGCCGTCACCTCCTTCTGCGAAGCAATAATGCTCGCGAAAGAGGAGGTGGGGCGCGTGAGGGAGTGGCAGTGTCTGCGCCCTCACGTCCCAGGCCGCCGCAGGAGGAGACGCCCCGGGCGCCGGGAGTCGATTGCGGACTCCCGGCCACCGTAGGCGCGAGCTTGAAAGTGGCGAGAGAGTTCAATTTGAATAATGGATATCTTCGACGTTCTGAGATACACTTTATTGGATTCTCAATGTTCGGTCCAACACCGAGAGTTGAAAATGCAATGGTCTTGGTAAGATTTTACAGAAAAGCACTAAAGGTAGAATGCTTTTACAAAACAGTCTATGATGTACGCATATGAATATTTCTTCCCGTGAATGTCACAGCTGGTACAACGGCTTTTTTTTTTGGATGGGAAATCATCAAATAACGTCTCCCGCTCCAGGGTGGAGCGGAAGGACGTGTCAGAGTTTTACTGACTAAAACCCACCCGTGTTCCTTCAATTGCCCATGTGCCAGGACCACGTTGTCTCTTTCGAACAAATCTCACGACCCCGGCAGGCATCGGTTCTAGCAGACCCCTTCAGTGCTGCTGACATCTCTTTGAGGCGCGCGTGGAACACTACGCGCCGTCGACACGAGCCTGGTCCTTACCGGGCGGCGAGCTGCCCATTGCATTGCCCAACCGCACCAAGTGAACGATCAACCCGTGCGGTTGTTATAAATTAGCCACAAGCCCTGCCACAATTGTATTATGTCCGTGTTATGTGCTCTTATTTTTATTTCTGAATTGTTTTCTTTCTTTCTGTTTTTATTACGGACGTTTTTAATGTCATTTAAAATCGGTGAGAACGATGTATAAATTCAATATGAATGATGTAACCTACTTTATGTAACCATATTTTGATTTAAAAGTGTGCCCATGGAATTTCTTGCCCGTTCTTCTCCATAAATTGCGCTATTATATAGGCAACTAGTTTCCTACCTGACTAACCCTTTTAAAATTAAAAGGTATCTGCAATAAGTTTATACTACTCGTACTTCCTACTATCTATACAGGCCTGTTGGTCTATTGTTTAGCGACCCTGACTGCTATGCCGGAGGTCGTGGGTTCGATTCCCACCCAGGACAAATGTTTGTGTGATGAGCACGATCATTTGTTCTGTGTCTGGGTGTAATTTATCTATAATATGTATGTATTTAGAAATATATAAGTATGTTTATCAGTTGTCTAGTACCCATAACACAAGCTCTGCTTAGCTTGGGACTAGATAGCGTTGTGTGATAGTTGTGGAATATTATATTATACTTCTAAACTTTAATATTATAAATGCGACAGTAACTCTGCCTGTCTGTTACGCTTTCATGACTAAACCACTGAACTGATTTTGATAAGATTTGGTACAGAGATAGACTAGACCTTGAGAAAGGAACTACCTCTTGTCCCGTTGGCACCTTCCCGTGGGGCAGTAACTAGGAATATTATACATATGAAAATGAATGGATTTGGAAGAAATTCGGCACACAGATAGTTTATAACCTGTATACATGGGGTGATTTTTATCGCGGTTGCCGTGGGATAATTTCCGACCTCTACGCAAGCGGAGCCGCAGGCAAAAGCTGATTTGAAATAAATGCTTTGAGTTTGAAAACTGATCCAATCTAATGTTACAGACTGACAGTTCACTTAAAGTTCACTTCACACTCGTTTTCAGGGTGACCTTTTTTTTCCTTTGTGGGTAGACATAGAATAAACATAAATTTTTGTGTGCTCTTGATAAAATGAATTGAAAATATAGTCATTTATATTATTTATCAAATTTTTTTTTAGTTTATTTAGTTTATACGGCTATCCGTCACGATGGCGTCCGTGGCCCACTTTGTAATAGATCTTTTAACCTATTATTAAATTGTTATTTTTATTAACTATTATTATTATTCTACTTAATCTATTAAGTTAAAATATATAATTTTGCATCCATACTGTGCTTTTCAATATTATTATAAAATTACGATACGATCTTCCGAAAACAAGTAAGATCGATTGAATAAAATTCGATTAAGATCGTGAATCGATTCACAAACTTACGATCGAGAAGATCGATTCAAAGCAAAAAATCGGGGAGCCCTACGCTTAACGCAGCGTCTGGTCGCGTAGATCTTGATACGTTTAAATAAACAAGTACTATGAATAACTTCTATACGGTTATATTAATTAATTCAGTGATTCTCTCGGTGCCCATAACTGTGTTAATCGTGTTGAGATCAGGGCGCGTATGCAGCTACTAAGCCCTTTGTAGCAAAATGCGGTATTCAATTTTAGTTCTGATTTCTTTCGGTGAGTAATATTTAAGTAATTGAAAATTAGTATTTATACAAGGTGTAACATAATAAGTGCAAGTCCTGAAAGTAGTGAATAATAATAAAGGTATTTTTTTATTATTATATATTTTGCTATCCTGACAGCTGATTGAGCCACAGAAAATTAGAATTTATTTTAAGGTGATAAAACTCAATTTTAAATGCATAAAGTAATGCTGGGGTCAACGCTATTTCCTAATTAATAACAGTTTGCTTTAAAAAAATGTCTGTCATTGTATTAGGTTACAGGAAGAGAAATGGGGTGTATGAGGTCTTGCGTTAATTACACATTGTAAAAATCTAAAACAAAAACGAAGAAAAGGTGGTTTTTATAATAAGAGTTTTGTTTTCATTTTATTTTATTAGTATTAAACAAAAATACTTTTCACATGTTGGTACGAAAAATTTATTCATGCTGAAATGTATAGAAACGGACAAAAGTATTTAAAAATATTCTCTACATGAGACTTATTAAATAGTGTAAATTTAAATGCGGGTGAAAAGTCCCGGAAACTTGATTTGGTTTTAAATGTTTATTTTTTAAAGATAGTTGCCATTTTAATCATCATTTGCTTTATTGTGTATGGGTGGCTTAGCAATACAGGAAATAAAAAAACAACCGAATCCCAAAAAAAAATACTACGTACAAAGTGAAAAACTACCTTGTTTTTCTGAAATCGGTGTCTTCGGTTCCGAAATTAAAGTTATTTTTACCTTTTTTTTGGAATTTGGTTGTTTTGGACGTGGTTGTTTTCACTGTGTTTTTTTTTTTTTTTTGGTGTTTTATTATTTTAATCTACCGTTTATTTCCCACTGTTAAGTTGCGGTAGCAACCCCCCACACAAATTCGTAAATCGCTTCACTTGCTAAATAAATAAAAGTGATTACGTATTATAATACCTAAGTTTATTCTAACTATTTTCAAGATAACTACGGTCAAAAGACCTACCGAAATCCATAAAGGACAATTCAGCTACGGTTTTTTCAACTACAATCAATTAAATGTTTTTACCATTAAAAAGAAACACAAAATGTGTACACGTAACGTGTAAAGAGATTGACATTGTAACTACCCACCTCTTTAGAAATCAATCCAGCGCGCAGTACTAATAAACTGTGTATCCAATTTTGTAATTTACTAAATTCTGTGATTGTGTGTGTTATAAGTTATGACTAGTATTGACCGATAACTTGTATGTGTGGTGCAAACTGTTAGTGTAAGTTGGTTATTAATAATTAATAAATAAATGTAGGCGAGTCGTCCATTAAGTATTTCATACGTAGTTGAAATATCAAATAGCTTAAAAAATCATTAGATTGCTGGTTCGTTAGTGCGATTAATATTAGTTTAATCAACATTAAATAAGTTAAACAGTAGTTGAGTCGACCAGTATGCGTTATGAACATATGTGGAATCAACCGTAGTTATCTTGAAAATAGTTAGAATAAACTTAGGTTAGGTATTATAATACGTAACCATAAAAGTGACAGGAAGTTAAAATAACATCATCAACATACTCTAACTAGCAAAAAGGCATAATATCGAAGATGACTCAAGAACTACTAGGTTATCAGACCTAGACCGAAAGACATTGTCAGATTTCGGTCAAAGTGTGTTGCAGATGTGCATTGTACCTTTTAAAACAAAACTTCTTTACCAGTGCAACATTTTTTATCAACAGCAGCCTATAATGTTCCTCTCGGTGAGAGGGAGTGGGCCATAATCCACGCGAGCCTAGTGCGGGTTGGTAGACGTAACATGTCTTCGAATTTTTGGTTCTAAGACATGCATGTTTCCTCACGATGTTTTCCTTCACCGTTTTGAGAGCAGCGGTGATGAAATAATTTACACAAAGTAAAATACCTCCTTGGGTTCGAACTCACGACCTACTACTCGTAAGTCGCGACCGTTACCACTGGGCCACCACTGCTCTATAACGTAATATTTTATTACGTTAGCAAAAAATATCCCATACAAGCTGATATTTTTGTACACAAGGCTACATATCAAGCTAGGAAACAGTTTTAATAGACCTCGCAGTGTATAGGCTTTCCGTACAATGAGAAGTCAGCTTATAATGGATGTGTATAGCTAGATTTGTCTCCGTGCGTAGGTAGGTACTGTATATGTAAACAACATAAAAAGTTAAAATTATGCAGGCCTATAATCACGACACTTTTCCTCTTTTTTCAGTAATTATATCTCGTAGATCAATCTAGTAGGATGACGGCTGCCTAACCGGACTTGCCTGTAGGTAGATGGCTCATTAAAAATAAGGTCTTCAACCAGGGCTTAAAAACTTAAAATAAAGCGAGAATACGCTTAGGATACCTAGCCGGAGGCCTTAATTAATGAAGGTAGCCAGAGGTGAATCCGGTTAAAGCCAACAACCTGCTGTTGAACTGCAAGATATCGTCCCTAAAATAAAAAATAAAAGTTTAAAAAAACTAAAAAACACGCTTCCATTGAAAAGCAAACAAATAAAATATAAAATTAAATGATAATATGAAATTAAATGTTTTTTTTTTTTTTAATTTTCTTATTTGAGTTGATTGAATGGAAGGTAAATTGCGGTTTACGATTTATGGCGTATTAAAAAAAAAACTCCTTAGTAGATCTCGTTCAAACCAATTTTCGGTGGAAGTTTACATGGTAATGTACATCATATATTTTTTTACTCGCTTTATGTTAGCTTCACTTGTATGTTTGTATGTTTGTTTGTAACCGACTCCTTATAGCGCAATTTTGACCCACTTTAAACGACCAGATTTTATTCAAACTTTGCACACCTATCAAGGACCGATGACAATGCAATAATTTCATAAATTTGTGCCATTATCCTTGCCAGGGTTACCAGGACAGCAAAAAATCTGTCTTTGAAAACTACACTGACATACGTCACAAACTACGCTGACATACGTCTCAAAATTCGAAACGCCCTAAAAAATAGAAAATAAATAATAGTTAAACACGCTTCCATGGAAAACCAAACTAAAAAGTACAAAATAATGGAAAACAAGCTTGGGGTGCCTGATATCAATAAACAAATACCTTAAAAAGCACCCCACGCTTTTTTTCCATTATTTTGTACTTTTCAGTTTGGTTTTCAATGGAAGCGTGCTTTTTAGATTTTTTAAATTATTATTTATTTTCAATTTTTTAGGGTGTTTCGAATTTTAGTTTTATCAATCTCTTATTTTAGAAGTTACAAGGGGGACACACATTTTACCACTTTGGAAGTGTCTCTCGCGCAAACCATTCGGTTTAGAAAATAATAATATTATAAACCTCAATATCATTTATAAAGACCTATCCATAGATACCACACATGTATAGGTTTAATGAAACAAAAAAAAAATTGAGTTTCAGTTCTAAGTATGGGGAACCCCAAAATTTTTTGTTTTTTTTTTCTGTTTTTGTGTGGAAATCTTAATGCGGTTCACAGAATACATCTACTTACCAAGTTTCAACAGCATAGCTCTTATAGTTTCGGAAAAAAAGTGGCTGTGACATATGGACGGACAGACAGACAGACATGACGAATCCATAAGGGTTCCGTTTTTTGCCATTTGGCAACGGAACCCTAAAAAGTAAGGTCACCCCCAGTGAATAAACACTTCCTCTGCTATTTATGAAAAGTTTATACCATTACGCAAATTTTAAGATTTTAAACTTAAACGAGTTTTATTAAACATAGTTTTCTATAAAAATTATTGTTAAAATTAAAAACTTTTTAACAAAAAATTAAACCGCCGAAAAAACAGAACAGCACCGACTCAAAATTTTAAGGTTAATTATTTTTTGCTTTTCTGTTTTTTCGGCGGTTTAATTTTTTGTTAAAAAGTTTTTATTTTGTATTTTTTGTGGCTTTAATGTACTAATAATACTTTCAAGTATACCCTATCCAATAAAAAAAGAATTATCATAATCGGACTACTATGTAAAAAGTTATGCGTGGTCATACATAAAAAAAAAAAAAAACAAAAAAAAATATACGCGTCGAATTGATAACCTCCTCCGTTTTTTCGTCGGTTAAAAATAAGTCATCGTTTACAAAACATGTTTAGGTACTTTGAAACTGGTTTTATGATATCTTGAGATCGGATATTCAGATGCAATATTCACCTAAAGTTGTAATGTTGGCTAATATGGAATGCACGTTTTTACCGTGTTTTGTGTGTTGTTTTAACTAACACATACCACCCTACACACATATGTATTTACAATAATTTTAAATAAATATAATGATCCAAGAAACCCAGCTTTAATAAAAAATACGAAGCCGCTTCCGTGTTTTCACAGCTAAATAGTAACATTAGGTAAATATACATCCGAATATCCTATCACTGATGATAACGCAGAAATCGGGTGACGGTTGACACAGAAATCAGTGTACATGCATAAAAAATATATACCGTGATATTTTAGTCGTTCTTACAAAGGTTGTCCACTCAATGTATCCGACATAATATACCTCTAGGCATGATTAAATTGTTTTTACCATTAATTAAGATAATAAGTACTAAGAAAAATAAATTATGCATTAGAATTATGAAACACCGTTTTAATAATGTTTACATATCAGACGGTAGAGAACATACCTACCCAGCACACGAGTCGACTAGATCATTCTATCTCTATTTTCCATGAGACAAAATATCAAATAAACTACGTCATGCGTCATCATAATTAATAATATTTTTATTTATTAGTTATTCAAATGTTTTTTTTTTTTTCTTTTGGATGTGTAATAGTCATTGGATACATGAAGTGGGCTGCCGTTGTAAGACGATAAAAATGTCACGGTGTATACACAAGTTTAACATAGAACCTCCTACCTTTTGAAGTAGGTTAAAAAGTAACTTAACTGAATTAAATGAACTTAGAGGCTTGTGTTGATGACAGGCCTGTTAGTCTAGTGGTTAGCGACCCTGACTGCAAAGACTGAGGTCGTGGGTTCGATTCCCACCCAGGACAAATCTTTGTGTGATGAGCACAATCATTTGTTCTGTGTCTGGATGTAATTTATCTATAATATGTATGTATTTAGAAATATATAAGTATATTTAACAGTAGTCTGGTTACCATAGTACAGGCTCTGCCTAGTTTGGGATCAGATAACGGAGTGTTGGTTGTCCTAAGATATTTATTTATTTTAATTATTATGATTAATTATTTAAGGGAATGCGCTAACTTAGTTCATACGGGGAGTATTTTATAACAAAATCAAATACAATGGGATCCAGTTTACTAAGATCCTGCCGCCTATTGCTGCCCAGTACCAGCGACGCTTTAAGCCGAGGTCGCTTTAATTTTTAAGTTTATTAGCCCTGGCTGGAGGCCTTTATTTATTAAAGAATTCGCAGGCAAACCCGGTTAAGTAGTCACGACCTCTCATCATCAGCACCCTATAATGTTCCCACTGCTGGGACACAGGCTTCCTCTCGGTGAGAGGGAATGGGCCGTAAGCCACCACGCAGGGCCAGTGCGGGTTGGTAGATGTCACATGTATTAAAATTTTTGGGAACTAAAACATGTCGGTTTCCTCACGATATTTTCCTTCACCATTTTGAGAGCAGTGGTGATGAAATAATTTACACAAAGTAAAGCGCCTGCTTGGGTTTGAACTCACGACCTACTACTCGTAAGTCGCGGCCGTTACCACTGGGCCACCACTACTCTATACGACCTCTCAAGGTCATAAAAATAAATACATTTGGGATTCAATGAACTGAGAGGGATTTGTTTTTTTTTTTGTTGGTGGGAAATCCTCAAATAACGTCTCCCGCTCTGGGTGGAGCGGAAGGGCGTGTCAGAGTTTTACTGACTAAAACTCACCCGTGTTCCTTCAGATGCCTGTGCCAGGGCCACGGTAAATCTATCGAACATATCCGCAACCCTGGCAGGAAGTGCATCCCCTGTGGGGTACCAGCAGCAAGGAACGTGCTGGATCGGAATAAACACTTTTTCTGATATGGTATTACCTATTAGGTATAACAGAAACCGGTCGACTACCTGCTGTCAGAACCCTAATATTTGGCTCATCACTTCAGCCGAAAGACATCCGCTACTGAACATAAGCCTCCCCCAAATTTGAGGGGGTTTGCCATAATCGCCACGCTTGGCAGGCGGGTTTACGATCCCAGTATGTTGGTAAACTGCATAGAGAACGCTGCTGCCCATTCTCTAGTAAGTCCTTTAGTCGCCTTTTATGACACCCACGGAAAGAGATTGGGATGGGGATTTATTTTACTCGTGCAGCCGGTGGACGAAATTTACCCAGCGGACATACAGCGACCTGCGTGTACAATACAATAACGCATTCAGGGTGCTTTTGAGACTGCCATGGAGATGTAGCGCGTCAGGGATGTTCGCGGAGGCGTGCGTCGACGGGTTTGCCGTGATCATGCGGAGGCGCTGTGCTTCCATGGTTGAGCGCTTGCGGTCCTACTCCAATGGCATCTTGAATGTGTTCTCAGACCGGTGGGACTCTCCCCTCTTGTGAAGGTGGCTGAGAGTTCATACCCACTTAGGAAAAGGAACGAATGAACCATTGAAAGATCAGTTCCATGGTTCATTCGTTTAATTTATTTTTATTTTCTTTTATTTAACACTAACATTAGGGTAAGTTGAATTTACTACTAACATTATATATAATAGATTTATTTCTGAAATAAATATTTTGAATTTGAATTGGGCTATTTTGTTGCAATGCCAGAGTTCAGGCAAAGAGGACGGACACTGCAAGCGCATAAATTAAGAATGCTGACAAATTTCAAGGACGCCGGTTGAAGTATTGAACGACCGGTTAAGACGAGATTTTAATTCGTTCAGGGGAATTATAATCTTGAAATGTGACACATGTGCGTGGATTATAAATTACAGCCGCCTTTTTAATGCCATTCATCTGGTACGCATGGCTACATATCAAGCTATACATTTCCAGTTTAAGCTGACATCTCTCTGTACGAAAAGCCTATACAGGATAAGTTTTTAACCAGTGCCCAAATTTTAACAAATCAAACTTAAACGAGTCATAATAACCATGCAATTTTCATTTTGATATATCTTAGTACAAAAAAAAATAAGTTATCGTTAACGAAAGATGTTTGTTCTGAAACTGTTTTTTATGGTAACTTGCGCGCGGCGGCAAAGGTGAACAACCGAGCATAACTACAAGTACCTACCAGCTGTTCGATCGGTCAAAATTCTAAGAAGTTCGAAGTACCTACGCCGGCGCGCGGTTACTGACCTATTCCTATTGTCGATATCATATAACGAAATATATAGGATGTCCACAGTTTACTGATTTAAGGTAGGATAAAAAAATTTAAAAGAAGTATTGAAATAATAGTTGAAATTTGTTCTATTATTGATACTGAACCACCAAAAAAAATAATTGCGCATTGATTAAAAAATAATCGTGTGTAAGGGGCGTGTGGCTAAATGATAACAGCCGCTCCGTTCGATATTTAAGGTTAAGCATCGCTTGTTTAGGTCGGTCCGTAGATGGGCGATCAACCATAACGTATGAAAAATCCAGAAAGCCTGACAACCAGTGTTGTCAAGAGGTGTCGTGCTACTCAGTAACTCGGCTTTAGAGGTCAGATAAGCAGTCGGTCCATGTAAATTACTTGTATTCAATAGGAAATTGTCTTGCGTACCTACCGACGTTAAAATGGATATCGTAATATGATATTGACAATAGTAATAGGTTAGTAACCGCGCGCCAGCGTAGGTACTTCGAACTTCTTAGAATTTTGATCGATCGAACATTTGGTAGGTACTAATAAGTCAGTAACCGCGCGCCGGTGGTGTAGGTACTTCGAACTTCTTAGAATTTTGACCAATCGAACAGCTGGTCGGCCGTTGACCTTCGTCGTCGCACCGGCGCCGCGCGCATGTTACCATAAAAACCAGTTTCAAATTAAACATCTTTGGTTAACGATAACTTATTTTTTTTTTGTAGTAAGATAATGTATCAAAATAAAAATTGCATGGTTATTATAACTCGTTTAAGTTTAATTTGTTAAAATTTGCGCACTGGATTAAAACTTATCATGTATATTGAAGGGTAAAGATCTAGTAAAATAAATAAACATTTAACCTTTCCATTTATTTTTTCTAGTTTTACTTCTAATTTTTCTATTTTTCTATGTCATTACATCATTTTTATAAAACCTTGTTTTTTTCATAATTGTTATTTTGTTACAGCCACAGTTTCCTCAAGCAATGTGTACCATACACAACACTACACAGTAATAGATGCGTTAGTACAAAGACTTAAGGTTGAAAATTGGGAGAAGGAAGAAACGCCATGTTTGAAGACAACACTTACTCTACTGGAGAATGTGAAGAACTTCACGCTATGGGCTACTTGGGGTAAGTGAAATTGTATGCAGTCAGCATTTTTGTGTGGTCTTTAAGTGGTAGAATTAAATGTCACTCATAGATATATATATATATATAGAACCCTGATTGTTGCTGTTTTTCATAGTTTATTTCTTTTTTAAGAGTTTGAAAGCTCTTCAAGTAATTTTTTGTTATCTATGCTAAGAATTCATGTTTTATTTAGAACAATCATACATGAGAGAATGCAATGAAAGTTATTTATTGCAAATACAACAAAAAACTAAAATATATGATGTTTTAAAGACGATGATTCAGGTAATTTTCAATAACAAACAAAAAATAAAAACCGACTTCCTTAAAAAAAAACACTACATAGTCAAAAATAACTTTAATTTCGGAATTCGGTGTCTTAGGAGATCCTAAAATAGATATTTTTAAGGTTTTTTTGCCACCGACTTCCGAAATTAAAGTTATTTTTGACTTTGTAGTGTTTTTTTAAGGAAGTCGGTTTTTATTTATTTGTAAAAAAAAAAAATATTTTTTAACCAACGAAAAAACGGAGGAGGTTATCAATTCGACGCGTATATTTTTTTTTTTATGTATGACCACGCATAACTTTTTACATAGTTGTCCGATTGTGATAATTCTTTTTTTATTGGAAAGGATATACTCCGAAAATGGTCCCATATAAATTTGAAAAACAAAATCGGACCCTGAGGGTCGGAAAACAGGGGATGATTGATTGTTCACTCATTTATTGTAATGTATAACCACGCATAACTTTGTACAGAGTAGTCCAATTTTGATAGGGCTTGCCAAGTATTATTGGTATATTAAAGCCACAAAAAAATTACAAAATAAAAACTTTTTAACAAAAAATTAGACCGCCGAAAAAACAGAAAAGCAAAAAATAATAAACCTTAAAATTTTGAGTCGGCGCTGAAAAATCAATGAACAAAGATCACTTATAGCGCCGACTCATAATTTTAAGGTTTATTATTTTTTGCTTTTCTGTTTTTTCGGTGGTTTAATTTTAACTTTTTAATTATGGTAATAAAACTAATCTAATCGCGTTATTCGTTCATTTGTCGCGCCAATACTTAATGCAAATATAAGACTTATATGGTTTTCACATGGATCCCACTGTCCGAATGGAACCAAATGGGACCATTCAGGAAGCACCAGCTCTCAAATAAAAAAAAATCATTGAAATCGGTTCACCCAGTCAAAAGTTATGAGCTAAGAAACATAAAAAAAATGCAGACGAATTGATAACCTCCTCCTTTTTTTGAAGTCGGTTAAAAAATGTATCTCGGTTACAGTGACACTTAGGACAAGGGGTCTATGGGTGAAAAATAGCACATGACCACCAAATGCCACAAAAAAATATCTCGATCATTGCTCCAAACACCCTGCAAAGTGAATGAAACAAACGACGAAACGGTGATGGTTCTGTTGCGTACCAACTTAATTTAGACTATTGCTATCTTTTTCTTTCTAACGAAACAAGAACAAGATGGAAATAAATTTCGTTGAACTAAGTCAAAGTCAAAGCGTTTATTTCAATTAGGCCCAAAAGAGGCACTTTTGAACGTCAACTGTTACATGAAAAAAAAAAGAATCGATTCTAGTTGCCCCTTACAAAAAGTAGATTCGTATGGAGAAGAATGGGCAAGAAACTCCACCGTTACTCTCTTAACAGTTTTCAGTATTTATATACAATATTTATACAATTATATGTGAAGACGATGCACCTACAATAAAAATTACCATACCACAGCAGGTAAAAGAACTGAAAATGAAGCAATGAGAGATAAATTGATTATATGATAGATACATGGTGCTCACATATTTACAAAAACATTGTAAAGGCAATAATACGAATTTCCTAATATATTTACAAGTTACAAGTGTATGAGTTCCAGTAATTACAGAATGTAAAACAGTGTCATAGAAGAAAAAAAAATCTATACAATTAAGTTATCAACTAGTTTGATAACTCTAAGACAAAAACATTGCAAAGGCAAGAATACGAATAAGATTACCCAAGTGTATTTTCTTCGAATCGTTGAGTTCCTAAAGTTCTGAGTTTGACCTGCATGATTAGTGACAAAAGCATGCACTGACTGGACAGGTCCACTCAATCTGTGTGGTTCTTTCCTCTAAAGATCATTTCAGATACCAATCTATATGGTCTTCACACGATACGACCAAGATTATGTCTGGACTGAAGAGACTGTGACCTCTGAGTTTGTTTCGGCCTTTCTTCTCAGAGTAGTCAGATAAGAAACCCCAAACTCGTCTAGTTTTATATGATTAACGTGTAAAAGTATTACTATGTGCAAACCTACTTCATCATCATCATGATCATCACTTCAACCGACAAACAACCACTGCTGGACATAGGCCTCCCCCCATTTGAGGGCGTTTGCCCTAATCGCCACGCTTGGCAGGCGCGTTGTCGATCGCAGTATGGTGGTAAAATGCATAGAGAATGCTGCTGCCCATTCTCTAGTAAGTGCCTTAGTCGTTTCTTACGAGAAGAAATGGGATGGTAATATTCTTGACGTTCGGCACCACACGGAACATATAATACATTATTCATCATCATTATCATCAGCTTATAATGTTCCCACTGCTGGGACACAGGCCTCCTCTCGGTGAGAGGGAGTGGGACATAATCCACCACGCGGGCCCAGTGCGGGTTGGTAGATGTCACGTTTTCGAATTTTTGGTTCTAAGAAATGCCGGTTTCCTCACGATGTTTTCCTTCACCGTTTTTAGAGCAGTGGCGATGAAATAATTTACACAAAGTAATAAATAAATAAATATCTTAGGACAACCAACACACCGTTATCTGATCCCAAACTAGGCAGAGCCTGTACTATGGTAACCAGACAACTGATAAACATACTTATATATTTCTAAATACATACATATTATAGATAAATTACACCCAAACAGAACAAATGATCGTGCTCATCACACAAAGATTTGTCCTGGGTGGGAATCGAACCCACGACCTCAGTCTTAGCAGTCAGGCTCACTAACCACTGGAGTAACAGGCCAGTCATTTTTGAATGTTATAGTTTCAGTGTGTTATAGTGTCAGTAATGCGCCGGCTTGGGTTTGAATTCACGACCTACTGCTCGTTAGTCGCGGCCGTTACCACTGGGCCACCGCTGCTAATACATTATTACAATTATTTAATTTTGCTCTAGTTTGGAATGCCAACACTCTTCCTACGGGCAATCTCTACGGCTCCAGGGTAACCTTTGGCAACTTCGACCAGTGCATGAAGCCGCCATGGCTGGACACCCACCCACAATTCAGAACCAAGTACTGCACAGCAAAACTCTTGCTGTCAGATAATCCAAAGAAGAAAGCTGAATATGATCCTTATGGGTCTACGGTAGAATATCTTAACGTGAGTATAAACTTGATAAAGGTTTTCTTTTACCCTCCACTTTAAAAGGGGGGTCAATATAATTTAAAGGTATGAGAAACAGGATGAAATGTTGTTCATCCTCCTCAAAAAGGAAGGTGTTCTGATGGGATGAGAGTCTGGTTGACTATTGCTTGACAGGTGTTGTCGGGATGTGTTCATCGCGCGGATGTAATATAATAAAATAATAGTTTAAAAAAAACTAAAAAACACGCTTCCATTGAAAACCAAACTAAGAAGTACAAAATAATGGATTTCAATGGAAGCGTGTTTTTTAGTTTTTTTAAACTATTATTTATTTTCTATTTTTTTTTTTCGAATTTTTAGACGTATGTCAGCGTAGTTTGTAACGTATGTCAGCGTAGTTTGTGATGTATGTCAGCGTAGTTTGTGACGTATGTCAGCGTAGTTTTCGAAGACGGTTTTTTTGCTGTCCTGGTAACCCTGGCAAGGATAATGGCACAAATTTATGAAATTATTGCATTATCATCGGTCCTTGACAGGTGTGCAAAGTTTGAATGAAATCTGGTCGTTTAAAGTGGGTCAAAATCGCGCTATAAGGAGTCGGTTACAAACAAATATACAAACATACAAGTGAAACTAATATAAAGCGTGTAAAAATTTAACTTATTTCTAAGAATTGTAGTACACACAGCTACTTAACAAGCTATACATTTCCAGTTTTAACAGATCTCGCATTGTATAAATTTGGCTTTCCGTACAGTGAGAAGCTAATAATGGAAATGTATAGCTTGATTTGTCGCCGTGCGTACATTACAGATGGTCGGGTTTTTAAATAGTATCAAATACAATTCGATAAAACTAGCATACAAAATTAATGCATGGATAATTTTACTTGCGCGATGCAGGATTTGTGTAATATCAGATGTGTGTGAGCTGTAGTTCACTAATGGCGTTGTAGGTGCCGCCACAATACTAACCGGTATAAAAACTATAACATTCAAAAATGACTTTAAAATTGCGACTAAAAGCAGCCTTTATTGTACGTGTTACCCAAATTATTGTAAAAGAAAAGAGATTATTTTAACAAAAAACACAGAAACTTGAATATAGATAAAAAACTGGCCAAGTGCGAGTCGGACTCGCGCACCGAGGGTTCCGTATAAACTTGTAGGTATTCACAGTTTATGCATAAGGTTTAGGTTTATGAAATGAAATGTTTTTTTTAATTTTTATATTTGAGTTGACTGAATGGAAGGTAAATTGTGGTTTACGATTTATGACGTATTAAAAAAAAACTACTTATTAGATCTCGTTCAAACCAATTTTCGGTGGAAGTTTACATGATAATGTACATCATATATTTTTTTTAGTTTTATCATTCCCTTATTTTAGAAGTTACGGCGGGGGGACACACATTTTACCACTTTGGAAATGTCTCTCGTGCAAACTATTCAGTTTAGAAAAAAATGATATTAGAAACTTTATTATCATTTTTGAAGACCTATCCATAAATACCCCACACTGGGTTTGATGAAAAATTTTTTTTTGAGTTTCAGTTCTATGTATGGGGAACCCCAAATATTATTCTTTTTTTTTCTATTTTTGTGTGAAAATCTTAATGCGGTTCACAGAATACATCTACTGACCAAGTTTCAACAGCATAGCTCTTATAGTTTCGGAAAAAAGTGGCTGTGACATACTCGGACAGACAGACAGACAGACAGACAGACAGACAGACAGACAGACAGACAGACAGACAGACGGACAGACAGACGGACAGACATGACGAATCTATAAGGGTTCCGTTTTTTGCCATTTGGCAACGGAACCCTAAAAACTGCCTCGTTGCTCTATTGGTAGCAAGCGCTACTGCTGAGCATGAGGTCCTGGCTTCGATTCCCAGGTTGGGCAAAGTGTTATTGGGTTTTTCCATCTAGAATTTCTCAGTAGCAGCCCGGAGCCTAAATGTGTGCCCGGTTGATAGCAATAGTCTCGCCTCCTATTACATGGAACTTAAACATAACAGGCAAAATGTGAATGTACCTATAAAATACACCTCTGCCCAACTCTTCGGGGAAACAATGATGCGTGATATTATGTTTATGTTATTATTTTAATACGACGAAAACCGTTACCGCAGTCGCGAAAAGTTCGGCTTCTACGCTATCTTAGCAGGTTGAAATTCGTAACAAATTAGTAATAGGTAGCGAGGTAAATACATAACTCATTAAAAGTGGGAAAGGCTTTCATTTTTGTCTCGGTACCACATCCATGTTCACATGTACGCGGGCGAAGCCGTGGGCATAGCTAGTTTAAACTATAACTTGTATAATTAATTTAATTAATTGTAATTCTTAATACAAGAATTGGTTTGTTATATAAATTATATAACAAACCAATTCTTGTATTAAGAATGCTCAATGTTGGCATGATATTTTTTTGATTTAATTTTACTCAGATTTAATCTGGTATTTTCTCTTTTATTTTTTATACTGTTTACACCTTCATATTATGATACTCAGCCTTGACACGGTATTAATATTTTGTTTTACTCTTATTTCATCAATTATTTTTATTGTGTTTATACCTAGTTCCTTCTGTGGTCTCGGCTTTTTAATAGATACGCAGAAAATAGCTCGTCCAAATCAGTCGAATCGTCACTTTTAAATTATATAATATTTTTCATAGAGAAGAGCAGTCGTAACCCAGTGAAGAGCAGTGGTGGCCCAGTGGTAACGGCCGCGACTTACAAGTAGTACGTCGTAAGTTCGAACCCCGGCAGGCGCTTTACTTTGTGTAAATTATTTCATCACCACTGCTCTCAAAACGGTGAAGGAAAACAATGTCAGGAAACCGACATGTATTTTTTTTTAAATGACTTCTCTCTTAAAAGGCGAGTCAGACTTTTACTGACTAAAACCCACCCGTGTTCCTTCAGTTGCCCATATGTCAGGGCCACGGTAACTCTTTCGAACGAATCTCGCGACCCTGGCAGGCATCGGTCCTAGCAGACCCCTTCAATATTGCTGACATCTCTTTGAGGCGCGCGTGGAACACTACGCGCCGTCGCGTCGACCCGAGCCTGGTCCTTACCGGGCGGCGAGCTACCCATTGCTCGCCACCCGCAAGCTCGTGCCTACGGTGGCCGGGAGTCCGCTATCGACTCCCGACGCCCGGGGCGTCTCCTCCTGCGGCGGCTAGGGACGTGAGGGCGCAGAGACTGCCACTCCCTCACTCGCTTCACCTCCTCCTTCGCGAGTATTACTGCTTCGCAGAAGGAGGTGACGGCTTCCCATGCCCTCTCGCTCCGTACCATGGCTCGCACCAGGGCCGGACCGATCGCCTCCACGTGGACACGGCGGTGCTCCGCCCAGACAGGGCACACCTCCACCATATCCTCCACCGTGTCCTCCAGATGATCCTCGCAATGGAAACACCCGGGCGTTTCCTGCCGCTTTATCCTGAACAGGAACCCACCAAAGCACCCATGGCCGTGGCGCCTCTCTATCCACTCCTGAAAGAAGGGACTTACCGCCGCAATTGTGGCGTGCTCAGCGTTGGGTTGCGACAATTGTACCCACGTACCACTGCTGGGACACAAGCCTCCTCTCGGTGAGAGGGAGTGGGCCGTAATCCACCACGCGGGCCCAGTGCGAGTTGGTAGATGTCACATGTCTTCGAATTTTTGGTTCAGGACATGCCGGTTTCCTAACGCTGTTTTCCTTCACCGTTTTGAGAGCAGTGGTGATGAAATTATTTACACAAAATAAACCGCTTGCCTGGGTTCGAACCCATTTTGTTGATAACCCTACCTATATTATTTGCTGCCGGCGACATTTAACTAGTACACGTCTGTGCCATTTACTTTAATCTCTTCGTAAACCATTCGCTCCTTTGCCTTTGTTATTAACCTTTAAAACCTTTGGTAAAGACAATTATCCTCATTCCCACGTAATTACTGTTGTTTATTTTATTTTTTAGTAACATAATGGTTGTTGATGGGTCATAAACTAATTAATTAACATTTCAGTCACGTGACATTTATGGCTAACTAGCTTTTGCCTGTGGCTTCGTCCACATCGAGATCGAGAAGTTACACCATGGGTATGTGCAAGTTTTTCTTAACAGAGGTCATGGTCTGTTGTACCAAATTTTATCAAAATTCGGTCATCCGTTAAGATGTGAAAAAGTTACAGACATACCGAATAACGTTTGCATTTATAATAAATGTTATTAAACCAGCCACGACCCGCGATTTCATCCACATAAGTGCCGATCCCGTGAGAATAGTAGAACAAAAAGTATTGTTAGTCCTAATCTAGTTCATGGTCATGTGCCAAATTTCATTAAAATATGCTTAGCTGTTTTAGCATGAAAGCCTAACAAACAAACACAAATAATCAAATATTTTTTGTCTATAATATTATTATTAGTTTAGATTAGTAGAATTAATTAATTATTGATCATTAGCAACTTACGGATACTTTAAACAGCAAACAAAACGTGCTCATGAATAACTGGAAGAAAATACAAAATATTGTATTTAGCCTCGGAAATATGTGGTTAAAGAATCTTTATTTACTCAAAAGAAATATCGACATTGTCTTTAAACTTTTGGTTCTATCACAGTAATTATACCAGTTTCTTAACGATATTTTGATCACCGTTTTTTTACGCCGACACAAAAAGAGTTTCATAAATGTGTCTGTCTGTGGCACCGTAGCACGGCTTTTTTATTCAAAAGTAGGCTTGCTATCGGTGGTTCTTTACATGTTTTGTAAAAATCGGTTCAGCCGTTTCGACACGACGCACTTTTGATTAAAATATTACTTAAAACTGCTTTTAAATTTAAAGGACCAATACTTACGTACATTTTATTTACTTTTTAGAGGCTTTTATTTTGGTGGGGGGTTTTTATAATTTAATTTCACCTTTTTTTAGAACTGTTGAAAAAAAAGACGGCCGCAGTCAATATCTTACGTTTTCACTACTGGCTAGCTTCTTTCTCTTCATACACTCTTAGGCCATGTCGGTATATTCGTGACTAATCATATAAAGAAGTAAAACTTGTGCGTTTGGAAGATTGCAGTAGGTAATCAGGGGGTAGTCTCTGGTACTACTTGTCAAATTAAAAGAAATGTTTTTGTATTAGATAGTCCAATTCTCGAGGAAGATTATAGATTGTTTAGCACATCGCTGCGACTCTAGGGAGTCGAGCAAAAAGATAAAATTTTTGGAAATATTGCTAAAAGAACGAAGTCAAGCACTGGCGGACGATGGGATAACACACGGCGCCGGCAGTTGGATGACGTCGCGGGCAAAAGCTAGTTCGTGACATTTTCCTTGATTATTTTAAGAATAGCAAAAACAAAAAACATTCGCTATAAATCTTACAATTACACTTTTGTTTGTCTTTTCAGTCACCAACAATATCAGGGATGCCCGTCAATGAATTTCTCTGGGGGATGTGTATCCCCGCAGCATGCGATCCACCTTCCATCGTCAAGATCGCCAGGTCCATCTATGACCTGACCACCTTCGGGACCCAGGCTCCTAATATAACAGTGGTCCACTGTCAGGAAGCTGGTGAAACGCTACAGTATGGCGTTGGATTTTATTTATTTATGTGAGTATGTTAATTTTTCTATTCATTAATAAAATCTAAGGACAACCAACACACCGTTATTTGATCCCAAACTAGGCAGAGGCAACCAGACAACCGATAAATATACTTATATATTTCTAAATACATACATATTATAGATAAATTACACCCAGACACAGAACAAATAATTGTGCTCAGCACACAAAGACCTGGGTGGAAATCGAACCCACGACCTCCGTCTTAGCAGTCAGGGTCACTAACCACTAGGCTAACAGGCCAGTCATTACTATCAATACGCTATGGAGCGGGCTATAGGAGTTGCTTTAAAGGATAACAACAGAAACGAAGTTATCTGAACAAGAACTGGTGTTACCAGCAGGCAGAGTAAGCAGTTTGAAGTGACAGTGGGCTGGCCATGTTTGTCGAAGGACCGATGGCCGATGGAGTAGACGACTCCTGGAATATAGACCGCGTATCGGCAAGCATAGTGTAGGACGCCCCCCAGCTAAATGGACCGACGAGCTCAAAATGGTGGTTGGGGCAGACTGGATGCGGAAGTCTGAGGACAAGGTGTTGTGGCGCAGCTTGGGAAACACATATGTCCAGCAGGGGACTGTGATAGGTTGAGTTTAGACCGATTAACCCGTGAGATAATGTCCGACCTCCACGCGGCCGAAGTTGTTGGCAAAAGCTAGCATGACATATTAGGCTAATATTTATAGTTATTTCGGCATTATTTTGACAAAGAATAGCCAACGTCTTTCTCAATCAACCCGTACCCGTTATCCGCACATTCATTATTTAAATTATAAAATCTTCAGCTCCGGTTTCCGTATCCAGTCTGTCCCAGACACCATTTTAAGGTCATCTGGCTATCTAGCTGAGGGGCTTACACAATACGCTTTCCAATGCGTGGTCTCCACTATAGGACTCGATCGCTTCACCAGTCATCGGCCCTTCGACAAACATGGCCATTGGCCAGCCCATTGCACTGCTGCCTGCACTTTATTATTATTATTATTATTTATTCCTTTTATCAGATAACATGATCCAAATTTGGTTAGTAACATAGGAGCTTATAAACTATGTTAGTAAGTATAAGAATTTAAAATAAATAAAATCAAATCAATAAAATCAAATAATCCACAAAATCAAATAATCTATAAAATCAAATCAAGTCAATAAAATCAAATAATCAATCAAATCAATTAATCAACAAAATTAAATCAAATAATCAATAAAATTAAATAATCAATAAAATTAAATAATCGATAAAATCAATTAATCAATAAAATCAAATCAAACAATCAATAAAATCAAATAATCAATCAAATCAAATAATCAATCAAATCAAATAATCAATAAAATCAAATAATCAATAAAATCAAATCAAATCAATAAAATCAAATAAAATATACTAAAACATTTTATTTTATCGTCCCAACCACGATGCTAACCCAGAGCGAGTGTATCGGACACTGAAAATTATCCGCAACTGTCCTCAGAATGTTGTTGCTGCTGCGGCGTACTCTGCTCAACAGCGAGGACACACGCTTGCGTCTTATTCCGTAAAAGTCATCCGTACGCGCTTCGGCAAACATCGCGGACGCACTGCAAAACCTCGGCAACCGCAACAACATCCTGAAGACGTTATTGTATTGTACCCGCAGAGCGCTGTATGCCCTTTTAGTATAATTAACCCACAGGCTGCTCGTGTAGAATGATTGGCAATATGCTTTGAATAGTGCTAACTTGACTTCAGCTGAGCAACGAGCAAACCTGCGAGCCAACATATTACCCCGCACCGCCAGCGCTCTGCGTTCACGCTCAATATCTTCATCGTCCCTTCGTTTTAGTCTGCTTATTTTGATAGCTATAGAACTAAATTTTTTAAAGCCTCTTTCGGCTATAGTTTTTTTTTTTATTGTTACAAAAGCTCAGTTTACAGAAATGTGTTCGATAACAACTGCATTCGTTTTAACTGTGTCGCAGTCATTAACGCCCACCTACACAAAGTAAAAACAAAAGCAATACCTACTGAAAAACAAAAAATAAAATTAGAACTTAAAATTTAAACTTAACAATATTTTCCACGATATTTTCCCTGGGAGATTATGTGAGACTGTGAGTTTGTATGCAAGGATTGTATATATATATATATATGTATTGTACGCGGTTACAGTAACAGCATCCTTTTCTTATAGGTACTTGACTTAGATGTCGTGGTAGGTGAAGTTCTATTCCTGCGACGTTTATTAAGTTTGTAGCAAAAATCACACATGACCACAATTAGGACCATTTTCTTAAGAACCAAGAAAGAAAGAAACAACATACGTTTATTCGCCGTAAACATGACGCAGATAAAAACATAAACACAAAAAAAACAGGTTGCGGGAAAATATGCGTCACATTCACGCGAAACGGCCATCACTTAGCATAATAGTACGACCCTAATCCTGTTTTCTGTTCTGAGCCTAATTAATCTAGGTCAAATAATACTTCCTTAGTTAATCTGAAGAATGGGCAAGAAACTCCAAGGACACTCTTTTAAATCAAGATATTACAAAATACTGGGTGCATTATTCTTGTTGGTTCTATATTTGAGATTAATGTAAAAAAAAACAATGACCAGTTTCAACCGACGGCGCCCGTACCTATACGAATGTGAAGTATGGATCAGCACCAACCAGCTCAACTACAGGGATCCGAATGTTCAAGTCACAGTCACAAGTTGTGGTGCGGGACGTAAAGAATAACACCACCCCATTTCTTCCCGTGGGTGTCGTAAAAGGCAACTAAGGGACTTAGGTACTGGAGAATGGGCAGCAGTGTTCTCTATGCATTTAACCACCATACTGCAATCGCCAACCCGCCTGCCAAGCGTGGCGATTATAACAACCCCCCCCCCCTCCCCCCAATTTGGGGAGGCCGATGTCCAGCAGTGGACGTCTTTCGGCTAAAATGATGATGATGATGAATAAACAGATCCTTGGTACTATTCACATTATCAAAGTTGAAAAAAAAGCATAGGCAATTATAAAATGCTGTAATTATAAAAAACTGAAAGTCAAGTTCATATATCATAAACCTCTACTCCGATATCATGACTCCATCAACACTTACAACAATTATAAAAATTAACTACAATTATAGTAATCTTGTTCAGACTTGTATAATTTAAAAAAAAAAATACTTAGCCTATTGTGAGGTAACGTATTTGTACAATAGACAATAGCATTCTAGACGTTGTATTAATTCATGGACAAGACAATGGTCCTATGTATAGTCTATTCCAAAAGTATTTGCCGACGGTATAAACAAGCCCGTTCACGTCAAATTCTTAGGTTATGAGTCACTAAATCGAATTCGGAACACATTCATATGTTTTGAAAAGGTTCCAACTTTATTATCTTACAACTTTTATATAAAAAAATATTCTAATAATATTATAAATGTAAAAGTTTGTGTAATCACTCAATCGCGCAGAAATGGTCGAACGGGTTTGCATGAAATCAAATCAAAACCTAGTAAATTCATAATTAAAAGATTATTTTAGATTTATTTTCTTTGTCAGCTAACAAACTTCGCATTGATCTACTTAAAATGATCGAAAATGCGGAAGTTTAATCGTATTATCAATTAAGTGTACAAATGTTAGTATTATAAGAAAAATAATTATTTTTTGCATGATTAATTAGTAGTGTTGTACTAGTGCTCTTCATTCCATTTGAATATGTAACATGTGGATTACGTAGTTGGTTACGCACTGATATGCCTAGATTATAAGTTATTGTATCTATGTATAGTGTGTAACTGTTGGTTTTCCCTAATAAATAAAATAAAATAAAATATTATCGACTATAATGGAGGTCATTAATTTTACCTAAATAACTATCAGATGGAAAAATTATAGAATTTAAATTTGGGACTTAAGTGTTGAAACAATCAAAGCACTCATTTATTAGTGGCACACCAAATTGGCTCCACATGTACGAGTATGTTTTCCATTTATTTATATTTTGATCAAATACTTTTGAAATAGACTATAGGTATTGCTTCGTTGCGTGTGGTGCCGGACGTAAAGAATACCACCAACCCATTTCTTCCCGTGGGTGTCGTAAGAGGCGACTAAGTCAAAAGAGAATGGGAAGCAGAGTTCTGTATGCATTTTACAACCATACAATCTGCCAACCCGCCTGCCACTCGTGGCGATTATGTCGAACCCCACCCCCCCCCCCCCCCAAATTGGGGGAGGCCTATTTCCAGCAGTGGACGTCTTTAAGCTGAAATGATGATGATGATCATGATGAAGACTGCCTCGTTGGTCTAGTGGTCGCAAGCTAACTAATGAGCTCCTAGGTTCCATCCTCATGTCGAGACAAAGTATTATAAATAAGTATTGGGTTTTGCAATTAGAAATGTTCGCCATAGAAGCCCAGAGTCTGGATTCCTACTCGATCTTCTTCTTAGTGTATCGAAGGCAAAAAGTTAAAACATCTTTGACCCAAAATTCAGTAGCATCACCTCCGTTCCGCTCACTGACGCAGTCATAAGATCATCAAATGTACAGGTGACAAGGCATGCAGCGTAGGATGGAATGGGTGCCATTTTCTCTGGGAAGGTGCCGCATACGCACTTGAGATCTGAGCCATTCGTGAACCCTCAGCTGTAGAGATAGTCTTTACTCGGCTTTAAAGTATTTTTAAGATGGCGGCTCCAGGGTAACCTGCAAAATTCGCGATGTAAGATTCGCAAACCTTACAAATGTAGCTTTACATAATTTAAATCAACAATACAAACCTGTAAATTCGTTTAATTCAATTTAATGAATATACTCGTAGAATCAAAAAGTCTTTCAAGAGTTACAAGAACATAGATGGCTTAATGTTTTAATGATTATTGTAAATACCGACCGTAACAGGTATTCTGTTACCATCGCGACCTGTAAATTTAAAAAATCGTAAGATTTGAATTCGGCGCAGTAGATTATGTATGTTAAGACGTGCTTTCCTCGAAAAATCACTGTAAGTCTGTCAATTACATTTTATTGTGTGTTCCGAAATTATTAAGAAACGAGCTAAATTATCATACCTAAAAGAAACCCGAGTTTGTCTGCGTAGACAAGAACAGGCGGGCTAGTGCCTAGACCTACCCGCAATGCACAACACTGATTCGCGTGGGTTACTCTGGACCTTGCACCTTAAAAATGTCGGTATTATATGGGATCTCAAAATTTCTGGCGATATGAAGGTGTACTCTCTACCCTGTTTCTCATAAGACTAAAATACTATACGTCCTCAAACAGTGAACAAAACACATTTAAAATTATCAGTCAATTATAATCTTGCGCGAACTGAGGGTCCAAGGGTTGGTCCTATTGACTCTAACGGTCTGTTTAATGGTCCTAGGAGACGATAAGGCGACAAAGTATCACATATATTATGAACTTATCGCTCACGTTACGGGTAAATGAACCGTCGGGGTATATAGTTAAAAATATTTTCGACAATGCATGTTATGCGCCATCTAAATGGGCGAAAGAATCGCGGCGACATCGACAGTCTCATCGTACAATCTAAAGTCTTGCCTCGGTGCTATCGCAGACTGGAGGTTAGTTAATACAGTTAGAATATGATGTTACTGGAGATGGCCTATGTTTAAGGAAAGAGTAGAGCAAAGACTATGAATTCTCAGTATATTTAATATTTGTCTTAGGGCGGTTCCCACTGCAAACATTTTCATGTAAAATGTTGCCAAGATGAGACTATATGGCTCGCAAGGTCAAAAAGTTATCTCATCTCATGTATGAACTACGCTTCTAACTCTACACGCCCTAACTTCACAAATTCTACACCTTTGTCAAAATATGTGGCTTGGCCGTTACGTGGGCATAAGGTGAAAAATGTATTCCCTTATTCATTACTTTTCTGTTATCCAATAGTTCATGTAGTAACGAAACGGCCAACCCACATATTTTTACTAAGGTCTAGAGATTGTGGTTTTTGGGGTAGTTAGGACTTGTAGGCTTAGAATTTTGGCTCTACATGAGATCTGATAACTTTTTGACAGTGCGAGCCATATGGTCTCTCAAGAAACTGTTTTTAGTGGGCTATTTATTCTACAGATAGAAGTTAATCCGAGTATTAATGGTCTGGTTGTCTTGCTGACCATGATTTTGTTATTAGTATCAACTGATAATTTATTTTTACATTTGTTACTTCAAGTTATCTATGAACATAATGCAGCATTGTATATGTAAGCATGCATGCCTTTTATGCCTGAAAGGTTTTATTTAGATTTTAGGTTCTGTTTGCGTTTTTGTTTTTTATTATTAACAAGCTTTTACCAGCGGTTTCGCCCACGTATTATACGTATAAACCTTCTATTTATTAAAAAAAACCGCATCAAAATCCGTTGCGTAGTTTTCAAAGATCGAAGCATACATAAGGACAGACAGAGGGAAACGACTTTGTTTTATACTATGTAGTGATATTTTCTTCTTGAATATAGTTTTGGATGTGTTGTTGATATATTGGCGTATGGTAGCTGACATATCTAGTATCTAGACAGATCTAGACAAATAAATAAAATTGGTGTGTCTGTTTGTAATATTAAAATAACCGCTTTTTACTAAGTGTATATGGATGTATACACGGTTCATATACCAAAACAACATTTTTTACAATTTTTGTCTGTCTGTTTGTTCCGGCTAATCTCTGAAATGGCTGGACCAATTTTGACGGGACTTTCACTGGCAGAAAACTGATATAACAAGGAGTAACTTAGGCTACTTTTACTTTAGAAAAAAAATAGAATCTCACGAAAAAAAAACGAACGAAAAACTTTTTTGCTAAAAATACCACGCGGACGAAGTCGCGGGTAACAGCTAGTGGTAAATAATTTAGTTTAATGTTCTGTGTTTCGTAATGAGTCATTACTGTTACCAAATATATGAGCCTAAACGCGACAAAAGGAGTATTTAAGGATCGGAGCAGGTGGCGTTTCGTAGGTTCTGTCTCCCCCATGGGGGACGCACCGCATGGGACTAAAGGTGTGAGTTTATGTTTGTACATATGAATAACTTTCGTGATATTATTTACTTACCTATTATTGTATAGAACCAAGTTCTTATAACTTACAAGACATCTGTTCTGCTGGAAAGTTTGTTGCGCCACTTCTTCTTCCCAGCTAAAGCACTAGAAAGTGTTGAAGAGCGGGCATTTTGAGGGACTGTCTTATGTATTTTTGACGTTCATGAAGTGCTGACTCTCAGCCTAGCTTGAATAAATTACTTTTGATTTTGATTCTGAATAATCACCCCTTATAAAGAATACGTTGTGGCGGATAGTGTTAGCCCTCAGGAGCTTCACGGGTGAAATGGACAGTGTAGTGAAATGATTCCGTTTGTTCTTTTCAGAGCCTTGATAGTATTGCTGATGGTTGTGGCTGTGGGTTCAACTTACTATCGACTTCATGTAGCCAGTGATGATCAACCACCAGACAGTTTAGGTAAGATATAGTTTTAGCTAGTATTTAGGAAGACGTAGCGTTGGAAGGCGTCCCACAAGATGGACCGATGACTTGGTGAAGGCCGCAGGAATATGTTGGATGTGAGAACCACAGAACAGGTCGAAGTGGCGGTGCTTGGGAGAGGCCTATGTCCAGCAGTGGACGTCTTTCGGCTGAAATGATGATGATGATGATGATAGTTTTAGGAGTTAGTGAAGAACTGGGTGTAAAGTTAACTCAACCTCCGTAAAAAAGGGAAAAGGAGAAACTTCAGAACGAGACAGATGTCGTATCTGATGGGCAACGGCCCGACGACTGATGTAGGATTTTGCATGACATCAGTATGATGCATAGTTTTTTGGAACGAAGTTCCTTATCGCGCGTTGTGAAAGGGGGCTACACGGAAAAAATTCTTACGAAAAGTTGTCACGACATGCTTTAACCGACTTCAAAAAAAGGACGATGTTTCTCAATTCGACCGTATATATTTTGTATGTTGTTGTTTTTTTTGTTGTGAGTAGAGAGAGAGGGAGAGAGGGAGAGAGGGAGAGAGGGAGAGAGGGAGTGAGGTAGTGAGGGAGAGAGGGAGAGAGTGAGAGAGGGAGAGAGGGAGAGAGAGAGTGAGAGAGAGAGGGAGAGAGAGAGGGAGAGGAGGGGGAGGGAGAGAGAGAGGGAGAGAGAGAGTGAGAATATTTTTGTTGAGTGTATACAGGTTTTTTGTACATAATAAATAATAAAAAATTATGAATCCTGGAAAGGAACTTCCTTCCATCCGGGTGTCCCTTGACACCTCTAAAGTTTTTTTTTTACCAACACAACGTTATCTAATCCCAAACTCTGCCTAGCCTGTACTATGGCAACCAGACAACTTATAAAAATAATTATATATTTCTAAATACATACATATTATAGATAAATTACACACCCAGACACAGAATTAAGAAGATTGTGCTCATCACACAAAGATTTGTCCTGGGTGGGAATCGAACCCACGACCTCAGTCCTAGCAGTCAGTGTCACTAACCACTAGACTAACATGCCAGTAAAAGTTTGCAGTTATTTAAAAGGCGTTTAAAGAATTGTGGTGGCCAAGTTGTAGCGGCCGCGACATCCATCAAACCGCACTAGGCTTGCGTGGTGGCTCACAGCCTACTCACAGAAAAGAGGCTTATATCCCAGCAATTGGAGTACTATACGCTGATTGTGGTGACAGTTTTTAATTAATTACTTTTTGAATCTTTATAACTTGTTGACTGTCATCTTTCCACCACAAAATGAGTTCTCTCGAATAATTTAATAACTTTTTGAATCTTTATAACTTGTTGACTGGCATCTTTTCACCACAAAATGAGCTCTCTCAAAAAATTTAATTCTTTTTTTAATCTTTATAACTTGTTGACTGTCATCTTTCCACCACAAAATGAGTTCTCTCAAATAATTTAATTACTTTTTGAATCTTTATAACTTGTTGACTGGCATCTTTCCACCACAAAATGAGTTCTCTCAAATAATTTAATTCTTTTTTGAATCTTTATAACTTGTTGACTATCATCTTTCCACTACAAAATGAGCTCTCTCAAATAATTTTACCTCCGTATGTTTGAAGTTAGACAAAAAAACATGTACGGTCACCAAAAGTGAAAAGTAAACAGGGTTGTCGGATATAGTTGAATTGTAGTTAGAAACTCGAATAAAAGTTGTATTCGAAAACATCCATCGGGTACTGGAAAACTGAAATAATTGGAGACACAGATGATACCAGTTAATTAATAAAGAACTTTCTTCTCCAGAGACAATAATAACAAAATCATTCTGCATCATCAAGAACCGCCAAGCCCTGGTGAAGGCTAACAAGGAAGAAATCAGAGTGATGAATGGCATGCGGTTCCTCACGTCAGCCTCTGTCATCTTCGTACACGAGCTGTACTATATGATTTTGTCTGGAATAGTCAATGCTAGGGATTACGATAAGGTAGGTCCTTGCTAGCTCTGCCCTTTGTCACTTTAGGTCGGCAGTTCTTCGGGCTATGTCGGTTACAGTGGTTCTCCTACGGATCTCTTCTCTCTTATCTTCTCTCCTCAATGAAAAATGAAAAACAATTACTTTTTTTATTAAGATGCCAATTGATTATTTGACATGGTCCCATTATAACGCTACAATTTTGTGATATCAAAAGGAACACATTGTATAAAGTATGTCTCACTCACACTTACACTCACAGTCTCACATACTCTTTCACATACATACACACGCACACACACATAACTCCACGACAAACACAACACTTTCATAAAGTTTTATTTTTCTTTTTTTCCTTGTTTTATATTTTATTTCTCTTAAACTAGGCCTAATGGATTATTGTATATGATGTGTGTCCTACCTTCTATATGTGCATCACTTTGAAGGGACACTGGCTTCTAAGATACAGGTACATAAACCTAGTTTAGAAGTCAGGGTTTTTCACTCTAGAATACTAAGTTTAAGCCATGTTTTTTAATGTAAACAATGGAGATTAATTTATGGAGAAATAAAGATTATTATTATTATTATTTTTGTTAACATATCTCGGGACTCTAGGATGCCGGTCTTTTGGAAGGCGTACGAGGGGCCGAAGCCAACTCGCAGAAGCCCCTTAGACAATTTTAAATGATGAGGGGGCACCAACCGACGATTATCCCTGTATGCACTATGCAAGTGCATCCAAAGACAATCCCCGGTTGGAGCAGAACTATTACAGAATATGGAAACAGAGCAAATTAGGCTATAGGTTTGGATGGCTATAGTGGATTGGTAACCGCAACTATGGAGGGACTATGGCCCCTATGGCAGGGGGTGACTTGCACACTCAATAATGGGCCCCCGGGAAACGTCGCTAGCACATAGTGACGTAGCGACAACACTTCCTGGGGTGCTTGAGAAGTGGAGAGGTATTCCACGGCTTTCAGAACAATCCCAGAGCCCGGAAGATGGTCAAGATCCCTACGAGCACTTACTGGAATACTTCCTTTCCCCGAGCACGTTTGCTCTTGCGAATCTCCACTCAAGCCAGCCAATAAAGGCAAGAATGAGGCGGGAGCTCTGAACCTCATCAGTGTTCACTCCAGCCGGCCAATAAAGGCAAGCCAGAGATGAGGAACAAGAATTCTCCCAGGAGATAGGGTCCGTGGGGTCGCTACTGCCCAACAGCTCGCCACAAGCTGCCCTGCGGGTTTATTATTATTATTATTTTCATATATATATTTATATATCTCGGGATCCTAGGATCCCGGTCTTTTAGAAGGCATACGAGGGGCCGAAGCCAACTCGCAGAGGCCCCTTAGAAAATTTAAATGAAGTGAGGCACTAACCGACGGTTATCCCCGTATGCACTGTGCAAGTGCACCCAAGGACAACCTCCGGTTGGTGTTGGACTATTGCAGGATATGGAAACCAAGATGTTGGACTATGTATTTGACTGGCTAAAATGGACTGGTTACCAAGAACTATGGAAGGTCTATGGCCCCTGCCGCATCAATGTTTGTATTTACACGGATTAAATGGCAGGGGGTGACTTGCACACTCAATAATGGGCCCCCGGAAACCGTCGCTGGCACATAGTGACGCAGCGACAAGGGGGCAACACTTCCTGAGGTGCTTGAGAAGTGGAGAGGTATTCCACGGCTTTCAGAACAATCCCAGAGCCCGGAAGATGGTCAATATCCCTACGAGCACTTACTGGAATACTTCCTTTCCCCGAGCACGTTTGCTCTTGCGAATCTCCACTCAAGCCGGCCAATAAAGGCAAGAATGAGGTGGGAGCTCTGAACCTCTTCATTGTTCACTCCAGCCGGCCAATAAAGGCAAGCCAGAGATGAGGAACAAGAATTCTCCCGGGAGATAGGGTCCGTGGGGTCGCTACTGCCCAACAGCACGCCACATGCTGCCCTGCGGGTTTATTATTATTATTATTATTATGTCCGGACATGGACTAGTGATATTCTAAATTCTTAAATATAAACTATTTTAAAGTACAATTACACTCTAAGCTTGGGTCTAATACACTACCCCGCTATGTGGCAGTCATTTTGTTTTTGAAATATTTTCCATGCGAGTACAAAAAAAAATATATCTCTCAAAGTTTTAGTCATACTGAGATGAAAATAGGCTTATACGAAAGACAATAATATTGTCTGTCGTTTGCATTACAAAACAATGTGTTCACAATTTCACAACTTTTGAAAAACATTGTGAAAGTCGAAAAAAATAATGAAAAATTATGGAGTTTAATCAATAATTGTTAATTACGCCAAAAACACCCCAGACAACTTTTTAATTATTTTTACTAGATTGACAGATTATGAGCTAAGCTACAATACAACATAAAATTCACAACAGTATGTTTAATACTTTAAGAGTTATTGTTGTTTGAACAAGGCCATTGTCGGAATCCTAAACAGAGGGGTAATTGCGGAACTTTTTATTGGTAGGAATTGGTTTAATATTCATAGTTAAACAACATTCATTGCGTTATTTACGTTGCTGACCCGACAATTTATTAGGACAAATGACGCAATTGTTTAGAAATAATCTTCAATCCCATTCAGATTCTGATAAATTGTGCGTTTCGCAATTAGGGTGCAGGAAATCATTAAAAACACATAAAGTTCATATTAAGTTTTATTTAATGTTTTCATCAATATTAAAATATAATTGTACTTTAAAATAGTTTATATTTAAGTATTTAGAATACCGCTAGTCCATGTCCGAATATACTGTATAAAGGCGTAACTGCCTACTCGCTAGAGATTGCTGCTTAAACTTAAAAAAACGATTGTTTTTCAGTCTGCTGAAGGAATAGGAGGTATGTTTCTCCACATGGATGTAATCGTTGACACATTCTTCGCAATGTCTGGTCTGCTCCACATTAAGGGTCTTCTGGGCAACTCCAATAGACAGCAGAATCTGTTTAGTGTTCTATGGAAACGATATGTGAGGTGAGAACTTTTTTTTATATCATAAACGGGGTGGGAGGGTTTAATCTAGATCTGTGTCTATTTTTTTCACATAATATCGATATATCAATATTTTCATTGATTGTGGATCGATTTACACGAACTAACCTTAGTAATAGAGTTCCGTTGGCACCCTTTGGATACCGAACCCTAAAAAAGATATAAAGAGTAGGCTCAATTTGAATATACATACATACAATCACGCCTTCTTCCCATGGGGGCAGGCAGAAACAACAGAACGCTGCCTGCTACGATCGTAACACACTCTTTATGCTTCATACATCAGGGGGCTTACTCTTCAACCTAATTTTAATTCCAATCTAAAGCCTATACGATTCCAATGTTAGTTTGCATACACGTGATTCGGTACTCTTGAAAACAATAGTGGCAACATTGGAACAACAACAACGCCCGATCTCGATTCCACTTAGTTCTCCAAAATGGACACCCAATTTAAACACGTTTTGGCACTAGCGTCGAACTCAAGAATACGAAACGTCAAAATTCCAATGTCAATCGATCGGAAATAAAATCAAGAGTAAGCACCCAGATCATACACGTACGCCGGTTGCGAGTACTACGCACCCGACCGTTCTGTATAAGGTCACTATGTGTCCTGTCCTCTTAGGGCGTCTCCCCCAGGCATTTCCATTCGCACTCATTTTTTTTTAACTGACTAAAAAAACGGAAGAGGTTCTCAATTCGACGCGTATATTTTTTTTATGTATGACCACGCATAACTTTTTACAGAGTGGACCGATTTCAATCATTCTTTTTTTATTGAAAAGGGTATATCCCGAAACTGGTACCATGTTTTGAAAAAAAAATTCCAACCCTAAGGGTAGAAAAACAGGGGTTGATTGATCGTTCACTCATTGATTGTAATGCATAACTTCTTAAAGAATAGTCCGATTTTGCAAGCATGTAGTAATTAGTAGATTATAGCTACAAAAAATTATTAAATAAAAACTATTTAACAGAAAATTTAACCGCCGAAAAAAACTGAAAAGCAAAAAATAATTAACCTTTCAGTCATTTTGAGTCGGCGCCAAACAATCAATGAACGAAGATTACTCAAAGCGCCGACTCAAAATGACTGAAAGATTTATTATTTTTTGCTTTTCAGTTTTTTTCGGAGGTTTAATTTATTGTTAAAAAGTTTTTTTTTTGCTAGACTGCATTGTCCCACTCCCGGGCAAAGGCCTCCCTCCACTTCTTCCAACTATCGCGAAGCCGCGCGTCCTGCTGCCAGTTTTGATGGAACCTATCCAGCTCGTCCCGCCATCTCCTACGTGGTCTGCCGCGACCCCGCCTCACTGTCTCAGGACACCAGTTCTGTGCTTCTTGGGCCCACAGTTTGGTCGGCATGTGGCAAAAATGTCCTACCCAGTCCCATTTAAGTTGGACAGCTTTTTGAGCCACGTCAGCAATCTTTGTTATGGAGCGCAGTATTGTGTTTCGGACGCGATGCGTTAATTTAACGCCGAGCCTACTGCGCTCTATTGCTCTTTGGCAGACCTTGAGTTTGGACTTCTGAATGTTAGTCAAAGACCAAGTCTGTGCAACACAGGTAATTTTTTTTTAAACGTTTTAAATTTCAGGTTAATGGGACCCTTTGCGATAATTATTTTCTACTTGATATCAGTATCACAGTACGTTGCTTCTGGTCCGCTCTGGATCTTTGGCAACCGACAGGAGTCAGAAGTATGCCTCAAGACTTGGAGACTTAGCTTCCTAATGCTTAGCACTGATCCGAAATATACTGTGAGTAGAAAATTATCTATATTTAATATTATCCTATAAATCTGATAGGTTTGTTTGTTGATTTGGTTGAACGCACTTATCTCAGGAACTACTGATCCGAATTAAAAAAGTTATTTTTGTGTTGGGTAGCCTATTTATTGAGGATAGCTATAGGCTATATAATATCACGCTACAATCAAAAGGAGCGGTGCAGCAATGAAAAATGAATGAAAACCGGCATTCAATTCGATGCCACGGGAGCAAAAATTTGACGCGGACGTAGAAACTAGTTAAAAATATAGGTATTAACAAGTATTTTATTTTAAACTATATCTGTGCCCGCGTTTTCCACAGGAACGTACTACTGGGATAAAATCCTAAGTTATTCCTTACAATGAATATAATTATGCTATCTCCAGTTAAAGTTCCGTCAAAATCGGTCCAGCCGTTTCGGAGATTAACCGAAAAAGAGACAAACAATTTAAAAAAAAGCTATAAGTACCGTTTATACATTTAGTAAAAAGTTGTTATTTAACCATACAAAATATAGATACCTACTTCAAATGTTTCCCATTTCTTCCCGTGGGTGTCGTAAAAGGCGACTAAGGGACTTCCTAGAGAATGGGCAGCAGCGTTCTCTATGCATTTTACCACCATACTGCGATCGCCATCCCGCCTGCCAAGCGTGGCGATTATGGCAAAGCCCCCCAAATTGGGGAAGGCCTAAGTCCAGCAGTGGACGTCTTACGGCTGAAATGATGATGATGATGATGACTTCAAATGTATTTGTATAGATAGCCCGCTGTTTCTTTTTAAATAGGTGTTTAGACTCTGTTGAAAGTTAGGTGGGGCAAAAGTGTTTTAATTAAGCCTTTTCAAAGCTATTTTTCGAGGTCAGCTTGGGCTATTGGGAAATACGATCCACATGGTAAGACTGGTTGTTATACTTCTGACCTTCTGACCGTAACGACTGACAAAGATCATCGATTGACAGCCGGAACCAACGGCTAAACGTGCTTTCAAAAGCACTGAGGGAATTTGGCATGTAAAGATTGGCACCAATCCATATACATCCATATAGTTTGGGTCTCTGGATACACTTTTTACTTTTAAGTTTTTTTTCTATTGTCTCTAATATTCATATGCTAATGTCATGCACTCCTATTATTTGCATGGTTACTAAAGTGCCAATTTTAAATTGTATGTTATTTGAATTGTAAGTGATTGTGCTGTTGGTGTGCTCATTATAAATAAATAAATACCAACCGTGGCAAGCGTTGCTTAACCCGGTTGATCAAACCGTGCTGCTGTTATTACGTAGCCTCGAGCCCCGAAATCGTATTTCATAAGGTAGATTTTTAATACAGAAAATCATCTTTTCAGTGCCACGTCGTCACCTGGTACGTCTCATGTGACTTCCAGCTCGCAATCCTGGGAACCGTTCTGTTCTACTTTTACCAAAAAGACCGAAGGGTTGGGTTTGCTGCCTTCGGCACCGCTGCAGTCTTATCCCTGATCATACCGGGAGTTCTGACGTATTGGTACCAACTGCCGGCTGTTCATTTCCTGGATTTAGGGTAAGATATCATGTCGAGTTACCGTGGCTTTGGCACAGGCAACTGAAAGAACACGTGTGGGTTTTAAGTCAGTAAAAGTCTGACACGCCCACCCGCTCCGCCTAGAACGAGAGAGATCATTTGATGATTTCCCATCCAGAAAAAAAGGGCCTACGTGGAAATTGTACCCAAGTAACCCTCAGTAAGGACAACCTCCACGAGTTCATGGACGGCTCAGATCTCCGGTGTGTAAGCAGCGTCTCTCCACAGACACTGGTTCACCTCCTATGTAGCACCGCATGCCCTGTCACCTGCAAATGTAAGGACATAATGGCTGCGTCAGTGACTGGGATTTGCATTGCTCATTTTTATTTTTGTGTAATTTTTTTATTGACCACGCTCGGGTGTTCTAAACGCAATAAAAAAATTTTCGTTTTAAAATAATAATAATAATAAATTAGTAGATTTCCAAGCGTCCGTAGCCTGGCTGCGTTTCGGTGATCTCTTTGGGGAAACCGAAGGTTTTGTCTGTGCAATTATGGACGAAGTTATGATGACGAACAATTACCGGAGATTTATCGTGAAAGACGGTACGGTGGACATCTGTCGGGCATGCCACCGTCCGGGAGAATCAATTAGACACATTATATCCGGGTGTTCTCGTCTAGCTAACGAGGAGTACTTGCATAGACACAATCTTGTAGCCAGGATTATCCACCAGCAACTTGCTCTGAAATACAGCCTTGTGGAATCAGAGGTGCCGTACTACAGGTATGCCCGACCCAGTTCTTGAAAATGGCCATATCACATTGTACTGGGATCGATCCATCATCACTGACAGGACTGTTGTTGCCAATAAGCCTGATATAGTGGTGGTGGATCGACTAGAACGGCGCACAATGATTGTTGACATTACGGTCCCGCATGACGAGAACCTCGTGAAAGCTGAGAAAGATAAACAGATTAAGTATCTTGACTTGGCTCGCGAGGTTGTCGACATGTGGGATATGGACTCAGCAATCATTGTGCCGATAGTCATTACAGCCAATGGTTTGATAGCCAAGAGCCTCCACCAACACCTGAAGTGGCTCTCGTTGAACGGTTGGATCAAGGGCTTGATTCAGAAAGCGGTACTTCTGGACACGGCTCGTATTGTCAGGAGGTTCCTCTCTCTGGAGCCCTGACCGCCGGACTGCTTGGACCCTGTTCCCGATACCGGTGGGCTACTATTTTATATATTTTTATTTTTTTTAACTAATATTTAAAAATATAATTTATAAGAATGTTCAAATGTAATAAAGACAATAATAATAATATCTTGGGACAACCAACACAACGTTATCTGATCCCAAACTAGGCAGAGCCTGTACTATGGCAACCAGACAACTGATAAAATATACTTATATATTTCTAAATACATACATATTATAGATAAATTACGCCCAGACACAGAACAAATGATTGAGCTCATCACACAAAGATTTATCCTGGGTGGGAATCGAACCCACGACCTCAGTCTTAGCAGTCAGGGTCACTAACCACTAGACTACAGGCCAATTATTTTATATTACATTATCTGTGTTTTTATTTAAGTTATTTTTAAAGTAGATTTACAAGATGCTCTTTCATTCAAATTATGACTACGAAAAATGTTGTGGCTTAACAATGAAATGTTGGTTCATGCAGATAACACAGTAGCATTTAATGTATTCTGTTCCAGTTTTGGCTACTCCAGTTTTTTTTTTTTTTGTATATTCCAAGTGTATATTCAAATTGTACCCGTAGGAAATAAAACCAACGGAACTAAGTACTGAGGGAAAGTGCCAGGGTAGCTCACGAAATTCAATTTTCCTTTAATTTTGTATAAAACCAAAACTATATTTACAGAATTACATAAACAGATTATATGAACTTTGGGGGTTGTTTCGCTATTCCGCTCCACCCAGACCGGGAGACGTCATTTGATGATTTCCCAACCACAAAAAGGGGGTTGTTTTGATGATTTTTATGAATTTAATTATGTAACAAACCTGTTAACATATAGTCTGACACTGGCTTGAATTAGACAACATAATTGAATTTTGCGGGCTACCCAAACATCGTATTTTTTAAGACATTCATGAAAACACGTTTATTGTTGACTTGGTTTGTTTCATTTTCTCATTTGTGTTTCCAGTAATTTAAGTTTTTTATGAGCTAGTCTTTAAATTGTCCAATGATCTTACACATTCTTCGTTTTTCTTTTCCAGCAAGTTGCTCCGAGAGATGCGTGACTACTGGGAGATCAGCTACACGTACACTCCAAGCTACAGTCGCGCCGGCGCCTACCTCGTGGGAGTCTCTATGGGTTATCTCATGACGCTGTACAAACCTTCTGAACATAGGAAAACCGTTTCTAAAGTAAGTTTTTAAGGATCCAATATAGAATAATTGTTTTAGTTGTATGTATTATTAGAAGTATCTTAAAAATATTTCACTGTTAAACATTTCATACGCGCACTGTCAGCAGTTAGCCCAAGTTCTAGGGTCTAAGAGTAAGGTCTTCTTTTTGTAGGGTTGCGTAGCCTAATGGCTAAAGAGGAACCCTTATAATTTCGTTTTTTTCTGTCAGTCCGTCTGTAACTATACATACATGGCACATCGAGGGGTTTCGAGGGTTACGAAGTCAATGCGAAGCAAAAGAAAACGATAGCGATATTAGCGAGAGGAGCGGGGTTAGGGCGGCGGGGGCGCTTGAATTTGACCTATTTACGGGCGGCCGATTTTTGTATGAAAATCAGATAATCTAAAATATGATGAATTTTAAAAGTCATAGAACAAAAGTTGATAATTATGATATAAGTAACATAGTCCTGAGAGGTTGCCGGTGTTTTATAAATAACCATGTTTGTCCATTCAATAAGTGACGCATATTAAGCTAGGTTCCCACGGTGCGTGATTCTGCTGATCATCACGCACAGCCGACGAACACGGACGGCAACGCACACAGACAGGGCTCTTTCAACGGTGCGTGTCGGTCTGTGTAGATCTTTTGATAGCTTCATTTCAAAATGCAAAGTGAAAGAGAGTAAAAGAGAGCTCGAATCTCGCCGCACCGCACCTTTGAAGTTACCGCCTCGCGACGGATATCAGGGCACCTCCACAGACGACCTGTGCTACCACGGACGAGACCCTTCCCACGGTATGTCGTGCGAGATGGTCTGCGTCCGTCCGCGATATCGCGGACCGTGGGAAGCTAGCTTTAAAAGACACAAACGCTTCTTAATTCTTTTCTTCTTCATTCCAGAGCTGGTCAGTCGTCGGTACAACAGTATCTATCGCTACGATGCTGTACGTCTTGTCGTTAGGAAAGTACTTTATGTACCGGGAGTACAACCCTATTGAAGCTGCCGTGATCACGTCGACCAATAGGATCGCATGGGCTATGGCTATCTGCGCCATCATTGGGTTGTGTGAATATGGAACTGTTCGTAAGTATAACAAGGTTTTATGCTCCACGTCCAAGGCAATTCATTGATAAATATACTTAAGCTGACACTACGTTAATTTGCCAGGTTATAGCTATTTCGTATTACTAGCAGAAGAAAGAAAGAAAGACAAATTAAGTGGTTCTTAATTTTCATCAAATTTACGTTTTTACATTTCATACCTCACCTCCGGTCCAAACAAATACCACTAGGCACTGAATTTACAAGCTAGAAATTGAAAGAAATTTAGTGTTGACAGTCCTAAGGAGGCCCAAGTTTCATAGAAGACTTTTTGATAGTTGTTTTGCTTCTTTCCAGCGATAGTCAACGACATCTTAAGCTTCTCCTACTTCACGCCCCTGAGCCGCCTCTCGTACGGCATCTACATGGTCCATCCTCTCCTCATACAACGGAACAAGTTCACGCTGCGGTCCCCTTTGAAGTTTGATAAGTTCTCTATGGTGAGTTTGACTTAGCTTAGATTCTTTAATTGTGTGAGGTATCACAGATAAACTGTGATTTCTGTATCCACCTATATCTTAAGCGTGAAGGAAAATTTTATGAAAAGGCCGCTCGAAGTCGGAGCTTCGGGAAGCCCTATGTCAGCAGTGGACGTTTTTCAGCTGAAATGCTGATGAAGAAGGAAAATCCTCGTAATTAAAACGTTCATAATCTAGTCAGAAAACCTATTTTTGACAGATTGATACTGAGATCAGACTGTGAACATTCTTCAATTTACGAAATTAGTCTCTCTAATATACAGCGATATTATACCTGACAACCATCGAAAGGCGAAAAATGTAAACGACATGATTCTCTTAAACTAGCAAAATTTCTTTCACAATCCAAAACATTTTGAAGGAAGTTCCTAATTCATTATGATAAACTGGATTAGAAACTTCCTTCAAAATCAAAATGTTAAAAAATTCGTCTGGTCGACTTTGAAGTCACGATTCAGTCAAACTGTATAGTCCTGGCATTTTTTTTTTAATAACCGACGGAATTATGAGGAAAAGGGAGCCAAGTTCACTCATTACCTGTACAAAAAGGAGGATCCTCCGAGTATGCTAGTTGCTGTATGTATGTTTTCTTACAATGTCTTATTACTTTTCTTCCAGATTGTGGACACCATAGGGACGTTAACCACATCCATTGGGATTAGCTTTGCAATGTGGCTGTTCGTTGAAGCTCCGTTAATCAACATAAGCAACCATTTCCTATCTAGAAAGTAAGTACCTTATGGGTTATTTCTATCTTGAAGTTTCTTTTTTCACTCATTTTTATTTGAAAAGGTGACGGCAATTTTGGATAAGTGATCACCCATTTGAAATGAGAATATTTTACTTAAAGTTATCGTATCATTCAAATGTGATCCTTATTTGTATCCTCAAGCTGTTCATATTTGTATAGCTATAGACGAACGTGAGCAAGCATTTCATTCGAATATGTACTTTAATTTTGAACTCATAAAGTTTATATGCGTATGAGATGCTTTCTTATACAGGCCACTCTGTATAAGAAAGCATTGCTCTCCGGTCGTGTCGGATGGTCGTCCCATCTCGGAGTCATCGAATTATGAGAGTGAGGGAACAGTGAGTGCCCCTGTCTGCGCACACGCGCCTGCACTATAACATCTCCCGTGCCGATGGCTAGTCTCCGTTGAGATTGGCCGCCATGACCGAAATACGGTCTGGAGGACAATATACGTCTTTGCGAACGTGATCTAAGAATGTCGTTACTGATGCCTACATAATCCATACTGAATTATGTTTTTTTTTTTTTTTCAGGTCAAAGAATACACAGCCCATCAAAGAACCATATAAGAATGGAATTCAGCACGAGAATGGACATGTTAAAACCAAAGCCGCGTAGATTTAGACTTTTAACTTCTTAGATTTCTGTGCAGGGTCAAATTAAATTAGCTGGCAATACTTTACCCACGCGTTGGGTTTTGAAATCGAATATTAATGGAACAAAAATGAAACATTTTAAATGATTCCGTCCATCAGTGGGCGAAGCTCAATGACCTTTATAAATCAGCTATTTTTATAATTTTTCGCGGAACTTAGATATTTTTTATGAATTTCTAAAAAAGATAGCTTAGGAGTCGTTTAGGTATCTTAATGTACTAGACGTAGTGTTTTTAAAAGTTTTGAAAAAATTGGATCATAAAAAGATTTTCTTGCTTGAAATACAACTTTGTCATCATCTCCACGCACTGCCCATTTCTTGAGGTCAAGCCTATAAGCTATGTGCAAAAGACATTCCATAGTATTGATACGAGCGTGTAAAGTTGACAGTCCAAATATATAAAGGTCGACAGACACTGCTCTTTCCTTCACGGAATCCAATTCATTCATGTCTGACGGTTTTGATAAGCAAAGGTAGCTGCTGGAACTTGAATGTTCTATTTATTTTCGACATCGTTACCAATCACATGGGTAAAGTCATCATCGTCATCTGCCTAGCCTTTTCCCAACTATGTTGTGGTCAGCCTCCAGTCTACACAGATGCAGCTGAGTACCAGTATTTTACATGGAGCGACTGCTTATCTGACCTCCACATGGGTAAAGTATTGCCAGCTAATTCAAAATCAAAATATTTTATTTCACATAAACCTACATGGGCACTCATGAAACGTCAGAAGCTAGGTGCACGGTTCCAATTTATTGAAATAAGATTTATTTTGACCCTGTATACTACCATATCCTATGATATAGAAGGTTCACTGTCCCACATCGGACTGTGGCGAGAAGCAGAGCTGTAAGATACAAATAGAGTAAGGATAAGAGTGTAGACTCCTTTGTCGAAAATTACGTGACGAGGTTCGTTAAAGTAGGATATTTAAAAACGTGTATTCTAGTTCGTCTCACTGTTGGGAAAAACGGAGATATAAAAACTTTAGAGGTGTCAAGGGACACCCGGATGGAACGAAGTTCCTTTCCAGGATTCATAATAGTTATAATTTTTTAATTATTTATTATGTACAAAAAACCTGTATACACTCAACAAAAATATTCTCTCTCTCTCCCTATCTCTCTCCCTATCTCCCTCTCTCTACCTTTCTCTCCCTATCTCTCTCTACCTCGCTCCCTCTCTCCCTCTCTCCCTCTCTCTCTCTCCCCCACCCTTTCCCCCTCTCCCCCGCTCCCTCCCCTCTCCCCCTACCCCTCTCCCCCTCTCCCCCTCTCTACTCACAACAAAAAAAAAACAACAACATACAAAATATATACGGTCGAATTGAGAAACCTCGTCCTTTTTTTGAAGTCGGTTAAAGCATTCGTGACAACTTTTCGTAAGATTTTTTTCCGTCTAGCCCCCTTTCACAACGCGCGATAAGGAACTTCGTTCCAATAAATATTTTTAAATCTATGCCCGTTCGTCCCACTGATATTGTTCGTGGGACAAACGGAACTAATTTTTTTTATTCCTATTGGTCCCACTACGTAATTTGAGTTTTCCAGACATAATTCGCTTGTTTGCGAGAATAATGACATAATTCAAAATTCTGTCAGATTGAATCAAAGCTTTATGATCGTTTGGCATATAGTACATATTCAATTTGACAGACATTTTGAATTATGTCGTTATTCTCGCAAACGAGCGAATTGTACTATTTTTTTTAATAAAATTATATTTTATATACTTTCGTTTTATTATATTATATAAAAATAAATAAATTATGGAAAAGACAAAAACAAGCGAATGCATTACCTTTGTTAGCTATTTTTGTATAGTATTTATAACAATATGCCGTAAATGGCCGGCGTACAGGTACAGGTGAATACGCGTTACAGAACGCTTGGTTGTCAAAGTGATAATTATTATCTGTGGTAGGCGTCATCATCACCCACAGCACGACTTCACGGCCTCTCTTTTCTTGTGCTAATCTCCACGCTTAGTTGCCAGCGTTTTTTATTTTGATTTTTTGGTATTAGGTTGGAAATCCTCATGGATGTCCTCCGCCCTGGGGTGGACGTAGGGGTCTGCCAGACGTCTACTGACTAAAACGCCCCGTGTCCCTCGCACTCTTGCACGGGGACGCTTAAGCGCTCTTCAACGCAGCCCCCAGCTGGTGCCGACTCGCCACTGCGGGCCCCGTTTGGTCAAGGGGAGTGACGTGTTTGTCTCCCCCCGCCACGTCGAAGAGGGGCACGCGTGGAACATTATGCGCCACCACCTCGGATCTTATATGATAGGGGGCGGGGAACGTCCCTGAGTCCACCGTCTCTAGACCCATTTAGAGGAGCCGTCTGCCGACGCCTGCCGCGCTGTTGCGAGCCGGGAGAGCACTCGAAATCTCTCTCTCCCTTTCGTGTACCAGACTCTTCCAGGGTGAGATCTAGTCACCGGACGCCAGACATCTCGTCTTCCAGGACGTCTTCCTTGGACGCCAGGTGATAGGCGTAAATACGCCCAATTGCCGACATGGTAATTTTCGACAGAGCTTTAGCACGAACGGAAAATATTAACGCAAAACAAACTCGATCGAAAGTACGTGAACGTTCTTAAATGTATCCTGTCTGTAGCATACATTTTAAGAATGTTCACAGTCTGATCAACTGTCCAATTCAACCTGTCAAAAATACCTGAAGTTTCCATACATTTGTGATAAATTTTTGCCATTTGATTGTCCTACGAGGTAACACAGACTGACGCAGTCGCTTCATTTAAAAAACTGGTGTTAACGCCTGATGCTTTAGTGACTTTAGTGTCCATATCAAGATGTTGCTAACTGTATTTGATTAGGCGTACAAAAATGACGGTAGTTCACGTACAAAGGAAAAATGTCTACCTGACTTTGTCAGTTAATTAATTCAATAGAATTTTCCAGTAAGAATGAACATCGGTCCGCACATTTTTTTGGTTTTGTATCTAAAATTTGTTTTAATATCAAAGCCATAATAGACCGAATTGTAAAAAGTTTTCTACTGTTATCTAAATGAAATCTAAATTATAAATAAAAAATCGTTTTATTCAGCACTAAGCTCCATTGTCTCGTTGTATGGTTTTCAGCTGCATCCGACTAGACTGAAAGCCGCCCCAATATAGTTGATGATGATGATAAAGTCTAAATCACCAGTGTATTTCATCAGCACCTCTTCAAACCAACACAGCAACGCTGCTTAGTGGTAGAAATAAATTTATTTTAAAGCCAAAAAAAAAATACTTTACAGGCTTCCTAGCTGGCCTCCTGCCAATACTAACACTCGTTACCTTTGCTAACGCTCCAATTTGATTAGCTCCAGCGATACAGATTCCGTTTCTTTTATTTTAGAAATATGGTTGCAATTTTGAATAATTTGCGTTACTACGCCTAAACTACAATGATTTTATCCTTTTTTTTTTCCTGGAGATATGCCCATGCATACTGCTCTACCACCATGTGGTGCCGGACGTAAAGAACAACACCACCCCATTTCTTCCCGTGGGTGTCGTAAAAGGCGACTATAGGACTTACTAGAGAATGGGCAGCAGCATTCTCTATGCATTTTACCACCATACTGCGATCGCCAACCCGCCGGCCAAGCGTGGCGATTATGTGCAAAGCCCCACAAATTGGGGGAGGCCTAAGTCCAGCAATGGACGTCTTACGGCTGAAATGATGAATGATGATGATACTGCTCTACCGCACACGGGGAGATAGTGCAGTTATGTGTGACTCCAGCCCACTAAAACCCCACGGTGTCCTCCTATGCCGCTTATGGTAGGAACACGGGTACGCGTCAGCTCTCTTCCGCGAACCCGCCGCGGCTCTCCGTCTCCGGACCCTCCTCTGGGTGGTACCCCAGAAGACATGTGACATCTACCAACCCACACTGGGGCCACCTGGTAGTCTTCTCCCTCTCACCAACATCAGGCCTAGGTCCCAGCAGTGGGAAAAATATAGGCTAATTGTAAAATAAAACTGATTTTCTAAACTCTTACCTCAAGAAACAAACAACCTGCGATCTTTAACCCCAAAACAAAATATACAATATTTATTTTGTCTTTTCAACTTTAGACATCGAAACTCACGCATGTTGAATTAAGCTAGTTTTAACATAACACAAAGGATCTAAATTGGTTTTCTATTCAAAACGCAAAATAAATGGCACGAGCAAACCCGCCTGCAAAACCCAGCTTACTAAGAAACCATGAGATAGGCCCTTGAGATAAATCCTCAATACTCGAGATCTTCGTTGATTGTGATCGTCTCCTCCCCGACACCCCTCTTTCACAAAATAGACGGATACAGAAGGCCAGCTCCGTACAACGGGCGAAAATACGCGCCCGCATACATGGTCTGCCACACAAAAGAATTGATGGCACTCGCTTTGGGTTATTAGTCAAAACACATAAATTTACTCGCCCGAGTCAGGTGAATCGACACTTTTAAATCATGTATTGTTTTCTATTGGTAACCCTTTTTTTTTTTTTTTAACCCTTCATCCGCCTATAGCAGTCCACTGCAGGACATAGGCCTCTCCAATTGCACGTCATTGAGCTCGATTCTTGGCGACTCTCATCCTACAAAGATTATCGCTTCACTGGCCTATCTTCATATTTTTCGCTCGACAACGTAGTTAACTTATTGAATGTTACTGAACAGTTAAAATGAAAGCCATTCCTATTTTTTAGTGTGTTACGCAATTACCCCTTGGAGTAGGTACACCAACGGAAAAGATAAACCGGGGCAGAACAAAACTTAGAAGCATTGCCACACGATCGTTCCAATTCGGATACACAAAAATGATATCTTTTCTGGTTTGCCTGTATTTCTATGTGTGCGTATGTATGAAGCCGACCTTCGGTACCTATGATGTGCCTTCTTTCTCCCAGCCTCATCTCTATACTATCATTTTTTTTTCAATTATGAGGCCATATGATGATCTGCACCCTAATACGGCGATACGCACTATCAATTAGAGGTATTCCACTAACAGCACTGATTTGAACAGCTCTTGCCCGAACCGCACTTGAGACCTTCCACTAACAGCACTGATACAAAATTCTGTAACGTGCGGTTCGGTGGAACAATTTATCGTACCTCCTCTACACGCAATCAACCGCGGCCTGGGCACGGAGGGGCTCGGCACTGTGCTGGCGGGCCTGTGGGGCTCCGGCAACGGAACCAACACCTTTGGGGATGGAATACCTCATTAGAATCTGAATCGGATTGAAGATTATTTATAAACCATTGCGTCATTTGTTCGAATAAATTGTTGGCTCAGCAACGTAAATAACGCAATGAATGTTGTTTAACTATCAAAATGAAACCAATTCCTACTGATAGCAAGTTACGCAATTACGCCTTTGGTACCGAAGTAAGCCTACGGCAAGGAGAAGCCGCGGCAGTACAAAACTTAGAAGCATTGTCACTGTGGGAGTTATTCTGTGGCGTGACGTTCGTGTCAATTCGGAAACACGGAGATTAACGAAGCGCATATATTTTCCATAAGCGATTATTCTTTTTTCCGCGTGCGAGGTAGTAGCAACAGTATCCTGCAGATGGTTGTATCTCGTGCGGATTGTCCTATCCAGAACAAATGCAGACTGTGATGGGTGTTGACTAACATAGTGCATAAGATTTTACTAACATAGGTAACTTTAATTATAATAATTTATATGTCTGTAATTTATTTATTTCTCTGTATTGTTTATTATACTTTTGTAATTTGTAATTTTTGTCTGAAATAAACTGTTTAATTTTCCGGTTTATCTGTAACTAAGAGTGCGTGGGAGCCATGAAGCTGACCTTCGGTACTTATCTGTCATGTGCCTTCTTCTTCCCAGCGTCATCTCTGTACTAACTAACAATTTGTTTCCAATTATGTGGATGCGAAGACTTTAAACAAGCAAGCGTTTTGTTTGTTGTAACGCTGTTCAAGGTTTTTACTTAGTATCGTTGTGGTAAGGTAAACATTTTGTTAGTGTTATTATCAAAGATGTTCCGTGTGGTACCGAGCGTAAAGAATAGCACAATCCCATTTCTTTCTGTAAGTGTCGTAAGAGGTGATTTAGGGACTTACTAGAGAACGGGCAGCAACTTACTCTATGCATCTTACCACCATACTGCGATCGCCAACCTGCCTGCCACGCGTGGCTATAATGGCAAAGCACCCCAAATTGGGGGAGGCTATGTCCATGTGTGATGAGCCAAAATGGCGTTCTATCAGCGATAACGATGAGAGGAAAGTAAAAAAAGAATTTAAAACAAAACAATACAAAGTGAAAATTTTCTTTGACGAATGTTCTATTGGTTAGGTAAATCGATTATGTTAAGAGTCTTACTAATAAATGAAAGATACAAACGTAAACCTGTATTTTGAAAAAGTTACAATTTTACAAATGGCGGCGGGTCAAGCACTGATAATTTCTTAGAAACTAAACATAATCTATTATTACATACATTTGTCAGGTGAATTTATTAAACAAAGTCAAATTGAATTACCTAGCGGAACTCCGCAGAGGTAATGGCTGTAGATATTTGTACATGATTAAATAAAAAATAATGATTTTTAGGTCAGAGACAGTTAATAGTATTTTTTACTTGAAGCATGAGTTCGTAAATTTGATTTTTTGTTTTATTTGATGATGTCTACATGTCGATAATCATCTTGTCTGCGGAATTTTGCTAGCTATAATAATTTCACTAGGCCATGTAGACACTTCATTGTAAACCAGAAAAAAACGATATAATCAAATAAATTAAATACTACAGATACAAAGATAATATACAACACAAATATACATAAGTTTTATAAAGTGGCATCGACGCACAATCCTATCAAGGATTCGGTAAATTATTCTAGAGCCCCATGCATTGAAATTATTCGTCAATTAATAGTCAAAGTTAAATAAACTAGCTGTCTTAATTGTATTATTAGCTAAGCTTAAGTGAATTATAACAACAGTTCTTTAATGATTAATTAATCTTTGGCATTCTGCAATACAATCACTTCATCTCAAACAAAGATACAAACTTTGGAAACAAATCTACAGAAAATTAAGCCTCTCTCTCTAAAAAAATCTAAAATACGTAATAATTTGCAGTGTGAAACACAATAGTTAAAATCAGGACACATTAAGTAATTTAAATAAACACCGTAAGGTGGTACACAAGGTAAGTAAAAACAAATATTAAAAAACATTTTCAATTCCTGTTTTGGGAAGTGAGTTGTTTTTTTTTTTTTAATTTCTGCAAAAAAAACACGCACACGGCTACAGGTCAAGCTATACTTTTCCAGTTTTAGCTAACCTCGCATTGTATAGTCTTCTCGTACAATAAGATGTCATAAATACTGGAAATGGATAGTTTGATGTTTACCCCATACCTATGCATATCACTACTAGCCAGGTAAACAATAGTAACAGGTAGTATTAGTACATCTTCAAGAAACACAAAGTGGATTAAATACGGAACTTTTTACTATAGAAGCTAACGCAAAAACTACCCAAGCAAACTTAATCAAATTTATATTGGACCAATCTCAAAACAAATGCTTTCCATAAAAATAAAAAAAATCTAAATCGACACCAAAAAGAAAATAAAAAAACAGATGAACTGCGAACTACCTGCTTTTTGAAGTCGATTAAAAGTAACAAAAATAAGAAAGATTTTCCATGAATACATCATTCGAGAACATTGAAAATCTTTTAGTCCTACATTTATGTAAACCTCTCAGGTTAGATACACTTAACACTAAGTAGAAAGCAAAACTAAACATTAAAATTACGCATACAGCAGACATTAGACCATTGGATTGTTACTCAGTTCGCAAGTCACCACATAGGTACTTTCAACAATATCAAATATAATACAATACAATCATTAATCAACACGAAGAAGGCAAAGAAACACTCATTGAATAATTAACACTTGATTACAAAGAGTCGCATACAACCTTAATGGTTCTGGAATCTTTGAATACAATAAAAGGTTTTCATTGATTAATTATTACGTTCACAAATCAACTATCAAGAAAATTCATTCTTTTTGTAATCCAGTACATGGCTTGGGCCTCTGGCCGGTACGTCCAGCATATCCTAACCTGTCAGCCCTGCTGACATATACGTATAGTCATAGTTATTATATTGGTAAAGAATTCGTACAAGACATCAAAGTAAACTTAATTATTTATGTGGAATTACAAAACAAATCAAAACTAAACTCTTATACCTACAAATAAACAAAAGTTTGAACATAATTCAAATAATAATAAATTAGAAACATCTATTAATCATTACATGGAACGAATTTTTTTTACCCCTTTTACGAAATTTACGCTGACGACAGAGTATGAAGTTTGGCACGATTAAAGTTTATATGGAGAAGCTAAAAAGCCAACATTTATACTATAATTATGTATTTAAATTTAAATGAATGATGGTCCTATCTAATATCCTCATCACGGAATATGATATTCCCGTATCAGTAACGGAATTATAAAAAGTAATCGATATTCTTCTGCTTCAGATAAAGTAACTAAAATATGGGTAACCTTTTGTTTGCAATTCAACTTCATGATAGTCGTCTTCTCCTACAAACACAAAATCTTGAAATTCAGCTGCATCAAGTTAGGCTGGAAGCCGACCCCAAACATAGTTGAGAAAAGGCTAGACTGATGATCAACTTCATCTTCTGTGTTATAACTCTGATTCAGTCACATCTTCCAATAATCTTCTTTAGTTAAGGCTTTCCTATCCAATATTCAAGACAACAGTATCAAAAGATAATCTTGGTGCTCATAGAAACCAATGCTGCTTCTTCTGTCTTAAGGTTATGAAATCTACCATAAAAATATTATGTTTGTCTCATAAGATGTGAAACAAATAGTTTATCTTCTAAAGACTCATCCATTGCAAACGTTCACTGCTAACAACATTCTAGTATTTTACCTGTTACGAGATTGACTTACTATATTTCCTTTGTTCCATAATTATGTTAAACAATCGCTGTTTCTTGTTTTTCACGTTTACACTTCACATTGTCTTCTTAACCTTCACTTAAGGTCACATTTTTCTCACTATTAGTCACATTATTAATACCATCAACAGTCACATTAGTTCTATCACTAATCAAATCAATATTTTCTTCACTGTCAGTAGAATTCACTTCTCTGATTTCAACATAGTCATCATCACTAAATATGCCATCACTTACAAGTCTTTCTCTAAGAAAATTATCATCTAAATTGGCGAATATCGTCTGATCATTTTCTATGTCTTCATTGCAGCATCTTCTGAAAAATACATTAATAACTGGTTTGCCATAAATGGTACTTAATACTGCCACTAAGACAAGTGACACTAGTACGCAGAATGTAAGGAATCTAAGCCACATTGTACCGTTTAGTGACACAGACGTTAGCACACTGAGTGTCATTCTTATTTAAAAATCGTAATACGCTGATTGTTCTGTTATTGAGTATCGATTTGTAGACTTGCGACTTTTTTGTCGTGAGTTTTTTTTCCAGCTCTTCACACCCGTTCAGTTAATATTTTTCGGCAAAAGCCCTTGATCTTAATAATGGTATAGATATCTTCAACGGGAGCAATGACCTAGTGATGAAGACCGTGACTTACGAGTTTTAGATGTTTGGTTCGAATCCAGACAGGCCTTTTACTATGTGTCAATTATTTCATCACTATATCGTGAAACAAGCGGCATATGCTAGAACCAAGAAATTGGAAGACATGTGTATAACATCTACCAACCTGCACTGGGAAAAAACTAAAGGCTGAATATGTTGTTATCTTCAACCTAATCTATATATATAAAATTCAAAGTCCTGAGTGACTGACTGACTGACTGACTGACTGACTGACTGATATATCAACGCACAGCCTAAACCGCTGGTTGCAGAGACATGAAATTTGGAGGGTGTGTTCTTTGTGAAGAGTAGGTATCCACTAAGAAAGGGTTTTTTGAAATTCCATCCCTAAGAGGGTGAATTGGGGGGTTGAATTTTCACGCGGGCGAAGCCGCTGGCAGAAGCTAGTGTTTATATAAAAAAAGAAAACCAAGAAATCCATATCACATTACAAACATTTTATTTGAGACCTTCAAACCTGTTATACACCGTGACATTTTAGTAGTCTTACAACGGCAGCCCACTTCATGTATCCAATGTCTACTACCAATCCATAAGAAAAAAAAATGCACTCCGGGAGTGCCGGCAGAAGTGAAAACTCGATTATTAACGTTGAGCATGTTTGATATTTTGGAATGGTTAGGGAATAATTTGTTGTTCAATTTCCATATTTTAAGCACTTTATATTCACGAATTTTACGAATACACAACAATGTGATCACTACACAGACGGTCGAGCCATCAGCTGTCACCATCCATGGATGCGCGTGGCACGCTGTAACATAGACGAACATTCGCGCAAGCGCCCTGCGCCGCCTAAACGAAACAGTAGGCCCAGGCATACATTTTCGCCGCGCCGTAGAGAGGGGATAGCTGTCTACTCTCCATCCGTCCTACGCTTTTTCGATCAGGTCACGTGTCCTGACGCGAGTTTAAGATTTTATACCCATTACAGAAAAAGTGCTCAACGCCGCTAAAGAAGTTTTCACTTCAAAAATGAACATTTGAATTAAAAAAAATATAAATATATATATTCATTATGATGACGCATGTCCTATTTTGTCTCATGGAAAATGGAGATGGAATGATCTAGTTGACTCGTGCGCTGGGTAGGTATCTTTGTTCACTACCATATGATACGTAAACATTATTAACAGGATGTTTCATAATTCTAATGCATTATTTATTTTTCTTAGAACGTATTTTTTAATTGATAAGAATTTTTTAATCACGCGAAAAGGTATATTATGTTGGATACATTGAGTGGACTGTGTATTTTTAAGGAAACATGCTTTTACTTCAGGTGAGCGCTGTTATAATTTTACTAGACCACTAAACATTCTCGTATCCTATAACAAACCAAAGGCGATTACATGCATATGTATCTAACGGTGCAGGATAGCCTTTAGCAGAAGTGGTGAACGTATTAGTGGTTAGCAGCTTAATCAGTCAAATAGGAAACGTTGACTCCATCTAGCTTATTTTTTCTTATAGTAAGAGACGTAAACGGGTAAAAGTAATTCTGATTTACAAAAAAATACTATTTCGTCGCAGTAGAATTTGCAATTTGAGGACGTAGTACGACAGTGGTTCCTTAAAATCCCCAAATCTATTTTCTGCAGATCCGCCAACTAATCCTCAACGAGGAAAATCTACAACAAAAACATTAATAACAAGAAAATCTCTTTGAGACATATAATTGAACGATTCACTCATTTTCCTCATCCACCGGGCTAACCTTTAACCAGAAATAGCCATGTTAACCTGAATATTAATACCCTGAACGAAAGATCAAAACGAATAACCTTTTCTCAATTTCGCAGAATTACTAGCACGATACAAAAGTATATCCTTTTTATAACTGAAATATCTATTATCTTGTAGCTATTTTTGTTACAATCGAAGTCTTTATTGTATACTAGCTGTGCCCGCGGCTTCACCCGCGTGGATGTGAAAATGGATGTGGTACCGGGATAAAAGGTAGCCTATGTTACTCCTTATAACATTAGCTATCTGTGAGGGACAGTCCGTACCGTGTGGTGCCGGACGTAAAGAATAACACCACCCCATTTCTTCCCGTGGGTGTCGTAAAATGCGACTAAGGGACTTAATAGAGAATGGGCTGCAGCGTTCTCTATGCATTTTACCACCATACTGCGATCGCCCCCCCTCGTGCCTCGGATAACATGTTACGCCGTTGCAGTTTGTTCTGTGCCTGATCTCTCTCCCGTCGTGTCGGATTGCCGTCCCATCGGACTATGAGAGTTAAAATCAAAAGTCTTTTATTCAAACTAGGCTGAGAGTCAGCACTTTTTGAACGTCAAAGTTACATATGATAGTCCCCCCAAAACGCCCGCCCTTCGAAACTTCCTAGTGCTTTAGCTGGGAAGAAGAAGTGGCGGAACAAACTCCCCAGCAACACAGCTGTCTGTTAAGTTAGAAGAACTTGATTCTATACAGTATTATGTAAGTAATTAATATTATAAAAGAAAACATACATCAAGAGTGAGGGAAGAGTAAATGCCCCTATGTCTGCGCACACTCTTGTGCACTATAATAACTCCCGCGCCGAAGGCTAGTCTCCGTTGTGATTATGGCCGAATTACGGTCTGGAGACTATATTAGGATCTTCTCAATCATCTTGCCTTTGTGTATGGCTCTTTAACTCATGCACTATTGTGGATACATTCTTATAGCAGCTAAATTAAAACCATGTTTGTATTTAAGTAACGATATAATTGCACTCTGACTCTTTTATTTGATGCCCTACTTCTCAATTAAAATGAAATTGTTTATTCTTTAAATAGAATATCGGCACAGAATAGGTCGAAGTGGCGGTGCTTGGGGGAGGCCTATGTCCAGCAGTGGACGTCTTTCGGCTGAAATGATGATGATGATGATGATGATGAGAATATCGGAATTATTTTTACACGTGATTTTATACGAAAAATAAGCTAGATGGAGTCGACATTTTTTATCGGATTACCCCTGAGAAAAAAATGCGAAACAAACTCTAGGGTCACAGTCTCTTTTAAATTTCAGACGGAATCTTGGTCAGATCACGTGAAAAAAATGTAAATTAGTGCCTGAAACGATCTTCTAAGGAATGAATCAGACAAATTTGAGTGGACAAGCCCAGTCAGCAAGACAAATGCTTGCAGATTTATCTGAAATCGTGTAACTCAACTCAAGTTCGAGTCCATTTTTCTGACGGTATAAATAATCTCAACGACTAATCGCATTCTGTCGCACGTCTGCCCAAACTATTGACGTCTTCAATATCGGGTTCGGAATAAATGAAGCATGGTTGTACCATTTGTATTCACTATACGCCCGTCCGCCATATTTCAAACGTGTCTGCCTACACCCAATGCATATTAATGGCGTGATGATAAAAGTGTGAGCCGTTGTTTGTACGGAAGGGGAAAGGGTATGAGGAAGATATTTTGTAGGCTTCACAGTTCCGGGTGTTTAGATAAGTCTTCGATTTGTTCCTGTGTGGTGATATTGTATTATTCATTCCTAGAATATCGAGTTTGTTGTGCGAAATGTTGTCTTCTGCAGCCCATGGAACACAGTGGCAATCTTTCGTCATGGGCAATCTTTAATAAGGTAGCTTTTTAGTTCAAAAATCTAAATAACACGCTTTCAAAGAAAACCAAACTAAAAAGTAGAAAATAATGGAATAAAACGTGGGGTGCTAGATATCAATTTAATTACCTCAAAAACTACCTCGCGCTTTTTTCCATTACTTTTTAATTTGATCTTCTTTGAAAGCGTGTTTATTAGTTTTTAAACTATCATTTATTTCCTTTTTTTAGTTCGGCTATCTACAAAAGTGGGGTTTTAGTTTTTTTGTTTTTTGTCATCTTTGTGATACTGGCCAGGATAAAGGCACAAATTTATGAAAATATTGTATTGTCATCGTTCCTTGATAAGTGTGTAAAGTTTTAAATTAATCTGACGTTTTGAAGTGAAAACCACTTTCAAAGATTCCGTTACATGGATACATAGATACATACAAAGCTAATAAAAGCGTGTTAATCAGATTTTTTTCCTAATTTTAATTTTAGTGTTCTGAAATGTCACTCACAATCTCATACAATCACCTACACTTCCACATACACATACCTACACACACCACACACCCACACATACACACATACACTTATCCCGCTATCTCACAAATTCTTTGCATGTTTTCTAATTTAAATAAATAAAATCTTATTTGTAACAATACTTTTCTAAGAAGTGAATTAATAAAACTGCGAATCTAAAAAAAAAATGTCTCCAGTACAAATAATTCATCATCATCATCATTTCAGCCGTAAGACGTCCACTGCTGGACTTAGGCCTCCCCCAATTTGGGGGGCTTTGCCATAATCGCTACGCTTGGCAGGCGGGTTGGCAATCGCAGTATGGTGGTAAAATGCATAGAGAACGCTGCTGCCCATTCTCTAGTAAGTCCCTTAGTCGCCTTTTACGACACCCACAGGAAGAAATGGGGTGGACAAATAATTGCATTACATAAATTGTAAAGGGGGCATTGTGACCTGGAATGAATCAGAAGAGAGGTTTTGAAAAAAACCTAGTTTAGGCACCAATCTTCCACAAATTAATTATAAAACTGTACCTGTAGACTGATTTAACTTTAAGGTGTAATTTCTGGCTAGATAATAAACGTTATTCTATTTTAGCTTGTTTTTTTTTTGGATGGGAAATCATCAAATTACATCTCCCGCTCTGGGCTGAGCGGGAGGGCGTATCAGACTTTTACTAACTAAAACCCACCCATGTTCCTTCAGTTACCCATATACCAGGGCCACAGTATCTCGTTTGAAGAGTCTCGCGACTCTGGCAGATCTTAGCTTGTTTGACCACGTGTTCAGAAGGTATGATATAATATAATAATATTTCAGGACAACCAACACTCTGTTATCTGATCCCAAACTAGGCAGAGCCAGTACTATGGTAACCAGACAACTGATAATAAATATACTTATATATTTCTAAATACATACATACGATTATTATAGATAAATTACACCCAGACACAGAACAAACACCAGTGTTTTGACAGACCTGTTGGTCTAGTGGTTAGCGACCCTGACTGCTATGCCGGAGGTCGTGGGTTCGATTCCCACCCAGGACAAATGTTTGTGTGATGAGCACAATCATTTGTTCTGTGTCTAGGTGTAATTTATCTATAATATGTGTGTATTTAGAAATATATAAGTATGTTTATCTGTTGTCTAGTACCCATAACACAAGCTCTGCTTAGCTTGGGACTAGATGGCGTTGTGTGATAGTTGTGGAATATTATTATTATTATTAAATAATTGAGCTCATCACACAAAGATTTGTCCTGGGTGGGAATCGAACCCACGACGTCAGTCTTAGCAGTCAGGGTCTCTAACCACTAGACTAACAGGCCAGGTACTATGTTAGCAACGTGTTTAAAATTAAAATAAAGTTTTTTAAAGTTTCAGAAGTCGGTGTCCAGGGATCTTCATTTTATTGTATAGGACTACCCTTGAGGCAAACGATAACCGTTAATGTAGATTCATAATCAGCCTATATTTTTTCCACTGCTGGGACAAAGGCCTCCTCTCAGTGACAGAGAGTGGGCCGTAATCCACCACGCGGGCCCACTGCGGGTTGGTAGATGTCACATGTCTTCGATTGTTTATTCTAGACCATGTCGGTTTCCTTACGTTGTTTTCCTTCACCGTCTTGAGACCAGTGGTGATGAAATTATTTACACAAAGCAAAGCGCATCCCTGCGTTTGAACTCACGACCAACTCGTGAGTCGGGGCTAATGCCACTGGGTCAAGACTGAGTGAATGTTCTGCGAAATCTCCAGTACATACTCAAATGGTTGGCGGTGGTACGGGACGTAAAGAATTGCACCATCCCATTTCTTCCCGTGGGTGTCGTAAGAGGCGACTAAGGGACATACTAGAGAATAGGCAGCAGTGTTCTCTATGCTTTTTCCACCATACTGCGATCGCCAACCCGCCTGTACAAGCGTGACGATTATGACAACCCTTCCCCTAATTGGGGGAGGCCTCTGTCCAGGAATGGGCGTTTTTCGACTGAAATGATGATGATGATGTACAGACGCCAGCAATTGAAGCTACTGCAATCTATCAAATTTCTTTAATAGGTTTTCAACTTTAACGCTAGAGTATATGTTCAGGATTGATTGGAAAAATTTGACAGTTTCGGGTACCTTGATGTGCTGGCGTCTGTACTCTAATGCACAAGCGGCATTTTGTCGGTGGCTACAGTTGCTTTTGCAGATGACGCATGTTGCTCGTGTATTTGAACGTACACGTAGTCTTGTGGTCACATTATAATAATCACAAATTTACATTTCAATAGATATTAGAATCATTACGAATGATTGATATAGGAAGCTGTAGCGATTTATGGTCCTAGTTTATGTATGGCAAATCATTAACTGAATGTTTTGTGTGTCATGTTTACTACTTACCATTGTGTAGAATCAAGTTTATCTAACTGGACAGACAGCTGTGCTGCTGGGGAGTTTGTTGCGCCATTTCTTCTTCCCAGCTTAAGCACTAGGAAGTGGAGAAGGGTGGGCGTGACGGGGGACTGTCTTATGTAATTTTGACGTTCGAAAAGTACTGATCCTCAGCCTAATTTTAATTAATAAATTTTGATTTTGATTTTGTATGCTTTCAATCTAGTTAAGAATAAACTAAGGATTGTGTAAAATCTGGGTTAAGTCTGGGTTTGATCCTACGACAACTCGTAAGTCGTGTCTGTTACCACTGAAGGGAGAGAGAAAAGAAGAGAAAGAGAAGAGTGTTGTATGCTGTGTTGAGTGTTATTGTGTGTCCTTGGTAAGAGTGTTTGTTAGACTTTTGGCCTTCTGGCGATACGTAACTACTGTGAAAGATCCATGACCGCTATAGTTCCAATATTTTACGAAAATGAAAAAGCAATGACAAAGTATAAAATTACACTACAGGGTAAATAATTATTCTTAACTGTATTATTATATCTATGGGTTAACTAATCGCAGAAGATTGAAAAAACCGGCCAAGTACGATTCAGACTCGCGTACGAAGGGTTCCGTACCATTATCGGCAAAAAAATCACGTTTGCTGTATGGGAGCACCCCTTAAATATTTGTTTAATTTTAATTAAATTATTTATTTTCAAAGTGAATATATAACTAAATATTCTATGAATATTTCAAGCGTCTACCTGTGCGACATGGCGGGTACGATTGTCGCAACCCAGCGCTGGGCACGCCACAATTGCGGCGGTAAGTCCCCTCTTTGAGGAGTGCAGAGGCGCCACGGCGTCCTCACCTTCCGCCTGACGCAGGTTCTCACCGGGCATGGGTGCTTCGGTGGGTTCCAGTTCAGGATAAAGCGGGAGGAAACGCCCGGGTGTTTCCATTGCAAAGATCGTCTAGAGGACACTGTGGAGCATACGGTGGAGGTGTGCCCTAACTGGGTTGAGCACCACCGTGTCCTCGTGGAGGCGATCGGTGGCGGCGACCTCTCGCTTCCGGCCCTGGTGCGAGCCATGGTACAGAGCGAGAGGGCATAGGAAACCGTCACCTCCTTCTGGGAAGCAGTAATGTTCGCGAAGGATGAGGCGGGACGCGTGAGGGAGTGGCAGTATTTGCGCCCTCACGTCCCTAACCGCCGCAGGAGGAGACGCCCCGGGCGTCGGGAGTCAATAGCGGACTCCCGGCCACCGTAGGCGCGAGCTTGCAGGCGGCGAGCAATGGGTAGCTCGCCGCCCGGTAAGGACCAGGCTCGGGTTGACGGTGCATAGTGTTCCACGCGCGTCTCAAAGAGATGTCAGCAGCACTGAAGGGGTCTGCTAGGACCGATGTCTGCCAGGGTCGCGAGATTGTTCGAAAGAGATACCGTGACCCTGGCACATGCGCAACTGAAGGAACACGGGTGGGTTTTAGTCAGTAAAAGTCTGACACGCCCTCCCGCTGCGCCCAGAGTGGGAGAAGTCATTTGATGATTTGCAATCCAAAAAAAAAGCTTATGACCTGTTGCCGTTATCAATATAGAGCAAAAATGAGCAAAAAAATCGCGTTTGTTGTTTGGGAGCCCTCTTATATTTATTTTAGTCTGTTTTTAGTATTGTTTGTTATACAGACAGAAACAACAGACACAGAAACACATCATCTGTGAAAATTTTGACTTAACTATCACGGTTCCTGAGATACGGCCTGTTGACAGACGGACGGACGGACGGACGGACAGCAGAATCTTAGTAATAGGGTCCAGTGTTACCCTTTGGGTACGAAACCCTAAAAATAAAAACATGAACCAAAATTCCTAACGTAAAAACACGCTTGTTTACACTGGAGTCAAAGTTAGTGACATGCGGGTTCCGCAAACAGCCAAAATATACAACAAACGTAAATACTTCGTACTATATACTTATGTCGTTAGTACTTCGTACTATTTATAGAACATTTAGCAGCACCTATACTCCGGAAATTTTTAACACGCTTTTATTAGCATACGTACGTATGTTAGTATGTTGGTATGTTAGTATGTAACGGAAACTTTAAACATGATTTTGACCCCCTCCAAAACGTCGGATTAACTCGAAATTTGACATACTTATCAAGGACCGATGACAATATAATAATTATATATAAATTTGTGCCATTATCCTTACCGGGGTTACCAGGATAGCAAAAAAACTGTCTTCGAAAACTACGCTGACATACGTCACAAACTACGCTGACATACATCACAAACTACGCTGACATACGTCTCAAAATTCGAAACACCCCAAAAAATTTAAAATAAATAAATAATAGTTTAAAAATATTAAAAAACACACTTTTTCTTATTATTTTCTACTTTTTAGTTTGGTTATCTATGGAAGCATGTTTTTTTTAGTTCCTTTAAACTATTAAAGCGTCTCGAAAGCAATCTAAAGTATGTACACTCACCAAAAGAGATAAATTAACTTATACCATAATTGCGTAACACTCTATCAATCAGAATCTCAATCGTTTTAAAGATTATTTCTAACTAGCTTTTGCCCCCGGGTTCGCCCGCGTGGAGGTAGGAAATTATCCCGCGGGAACATACTACCGGGATAGAAGTGCCCTATGTGTTCATCCAGGTTATAAACTATCTGTGTGCCAAATTTCATCTAAATCCGACCAGTAGTTTTTGCGTGAAAGCGTAACAAACATACATCCATATTCGTCCAATATTAGTAGGATTCATCGCGTCAGTTGTTTGAATAAATTATTGGGTTAGCAACGTAAACAATGCAGTGAATGTCGCTAAACTTTCAAAATGAAATCGAATCCTAGTAATAGACAGTTACTCAATTATCCCTCATTTTTGGGGGTGGGAACTCCATCAAATGGCGTCTCCCGCTCTGGGTGGACTGAAAGGGCATGTCAGACTTTTATTGACTAAAACCCATCCGTGTTCCTTTAGTTGCTTATGCCAGGGCCACGGAAACTCTTTCGAAAAAATACTTAACTTCGGCAGAATAACGCAACGCAAATACCCCTTTTTTTTGTAGCTGGGAAATCATCAAATGAGTGAATTTACCAAATACCTTTTAACTCATCCTTGGAGAATATTACCCCTGTTTCCCATCCGGCTCGAAGGACCATGTAGAATTTAGCGCCTGCTTGGTTTAGCACTAACTTCTGAGTTGGTTGATATTTGGTTGATTGGTTGTGGTTTGGTTGTTGGTTTACGACCGCTGATTAATCATACGAAATTATATGGTTTAAAGGCTATACTGATCGATATAATTAATCACAATTAGGTAATGGTGAACCTAGCACTAACATGGTTTGATTTGAGTTACGCGATCGGTCGTCGGACACGTACTGGCTGGTAATAGCTGCGATACACGCATTTATGGAAATGCATGTAGGCAAAAGTGCTGAGCTGTTCGGTTGCAAATATTGCATCGAACAACTCCAGTACATGGAATAACCTGCACCTGTACATGTCTTAGGCGACTAAGGGATTTACTAGAGAATGGGCAGCAGCGTTTTCTATGCATTTCACCACCATACTGCGATCGCCATGCCAAGCGTGACGATATTGGTAAACCCCCCCTAAAAATTGGGGGAGGCCTATGTCCAGCAGTGGACGTCTTTCGGCTGAAAAGATGATGACTACAAGCAGTGATACCATAAAACCAGCTAAGTTTATAGAGTCACCTACCTACAAAACTATTATCGGAATCAATTCCATATACAAAACGTACAAGGAAAACCCATAGCCTGTTCAATGTCACCACTCAGACAACAAAACGATTATCAAGAAAAACAATTGATGTGCGAGTCAAATTATCATAGTAATGGATTTTACGTACATAAACACAGATACCTTCTCACATTCAAGTAGGTACCACATTCCTACGTTTTTTGCCACGTTGTTATGTATTTATTGTAAAGGGTTTTGTAGCTAATCAATTGTTATTGATGTCAAGAAACTTTATACTCCTATTACATTACACGATTTCTCCAAAAAAGGTAGTGTAAAAAGAAACAGGGAATCAGAGTCCCTAAACAGGGTGACCGACTGGTTTCGATATCCGACCGATCCGCCAACCCGCGCCGCTGAGCCTGAAGCTTTAAATTCGCTCCTAAATAATAATCATTCAAATGTAGCCCGACCCTTGCTGCCCTTTACCAGCGATGCACTAAACCGTACCCCACAGAGGAAAAGTCTGCCCGTCAATCTCCTCGACATTTCGCTCTCGGACTTCCTTACTGGTCGCGGCGGTGAACGTAACTGCCCGTGGTCTGCAAACGATGCGAAGCCGCGCGAATGGTCGCTTCGCCCCCTGCATCGTCATTCGCACCGCCCGCGCCGCCGTGCAAGCCGTAACGGCCGAAACTGGGAATTTTATTCCCAGTTGCCACCTGATGGCAATCTATGTGGGGGCGACTGGCAATATTGGTATACGCACGGCGACAAATCAAACTATACATTTCCAGTATATGCTGACTTCTTATTGTGCGGAAAGCCTATCAATGCGAGGACTGTTAATACTGGAAATGTATAGCTTTATATGTAGCCGTGTGTAGGCTTAGATCTTTTAAATTCCGCAAGGGATTTGAATGCGGTTTTCATCAATAGACAGAGTGATTCAAGACGATGGTTTATATGTATAATACGCGGGTGACGCCGCTGACAAAAACTAGTAGAAAAATAACATGATTAAAAAGGAAAATTGTCGGCGCCATAATGTTAGATGTGTATAAAAGTTTCCACGTTCGACTGACGACTGACAAATTGATTTCTAGCGTCAGTGTAATAAGCAGCGCCCTTACTGTAAACAGGTGACACCACCGACAGGGCACGAGGAATCGTGTAATGTAATAGGCCTTTTAGTAGTCCACAAACGGGTGGCCGATCTTCACAGTGAGCGGAGTTTCTTCTTTTCATATCGACTGTTCCTTAATAGTAATTTATTATAATGGTTAATAGTAACAGCACATGAGCAAAGAACTCAGACGTACAAAGAAGCACAGTTCTTATGGCCGGATTGAAGACAAACTTAAAGCGACCCAAACAGCCGCTTGGGCAGCGCTGCAGTCGCGCTGCGGTGCGGGGTGCGGGCCGGCGTCTCAATTCGTTGCTTGAGCCTACGAGAGTGAGTGAGCGCGAGAATACGAAAGTGAGTGAGCGCGAGAATGATTCTGCCGTCAGCGCCGCTAAGCGAGAACTAACCGTGGGGACATGTCCCCAGAAGAATCAGCACAAATAATCCTGAAGAACTTCGCTTCTATGTACGTTTGAGTTCTTTGCCATGGGTCAACGCCTGTCGCGGTCTCTTTGTGGAGGGAGGAACATTCACTTCATATCGACACCCCACCGTGCTTTGGAAAACACGTTAAGGCGTTGCCAGCGGTCATTCGTAGATCTTTGGCCGTCGTTATGGATAGTTAGAAGCCCAAAAGTCTGACAACCAGTCATACCAAAGGTACATGTGAAAATGCTGGTCTTGTTCCATAGGACAGTCTGGAGTCTATCAAACTGCACCCTAATTGCGAAACGCACAATTTATCAAAATCTGAATGGGATTGAAGATTATTTCTAAACCATTGCGTCATTTGTTCGAATAAATTGTCGGCTCAGCAACGTAAATAACGCAATGAATGTTGTTTAACTATGAATATTAAACCAATTCCTACCGATAAAAAGTTCCGCAATTACCTCTCTGGTTGCTAACCACAACGCCGGCCGTAATACACAACGCGGGCACAATGCGGGTTAGTAGATGTCACATGTCTTCGAATTTTTAGTTCTAGGACATGATTTTCTCACGATTTTTTCCTTCACCGTCTTAAATTTATTAATTTATTAAAATTGGTAAATTATAACACCTTAACAGCTATAATTCGCCAATGCGCTGTTATCACTATATAGATACAAAAAAATATATACAAAAATGCATACTTATAATTAACAAAAAAAAACCACAAAAAATTGTCCTTTAAATATTTTCGATGCACTTCAGCGCTACCTCAGTGAACCTCGTCAGGTTGCACTGAAATATATATCTATCTAACTCTAAAGAATTAATATTGACCAATATTATGGCCTTATAACTATAACTTGTTCAGGTTTACCCTAGTGCATGGCTCCACGAGAGTAGGCGTCCAGCGACGCGCGCCCCCGCACCCGGCCGGCGCGCGCAGCCCCAGCTCTGACAGTAGTTCGGGATGGTGCAGCCAACCGCGCAGCACCCGAAACACAAAGCTGCAAAGACTGACGTCCCTCCGCACCGCCAGCCTACTGTACCCTACCATCCCTATTAAGAACAGACTTGGGTACAAAAGCAGTTTGATGAAATTATTATACAAAGTAAAGCTCCTGCCCCTGGAGCAAACTGCTCTTTAACTGGTTATGAAAGGTAGAAAAGAAAGCCGAAAGCATTAATAGAATATCTTTAAATGCACAATCACGCAACCGATGCACTCCGACGCTCCCAAGAGATAATCGTACACAACAACGTAAGCATGTTTATTTCTCCCATTGCCTTTAATTTCGTATCATTTGGATCGAAATCCGGCCATATCTGGACATCAGCCAACTGTGATGACTGACAACCGTACCACATTGGCAGTTGGCAACTATTTAGTGTCATTATTACAATATGTGTCGAACAGAGGTTGCTTACGTCACACAAATGACCTCGGTCAAAATTATACAAGGTTTAACAGAACGAATGCAAGTCCTGATTGTTCATAATTGACTACTGAATCGATTTCAGTGACTTTTAATAACGGTATTTTTTTATCAATAATTATGTATTACTTTGTGTTAATAATTTTATCAGCACTGCTCTCAAAACGGTGAAGCAAAACACTGGGAGGAAACCGGCCGCAGCATGTCCTAGAACCTAAAATTCGAAGACATGTAACATCTACCATCTCGCACTGGGCCCGCGTGGTAGATTGCGATTCATATACCCTTTCTCACCAGTGTAGATACCAATAGTTGTTCTTGTCCTGTATTGGCACTGACATTATGAGAATAGATGATCATCACCAAGATCTTTGGCAGCTACATTCCAGCCACTACTGAATAGCAGGCCTCCTGCTATTTTAATATTTTATTTCTTTATCTATTTAAGGTCTTTAACAAAAATGACGATTGATTGATCAGGCAAACCTACGCTTGCCACGGTAGGTCTGTGGATGGGTGATCATCTTTACATACCAAGACCCATCCGTGCCTCGGAGAGCACATTAAGCAGTTGGTCCCGGCAGTCAATCGTGGATCTTTGACAGTCATTATGTATTGTCAGAAACCCGAAAGTATCCAGTAACTGGGTTGTGGACACAAGCAGTCGCTCCACGTACAATACTGGTACTCAGTTGCACCCAGTTAGACTGGAATCCGAACTATTATAATTGGGATAAAAACTTTTTAACAAAAAATTAAACCGCCGAAAAAACTGAAAAGCAAAAAATAATAAACCTTAAAATTATGAGTCGGCGCTTTGAGTGATCTTTGTTCATTGATTTTTCAGCGCCGACTCAAAATTTTAAGGTTTATTATTTTTTGCTTTTCAGTTTTTTCGGCGGTTTAATTTTTTGTTAAAAAGTTTTTATTTTACAATTTTTTGTGGTTTTAATGTACTAATAATACTTGGCAAGGTATACCCTATCCAATGAAAAAAGAATGATCAAAATCGGACTACTCTGTATAAAGTTAAGCGTGGTAATACATTACAATCACTGAGTGAACAATCAATCATCCCCTGTTTTCTGACCCTTAGGGTTTGATTTTGTTTTCCAAATTTATGTGGGACTACCTTCGGAGTATACCCTTTCCAATAAAAAAAGAATTATCACAATCGGACTACTATGTAAAAAGTTATGCGTGGTCATACATAAAAAAAAAAAACAAACAAAAAAAAAAAAAATATACGCGTCGAATTGATAACCTCCTCCGTTTTTTTTCGTCGGTTAAAAAGCTAGCAGATTGATTGATCGACCAAAAGTTATATTCAAAAGAATAGAGTTGGCAGGTACTAGGTATAAGGGATACCTAGTACCTGCCAGCTGGCAGGTAAGAACGGCGCTCAGACTTTTGTGCTTCTAACTGTAAAGACTGTCAAAGATCGAGGATTGACAGCAGCGAACAACGGTTTAACGCTTTCCTAGGCATGAAGTTGTCTCGATATAGTATAATGGATGGTCACCCATCCACGAACTGTCCGTGGCAAGCGTAGTTTAACCTTCGATCGACGCATGGCTGTTATCATTTAGCCACGAGCTCCTCTGGATAATGCAGATAGCAAATTATATAACTGACAACTGTGCCGCTGGACAGTACGTTGCGCCACTTCTTCTTCCCAGCTAAAGCACTAGGAAGTGGTGAAGGGGTTTTGGAGACTGTCTTATGTAATTTTGACGTTCGAAAAGTGCTGATCCTTAGCCTAATTTGAATAAATAACTTTTGATTTTGAAATAAAACACACATCTACAGAATACCATTTTTAAACATTCCAACAGTATCATCGATCCATTTTAAATAGTTCGTGAGCGCGGTGTAGCGGACATCTTTGCTGAAACAAATGCCTCGGTTAGCTGGGTCACCGTAGAAGATGCCGCTGAGGCACCAGCGGTCCATCTGACGGGACGCGAAGATACCGCCGTAGCTGGGACAGTAGGCTACGTCTGGAAAAGAAAACATTTCTTATAGTATTAACTGTATTGTTGTGTTATAATCAGAGGTCGGAGTAGGTAGATTGAAATGGGATCAATGAACTGGCACGTATATTAGTACAAATAAGCCTCTGGGATTCCGGTATTTTGAAACTAATTTCAAATGAATGAATGTTATAATATGTAGAATAAAGAATACATCAATATTAATAAGAAATTTTTATCCTTTTGCTGTCTTTTCAATAGTACTATATAGGAGACCGGCCTTCTACAGTAAAAAAAAAAAACAATTTTAAAGTTTATCTATCGCATTCTATAAATTTCTAATGTAGTACCTAGTTTAAAAATCCTTACTTTCACAATATTTGATTCAATCCCGTAAGTACCAAAATGAAATCCTGGAAAAAAGGCTTATCCTTGTTATGATTTTTATGACTCTTCATGATGCGAGTACGTAAAATCAATCTACCTACTCCGACCTCTGGTTATAATATACTGCTGACTTGTTGGTTGATGAGTGCTGCACCTGGATTCAATCCTTGGGTTGGACAAAGTAGAATTGGATTAAATCCATAAGAAAATTTGGAGCAGCAGCCCAGATACAGTTAATTTCTTTTAATTTTGTTACTGTTAATTTTCAGATATTCTTAAATGTCTATGCTAGGGCGTCTAGAATCTTCCAGGGTCGCGGGTTTGTTTGAAAAAGTTACCGTGGCCCTGGCATAGGCAACTGAAGGAACACGAGTGGGTTTTATTTACAACATAAATGAGAAAGTTTGACGTACTACTATATCTACGTTTCTCCTTTCAGGGTTTATAAAAACATGATTTTGTAGTGTATTATATCTCATTTTGCTTCTTATTAGCAATGAACCTAGATAAATGAACAATCCTTTAATATATCTGCAAGTTACCCGTGCCTTGTCCGCCCGACCCACCCCGTCGCATTGCATTGCCCGCCCTTGCTTTTACCTCCTTTCTTAGCGTTCTTTTTATTATTATTCTTCTAGCTCGGCTCCTAGTGGTCCAAGCGTAATGTTAACCCTTAATTCGACGCCGTGCAGTATACTTCCCATTGAATTAAAAAAAATCTACTTGAAAAATAGACCGTATATCTAGCGTACCGACCGTATATCTATGAGTTCTAGGTGCTATAATTGAACCCTGAACTAGCCAACTACGTTGCTAAAAACCAGCACTGCGTGTTAACACGCGGTGTTAGTTTTTAGCAACGTAGTTCAACGGGAAGTATACTGCACGGCGTCGAATTAACGGTTAAATAGCTTATAAACTACCTCAAAAATTGCTCTATCAAATGCAAAAATAATTTTGAAAATCTTCTACAAGCTAGCGTGGTGTGTCCTGCGGTAGAGCAGTCCTGGGCTGATATTATCGAATAAATTACTTGATTCCGAGAACTGTAACGAGACGAGAGCAGCCCATTTTTTGCGGATTCTTCTTGTCGAACAAACGCGCGAGCCCCCGCACCCCTGCGTCGCGTCGTATCAGTAACAATTTTAATAAACTGTCCACAGAATTAGACATATTAGCAAAGCCTACTGGTAAGTTTCGTAATTGTCTTATGAAAACTATTAAAAACTTCAAAGAATTTTAATGAATTAAAGCAGTTGTCGTTTGTATTTTTATTTTCTTTAAACTCGTTCTGCCCGTTAACAAAAAAAAAAAAAAAAATGTGCTGTGGAGTGTATGTTTGAGTTGCACATTTGTATTTTCTTCTTTTCTATGAGATAGTAAATACGATTAAATGTGTAACTGTTTGCTATTCCCAATAAACAAATATTAAGGTTGCGTTCAAAGAAAAGAAAAACTCACCATTTCCGTATGTAGCACAGAACACATTTTCATCTTTGTCGTAACAGTGTTCACTTTTATCCCTGTTGAAGAATATTGGAACCAGAGATCCATCCAATCCCCATGCCGTGGTCTGTAAAGATAAAATTAAACTTAGTATTCAAGATTTCGTACGATCCCGGACGTAATAAATACCACCATCCCAGTTCTTCCCGTGGGTGAGAAGGTGACTAAGGGACTTACTAGAGAATGGGCAGCAGCGTTCTCTATGTATTTTACCTACATATTGCGATCGCTAACCTGCCTGCCAAGCGTAGCGATTATAACACCCCCCATCGCCCCCAACTCCCCCCCACCATCCCCACTCCCAAGGCTCCCATCACCCTCCACCCCCAATGGGAAGGCCTATGTCCAGCAGTGGACTTCTTTCGATTGAAATATAATGATGATTCAAGATAAGTAGCTTCAGATATTAGTCGCAGTATTTGTAAAATTCAGGCATTCTGCTGCTTCCAGTAGGACTAGAAACCAACCCCAAATAGTTAGGTAAAGGTTAAAATCTGTAACCCACACAAATACCTACAGGTGGAATCGTTTTACAACACTAAGTATATCTTTTCAGGAGTAAGTTGTACGCTCCTACATTTTCTCAATTCTTAGACTAAACCCGAGAAAATGTCGGTAACACACACCTTACAATCAACGAAAATGTACATAGGTACAACATAATTACTATCAAAATCCGACAAAACAAAGACTTCATTTAATTACATTTTCACAAACTAATTACACTCAGAGTTACAGTTTCATAAACTAGATAAAAACTACTTTATTATATTTCCGACGCCACGAAATTTAAGCCATGGCATTTAAGCTCAAAAGCCGTGGTCAAAATAATTAATTTTATCGCGCGTGGCAAGAATCTCAAATGAGTATCAAATACGATTCGTTCCGGGATATCAAAATGGCGGCCTGCCATGTTTTATAGCATTTTAATGGTTTCACGTAAATGTAGAGTGAAATGATAACGTTAATGTATTATCCAAAATATATGACACTAGCTTCTACCCGCGACTTCGTTCACGTGAAATTTTGGCTTCCGACTCCTCGCATCGCACCCCATCGCCCGCCCGCGCTAATACTTTTGTTTACTTAGCCGTAATTGCAACTTTTATTTATTTTGCTCAGCTCCTAAGCACCATAGCGTGATGGTAAATAACCTTCAACCTTCATCAAGAGTTTGGCTACCAAGTACAAAAAGATTTTATCAAATCCGACTTATAGTTCCAGAGATTACTTACTACAAACAAACTTATAAAATGTACCTTTTAAGTATTAAATGTAGATTATATTATGTAAGGATCGTAACAGGTAATATTCTCTAGTTTCTGCCTACCCCCATGGGAAAAGACGTGAGTTTATATGTTTTATGTATGTATGACAATACACCTTTATTATGTTTAGAACGGAGTCATAAGGAATGATAACTATAGAACATTATTCTGCAGGGTACGTACGTAACCCACTAACAGTAGCCTTTCAATTTGACAGCCCAACAACATTCATTTCGTTATTTACGTTGCTGAACAGTTTTTTTGCGAACATTAGAAGCATTGGATTACCAATATCCTTCAAAATGATTCAGATTGTGTGAATGAGAACCAAATGATTACGTGGGACTTAAATATAACTGACAAAATGTGGGTGTACGAGTGAGAATATTATAAGAAGTGTCAAAAACAAAAAACTTTTTACCAAAAAATTTAACCGCCGAAAAAACTGAAAAGCAAAAAATAATAAACCTTAAGTGATCTTTGTTCATTGATTTTCCAGCGCCGACTCATAATTTTAAGATTTATTATTTTTTGCTTTTCAGTTTTTTCGGCGGTTAAATTTTTTGGTAAAAAGTTTTTATTTTATAATTTTTTGTGGCTTTAATATACTAATAATACTTGGCAAGGTATACCCTATTCAATGAAAAAAGAATTATCAAAATCGGACTACTCTGTATAAAGTTATGCGTGGTTAAACATAACAATCAGTGAGTGAACAATCAATCATCCCCTGTTTTCTGACCCTTAGGGTTTGATTTTGTTTTTCAAATTTATATGGGACCACCCTCGGAGTATACTCTTTCCAATAAAAAAGAATTATCACAATCGGACTACTATGTAAAAAGTTATGCGTGGTCATAAATATAAAAAAAAACACAAACAAAAAAAAAATATACGCGTCGAATTGATAACCTCCTCCGTTTTTTTTCGTCGGTTAAAAATGAGATACGTTAAAGTTATGGCATGTATTAAAAGGTGGGCTTAAAAAACTTTTTAACAAAAAATTATACCGCCGAAAAAACTAGAAGCAAAAAATAATAAACTTTAAAATCATGAGTCGGCGCTTTGAGTGATCTTTATTCATTGATTATTCAGCGCCGACTCAAAATTTTAAAGTTTTTGTTAAAAAGTTTTTATTTTATAATTTTTTGTGGCTTTAATGTACTAATAATACTTGGCAAGATATACTATCCCATGAAAAAAGAATTATCAAAATAGGACTACTCTGTCTAAAGTTATGCGTGGTTATACATTACAATCAGTGAGTGAACAATCAATCATCCCCTGTTTTCCGACCCTTAGGGTTCGATTTTGTTTTCCAAATTTATATGGGACCACCTTCGGAGTATACCCTTTCTAATAAAAAAAAAATATCACAATCGGATCGTGGTCATAGATAAAAAAAAACTAAAAAAAAAGTATACGCGTCGAATTGATAACCTCCTCCGTTTTTTTTTCGTCAGTTAAAAATGATTGAGACTGTGATTGAACTATCAACAAAGTGTGTTACGCAACAAAGGTGCTGGTTTGTGAACTTAAAAATCAATCAGAACCAAATGATTTTATGGAACTTAAACATAACTGGCGTAATGTGGATGTATTATAGGTAGGTACACTTCTGACAACCCTTCAGGGAAATAAACGTGATGTTGTGTGTTTGTTGTTTATTTTCACTTTAAAACACAAACAGTTTCTGTATCACAAAACCCAGACCTCTCAAACAGGCATTTGCTGTAAAAGGAGTAAAGAAACGAAGAAGATGCGCGAAAGATATAAATGAGATACGTAAAGTTATGGATGTATTATAAGGTAGGTGCTTACAAGAAAAATATATTATATTTAATAATAATAACAGAATTTAATACTGGCATTCAGCTGCCAGTTTGACCGGAAGCCAACCTCAACGCTGACGCCATCTATTATCAAGTAGCAGGTAACACGAGATGAAGTATCTGTAAAAGCCACCGCCATCTATTATCGAATAACGGAATTATTTTTCTGGTACTATCTAGATACATCTCCGCTTTCTCTGATTAAGTGGCAGTGTTTTGCAAGTGTTCGAGAATATTATTGGTGATTGAGTTAGAGAGATATAAATAGCAGATTAATGGACTGTGAAGACATCACACAGATCCAGCCCGTCTCTTGCTGCCCCTCTACCAGCGACGTCCAAAGCCGAGGTCCGTACCCCACAGAGGGTGCGCTTAGGTAGTATTCGCTTTAGTTTTTAAGTTAATATCCCCTGGCTGAATGTTTTAAATTCATTTAAGGAATTCACAGGAAAGCCCGGTTAAGTAGTTACGACTTTACTAGTGATAGACAAATGATGCAGGTTAAACGTTTGCATTTGTGGCTATTTGATAAAATTATTCGTTTGTTTGGTAAGATTGGTTTAACACGTTGAGTGCCAAACACAGATTGATGGTTAATCCCATATGGCCACAGATTTAGAGCGCGTACAAAATTGTTAGTAGCAAGCACGCGATATCGCGTGATCGGCACTCAACGTGTTAAATTTTATATATCCTGAACCCCAGCTTGTAATAGTATCTTACAATGATAATGTTAACTCACCGCAGCTTCTGCAAGGCTGTTCTCCTGGTGAATGCAGGCAGACTGTATGTTCTCCTTGAACTCCACTGCCTCCTCCAACACAAGGAGAGCCAGGTCGTTGGTCACTGGCCGTACCTCTGAGACCGTGAAGTTAGGGTGGATGACTATTGAGTATACCTGCAATGAGAATAGAATTATGTGTTAATTGTTCCAGACCCTAGTCTCCACCCCAGTCATTCCAGGCCCTCCCCCAGACCATAGGCTTATGCCCTAGAGACTCATGGTAAAGTAATAGCACCCTCATGGTAATTATATAGTCCTCCTTATCGATTTCGATACCGGCAAACCTTTGCAATTATTATTTCCTAGTGCGTGCCCTTATTTTAATTCGCCAGACTGTATTTAGTTTTGAACAATGGAGTTGGCCGGCAGAGTTAAAGGAATTAGGAGGGCGTAAGTCTCTCTTTTCATATTTGGCGTTTTTCGGTTAGTGTTTTAAGGCCACTACTTTTTTGTAGATAGTAGAGCGCCAAGACCACCTATTTGAAGCAAGCCTGTCCCAATCTGTTGGATCAATAGCGCAAATGCTTAGATTTCTCTTGAGCACATCCTTGTAGCGGAGATGTTGACCGCCATGCTTCCGTTTAGATACCTTCTGCCGCCTCAGAGTAGAAAACCACTTTGGATAAACGGTGTTCCTCCATGCCCTGGACGTGTCCACACCATCTGATTTGACGCTGCATAAGCAAAGCCTCAGAGAGCGTCAGAAAGCCTGAAGAGCAGTGGAGGCCCAGTGTTTCGAACCCAGGCAGGCGCTTTAACAGTGAAGGAAAACATCGTGAGGAAACCGGCATGTCCGAGAACCAAAAATTCGAAGACAAGATATCTACTAACATCCACTGGGCGTGGTAGATTACGGCCCACACCCTCTCACCGAGAGGAGGCCTCTGTCCTAGCAGTGGGAACAATATAGGCTAATTATGATTAAGTAAAGCCTCCATGCCCCTGCCAGGGTCGTGAGATTCGTTCGAAAGAGTTACCGTGGCCCTGGCATATGGGCAACTGAAGGAACACGGGTGCTTTTTAGTCAGTAAATATCTGACACGCCCTTTCGCTCCACCCTAGAGCGGGAGAGATCATTTGATGATTACCCACCCAAAAAAAAAAAGCCTCCATGCCGTTCATGTCTATACGGCGCTGAATCTCCGTATTAGGAAGGCAGTCCTGTCATTTATCGCGTATCACACTAACAGTAACTAGTAATGGGTTTCATTATGACAGTTGAATAACATTGAGTTACTTAAATCAGCCAGCGCGGCAGCGTTTTTGGCACTTATCCTATTGACAGCGATGCAGCGATGCATGGTAACAGTTTTTGTATCCATATCCCTAACATCGACTAGATAAAAAAAGTGTTACCTTATGTACTTTCTCTTCGCCTCCAAAAGTTTGCAGGTTCACCTTCCCGAGGAAGACTAACATGTTGTCGGGGTCCGAGGTCTTGTTGCCATCGACCATGCATCTGGCATCTGGAAAGAAACAAACATCATCATCATTTTAGCCGGAAAACGTCCGTGAGTGGACATAGGCCTATCCTAAAGGGGGTATCTGGCATAATCGCCACGCTTGGCAGGCGCATTGGCGATCGCAGTATGGTGGAATAAAGCATAGAGAACGCTGCTGTGCCCATTCTCTAGTAAGTCCCTTAGTCGCTTTCTACGAAACCTACGGGAAGAAATGGGATGGTGCTATTATTTACGTCCGGCATCATAAAAGAAACAATACTTGATTTAAATTAACCTTGAACTCTAAATTGCCTAATGAGCCAAACTGACTTAATGCATCAAACTCAAAAAGAAGACTATATAGCATTGCAAAATTTGATCCGACTCAAAAACCCTGCCTTCTTGGGTGCAAAATGCATCATTTCTAACCCCCCATTTCACCCTCTTAGGAATGGAATTTCAAAAACCCTTTCTTAGTGGATACCTACTCCTCACAGAGAACACACCCTCCAAATTTCATGTCTCTAGGACCAACGGTTTAGGCTGTGTGTTGATATACTTATCAGTCAGTCAGTCAGTCACTCAGGACTTTGAATTTTATATCTATAGATTGCTGTATTTGTGGCTACTTGATGAAATTGTTTTTGTTTTTGCTGACATTATTTTTAATTTATTCATCCCGAACCCCAGATCGTAACAGTCCCTGCTTTCTTTGGTGTCGGCTTCTAGTTTAACATAAGTACGCAGCTATATACCAGTATTTTTAGTAGTATAACCAGTACACCCTCAAATTAACTAATGCAGCCAATTTTCATCCCTTTCATTTAAAACCGAGCCATATTCACAAGGACTAAAAAATTCCTTTCTAAACCTTTAATACTGAAGAAAACGGAAATGTCATTAGAAGGCAAACGCTGCTAACGGAAGGAGGTCTGTAATCAAATTAGTGCCTCGCCACCCCCTGGTTCGGGACTGTGAAGCAGTTGTTATAAAAAGGCAAAACAGGCGGAAGAGTTTTGAATTTTGATGATCAATTCTTTCTTTAAGGAGTATGTTTGATGCTTGTAGTAGGTAGTCAATGACGCTAGAATGACATCATCTGTCGAGCCTTTGTCCAACTATCTTACTAGATAACAGTATTTTACATGGAGCAACAGAAATGAAAATACGATGCCCCTTGGTAAAACTGATTATCAAACTTTCGGACTTCTGACTGCCCATAACTACCGTCAAAGATCCACGACAGATCAGAGCCGGGACCAGCGGCTTAACGTGTTTTCCGAGGCACGGAAGGGTCTTAGTATGTTAAGATGGTCACCCATCTACGGACCAAGCGTAGCTTTACCAGATCTTTGACCCTTGCGGTGATAATTACTTAGCCACAAGCCCGTCCACATATTACTTATTAAATGGTAGTGAATTTGGAACAATGATGACATCAAAACAATGACCAGTATCAATCATCATCATTTCAGCCAAAAAAGGTCCACTCCTGGACATAGGCCTCCCCCAATTTGGGCGAGTTTGCACAAATCGCCACGCTTGGCAGGCGGTTTGGCGATCGCAGTATGGTGGTAAAATGCATAGAGAACACTGCTGCCCATTCTCTAGTAAGTCCCTTAGTCGCCTCTTACGACACCCACGGGATGAAATGGGATGGTGCTATTCTTTACGTTCGGCATCACACAGAAGCAGTATGTCTGCTTCAAAACTGCATTAAAAGAATTATCTATACTAATATTATAAATCTGAAGAGTTTGTTTGTTTGATTGGACGCGCTAATCTCAAGAACTACTGGTACGAATTGAAAAATCCTTTTTGTGTTGGGTAGCCTATTTATCGAGAAAAGCTATAGGCTATATAACTTCACGCTACAACTAAGAGGAGCGGAGCAGTAATGATAAATGTTGCAAAAACGGGCAAAATCGCACGGGTAGGCGATTCGACGCGACGGGAAGGGTCGGGGGAACATGAAATTTAACGCGGACGAAGTCGCGGGCAGAAGCAAGTAGCACTATATAACCTAAATCCGCACTTAAGTCATACTTTTACTGTGACTTAAGTAGTTTATTTTTAACACACTTTTATTAGCTCCTACGTATGTTAGTATGTGCCTCTATAACGGAAACATAGAACATGATTTTGAGTCCCTTCAAAACTCGAAATTCGCCATACTTATCAAGGACCGATGACAATACAATAATTTTATAATTGTGTGCCATTATCCTTGCCGGGGATACCAGGATAGCAAAAAAACTGTCTTCGAAAACTACGCTGACATACGTCACTAAATACGAAAAGTATGCTGACATACGTCACAATTCAAAACACCCTAAAAATAGAAAATAAATAATAGTGTAAAAAATATATAAAAAACACGCTTTCTCCTATCGCGCTTTCCTTTTAAAATATTATTTTAGTACTACGACTTAAGTCACAGCAAAAGAAAGACTTTTGGATGGGTTTATGTCACGCGAGTAAAATTGTCACAGAAATGGTATAAAAAAACAAAATGGCGCGTTAGCTACACTTTTGTCCACACGCCAAAAGATTTTACCTTGCACTGTTTTAGTGTATTTGTATAATATCTCTCTTACCAGTAACAATAACCTTCTCAGTGAGCAGCACGCCATCGCAGAAATAACTGAACTGGTTCTCCTGTTTGCTGTTCGTGACGAAGATCGTCACGACCCACGGGAACACTGTCTTCGTAAAGTCTTGGCAGAACGCGTCGCCGTGGCAGATGGGGTCCGGCTGTGGAAGATGAGCATAGGTCTTTTAAAAGGCAAGAAGTAGATAGGGAACTTTGAAGGTAAGCTTGCCTTTGTGGAGGAAATTATTTGCAACAATTATTTGCATGCATCTGAGGGAACACGGGTGAGTTTTAGTCAGTAAAAGTCTGACACAGCCTCCCACTCCACCCAGAGCGGGAGACGTCATTTAATGATTACGACTGATTATCTCTGGCCTGTTAGTCTAGTGGTTAGTGACCCTGACTGCGGATACTGAGGTCGTGGGTTCGATTCCCACCCAGGACAAATCTTTGTGTGATGAGCACAATCATTTGTTCTGTGTCTGGGTGTAATTTATCTATATTATGTATGTACTAGCTTTTGCCAGCGACTTCGCCCGCGTGGAGGTCGGAAATTATCCCGCGGGAACATACTACCGGGATAAAAAGTACCCTATATGTTATTCCAGGTTATAAACTATCTGTGTGCCAAATTTCATCCAAATCCGTCCAGTAGTTTTTTCGTGAAAGGGTAACAAACATACACATACACATACATCCATCCTCACAAACTTTCGCATTTATAATATTAGTAGGATTTAGAAATAAATAAGTAAATTTATCAGTTGACTGGTTACCAGAATACAGGCTCTGCCTAGTTTGGGATTAGATAACAGAGTGTTGGTTGTCCTAAGATATTATTATATTACCCAAACAACAAAAAAAACGAATTAACGACATTTATGATTTGAATGTACGGACAATTTAAATTTGGTTGTTAATTTGCCTGATATTTTCCGGATTCTATAAATCTCATCATCATCATCATCAACTGCCTAGCCTTTTCCTAACTATCCTCTCCATGCCAATCCACCAATCCAACCCATCCAACCACCATCATTCCAATCCACTTTTGGCCAATTTGCGAGGGTTGAGGGGTAGTTTTTAGAAGTGACTTTTAATTGGCTGTCAGTCTTTTTTTTTTTTTTGGATGGGAAATCATCAAATGACTTCTCCCGCTCTGGGCGGAGCGGGAGGGCGTGTCAGACTTTTACTGACTAAACCCCACCCGTGTTCCTTCAGTTACCCATATGCCAGGGCCACGGTATCTCGTTTGAACAATCACGTGACCCTGGCAGCCATCGGTCCTAGCAGACCCCTTCAGTGCTGCTGACATCTACGCGCCGTAGACACGGACCTGGTCCTTACCGGGCAGCGAGCTACCCATTGCTCGCATTGGCTGTCAGTCTCACACACAATTTTTTTATTCTATTTGTTTAATAAAAAAATAACTTTAATTCTCACATCAAATGAAGCATTTAATTGCATTCGCATAAAATAATATAAACATAATATACTTAAGAATATGTTTCTTATTCTATGGTAAGTCCTTTAACAGACCAATGCACTGTGTTGTAACCTAACCTTAACAATTAAAATAATAATTAGTCAAATACCTAACCTATGAACCCACAAAAATATAACCATATCATAAAAAGAAGGTCCACAAGAATAAATACCTTTTTTTTGCGAATCCCTTCCATAATTCAAAACGTGGTGAGCACTCAAATTAAAAATTAAAATTTCCACAGCGGCCATTTTGGAATGGTGTTTATAGCGATAAATTATGTATAATGGTTGATTACGACCATCTAACGGGCGATAAAAAACAGACACAGGAATGTCAGATTTTAAACTACGATTTCATTAGTAAAACTATTTTAGAAATCAACAGTGTAATTATGAATTTCAAGTTACGTTTTTATAATTAAAATATTTTTAAACAGACGGTGGAATTTCGGATATTAAACTAAGTACATTTTATTTTTTTAAATCTATACTAATATTATAAAGCTGAAGAGTTTGTTTGTTTGTTTGAACGCGCTAATCTCAGGAACTACTGGTCCGAATTGAAAAATTATTTTTGTATTGGGTAGCCTATTTATCGGGAAAGCCTATATAAAATTACGCTACAACTAAGAGGATCGGAGCAGTAATGAAAAATGTTGTAAAAACGGGGAAAATCGCACGAGTAGGCGATTCGACGCGACGGGAAGGGTCGGGGGAACAAGAAATTTAACGCGGACTAAGTCGCGGGCAGAAGCTAGTATACTAATATAATAATAATACTAATATACTAATAATATTATAAAGCTGAAGAATTTGTTTGTTTGAACGCGATTATCTCTGGAACTACTGGTTCAAGTTGAAAAATTCTTTTAATGTTAGGTAGCCCATCTACCGTGGAAGGCTATATAACATCACGCTACGACCAATAGAAGCCGAGTAAAAAGAAAAAAGTCACGAAACGAAGACACCGCACGGGCAGGCGATTTGATGCGACGGGGAGGGTCTGGGCAGCAAAATATTTAACGCGGACGAGGTCGGGGGCAAAAGCTAGTACAAGAATATTTTGATTAAGCGTTATAATTGCGTTTGTTTAGTTTATTTTTTGTTCTCATTTCGTTTTAATCAATCAAATCAAAATCATTCCGTCTTTTCTTTGGTGTTCTTCGTCAAATCTTTGAGCTCCTTGTGTTCTGAGTTGAGCAGTATGATTACTGATAAATGCGTGCACTGACTCGACAGGTCTACTCAATCTGTGTGGTTCTGTCTACAAAAGACCATTTCAGACAGTCACATAACACAACATCACGCCTGTATTTCCCAAAGGGGAGAAGCAGAGGTGTACCCATAGATATAAAAATAATAGTTTAAAAAAACTAAAAACACGCTTCCATTGAAAACCAAACTAAAAAGTACAAAATAATGGAAAAAAAGCGTGGGGGTGCTTTTTAAGGTATTTTTTTTATTGATATCAGGCATCCCACGCTTTTTTTCCATAATTTTGTACTTTTTAGTTTGGTTTTCAATGGAAGCGTGTTTTTTAGTTTTTTTAAACTATTATTTATTTTCTATTTTTTAGAGTGTTTAACCCTGGCAAGGATAATGGCACAAATTAGTTTGTGACGTATGTCAGCTTAGTTTTCGAAGACAGTTTTTTTGCTGTCCTGGTAACCCTGGCAAGGATAATGGCACAAATTTATGAAATTATTGCATTCTCATCGGTCCTTGACAGGTGTGCAAAGTTTGAATGAAATCTGGTCGTTTAAAGTGGGTCAAAATCGCGCTATAAGGAGTCGGTTACAAACAAACATACAAGTGAAGCTAATATAAAGCGTGTAAAAAAGATATAAACCACCAGAGGTTCACCAGTTATGTTTAAGTCTCATGTAATACGAGTAGGTGGAGTTTCTTGCCGGCTTTTCTCCATAGGAATCAACTATTTGGAACCGTGCACCTAGCTTCTGACGTTTCATAAGTGCCCATGTTGGTTTATGTGAAATAAAAATAATTTGATTTAATTTTGAGTAGGTAATGGGGCGAGCTAACTATCGCCATCATCTGAACACAAATCCAGAGTCTGACTGCTATTGAGAAATTTCTGATTGAAAATCTAATTACACTTTACCCGACCTATGATCCGAATCCTGCACCACTAGCCAAGTTGATAATCTGCAATCCTTAACGCTAGTCGAAAACTAATCAAATGTATGGGAATGAAATTATCTCAACGTTAAGTCATGTGGTTAGAACAAACGAATAGAAAATTCATAGCCAAGTTCACATCGTTCAAAATGATAGAATGAATTGTTATCGTTTCTACAATGTTCAACGTTATCTCCTTTGTTATAAGTAGAACGAGCAGCCGACTCAGGCGCGTCAACAGGGCTACCAACTTATCGTTTTCTACAATTGCTGACACCGAGGCGTTACCGATTGGAGAATAGAATTCGACACGAAACGGTTGTAACTTGGCTAGGGGGGTAGGAATTCATGCTCAGTAGTAGCGATTATGTCCACTTCACCAACGAGGTATCATGTAAAATGCTGGATTATTTCACAGAGCGAAATTTCATTCCGATCCAGGACGTCCCTTGCTGCCCTCTACCAGCGATGCCATAAGCCGAGGTCGGTACCCCACAGGGGGTGCCTTTAGCGAGTAGCTGCTCTAGTTTTAAGTTTTTCAAGCCCTGGCTGGAGGCTTTAATTTAATAAGGTAGCTACAGGCAGTTTAGTAGCCGACAACCTCATAGGTTGACATGCGAGAAGACATTAATTTTTGGAACGAAGTTCCTTATCGCGCGTTGTGAAAGGGGGCTAAACGGAAAAAATTCTTACGAAAAGTTGTCACGACACTTTTTAACCGACTTCAAAAAAAGGACGAGGTTTCTCAATTCGACTGTATATATTTTGTTGTTTGTATGTTGTTGTTTTTTTTTGTTGTGAGTAGAGAGAGAGAGGGGGAGAGAGAGAGAGAGAGAGAGAGAGAGAGAGAGAGGGAGAGAGGGAGAGAGAGGGAGAGAGGGAGAGAGAGGCAGAGAGAGAGGGAAAGAGAGAGAGAGAATATTTTTGTTGAGTGTATACAGGTTTTTTGTACATAATAAATAATAAAAAAATTATAACAATTATGAATCTTGGAAAGGAACTTCGTTCCATCCGGGTGTCCCTTGACACCTCTAAAGTTTTTTTTATATCAAAGCGACATTTCTTCTCAAAGCTTAATAAACAAAAATAAGTAAATGAAACATACTAATTATACCGTCTTTTCACGTCCTCAATTAGTGAATGTTATTAACTTTGCGCGAAGCCATGAATTTCCCCAAGTTTTTCGTGAAGATTGCACAAAAGATGACAAGTACAAGGATTGGCACTTACAACTTTATTCAAATGTTTCCAAAGGGTTCTACTTCCTACTGCAAAGTTGTGAAGTTTATATACTTGTACGAAAAGTAACTTAGGAAGATGTTGGTTAAATTCTTAATTACTGACAACTGTGCCCGTCACACAGTAGGATATTACAAATTACGAGGAGGTTCTAAGTTCACCATCGCGTCGCATCGCATCATCGCCCTAGCTTTTGCCCAACTATGTTGCGGCTGGGCTTCCCGTCTAATCGGCTGCAGGTGGTATTGTTGCAGGAGGATCTATGTTCGTCTGCGTGTTCTTTGTTATAGTTAGGCATGTTCATCGATATTTTCAAATTATGTAGACTGATTTTGAAAGTTTTTTTGAAGTGAAAACTTCTTTAGCGGCGTTGAGCACTTTTTCTGTAATGGGTATAAAATCTTAAACTCGCGTCAGGACACGTGACCTGATCGAAAAAGCGTAGGACGGATGGAGAGTAGACAGCTATCCCCTCTCTACGGCGCGGCGAAAATGTATGCCTGGGCCTACTGTTTCGTTTAGGCGGCGCAGGGCGCTTGCGCGAATGTTCGTCTATGTTACAGCGTGCCACGCGCATCCATGGATGGTGACAGCTGATGGCTCGACCGTCTGTGTAGTGATCACATTGTTGTGTATTCGTAAAATTCGTGAATATAAAGTGCTTAAAATATGGAAATTGAACAACAAATTATTCCCTAACCATTCCAAAATATCAAACATGCTCAACGTTAATAATCAAGTTTTCACTTCTGCCGGCACTCCCGGAGTGCAATTTTTTTTTTTTTTTGGTTTTTGGTTGAGAAATCTCGGGTGGTGGTCCCAAATAAATTTTATTCACTTCGCTTAAAGAGTTTTTGAGTTTGCTTACGAAAAAAAAATATAATTAATCTACATGTACCACATGTATCTTGATGACGTTGTTTATTAGAAGTATGTGAACATTTCCTGGCATTGTTGTTTACATCGCGTGCACGTATACGAATTGTAACAAAATGGAAAACAAAAATCTTATAAATAAAAAAACAACCGTGGTTCAAAAAAATATAACCAAAATTTACATTAAAGTAGGTGGGTAAAAACAAAAATACAGAACTAGAACACTTTTTCTTTTATACACCTCAGAATGCAACTTATCTCCGCTGCTCACATCTCATCATCAGCTTAACCGTTCCGAATTATGATTGGGTGGTCTTGTAGCCGAACCGTATGCAGCCGAATACCAGTTATTTAAAAAAAGAGACTTCCTTTCTGACCTCTACAACCCAGTCACTGGGTCACACGAAACCCTCAGTCAAACTGGTGGTCAGACTTTCAGGCTTCTGAGTTCCCGTAACGACGGTCTAAGTGTGACACAGTGATCTGCGAATGATAGTCAGGAGTACAGCTTACCGTGCTTTTCGAGGCACGGAGGGATCTTCACAAGTAAAGCTGGCTAACCAACGGAATGAAAGCTTTTTTTGCATGCAAAAATGCTCATGCATACTGCGTTATCACGGGGATATAGTGCAGTTATGTGAGACTCCAACCCACTAAAACTCCACGGGTGTCTTCTTGTGCCGCTTATGGCGGGAACACGGGCTCACGTAAGCCCTCATCCGCGAACTTGCCGAGGCTGTCAGTCCGAACCCTCCGGAGAGTGCCCCCATCACCGGCGCACCAGAACACATAGCACGCCGTGACCACCTTTTTTTTTTCTATTTTTTTCCGGATTGGAAATCATCAAATGACTTCTCCCGCTCTGGGCGGAGCGGGAGGGCGTGTCAGACTTTTACTGACTAAAACCCACCCGTGTTCCTTCAGTTGCCCATGTGCCAGGGTCACTGTATCTCTTTCGAACAATCACGCGACCCCGGCAGGGCCGTGACCACCCTGGGGGCCAAATAGCACTTCGGCGTCAGACGACTCCGTGTGTCCCACTGCGAACCGGCTTGGAAACCTACCCCAACGTTGGGAAAGACTAGCCAGATGATGATGACTTATCTTCTTTGCTAACAATAGATCCTCATTTCAGTGGAATGACGTCCACTGCTGGTCATAAGCGTATTCCAATTTGGGGAGGTTTGCCATAATCGCCACGCTTGGCAGGTGGGTTTGCGATCGTAGTATGGTGGTAAATAGAGAACGCTGCTGCCCATTCTCTAGTAAGTCCCTTACTCGCCTCTTACGACACCCACGAGAAGAAATGGGATAGTGCTATTCTGTACATCCGGCACCACACAAATGAACACTAGATTTATTTATTTATTTATTTTGGCCAACCAACAACTGTATATACTCATACAATATAAACATGATTTTCTATTGAGATATTAGATATAGATATTATATTAGACTAGCTTTTGCCCGCGGCTTCGCCCGCGTGGATGTTGGAACTTAACACAGGAGGACGTACTACCGCGGTAAGATGTGTTAATTCAGGTTATGTTATAGGTAATAGCTGTTACCCGCGACTTCGTCCGCATGGTATTTAACAAAAAGTTTTTCATTAAAACTGTCTTTGAAAACTACGCTGACATACGTCTCAAAATTCAGCGTGTTTTTAGTTTTTTTTCTAACTATTATGTATTTTTTCTAAAATAAAGGTAGCCTAAGTTACTCCTTGTTACATCACTTATCTGAAAGTGAAAGTTCCGTCAAAGTCGGTCCAGCCATTTCAGAGATTAGCCGGAACAAACACACAAAAATTGTAAAAAATGGTGTTTTGGTATATGTATCGTGTATACAACCATATACACTTAGTAAAAAGTGGTTATCTTAATATTAAAAACAGACACTCCAATTTTATTTATTTGTGTATAGATATATAGATGCATAAAGTTAAATTAAATAAACGTAACAAATGACTCACCATCCTCATCAATCGTCTCAAATCACCCCAAAAGACTGACTTTAATAACAAAACAGAACTCCTTAAATCTTCTGCCTTTATTAATAGTCACACATTTACACCCAGACGGAGGTCATATGTTAACGTCACAGCATCCGCGACAATGATGTGTTTTAAGAGTAAACATTCAGTTAATGATGGTGATTTAATTCTGACGCAGAGATTGAGATCGGGGAGATTATGTGTCAAGGTTACCGCTAAGAGAAAAGTAGGGTGTTGGTACTGTAAATATTGTCTGCAAAAGTCGACCTTATGTTGTATACAGGCTGAACAACTTATGCTGTATACAACTGAAGGAACACGGGTGAGTTTTAGCCAATAAAAGTCTGACGTGCCCTCCCGCTCCGCCCAGAGCGGGAGACATCATTTGATGACTTCCAAATTTTTTTTTTTTAGTTTCCTAATTCAGCTTATTATTCCCTCGTGTTTTGAACTTTATGTTACCACACTAGTGTTTTTTACTTTACATTTTTAGGGTGTTTAGTGGTTTTGCCAGTGCCTTTATTTACAACTGCGCGCGCATAGCTTGGGTGGCGCACGGAAAAACGATAACAGCGCGCCATTTTCCATGACTATTTGTTAATGTTTTCGTGGAATGGTTTATTTTCATCAAAAATGTCAACTTCATGTAGGGAAGAAAAGCAATTAACAATTCAAGTCTGTTTTTTTCCTCGCAAGTGTATTGAAAAACGTCGTATGAATCGCGCGTTCACTCATCATTGCAATGACCGACATAGCACAATTGTCATCATCATCATCATCATCATCATTTCACCCGAAAGACGTCCACTGCTGGACATAGGCTTCTGCCAAGCTCTGCTACTTCGATTAGTTTTGTGCTGCCTGCATCCAGCGGATTCTTGCGGCCTTCACCAGGTCATCGGACCACTTTGTGGAAGGCCTTCCAACTCTACGTCTTCCAGTACGCCGTCGCCACTCCAGAACCTTTCGGCCCTATCGGCCATCTGTTCTGCGAGCAATGTGCCCTAAGTTGGGCAATTCTTCGGGTTATGTTGGTTACCTTGGTTTGCCTGCGGATCTTCTTCATTCCTGATACGATCACGGAGGGAAACTCCAAGCATAGCTCTCTCCACTGCTCTTTGGATGACTTTCAACCTTTTGATAAGCCGTGATACTACATCGCTACTTTTTTTACTGTAGTAGGCTGTACATGCTGTTTTTTTTTTTTTTTGTCTTTTATGCATAGGTCTATATCTGCTGGTTTGTCTTATCCACGGGTCTTATCGCGTGAAGGGCGAACTGGTTTGGCCTATGTGAAACTAGTTTATCTTAAAATCGGGTTTCGCCGGTAGCATATACATATATTTGAAATATCCTAATGTAGCCTTTTTTTTGGATGGGAAATCATCAAATGACTTCTCCCGCTCTGAGCGAAGCGGGAGGGCGTGTCAGACTTTTACTGACTAAAACCCACCCCTGTTCCTTCAGTTGCCCATGTGCCAGGGTCACGGTATCTCTTTCGAACAATCTCGCGACTCTGACAGGTAATGAAGCCTTTCATTTGGTACCCAACACGACAATGGTAGTGAACCTAAAATACAAATTGTGATCCGAAAGTAAAGTTAGTTTTGGAAGTCAGTTGTTAGTTTTTTTTTTTAAAGTTATTTTTATTTTTTTTATTTTTAGCTGTGGTTTTAATCAACATAGTATAACCTGAAACTGGCATTTAAATAGCAAAAATCGTAAGAAAAATTGAAAAAAGTAAGGAAATTTTAATTTAGCTAAGATGCCGCAGCCACTTAACCTCAATAAGAAGATGCGACAGGAAAAATTACCAACTGTTATCTTTCGATTATTTACCCAAACATTCTCCCACAAACTTTCCCTCTCCCAACGAACAAGAAAACACATCTGAGAGCCTCTTCATTCGTGCTATCATTCACTCACTCGTTCACTCTCTCGTTAATCTGGATCTAATTGCGGTAGATCAACCATGAGAGGAAAAACTTGCTATTTTTTCAAACATAATTATTAGGTAGGTACAACCTTGAAGAACACTGAGCTACCATTTTGTTATCAAAGAAGTTGGATGCGGTATTTTAATTTCTTAATTATTATCATCATCAGGCTATAATGTTCCCACTGCTGGGACACAGGCCTCCTCTACGTGAGAGGGAGTGGGCCCATCACGCGGGTCCTGTGTGGTTTAGTAGATGTCACATGTTTTCTAATTTAAGACATGCCGGTTTCCTCACGATATTTTCCTTCACTGTTTTGAGAGCAGTGGTGATGAAATAATTTACACGAAGTAAAGCGCCTCCTTGGGTTCGAACTCACTATTTTTTTAATTGTAATTAAATTGAATGTGTTTGTTTTGTTTATTTACGGACGGTTGAAAAAATGCCGTGGAGTGAACAAAACATTGTATTGTTTATGTTTTTACGAATCAAAAATCACATGTTTAAATGTTTGTATTACAGATAAATAAACTTGTACAGTCAGGAGCATAAATGCCTTACAGTAATGCAAATTTTAAAGGCTTTTCTAAGAGAAAATGAAAATTTAGACTTTAAGACAAGATCTATATCACAATACCTATACTTCATTTGAAATAAGATAAGACATTTAAATAAACCTTTTTAACAGCCCATTCAACCAATTTTTACTTCTATTGTCTTTGTGGCATGACAAATGGCAGCTGCAGTAAAAGGGTGGTTTTGGAACCACTTTTTTGCTTTCAATGTCGTCCTTATGCCTACGGTATAGAAGTTAAAATCGGTTCAACGGACTGAAAAAGAGGTTTGTAGTATTGTTTCTATACTACTGTGTTCGTAACACCATCATCATCTGCCTGCTTTTTCTCAACTATGTTGGGGTCGGCTTCCAGTCTTACCGGATGCAGCTGAATACCAATATTTTACATGGAGCGATTGCTTATCTGACCTCCACAACGCAGTTACTGGGTAATACGATACCCCTTAGTAAGACTGGTTGTTAAAGTTTCGGGCTTCTGACGACTCGTAACGACTGTCAACGACCCACAAATGACAGCTGGAACCAACGGCTTAACGTGCTTTCCGAAGCACGGAAGGGTCTTGGTATGTAATGATGGTCACCCATCCACGAGCCCACCGCGGCAAGCGTAGCTTAACATGATCGATCGATCTGTGCGGCTATTATTACATAGCCACAAACCCCTCTTTTTTGTTGGTGCGAAATCCTCAAATAATGTCTCCTGCTCTGTGTGGTGTGGAAGGGTGTGTCAGTGTTTTACTGACTAAAACCCATCCGTGTTCCTTCAGTTGCCTATGCCAGGGTCACGGTAACTCTTTCGAACGAATCTCCACAAGACCCTCAGTGTTCGTTACAGTTATAAATATATACTTATATCTACCAATACTAGAGAAGAATATCACTTGCGATTTTGAAACTGTACCTTGGATGCTAGTCTACTTCAAGAGCCAAATGATTTGAATATCAGCATAATGGCATCAGTGCAGAATATTATGAGAGCAGTGGTGGCCCAGTGGTAGCGGCTGCGACTTACGAGTAGAAAGTTCGAACCCAAACAGGTGCTTCACTTTGTGTAAATTATTTCATCACCACTGCTCTCAAAACGGTGAAAGAAAACATCGCGAGAAAACCGGTGTGTCCTAGAACCTTAAATTCGAAAAAAAAATGACATTTACCAACCCGCAATGGGCTCGCGTGTTGGTTTACGGCCCACTCCCTCTAACAGTTAAGAGGCATGTGTCCCATGAGGCTTATTAGGTTTATAAATATTATGTCATCATCATCTTTTATATTATGTCATCATCATCCTACTTTAATAATAATTTAATATTATACCTGTTTGTTGCTTAACTAAATCATTGTAATTTTTTACTTACCAACTTGTTACCGATCTGTGCTCGATCTTCCAATTAAATCACCGAGTCTGTGATCTACACCATCCTACACTTTCTCCAATAACAACATCACCACACAATTTCCCTTTTACTACCTATTTTTACCTATATCATTAATTGTTGCTCATTGCGTAACGCCTGCTAAACGCCGCCATGATGTAATTTTTATATTTTTTCTATTACGTAATTCACAGATTACATAAATAGTAGCTATGTTAGTGTCAAATTGGTTGTCTGTCAGTTTTTCCACAGATTACTAAGCTGGCGGCGCCTGCGTCAGATTGCAGTCGAGACGGAATGTTGCCACTTTTGTTCTTTTTTTATTTTTATATATATATATATATATTTTTTATGCTATAATGCATGCATATACATTACGTGTAACAATAGTGTTTTTAGTACTTATGTTACTGATTGTTGGCTGCACCGGTCGACGTTATTACGTCGGCGCCGGCTGTCACTGAAAACCAGCGCTTGGGCTCTGTCTCGCATAGGGTCACAGCATAATGCTGAGTGATGGCCGTTTTGCGTGGATGTGACGCATATTTTCCCACCCCTTATTTTTTATTTTTGTATGTTTCTGGTCTTTCTGTGCGTCATGTTTACCGCAAATAAACGTATTTTCTTTCTTTCTTTTCTATTATAAACGCGAAAGTTTGTATGTATGGATGTGTGGATGTTTGTTCTTCTTTCACGCAAAAACTACGGAACGGATTTGGATGAAATTTGACACACAGATAGTTTATAACCTGGGTTAACATATAGGGTACTTTTTATCCCGGTAGTGCGTCCCCGCGGGATAATTCCGACCCCGACGCGGGCGAAGCCGCTGGCAAAAGCTAGTCTTTTATATTTTGAGAATATAAGAACGTTGCAGGCCTTGTCAGGCATTTCCTTTTTTATTAAGTACCTGGTACTTGTTGACAGTCCTACACTGTCCTTCCATACCTATTAACACTGTAATCTGAAACTATTGTAAAAGCCAATTATTTTTGAAAGAGTAACCGTGGAGTTTCTTGCCGGCTCTTCTCCATAGGAATCAACTATTTGGAACCGTGCACCTAGCATCTGACGTTTCATAAGTGCCCATGTACGTTTATGTGAAATAAAAATATTTTGATTTTGATCATTGTCTTGCCCTTATCTGATAACAATAATTTTTTTTTAACTTTTTATTTCAGACGTATATTTCAGGCCCATAATATACAATCAATTCGATAGTTTTTCTGTAGTTAACAGACATATAAAGACAGTCATCATTTATAAACACAAAACATCAAAAAGAGAGAAATCTTGAACACACCACATCAGAATCTTCTCGCTCTACGCAACGCAAGAACGCGCGTACTCCTTTGTGCGGGTGATTGATGACGCACATCGCGTGATACCCACTATCAGTCTATCAGCTGCGAGTACAGACGAACAAGCCATTTGGTATACAGGCGAAATATCCATCTTTCTTTTGCTCTACTAGTATTCAATTTAAATGTGTGCGTTATTCGAGTTAAGTTCTTCTTAGCGAGTTCATAGCAAAAATAATGAGTTATCTGATCTTTTGGACGTACTTGTTTCTTTGATAAGCATTTGTTTAAGAAGAAAGCATTTGTTAAAGATTTAGCTAACTAGCTAAATCTTTTTGACTGACTTTATTGTTTACTAACAGTTTAAAAGTGCCTGAAATGCTTTGAATTTCAGTTTGTCGCGTCTGGCATACTTATGTAAAACAGACAGGGTGGCAGGGATATTGACGCGCAACCTGATACGGATTCCGTTCATGATTCCGGTTGGTTATTAAAAAATACAGTCGTTATGTTAAATACCACGTACCAGAATACGTAGCGCTTACGGGCCTCCCATAAGGTGGATTTAATGATCTGGTGAAAGCAAGCACAGAACCGGTCGTAGTAACGTTGCTTGGGCCTATGTCCAACAGTGGATGTCTTTCGTCTGAATTGATGATGATGATTTCGTAGTTTAAAAATAGTACCCAACAAGATATCTGCCTGTATACCAGATACCATGTTCGACTGTACTACGTAAAACTATGCTCAACAAGAATTACTCAATGGGAAAAAAGGGGCTTGAACATAAAGTTTAAATAACGCTCTACTCGTGAAACCGATCAGCTCCGTCTACACGGAATGTATCATATTCACTCACTCAGAGGAAGATCACAATCAGCCTCTAATGTTCCCACTGCTGGGACACAGGTCTCCTTTATGTGGGAGCAGTTGGGCTCACTGACTTACTCAATACTGTAACATTTTAGCACTTAGTCATTATAACTTGACTTCATCCGCCTCAAATTTTTGCTCCCGTGACCCTTCCCATCGCATCGAATTGCCTGCCAATTTTCGTCAATTTTTCGTTGCTGCTCCGCTCCTTTTGATTGTAGCGTGATGTTATATAGTCTTTCTCAATAAATAGGCTACCCAACACAAAAATAATTTTTCAATTCGGACCAGTAGTTCCTGAGATTAGCGCGTTCAACCAAACAAACAAACAAACTCTTCAGCTTTATAATATTAGTATAGATTGCATTTGAATCGTAAACTAAAAGGAACTTTAGCTCTTGAGATACAAGTATCCTTTTACTTAGTTCAGGATCCAGCTGTTCAACCACCTTTTGGACCTGTGCTTGTACAATCATGTTTAGTTTATGTCTAACTTTAAGTGTTTTTCTGTGTACAATAAATTTATTATTTATTTTATGTATTTACTGGGAGAAGGTCTGTGTCCCAGCAGTGGGAACAATATAGGTTGATTATGTGATGCACTTCACCTCCCAGGCCTCATCCTTTAACTCCTCGGACATCACTACGGCAACTCCATTCTCCCCATTCGGCGCATCCGTATAGATCAGCATGTATCCATTCCCAATGGACCGGGATCTGCTGCCTTTCCACCGAGTCTCCTATAGGAATTCCACAGCCACCATTCACCTGGAGAGTACCCTATGTATTTTACAACTTTTTCGTCATATACGGAAAGGAAGGAATAATTATTTTATAGGCAATTAATTCTCTTAATAATACATGACAGTTAAGGACTCTATTTTATAGCTCAAAATTGTACGCTTTAATACCCAGTAATCAATGTTTTTATTACTTTTATAATTTTAACGGCTTTTTTATATTCATCATCATGATCATTTCAGCCTTAAGCCATCCCCTGCTGGACATGGGGCTCCCCCAATTTGGGGGGCTTTGCCATAATCGCCACGCTTGGCAGGCGGGTTGGCGATCGCAGTATGATGTTAAAATGCGTAGAGAACGCTGCTGCCCATTCTCTAGTAAGTCCCTTAGTTGCCTCTTACGAACGGGAAGAAATGGGTTTGTATATTATTTTCTTCCAAAAATAGGTACTTAATCAATCTGTTGAGCCTTTTTCCAACTATGTTTTAGTCAGCTTCCAGTCTAACCGGATAAAGCTGAATACCAGTATTTTCTAGGGAGCAATGACCTCCAAACTGGCAGGTCCTAGAACTAAAAAATCGAAGACATGTGGCATCCACCGATCTCGCAATGGACCCACATGGAAAATTAAAGCCCCTCTTGAAGAGTGGAGGCCTGTATCCCAACTGTTGGGAACATTGCCTGACTGTCACACAAACGTCTAAAGACAGCAATATTTACCTTCTAATAAAATTGTGGCGCCAAAATTGTGTTGAAAGCACATAGTCTATCAAAGACCGCCTTTCAGAGCCGTCAGTGTCCATACCAACCCGCACTTGGCCACCAACCCGCTCTGGGCCCGCGTGATAGAAAACGGCCGACTCCCTCTCACCGAGTGGAGGCCTCCGTCCCAGGAGTGGGAACTATATTGGCTGTTTATGAAGTGTCTACGACATAAGTGTCTACGACATAAGTGTCGTAGGGCTTGTGTATTGTCTGCACAAAAAGTACTGACAAAGCTACTAACAACTGCAGTCGAGGCATCTCCTTGCTCTGTGGAATTTTCCTCTGACTTCAAAAATCATATACCGAACACCCATTTGACATCCACAAAACCCCTAAATACATAACTACCCTTGACATAAAAGACAACCACGAAGCATCAATCCATATCAAATGGCCGGCGAAAACACAAAGAGACCACAAACAGACAATACCACCGAAAATGCGCCAAAAAGCCTACCAGCCAACTCCTACAAAGGCCAATAGAAAATTGTTTTTCACGCGTTCAAAAAAACGCGTTTGTTTTCACCGCCAGCTCGTATTTTTGCTACAGAATGATTGATTTGAACTGTTGTTGAACTGAACGATTCATACACATGGATGTTTTATTTGGACGGCTTCATATTTTGTTAGTAAACTGTGTTTCCGTCCCGTTTCGTGAAGAATAGCACCATCTCATTTCTTCCCGTGGGTGTCGTAAGAGGCGACTAAAGGACTTACTAGAGAATGGGCAGCAGCGTTCTCTGTGCATTTTACAACCATACTGCGATCGCCAAACCGCCTGCCTAGCGTGGCGTCTTTCGGCTGATATGATGAACTTTATTTGAGGGAGAGGGTATCAGACAGATTATATTACATTATATAAAATGTAGGTACATTTAAAACTTTACATAAGAATTACGCATCAGTTTACTGTTGTATTTTTACCGTGCAACGAGCATGTCCCGACATCAATAGTCGCGCAGATGCCCACCATACAACACCCGTCTGGTTGGACGATCCTCCTTTTTAACCGACTTCAAATAGGATGATGTTGACTGGCCTGTTAGTCTAGTGGTTAGTGACCCTGACTGCTAAGACTGAGGTCGTGGGTTCGATTCCCACCCAGGACAAATCTTTGTGTTATGAGCACGATCATTTGTTCTGTGTCTGGGTGTAATTTATCTATAATATGTATGTATTTAGAAATATATAAGTATGTTTATCAGTTGTCTGGTTGCCATAGTACAGGCTCTGCCTAGTTTGGGATCAGATAACGGTGTGTTGGTTGTCCTAAGATATTTATAAAAAAAAAAAATGTTCTCAATTCCTCTTTATGTTTTTTTATGCATGTTCCGCGATATCTCCGGCAATTAAACAGTATCCGCTTCTATGGAAAGTTCAAATTACACATCAAACGTGTCTTTATTAAAAAAAGCATATTATAAGATAAAAGACTATGTTGAAGACAAGGAAGTTTGGCAATAATTCCCTCTGCACATGTGGCTTCCCTGGTAGCTCATTACAGGATGACCAGTGTCTATTAACTGCGTCCAAATGACGATGTACATCTTGTAAATATTTAAGTATCTTTTTTCTTCTTTTTTGTTTTGTTTTTTGTTTTTACAATCCTCTTTGACATCTACTCATTTTTGACATTATATACCTACAATTCTAATTTGTACTCTTTAATATTGGTTGTCATGGCAATAGTGACATTTAGTTAAAATAGTGTATTGTCATATTTATGAAATACTATTCTTTTTGTAGATTATTTTATACTTTGTGAATGTGAGAACGTTGCAGGCCTTGTAGACTGTAGGCAATTTTGCATTTTATTAAGTACTTGGTACTTTTTTGACAGTCCTATACTGTTCTCCCATACCTATTAATGCTGTAATTTAAAGCCACTGTAAAAGCCAAATATTTTTTAAAAAGTAACCGTGGAGTTTCTTGCCGGCTCTTCTCCATAGGAATCAACTATTTGGAACCGTGCACCTAGCTTCTTACGTTTCATAAGTGCCCATGTTGGTTTATGAGAAATAAAAATATTTTGATTTGATTTGAATTGTGTGTTTTCCAATATTTTGTAGAAATAAATTTTATCATTATAAGTCTGTCTTCATCACGGACGTTATCCAATAAGCTGCACAGCTTAAGTGAGACTAGGCCGGACATGTCTGCCGCATGTCAAATGACAAAATATGGGTTAAGAGAACTACCGATTGGGTCCCACTAAACGCATGACACAAGTGCGGCAAACCGCGACGAAGATGGCGGTACGAGCTTTACTCCTACCAAAATAACTGGCCAGCACAAGCAAAAGACAGAATTTGTGTGGAAAACGGAGAGGGAGTTTGCCCTGAAGTGGAACAATACAGGCTAGTTGGATTAGACAGAACTCAGAAGTGAAGACGACCCGACACGTACTGTGTGTTGCCGGACATAAAGAATAGCACAATCCCATTTCTTCCCGTGGGTGTCGTATATGATAACTAAGGGATTTACTAGAAAATGGACCGCAGTGTTGCGAGCCGCGCTCTAAGCATTTTACAACCATACTGCGATCGCCAATCCGCCTGCCGCCAAGCGTGGCGAGTATGGCGAATTCCCCCAAATCGGTGGTGGCCTATGTACAGTAGTCGAAGTCAAAGTCAAAACTCTTCTCTCTTCTCTTCTCTTCTTCTTTCTTTTCTCTTCTTTTCTTTCTTCTCTTCTTCTCTTCTCTTCTTTTTCTTCTCCATCTTTCGGCTGAAATGATGATGATAATGAAGACGATCCAAACAAGTTCGCCAGCCATATAACCGGTGTGTCAGCCAGCCGTGAAGCCATTGTTAGCCGTTCCCTCATGAAACATTACAGGGTGCATTCATAACTGAAGGGAAGCACTTTTTAATAAATATAGATGGTTTCTATTTTAATTTAATGCTGCTTCGCGCTCGACTTTTGAAAGAATATTATTTCAATAAAATATAGGTTAAGTATGGTGACTGTGAATGATAGGCTGAGGAATGATGTGATAAGACAACGATGCGGTTCAAAAGAAGAAAAAATTGAAAAGGGTATGCTTAGATGATATGCATGTTGAGAGGATGAATAAAGGACGGCTAACAAAAGGTATTTACAAGACAGATGTAACTAGTTACGCCGGAATGGGACGCCCTAGAGAACATAGTGACCTTATTGGTGATGTTCCTCAGAAGGGTCAAGTGCGTAGTACTCGCAACCGGCGTGCGTGTATGATCAGATTTATGAACGTAAACGAGGTAAAAGGAGTAGGTATGTAAGGATCGGAGCGGGTGGCGTTCGACAGTTCCTGCCTAAAAGAAATATGTAGTAGTGGCCCAGAGCATAATGAACCCATTAATTCAGATAGGAAAAACTATTTTACGACACTATTTTGTGGAACTCTGGGGCCCTAATGAATATTAATAATTAGTTTACAGGAATAGAATAGAATCTATTCTAGGCTAATCTATTCAGGCTCTAAAACATCATCTACCTGCCTTTTCCCAAAGAACAACAAAATATTATTCTATATTTAAAGTACGTAATCAATCATCGCGGTTAAGTAACGGTATGCGTGGTCATAATTATTATTTTATGGGTGACCAAATCATTTTGTAGATTTTTAAAACTTTTACTAATTTGTACAGAAGAGAAAAATCTGAAAGCTCTATATTTTAACTAGCTTCTGCCCGCGACTTCGTCCGCGTCAAATTTTTGCTCCCCTGACCCTTCCCTTCACATCGAATTGCTTGCCAGTTTTCATGCATTTTTCGTTGCTGCTCCGCTCCTTTTGATCGTAGCGTGATATTATATAGCCTTCCTTAATAAATAGGCTACCCAACACAAAAATATTTTTTCAATTCGGACTAGGAGTTCCTGAGATTAGCGCGTTCCACCAAACAAACAAACTCTTCAGCTTGTAATATTATACGATAGTATAGATGAAATGACAAAAAAACAGGGTTTTTATGCAAGAAAGGAAGGGGCCCAAATTTTGAAATCCAGACTCCAGAATGCTTATGAGAATTTCTAGATTAAAAAAAAAAAACAACAACAACACGAGGCAGTCAGGTTTATCATATTATCAACTGAAACAAGCCTTCAACTTCAGCTCCTCATAAAACCCCTCATTCCCGATAGTAATATGAGCACACATGATCTATCGGCTAAACCAACACTTTGAAATAGGCAGATACCCTGTGCCAATATAGGAGCTATTAAGAGTCCAATTTTGATCCGCGGATAATAGTATGTTTAGGGTTCCGTACCTGTGCCAACAAAACCCTATTACTTAGGCTCCGCTGTCCAACCGTCCGTCTCTCACAGCGGTGTATCTTTTGTAATAGGTAGACACTTATAAAACGTTTTAACAAGTTTTTATTTTATGATTTTTTTGTACCTTTAATATACTTATAATACTTGGTAAGGCCCTATTCAATAAAAAAAGAATTATCAAAATCGGACTACTCTGTATAAAGTTATGCGTCGTCATCAGTACAATCAGTGAGTGAACAATCAAACATCCCCTGTTTTCCGACCCCTAGGGTTCGATTTTGTTTTCCAAATTTATATGGGACCACTTTCTGGATATACCCTTTGCAATAAAAAAGAATTATCACAATAGGACTACTATGTAAAAAGTTATGCGTGGTCATAAATAAAAAAAAACCAAACAAAAAAAAGATATACGCGTCGAATTGAGAACCTCTTTCGTTTTTTCCTTCGGTAAAAAAATAAAGCCAAAACACTTAAAGGTGCACCCGTACAGAAAACGCGTTTTTTATCTTTTATTTATTAAAGTATTTAAATAAAATGATTTTGTTTCTATATAAGTTGGTTTGTACAAACTTTTTTACAAATCAACTATGTTTTTAATTAAGATGAAGCCGACGTTTCCTATTTACTACTCTAAGAAGGCCGAAACAATGTATCATGTAGCAACATGTAGTATTAAATTTTACTTCACACCTTATTTCGGCCATAGCAGCCAATCTAAAGAGAAACTTGTTATCATTGGTGTTGAAGATATTATAGTGCACAAATATGTGCGCAGACACAGGGCCATTCACTCTTATCTCACTCTAATAGTCCGACGGGACGGCAATCTGACAAGATCGGAGAGAGATCAGATACAGGGGCTCTCACTGTTCCCTCATTCTCATAAGCCGATTGGACGGCAATCCGACACGACTGGAAAGAGATCGGGCGCAGGACCAACGGCTTATCGTGCTTTCAAAGGCATAGGGGTATCATACCGCCAATTTCCAAACTCCGGGCTGTAACTAAGAAATTCCTAATGGATAAACTCAATATCACTTTGCCTGACCTAGGATTCGAACCCTGGACCCCACGCTCAATACTCGTGTTTACAACCACGAGACCAACAGGCAGACAAATTGTACTGTGATACGGAACCTATCGTGTGCGAGTCCGCTTCGCACTTGGTCTCTTTTTATATTTTTCATTCTTGATTTCGATCACTGCACATACTCGTTTAACGAGACGTGAGGATATATCGATTCCTGGATCAGATAAAGTTTATTTTTGTTATTTAACCGACTTCATTTTCAAGATTCTCAATTAGACTTTAGCAGCTCGCTAAAGCTCATATAACGTAAGTAAAAACAAAAGGTGTGCAGGTAATAAGAAGGTTAACAGGTAAAAACCAAGATCAGACAGGTCTCTGATCTTGGTTTTTACATGTGAACCTGCTGCAATATAAAAGGTGTAACAAAATATAAGTCCTGATAGAAGTTTGTTCATAATTGGTGTATGTTTTCTTTTACCGTAATATTATTTATTTACATATTATTGTATAGAATCCAGTTCTTGTAACAGACAGCTGTGCTGCTGGGGAGTTTGTTGCGCCGCTTGTTCTTCCCAGCTAAAGGTCTAGTGAAGTGGTGAAGGGCGGGTGTTAGGGACTGTCTTATGTAACTTTGACGTTCAAAAAGTACTGACTCTCAGCCTAGTTTGAATAAATGACTACTGTTTTGACTACTGAATCGATTTCAGTCACTTTTAATATGGTTTCATAATTTTGTCGACGTAATCCACCTCCAAAGGGGTTTAACATAATCGCCACGCTTGGCAGGCGGGTTGACGATCGCAGTACGGTGGTAAAATGCATAGAGGACGCTGCTGTCCATTCTCTAGTAAGTCCCTTAGAGCTTTCACACACGAGCAGCATTTTGCCAACAGCAAAGGTAATTGCTACCGTCAATACGTGCTGGCGGCAGCCGACGACGCGTCTCGACGGCAGCCGACTGCAGCCGACGACGCGTCTCGACGGCAGCCGACTGCAGCTGACGGCAGCCGGCGACATTCCATCTTCTAAGATCAGCGGCATTATCGCGTGTCGACGGCTGCAGTTACCTGCCGTTGGCATCATGCCGCTCGTGTGTAAGAGCTCTTAGTCACCTCTAACGACACCCACGGGGAAAAATGGGGTGGTGCTATTCTTTACGTCCACCACACGGAATAATTGTGTGAGTTATGAGTAAGTGTAATACATGCAAGTACCAACTCTATGTATTGAAGTTTATAATTATTATCGTTTGTACAGACATCACGTTTTTAAGCACTTATGATCGCATTGTATCCTAATTAAAGTGGGCATTGTGTTTATATGAAACAGACATCCGCTACCAGGAAAATAGATTTTCCTCGTTCAAATAAGATTTTTTTCTAAATTCGTCTATTCGAAATCTTAAAGCCTCCTTATAAAGTGACTCGAGATGGTTTTTAACCGACGAAAAAAACGGTGGAGGTTCTCAATTCGTCGCGTATTTTTTTTTAAGTATGACCTGGCATAACTTTTTACGTAGTAGTCCAATTGTGATAATTCTTTTTTTATTGGAAAGGGTATACCCCGAAGGCGGTCCCGTACAAAATCGAACTCTAAGGGTCGATAAACAGAGGATAATTGATTGTTCGTTCACCGTTTGTAACGTATGACCACGCATAACTTTATACATAGTAGTCCGATTTTGACAATTCGTTTTTTATTGGATAGGATATACTTTGCCAAGTATTATTAGTCCATTAAAACTACAATTTTTATTTAAATATAAACTTAAGAAAAAAAATTAACCGCCGAAAAAACTGAAAAGCAAAAAATTATAAACCTTAAAATTTTGAGTCGGCGCTGAAAAATCAATGAACAAAGATCACTCAAAATGCCGACTCAAAATTTTAAGGTTTATTATTTTTTGCTTTTCAGTTTTTTCGGTGGTTTAATTTTTTTCTTAAAAAGTTTTTGAACTAATAGTATATTCTGCTCGGTTTGCTAAAATCGAGGAGTACAAATCGCCCAATGAGGCAATCCTTTAGTAAACAATTAACGCAGACTTGGTGAGAGACTGAGAGCGCAGTGGTGGCCTAGTGGTAACAGACTTAACAGACTTACGAGTTCGTAGGTTCGAACCGAGACAGGTGCTTTACTTTTTCTTATTTATTTCATTACCACTAGTCTCTAACGAGAACTAAAAATTCGAACACTTGTGACATCTGCTTCACTGAGCACGCGTGGTGGATGCCCACTCCCTCTCACAGAGCGGACACATGTGTCCCAGCAGTGGGAACATCATAGGCTAATTATGCAAACTTGATGAATCCTAAATATTTTGAAAGCCTTTGCAAGGATGCGGCACTAATAAACTGGTACTTTCAAGGAGCTTAAGTAACTTAAATATTAGTTTCTAATAATCAAGGAATTAGTCAGTTGTATGTAGAGCTTACTAATTCCATATTTATTCGAAAAATCACTATTGACCATGACTCGTTCCGTCTCCGCAAATACAGAGCCACAAATGTTGAAATTAAAAAAAAATTGGTCTTTACTTCCAGATTACAAGAATACTTAAAAAAATTAAATGATTAAATAACATGGTAACAAAATATTCATAGTGCATCCTCATCGCGCGAGTTCCACTCAAAGTTGTTCGGTTTTTTTTTTTTATAATGACCTTTAATTATGCTTCTATTGTGGCTATGTTTTAATTATTAATAATACACATTATACACATCGTCAATCCTTCGCGCTATTTCTGCAGCGCCGGTGCTACGGCGGAACTCGTATTCGTAAATAACCGATATTTTAAGTTTTACTTTTTGTGAACAGATTAACAGAACGATGTCAAAGAAAAATCAAATGTTGTGAAAACAAATGAAGCACTAAATTCGAAACAAATACACAAACCTAGAAATAAATTTAAATTTGGAATTCTTAACCAAACGCCAGATATTTAAGATCATACTGGCTAGTTCGCAAAATGCCAATTTCATAATATATGTAAGCGCCTAATATAATAAAGATAAAATAAATATTACATCACTTACATCACTTGTAGGCCGAGGTATGCTAATCTCCGTTAAGTTTTGCTCAGTTTCAGGAACTCCAGTACTATCGTCAACTGTAGGCGATATCGTAGTAGGAATGTACAAATTTTCTTCATTGGTTGTATCTTTATATATATCCACATAATCTAAGATCGGATAGTCAGTAGAATTGTCCTCATTTAAATCGTAATACGAAGTATCAAATTCTTCAAGTTTAAAAAGTTCATTATCTTTTTCACTTCCAAGTTTAGCTATGAGTCTATCAATTTGTTCGGTTTTATTTTTTGTCTTTTCTATTTGTTTCTGTCTAGCACTTTTTGTAGTTTTAATTGTTGTAGGTGTTGTAGGTTTCGGAGTTTCTATATTAACGGAAGCTGGTCCAGTTTTACTATCTTCATTTTTAATATCGTTATCTTGTTTTTTATCGTTAGACTCTTCAGTCAAATCAACGTCTATTTTAGCGTTCCCTTTCTCGAAATCCACGTTAAAATCAAAGCTTTTAACAAATATTTTAGTTTTATTACTAACATGCTGCAAAACAAAATCGGTTTCATTTAATCGGCTTTCAAACCAACTTGTTAAATACAATAGAATTTGATTTAAATCTTCGATTGCTACATTTTTTATATGTTTGAACTTGGGCACTTCTAATTTAATGTCTATATTTTCGACAAGCGTTGTTTCATTAAGAAAATCGCCTACAATTTCAGAAGCACATTTTGAATTATCACATTCACTATTAACACTATGAAAAAACACTGCACATACAAATATTGGTATTATATTTTTCATATTTACCAAATATACGTTAACACACTACATGAGTTGTTATACAAATGCATACTATGAATTGTTTTGCCGTACGTAACAATATTATTTATACATTCTTTATGAACTTTAACTTGTTTAGTTTAAGGTATATATTCGATCGTTTGTTTTGTTTTGGGAAAGATGTCTTCACCTTGAAGTTTCGTGCCTTCGTTGACTTTGATGGACGATCACAATAATTAGTGAGGATTGTGTGGTCTTATTGATAGGAGAAGCGGAAAGCGGGTCATATATTGACACGCTACACTGACCTCCCTTGTTTGAGTAATCAATTTCAACGATACAGTCTTGTTCACTGTTAGTAGTAAACGGCTGATTCAGATTACACTAGCTTTTGTCAGGGTCTTTGCCCACTTGGAGGTCGAAAATAATCCCGAGGGAATGAACTACCGAGATAAAAATAACCCTACATTTTAATCCAGGTTATAAACTATGTGGGTACCAAATTTCCTCCAAATCCGTTCGATCGTTTTTGCGTGAATCAGTAACAAACATCTATATATCCTCATAAACATTTATAATATTAGTGGGATTAAAACTATAATATATATGGATATGAGTACATAGGATAGCAGGACGACGCTCAAGCTACAGCCATGTATTCAGCACATGATTCTAGACCCCCCAGCTTAGAAATTTTTGTCGGTTTTCAAAAACAAAATCTGCTCTAGGATGACAAAGTGCAATACTTACCATACTAAACGGCATTTTATTTAAGGTCCGAATCTAGTATTTAATCCATGGTAACAAATTGTGATTCGATATCCCTCCCTCGTATATGGCAACCCTTATTTTTCTTGAAAATTAAATTATTTCTGTTAAAAATTTATCAGTAAAGTCTCACTGCAGAACAATTATTATTCCTCTTACATAATAATATCTCAGTAGGTTAGATATTTTAAATCCTGGTTTCTTCACAACATTTTTCAATAGGTACCTACTGTAGTACTAATTCTACTATTTGCTTCACTAGGTACGCACGAGGACAAATCAAGCGAAATATTTTCAGTATAAGCTGACTTCTCATTGTGAGAATCTACACTAATATTATAAAGCTGAAGAGTTTGTTTGTTTGGTTGAACGCGGTAATTTCAGGAACTACTGGTCCGAATTGAAAAAATTATTTTTGTGGTGGGTAGCCTATTTATTGAGGAAGGCTATAGGCTATATAATATCACGCTACGATCAAAAGGAGTGGAGCAGAAACGAGAAATGTACGAAAACTGGCAGGCAATTCGATGCGATGGGAAGGGTCAGGGGTGAAAACATTTGACGGACGAAGTTAGTAATGTATAAAATGCGAGTTCAGCTAAAACTGGAAATGTATAGCTAGATATGTAGCCGTGTGTACTAAATTCAATGACTACCTAACTAATTATACAAACAAATACAACAACAAAAGGACACTCCGGCGTTGAAGTATTCTCCCGCATCACTGTTCTTAGGAAACGTGGCCAGAAGACTGGCAGCATTGCCGCCTTGAATGGCAATGCTAACAATTATTTGGCCCAGAACAAACCCAGGTCTCTGATCACTTGTTAAAAATAACAATACTGCATTGAATTCAACACTTAAAAGATTTTCAATTCAGTTTTTTTGTATATTTAAATACACTTCCAAAAACATCCTCCCACACCGAGCAAAAAAAACCAACACACATCTAATTTATTAGCAAAATAATTCTCTTATAAAGACGAGGCTCCACAGAGGCTGTGGCCTTAGAGATCAAAGCTTTGACAGACTGGTCACGATCACGAACCGTAAGATTTTAATTGTCCATGCCAATTACTTGGTCATAGTGATTAGAGGCTTACTGTGGCTATTGATGAATATTTGTTCGAAGAAATTTGTGTTATAATGGGAGGGGCTTGTGGCTAAGTAAAAATACCCGCACGTATAGATCGATTAGAGGGGTAATTGCGGAACTTTTTATCGGTAGGAATTGGTTTAATATTCATAGTTAAACAACATTCATTGCGTTATTTACGTTGCTGCGCCGACAATTTTTTCGAACAAATGACGCAATGGTTTAGAAATAATCTTCAATCCCATTCTGATTCTGATAAATTGTGCGTTTCGCAATTAGGGTGCAGGTTAAGCTACTCCTGTCGCGGTTGGTTTGCGAATGGGTGATCATCTTTACATACCAAGACCCCTCCGTGCCTCGGAAAGCACGTTAAGCCGTTGGTCCCGGCTGTCATTTAAGGATCTTTGACAGTCTTTACAGGTCGTCAGAAGCCCGAAAGTCTGATTACCAGTTTTAACAAGGGATATCGTATTACCCAGTAACTGGGTTCTGAAGAGCAGATAGGCAATCACTCTATATAAAATATTTATTTGACTGGCCTGTTAGTCTAGTGGTTAGTGACCCTGACTGCTTAGACTGAGGTTCTGGGTTCGATTCCCACCCAGGACAAATCTTTGTGTGATGAGCACAATCATTTGTTCTGTGTCTGGGTGTAATTTATCTATAATGTGTATGTATTTAGAAACATATAAGTATGTTTATCAGTTGTCTGGTTACCATAGTACAGGCTCTGCCTAGTTTGGGATCAGATAACGGTGTGTTGGTTGTCCTAAGATATTTATTTATTTAAAGTACTGGTATCAGCTGCATTCGGTTAAATAGAAATTATATTTATTGGCATAAAACATGATATTAAAGATAAAATATAGAGCTACATGTAGAGCTTATAATATAGCATGCAAATATTATATTGGTTACATTTAAAAATGTTTCCCGTCAGTCAATTCTTTGATACTATAAGGTTAGACGGTTAGGTTCGTGGGTGTCGTAAGAGGCGACTACGGGACTTACTAGAGGATGGGCAGCAGCGTTCTCTGTGCATTTTACCACCATACTGCGATCGCCAATCCGCCTGCCAAGCGTGGCGATTATGGCAAAGTCCCCTAAATTGGGGGAGGCCTATCTCCAGCAGTGGACGTATTACGGCTGAAATGATGATGATGATAAGGTTAGACTGGAAGAAGACCCGGTAAAAGGCTAGGCAGATGATGAATAGGATATATGCCTATCGTTAATAGCCTCTTTTAAATTACGCCTGGTCAGGAGCGGCTTGCGCTTGGTGACGAGGACCATCACGGGATACTGCTCGCTACAGTTCCACACAATAGGCATAACGGACAGCCGCCTATGCAGGGCTTGCATGGAGACTGAGGAAACCGTTGCGCAGGTGCTTTTCGAATGTACAGTCACTCAGATTAGGACAAAAACCCTCGGGACATCGAGCATACAGATGTTCTTAACAGACCAGGAGACTTAATCAACTTCTGGAAGGAGGTGGGCTTGGAATAACTACCGAAGCCTGCCATGGTTCACGCACAAAAGTCCACCTGAAGGACTAAGTCCGGTAACGAAACCTTCCAACATAACATAACCACAGCTGCGGTTGATATCGCCTGCCTAAGAATATATCTTACCTTGTATATTCTTAGTTGAAATAACAGGCTGCCTATTGTGTGTTAAGATATGTATATATCCCGGAATGAGGTGATCCAGCAGAGAACCAAAGTAGTCGACACAGCTCATAGGATTAGCAAGCTGAAGTGGCAATGGGCCGGCCACATTAGCCGTAGAACCGATGACCGTTGGGGTAGACGTGTTCTTGAGTGGAGACCGCGAATCAGTAAACGTAAGATATGACGCCCTCCGGCTAGGTGGAGTGACAAACTTCGCAGGATGGCTGGTAGCAGCTGGATCATCCAGCTGCTACCAGCCACCCTGTAAAGGTCGCAGACTTGCCGAAAATTAAGCTGAATGGCGTGCAATTGGAGATGCCTATGTCTAGCAGTGGACTGCTATAAGCTGATGATGGAGCGACATATTCAATATTATAAGGGTTCTGATAATGGAATTTGCATTCACAATCATTTGTCTTCAAGATTCCTCACTATCAGCGGTAGTTGTAACCATAATAGGGATGACACACAACATTTAAGAATGTGGAGTAACAGAGACAGACTGTGATGCATAACAAACAGTTGAGACATTATGTTTGTCATGTAATATTGTGTCAACATTATAAATAATAACTCAAACACCGACGTAGTTTGACGTTTCATAAGTGCCCATATAGGTTTATGTGAAATGAAATATATTGATTTTGATTTCTCTAGTTGTTCACGTAAACTAAATTGTTAGCATCGTTGGCTCCTACAGTATGGGTGTACATTTTCCATCTGAGATTCGGATTCATATTTATTTGTCAACAATATAGGTACAGGTACCTATAAGATGGTACATCATTAAGTGTTTGAGTGTTTTAGAGAAATTAGATTAATTTCCACATAATACTTCGCAAATGACAATGGAAATCCCAAATACGAAACCATAATTACAAAAGAATGTTCTAATGAAGCAATCTTAATAAAATTGTACTAAGTCATGAGAATCTGGCCAGTTTCGTAACAATGCAGTCAATGTTCATAGTTGAATCATTTGATGGAAGATAAGACGTAATGAATGACGAAACATGCAGTAATTACTAATTAAGACCTGTTATTCTCAATTTTTATTGGTGTTACAACCATTAACTTGCTTACTAGTGCACAAAAAGTTACACGAATGGATAGAATAAGAAATGAATACATAAGAGGAAGTATGAAAGTGGCATCTGTAACTGAAATGTTGTGTGGAAATCGGTTGTCATGGTATGGTCACGTGATGCGGAGGAATGAGAAAAATGTCGTAAGAAAAGTATTGAGTATGAATGTCGATGGTTATAAGAGTAGGGAGAGACCAAAGAAACGATGGATGGACTGTGTGAATGATGATATGGTTAAAAAGGGGGTAACTAAATGATTTTATTTCAGTAAGTAAGTTTGTACAAACGCTTTTACACGTCAATCATATTTTACTTAAACTAGATGAGGTCGGCGTTTCCTAACTGACTACCCTGAGAAGATAGGCCGAAATAAAATAAAAAACAATTTTAAAGTCCAGACATAATCTTGGTCACATCATGTGAAGACCATGTAGATTGGTGACTGAAATGGTATGTTGAGAAAAGAACCACACAGATTGAGTGGACCTGGATAGTCAGCGCACGCATTTGTCACTAATCGAGCAGCTCAACTCAGAACTTAAGAAGCTCAACGATTTGACGAACAATACCAAACAAAGGACATTTGGGTAGGCCGCATGAATTACTCGAACTGCCAGATCATGATTAAAACTTACTGAGAAAGAGAAAAACAAAATGAATAAATAATAGTTTAAAAAAACTAAAAAACACGCTTCCATGGAAAACCAAACTAAATAGTACAAAATAATGGAAAAAAAAGCGTGGGGTGCTTTTAAGGTATTTTTTTATTGATATCAGGCACCCCACGCTTTTTTTCCATTATTTTGTACTTTTTAGTTTGGTTTTCCATGGAAGCGTGTTTTTTAGTTTTTTTAAACTATTATTTATTTTCTATTTTTTAGAGTATTTCGAATTTTTTAGGGTATTTTGAGACGTATGTCAGCGTAGTTTGTGTCAGTTTTTTTGCTGTCCTGGTAACCCTGGCAAGGATAATGGCACAAATTTATGAAATTATTGCATTGTCATCAGTCCTTGACAGGTGTGCAAAGTTTGAATGAAATCTGGTCGTTTAAAGTGGGTCAAAATCGCACTATAAGGAGTCGGTTACAAACAAACATACAAATATACAAACATACAAACATACAAATGAAGCTAATATAAAGCGTGTAAAAAGGATCCACATGGTCTTAATACTACCGAGATGAATAGTAATGTGGAAGAATAAGAAATGTTGCACCGACAGCAAATTAATTGGGCTTAATAGCAGAGCACAAAAAGTATAAACAGCATTTATTAGAAAAATGTGATCATAATTAAGGGTGTGGTCATTATTTCAGCCGAAAGACGACTACTGCTGGACATAGGCCTCCCCCAAGCACCGCTACTTCAACCGGCTTTGTGCTTCTGTAAAGACCATCAATCTGAACGAGTTTCTACATGAAAACAAGATAATAATCATGAAAAAATAAACAACTGTGTCCTAGTAGTACGAAAATTATAGTATAAGCTGATTATTCGTATTAGTGATACCGGTTACCAAGATTCAAAGAAACAAAGATTTTAGCTGTGATTTCAACACTCGTTTATTTATTAAAAACCTGTATTTACAATAACATACGTACAGTTGTGAGTTGTTCCCGTTTAACAATGAATTACAAAAAAAGAATTGAAATTTGTGCAATAGAAGTGCTGTTCAATAAATTATATTAAATATACCTCGATATACACACTCGATATAAAATTCTTACTTTTTTTAATATTGGCAAAACATGAGGTCTGTTAGAAGTGCGTTTCACGAAAGACTTCCTTTCGCCGTAACATTGGTAGCACGCAAATTCTGTATTTTAACACGTTAACTGCCATTTCGGACTATGTGTCCGACACTTTTTGTTCCATTCAGGCCTTGTCGGACTATATGACCGACAACACATACAAAATCTGAACATGTCGTTGCTGCCTGGCGGCTATGTTTTTGGAATTAAAAATGTAGTTATGGAATAAATAATCGATTTAAAGTGAAATAACACTAAGTACATTTTTAGACTTTTTCTAATTTTAGCCATGGCAGTTAACATGTTAAGGTGTCTGGGTAGCCTCTTTTGTAACTTTTCTTTAGATTTTCGCAATTTATAGGTCAATGTCAAATATGGCTTTCAGAATTATAATCATTACAGTCATCAATACTACACTTTAAGTCCATTTAATCCCATTGAATTACTTTTATTATGAAATAGATTTACTATTCAAAAAATCATTTAATAATTAAGTTCATTTAATTCTATTCAAAGGTCATTCAACCTTTGAATGGGTTTCTTCAATGGTAACGAATGAACTTAGAGGATAGTATTGATGATTTTAATGATTGATGACAGAATAAGTTTGCGAATATTTTTGCTTTTCATTTTCCGAAATGCTTGTACTATAAACTTATGCAACGTACCATAAGATGACATACTGGGAGCCTGGAGATCTGTTACACAGGGTTTTCCTAGTACGAACTCCAGTTTATCGCAAAGGTGCTTTTGATTACATTTACTCTTTAATGTTATTCTGTAAAGCCATATTTGTCGTTCAACCCTATAAGTTCATTTAATCCTATTGAATTAAATGAATGAAATGGGATTAAATGAACTTGGAGGATTGTATCAATTATTTTACTAATTATGTGTCTGTTAATATACAGACGCTTAATAGTCGGGAATCATATTTTGTTCAGCTTACAGTCTGACTCTGACCTGGAAATTGCAAAAACCTACGAATATTTGAATTTCGCGGGCTTTGCTTGAGTTTTTACCTTCACTCTGGCCATTAAGGTAATTCCTTCATGAAACGTACTATATAACATAATGCAAATGTAATGACAGGTAATGTTGAATTCTATTCTATTTCATATTATGGCTACTAAAGTTTGAAGTAAACCTTTCTACCAATGTCTATAGCGAATTGGAAAAGCAAGTGATCAAGATAAAAATTAAAAGAAAAAACAGAAAGCCTTTGATGTAACCTTTCGATGATCCGGTTGAACTTAATGTGCTTGTGGGGTTAGTATAGAACTGAAACAAAGAAAACATTGAATTATTTGTAGATTAGAGTGATTTTTGCAGCTCGGTTTATTCAGAAAAATAAAATTTATATGTATATGTACTCGTACATAACCATGTTTAACTAATTCATTAGTGGGGCTTGTCATGGCTAAGACAGCCGCACATGTCGACCGAGGTTAAGCTACGCCCACCACCTTTGGTCCGTGGATGGGTAACCATCTTTACTTACTTACACCTTTGTGTTTCCGAAAGCAAAGGTTAAACCGTTGGACCCCGTTGTCATTGGTGGATCTATTATAGTCGTTATGGGTCGCCACAAGCCCAAAAGTCTGCCCAGTGGAGGTAAGATAGGCAGTCGTTTCATATAAAATGCTGTATCTGGTTAGGCTCCAACATAGTTGGAAAAGGGCAGATAATCACCGAATTGAATAAAAATATAAAAAAACCGGCCAAGTGCGAGTCGGACTCGCGCACCGAGGGTTCCGTACAAACCTGCAGGTCATCATCATCATCATTCGTCATCATCGTTTATGAAATTAAATGTTTTTTTTTTTAATTTTTTTATTTGATTTGACTGAATGAAAGGTAAATTGTGGTTTACGATTTATGACGTATTAAAAAAAAACCACTTACTAGATCTCGTTCAAACCAATTTTCGTTGGTAGTTTACATGGTAATGTACATCATATATTTTTTTTAGTTTTATCATTCCCTTATTTTAGAAGTTACGAGGAGGGGGGACACATTTTACCACTTTGGAAGTGTCTCTCGCGCAAACTGTTCGGTTTAGAAAAAAATGATGTTAGAAACCTCAGTATCATTTTTGAAGACCTATCCATAGATACTCCACACGTATGGGTTTGATGAAAAAATTTTTTTTGAGTTTCAGTTCTATTTATGGGGATCCCCAAATATTATTGTTTTTTTTTCTATTTTTGTGTGAAAATCTTAATGCGGTTTACAGAATACATCTGCTTACCAAGTTTCAATAGCATAGCTCTTATAGTTTCGGAAAAAAGTGGCTGTGACATACTTGGACAGACAGACAGACAGACAGACATGACGAATCTATAAGGGTTCCGTTTTTTGCCATTTGGCAACGGAACCCTAATAAAAAGCCTCCTAACCTAACTGAAACTATTAACAGACTAAAATATGGCGTCGAAAAATTCCTCCACATCGCTGTCGACTGATAATGTACCCAAAAGACTAGCGGCATTTCCGCGTTGTATGACAAATACGCTCGGGTCGCGGAGTCCGAATGCTCATGATCTGTTCAACGAAATCCCCAAACAGGGGGCTAGGGCTGGCAGCCACTTTCTGAGACCCAAGAGCTGATTTTCACCATGGCCTGAAGCTAAGCTCACTACCCAACGTGGCAAGAAGTTTTTGATCCATAGATTATACAAACCAAGTTAATTTTGAGGGTAGCTCATAATGTTGGTACTATGTCTTCTTGTGTGCGTACTGAAACTTAATTTTAAAACACCAGTTGTCTTCTTCTTAGAGTTGGGTACATGTACCTACGCTCCTCTTTGTGGTATTGATAATTAAATAGTTCAGTCAAGATATTTAATTTACTTTTAACAGATCGGGAATACTTTAATGACAAATTATTTTATTTGTGTAAATACAAACACTTTTACGTCAATCATATTTTAAAAACTAGATGAGGCTGGTTGTTCCCCAGGGTCGCGAGATTGTTCGAAAGAGTTACCGTGACCCTGGCACATGGGACAACTGAAGGAACAAAAAAAAAGGCTGGTTGTTCCTAACAAATTCAAGTTACAGTCGCTTTTAAAGAGCTTTTGTATTTTTAATCAAATCATGTGAAGCCAGTAGATTGGTGTCTGAATAGGACTTTTCGTGAAAGAACCACACAGATTGAGTGGACCTGTCCAGTCACTGCTCTCATTTGTCAGTTATCGTGCAACTCAACTCAGAACTTAAGGCGGTCAAAAACAAATTTTGAATAGGTTGTTTTAGTAACCTTATTTGCAATATGTAAATTTAATTGTATACGAAATGTTAGACTATATCTAACGAAGCCATAATCAATAAATGAGTCAGTCAGTGCGTAATATAAGGTACCTCTAATATTAGCTAGCCTGACTTAGTTTAGCTGTCGTGCAACGTGTCGTTGTCGGTGGCGCAATGGTAACAATCCCGACTTACAAGTTGTAGGCTGCAGGGTCGAACCTACGCAGGCACATTACTTTGTGTAAAACTATTTCATCACTACTGCCCTCAAAACGGTGAAGGAAAACATAGTGAGGAACTCGGTTTGGCCTAGAACTAAAAATTCGAAAACATGTGACATGTACCAACCCACACTGGGCCCGCGTGGTAGATTACAGCCCACTCACTCTCGAATAGAGGAGGCCGGTGTCCCAGCAGTGGGAACATAATAGGCTAATTATGCAACGTGTCACAAGTTCCTGCACGGACCTAATATGTTGTGTGACCTATATTACTGATTTTGATCGAAAGAGTTACCGTGGCCCAGGCATTTAAGTAACTGAAGGAACACGGGTGGGTTTTAGTCAGTAAAAGTCTGACACGCCCTCCCGCTCCGCCCAGAGCGGGACGTCGTTTAATGATATCACACCCAAAACAAAAACTTATAGATGTCCTAGCTCTGGCTGTTTGTGTTGGTAAACGAATGTTCTATTATAAAACTCCTATGACAGATGGAAAAAAACTGTATGATTTCTGCTTGCTCTCCATGGCAAAACGGCTCGATGTTATTATATAAAAGTAGACGGACGGACGGTGGAACGTGTGTGTTGTACTGTGTAATGGTGTAGATTAGGGTGTGTTGTTGTGTATGTGCCTGTTAAATATTTTTCCCAATGTTCACTGCATTTTTATTTAATTTTATAACAGTCCTAGATTTATTAGACCCTACCAACGTTATCCTGTACAAAATTCAAAAACTCATATAAGAATTCCAAAGAAAAAGGACGTTCAGTTTTTTCCGAATTCTATTATTTGGGACCCTTTACGAAGTTGTTTTTCCTCAAAAACCCTATTTGGACTAATTTGAAACCTAAAATTGTCAAATGAGTCCAACCCTTCTCTAGTGATGTATTATCAAAGAAAACATGATTATTAAGATTTTTATTTATACAAGAAACACTTATATAAAAACTTACCATCGTCTGCAGTTTCCATGGTTTCCTAGTCACCATTTCGACGTCTTCCGATCCTCTAGTACTAAGCTTGCTCACATCAACTGAATCCCTCATAAAATTTGCATCTTGTTCATCGTCAAACAACTCGTTTTCGTTCGCTTTTGTCGTTATTACCACTGGTTCTTCAGTAACCTCGTCAACCTTCGAACTAGGATCATCACCAACCAAATAACCTTCTTTAGTTGTAATATGTTCAGGTATGTACTCTTCTGTGACCATTTCTGTAGTTTTGTTTACGCTTAGTTCAGTTGTATTAGGTTCTTTGTCAACGCTTCTTTTTGATTTACTTTTTGGAGGTTGCACCGTGTAATATTTTTTTGTTACAGCAGGTGCTTCACTGACTGTTGTTTTTGGTAGGTCATCTTCTATCCCTATTTCAGTAACTGAAGTCTTAAGTATATCACCATCTTCTTCTGTTTCTTTAGGTGGAGTACTATCGCCGGCTATATTTTTTTGTTCACTTGTTTCTTGTTTTATCGGTTCATCAAGAAAAACGTAGTCAACAAAAATGGGTCTTGAAGGTAATTCGATATAGTCTTTTAATTGTTCAATAATAATATTTCTTTTTACTGTTTTCTTGAATTTAATCTCGGCCTTCATAAATTCGTCGATATCAAGACTCTCAACAGTTGATTCATCTACGTAATCTAAATTAGTAGTGCTATATGCTTCTGTAGTAACATCTACGTCTACGACAGTTAGTTCTAATTCTGATATAGTGGGTATCCTTTTGATAGTTATGTTCGCGTTTATATAATTGTACACATCAGGCCAGTATCTTGCACTATACAGGAAGGATGATATCATGAACATTATTACGAATAGCATCATTAGAATTAATGTTTTTATGATTAACTTCATCGTTGACTGTGATATCTTCATCTTGAACAGTTAAACCATCTAGTGCTTTAAAATAACAAAACAATTTCACAGGATAGTCACTGAATTTAAAGTTTATAACCACTTAGCCGATTTTGTCACTGACTTCTAGGAAAAACCGGCCAAATTAAAAAGCAGTCACTTAAAACATTTAATAATTCACGCACCAGTGATTCTGAACCGAATTTCAAATCTATACTAGCTCTAAACATGTCAGTGTATAATATTAACACGGGATTTGTATAGAAACATTATAGGTCACTTATATGGCAGCTTATACGCAGAATGAAACAATAGCCCATATAGTTGCCTTGTAGGTCGGGAAAACACTGATGATGCCACGACCTTAGTGCTAAGATCATCAATATGATTATCTTGTACGCCTGAGTCATTTTAAATATGTCAGCTGTCATTTGTTTTATTTACATTCTAGGATGGTATCTCATCTGATAAATATAACATCTAAAATGTCATTCGAAGTAGCAAAAGATCATGTGCAAAGTACTCATACTTTTCATGTAATCCTTGATTACTTCAATTTTTGTTAATATATTATTGGGTGACACAGTACATAAACTCACATAAATGAAGACTTTTATATTCTACCACATCTACAGTCAGCATTACCAAGATGTATACAAGTATAAAATTTTATTTGAATGCATGTCTATAATCTTTGTTCAATAGTATTGGATCAATATGTAAAATGAGGAAAATGTCGAGAGGAAATTTTCGATTATGAATGTGGATGGCTATAAGAATTCGGGAAGGCCAAAGAAACGTATGGACTGTGTGAAAATAATAAAGGTAAGAGATCGATGATGGTGTAGCTACAATAAATATTGGGTTCTTAATTGTAGATTCATAATATTAATCATCATTTCAACCGAAAGACGTCCACTGCTGGACATAGGCCTCCCCCAAGCTCTGCTACTTCGACCGGTTTTGTGCTTCCCATGTCCAGCGGATTTCTGCGGCCTTCGCAGGGTCATAATATTAATAGTGATTCATTATGGCAATGAATATGAACTTGCGGATGGTAAGATGTTATTAACGCCTGTAGAAGCTGATAGAGCAATACTTGATAATGTGGTATTGTCTTAAAAACTTTAACAGGCGCTAAAATTAAATACAACGTATCATGAACCGGTCGAAGTGTAGGTGCGTGGGGGGGGGGGGCTATGTCCAGCTGTGAACGTCTTTCGGCTGAAATGATGATGATGATGATCATGACACCATCATGCCTATATTCGCTGAACTACTATAGATGCACCTCTACCTAACCCAGGCAGAGATGCACCTATAAAACCCCCTCATTTAGCCATTTATGCTTAAGTCCCAAATAACTCAGGGCAAGTCTATTGCCATCAGCCGGGCACGAATCAAGACTCCGAGCTTAGAAGCTCGGAGTCTTGATTCGTGCCCGGCTGAATTTTAAATAGAAAAATTCAACCATTAACACATTCCCGACCCAGAAATAAAACACCTCATGGCCAGCGGTAGCGCTTGCTACCACAAGACCAACGAAAATTAAAACACCTATTTCATCTATAAAACGCGATATAAATAGCTATAAAACGTTGACAAGTGCGAGACACAAAACTAAACTTAAAGGTATTAAATGTACGATTGTCGCAACCGAGCGCAGGGCACGCCACAATTGCGGCAGTATGTCCCCTCATTGAGGAGTGGATAGAGAGGCGCCACGGCGTCCTCACCTTCCGCCTGACGCAGGTCCTCACCAGGCATGGGTGCTTTGGTGGGTTCCTGTGCAGGATAAAGCGGGAGGAAACGCCCGGGTGTTTCCATTACGTGGATCGTCTGGAGGACACGATAGAGCATACGGTGGAGGTGTGCCCTCCCTGGGCGGAGCACCGCCGTGTCCTCGTGGAGAGGATCGGTGCGGCGGCGACGGTGACCTCTCGCGTCCGGCCCTGGTGCGAGCTATGAAACGGAGCGGGAGGGCATGGGAAGCCGTCACCTCCTTCTGCGAAGCAGTGATTCTCGCGAAGGAGGAGGTGGGGCGCGTGAGGGAGTGGTAGTCTCTGCGCCCTCACGTCCCTAGCCACCACAGGAGGAGACGCCCCGGGCGTCAGGAGTCGATCGCAGACTCCCGGCCACCGTAAGGGCGGGCTTGCGGGCGGCGAGCAATGGGTAACTCACCGACCGGTAAGGACCAGGCCCGTGTCGATGGCGCGTAGTGTTCCACGCGCGCCTCAAAGAGATCTAGTGTTAGTGTGCCTGTTAGTCTAGTGGTTAGTGACCCTGACTGCAAAGACTGAGGTCGTGGGTTCGATTCCCACCCAAGACAAATCTTTGTGTAATGAGCATAATCATTTGTTCTGTGTCTGGGTGTAATTTATCTATAATATGTATGTATTTAGAAATATATAAGTATATTTATCAGTTGTGTGGTTACCATAATACAGGCTCTGCCTAGTTTGGGATCAGATAACGGTGTGTTGGTTGTCCTCAGATATTTATTTAATATTGAAGGGGTCTACTAGGACCAATGCCTGCCAATGTCGCGGAATTGTTCAAACGAGATACCGTGGCCCTGGCATATGGGTAACTGAAGGAACACGGGTGGGTTTTAGTCAGTAAAAGTCAGACATCCCACTCTGCCCAGAGTGGGGGAAAGTGATTTGATGTGATGGTGAAACAAAAAATTACATAAAATTCTGAGTCGGCGCTTTGAGTGATCTTTGTTCATTGATTTTTCAGCGCCGACTCATAATTTTAAGGTTTATTATTTTTTGCTTTTCAGATTTTTTTAGGCGGTTTAATTTTTTGTTAAAAAGTTTTTATTTTATAATTTTTGTTGCTTTAATGTGCTAATAATACTTGGCAAGGTATATCCTATCCAATGAAAAAAGAATTATCGAAATCGGACTACTCTGTATAAAGTTATGCGTGGTTATACATTACAATCAGTGAGTGAACAATCAATCATCCCCTGTTTTCTGACCCTTAGGGTTTGATTTTGTATTCCAAATTTATATGGGACCACCCTAGGAGTATACCCTTTCCAATAAATGAAAAAAGAATTATCACCATCAAACTACTATGTAAAAAGTTATGCGATCATACATAAAAAAAAAATATATACCTACGCCTCGAATTGATAACCTCCTCCGTTTTTTTTCGTCGGTTAAAAAAAAAAATATACGCGTCGAATTGATAACCTCCTCCGTTTTTTTTCGTCGGTTAAAAAGTGTATCTCACTAAAAAATAAATAAATACTTCGGCTTAATTTGCATTTTGGGCCTAAAATGAAATACGAGCGACATGCTTCTCTCAATATTCGAATTAAACGGTTTTAACTGAAAACCTCACATGTTAATGGTACCTAAACGATTTTATTTATGTATATAAGTTAATGTTTGGTAATGTATTGCCAGTTAATTTAATTTGACGAAGTTGTTTGTAGTAAGAAATAGGTTATAACATAACTGGAATATTTTAAATTAGTTTTAAAACAGAAATTGAATAAAACATCACAAAACCAGTAAAAAAATCTTTAATACACCTAAAACTAAATAACAACAATATTTACAACACACGCACACACAAACAACCAACAACAATAACAACAGTTCAACAACAAAAACAACAATTAAAATAAGGCGGTAGGGTTAAAACATAACAGTCGTACATATCATAGGTCACTTTTGTAAAAGTCTAGGCTTGGAAGAGCTTGGACAAGATGTATTTGCTATTACGAATACGAGCTCTAAGCCTTTCTATTGGTCAACAGGATTTGCTAGCTAAGCTATCTAGAAGGGAAAGATGTAAGTCACCTTATAAAAAGGTGGGAAAAAGTAACCAGGCAATCAAAATATGTGATTGTAATTAATAAGACAAAGGAATTTTGTAAATGTATTCTGCCTCAATAGTTTAACAGTGGTTCGAAAATCGAAACTAAACGAACGATATTAACGTTTGACCGTTTTGTTCCAAATTCAAAAACTAGGACCAATTGTGCAAGGCTTGAAACTATACATAGAATTTTTATTGGAAAAGAAAGCCGAAATATTACCAATAAAATAGCTTGCTTTGGACAACGTCTAAATAAGGCCTAATCTTTTTAAAGCAACTCGTAAGTCAAAATAAAATTCTTAATTTAAATTTAGTGATGTCCCCCCTTCTTAGTATGAATAATAGTTTCGTAAACTGGTACCTTAAAAGGCACAGGTTTCTCTACTGGTACCAAAATATGCTTAATAACTTCAAAAGGTACCTCCTTGATTTTGGGTACATGCACAATCCTTTCTACAGGGTAAGGTACCGACTTTTCCACAGGAATCGTTATTTCTTTAATAACCGGGACAAGGACAGCTTTCTGTACTGGCACCTGAATCGGGACTGGGTGTGGTACCGTGATGATGACGGGTTGATTGACTTTGAATTCTACGTTCTTGGGAAGAGGGACGATTACTTCCTTGTAATGTTTGATAGGTTCAGGGTTCTCTTCTTCGACGTGTTGGTGGACCGGGTAGACGTGGGATTTTAGGTCATGGCCGCCGTAGTCTCCGCCGCCATAGCCGGAGCTTCCTCCGCCGAAGTCGTGGGAACCTCCGCCATGCCCGCCGAAGTCGTGGGAACCTCCGCCATTGCCGCCGAAGTCGTAAGAGCCACCGGAAAAGTCACTGGCTTGGAACTGTAAGAAAAAAGAAAGACGGTTTAGTATTTGTGGTACTTGTACAACAAGATGTATAGCGCGATGTGACCGGATACAGAATGATGTAGGTAAACTGTTAACTTATTAAAAGAAAACTTAAAGAAGTCTCTAGAATCGCGAGATAACTTTGTCAAGTTAAGGCTCACACAGACCCAATTCGTCGCCCGCGCTGTCTGCTTCCATTGAGAGAAAAAAGATGAACAACGTGCCTGCCTAACTGCAATCTTATTATGTAACTACGGTTTCAATCGTAATTTGAGATTTTAAAAGGACATGTCTAACTAATCCATCGCTTCATAGATTTAATAATTCAGTCTGTTCAACAACGTTAATAACGCAATGGAGGTAGCTAAACTGTCAAAATGACAGAAGCGTCTGTTGTAATTTTATGTGAGTTACGCAATTGCCCTGCTAGTGTATTCCAAAAATAAATCGAAATTAAATGAATGGGCCGAATTTAATAGGCAGCTATTTTAAAGCAAAAGGCTCTAATTGCTATGATTTTATGAACCTCGCGCAGCGCGACCATTTTGTAAATTTTCGCGGTCTTATGATCTAAATCGAAACAGGTCGGATTCAGATCTCGTACATGATAGTAGGCTGAGTATGCTTCCTAAGAGCACACACGAGCGGCATTTTGCCAACGGCAGGTAGCTGCGCGTATCGACACGCGATGATGACGCTGATCTTCAAAGATGGCATGTCGCCGGCTACCGTTGCTGCTGTCGAGACGTGTCGACGGCTGCCGCTGACACGTATCGACGGTAGCAATTACCTTTGCCGTTGACAACATGCTACTCGTGTATAAGAGCTCTTACTCGCTCCATTTTACAATGCAATTTAATATGTTTATTTAAACATTAACTGGTATCCAGTCGAAATTCCACCAATCCAGTTCACTGTGCTACCCATCGCAAAGCAATATCGTTTTTAATGGTCCTTTTCATCATCATCATCATCATTTCAACCAAAAGACACTGCGTACTGAGTACTGCTGAACATAGACCGAGCACCACCACTTCGAATGGTTCCCTGCTTCTCGCATCCAGCGCATTTCTGATAGCCTCTTTAATTGGTCCGAAAACCCCAGGTTTATCGCGAAATTTACCATTCAACATCAAACGATACACGTAAATAGAGACTTCAGCTAAACCTGCTCACTTTTAGATACCAGATGAATTCATCGGAATCCGTTACTCGACAATTTAATAACAGGACAACGTTGAAAAACAAATACGAATAAAAAAGCAAGCGTTTCCGGCACAACGACGTGTCCGCTATTTAGTCTGTGGTTACTTTTTTCTTTTATTTCATAGTCTGTGGTCCGTATTACTTTTTACGTTGACGTTTTTATTTTCGTTCGGTAACGGTTATCCAATCGGTTCGTTACGTCCGGAAATCAAGTTATTAGAGCGGAACTTTTATGTATAGTTAAGTGTTGGGTAATCGCTGTTACAATTGATTGTCAATTTCTTTTTAGAATTTTGAGAGGTGCAAATGTTAATTAAGCGTATACTGGCCTATTTAGTTAAGTGCTTTTTTTTGGATGCTCTTTTAGTGAAAGTGTTGTTGTTAATTTTATTAAAAATAGTGCGACAACAATCAAATTTTTGCCTACAGCAAATATGAATGTAAAATGCAAATTAGAAATTATCCAGTGGTATGTAGATATGAAGGAACTTGTGGCTAAGCAATAACGGTCGTAGGGGTCGATCGATCGGCTTAAGCTACACTGCCTGCTGCTGGTACATGGATGGATAACCATCTTAATATTCGAAGACCCCTCCGTGCCGCGGAAAGCACATCAAGCCGTTAGTACTGCCTGCCTTTAGGGATCTTTAACAGTCGTAACAGGTCGTCAGAAGCCCGAAAGTCTGACAAACAGTCTTACCATGAGGTATCGTGTTACCTTAATCACATCTTAGACGTTTTCTGAGCCTGGCCTGCGTTTTATGCTCAACTTATGGGCGAAGTAATGACGCGAAATTTTATTTACTTAGTAAAATAAAAAACTCTTCACACATAATGTGAAACCGTGGATCTACTATAAAATTCTCCTATTAAAATTCCTTTTGCTCCTGCTCAACTAAAACGGGATAGTCTAGTAAACAAGTCGACACAGCTTATCCTTGATTTTAACACCTGAAAAAAATCCTCTTTGAGCTTGAAAATTGGTACCAAATAATATCTTAATACACAAAAACCTCAGTTTTATCATTCTCTTGGAAATGAGGGCGATATTATTAATCCCGTACTTCAGTCTTTGATGTTACCACATAAAAAATATCCCCTTTGTACGTACCGTACTTATATTAAAAAATTCAACGGTAATACATTTGGGGCGGCCTATTTATTTCCTATGCTACGTTGTGTGTTAGAACCGAAACGTTGTTTGAGGTTCCGTACAGTGAATTATATGTTTTGTTCTGTCCTTTGTTGAACTAGGTCCTAGACTAAGTTGTAAAATGTCTTAAAGCTCATTTTCTTGCTGAAAGAATAAGGAAGCAGTGTGCGTCGCTGCTGAGTCGTGTTAGCTCCAGTAGCAACAGTTTAATAAGCGTGTTCTCGGACAGGTGGTACTCTCCACTGCTGCGCCAGTGAATAAGTTTGCATACTACACTGTGAGCAGTGGGTTCCAATGTATGTAACTGTGTCCTAAACCGCTATACTTTATTTTTCTTTTTTGTGTTATTTTTATTTTTTCTTATTTCAATGTTTTGTTTTTAAGATGTGTTTTTTTAAAATGTGTGTATATGGATTTGTTCTGAAATAAATGTAACTGATTGATTGACTGATAAGGAACTCCCATTTGAACGCTCCGTATTAAGAGTTTAGACGTTAAAGGCATGAGCAATAGGGTGTAAGATTCACTCAACCTCCTTAGAGCAGGCATGATCCTCCGACTAGACGGGTAATGTGTTGGGTTTTTTTTTCTGAATTTAATTTTCTGATTATTTTTTTTCCTAAATCACGTCTCGCATGTCAACCTATGACATTGTCGGCTGCTTAACTGGACTTGACTGTGGCTGTCTCAATAAATTAAGGGCCTCCAGCTATGACTTAAAAACGAAGCGACTCCACGCTAATGAACAGTCCAGGAGTACGAACCGGCTTAGGGCGATTCTGGAAGAGTGCAACAAGGGACAGAGATAGAGAAAAATAATTGTTTAGCGACTAATTTAAAGCTACGGGCTCAGCGTCGTGGGCTGGCTCGAGCAAGTGTCGTATGTGAACAGGACGTGGCGGACGTCGTGACTGGCCCCGGCGGCGAGAACGGAAAGAGGGTTGAAGCGTCGTCAGGAGTCGATAAAAGCTGGTTAAAGCTGGTGGCTGGCAGCTTTATTATTACATATTTAGTATACCACCTTCTCATGTTATATGAGGAACCCCAAATACTAAAAGTGTAATGTATATTTTCTTTAACAGAAATATATAAAATGTCATAAAAGCATATTATATGTTTTTCCTTGCCTTATTTCTTTTTTATTATGTTCTCAAGGCGCTGCCGCTTGGTCGCTGTATCCTGACAGACCTTTATTGGAGAAAGAGTCCCGAAGATTTCACATTTTATGATTCTTTGCTCCTTATGGTATGTATATGAGATCCAGATAGATAGATAAGCGTTAAATAACCACATTAAAAAGCAGTTGTGGCACAGTGGTAACGGCCGTGACGACGAGTTGTAGGTTGTGAGTTCGAACACAAGCAGGCACTTTCATCATTTCAGCCGAAAGACGTCCACTGCTGGACATAGACCTTCCCCAAGCACCACCACTTCGACTGATTCTATGCTTCTCGCATCCAGCGGATTCTTGCGGGCTTTACCGGATCCAACAGGCACTTTGTGAAAATAATTTCGTCACTACTGCTCCCAAAACGATAAAAGAAAACATCGTGTGGATACCGGGATGTGTTAGAACCAAAAATTCGTAGAGCTGTGACATCTACCAACCCGCACTGGGCCCGCGTGGTGTCTAATGGCCCACTCCCTCTCACCAAGAGGAGGCCTGTGTCCCAGCAGTGGGAACAATATAGGTTGCTGATGGACCACAATCATATTTTTAAATTCAGTATCTAATGATCAACTTCATAGTCTAACTCCGGTGTGATGAGTATATAGTTTTTGAATGTTCACCTGTTGATCCTGTTGCGAAGCCGCCTGCTGGTAGGGCGATGAAGCCTGTTGGTATTGTTGCATGAGGTTGTTGTATTGTGCCCACTGCATCTCCTCAGCCGCCGCCATGCTGGACACCAGCAGCGCGCTCACACACTGGAAACAAAATGTTCGTTGTAAATATGTTGATATGATAGCCAAGGAGACATTACAAAATCAAGGGAAAATTATTCAAAGAAGGCTGGGAATCAGCAGTTCTTTAAAGTAAATTTTTTGAGTTTGAATTTGCCAATAGTCTTTCTGGCCAATTGTCTTTCTAACCAATAGTATTTCCGTCACATGGTCTTATCGCTAAGAATCACCACCAATATCTGGACAGTCGAGGCCTTTGTGTCTTGTGGTATATATCTGTACAAATATAATAAAATGGAATTGCTTGTAACGTTAAAATAACAGTATTTAATTTGATGCATATGAAAGTATAAACGGTACCTAACACAAAACAAAAATCTGACTGTCTGTCTGTCTGTTTGCTCCGGCTAATCTCCGAAACGGCCGATCGATTTTGACGCGATTTTCACTGACAGGCAGCTCATGTTGTAAGGTGTAACATAGGCCATATAAATATTTTGGCACAGCTAATATTTAAATAAAGGTTTTGATGCGAAATGCTTTTCAAAGCGCCAATCAATGTGTCCCAGAAATAAATTCACCAATCTCTTGTATAAGTAGATCCAGTTGAAAACTAGCGTCAGGCACTAGTTATCTGCCATTTTTTGCTGAACTAGGCCTTTTTGGCGTACCCGTGAGGCACGTTTTCATGCTAGCTTCTGACATCGCACTTTACATTTTATATTAGATTTTTATGTTTTTTTTTCTGCTGTATATTGTATGCCTTTTAGTATGTGCTCAAGAACTAAATGCATTTTCTTCCTTTAAGTACAAAGGTCACCAGTCTTCTGAGCATTTTTGCTAGCAGTGCATGTATTGTTGCCGGGTGTGTCCAGAAGATGGCGTAATAGATATGGTGTTCCTTAAGTTGCAATGAAAACAGTGCAACTTGAGGAATACTATATTTATTTACTATACACATATCTACTTTTAAGTGTAAGTTATTGGTCCAGATTTATTTGTACCTTTTAATTAATTAATTATACTAGCATAGTTTAAGTAATACTAACAAAATTGTGGGTTATGTGCCTGATATAAAGATAAATAAGGTACCAATATTAAAGGTACCAATTATTAGTTACCTCTCACCCTTTCAAAACCAATCAAAATCAAAATTCATTTATTCAAATTAGACCGAAGAGCAGCACTATTCGAACGTCAAAATTACATAAGACAGTCCCCCGTCACGCCCACCCTTCACCACTTTCTAGTGCTTTAGGTGGGAAGAAGTGGCGCAACAAACTGTCCAGCAGCACAGCTGTCTGTTAAGTTAGAAGAACTTGATTCTATATAATAGTTCATCATTTCAGCCGAAAGACATCCACTGCTGCAAATAGGCCTCCCCCAATTTGGGGCTTTGCCATAATCGCCACGCTTGGCAGGCGGGTTGGCGATCGCAGTATGGTAGTAAAATGCACAGAGAACGCTGCTGCCCATTCTATAGTAAGTCCCTTAGTCGCCTTTAACGACACCCACGGGAAGAAATGGGGTGGTGTTATTCTTTACGTCTGGCACCACACGGTATATAATAAATAGTTAGTAGTAAACATTAAGACATTCCTCAGGTATTTCTATGCACGAGAGGAATACATGCGTAATTCTAAAAATATCACTACGTAGTATAAAACTAGATCTTTAAAACTACGCAACGGATTTTGATGCGGTTGTTTTTTATGGATAGAGTGATTCAAGAGGGAGGTTTATACGTATAATACGCGGGCGAAGCCGCTGACAAAAGCTAGTAAATGTTATAATTTTAATTAATTTAATATAACGAGCTTCAACTTGCGACCATCAACTACAGAACACATTATGAACTCACAACAGTTTCGAACAACTACAATTTGGTGACTGCAACTTGTTTGGCATTAATCAAGTATGCAAATTTACACTGTTATGTTTTGTGACTTTGTTTTTTTAATAGCTTTTGACAGCGGCTTCGCCCGCGTGGAGATAGGAAACCGAAATTCAGCTGCATTAACTCCGCTCACTGACGCAGTCATAAGATCATCAAATGCACAGGTGACAGGCAATGCGGCGTAAGATGGAATGTAGGCCATTTTCTCTGGGAGGGTGCCGCATACACACTTGAGATCTGAGCCTTGCGTGAACCCTCATCTGTGGAGATTGTCTTTGCTCCGGCCGACTTGGTTTCGAAATGCAAAGCACGATAAGAAGGCTCTCAGATCGTTCAATAAAATTTTCAGCGGGTTTATACCCTGCCAGGGTCGCCAGATTGTTCGAAAGAGATACCGTGACCCTGGCACATGGGCAACTGAAGGAACACGGGTGAGTTTTAGTCAGTAAAAGTCTGACACGCTCTTCCGCTCCTCCCATCGCGGGAGAAGTCATTTGATGACTACCCATCCAAAAAAAAAGGCGTTTATACAGCTCCCAGCATAGATATTGAAGAAGATAATGAAAAGATATTGAAGAAGATTTTGAAGCAGATTTTGAAGAAGATATTGAAGAAGATACTGAAGCCGGCTGTCACTGAAAACCAGCGCTTGGGCTCTGTCTCGCATAGGGTCACAGCATAATGCTAAGTGATGGCCGTTTTGCGTGGATGTGACGCATAATTTCCCACCCCTTATTTTTTATTTCTGTATGTTTCTGGTCTTTCTGTGCGTCATGTTTGCCGCAAATAAACTTATTTTCTTTCTTTCTTTTTCTTTAAGAAAATACTGAAAAGATATTGAAGAAGATTTTGAAGAAAATATTGAAGAAGATATTGAAAAGATATTGAAGAAAATATTTTACTACATTTCAGCTACCTTAAGCTACTATAACTTACATCATCACAGAGTCAAATCATACACGTACCTGCTGCACTTACTATTTATAATACCTAAATATACGCATTGCTCACTGTCTAGTTCTGCCAAGCTGAACAATAGACACGGCTTCATGATTTATGTATTTGTCTTGGCACTAGCGGCTTCCTGAACGAAGCTGTCATGTATAGATCCTGGACTACATTACGTTGCAACTATGTTAGAAGATAAGTCAATTTTTTTATGATATTTAAATAAATAATAAGTTTATTGACCTGAATATAAACACAAATCTGGAAACGAACAATGAAATCTTTTATTTTAGGTTCAAAAGCGAAAGCAGTAATCAGTCTACAACCAGGCAATAATGTTCCTACTGCTAAGCTGCTGTGACACAGGCCTCCTGTCTGTGAGAGTAAATGAGCTCTTATCCATCAGGCAGGCCGTGGTGAGAAATCATCAAATGACTTCTCCCGTTCTGGGCGGAACAGGAGGGCGAGTCAGACTTTTACTAACTAAAACCCCACCCGTGTTCCTTTAGTTGGCTTAGTCGCAAAACGTCTCTATCGCAAAAAAAAATACTGTTCGTAAACTGGTCTCTTTCTCATAATGTTTCTTTCGCAGAATGACTCTTTTTACACGCTTTATATTAGCTTCACTTGTATGTTTGTTTGTGTGTTTGTATGTTTGTGTATTTAATTTGTTTGTAACCGACTCCTTATAGCGCTATTTTGACCCACTTTAAACGACTAGATTTCATTCAAACTTTGCACACCTGTCAAGGACCGATAACAATGCAATAATTTCATAAATTTGTGCCATTATCCTTGCCAGGGTTACCAGGACAGCAAAAAAAACTGTCTTCGAAAACTACGCTGACATACGTCACAAACTACGCTGACATACGACACAAACTACGCTGACATACATCACAAACTACGCTGACATACGTCACAAACTACGCTGACATACGTCTCAAAATTCGAAACACCCTAAAAAATAGAAAATAAATAATAGTTTAAAAAAACTAAAAAACACGCTTCCATTGAAAACCAAACTAAAAAGTTGAAAATAATGGAAAATAATAGTTTAAAAAAACTAAAAAACACGCTTCCATAGAAAACCAAACTAAAAAGTAGAAAATAATGGAAAAAAAGCGTGGGGTGCTTTTTAAGGTATTTTTTTATTGATATCAGGCACCCCACGCTTTTTTCCATTATTTTCTACTTTTTAGTTTGGTTTTCTATGGAAGCGTGTTTTTTAGTTTTTTTAAACTATTATTTATTTTCTATTTTTTAGGGTGTTTCGAATTTCGAGACGTATGTCAGCGTAGGTAGTTTGTGACGTATGTCAGCGTAGTTTTCGAAGACAGTTTTTTTGCTGTCCTGGTAACCCTGGCAAGGATAATGGCACAAATTTATGAAATTATTGCATTGTCATCGGTCCTTAACAGATGTGCAAAGTTTGAATGAAAACTGGTCGTTTAAAGTGGGTCAAAATCGCGCTATAAGGAGTCGGTTACAAACAAACATACAAACATACAAATATACAAACATACAAACATACAAGTGAAGCTAATATAAAGCGTGTAAAAAAGCGTGGGGTGCCTGATATCAATAAAAAAGTACCTTAAAAAGCACCCCACGCTTTTTATCCATTATTTTGTACTTTTTAGTTTGGTTTTCAATGGACTTGTGTTTTTTAGTTTTTTTTTTAACTATTATTTTTCATAAGGTCGCTTTCTCATAATGCCTCTTTTGCAAAATAATTCTTTCGAACTAATGCTTTGACCAACCAGGGAATCGAATCCAGAACCTCAAGCTCAGCCATATTCTTTTCTTTTCTTTAGCCATTTAAGATAATTTGAGAACGGATAAACTGAATATTTGATCAGAAACTGGGAGCTTAGTATTACAAAGATCAAGGTCCTTAATAATTCATGAAGAACTTCTATTTCTGGAAGTGACAACGGATCTACCCACGCTCACGTTACCAGTCAACTTAAGACTCGAGTTATAATTTCAGTAAAGCTACTAAAAGATCTGTGACAATCTCTGGAAGTTTAAACGTCAAAAGAACACTAAATATAATATTATCTTTGAGAGACAAAAAGAACGCGCTAAATTATTTTAGTCCTTGAGGAAAAATTGGTCTTTCGTTTCTTGGAAAAAGGAGCAGTTCTTTTTGACTCTGCGGGAGTACACCGTATCTTGAGAAAGTGAATTTGAACTACTATGAAAGATAGCCTTCCATTATTAATATTATAAAGCTAAAGAATTTGTTTGGTTGAACGCGGTAATCTCAGGAACTACTGATTCAAATTTGAAAATTCTTTATGTCTTTGATAGTCCTAACCTTGAGAAAAATAAGCTATTCAACATCACGCTACGACCCTAAGGACCCCAGGAAAAGAAAAAACTTGAGAGGTGTCAAGGGACACCCGGATGAAACAAAGTTCCTTTAGATTAATTAGTGAAGGAATTGTAATAAAATTTTATTTTTTTGAGTTATAATAATATTTTTTTATTATTAATAAATATAATGTAATATAAACTTAATCAGTAAGCTCAATTTAAGTAATAATTGGCTTGTGGTAACTGAAGTAGGAAATAAAGCAAAGGAAGAGTATAGCAAAAAGTGTCATTACAACTTTTGGTCTTCATTTTTTCCGCCTAGCCCCCTTTCGCAACGCGCGATAAGGAACTTCGTTCCAAAAAGTCAGAAAGATCACTGACCGGAAACGAAGTAACAAGTCAGGCGGGCGATGCCGCGATGTGTCGAAATAATAATCATAAATTTTCATTTTATAAGGGTGGAAGAGGTGTCGTAATTTGTACAAAAAATACGAAATTTAAGTGCTAGTCCTTACATAATTGTTTCCCACGATCAACGTACGGTACTTCATTAGTTCATCCATTTATGTCAAGACGTAAACATTTTAAACTACATTGAATTAATCTTTTTTTTTGGTAACAATTTAATGAGACTTAATTTCAACGTCTATCCAGTTTTATGGTTTTTATTTTTATGAGTGTATTGAATGTTAATGTATTTCATTTGCGTTTTGTATATTGGGACTCATAAGTAATTTATTTGTAATGTTTAGATGTTTGGACGTTTATTACTGAATCACGCAAAAGCGGCTGAACGGATTTGGATGAAATTTAACACACAGATATTTTATAACCCGGATTAACACATAGGGTACTTTTATCCAAAGTCAAAGCATTTATTTCAAACTAGCTTCGCTCGCGTTAAAAATAACAACAAATATAGTTTTTTTTTTTTCATATTAGTATCCTATGTTACTTCAGTACAAAGTTTCATGATGATCGATTAAGTAGTTTTCGCGTGAAAGCGTAACAAACAAACTAACATTCACATTTATAATATTAGTAGGGATATACTTTTGATTCTCGGTAGTAGGTTCCTGTGGGATAATTTTCGAACTCCGCTCGGTAGCAAAATCTAGTCAATAAATAAAAAATGCGATCATATACTTATAAACCTAAATCTTTCTTGTGCTTTTATATAAAAGTATCACGGCGGACCATTCAATAGTTTAAGAGAGGGAATAGTGCGCAGTCGTGAACGTAGAGAGCCAATAAATAGCGAAATATGTAGCGTTTTAAAGATTATCTGAAGTTATAAATCTGAGCAGTGGAGTTTGTTTGAAACGGCTAGGAAGTATGGTCAAACATAAACTTGGAAGAACGATTTGTGATTATAGATAGTTGGGTATAGCAGACCCTAACTGCGTCACGCGCATCTTCATCATCATCATCATTTCAGCCGTAAAACGTCCACTGCTGGAAATAGGCCTCCCTCATTTCGAGGGCTTTGCCATTATGGCAACGCCACGCTTGGCAGGCGGGTTGGCGATCGCAGTATGGTGGTAAAATGCATAGAGAACGCTGCTGCCCATTCTCTAGTAAGTCCCTTAGTCACGTTTACGACACCCACGGGAAGAAATGTAGTGATGGTTTTCTTTACATCTGACATCAAACGGCGTAACGCACATTCAGTTACAATTTGAGGATTATGTAGGAAATAGATTAAGGACTTTATTGCTTCTCATTAAGGTAGAAGCTCCAAGGCAGCCCGCGAAATTCAAAAGATCTTACGTTTTTTTGCATGTTACGGGTCAGTGCCAGGGTGTATATTAATTAAAATATGATTCGCAACCGTTACACCACATGTTTGAACCAATGTTTGAAAGGTTTGCTAGTTACAACATTAATTTTAGTGATAAAAAATCATTGTAAAATCTAAAACTGACTCTGAATAGAACGATTATACGGCACCTGTACATAAGTATTTATATTTATTTCAATCAATAAAACTTTCACAGTAATGCTAATGAATGAAGAGTGTTTCGTGGAAACGCAGCGCATACCAAATTCAAAAGTCTCAAATAAAACGCCATATTTTTTATGCTGTTCTAAATTCAAATACCAGTGAGTGCAATCAACAATCCGTTCACAGTTACGTATTATTTTTTACGAGAGCAAGGATTATTTTGATTCAAATGTAAAATATATGTAAACGTATATCTATGACAATCAGTCTATTTTTGTTACTTTTTAGTCAAAAACATTTTACTGTCATTCGAGTGTATTGGTCTTGGCTTTGAACATATTGTTCAGAAAATTCAATTTGAATAATCCCAATTCAGTATTACTGTAGTGTTCTGAAATGTTTTCTAAGTAACACAGTAATTATCATAATTCAGCCGAAAGACATCCACTGCTGAACATGACCTCCCCGAAGCATCGCCACTTCGACCGGTTCAATGTTTCTCGCATCCAGCGCGAGGGGATTACTGCAGCCTTCAACAGGTCATCGATCCGCCTTGTGAGAGGACTTCCAACGCTACGTCTTCTATAATAGACTCAAAACTCAAACGCACTCAAAAGTTCATAGAACTCTACAATCTAAATTCCAATAGTTTTCAAAAAGGGAATTCCGAGATCTATAGAATCGTGAAATGACTTTCGGAAACGATCGGGACTGTGTTTCATTGGCTCAGAATACGACGTTCTAAAATCAAACGGATAACGTTTATGTGTGGGAGTAAAATATACGTTATGAACAGTGTGGCGATAGATCAGGTGTATCTAGCGCTGTTCGAAGCATGCGCCTGATATACTGGGGGAAAGATATACGGGAGATTAATTGGGACCCACCCGCTAGACTTTTATAACTTGAACTGTTGCATAAAGAAAGTTTTTTTTCGAACAAACACGCGACGGCATGTTTTACAAGCCACAGAGATCTTTACATCTGCTTTGGTAAGACTGATTGCTAGACTTTCGGGCTTCTGACGACCCGTACTGACTATTAAAGATCCAGGAAGGACTTTCCAAGGTACGAAGGGTTCTCGGTATATAGAAATGGGCACCCATCTGCGGCCCAACCACGGCAAGCGTATCTTCGCCTGATGGATTTGCCCGTGCGGCTGTTATTAGTTCAACTCCCTCCCGCCAGAAAATTCTCTGAGATTATGAAACAGAAAAGTGATAGACTTCCGTAGTAGGGTAGTATAGATTTCAAAGTGTCTCTGAATCTTGATTATTTACAACTTTGTAAAATGGCAGACAAATAACAAACACCCAATTATTCACATGCCTCGGCTTGTCACGCAATAACATACCTAATTATTATATAACGATATAAGAAAAGTCTAGACTGAGAGTTATCATTTTCGCAACAGAACTTAATTTTGTTCGCATTACGCAACTTCGCAGCTTGTTAGTGAGTACTACTGTTTCCATTCTCGGCATAACAGAGAAAAAATAAAAATAGTCCTCATTAGACGTGGTTATATCAAGAAATCACAATGATAGTTTTTGTTAACAAAGGCATTAATCCAAACTACAACAATCTTGCTGATGCGCCTACAAAAATACGATAGCAACAAAACACAGATTTGTGTTATGCTCAACAAATTTGAAATGATTTTTTCAAACTCAAACTCAGTCTTTTATTTGTGGTCATAGGTTAACAAAGATGGTGCTTAATATTAATAAATGTATCACTATGTTCTGCTATTAAAGCGTACAAATATTAGGTTTAAGTATAATCTACATTAAAACATTAATCTTAAATTATAATTATTTAACTCTATTCTACTTTATCATCTAAATTATCTAATGTTATCATCTAAGTATTCTGACATAGTATAGTAAGCCTTATCTAATAAAAATATTTGCAATTTTTTCTTAAAATCTTGTAAATCTACTGTCTTCAAAATTTTTATAGGTAGTTTATTATATATTCTTGTTGACATACTAAAAAAACTCTTGTCAAAAAGGGCAGTTCTGTGAGGTAGCGAAGAAATCTTTATAGCATTCCTTACAGATTGCGGTTTTGCAAACAGGTGTTTGTTCGTTTTGACAAAAATCGCTACCTCATAAATATATAAACATGTAAAAGTCATAATTTTTAACTTCTGAAAGAAAGGCTTACATGAGTCTGGTACATGAATATTTGCTATAGCACGCACACATTTCTTTTGTGCTTTAAATACGTACTCTGTATTAGTGGCGTTTCCCCAGAATATTAAACCATATGTAAGGGTTGATGCCACATATGCATGGTATGCTGTCAGTACTGCTTGTGCCACGCAAAGGTGGGTAATGTCTTTATCAGCCTATGCAATGTATGTTCGTTCCTTTGTGACACCCTAGAGATCAAACGCGTTGGCCGATTTGGATGATTCTTATGTAAATCGATTTGTCTTAATCTTGCGAGCATCACTAAAAACATGGCAGTATCTTAATTCAATATGGCGACAATCAGGCGCCATATTGTGAAAAAGAAAACAATGAAAGTCGATGAAATATGTCAGTTCAACTTAGAATCCCATCATGATTTTTCGGCATCTTCTTTAATTTAACAATAAAGGCTCATAATGCCTACGACTGCATGAGACTGCTTCATCATTCATCATTATTTCAGCCGAAAAACGTCCACTGCTGGACATAGGCCTCACCTTATTTGGGAGGGTTTGCTATATTAATCGCCATGCTTGGCAACCGGGTTGGCGATCGCAGTATCGTGGTAAAATGCACAGAGAGCGCTGCTGCCTATTCTCTAGTGTGACACTTCGTCGCCTTTTACGACAACCGCGGGAAGAAATGAGATGCTATTCTTTACGTCTGACACCACGCGGTACTGAATGAGACTGCATATATAATACTAGCTTCTGCCCGCGACTTCGTCCGCGTTAAATTTCTTGTTCCCCCGACCCTTCCCATCGCGTCGAATCGCCTACCCGTGCGATTTTCCCCGTTTTTGCAACATTTTTCATTACTGCTCCGCTCCTCTTGGTTTTAGCGTGATGTTATATAGCTTATAGCCTTCCGCGATAAATAGACTACCCAACACAAAAATATTTTTTTCAATTTGGACCAACAATTTCCTGAGATTACCGCGTTCAATCAAACAAACAAACTCTTCAGCTTTATAATCTATATATATAAAATTCAAAGTCCTGAGTGACTGACTGACTGACTGACTGACTGACTGATATATCAACGCACAGCCTAAACCGCTTATCCTAGAGACATGAAATTTGGAGGGTGTGTTCTTTGTGAAGAGCAGGTATCCACTAAGAAAGGGTTTTTTGAAATTCCATCCCTAAGAGGGTGAATTGGTGGGTTGAATTTTTACGCGGGCGAAGCCGCTGGCGGAAGCTAGTATTAATATAGATTACAAACCTTGTTTTCGTCTTTTTTTAAGGTTTTCTTTTTACACAGGCAGGTGTTTCGAAATTTTTAATTTTTCCTTTTTTATCTACTCAACACGTAACAGTGTCTTTATGTTCCTCACACAAGACTCTCCCCTATGTTCCCACCCTGAGAAGCCAGTATAAAATTTGTCCAATGGCTTGTGATGATACACGGCCCCAGCAACAAGCCCTCGCCCGTTATTTATTACAGATAAAAACAGTTTTTAGGTTTAATCTAACGATATGAGCAAAATAACAATGGACGCTTTGTCACTGAGGCGGGGGAAGAAAAATAGCTGTGTAATATTAGTCGTTTATAAACTTCTTATAAAATAAGTTGTTTTGGTTAATTGTAGGTTTTGTATTAATAGAAAGAGGATGACGACTAAGAATGAGGAGTAGTACTGGCCTAGTGGTATCGGCCCCGACTTACAAGTCGTAGGTCGTGAGTACGAAACCAGACAGGCGCGCACTTTGTGTAAATAATTTCATCACCACTGCTCTCAAAACGGTGAAGGAAAAACATCGTGAGGAAACCGGCATGTGTTATAGAACCAAATAATCGAAGACATGTGACATCTACCAACCCACGCTGGGCCCGCGTGGTAGATTACGGCCCACTCCCTCTCGCTGAGATGAGGCTTATGTCCCAGCAGTGGGAACAATATAAGATGATTATGTGACTAATAATGGAGTCAACATCTGTCTAGCCTTTTCCTAACTACGGATAACAGGATAAAAAGTATTCTATGAGTTAGTCTAGGGAATAAACTATCTGAGTACCAAATTTCATGCAAATGCGTTCGCTGGTTTTGCGTGATTCAGTAACAAATATACAAACTTTCAGTGTCATGAATAGAATACAAAAAATTAAAGGACCAATTAGAAACCTGCCACGGTCGCAAGATTTGTTCGAAAGAGTTACCGTGGCCCTGGCATATAGGCAACTGAAGGAACACGGGTGGGTTTTAGTCAGTAGAAGTCTGACACGCCCTTCCGCACCACCCAGAGCGGGAGAAGTCATTTGACGATTTCCCCCCCAAGACAAAAACCAGTAAAAAAATATTTATGTGACACACCCTAGCTCATATTTAAGTACATAGTACTAACTAATATAACCCCATATTTCTATTACCCATGGCTTAGCCGAGGTCCGGTTTAAAAAATAACCAACATTAATTCAGTTTAAAAATCCTGTGCCATTTTTAACCCTGGAAAATGTTGCCAGCAGAAATTGCGGTGTCAGATTTGCATTTTTTTGCTATGTGCCGTTGGCCGTAACCTTACGTACTGCATATTCTTCCTGTATCGTATTTTGTTAACTTATAGAAAAATGTCACATTTAAAAACATCCTTCGAAGCATGGTGTTCTTAAATATATTAATAAATGGCAAATACTTGAACGCATAAAAATACATCTTAGATACATGAAAGACTAAAAAGGATTTGAAAACTACTACTACCTGCTTTTTACACGGGAGTTAATATACCATATAAGAAATTTAGTCGATTTCGCAGATTTACTTGATTTTACAGACGTGCTTTTACATTTAAAATACTGCATTCCTTTAGGTTTTAATGAACAACCTAAAAGATTTTTTTTTTCTAAATTTTTTGTTTTATCTTTTGGGGGGAAAGGGTTTGATCGTGATTTAAAGTTTATTTCTGTTGATTTAATTTTATGAACGAAAGTTCTGAGTAGCCGAAATCAAAACCAATTCATTGCTCATTTTCTCTAAAATGTAACTAAGTTAAATGTCTTTTTACTATGATTTTTAATATTAAAGTGGTAAAAAGAGATACATACATTGTATAGATGACTTTCTTAACAATACATTGTAATTAATTACATACCGTGTAAACGTTAAAACGATCCGTAATTATGTGTTATTCTAAACTTCCTACCGCAAAATTTACAAAACAGTCGCCGGTTTGAGGTCGAAAACTTAAAATATAATTATAAAATTAAAAAGTAATTCTTTTATTTTGATTAAAATTTAAATGATCTTAGATATTGTGTATTAAAACTTATAGAAACACAGTATTTTAAGTGTAAGTAAGTAAGCAGTAAGTGTAAAACCACGAAATTCAACAAAATCCGAAAAAAATAATTTAAAACACTAACACAACTAAATGTGAGTACACATCTGCCCAATCCCGCGGGGATGCAGTTGTGATGTTATGTACGATAGGAATTATGGAATTAGAAATGGCTCAAAGCCTTTTAGAACTTCAGAAATATCCATTGGTTTAATATTATTCCTAATAAGACTAAAATCCTGCACCCAAATTGCGTAACACACTAGGTACCCATAATCTAGATATTTTTGAAGTAATCTTAAAAGCTAATACATTACTTCGTATATTCGAACAAATTGCCTGCTCAAACGACGTAAATAACGCAATGAACATGTTGAACTGTCAAAATATCATTCCCACTGGTAGAAAGTTACACAATTATCCTGGAGGTAACAATGATAGGGTCGAACCTATCTCCGTTGATCAAGCACATATCCAAAACAACCGCCATTTTAAAAAGTTCCTGACAGGAATCCACCACCATTAAAACTAAAACTTATTCACTATATTTCACTTATTAAAATAAATATGTCACAAAAATATGATTTAAAAGAACTCACATATAATAGAACTGTGCACATATTGATGTAGGAGAGACCGTTGCACAAGTGTTTGTGATGTCACAATAAAGTGAGGTGCAGTTTTATAGTCAGGTGACGGGCAGGCGGGCCGCTGTTATTAGTTTTGTGAAGCCTGCAAGATTTAGGGTTCCGTGGGCTTCAAATAAAATCGCTCCTATAATTATTTTGGCTTATAGAGAGCCATACGTTGGTACGTGGATAAATGTCAATTTTTACTTACCAAGACCCTCTCCGTGCCTCGTAAAGCACGTTAAGACGTTGGCATCCCGGCTGTCATTTTTGAATCTTTGACAGTTGTTAAGGGTCGTCAGAAGCCCGAAAGTCTGAGAACCAGTCTTACCAAGGGGTATCATATTTCCCTTTAACTTTGTTGTGAAGGTCAGATATGCAGTCGCTCCTAGTAGTAGTATTCAGCTGCATCCGGTTAGACTGGAAGCTTACCCCAACGTAGTTGAGAAAAGGTTCGGCAGATGATGATGGTTTTTATGGCTTATCACTTACTTGTCACGTCACGAATGTGCAAACGTAGGGTTGTCTATAATTTACCTGGACAAACTACTAGGCTGTCAGGTATAAACAGGTATGTCGATGCCAGTTACTTTCACTTGTTATGATAATAGAAAAAAAAATATAACCCTACGTTTGCACATTCTATATGTTTTATACTTTAAGTCCAGTATAAATTTTTCTTTTTATCTTGATGTTGCAACATTTAATGAAAAATCTTTTTTTTTATAATTAAAAATATTTTGTCCAGGATTTTTTTTGACAACCCATTTTAATATATTTTCTAATATACTAAATTTATTATTCTATTATCAGCTCGGTGAAGGTCGATGTAGGTTCAGATCTTAGACTATAATAGCATTAAAACTTTTATTATGTCTCAAACAGTATCCTTCAACTGATTAAACATGTCATAAGGAGCAAATTTTAAATTTCTTTATTTGAGTACCCAAGCATCTATCTACATACCTATGTTTTATAGCAATTGTTACTTCTCTAGGCACAAAACTCTACCACAAATAAATTACTTAATAAATAATAGTTTTTTTAAACTATTATTTATTTTCTATTTTTTAGGGTGTTTCGAATTTTGAGACGTATGTCAGCGTAGTTTGTGACGTATGTCAGCGTAGTTTTCGAAAACAGTTTTTTTTGCTGTCCTGGTAACCCTGGCATGGATAATAGCACAAATTAGTTTGTGACGTATGTCAGCGTAGTTTTCGAAGACAGTTTTTTTGCTGTCCTGGTAACCCTGGCAAGAATAATGGCACAAATTTATGAAATTATTGCATTGTCATCGGTCCTTGACAGGTGTGCAAAGTTTGAATGAAATCTGGTCGTTTAAAGTGGGTCAAAATCGCGCTATAAGGAATCGGTTACAAACAAACATACAAACATACAAGTGAAGCTAATATAAAGCGTGTAAAAAAAAAATCAAGGCAAACTAACGAAGTGATGTCACGAAGACAAAAAGAAGCAAATGGCATTACGGAGAAAGATTACCTAAATGTATCAAGCTTTTTCTTAATGGCGGTCGCTTTTGTGACTGTGTTAGAATATAGCTCACAGGTCACAACTATTTCTATTAAATGGAAACAGACTAGAAGTAAAAACAAAAATTCTTTTAAAACAAACGTACTAAAAACTAAAAGAAACAACAAGAAAAACTCATTACTACCACAGACATCATTAAAACATTTTTTGTACAGAACCACAACTCCTAATGACGTGTCTATGAGAAACAAAAATCTTTTATTTTGTTCTATATATTTATCCAACTTTGCTTGACACTTTCATCCCAACAAAATATAGGCACAGATAGGTCTACATAAATTGGATAGTTATATCATCGAATCCCCTTGTACTACGGAAAACAAAAACCCGACCAGTGTTTGACTAAATTCAAACTACACTGCTTGCTTTGTTGGAACCACTATTTCATCACGCCATTCCTAAGCAGCAATGGACTTAAAAAGAATGATGACAGTCGATGTTTGCATTCAGTTCCGTTATAAGATTTTTTGGTCTTTTTTCAGTTCGATTCGGTATAGTAATTGAATGAGAGTAGTTCGAGAGCGTGTCTATTTTAAAGTACATAACCTAATTGGTACTTTAGTACCTTCATTGACTATGAAGGTAAAGTCAACACAATTTTTACGCTACACGGGACGTAAAAATCGATAAGTATCCGTTTTGGGGGGCAGACAAGCGGCCCAATTGGTAGTCATCATATTCAGACTATAGCGTTTCCACTGCTGGTACACAGGCCTTCCTCACTGTGAGAGGGAGTGAGCCTTATTGTATAGAATGAAGTTCTTCTAACTGAACAGACAGCTGTGCTGTTGGGGAGTTTGCTGCGTTACTTCTTCTTCCCAGCTAAAGCATTAGGAAGTGGTGAAGGGCGGGCATTTTGGTGGACTGTCTAATATCATTTTAAGTTCAAAAAGTATAGACTCTCAGGCCAGTTTGAATAAATGTCTTTTGATTTTAATTCATAATCTACCACGCGGGCTTAATGCGGCTTCGTCGCTGTCACATGTCTTCGAACTTTTGGCTCTCAGATTCTTCACGAGATATTCCTTCCAAGTTTTTGATGAAATAAATTAGGAAGTAAAATGGTAGGCTAGGGACCTGTCTGGGCTACGACCTACACGTAAGTATATCGGTATTACCATCTGCCCACTTGATTTGATGGTAGGCCTACTTACGTAGGTTGCTCGAAAAGTCTTGTCCACTGCGTTTTCTAGAAGTCATAACTAACTGTCGCGAGTACCAATGGAGAGAGCGGGGGGAGACAGGGTGGATCGAGATCTGACACGTTCACGCGGACAGTATTTTTTGAGCAAGCGGCGAATGAACATTTTATAATGGCATCGTGCACAAAAATAGAATATCGCACTTTTATTCGGTATAATTTTCTGCGCCGTCTGTCTGAAGACGAGTGTTTCGTGGTCTTCTATGTTGGGCGAAGATTATCCATCCATAAAGACGATAAAGCAATTGTATACGCAATTTAAAAGTGGATTTTAGCTTATAGGACGCCCCACGCTATGGTCGACCAATTGAAGCAGTGACACATGGAAAAATTGCCGAGGTGGAGAAACTAATAAAAGAAGACAGGCGTACCACCTACCGCCAGATTCAGGAAATCTTACACATTAGTACATCGTCTGTTCATAGCATTCTACACAATCACCTGCGAGTAAGAAAAGTTTGCATTCTTTGGGTGCCTCACTCACTGATGGAGGAACAAAAGCGCATGAGATTGGAATGGTGTAAAAAAAATGGTCAGGCGCTTTGATTCTGGGGCATCCAAGTACGTGGCCAGCATCATAACGGGCGACGAAACATGGCTATATTATTTTGATGTGCCATCAAAGTCGCAGGCAAAAATATGGCTTTCGGAAGATGAGGATACACCGGTAGAGGTACGCAAATCACGTTTGATGAATAAACGAATGATTGCTGTATTCTTTGGCAAACGTGGCCTTATTGAAAGGGTTGTATTCGAAAGACAGCAGACAGTTACTAGTACCTGGTACACAGAAAAATGTTTGTCGAAAGTGATTAAAACACTTCTGAAGATGCGACCAAAATCTCGACTTGACACGTGGATGCTCCGGCGTAAAAAGCAAAGGAAACAACTGCTTTTCTTGTCAAATCGGGACTGACTCTTATGGATCATCCACCGTACAGTCCGGACCTTGCGTTTAGTGACTTCGGTTTATTTCCTGAAGTTAAAAAATGTTTGAAAGGAAGACGTTTTTACAGCGACGAAGAACTTTTGGCAGCGTGGGACCAAGAGTATGCCGCTCTCTCTGAAGAGACAGAAAAGCTGGTTTGATGACTGGTTTCGGCGTATGTCGAAGTGTATAGCATGTGGTGGAGAGTAATTTGAAAAACAATAAAAGATTATCGTGAAGCACAAGACTTTTCGAGCAACCTACGTATCTTGAGCGTGAGCAGTGGTGGCCCAGGCTTACGAGTTGTAGGTCGTAGGTTCGAACACAGACATACGCTTTACTTTGTGTAAATAACTTCATCACCACTGCTCTCAAAACGGTAAAGGAAAATATCGTGAGGAAATCGGCATGTCGTAGAACAAAACATTCAAAGTGGGGCCCATGGGGTGGATTATGACAGTGCACGTATTTGTCACTGATTGTGCGACTTACCGTAATTGGTAGTTAAGTAAGTATCAGTAGTATAATAACCGTCAAAACCAGAAACAGAAACATCAGAAACTCCAAAGGCATCACAGATGTGTTGCCAACTCAGAGAAGCTAAAATGACTCTCGTCATCATCATCATTTCAGCCGTAAGACGTTCACTGCTGGAAATAGGCCTCCCCCAATCGGAGGGGGGGGGGGGGTTGCTATTATCGCCTCGCGTGGCAGGCGGGTTAGCGATCTCAATATGATGACATAATGCATAGAGAACGCTGCTGCCCATTCTCTAGTAAGTCCCTTAGTCGCCTCTTATGACACCCACGGGAAGAAATGGGATGGACAGACAGAACAAATGGCCCACGTGCCTACAGCTAATTACACCGGACTCCGGTAATGTGTGTGTTTTTACTTTTTAACTTAGTCTGCGTTATGCAAAGTTGGAAGTAAGTAAGACATTATGCAAACAGACACAGCTTACTATCTCAGCTGTGAATTGAAATGAATAAGGAAGCGATGCTATCATACGAAGATTGTTGCATTTAAAGCCTCGGTGTATGATGAGACTTACGTATGTCCGGTGAGTAAGCTGGTAGTCCTACTAGAGTTACCTAATTGCGTAAGATGCTTTCAGACACAATTCAACGGGGTTTGAAGGAAATTCAATAAAAACTCAAAATTTCAAATAATTTAATGTTTTGTTTTTCGTAATGCTAATTACCCCATTTCTTCCCGTGGGTGTCGTAAAAGGCGACTAAGGGACTCACTAGAGAATGGGCAGCAGCGTTCTCTATGCATTTTACCACCATACTGCGATCGCCAACCCGCCTGCCAAGCGTGGCGATTATGGCAAAGCCCCCCAAATTGGGGGAGGCCTAAGTCCAGCAGTGGACGTCTTACGGCTGAAATGATGATGATTCGATGATGAATGTTAATTACTTACATATCAAACTCAAACCATTTATTTCTTCATTTTCTTTTTTACACGCTTTATATTAGCTTCACTTGTATGTTTGTATATTTGTATGTTTGTATATTTGTATGTTTGTTTGTAACCGACTCCTTAAAGTGCGATTTTGACCCACTTTAAACGACCAGATTTCATTCAAACTTTGCACACCTGTCAAGGACTGATGACAATGCAATAATTTCATAAATTTGTGCCATTATCCTTGCCAGGGTTACCAGGACAGCAAAAAACTGTCACAAACTACGCTGACATACGTCTCAAAATTCGAAATACCCTAAAAAATTGAAAATAAATAATAGTTTAAAAAAACGAAAAAACACGCTTCCATGGAAAACCAAACTAAAAAGTACAAAATAATGGAAAAAAAGCGTGGGGTGCCTGATATCAATAAAAAAATACCTTAAAAGCACCCCACGCTTTTTTTCCATTATTTTGTACTTTTTAGTTTGGTTTTCCATGGAAGCGTGTTTTTTCGTTTTTTTAAACTATTATTTTTCTATTTTTTTTCTTTGCGTCATAATTACCGCAAGTAAACGTAATTTTTTTCTTTTTTTTTTTTCTTTAAATAAATCAATTACAGGCACTTTGGAATTGTCAAGTGACGGTGAGTCTGAAAGATGAAGCTAGAGTATCATCAACATCATCATTTCAGCTGAAAGACGTCCACTGCTGGACATAGACCTCCCCCAAGCTCCCCCACTTCGACCGGTTTTGTGCTTACCGCATCCAGCGAATTCCTACGGCCTTCACTTACATAATATGATTGTATAGAATCAAGTTCTAACTTAACAGACAGTTGTGCTACTAGAGAGTTTGTTGCGCCGTAGATTGTAGCCCGCTCCCTCTCAAAAAAGCGAAGCGGCCTGTGTCCCAGCTGTGGGAACATTATATATAATGAAAGTCTCAAACTTGGGAGAACTTTCTTCAAAACTTTTATTCGTATTTTGGTATTTCATCTGAAAACACCGTAATTTTTTTTATCTATAAAAACTCTACCACTTAGGTAACATAACAATACACATTCATTCTGCCCATCCCCTCACCAAACAAACCGTGAAGATACAACAAACATGTAATATGGCCGCGATACCGAACACATTGCATGTCGTCTACAAGCAAGCACTATCTTATTATGTCCTAGACTTTCACAGTCTAATGATTAAGAGATAGTAATGAGCGTTAGATTTCAGGTCAGCTAAATAACAGTGTAATTTGAAGCTAGTTTAAGGTATGATTCATAGTTAGTGACGTGACTATATTCCAGTGGCGCAGTGGTTGAGTGCTTTGTCAACTATCACTCGTGCGTAATTAAAGTTGCAGGTTCCATTGCCCTATTATTTTTATTATTAGCCGTTTCTGTCCCACTGCTGGGCGAAGGCCTCCCTACTCTCTCTCCACGTCTCTCTGTCCAGAGCTGCCTTTATTAAAAAAGTCCAGCTCATCCCGCCATCTCCGTCTGGGCCTGCCGCGATGTCTCTTGCCATTAAGCGGGACCCATTGGGTCGTAAGTTTGGCCCACTGATCGTCTGACATACGGCAGATGTGTCCAGCCCAGTTCCACTTAAGCGTGGCAGCTTTCCGAGTGACATCAGTTATTTTAGTAATGGAACAGATTGTTGTATTCTTAATCCGGTCCACAAGTTTAATACCCAGAATACTCCGTTCCATAGCTCTCTGGCAAACCTCGAGCGTGGACCTCTGGGGAATTGTCAAAGACCATGACGTTTAGAACCATACGTGAGACTGCCCTATAAGTTTTTTTTTATGGCATCTCGCAGTTGACCTGGAGAGGTCGTAGGTACTTAACCGGACTTCTATATTCCTAAGCGAACTCAAAGCCTCATCATACATTAAATTTCAGCTGAAAGTCGTCCACTGCTGAACACAGGCCTCCCTCAATTTAGGGGGGTTTCCCATAACCGCCACACTTGACAGGCGGGTTGGCGATCGCAGTATGGTAGTAGAATGCATAGAAAACTCTGCTGCCCATTCTCTAGTAAGTCCCTTAGTGGCCTCTTACGACATCCACGGGAAGAAATGGGATGGTGCTATTACACTCACATGAGTATTCTAGAGGAATTCCAAAAGATGAAAAATAAGGTGGAATGTGGCACAAATATTTTTGCACGTAACTTCAAGAGCAAAAAAAACAATTCGTACACTCGAATTGCTAGAGAACTCAATCCATACACAATAACAAAAAAAAAAACTACAAAACGTAACAAAAGAACTGCGCGATAAAATCTCACGACAACTTTCATACTATCTTCAGACCGAATCGTACAGCTAAAAAAAAAAACAAACAACCAATAGGTGAAAGCATAGGAGTGATACATAATTATATAAAGAATAAAAGGAACATAACATTTAAAAAAGGTACGTTCTTACTAACATTATAAATGCGAAACTATCTCTGTCTGTAAGCAACCTTCTTTTCGCGCCTTCACGTCTGAACGGATTTGCTTGTTTGCGTCCTAGACTAAGCCTGGTTCTAGGACAAAAGGATACTTTTACTGGCTTAGAAATTTAGCGCATAGGCAGACCTTAAATTGCACCCTAATTGCGCAACACACTATCCATCAGAATCTTAATTATTTATAAAAGATATTGCTGATCCAATGCTTCATATATTCCAAAACTATTTCTGCTTAGCAACGTAACAACGCAATGAATCTTATTGAACTGTCAAAATGAAATCCTACTTTTATTGTGTTACGAAATTACCTCTCTGAGTTTGGACATAGATACTTTTAACCCGGTAGTACCTACGTAGTCGTGGGACAATCTCAGTTCTCTACACAGGCAAAGCCGCAGGCATAAGCTATTAAAGAATTGATACAATATAAAAATAAACAAAAAGTGCAGTATGCAAGTTAGGTAATGTTTACCACTCACCGGAAACTGCGCGTACAGTCGCAAGCCGCATGTAATACTAGATAATGTAGGTCTGTGAGGAACTGTGAACATATCTTACGGTATATTAACATGATTATAATTTACTACAATGCCCACTGTAATTAGGACAGACAAAATGTTGCCGATGGATTCGTTTTGTGCTTTCCTATTGCCAATGTGAGATGTCAGATGTTCCAAATCATATGCGACTACTGTAAGGCTCGATCACTCACAAGGTCATCGATCCATTTTGTGGGAGGCCTTCCAACGCTACGTCTTCCAGTACGCGATCGCCTCTCCAGAACCTTACTGCCCAATTGGCAATTTGTTTTGCGAGCATTGTGCATAACTTGTACCTAATAATCTTCAATTGAGCGAAGAGTAAAAGTGAATGGGAATCTCTTTGCGTGCCTGCGTTATGCAATCTGTAATTCAAAGATTATATCGTGATTCTATCATTAGCTGATAACGTTGATTGTGTAGTTACAATTGTATTTTAACTGTCGTTTTTATCATTGGTCCAGTCTACAATTGAACAGTGTTCTCTTATGACTAATTGTAGTAGGTATTTCCATAGTAATAATATTTATTACTTACCAATTTACCCAAATGTTATCAAGGGGTATCGTGTTCCTTCCAGGGTCGCGAATTTGTTCAGATGAGATACCGTAGCTTTGGTACAGGCAACTGAAGGAACACGGGTGGATTTTAGTCAGTAAGTCTGACAAGCCCTCCCGGTCCGACCAGAGCGAGAGTCGTCATTTGATGATATTCCACGCAAAAAAACAGGCCAAGTGCGAGTCGGACTCGCGCACCGAGGGTTCCGTACAAACCTGTAGGTATAAAATTTAAAATTTAAAAAAACATTTTTATTATATGATGTAACTAAAAATTTACGGTTTTCGCAATTTTTCCTTTATCTGTGCTATAAGACGTTGCTTCGTACCAAATTTCAAAATTCTAGATCGACTGGAAGTACCCTTTAGGTTTTGATTCCCTTGCGAGTTTCGAAAATTTGCGGAAATATGCGGCTTAAACGGCTATATCTTTTGATTGCGTTAGCTTAGAAGTTTGATTTTTTCACAGCTCCAAGGGACAGTAGACTTGAGTATTTGATATAAATTTCAGCTTGATACCTCCACGCGTTCTTGAGAAAAAGGGTCTTGACAGACGGACGGACGGACGGACAACAAAGTGATCCTATAAGGGTTCCGTTTTTTCCTTTTGAGGTGCGGAACCCTAAAAAGAAGAAAATAAGGGGGTATCGTGTTACCCAGTAGTGGGACGTGGTGGTCAGATAGTCACTCCATGGAAAATAATGGTAATCAGCTGCATTCGAATATCAATAGACTACAAACCGACCCCAACATAGCAGGGAAAATTGCTTTGGCATTTAATTGATTTGAATTTTTCTATCGCTATTTTTGTTAAATTAATAACATAACATCACACTTGCACCCTAATTGCGAAACGCACAATTTATCAGAATCTAAATGGGATTGAAGATTATTTCTAAACCATTGCGTCATTTGTTCGTATAAATTGTCGGCTCAGCAACGTTAATAACCCAATGAATGTTGTTTAACTATGAATATTAAACCAATTCCTACCGATAAAAAGTTCCGCAATTACCCTTCTTGTTTCCCCGAAGGGTTGGGCAGAGGTGTACCTACAGTACACCCACATTTCGCCTGTTATGTTTAAGTCCCATGTAATAAATAGGAGGCGAGCCTATTGCCATCAACTGAGAACAAATCCAGACTCCGGGCTGCTACTGAGAAATTCCAGATGGAAAAACCCAATAACACTTTGCTCGACCTGGGAATTGAACCGAGGACCTCTTCCTCAGCAGTAGCGCTTGCTACCACTAGACCAACGAGGCAGTGTTCATTTAATCTTATATATATTATATTTCCTACTAATATTATAAATGAGAAAGTTTGTGAGGATGGATGTATGTGTATGTTTGTTACACTTTCACGAAAAAACTACTCGACGGATTTGGATGAAATTTGGCACACAGATAGTTCATAACCTGGATTAACATATAGGGTACTTTTTATCCCGGTAGTACGTTCTTGCGGGATATTTTCCGACCTCCACGCGGACGAAGCCGCTGGCAAAAGCTAGTATATATATAAAAATGAATCCCTATTTCCCTTGGTCACGCCATCACGCGTGAACGGCTGGACCGATTTCACTTTTTTTTGTTGTGTTTGTATTTGTCAGGAGAAGGTTCTTATGAAAGAAAAAAATTAAAAAATAATTAGAATAATAAACACACTTTCTTTATTAATTATACCAATTCGAATTAAATAGTTATCGTTAAGACAGGACAACGTCTGTCGGGTCAGCTAGTAATTACTATGATTTATTTTTTTCACTAAGTTTTACGGTAGTCTATACCTATGTAGGTATGGGTCACAGCTTTGAATCTATGGCATTTTTTCTCCTGTGTTCTTTCATGTAGAAGTAAAAGAAAAAAAAATTACATCCTGAAAGACCAAAATGAATAAAATCATCGAAATATAGACTCAATATTACCGGTGACTGTACTTCCTCAGTAGGTACCTACAGTAAATAGCTCTTTTGTTTTAGCTCCATTATAGTTAAGACAATGACTTGAATCAGTAGTGCGTCTAGTTGCTTCATTTCCGTGTACAATAGTTTGTATGATGTAATGGAATTCAAGTTGTTTGTTTTCATTTATTTAACACTAATTGTAGCCTGCGACTTCGTCTGCGATTCAGGATGAAAAATAGCTTATATCCCCTTACCCAGGATAGGTCTATCTGTGTGCCAAATTTCATCCAAATCCGTTCAGCTATTTTGGCGTGAAAGCTTTATAAACAATTTTTAGCATAAATGCTGAGTAGAATAAATGCTGTGGAAATGCGTTCCTTGCGAAGCATGTGTGGTGTGACTATGAATGATAGGCTGAGGAATTATGTGATAAGAGAACGGTGTGGTTTAAAAGAAGATGTAGTGACAAAAATTGAAAAAAGTATGCTTAGATGGTTTGGTCATGTTGAGAGGATGAATGAAGGACGGCTCACAAAAGGTATTTACAAGGCAGATGTGAGTGGAAACACCGGGAGGGGACGCCCTAGGAGGACATATAGGGACCTTATTGGTAATGTTCTTCAGAAAGGTCAGGTGCGTAGTACTCGCAACCGGCGTGTGGGTATGAACCTAAACGAGGCAAAAGGAGTGTGTAGAGATCGTAGCAGGTGGCGTTCCGTGGTTTCTGCCTACCCCTATGGGAAAAAGGCGTGATTGTATGTATGTGTATTTTTAGCATTTATAATATTAAGAAGGGAAGTTAGGATATTTTCAAAGTGCAGCCTCGTTGTTCTAGTGGTAGCAAGCGCTACTGAGCGCTGCTGAGTACAAAGTCCTGAATACGATACCCAGGTCCTGACCAAAGAATCAAACCCAGGACCTCATGCTTAGTAACACTACCTGAACCTGACCTACCAAAATACCCAGTAACAATACAGGTACGTGTTACTGGGTATTTCCATCAGGAATTATTATTTAGTGGCCAGTTGATGGCAATAGGCTCGCCCCTATAATATGGGGCTTAAACATAACTGGTAAATGTAACGTTGGTGTACTATAAGGACACCTCTACCTAACCTTTGGGGAAATCAGGCGTTATGTTAGCATCATCAGCCGATATTGTCCCCACTATTAGGACATAGACCTCGTCTCGGTGAGAGGGAGTGGGCCGTAATCCACCACGCGGCCCCAATGCAGGTTGGTAGATGTCACTGGTCTTCGAAATTTCGGTTCTAGGACATGACGGTTTCCTCACGATGTTTTCCTTCACAGTTTTGAGACCGTAAAGCGCCTGCTTACAACTCGTCTGTCAATTATGCTCTCATTGTGTTGTGTTATGATTTAAATTCTTCTGCTTTGTCCAAATAAAAGGTTTAGGCGCATTTGGGCTAATTCTCATTTTGGCAACCGACTCGCTAATGGACTACTTCTCACTTGGGCTACTTCTCACTTGGGCTACTTCTCACTTGGGCTACTTCTCACTTGGGCTACTTCTCACTTGGACTACTTCTCACTTGGGTTACTTCTCATTAGGGCTACTACTCAAAATTTGGGAATGTTTATTGAAATAAGTATTGTCTTTATGTATATAAACATGTTTATTCATTCATAAGAGATCAATTACATTATTTTAAGAATAAAACAACATTAATTGAACCAATGTAATAGGTAAGTATCCAATATTATAAGTACTACTTCTTGTAATTACTTTAGTCTGGTTTGAAATTAACATTTATTTATTTATAACATACACAAATCAATATGACGGCGCGTAGTACACGTAGCGCCATCTGTTATTTCCTACATGATTTTCTAGTAAAGGCACAATACTGCCATCTTATACGTCCACAATAAATATAAGTTATAGATAATAAAGTATATGCACCAGGAAATCATTGTATTTAATAATTCATTAGTTCTAAATACACGAGAGTAATAATTGTCATTATTAATGCATTATTAAAAAAATAAAAAGTTACATTCTTGACTAGGATTAAAATGTGGGTACTAAGTAATTTATGTTATCGAAAATATGGGTGCCTTAATTTTATTTTTTGATCGATAAATTTATTGTCTCAATTATTGTTGTTTAGTATTCGAAAAGATGGAAGTTCAATGTAATTGATCACTTATGAATGAATAAACATGTTTATATACATAAAGACAGTACTTATTTCAATAAACATTCCCAAATTTTGAGTAGTAGCCCTAATGAGAAGTAACCCAAGTGAGAAGTAGTCCAAGTGAGAAGTAGCCCAAGTGAGAAGTAGTCCATTAGCGAGTCGGTTGCCAAAATGAGAATTAGCCCAAATGCGCCTAAACCGCTAATGATTGTCAGGAAGTTCACAATTGGAGGTATGGAATTAGGTTTTTTAACCGAGTAGAAATTGTGATTTAACATTGAACATCAAGGCTGTTCTGAAGGAACACGGGTGGATTTTAGTCAGTAAAAGTCTGAAACGCCCTCCCGCTCCTCCCAGAGCGAGAGAGGTCATTTGATGATTTCCCACCCAAAAAAAAGTAATAACCATACAAAAGACACTCCAAAACTTCGAAGCTCTCCAAGATGATTCCTTGCTCTCTGTTATCAAATAAAATCCAGGTTCTACAAAACTCAAATACTTCTTTTATTCCTTACAAAGTATGTACATCGTAAACTAGTTGTTTAATCGTAGCACTATAACTAAATATGATATCTAAACTAGAAGTGAGCAGTCAGTCTGTCTATCTCGTACAAGTCAGACATTATTTCTTCCACCTTCGTGCCGATCTTTTTGGCGATCTGTAACATAAAGAACATTAAATACATTAATCGTTTATATATTTTTATTTTTTTTGGAATATTTTATCACCTATAAAAACGGTTATGTCAAATAGTGTTTAGGTATAGTGTACCATATAATTGCTTTACGGCCGTTTGTCCACCGCCGTCGGGACGTCACCGAGAATGAGATGACGGCATCGCAATAGCGATATACAGGGTGTTTGGCGCAGGGACCAACAAAAAATTTTGGGGGATTGGGTGGGTCATGTGCTATTTTCACCCATAGACCCCATCTCCTAAGTGGTCCTTGATAAGTATGCCAAATTTCGAGTTAATCCAACGTTTTGAAGAGGGTCAAAATCATGTTCAAAGTTTCCGTCACAAAGGCACATTTCAGGCAAAAAGAACTGTAGGTATTTTGGGACAACAAAATGGGACTCATTAGGGGTTGGATGAAACATAAATAAGTTAGTAGAGTAGTGAGTAGTGTAGTTAGTTGTGTATTATAAGTTTATAATTTATTTATATACAAGTATTCCCATTTTATTTATAACTAGCTTCTGCCAGCGGCTTCGCCCGCGTCGATGTCGAAAAATTCACCATTTCAACCCCCCCATTCACCCAAGAGGGTGAAAGGGGGGGGGGAGGGTTCTTCACCTAAGAAGGAATGGAATATCAAAAAACACTTTTTTAGTGGATACCTAATCCTCGCAAAGAACACACCCTCCAAATTTCACGTCTCCACGACCAGCGGTTTAGGCTGTGCATTGATATATCAGTCAGTCAGTCAGTCACTCAGGACTTTGAATTTTATATATATAGATTAGATATGGGATGTATTTTAATAGAATTTTTCAATCATTGTTCCTCTCAGCCAAAGCTATGTCATCCCTTCACCACCCTTAGTTGACTGGTAGAGAATGCCTAAGGCATTAAGTCCGCCTCTGTACATTTTTGTGTGCTTAAAGTATTAAATAAATAAATAAATAGGAACAGCTTAGAATACTCACGTCCAGCTTCTCCGCGTTGGGCATGGTGGTGTACTGCGTCACCAGGTCTCCGTCTAAGATGCCGCGCGCTGCGCCGCCTCCCACAGTACGTCGGGCCGACTTGTACGTCCTGCACAGTAGCACAACGTATACAAACATGTCACATCACTCACGAACACCTTCACACAGAGTTAGAGTATTGAGTTAAAAGCTTAATGTTGTTGCGGTATTTGTGTTTATTTAATTAAACAGTTTTTTGTATGTTTCGGTAATATTGGTTTTAATTAATTTATCCCGAACCCCAGCTCGTAACAATATATAAGTCTAAGATCTACTCTGTTGATGACATGTGACTAGTAATTTGACCAAGCGTTTTACTCCTGTCAACTTAACATTTGTATGTATTTAAAGTCCACTGAAATTATTGTTTAGTCAATGTTATAGACATTATTTTAAATGACAAATATTGGTATCATCAGTCCTCTTATTTATTTCACTGGACATTAAACATTTTATTTGAACAATATTAACATTAAAATTGCTTTTTCTGTTCCTATTTTTAGTGAGTTGACATTTAATAATTGAGATGTGAGATTTTTATGTTATTTTAATGTTTATGACTTCTGATGTTTTTTACTGTTATTTTATTTTATTATGTAATTTCAAACACGATGAAAATTGTTCATGAATAAATTAAATTGAAACTGATCTTCCTGTTGCCCCATTCGTTAAATTGAACTGACCTGAAGGCCCTGGGGTTGAGTCCGGCGATATGACAGCAGTAGTTATTCATGACATTCTGCAACATTAGCAGTCGGCGGTACATCTTCTCTGTAATAGGCAACACGTAGCCAACTCCACCGTCGAGAGTCGCTGTAGAACAAAGAAATTCAGTTTAATAAATTTGAGATTCGATTTTAAGTTTCATCCGGGTCAAACGATTTTGAAGATTTCATAAATACAAAACCAAATAAGCATAACACTTTATAAACTGCCTCGTTGGTCTAGTGGTCGCGAGTGCTACAGCTGAGCATGTGGTCCTGAGTTCGATCCCGAGTCAGGTAATGTGTTATTGAGTTTATTATTTTTGATTGATGGCAAGTAAGTAAGTAAATTTTATTTGTTTAAACATGGTGTACATACATTGCATGCAAGATAATAAGGAGTTCTTCCTCAGCTGTTTTTTTTTTTCGCGATTTCAGGTTTGGTCCCATAGTAAAAGTTGTTCATAATGATGAGTACAATGATCCTTAAGAGGGTGTGCGTTAATTACGTTACATGTTGTATATTATGTCACCATCAGATTGTAAAACCCGTTGAAATCGTCAAATTGTAAAAGGCATGCGACGAAACGCATCTCGCCCGGTGATTGGTTGAACGTCGTGTGCACCGCGCCGCCATATTTGTTTGTTAAGCATGCCATTACACACCATGGGATCTGAAGGGAAAGGTCATCGCCCACATGTGGGAGTCTCATGGCGACATGGCGGGTACGATTGTCGCAACCCAGCGCAGGGCACGCCACAATTGCGGCGGTAAGTCCCCTCTTTGAGGAGTGGATAGAGAGGCGCCACGGCGTCCTCACCTTCCGCCTGACGCAGGTTCTCACCGGGCATGGGTGCTTCGGTGGGTTCCTGTTTAGGATAAAGCAGGAGGAAACGCCCGGGTGTTTCCATTGTGAAGATCGTCTGGAGGACACGGTGGAGCATACGGTGGAGGTGTGCCCTGCCTGGGCGGAGCACCGCCGTGTCCTCGTGGAGGCGATCGGCGGCGGCGATCTCTCGCGTCCGGCCCTGGTGCGAGCCATGGTACGGAGCGAGAGGGCATGGGAAGCCGTCACCTCCTTCTGCGAAGCAGTAATGCTCGCGAAGGAGGAGGCGGGGCGCGTCAGAGAGTGGCAGTCTCTGCGCCCTCACGTCCCTAGCCGCCGCAGGAGGAGACGCTCCGGGCGTCGGGAGTAGATAGTAGACTCCCGGCCACCGTAGGCGCGAGCTTGCGGGCGGCGAGCAATGGGTAGCTCGCCGCCCGGTAAGGACCAGGCTCGGTTCGACGGCGCGTCCACGGGCGCCTCAAAGAGATATCAGCAATACTGAAGGGGTCTGCTAGGACCGATATCTGCCAGGGTCGCGAGATTGTTCGAAAGAGACACCATGACCCTGGCACATGGGCAACTGAAGGAACACGGGTAGGTTTTAGTCAGTTAAAGTCTGACACGCCCGGGAGCCGACCGAGCGGGAGACGTCATTTGATGATTTCCCACCAAAAAAAAAAGCTGATATATATAAGCTAAATGCGCGGTAAACTCTGTTTGCCAGGATTTTGCGTGATGTCAGTGTATGTAGCGGTGTAGATGTCGCTGCACTTCCATCCATCACTGATATGACAATGAGTCATATAGTACGATGTAAATAACTCACTAAACCGTAAGTGAACCGTTAGTGTTTCGTGCAGTGTATATGTGCGCGTGAACATAAAGAATACCACCACCCCATTTCTAACCGTGCGTGTCGTAAGAGGCGACTAAGGGACTTACTAGAGAATGGGCAGCAGCGTTCTCTATGCATTTTACCATCATACTGCGATCGCCAAGCCGCCTGCCAAGCGTGGCGATTATGGCAAACTCCCCCAATTGGAGGAGGCCTATGTCCAACATTGGACGTTTTTCGGCTGAAATAATGATGATGATGAACTCACTGAACATGGTGACGTGCCGCTTGTGCGTGGTGGTGGGCACGTGGCGCGCGGCGATGCGGAACATCGCGTTGACCTGCTGGCCCAGGTGGTAGTCACTCTTGCGGATGAGGCGCTGGCCTGGAATATTCAAGTAAAGGTTTGTAGAAAAACATTATTGATATCTACATGATGCTTTTTAAATACAAAATAGGTACGCACACTCACATGCACATACACTCTCCCAACGAACACTCACAACTACTCGCAAACGCACTCTAAAACTCACATGCACACTCACATACACACGCACTCTCACACACACAGTTACACTCACAAGCACAGTCACTCTCATAATCAGACGCACACTCACACGCAATCACACACTCACGCACACTCTTAATTACACGCACACGCAGTCTCACACTCTTAATTATACACACACGCAATCTCAAACTCTTAATTACACGCACACGCAGTCTCACACTCTTAATTACACTCACACGCAGTGTCACAGTCACAAGCACACGCACAAGTACTGCCACTCACATGCACACGTACACACAGTGCTCCGACTGTGCTGTTGCCTGGCTCGGTACAGAGTCCCTGCGCATACGCACACATGCACAACGTCTTTTTACACTTGTTAACCGCAAGTAAAGCGTCTCTTCGTTAGATACAATACTTCAACTCAGGGAACTCGCAGACGACCTTTAGCCAATTTTAATGAAATTATTACTTTAAGGCTGTTGGGTTCAGTAGTACTCACTTTATACATATGCGATAATATAACCAAAACTAAAACCAACCAACCACCTGAGAGCAACTACGGAATTGATAAAAATCTTTATTTATATATAAAAATTGTAATTTTTTTTATGAATTCCGTAGGTCCTGCTCTACACTAGTGAATAATTAATTTGGAGCTTGCATACAAAGATCAAAAAGCTAAACAAAAGTAAAAGAAATAATAACATTAAAAGTATTCTAATATGCATAATAGAAAAAGATTTAAATTTTACTGAAGGTGTTGAGTGGGAGGGCAGTATTTGCTCGCACGAGTGTAAGTAGTAGTGTCAGTAAGAGTCTGTGTGTGTATGTGTGTAGGAAGGAGCGTAAGGGAGAGGAAGGAGAGTAAGAGAGAGAAATAAGAAATATATAGGGACATACCTCCATAGCTCTCCCTGGCTTGCGGCTGGTACATGAACAGCGCGAGGTTCCCTTCCGCCTCGCTCACTAGGAAGCCGAGCGTTGTGTTGTCCACCATGAACTCCATGTCTAATATCTGTAAGAAAATAAATTTTCTTTTTTAACTTTCTATATATTATCTTGGGGAAAAAGTCTTTTCGCATTATAGTATGTATGAACTTGTAATAAAATCTCTTTGGCTATATATTTGTATCTGGCTGGTTTTGGTATCATTGAAAGTTTAAATTTTAAAGAACATAATTCCAAATTCAAATTAGGAAAATGTGTGATTTTCATTTGTTTTTCGTACCGTCAAGATGAGTGAATCTAATGAAGAAATTCGATACATTTTAAAATTTTACTACAAAAAAGGTAAAAATGCAACGCAAGCCGCGAAAAAAATTTGCGATGTTTATGGACCTAGTGTAGTGTCTGTGAGAGTAGCACAAATTTGGTTTAAGCGTTTTCAATCCGGAAATTTTAATGTCAAAGATGCACTTCGCTCTGGTCGCCTAAATTTTACGGATAAAATGGATGCCATTTTTGAAAAAGTGGAGCAAGATCGGCATACCAGTAGTGACGACGTAGCTGAAGAACTGGAAATGGACCACAAAACAGTTTTGGCGCATTTGAAAAAAACTGGGTACACAAAAAAGCTCGACATTTGGGTACCTCACGAGCTCACTGAAAGAAACCTAATGAACCGTGTACTCATTTGTGATTCTTTATTACGACGTAATGAAACCGAACCAATTTGAAGAAGCTGATAACTGGTGATGAAAAGTGGATCACGTATGACAAGAACGTGCGAAAAAGGTCGTGGTCAAAGGCCGGTCAGGCTTCACAGACTGTGGCGAATCCCGGGTTAACTCGCAACAAGGTGATGCTGTGTGTGTGGTGGGATTGGAAGGGCATTATTCATTATGAGCTGTTACCACCAGGCAGGACCTTCGATTCTGAACTCTACTGCGAACAACTGATTAGATTAAAGCAAGAAGTTGAGAGAAAGCGGCCGGAATTAATCAACAGAAGGGGTGTGGTTTTTCATCATGATAACGCTAGACCTCACACATCTTTAGCCACCCAACAAAAATTAAGAGAGTTTGGCTGGGAGGTGTTAATGCATCCGCCGTATAGTCCTGGCCTTGCACCTTCAGATTTCCACCTGTTTCGGTCTCTTCAGAATTCTTTAGGCAGTGTCAGGTTAACATCACGAGAGGACTGCCAAAACCACTTGTCGCGGTATTTTGACCAGAAGTCCCAAAATTTCTATAGCAATGGGATCATGTCCCTACCTTCAAGATGGCAAAAAGTTATCGAACAAAATGGTACCTACATACTTTAGTTTAATGTAAATAAACTTTATTAAAAAATGTTTTGAATTTTCTTAAAAAATGCGAAGAAACTTTTTCCCCAACCTATTATTTATCTTAAGCAAGTATGTCAAACGATATGTTCCATGTGATGTCGGACGTAAAGAATAGAACCAACCTAAGAGAGAGAAATAAGAAATATATAGGGACATACCTCCATAGCTCTCCCTGGCGGACCAGAACCAACCCATTTCTTCCCGTGAACGTCGTAAAACGTGACTAAGGGATTTATTCAAGAATAGGCAGCAGCGTTCTCTTTGCATTTTACCACCATACTGCGATCGCCAATCCGCCCGCCAAGCGTGGTGATTACGGCAACTCCGCGAAATTGGGAGAGGCCAATGACCAACAGTGGACGTTTTTCAGCAGAAAACATGATGATAACAACGGATAAGTCGTGGCGAAACTATTCCCAAGTAGCACAGAACTGCATTATAAATTGTCACATAAGGCCCACAGCGGTACTCTGAGCATTTACATAGAGTTATTAGTATTCACCCGGGGTGTAACAGCTGTTTAGAAAAATACGTGGCCAACTATAATGCTATTTGCTGTACAGTAATTCTATTAAGCACCACAAACACGCCACAAAGTCACTGTTATTCAGCGCTTAGTAGTGCAGTACCCTATCAGCTGTAAGTTTTCTGAATAATAGCCCACACGTGTACTATACAACCGTTGCATTTTAAGAGAGAACATGTAACCCACTATAATGTAATCAGTTACTTTGTGAACTTATTTAACAAAAATTTAATGCTTTATGCTGCATACAGGTTCACTTTTCCCCTATTAGTCAGTTGTTACCATACACTCGAATAACAGCATGCATCGAAGTGTCGGCATGCGCGAATGGAACATTGGACGCGACGGGTTCCGTATATTATATTTATAAAAAAATAAATAAAATGAAATCAATTTATTTCAGATATAACCCATATTACAAAAAATAAGATAAAAGTAACAACGCTGCAGCAGAAAACAATAAAATGTTATTAACAAACTAAAAATATATGTCACTTAGTTGAAATAAAAACAAATGTCAAATTTACGTCGGATTTAAATTAAAGTAACAATAAATAATAATTGCACATATTGACAAAACAATACAAAAAAGCCTTTATAAATAGAGATCAGTGTGTTTGGTGACATTAGGCTGAGTAGGTACTCTCTGCTACAAAAATCTTCTTATAACCTACACATTTTCGGGACTAATATGGTTGCTACAAAATTAATATTGGTATGTTTCTGGTACTTTCTTAAAAATGAAGAAGATTTATTAAGAGAAATCCAAGGTTTTTTTAATTATAATACATAAATTAATTTCGAGAGTTTTTAAGATTCCAGATTTCGACAATTATTATCAGAGGTAGTCAGTTAGGAAATACCAGTACAGTTAGCATCTAAAAAAACAACGTAATTTTCTTTATGTTTATTTAATTTTCCCTTTTTAAAGAACAATTTACGGTGTACCACCCTGGTCCAGGCCTTGAATTTTCATCTTTTTATAATTTCAAGGAGTATAAAAGTACTTCTCGGTGGCCACCATAGAATTTCCTTAGTTTTCCACGATGCAGGAACGACTGTTAGATCGACAACATCGCTCTCTATAGTCTGAACTATTTTGAAAAGCTTGTTCTGTAAAAAACAAGAGAAATATATTTATTATAATAGAAGTATCATTTCCTTAAAATGACAACACTACCTATACAGTTTTTGAGGAAAAAAAACCACAAGATATAATATCATATTAAATACCTAAACATAACGTAACATAATAATTATATACAAAACATCTACAGACACAAACACAGAGGACCCACTTTACTACCTACCAAAATAGCAGGAATTAAGTCGATCGCAACTTATTTACTTTTATTCGCAACCCTAAATTGAAATGATATTGTTCATCTATCGTAGAATACGAACGACCAACCCAGTTGCGATTTAGCGATAAACTGATGATCTATGTAAACAAATAATGCGACATGACGTCGTCACCGCGCCGCGCGCCGGCGCGGGCGTGTGAACGATAGCGTTGCATGCACCATGTTGCAGATCAAGCGAAATGTTTCATAAAAAATACTTTTCGCGTCGCATAAATACTGTGCGTATGGCATGTTAATTTCAATTTCATATGGAAGTAATTAATTATTATTAGGCCAGAAGAATACATTATTTATAGATAGGTATCTACTAAGTTATAGGTATTTCGTCGCATATTGAATAAAAAAATAACTTATGTATTATACATACCCATAATTAAATTATAATATCAGCTACTTAAATTACAATTTTAATTAAATACTTATCGTCAAATAACAACTAAAAAAAGGAACAAAATGGCTTTAAACGAACCACGGCGGAACCCTAAAAGCTTGGATCCATAAAGGTAGTTATCAAGGTAACTGATGCAAATGTGAACCAATATAACTCTCCTAATCGATCCATGTCTGATTTGTATTCCACAAGTGCCAAACTATTTTACTCTTTGCTGAATTAAAGGCCACATGTGAACACCCGTACAGACCTTAGCATTATATTAACATTAAAACTGTTCACTTGCCATCCGCCATATTCACTGCGTTACTGTGTATTATTATAAAATTTTATCTTTAAATTTTTGTTTATTTTATAGGGTATCAGTCGTAATTAATTTGGATTACAAATTAATTACACGAAAACAGTTTTTTTTGTTTTCTTTGTACTAAAACAAACAAATTTATTTTATATTCATTCAATTTTTGTTACTTTTCTTTTAGTATTTAGTGGTATTCCGAAGGCGCGTGAAAATTTTGAACTAAATATGTATGGTATTTGACAGTAAAGTTACCTTCCCAATAAGATTTGAAATATAATAGCAGGAAATCGAAGTTTAACTTACCTTAAATTTTATGTTTATTTTCAGAATGGCTCCTGAGATCTTGCACACAACGATACACTTCATGTTTTACAATTTGACAGTTCATATTAAAGAAAAATAAATAATATTGAGTTATTGCATTCCACAATTTCGCTCAGTGTGTCATTTCAGCTGTTTAAAAGTACACACAATGTACACATTCGTCTTCCTTGCTGTATAGTAAGTCACACGTGCCTTGTTAATCAGGCAATATTCAGCTCTTGAGGTGACTGTTACACACATAAATGCTACTATAATGTTATTATAATGCAATTATTTATCAATAGGAACTCTTACTCAGCTATGTGCTGAATAATTTGTGCCCAAATTAGAGTTATATCATCTGAGGATGCGCTGTCTACGCTATTATTCAGCAACTAATGCATTCACTGTGCACTGTTAAAATGCTGTTAACCAGCACTTTTGTGCTACTTGGGTTGTGGTTTTGCTGTTATTGTTTCGCGTAGATGTGATACCCATCTGGACAGTAACAGTGAGTATCAGCACGTACCTGAGCACTCCTCAGGTCCCGCGACACGAGCGAGAGCGTCCTGTGCTGGTGCTGGTAGCGCAGCAGTGAGATGGACTTGTACACGTCGGCTACCAGCACCAAGTTCTTCACAGCCAGCATCTTGTGCACGTAGATCTGCGTGTCGATGAACGCGACGCCCACCAGGTCGTTGTCTTTTAGTTGCCAGATATAGATCTGTGGATGAAATATTATTATTATTTTAGTAAAGTTAAGTTTTTTTTTAATTTTGAAACATAACATCACGCCTGTACCGTGTGGTGCCGGACGTAAAGAATAACACCACCCCATTTCTTCCCGTGGGTGTCGTAAAAGGCGACTAAGAGACTTACTAGAGAATGGGCAGCAGCGTTCTCTATGCATTTAACCACCATACTGCGATCGCCAACCCGCCTGCCAAGCGTGGCGATTATGGCAAAGCCCCCCAAATTGGGGGAGGCCTAAGTCCAGCAGTGAACGTCTTACGGCTGAAATGATGATGATGAACATCACGCCTTGTTTCTCCGTAGGGTCAGGCAGAGACAATAAATAACAAGAAATATATGGTATTTTTTGTCGGACCCATTATAGAACCTTGTGGTACTACCGTATTTTCTTTTAAACGTATATCGTTCCAATAAGATTTTACTTAATAGATACCAACAGACTTAACAGATATAGATAGAGGTCACCTATGCCGCTTTATTCATGTGTCAGTAGTCTTATTTGTTTTTTATGATTTACTCAATTAAATGCATTGGGGAGATCGCTAAAAATTATTGCAACAGGTTGGGAGTCTTCTTACAGGATTAATAAGTCACTTCCCAAAAACTTCCACCGGTTAGCTTACCAAAACGTGATATGTTAATCACTTTGGGCTTTGAACATTGTCGTATATACACCGTCATATTTTAGTCGTCTCACAACGGCAACCCACTTCATGTAACCAATGACTACTACACATCCATAAGAAAAAAAATAATGGAAAAAAAGCGTGGGGTGCTTTTTAAGGTATTTTTTTATTGATATCAGGCACCCCACGCTTTTTTTCCATTATTTTGTACTTTTTAGTTTGGTTTTCAATGAAAGCGTGTTTTTTAGTTTTTTTAAACTATTATTTATTTTCTATTTTTAGGGTGTTTCGAATTTTGAGACGTATGTCAGCGTAGTTTGCGACGTATGTCAGCGTAGTTTTCGAAGACAGTTTTTTTTGCTGTCCTGGTAACCCTGGCAAGGATAATGGCACAAATTAGTTTGTGACGTATGTCAGCGTAGTTTTCGAAGACAGTTTTTTTGCTGTCCTGGTAACCCTGGCAAGGATAATGGCACAAATTTATGAAATTATTGCATTGTCATCGGTCCTTGACAGGTGTGCAAAGTTTGAATGAAATCTGGTCGTTTAAAGTGGGTCAAAATCGCGCTATAAGGAGTCGGTTACAAACAAATATACAAACATACTAACATACAAACATACAAGTGAAGCTAATATAAAGCGTGTAAAAAATAAATAATAGTTTTAAAAAAAAACTAAAAAACACGCTTCCATTGAAAACTAAACTAAAAAGTACAAAATAATGGAAAAAAAGCGTGGGGTGCTTTTTAAGGTATTTTTTTGTTGATATCAGGCACCCTACGCTTTTTTTCCATTATTTTGTACTTTTTAGTTTAGTTTTCAATGGAAGCGTGTTTTTTAGTTTTTTTTAAACTATTATTTATTTTCAATTTTTTAGGTGTTTTTAGGGTGTTTCGAATTTTGAGACGAATGTCAGCGTAGTTTGTGATAGCTTTTTGCTGTCCTGGTAACCCTGGCAAGGATAATGGCACAAATTTATGAAATTATTGCATTGTCATCGGTCCTTGACAGTTGTGCAAAGTTTGAATGAAATCTGGTCGTTTAAAGTGGGTCAAAATCGCGCTATAAGGAGTCGGTTACAAACAAACATACAAATATACAAACATACAAATATACAAATATACAAACATACAAGTGAAGCTAATATAAAGCGTGTAAAAAGATTATACATCGAAAAAACAACTATTCAAAACCTTCTTTAATTCCTTAATACTATTAGTAAATTCAAATCAAATTCAAATAATTTTATTTTCTCTTCACAAACAATGACATAGAAGCTTAAAACTATATGACACTAGTTTGTGAGAGACTGGTGTCTGCACTAGGAAAACCTGCATAGCAGATCACCAGGGTCACACCACAACGGTATATTAACATTTTCAGTTATTTGCTAAAATGTGAAGGGATAGTGCATAATTTAATATCAGTGATGACCAAATTAAAAACAATAAATCAAAGATAAAAATTAAGTGGTGAAACTAGCGGGATACACTATTTAGGATGAGTTTGTAATTCCTCAGTTGCTTTATAATCTAGATTTTGGAGCCTTTCAACTAGAGTACTCTTACATGCCTTTTTAGTTAGGTGATACATTTTTGTAATACGATTTATTTTGTTATATAAGTGGGAGCCTAAGAAAGTAAAAAATCTTTGAGAGAAGCTCGTTCTTAGACCTTTAGTAGTACTGCATACGGAGTATTTTCTGCGTTTTCCTGATATAGAGAGGGGGTCAATTATTAAGGAGGAGTGCTTCTTGAGAACAGTGTATAAAATAAAAAGTTGCCTTACTGATAAGACTTTGAAGTGTTTGTAAAGATTTGCCGTAGGAAATAAGTATGGCAGAAAATAAGCCACCTTAAGTACCACCCGTTGGGCTCTTTCCAATTTTAGGATGTTCGATTTTGGAGCACCACCCCATGAAGTTATGCAGTATGTCAGAAGAGACTCACACATTGCATAATATACCCACCTAATAACATCCACGTCAGCTACGTGCCGTAGATTTTTTAAAAGAAATATTAGTTTGCGAATTCGCGACGTGAGGCTGTCTATTTGTGGTTGGAAAGTTAAATTGTTATCTATTATAATTGCAAAATATTTAATCAAGGTAGACTTTTCCTGCCAGGGTCGCGAGATTGTTCGAAAGAGATACCGTGACCCTGGCACATGGGCAACTGAAGGGACACGGGTGGGTTTTAGTCAGTAAAAGTCTGACACGCCCTCCCGCTCCACCCAGAGCGGGAGAGGTCATTTGATTTCTCATCCAGAAAAAAAAAAGGTAGACTTTTGGAGCACGGGACAGGAGCAGGTGTTAGAAATTGTGTCAATGCAAGAGTGCGCTTTAATATGGAAATGGGATAGCAATCCATTGGATTTGTTAGTGAGGGAGAAAGCTAAATACTTAGTTTTATCAACATTAAGGGTAAGGGCATTATTTTTTAGCCATGCCAGGACCGTATCAAAACATTTTTGTGCATAATTGTAGACATCAGCCCAGCGGTGAAAAGTAGTGCCGTGTCATTAGCAAAAGAAATGATTTTACCATGGTGTAGTTGTAAGCTACAGAGATCATTAATGTAGGCAAGGAAAAGGGAGGGCCCGATCACACTTCCCTGAGGCACACCAAAAGTAACAGGTAGATCATCACTAATATAGCTTCCTATTTTAACCCTCTGGAATCTGTCAGACAAATAGTCTCGGAAGAGTTTTAATGGTAGACCCCTGATTCCCATGTTTTCCAGTTTGTTTAACAGGTTGGGTACAGAGACTGTATCAAACGCTTTGGCCAAGTCAAGGAAAATGACAATTGCCTTCTTTTTACTATCAAGACCGTGAACGAGATGATCTGTCAGCTCATGAACAGCGTCGGCACAAGATTTTCCAGCCCTGAATCCAAATTGACACTGTAAAATAAGGTTATTACGTTCAAGGTATCCGGTAAGTCTGCTGTTCATGAGGCGTTCTAAAAAACTAGTAAATAAATCCAACTCGACATCCTGACACACCATATTAAAAGTACGACAAGCTCTTATCATATACGAGTTCTGTCTGTAAATAGTTCTGACGTGAGGCACATGGAGAAGACGTGGTTTCCGAAAAAGTGCACCCCGTACGCGAAGCCCGGTTTTGTTCACCAGCTCAGGGACGTCAGTAGACCCGTTCATAACACTAAATAAGAAAGCGAGATCTGCTATTTTCCTGTGCTCGTGAAGAGGCAGAATATGTTTTTGTTTTTTACGCAAATACACAACGTGCCGACATCTCTCGACACCCGTCAGTCGGAGGATCCCCTCTTTTATATAGAAGATGACATGACGTCACTGCAATACTTAGTTCGCAAGTAACGGTAGATGTGAGTACAATGATGCAGCGGCTAGTACCTTCTGTCCGACGGCAGAGATGAGGTAGCCCAGCACCTGTGTGAGCGCGGTGACGGGTCCCTTCTGCTCCTTGGCGTACAGCTCCTTGAAGCGGTTCTTGGTGAGCGGCTGGCCCGGCTCCGGCACCACGTCTATTATGTCGTAGATTATTATCTGGGAATTAAAGGAAATGGGTTAAAAAAACATATGTTTGAACCAAGTAACAATGGTGGCCCAGTGTGAACCCAGGCGCTTGACTTTGTATAAATAATTTCATCACCACTGCTATCGAAACGGTGAAGGTAAACATCGTGAGGAAACCGGCATGTCCTAGAACCGAAATTCGAAGATCTGTGACATCGACCCACTCCCTCTTACAGAGGAGAGATATGCCCCAGCAGTGGACTAATTTTTTTTTAAATAGTTAATCAAGACTGTACAACACCCGATTGCATTTATGAACTTCTACATTGTCATGACGCCTGATTTGCGACAGAAAATTATACGACGACATTGCAGAGGATAATATAACAACAATTATAATGTGGAAATTATGTTAAGCTAAGTTATATATTATAAATTAAAAACTAACATGGAACAGTGGACTCTTTTGCTTATTTTCTGTCACAAAACTCCAAACATATTTTATTAAGTTTAACCAAAAACAAAACGTGATTCTAAACTACTTTTAAAAGCATGGTTTCTTTTTTTATATTGTTAATAATAATAATGAACTCACTCTTCCCCTTGAAGTGATATCTTCACTATAGTTGTAGTTAGTTCCTATGGCAATGTAACCTCTCAGTCCGGACCTGAAATAGAGAAAAAAAAACGCATATTTTGTTATCGTGCGAATATAAGGGCTGACTACTGCGGAGAATTATCCTAATCCACGGAAAATACTTTTGAAGAAAGAAAAAGGGTAAATTAATTAATTTTCTCTCACTTCTTCTATCTATCTTTAACCGACTTCAAAAAGGAGGAGGTTCTCAATTCGGATGTTTTTTTTTTTTTAATGTATGTTCGGCCATAACTCCGTCACATATAGACGGATTTACAAAATTCTTTTTTGTTTGAAAGAGGTTTATTCTGAAATGGTCCCATATAAATTTCATATAGATCTGATGATGAGTTCCAGAGATAAACACCGGAACTCTTTAAAAAATGACAGCAAATCAACCGCGATTTCTGCTATCGCATAAATATGCATTGTTTGTTTGGAATTAGTGCGGGGTGGATACCACAACTAAAAATTTAAAAATAAAAACTTTTTTACAAAAAAAAACAACCGACTTCCTTAAAAACACTACAAAGTGAAAAATAACTTTAATTTCGGAAGTCGGTGGCAAAAAAACCATAAATACAGATCCTAAGACACCGACTTCCGAAATTAAAGTTATTTTTCACTTTGTATTGTTTTTAAGGAAGTCGGTTGTTTTTTTTTTTGTATAAAAGTTTTTATTTTAGTAAATTTACAGACTACACTTACCTAGTTCCTTCATAAGACAGCGAGACGTTCTTCAGGCACGTGACATGTTCCCACTCGTCGAGCTCTATCCGCGTGTTGGGGATGATCTCCCACGAGACAGGTGAGAACAGGGTCACGAAGAACTTGTCTTGCAGTGGGTAGGGGAACCTGGAACACAAATATACTCGAATTTAGTACATGATATGAGGTTTAATGACGCTTTTTAATGGACACTATCTTAAGAGGCCCCATATGGTGCCGAACATAAAGAATAGCATCACCCCAATTCTTCCCATGAGTGTCGTAAAAGGCAACTATGAGACTTACTAGAGAATGTGCAGCAGTGTTCTGTATGCATTTTATCATCATATTGCGATCGCCAACCCGCCTGACAAGCGTGGCGATTATATCAAACCACCTAAATTGGCCTCCTGCCTATGCCAGCAGTAGACGTCTTACTAGGCTGAAACGATGATGAGCACGAATGTTAGTAAAAACAGAGATAGAGTGCTGACCTGTCGCCCTTGACGTCTTGGCTCTTCTCCTTGTCCTCGCCGTTGAACTTGTAGTAGGAGGGCGTGGGCACGTGCGTGGAGCCCACGAGGCAGTAGGTCTTGGACTCCACGTGGAACGTCACGAAGTGCGGCGTCACGCGCAGCGGCACCTTGCGCACCGGCCACGCCGCGTCGTACGACAGGTGCGTGGCCAGCGCGCTGATGCGCAGCGACGACTGCGCAACACATTCTATTATATATCTTGCGCACCGGCCACGCCGCGTCGTACGACAGGTGCGTGGCCAGCGCGCTGATGCGCAGCGACGACTGCGCAACACATTCTATTATATATCTTGCGCACCGGCCACGCCGCGTCGTACGACAGGTGCGTGGCCAGCGCGCTGATGCGCAGCGACGACTGCGCAACACATTCTATTATATATCTTGCGCACCGGCCACGCCGCGTCGTACGACAGGTGCGTGGCCAGCGCGCTGATGCGCAGCGACGACTGCGCAACACATTCTATTATATATCTTGCGCACCGGCCACGCCGCGTCATACGACAGGTGCGTGGCCAGCGCGCTGATGCGCAGCGACGACTGCGCAACACATTCTATTATATATCTTGCGCACCGGCCACGCCGCGTCGTACGACAGGTGCGTGGCCAGCGCGCTGATGCGCAGCGACGACTGCGCAACACATTCTATTATATATCTTGCGCACCGGCCACGCCGCGTCGTACGACAGGTGCGTGGCCAGCGCGCTGATGCGCAGCGACGACTCAAATCAAATCAAATCAAATCAAATCAAATCACATTTATTTGTAAATGTAGGTTAAAAATTACAATAGGATGTTATAAGAAGATGCACAGTTCGCTACATTTTACCCGAGAGCATACAAATAAAACTAAAAGTTAGTTGTGTCGATATCATAGACACACAATTAAAATAAAATAATTAAAATACTTATACACTAACACACAATTTCTAACACACAATTAACACCTACATACAGTTCTACACAATTAGCAATATCAGTATCATAATAATGTAAACACAAGCACAAGAATATAAGACAGTGCAACCTAAAATATTCGTAAGTCTGAAAATAAGGAAACATACATTTCAACAACATCTAAACCAATGAGGAGAAAAAAAAAAATATAATTGTAACATACTAAATATCAGTGGTGTCCTCCATAAACTCAGCTGTGGAGTAATAACATTTATAAATTAAAAATTGTTTCAGTTTCTTTTTAAACATGTCAATATTGAGATTTTTTATCGGTCGAGGAATTTTATTGTAAATAACTGGAGCCATTCGATAAATACTTTTACGTAGGAGGGCTGTTTTACAACGATCAACACAAAGAATGCTCGAATCCCTTTTCCTTAACCTTGGGTCAGCTGGGGCTCTTATTTCGAAAAGCTGTGGGTTTGTCTTAACAAACACTGCCACCTCAAAAATGTACAATGATGGTAATGTAAGAATTTTCAAGGATTCAAAATATGGTTTACAACTTTCCCTTGAGTGTATATTACCCAAAGCGCGTACGCATTTTTTTTGTGCAATGAAAACGTACTTAGTGTCAGTCGAATTACCCCAGAACACGACTCCATATCTTAGAACGGATTCTACATAGCTGTGGTAGGCAACAAGCACGGCGTCAGGGTTTACAAATTTGGACAGTTTATGAAGAGCAAAAGCAAAACTGTTAAGTTTTTTACAAATTTCTTCAACATGTGGTTTCCACGTAAGTTGACTGTCTATTATTAACCCTAAGAACTTCGTTTTATCCGTTTTTGTAATTGAATGTCCATTGTGACTAATATTTACTGGTAGTTGTCGTTGTCGCTGACTAAAATGCATTATACACGTCTTTTCTAAATTAATTTTTAAATTATTTGCCTGTAACCAATCTATAGCTTGCTTTAGCGTGTCATTAATTTCTTGTTCATAATTATCGTAATCATCTTTTTTTATCATAATTGTACAGTCATCAGCAAATAGTACTGTTGGATGATTGATGCTTTTTGGAAGATCATTTATGTACACCAGAAACAGTGGGGGACCCAATACGCTTCCCTGAGGTACACCGTACTTCACCCTTCTAAGTTTTGACCGATATATCATTTCTCGTTTGGTTTTAATATTTATATTTGTTATTTCTGTGCATTGTTGCCGGTTGCTTAAATATGATGTAATAAGATTAAGACCATTGCCGCGAATTCCACATCTTTCGAGTTTGTCAATAAGTAAAGTATGATCAACATGATCGAAGGCTTTCGTCATGTCCATATACAGGGCACAAATGGGTAGTGTGTTATCTACACTTGACATAATTTTCTTGAGAAAATCATAAATAGCAACATTGATTGACTTATTTTTTCTAAAACCTTTTTGTTCATCAACCAGTACATTCTTACTTTCGAGAAAATTGTACAATCGGTGATGTATTATTTTTTCTATGACTTTCGAGAATATCGGTATTAATGCCACTGGTCGATAATTTTTAATTGAAGTCCTCTCCCCTTTCTTATACAACGGCTTAATAATAGATACTTTTAATTTATCTGGGAAGACTCCTTTTTCAAAGCATAAGTTTATAATATGAGATAGTGGATGACAAATAATATGATGGACTTTCTTTATAATGTTTGTTGTTATATTATCATTTCCTGTACTTTTAGTATTTTTGAGAGATTGAATCGTTTTCGATACCTCGTCTGGCGTAGTTGGAGTTAAAAAAATCGAGTGATTGAGTCTGTCTATGTGTGGTTGTGGTAGTTTATTGCAACTTGAATCAATTTGATCAGTGTAAAAGTCATTGAATGCATTGCAGATGTCTTTCGATTTTACTATTTCTTTATTATCATGGATAATTTTCGCTATTGGTTCATGAGGGAAATCAATCTTGCTGTCATTAATTATTTTCCAAGTTGCTTTGCTCTTATTATTAGATGTCTTAATATAATGATTATTTTGTACATATTTTGTTAGTCTTATAATTTTTTTATATCGAGCTGTATATGAAGTATAAATTGTTTTATTGCTCTCAGTTTTGGTTTTCCGGTATTGCCAAAGTAGTTTGCGTTTTATTTTGCTGCACCTTTTTATGCCCTTGGATATCCATTTTTGCCTTTTGTGAATAGACTTCCTTACAATTTTTATCGGGAAACATAGGTCGTAAAATATTTTAAATATGCCTATAAAGTAGTCGTATGCTAAATTTGGGTCATTTACTTCATAAGCTTCACTGAAACTTAAGTTTGCAATACACTCAATAAACTTTTCTGTATATTCAGAAGAGAAGTCTCTTATTTGAATTTTCCACGAATGAATTGAACACGTTTTTTTTACATTGCATTTTAATATCTGCGCAGTGTGGTCCGATAGTGCAGTCTCAATTACCTCTCCGTTGTTACCACGAGCATTATGAAATATATTGTCAATACAGGTTCCGCTAGATAAACGAGTAGGTTGTTTAGTAAGTATTTTGAGGTTAAATCCGTAAACTGTATTTATAAATGTCTTGGTAACGTGATCATTTTTTAAAATATTTATGTTGTAATCGCCGCAAATAATTATTGTTTGATTAGTTTTCTTATTTGTAATAAGGGAGAGTATATTTTCAAGCGTTTCGAAAAAAAGAGAGAGATGAATCTTTATATGGGTATTTTTCGGAACCCTATAAATACAGACAACAGTTACATTATGTTGCGTGAGTTCTATGCCACAACATTCAATAATATTAATTTTAGATAATTTTTTTACATCTTTTAAAATGTTGAACTCATGAATATTTCTAAGTAAAATACACGCGCCACCTCTTCTATTATCTCTATAAAAACTTTCAGCCAATTTGTAATCCGGTAATGTGAGCATGTTTTCATCGCCTAGTACCATATTATGCTCAGTAACACACAAAACATCAATTGTTTTATTTAACTTAGAAAGTTCCGCTAGCTGAACCGTCAGCATATCCGCTTTATTAATTAGCCCTGCTATATTTTGGTGCATGACATTTATATAATTATAGACGAAAAAAATTCTTATCTGAATTACGGATGGCATTATCTAATGGACCAGTGCTATCTACCCTTTTTGTATCTTCGGTTTTTGTGACGGAAAAGAATTCTGTTATTCTTTTTTGTCGTGACGTGTGTTTGAGCCCAATGTCGTTGTTATTTTGTTTATTTGTTTTTATTTGACATTTAATTTCAGTATTACATGGTATAAATTTATTATTATAATCAATTGTATCCACAACTAAATTTATTTTGGAACAAATATTTTGGATATACTCATATCTATTATGATAGATTCTGTTAAGCTGAACAAAGTTACAATGTTTAAACCTACTTGATACACCACGAATGAGGTTATTAAGATTTTTCTCACTAAGAAATCGATTCTCACAAACCGAAAGTAATATTACAGACGCTTTTGTTTGTTTCAGTATACAATACAGCTCATGTGATATTTTTTGTGGATCAGTGTCTTCTTCCCCTACACACAACACCAGCTTGTCATGTTCCGTGAGTTGGAGCGCGTCACAAGAATGCGTAAAGACTTCCATCAGCGCTTCAGGGTATATTAATCCCTGTATGTTATATTTATCATAGTTGCTGTTCAATCTAGACCGCAATAGTTCTACTGCTAGGCCACGGCACTGATTGCCTCCAATTATCATTATTTTCTTTGAAGTTGCCTTGGCGTTTTGGTTGAGAATTGGTTCTGCTTCTGGTTGTAGGCACTTTAGGCTAATCTTGATGCCTTTTGAAGTTACAGTACAGTTTTCTGTTTCAGTTTGCAGGGTAATACCTAGGTTTTCAGATGCGGTTAAACTACACCTTTCTTTTGAATTATTTATAATCGTCTCGTTATTACTTATGATTGTCTTTAGTGAACTATTCTCAGACAATATGTTTTTTAATTCCTTCTCCATTGAAGATATTTTTTCTTCCATTGCCTTTACTAGTGCCTCTAATTCTTCTAATGTCTTTCTTTCATTAGTCTGCAAACTCTGGTCACTTCTATGGGGCTGGCTGTTTGATATAAAGGATGGGAACGCACCGTCTTCATCCTCAGGTTGCGTAGTACGACTTTCTGCCTGATTCGGCTTCAAGTTTGATTGCAACTTTTCGTTCTCATCCTGGGAGTCACTTTTAAGAAGTGAAGCAGTCATGGGACTGTAAGTAAAACTATCCACGAGTCGTCGCCTCGTTGCTTTTGTAAGGCTGGAGGACATATTTTTCTTGAATGAAGATAGTGGACTTGTACAAATCTGTTTTAGTATTGCCATTTCTTGACTTAGGTTATTTATTTGTTGTCTCAAATCGGAATTCTCTAAGCTAATAGTATCCAACTCATTTTGCGTGCTTTCCAAACTTGATTTTAATTGTTTTATTTCTTCCTTCATTTCCTCAGTGCAATAGCTGTTTTGTATATTCGTAGACAAATCCAAGCTTCTACCTAACAGGTCTTCAGATAACGTCGATTCGATAGAGTTATTTATGTTTAACATTGATCTATGTCTCCGCAGCGTAATATTTTTATTTGCACTGTCCATTTTAATTTTATTACAATAACACTGGGTCTGTTGGACTTTACTTGTACCGTGGACCCAATAATTATATTATGTTATTATTAAGTGAAGTCCACAACATAGAAAATATACAAAAAGAATTCCGCGTAGTGGGATTCGAACTTGAGCACTGTTTCGCTGCAGGCGGTCAATTTCTGTAGGAGCTATGTAAGTTCTATGTAACGGGTCGAAATTGTGGTTTGGTACATAATATTTTTTTTTAAAGTTCGATAGTCGATCAGTTAGTTTAAAAACAATTTTACATAAGTGACTGCGCAACACATTCTATTATATATCTTGCGCACCGGCCACGCCGCGTCGTACGACAGGTGCGTGGCCAGCGCGCTGATGCGCAGCGACGACTGCGCAACACATTCTATTATATATCTTGCGCACCGGCCACGCCGCGTCATACGACAGGTGCGTGGCCAGCGCGCTGATGAGCAGCGACGACTGCGCAACACATTCTATTATATATCTTGCGCACCGGCCACGCCGCGTCGTACGACAGGTGCGTGGCCAGCGCGCTGATGCGCAGCGACGACTGCGCAACACATTCTATTATATATCTTGCGCACCGGCCACGCCGCGTCGTACGACAGGTGCGTGGCCAGCGCGCTGATGCGCAGCGACGACTGCGCAACACATTCTATTATATATCTTGCGCACCGGCCACGCCGCGTCGTACGACAGGTGCGTGGCCAGCGCGCTGATGCGCAGCGACGACTGCGCAACACATTCTATTATATATCTTGCGCACCGGCCACGCCGCGTCGTACGACAGGTGCGTGGCCAGCGCGCTGATGCGCAGCGACGACTGCGCAACACATTCTATTATATATCTTGCGCACCGGCCACGCCGCGTCGTACGACAGGTGCGTGGCCAGCGCGCTGATGCGCAGCGACGACTGCGCAACACATTCTATTATATATCTTGCGCACCGGCCACGCCGCGTCGTACGACAGGTGCGTGGCCAGCGCGCTGATGCGCAGCGACGACTGCGCAACACATTCTATTATATGTATATCTTGCGCACCGGCCACGCCGCGTCGTACGACAGGTGCGTGGCCAGCGCGCTGATGCGCAGCGACGACTGCGCAACACATTCTATTATATATCTTGCGCACCGGCCACGCCGCGTCATACGACAGGTGCGTGGCCAGCGCGCTGATGCGCAGCGACGACTGCGCAACACATTCTATTATATATCTTGCGCACCGGCCACGCCGCGTCATACGACAGGTGCGTGGCCAGCGCGCTGATGCGCAGCGACGACTGCGCAACACATTCTATTATATATCTTGCGCACCGGCCACGCCGCGTCGTACGACAGGTGCGTGGCCAGCGCGCTGATGCGCAGCGACGACTGCGCAACACATTCTATTATATATCTTGCGCACCGGCCACGCCGCGTCGTACGACAGGTGCGTGGCCAGCGCGCTGATGCGCAGCGACGACTGCGCAACACATTCTATTATATATCTTGCGCACCGGCCACGCCGCGTCGTACGACAGGTGCGTGGCCAGCGCGCTGATGCGCAGCGACGACTGCGCAACACATTCTATTATACAGGGAGTAAGGGAAACGCTTCCGAAAACGAAAACAGGTGATAGGGCTAGTTATTCTCAATACGTATGCATAAAAAAAATGTAATTTTTTTTAACAATTTTTCCAATTTTTTTTTGCATTTTTTGTGGACTATGCTGTGAGAACAGTCAAATGAACCATTATTTGAGATAAAACAAATGCACTTGAAAAAAAAAAATTACAGCTTTAGCAAGCGATGTAAATTCAAATGTAAAAATCAGCTGATCTCGGGTTCACCGCGCACGCCGACAGACGCGTGGACAACGACCTCCAACCAAGTACACGCAGTGACTTTTATCTATTCTTTGTATAACGCCGCCAAAATAAAATAAGTAAATTGCAGAAGTATCACAAGTTTTAAATTGATGGACTGTGTCTTAGATTTAATAACAGTTTTGTATGTTAGTTGATAATGGATAGTGAATGAAATAAAGTGAACGATCGCCAACATTAGCTGTGATTGACTAAAACATTTTCATTACGAGTACAGTTTCAAACAACTAGCGCACGTGAATCAACTGAATTTGAACTTTATACCAATGTGATTAGAGTCACACGACGCAAGCTTGTTTATTGCAATAACTGTATCCTTCATTTAGTAAGTAAACTCAATTAATTTAAAGTGGATAATTTGATTAATTTAATCTAAGAAACCCGATAAATCTTATTAAAAAGTAAAAAAAATCAGTTTGATTTAAAGCATAGGTCCAATTTCCTAACATTTGAAATATGATTTGGTTTTCTGTTTCGTCTCTGTATCTTTTTGATCATTCACATGACAAGACAGCGCGGCGCCGCACAGTGTGCGATCGCAATCGCGAGATTAGAAAGCTAATTCATAATTACCATGTGATTTCAATTTAGTGAAACGAAGTTTTGTGAATTTTTAAACTGTCTTGACCCTTAGTATAAAAAAAATATTGTGAACTTGAATAAGCATACTCATAATTTAAAGCATTTAACCATAAAATTAATCATCAACATTATTTTATTTTTAAATTTAGAGGATAAATAAATGGTACTATCTGTGTGTACTTATCTGTTTAATGGTGAACCTTATGAATCCAGAGACAGACTCATTTTTCATGTCAGCGCCATTCATTTCTTTCTTTAAAAAATTATAACTCCTTCATTTGTACACGCAATTGCCCCATACGAAATTTTTAGAATAGTAATGATCAGCAGAATCCATTTCTAGCCAAAAAAGGACCCTTCAAAATTCGAGTCTCAATGTCTATGGAAGGCGATTTGTAAATTGTAGCCACGGAGCAAATACAAAGAGGAGATGTTGTAATTAGATTTTCCTAAGAAACAACGCGTGACATTTTGCGGGGTGCGGGGTGTTAGATCCCGCCCACTTCTTTATTTTCCATCTACCGGTTAATAGCAAAACTAGGAGCTCGTACCGTCAATTTTGCTTTTGTAGTTATTTATCTATCTCATACTAGATGTCACTACGTGCAGGACGCAACAGGGTCGTACTCAGAATTTGCGTACCAAGGAGTAACCTGTTTTTTACTTATCTTAATACGTGTTTTTTTACGAAAAACAATAATTTTAGAATAAAAATATTTTTGTTGCAAGATGAAAGAAGCTAATCAGTGTGTCTCTTATTTTTAAATGACAAGCATTAAACATAAACATTTATTTTTTTAAACATCTATATTTCACACACAAATAAAAAAAGAAATACATTTTATATTCAACTAATTGACATCAAGAATAAAACAAAGAAAGCAAAAAGAACACACGAAATATAGCGATTAAAATAATAAGAACCGAGAAGCCCTGTCCGCTGCTCACAGTGCAATATGTAAACATATCCAGTAGCAAAGCAGTGGTGAGACCCACCTGTCCGAGAACACGCTTGTTATAATGTTGCTACTGGACCTAACACGACCGTATCATCGCATACTGCCAAAGTCTTAAAATTTCAACCAGACGCAAAATGTCCACTTCTCAGAATGTCAACTTCTTAGAATATCCAATCCGCATAATGTCAGTTTCTCATAATGTCGATTTCTCACAATGACAAACTCTTATGAAATAAAAATCAAAAATCACTTTTTTTTTGGATGGGAAATTATCAAATGACTTCTCCCGCTCTGCGGGCGTGTCAAACTTTTGCTGACTAAAACCCACCCGTGTTCCTTCAGTTGCCCATGTGCCAGGGTCACGGTATCTCTTTCGAACAATCTCGCGACCCTGGCAGGCATCGGTCCTAGCAGACCCCTTCAGTGCTGCTGACATCTCTTTGAGGCGCGCGTGGAACACAACGCGCCGTCGACCCGAGCCTGGTCCTTACCGGGCGGCGAGCTACCCATTGCCTACGGTGGCCGGGAGTCCGCTATAGACTCCCGACTTTTCACTTTCCATTTATAATTAAAATTTGATTACGGCCCTGTTTATTTTTATAATTTTGTTTGTTGTTCATTGTTGACGATAGATGGCAGCCTGTTGACAAAATGATATAAAAACCACGATAAAAACTACAAAAATAATATTTAGGCGATTGGAAGGTTTTTGGGAATTAATGTTGAATAAATTTCAGTACATATAATTTTTAAAATATAATAACACTGAGCTCTACGTGCCTAATTAATTTTAGTACCCATATCACAAAGTGTCGCCATCTAATGTCGGGTAGAATTATATTTGGAAACACCGAAGTTATGACATTTTTCTAGAAGATTTTTTATATATTACGTTTAAAATTACTAAAAAATGAAATGTGATACCATTCATAGCATCAGAACGTCTATCCGAGTAGTTTTTACAAGATAAAACACAACACTTCATTCTCGTTTTTGTCTAGCGCGAATATACTGAACTTTTACTTAGTTGTGCACAGGACGAACGCCAACAATACACTGACTAAGGCCACGCCTACTTGATGACGTCAGGACCTAGTTGAAAATCACAGTGCACAGTTGTTTAGGCCGACTCCTCTTTGTATTTGCTCCGTGATTGTAGCCCACCGTGCGTCGGCGCCGCCGACAGTGCGACGCCGGCGGGGCTTTTGTCGGCACCACGTGCAAGCGCCGGCATGTTTGATCTTGTGTTAGTTCTTTAGTAGTCTACTTAGTTCCTTTCCGACTCGGTTCGTGAGCGAAAGTGGTACGTGTAACTGATCGATAGATATTGAGTCGTATTTAACACTTTAGTTTAACGTTTTGTCTTGTTAATATTGTTACGTTTTTAGTGTTTTTTTATTGTTTTTGTTGTGATAAACAATGCCTGAATACGTGTACAGTGCTCGTGAAAACGGTAACATGTTGATGTGTTTAGAAGCCCGTGGCAAAGCTATTCCTTTCGTTTTGGGGATTTACCGAGACAGATTTTCAAACCTCTGGCATTCTTCTGAATCTCGCATGAAAGGCATGGAGCACAGTTCGACAAATTAAGCATAAAATCGCAAAAGATTTAGAAAGGTACGTAAAATGCCTCAGTCAGTTTCAATGTTTAACGACCACTAATACGATAAAAATTCATAATTTTGTAAAGCGCTTGAGGGTAAGTTACAACAGCCGCACGGGTCGATCGTTCAGTTAAGCTACGTTTGCTGCGGTTGTTCCGTGTATGGGTGACCATCTTTACATACCAAGACCCTTCTGTGCCTCGGAAAGCACGTTGAGCCGTTGATCCCGGTTGTCTTTCGTAGATCTTAGACAGTCGTCACGGGTCGTCAGAAGCCCGAAAGTCTGACAACCAGTCTTACCAAAGGGTATCGTATTACCCAGTATCTGGGTTGTGGAGATCAGATAGGCAGTCGCTCCATGTGAAATACTGGTACTCAGCTGCATCCGGTTACATTGGAAGCCTGGGGTCGGCGACATAGTTGGAAAAAGGCTAGGCAGATGATGAATTTTGTAAAGTGTAAGAGTGCCACCCTTGTAAATTTCCTATGAAATCCGGGAAGTTGTCGTACGGAGACCGTGGTTCGGCGGTGCCGGCGTGGCAGCGCACGCGTCGCGTCGTAGAGGCGCCACACGCGTCGCGCCGTCGCGGCGGCGCATGCGTCGCGCCGTCGCGACGGGCGCTGCCGCGCGCCGCGGCGCCCGGTGCGCTGCGTGCCAGTGACCTTACATTTTGTATGGTGTTCATTGCTGAGTAATTAAAAATGAAGGCTTGTAAATAATCAATTTAAGGCGAAAGGTTATTGGTATCCGTTTGCATTTAGGTTGTATATAACCTATGCTCTGGCTTCGGAAGCGTTCCCCTTACACCCTGTATATCTTGCGCACCGGCCACGCCGCGTCGTACGACAGGTGCGTGGCCAGCGCGCTGATGCGCAGCGACGACTGCGAAACACATATATGTTATCATCAGTGATCGGAATAGGTAGAGCCTAAAGAACAGAGACAAAAAGTGGAGATTTCCTAACGACATTTATTTTTTCTGAATAATTTGTTCAGAGTTTCGGAACATCACTATAAGTCTACAGTCTACCTTAAAAAATTGCTATCATCATTCTCCTGCTTTATTCCAATTTATTTGGGTAACTCGCCCCCCAGTAAGGACCAGGCTGGGGTCGTCTGCGCATACTGTTCCGCCTCAAAGAGATCTAAGCGCATTTAAAGGGGTACACGAGGACCGATGCCAGCTAGGTTCGCGAATTTGTTGGAGAGAGTTACCATGGCCCTACATTGTCCTGCCATACATATTCATGTGTGGGAGGACAGTGTAGGGCTGGCACACTAACCTTGGCGTTGAAGTAGAGGAAGCCCTGCGGACAGTTGGTGTTGTTGAAGGGCGCGAAGCTGGGCACGGGCGCCTCCTCCGGGCACAGCGCGTGCAGGCGCAGCTCGCCGCGCGCCGACAGGAACAGGAAGTACGGCGACACGCCGCAGATGAACACGCCGTTGTAGCCGCCCACGTTGCCTGGGACGTACGCGGATCAATTATTTCAAAAAATAAAATAAAATAAATGAAATATATGAAATAAAAACGTCCGCCTCAACAGAATCGGATGCAGAAGCATTCTATAACCAAGTGAACGATACTCTGAAAAGTCTGGCAAAAAGTGATATCACAATTTTGCTGGGAGACCTTAATGCCAAAATTGGGGACACGTCAAGAGATGACCACCTAAAGGACGTAGTGGGCAAATATGGACTTGGCACCAGAAATGACAGGGGCGAGAAATGGTTACAATTCTGCGCTGAAAATTCCATAACGATCATGAACACCTGCTTTAAAAACCACCCGAGGAGACTGTATACGTGGATGATGCCAGGTAATCGAGCACGAAATCAAATTGACTACATCGCTGTCGACAAGAGATGGAGATCGTGCATAAGCTCTACTAAAACGTATCCTGGAGCAGATTGTGGAAGCGACTACAAACTCCTAGTAGCAGAGATGTGTCTCAAACTGAAAAGATGCCAGCAATTAGTTCAACCAAAACAAAGGAGACCTGAACCTGGAGAGCTCAAGGCCTTCAGTCAGTGCTTTAATACCAAATCAGCTAACTTTGCCATTAACTGTCATAGCGATACTGACGACAACTAGAACAAATTTAAAAATCTCATCCTTACATCACGCAATGAGAGCCAGACCACGGCAGTCAATACTCCAAGAGAGATATGTATAACGGACGAAACATGGAAGGCCATCAGAGAACGAAAGGAACTACTCCAAGGCAATGTCAACTCTTATCTGTTGTTACTGACTTTTCTTAATTAATAATAGCTTTGTGCAGGATGACAATAAATATTTGCACATCATATTAAACTAGCTTTTGCCCGCGGCTTCGCCCGCGTGAATGTCGAATAATTCACCATTTCAACCCCCCATTTCACCCTCTCAGGAATGCAATTTCCAAAAACCCTTTCTTAGTGGACACCTACTCCTCACAAAGAACACACCCTCCAAATTTCATATCTCTAGGACCAGCGGTTTAGGCTGTGCGGTTGATATATCAGTCAGTCAGTCAGTCACTCAGGACTTTCAATTTTATATGTATAGATAGATGGTAGAATGTAAAGGGGCCATTATAGTTTAAGACCATACATTGTAAACCTACATTCTGGCAAATAAATTAATTTGAATTTGAATGTTGAGGGTGCAGCTGCAGACTACCGGGAAATTTCGTCAAAGGTTCAACGTCTGTGTCGCAGGGACTATAATGACTACCTGAATTCAGTTTGTCAGGACATAGTTATACACAGTTTGACGGTAGACAGCAAATCGGCCACACGCATAATATATTCTTCGCGACTCGGTTAACGACTAATTACCTTACTACGGTTCACAAAGTTTTCGTTACCTTTACGAGATGTTTAATTGTAAGCGTTGCCAAGTTGAGAGTAGGGATGGCGCCAAATGTGTGGGGATGTCAGGGAAAATTCAACTTTCCATCCCCCACACACATACTTACACATTCATATAGTAAATCAGGTCATTATGGGTTTATTGTTGGAATCACACACTTGAATAAAGGTTTATTTTGTATACGTAGTAACTAGTAGAACACTGACTCCTAGGTCACAGGGTTTTCCTAGTTTAGGAGGCAGGGTTTTCCACTATTTGTGCAGCCTTTTCCCAAAAACCAATTTAACCTATCTATGTAATAGTTATTGTTATTGTATACAAAGGTTTTTTTGTGTCAATAAACTTATTTTTATTTTATTATTTATTTATTTTATCACTGAAGGTGGATGGAGGAAATTGGGTGAACGTAAGAACACATGGAAGTGCAGTAATTATAAATCCTCGGCAGCATCCAGTCCTCGCCCCACAGCCACAGCCACCACTGCGCCCGTAGCAGCCGATATGGAAACTATCATGTCTGAGCTGAAGACTCTCTTAGGCTTGCCTGCATTAATGGAGAATGTGAAAGCTATACAATTGGAACTGGCAGAGCTTAAAACTATCAGATCGCAGTACTCGAGTCTTAAGATAGTAGTCGAGTTTCTGGACCACTCGGTGGTGACATTAGCCACAAAAGTTTCGGGGTTGGATAGTGAAGTGGACGGCCTTAAGAAGACCAAAGACCAGATGGCAGTGCTATATGATCGATGCTCCAAAATAGAAGAACTACATCGTGAAACTGAGCAAAGATCTAGAATGAACAATCTAGAAACTAAGGGTGTTCCAGCAACCAACTCAGCAAATCTGTTCACAATTGTTGGCATGACAGGAGATTTAATTGGGTGCAGCATCCCGAAAGAACAAATAAACTTCATTGCGAGAGTACCAATGCGAAACAACGAACACGATAACTAGATAGACCGACGACCTTAATAAGCTAGCTGGGACAGACTGTATACGGGCTGTGGCGCAGCACAATTTTGCATTATTTTTACCTGGGAAAGGCCTATGTCTAGAAGTGGACTGCGATTGTGTTGATTGTGTGAGTTGATTAAATATCGTGCAAAAGTGATTCTGTCTGTCTGTCTGTCAAGACAACACACATCATAGACAAGATACTTTATTTTATCACGGTGGTATGCTCTCATGGAAATATGTCCAACAATGACCATTTTAGTTTAGAAAAGTGTGTGAGAAATATTGTGTTTGGATTGAGAGTTTGTTGCGCCACTTCTTCCCAACGTAAGCACTAGGAAGTGGTGAAGAGCGGGCGTTGGTCAACAGTCTTTTGTAATTTTGATGTTCAAAAAGCGCTATCTCTGAATTAAATAAATTACTCTAAAATAGAATAACCTACCGTTACAGCGCCCCCCGGTTTACTTCTTGATAAGCTTCTACACCATGAAACATGAGGCCTTAGGGGCTAGTGCGAATCATGGGGATCATTCGATTAATCGTAATCGATTAATCTGGTCAAACCACGCTGGGATCGGTGCATTTAATTTCATTTCATTTGTAATAATACGGTCTTTATATAATGTGTGAGAACGTTCTTTTATGCGCGGCGACGGTGAGCATACACCCCCGCCTGCGCACTAACCGGTAGTGTACGAAGGATCGTGTGTTCGTACGCCACGCCCATAGTTTCTTTTTATACAGGATAATTTTATAACCAGTGCGCAAATTTTTTTTGGTGGTTCAGTATCAGTAATAGAACACATTTCAACAATTTTTTCAATAGGTTTATTTTTTATTTTTATCCGACCTTAAATCAGTAAACTGTGGACACCCTACATATTTCGTAATACTATTTTCGATCAATTGTAATAGGTCAGTAACCGCGCGCCTAACCAAATAAAACTTGTTCAATTTTAGATAAAGAAATACTAGGAATTTCTTTTCTAACAGCATCTTTCAAATTTTTTACCTCTAGAATAAAAGCACTCGATAAGATACACTTTTTCTTCGTTCGTAAGGTCACACATTTTAAAGTATCCGTATTGCTCCTGACAACATTCTAAAATGTTCCTACATGAGCCCAGCCTTATACGACAGGGTAACGGGGGGAAGAGCCTGTACCATGACACTGTTAAACGTGCGTTCCAATCATTAAATAGACCTAATATACCCTGAAAAATATTCCGAAACTTTTTATTAAAAAATTAGAACCTCCTTTAATTTATTCTACTGTAGTGATAAACCATTGAAAATCTAGCGAATAATAAATGACTTACTGAAATATCGGCACTGTCGTACGTTTTCCTTCAACAGTGCGGTCTCGTAGGTGTCCTCGGGCGTCGTCAGAGGCGCCGCGCTGTACCCGAATGGGAACGAGATGCGCGAACGACTGAAGCGGAGCTTCAGGTTGCCTCGTGGATATTTGTATGCCTAGAAATGTTTAAACAAAATGTTATACATGGAAATACGACACGTTGACACGGACATAAAAAATATAAAATTTTAAAACCATGGACCAAAACAAAAATCTCTAAAAAGTAAAATAAAAAATAGTATAAGCCCCATAAGTTTAATAAGAAGTTGTAGGTAGTATGTTGATCAAAGGAACGTCGTGTCGAAATGGCTGAACCGATAAAAACATGTCGAAGAACCAGAAAAAGACAGAAAAGAAAACCGCACCCTAATCGGTTCATCCGTTTAAGGGCATTGGTCTGCCGGGGTCGCGTGATTGTTCGAAAGAGATACCGTGACCCTGGCACATGGGCAAATGAAGGAACACGGGTGGGTTTTAGTCAGTAAAAGTCTGACACGCCCTCCCGCTCCGCGCAGAGCGGGAGAAGTCATTTGATGATTTCCCATCCAAAAAAAAAAAAGGGCAACGGTGCCACAGACAGACACACATAGGGGTCAAACTTATAAGTATAACACCCCTCTTTTTGCGTCGGGGATTAAAAATATAATATCGTGGCAAAATTTTTAAACGCACTGTTCAGCGCTAAATGTAAAACATCGAATGGTGTATTTTTTCGACGCGCTGTTGTATTTTCAATACTCGTTTCAACACGGAGGGTTGAAAATCCATTGGGAAATAAAGTCCCACCGACGATATTTTTCTGACAGTGCGATTTGTCTAACCAATCAATCAAAAGTCATTTAAGCGCCTTTTTGCGTCCCTACGTGAGGGAGCCCACCCGTGCGGTCATCTTGTTTTGCTTGTCATTCATTCGGCTTCTAACCCCTGGTACTGCCAGTGTCGCGAGATTTGTTCGAAAGATATACCGTGGCTCTGATACATGGGAAACTGAAAGCACACGGGTGGGTTTTAGTCAGTAAAAGTCTGACATGCCCTCCCGCTCCGCCCAGAGCGGAAGACGTCATTTGATGATTTAAACCAAAAAAATATATAAAAAAAACGCCTGGTCCGAGTGCACGAGTTTCTTAGCATTATAAAAGAAAATAAAGTATTTCTTACCTGGTATATCATGAGCTGGTCTTCGCACCTCATGAGCATCAGGACCCTGGTTCCTTTATGCCCTACTCCGACGACCAGCAGCTCCCTGCACTTATCGGCATCAACGTTCTGTCCACCACTACTCAATTCTTCATCTTCGATGCCACTGCTGGGTATGGGGACTGATTCAAGGCTGTCGGCTAGGATCTGTGGAAAAGAGGAAATTTTAGGTCCTGGGAAAGTGTGAGTAAGGGTTATGCTATAGATACCGTGGCCCTGGCATATAGGCAACTGAAGGAACAGGGGTGGGTTTTAGTCAGTAAAAGTCTGACACGCCCTCCCGCTCCGCCCAGACCAGGAGACGTCATTTGATGATTTCCCAACCACAAAAAAAAAAACAATAAAAAGTTTACGCTATGTTCTAAAAGCATCTCGTAAAAATGTAAACAAATCGGACCCCTAAATGGGTTCATGAATAGGATGTACGTTATTGAGCAGACAATTTTTTCAAATATATGAGGCAACGTATTACCAATATCCTTAGAAATGACACAGATCGTAATTGAAAGTGAGTCACGCAATTAGGGAGCAGGATATTTACAAAATTGTTCGTAACACGTCATACATACATAAACTCAAGCTTTTTTCCTATGGGGGTAGGCAGAAACTACGGAACGCTACCTGCTACGCGATCCTTACACACTCGTTTACGTCATGTCGTATTTTATTTGGAACTTTGAATGAAAAATAACTAAACTAAAAAGGACCTATGAAGTATGGCACTGAAACGGGTCAATCATATTAGGCCTTATTAGAAGGCGAGAGAAATGGAGAGAGAGCTATGCTTGGAGTGATGCTACGTGATCGAATCAAGAATGAAGAAATCCGCAGGAGAACGAAGGTAACCGACATAGCCCGAAGAAATGCCGAACTTAAGTGGCAGTGGGTAGGGCATATGGCTCATAAAACGAATGGCCGATGGGGCCAAAAGGTTCTGGAGTGGCGACCGCATACCGTAAAACGTAGAGTTAGAAGGCCTCCCACAAGGTGGACCGAAGACCTTGTGAAGACCGCAGAAACTCCGCTTGGTGCAAGAAACATAGACACGATCGAAAAAGTGGAGTTTAGGGGAGGCCTATGTTCAGTGGTGGACGTCTTTTGGCTGAAATGATGAAACCAAAAAGTAAAGGTTCCAAACGCATAGGAACAATGGTAAAAGGACGATGATAGTATACCACTCCCTGTTCACAAGAGATGGGCGATGAGGTGCAGTCAGGCATTGTGCTGCTGCCGGCGTCCAGGCGTGGCCGCTATCTCGCGAACATCGTCAGCAGACAGGCAGTTGTAAGTACTAGACCGAATTCCTAGTGTCGCATAAGTGACGCATTTTGTATTTGAAGATAGAGCCTTTTTTAGGGTTTCGTAGCCATATGGCTAAAAACGGAACCCTTATAGATTCGTCATATCTGTCTGTCTGTCTGTCCGTCCGTATGTCACAGCCACTTTTTTCCGAAACTATAAGAGCTATGCTGTTGAAACTTGGTAAGTAGATGTATTCTGTGAACCGCATTAAGATTTTTACACAAAAATAGAAAAAAAAACAGTAAATTTTGGTGTTCCCCATAATTACAACTGAAACTCAAAAAAAATTTTTTCGTCAAACCCATACGTGTGGGGTATCTATGGATACGTCTTCAAAAATGATATTGAGGTTTCTAATAAAAATTTTTAGGATTCCGCACCTCAAAAGGAAAAAGCGGAACCCTTATAGGATCACTTTGTTGTCCGTCCGTCCATCCGTCCATCCGTCCGTCCGTCCGTCCGTCCGTCCGTCCGTCTGTCAAGACCCGTTTTCTCAGGAACGCGTGGAGGTATCAAGCTGAAATTTATATCAAATACTCAAGTCTACTGTCCCTTGGAGCTGTGAAAAAATCAAACTTCTAAGCTAACGCAATCAAAAGATATAGCCGTTTATACCGCAAATTTCCACAAATTTTCGATACTCGCAAGGGAATCAAAACTTAAAGGGTACTTCCAGTCGATCTAGAAATTTGGTACGAAGCAACGTCTTATAGCACAGATAAAGGAAAAATTGCGAAAACCGTAAATTTTTAGTCACATCATATAATAATAACCGCAATTTACCTTTCATTCAATCAACTCAAATATAAAATTTAAAAAAAAACATTTCATTTCATAAACGTAAACCATAAACCGTGAATACCTACAGGTTTGTACGGAACCCTCGGTGCGCAAGTCCGACTCGCACTTGGCCGGTTTTTTTTTTGTAGTTCTTGTTGTTCGTTCGCAGTAATTTAACCGTCGAATGAATGCGTTGTTATCTGATACTTGGTATCCAAATTTAAGTTAAGCTAATAATCTTAAGTTCTGTATGATAAACGAGCGCTTCTACCCATCAAACTGTAAAGCTTGACGAGTAAAATCTGTAAAAAAAAATTACATGTTTTGTAAGAAATTTAATTTAAAAAAAAAAAAAACTGAAGCCTATGTACTCGATGAGATTTTCCATGAGCAAAAATGACGAATATCCATACAAACTTAACTGGCTGATTCAATGTAAATAAAGTCGGAAACGTCCTGGATGATTCGGTTCTATTACAATTTTTGAAAGACATTGCCAAGTTCCAAAAATGTATTGTTAATAAAAACTCGCTATTAATATTTGTTTGTTTCTTTGGAAACGAGTTTTACAACTTCAACTATATAGTTCCGAAAAAAAAAACCTCTATATCAGCCACTCACAATCGATTTTCTCCGAAAAATCCTACTAATATTATAAATAATGAAAGTTGGTATGTTTTTGGATGTTTGTTACTCAATAACGCAAAACGGCTGAACGAATGTCGATGAAATTTGGTACACAGATAGTTTATGTTAACAAATAAATAAACTTTATAAACCTACATTAACACAGGATACTTTTATCTTGGTAGTACGTTTCCGCGTGATAATTTTCGACTTCGAATATATATATTTTTTTAAACTGAATAGTTTGCGCGAGAGACACTTCCAAAGTGGTAAAATGTGTGTCTACCCCCCTGTAACTTCTAAAATAACAGAATGATAAAACTAAAAAAAAAATATTATGTACATTACCATGTAAGCTTCCACCGAAAATTGGTTTGAACGAGATCTAGTAAGTAGTTTTTTTTTTAATACGTCATAAATCGTAAACCGCAATTTACCTTTCATTCAATCAACTCAAATATAAAAATAAAAAAAAAAAAACATTTAATTTCATAAACATAAACCTTATGCATAAACCATGAATACCTACCGGTTTGTACGGAACCCGCGGTGCGCGAGTCCGACTCGCACTTGGCCGGTTTTTTATTTGAAAGCTGGTGCTTCCCGAATGGTCTCATTTTAATTTGGTTCCATTCGGACAATGGGATCCATGTGAAAACCATATAAGTCTTAAATTTGCATGAAGTATTTGCGGCGACAAATGAACGAATGACGCGATTAGATTAGTGCGTGGTATCTACCATAACTAAAAAGTTAAAAATAAAAACTTTTACAAAACAATAACAAAAAAAAAACTACAAACTGAAAAATAACTTTAATTTTGAAACTTTGCATAGAGGCTAGTGGAGAGTATTTTGAAAAGATTTAATAAAAAAATATTTACCTATAGAACAAATATTTTTATTTTCGTTAAACTTTCCGAGTGACCCACGTAGTAAGTGCACTATTTACTTCCTCGTGACCAGTTTAAAACCTAGTAAGTCACTTTAACCATTACAAAACCTAGTAAGTCACTTTAACCATTACAAAACCTAGTAAGTCACTTTAACCATTTCAAAACCTAGTAAGTCTCTGGACTTGCTAGGTTTTTAAATGGTTGATGCACCTTACTAGGTTTTTGAAATCAAGGCCAATACGAAACAAGAGCGGGGATTGGCGGGGGGATCCGCAGCAAGTCACAACACGTATGGTACTTTACAAAGATACAGATTAGATGGAACACGCAAAAACTCAGAGTAAAATATATATTTATACAGGATTTGCAGAAAGTGGTTATTTTACAAGAAATGCCTGACATTAAAGATGCGTTTTTCATTAATCGTTTGATTACTTTTAATTTAACATTTGCTGCAATTGAAAAGAAGTCAAGCGATTTTGCTATGTATCCTTGCATGAAGCTCAAACTGGACGAGAAGCGAGTGATATTGTGAAGGCTGTATAGCTTTCTTATAGGCAAGTAGAGATATCGAGAACTTGTATTTATGGACTGATTTTTTTGTTTTTTAATAATGAACGACATACGTAAAGCCTTATAAAATGGAGGAACACTGATTCCCAAGTCACAGGTATAAACCTAGTTTGGGAGCCAGGGGACCTATACTTGTGATACAATGTCAGTATGTTTTAAAGTAATGTGTGTAACTATGTTGTCACTTTTTTAAATAAAGATTATTATTATTAAAAAATAAAAATGGACCCTTTACACAGCAATGATTATGATAGTCAACAACTCGTTGAATGATCTTAAATCGGTAACGATTTGCTATCTTACAAAAGGTCATACTCACATGTCCACGGATGCCGTTCACGGCAATATAGAATTGAAAATGAAGAGGCAAAAGAATATTTATGATTTTCAAGATTTTAAAGATACGGTGATGCAGTCAAGGAAAAATATAAAAGTTATAGAAATCACTAGTAGACATGAATGGCCAAAAATAGAGAGCAGCACGACATAATGAACCGCTTAAAGATTTTAATTTAAGCTCTGTTGTACAAGTGGAATTTATCATGGTATCAAGAAACCTTTTTTATAAAACAAGGTACATATTACTTATTTATTTATTTTAACTTATTTCATTTTAAATTATTTACATTCTTTTAAGTCACATTTGTTTGACTTTTTTTGACTAAAACTTTAATTTTTTTTCAGATTTGATGAACCCCTCCAAGAATTGGACTTTTTAATGAAAAAAAATTATTGCACTATCCTTCCTAAAACTATTGTTACTCCAAGGGCCATTTAACAAAATAAAAAGAAGAAAATTATTAATAAATTGGTATGGCTGATGCCTTAACACGTTGAGTGCCAATCACGCGATATCGCGTGATTCGTCGGCTCTGCATTACGGCCGATCACGCGATATCGCATGCTTGCTACTAACAATTTTGTATGCGCTCTTAAATCTCTGGCCATATCGGATTAACCATCAATCTGTGTTTGGCACTCAACGTGTTAAATAAGAAAGGCATTTTGGCATAATTGAATGACGCCTCTGTCGATTTTTCAAATGATGGGTAAACGTCTGCAACTGAATAGAGCTATTCAGTTACTGCAAGCACAAGCCCATTATTTGTATTGTTTTTTAAATTGATAAACTGCTTGTGTTGAATTAATCATTATTTTATTTACATACCTTATACAGTTACTAGAATGTAATCAATGAGATATGTTAAGTTCTATATTCTTTAAACCATAACAAAACCTAGCAAGTGCTCTTACTATGTTATGAAACTAATTGCTACATGAATGTAACTATTTCGTTTCAATGATCAAATTTAGTAAGGGATTTAACCCTTTATAAGCCAGAGAAAACTAGACATGGTATAGTAATTCTTAAATAAAATTCTTAGTATGTTAATAATGACATTTTTAAGTATTTTTTTCAAATTGGGAATTCGACGGGATATTTGCGGAAATGTATGTATTATCATGAATGAAAAATAAAATCGTTTTCAACAATACAGTTGAATAAAACAAATAATTTTATTGGTGGCATGTATACTGCCTCTACCTTAAAAAGGGATAAAATATGTAATATACACATGTATCAAGATTGTTTATGTATCATGAGTTCATTATTTAGTATTCTTTACAAACAATAGTGTTTTTTTTTACCTAAAAATACTTTTCCAAGGCTGACCTATTTTACGTTTATTATTTATTTCTCCTGTAAAATTTCGTTTTCGGTCATTACTAGGTTTTGAAATGGGGCAGCTCTCTTATTAGACCGGGCCGCCAGAACAACGAAAACCGCTCTTACTGCTATAAAAATACGGCATTATGTGACAAGTTAAATTGTTACGACGGTCTATGTCTTAGACGCTAAGATGCCTGCCAGGGTCGCGAGATTAGTTCGAAAGAGGTACCGTGGCCCTGGCATATGGGCAACTGAAGGAACACGGGTGGGTTTTAATCAGTAAAAGTCTGATACGCCCTTCCGCTCCACCCTAGAGCGGGAGTCATTTGATGATTTCTAACCCACAAAAAAAGGGGGGTAGAAAAAGGGAGATTTTGTTTGTATGTAAAAAAAATATTTCTTTAATCTACTTATCAAAGAAATAAGATTTTCATATACTTATTTATCAAAGTAAATGATAAAGATCATATTCATTAATTTTCGAAGTGGTATAAAATTTTTAGAGGAAAGATCGAATACCACTTGGTCCAAGGAGAAATGGAACAATATAGGCTGATTATAAAATTATGATGAAATCCGCATCAAAACCCGTTCCGTAGCTCAGGAGAACAACGCTATCACAGAGTGAGACGAAAATTGACTTTATAATATGTATAGATACACATGACGAATCTTTTGACCTTTTTGAGGCGTTTGAATAAAATCATTATTGGTCCATCGACAGGTTCGGAAGCAACACCTTTGTAAACGTTGACTAGTGAGATGCAATTAATTCACTATTAGCAGTGGTCAGTGCTTTAAGTGAAACTATTCTCAAATTATATTTTCATAATCGTAACGTGAATTAATTTAAATCAGTGACTCTCACCATGGCTGACAACAGTACCACAAAGGATGCTTCTACAGATAGTGAGCACACTAAGGAACTGCTAGTAACTCTCCAGCTCGCTATAAACTACACTGCGTTTGCCTTGACAACAGCAACTTTAATATACGGAGTGACGTCATGGTGTATCCATAAAAAGTTCCGAAATTACAGAAACTATGTGTTCCTGAACTCAATTTTATCAAACTTCTTAATTTTTCTACTGGTGATTTTTATATACGAGTATATATACAAAAACCGGTTTGGTGAAAGTATGGTGTTGCAAAAAATAACGGTTTGTGTAGTTGCGTACTTATCAACAGTGAAGCAGTACTGGTTAGTAGTTATGTGCCACATGTTTTACGTGGATATTGTAAAAGTCTTCAATGGGCGTATACGAAGGAGATATTTAAAAAGTGGCTTATTTGGTTGGGGCATGTCTATAATAACAACCCTGATTTTGTTATCCGTTCATTATTATGTGAATTTTACTTTACATTCAGATTTCGATGTAGCAATTTTTATATATATATTACCTATGATATTAAACATTGTCCTTTACATTATAATTGTGTATTCACTTTTCCGTAGTTCGAAGTTGAGCGCAACAGGTTCGAACAAATGGCGTCGCTTGTACATCGCCACTTTGATATTTATATTGAGCGACGGCTACATGTTGGCTTCATATTCATTAGCGAGGTTTCTAAATATGAGTAAAATTGCTAAATATCTAGATTTTTTACTAAATATTTTCATAAGCCCACTAATACTAAGCATTTATTTGGTTGCTGTAAAGGGTAATCGAGAAATATGGTATGAATATTATGTAAATAAGTTAAATCGTCCTTCGTTATCAGCAGGGCATGGGAATCACGATATCGCGATGCAAGAGAGAGTACCTCGTAAGCCTGATGATAAACAACCGGCGACCGTCCTTAGTATATAAAATAGTTATGTATATTTATATAAACATGTACACATATGTGCACACATTAATTATTCAAACATGTATGAATAATTAATTGAAGAAGCGATCTTACGATATATATATATGCACTTCAGCACTTCGATTTCCGATAGTAAATCTGGCACTGTGGCAATAATGATATCAAAATGGTACATGGCAACATCTGTTGGTCATTGGGTAAAAGAAGCTGCCAATGTCAATGTTTTTTTTTTTTTTTCAATTATTAAACGTAAGTCGTTAACCTGCAGCAACGTGTTTTACTTATAGGTTATGGTCCCAGACCCATTTAAGTTGTAAAAAACAGTTAAATTGTAGTGTTTCTCGTGTTGTGTCAGCAAAAAATGAGTTCCAGTTATCTCGCTAACGTGCAAAAGTTGAAAGGTCGCGAGAACTTCGACGATTGGGCGTTCGCAGTTGAGAACTTGCTAATTTTGGAGGGCGCCGCTAAGTACCTAAAGCAAGAAGGAGCGGGTGAAAATGCAGCGGCGGCAGATGCCAAGGCACGCGCAAATTGATTTTGACGATTGTTTCGTCGCTCTTCGTGCACATAACGGACACAAAGACCGCGAAGGAATTGTGGACAAAGCTACATTCTTTGTTCGACGATTCAGGATTTTCTCGGAGGATTACGTTGCTTCGTCATCTAATTTCTATAAGGTTGGAAACCTGTGAAAATATGACAAATTATGTGACACAAATAGTTGAAACGTCTCAACGTTTAAGCGGAACAGGCTTCGCCATAAATGATGAATGGATTGGTTCTTTGTTACTTGCAGGATGACCAGAGCGATTTATGCCTATGATAATGGCTATTGAGCATTCCGGGATTCAAATAACCGCAGATTCGATCAAGTCGAAATTACTTGATATGGAAGTGGCAGACACAAGTGAATCGGAACGTAACTTACCATTAGCAGCAAAATGGCATAGAAAATCGAAAAAATGGGGCAGCACTAGTAGTAAACATGGCGGCCAGACACCGAATACGTCAAAATCAATATCATCAAATGTGAACAACACAAAAACAATAACTTGTTATCGTTGTAAGGAAATTGGTCACTACCGTAATCAGTGCCCACTTTTGAAGAAGAAAACAGAAAATAAGAAACATAGTAACGCTTTCAACGTTGTTTTTCTCAGTGTTAGATTCAGTAAAAGTGACTTTTACATCGACTCGGGTGCAAGCATGCACATGACGCCGAATAAATGTTGGTTGAAAAATTCAAAATACTCAAGTTTACCAAAAATCACTGTCGCCAATAAGACGAAAGTTCCCGTTTTATGTTCAGGAGACATACAAATAACGACGAGCTGCAATTACGACATCACTGTGCAGAATGTGTTGTGTGTACCAAGTCTCACGACTAACCTCTTGTCGGTGAGTGAATTGATTAAAAATGGGAACAGCGTCGCATTTGAGCATAATAAATGTCTCATAAGAAATAAATTGGACGAGTTAGTTGCAATAGCCGACCTGGTTGATGGAGTATATAAGTTAAGAGTACAAACACAGAATTGTTTATTGACAGTCAGTGGAGATACATGGCACAGACGGCTTGGTCACATTAATAGCACGGATATGAACAAAATGAAGAAGTGTGGATTGGTAGAAGGACTTGATTATGCTGATGGGTTCATAACAAGCAAATCCAGTTGTTAAATATGCTGTGAAGGAAAACAATCAAGATTTCCATTCAGTAATCATGGATCACGTGCCACAGAGACTCTTCAGGTAATTCATTCAGATGTCTGCGGACCCATGGAGACTATGTCAAGAGGCAGTGCACGATATTTCTTAATATTCATTGATGACTACACCAGGATAACATTTATATACTTCCTGAAGACTAAGAGTGAAGTATTAAATTGTTTCAACGAATTTAAATCTATGGCAGATAATTTTTAGAATAAGAAAATCAAAATCTTTCGTACAGACAATGGCTGTGAGTACTGCAGTAATGATTTTGAGGATTTCTTAAAGAAAGAGGGAATCATAAATCAAAAAACAAACCCTTACACACCTGAAGAGAACGGACTGAGTGGAAGGTCAAACCGAACCATAGTGGAGAAAGCGAGATGCTTACTTTTCAAAGCAGGTCTTGATAAAAAAAAATTGGGCATAAGCTGCTAACACAGCTTTCTATTTGAAGAATCGATCAGTAGCTTCAGGTATTGAAAAGACTCCATATGAGGCTTGGACCAAAAAGAAACCAGATTTACAGCATATACGTATATTTGGAAGTCCTGTAATGGTGCACATACCTAAAGAAAAAAATAATAAACCTTAAAATTATGAGTCGGCGCTTTGAGTGATCTTTGTTCATTGATTTTTCAGCGCCGACTCAAAATTTTAAGGTTTATTATTTTTTGATTTTCAGTTTTTTCGGCGGTTTAATTTTTTGTTAAAAAGGTTTTTATTTTACATTTTTTTGTGGTTTTAATGTACTAATAATACTTGGCAAGGTATACCCTATCCAATGAAAAAAGAATGATCAAAATCGGACTACTCTGTATAAAGTTATGCGTGGTAATACATTAAAATCACTGAGTGAACAATCAATCATCCCCTGTTTTCTGACCCTTAGGGTTCGATTTTGTTTTCCAAATTTATATGGGACCACCCTCGGAGTATACCCTTTCCAATAAAAAAAGAATTATTACAATCGGACTACTATGTAAAACGTTATGCGTGGTCATACATAAAAAAAAAACAAACAAAAAAAAAAAATATACGCGTCGAATTGATAACCTCCTCCGTTTTTTTTCGTCGGTTAAAAAGAGCCAAGTGGGATAAAAAATCAAAGATGCATATATTAGTTGGTTTCAGTGAAAACGTCAAATGTTATAGAATTTATGATTCAATTAAAAGGAAAGTAACTACGAGTAAAGATGTTGTGATTATGGAAAAGCCAAGAAGTATAGAAACTGTAACTTCAGTGGGGGAATTGGTGCAGGAATCTGTGGTGAAGACAGAATCTTCTCATGATGAGTCGAGTTCCAGTGACTGTGAATACTTGGAAAGCCAAGATGTTTTTTTTTTATAAAGAAGAAGTACCTAATGTAGAGAAAGAGAGTGACAGGAAAGAGCAAGAAGATGAAACAAGTAACGTTCCTCAGACAAACTATAATGAAGCAAAGAAAAGGCAAAGGAAAAATCCAGAAAGATATGGATGGATTGCAAATTTGAGTACTACATCTATAGGAGACAATGAACTGACTCATGCAGAAGCTATCAGCGGTCCTGAGAAACAACAGTGGTTGCAGGCGATGGCAGAAGAGCTACAGTCATTCAACGACAACCAAGCATGGGAAATTGTCGATGCTCCAGATAGTGCTAGTGTGGTGCAGTGCAAGTGGGTCTTAAAAAAGAAAATTGATTGTGACAATAAAGTGAGATATCGTGCTAGACTGGTTGCAAAAGGCTTTACGCAGAAGGCTGGTGTGGACTATCAGGAAACATTTTCACCTGTGATTAGGCACTCAACCTTGCGGTTACTATTTGCTTTGAGTGTGCAATTAGATATGGATATTACTCACCTAGACGTCACAACAGCCTTTTTTAATGGTTTTTTAAAAGAAAGCATCTTTATGCATTTGCCAGAAGGATTTCCTGTTAAAGATTCTAATAAAGTACTCAAATTAAAAAAGGCTGTTTATGGTCTCAAACAATCATCCTTAGCTTGGTACCAAAGAGTAGATGAGACATTGTGTAATTTAGGGTACAGTAGCTGTAAACTTGAACCTTGTGTTTTTATAAAAAGTCATAATAACAACAAGAAAACTATTGTTGGTATTTACGTCGATGGTTTTATTTTTTTTTTTTAATAATGAAATAGAAACCAAGTCTCTAATAGAAGCATTGAGTCAAAACTTTAAGATCAAAAATTTGGGTCAAGTTAAACAGTATTTGGGCATGAAAATTAATATAAATAAAAATGATAGATACAGGAGAATTATATTGAACAGTTGGCAAATAAGTTTAATATGACTGATTGTAATTTAGCAAACACACCCATAGAATGTAAATTGAACGTAGAGAAAACTAATATGTGTGATAATAACTTACCTTTTCAGAGACTAATAGGTAGCTTGATGTATTTAGCGGTCTTGACGCGACCAGATATTGCATATGCAGTATGTTATCTTAGTCAATTTAGTAATTGTTATTCACAATTGCATTGGAATTATGCCAAGAGAATTTTAAAGTATTTGTTGAAAACAAAAAATTATTGCTTAAGATATTCCAAAGAAGGAGCAGAACTGGTTGGTTTTGTGGATGCAGATTGGGCTAGTGATGCCATTGATAGACGTTCATTTACAGGATTTTGTTTCATGAAATCTGGATCTGCTATTTCTTGGAAAAGCAAAAAACAAATAACTAGCTCTCAGAAGTTGTGAAGCAGAGTACATGGCTTTGTCAGAATCATGTAGAGAAGCTTTATATTTACAGAATTTAGAATGTGAATTCACAGGTGGTTGCAATAAAATTGTTCTGTATAATGACAATCAGAGTGCATTGAAGATGGCAAGCAACCATTATTCTCATAAGCGTTTCAAACACGTTGATGTTAGATATAATTTCATCAGAGATGTAATAAATAATAATAAGATTGAGGCAAAGTACCTGCCAACTTCTAGTATGCCTGCCGATCTGCTAACTAAAGGATTGTCAGTAATAAAACACTATGAGTTCATGCAAACACTTGGTATTGTTCAAAAGTAAATTGATTGTTATATAGAATGTAAGTTTATTTGTTATTTTGATATAGTAGGGATGTGGCAATAATGATATCAAAATGGTACATGGCAACATCTGTTGGTCATTGGGTAAAATAAGCTGTCAATGTCAATATGTTTTTTTTTTTTTTCAAATAATGAACGTCAGTCGTTAACCTGCAGCAACGTGTTTTACTTATAGGCACCGTTGAAGAGAGTACAGTACAGTCCAAGTATCGATCGAATCGAAGGCTTTGTCGTAGTCCACAAACGCTAAGTTGAGAGACAGATTATACTGTTCTGCCTTCTGTATAAACTACCGCAGCGTATGAATATTGTTTTAACCTTTACGGAAATGGTGCAGGTGAACACAATATACATATTAGAACAGTATAATCTGCCTCTCAACTTAGCGTTTGTGGACTACGACAAAGCCTTCGATTCGATCGATACTTGGACTGTACTGTACTCTCTTCAACGGTGCCAGATTTACTATCGGACATCAAAGTGCTGAAATGTTCGTAAGAAAATACTACTATGTCAGTACGACTCAAGGACCGAACAACGCAACCTGTCCTTCTGCAGTGAGGAGTGAGACAAGGAGATGTAATCTCTCCGAAACTGTTGACTGCTTAACTGGAGCATGTCTTCAAGGTTCTGGACTGGAGAGGGGTTGGCATTATCGTCACTCAACTTCCGTTTGCCGACGATATGGTAGTCATAGCTGAGAGTATGGGGGACTTCAGTACAATCCTCGCTTACCTCAGTAGAGGTTCCAGAAAAGTGGGTAATAAATGAACATGGACAAAATGAAGGTCATGTCTAATGCCCAGGTTACACGAAGTTCGGAGACTCTACACTCGAAGTATTGGCCGATTATATCTACCTAGGTGATCTAATCAGAAATGAAGAGATCCGGAGGAAAAACAAACCAAGTTATATAGTAACTCGAAGAATTTATTTATTTTATTTATTTAGTACATAGAGGACTTACAGCTAATTAAAACAGACAAAAAAGGAAACCATAGACATTCCGAAAGCCTCACGAACAAGTCCTCACGTATAGACTTATATTAATACTATGGTGTGAGCACAAAAACAAAAAACACATCGTCTTAATTAAGGAAAAAAGCCATTAAAATACTTAGCATATGAATGAAATAATTAGAAAAAAAAAAAGAAATAATATATTAGGACCTTTAATATGTTCTCGCTGTTTCTTTTACAAATTAAAAGCTTTATTTAAATTATAAGGAACAAAAACATTTCATTCAAAGTATTGTCCATCACTAGCGACCACTTTCTCCCATCTTTCTGGCAATATATGAATTCCGCGTCGGAAAAACGACATGTCTTTTGAGGCTATCCAAGAATCGATCCATGTTTTAGCTTCTTCATAAGAATGAAAGCGCTGGTCAGCTAGGCCATGTGCCATCGAACGGAATAGGTGAAAACCAAAAGGGGCTATATCAGGTTAATACGGCGGATGGGGTAGAACTTCCCATTGAAGCGTGTCCAGGTAGATTTTCACTGGTTTTGCAACATGAGGCCGAGCGTTGTCATGTAGCAAAATCACTTTGTCGTGTCTCTGCTCGTATAGCGGCCGTTTTTCTTTTAAGGCTCGACTTAAACGCATCAATTGAAGTCGATAGCGATCCCCCGTGATAGTCTCATTCAGTTTGAGGAGCTCATAATAAATTACACCGTGTTGATCCCACCAAATCAGAGAAGAAGCTTCGAACCATGGATATTTGGTTTTGCAGACGATGCTGATGCATGGCCGGGCGTACCCCACGATTTTCTAAGCTTTGGGTTATCGTAGTGTATCCACTTTTCATCGCCAGTCACGATGCGGTGCAAAAAAACCTTTTCTTTTCTGCCGTTGAAGCAGTAGTTCACACGTGAGAAAACGCCTTTCGACGTCTCTCGGCTTCAATTCATACGGTACCCAATGTCTTTGCTTTTGAATCATTCCTAAAACTTTTAAACAATTTGAAACAGTTGTCTCATCTACTTGTAATGTTTTTCCAAGTTCTGCTAGCGTCTGACATCGGTCTTGATCGAGTAATTCCTCCAACTTTTCGTCTTCAAATTTTTTCGGTGCGCCAGAACGTTTTTATCCTCAAGTTCATCTTTTTTTTTTTAAGCGTCTAAACCAGTCTCTGCATGTCGTATCCGACAAAGCATTGTCACCATAAGTCTCAACAAGAATTCTATGTGCTTCAGCTGCAGATTTCTTTTGAATAAAGTAATGCAATAAAATTCCCCGCAAATACACTTTATTTGGCACAAAAGTTGACATTTTCAGTACTAAGAAAAAAAACTTTGTTTTCACTAAAGTGAACTACCATAAACTGAAATTTAAGGTTAGATACACTACTGCCTTGCATGTGTGCTACCATTCGAAATTCCACGAACGGGGTACTGCTACTGCCATCTTTGGAGAAACAGCGAGAACTTATTCAAGGTCCTAATAAATCTACCGCTACTTGAAAAATTTAAGGCTTAAGCACCTTCTGGCTGAGTTCACAGTCATACTTATTGTGAATGGATCAAAATTATATTCCTTACATATATCATTGAAATTGCTGCTTGCTCGCACAATATAACTGTTCTGCCTATAATTCGAAGATGTATGTCGTACACGTATGGGTGAATTAAAACGAAGTGCTTTACTTGGCACATTAAAATAAAATTTGGTAATAACTTAGGGATATCAATATTGTTATTAAGGATTGCCAAACTTAAGTGGCAGTGGGCAGGACACATTGCTCGCAGAACAGATGGCCTTCGGGGTCGAAAAGTTTTGGAGTGGCGACCGCGTACTGGATGGTATACCACAATGTGCACCGATGACCCAATGAAGGCCGCGGGAATCCGCTGGATGCGAAAAGCACAGAACCGGTCGAAATGGCGGTGCTTAGGGGAAGCCTATGTCAAACAGTGGACGTCTTACGGCTGAATGATGATCATGATGAATTGCACCACAAATCAATCAATTCGTTTAGCGCTTGATGAATACAAACCATCATTCTTGTTCATTTAACTCTTGAACATAACCAAGACAACACTTTCATTGTTTTTTATTATTTATATAAATGTATCCTTGATGACCGTTGACATTTTTGTAACTTTTATTATTGTAACATTATGGACATTTGACATTTTCGTTTTATAGTAAAAAAAATTACTGTAAAACAAACAACTTCACACTAATATATCTTGGATCATTTTATTTTTCTTAATGTTATTTTAAAATTATCACATATTTTGTGTAAATGCAATAATAATGAATAACATATGATTTGCATGCCCATGTGACGGTAGAATATGGAGGACTCATAAACTTAAACATCTATGTATTTTATTACCTATGTTTGCAAACCAATAAATGATTTTGATTTGATTTGAAAAAAAAAAACAAGATGTTAAAAATTGTGTTTAACTGTGTTGCAAACGGGCTGAAGTATACATAATCAAATTTATATTAAACTAGCTTTTGCCCGCGGCTTCGCCTGCGTGGATGGCGGAAATTAATGCAAGAGGACGTACTACCGCGATAAGAATGTGTTATTCCAGGTTATATAGGTAATATAGACTCTGTGTGCTATTTTCGATCCAGATCCAGTCAGCCATTTTTGCGTGATTGAGAAACAAACACCCAATCATACATATTTTCACATATATAAAATTATTAGTAGTAGGATTATAACTCATATTACTTAGGATTCATAGTTTATGAGAACATCATGTGTGTTGGTGTTTTTAAAATAAAAATAATAGTATTCAGAGTAAGAAGACTGCGACATAGGGCCTGGTTTAGTTGAATATAAGTCTTCCTGGTTTTTCTTAACGCTCCTATTTTACCTATATAGACACTCAATCATTTACCAGACACCGAACATAATTATAGGAATAGTACTTTTGCCAGTGGCTTGGCCCGTATAGCTGTCGGAAAATATCACCCGGGAACCTACTACCGGGATAAAGTAGGTATCCTATCTGTTACGTATCCATGATATAATATATCTTTGTGCCAAATTCGATCTAAATCCGTTTGGCCGTCTTTGCATCATTGAGAAACAAACATCCAAAAATGTAAGCCATTTCGCGGTCTCTTACTTGGAATAATACTATTAGGTTTATTTTGAGTATAATGAACACACATGATATTCGCAACTACTATGAAGCCAAAGTAATATGAATTACAAACCTACTTATCCTGTACTACCCGGCCGCTGCCAACGCGCTCTGCGCCCGCTTTTTAACCGACGAAAAAAACGGAGCAGGTTATCAATTCGACGCGTATATTTTTTTGTTATGTATGACCACGCATAACTTTTTACATAGTAGTCCGATTGTGATAATTCTTTTTTTATTGGAAAGAGTATACTCCGGGGGGGGTCCCATATAAATTTGAAAACCAAAATCAAACCCTAAGGGTCAGAAAACAGGGGATGATTGATTGTTCACTCACTGATTGTTATGTTTAACCACGCATAACTTTATACAGAGTAGTCCGATTTTGATAATTCTTTATTCATTGGATAGGGTATACCTTGCCAAGTATTATGAGTATATTAAAGCCACAAAAAATTATAAAATAAAAACTTTTTACCACAAAATTTAACCGCCGAAAAAACTGAAAAGCAAAAAATAATAAACCTTAAAATTATGAGTCGGCGCTGGAAATCAATGAACAAAGATCACTCAAAGCGCCGACTCATAATTTTAAGGTTTATTATTTTTTGCTTTTCAGTTTTTTCGGCGGTTAAATTTTTTGGTAAAAAGTTTTTTTAAATCTTAAATATCTTCTAAGATATTCATTTAAATTACATGCTGTAAAGGGCCATATTGATCTATATTAAATGCACAATGTATTTAAGGTACTTAATTGGATAAGGAGTAATGCTGTATTGCTTAAAATCGCTTCGTAAATAAGCCCTTATTTCTCGTAAAAAGTAAAAGAAAAAAATGGTTATTGTGGGTTATCCCTAAGAGATAAGGTTACAAATACAAATCTCAGACTAAAAATAAGAAATGTGAAAAATATTACTTACGTAAATTTTTTGCATGGGAACCACGTACACTCTCACTGGCGCTCGCAAATTCACTGCTCGGGGTGGCATGTGTACCCCTCCCGTGACCTCTTCATAAGCCTGTCATTCAATTCTATAAAGGTCGTTTAATTTCGGAGATATGCATAGTGGAACTTTTAACCCGCGGACCTTTTAGCCCCGTCCTACCCTACTAATACTATAAATTATGTGAAAATATTTATAATTGGATGTTTGTTCCTCAATCACGCAAAAATGGCTGAATCGATCTGGATCGAAAATGGCACACAGAGTATATATTACCTATATAACCTGGATTAATACATTCTTACCGCAGTAGTACGTCCTCCTGCGTTAATTTCCGACATCCACGCGGGCGAAGCCGCGGGCAAAAGCTAGTTTATCTGTATAGATTAATTGTGTTAAACAACTTATGTTACATAACTTTAGTTAAATACCTTATGTTTTTTAGTTAAATAATGTTTGTTCTGATAATTTTAGCATAATATCTTTCATAGCACTGTTTCGCTAGCATCACGATTTTTGGGAAAGCTGTGAAATGTGAATTCCAATTTATTATAAGAACTTCATGGAAATACAATGTATTCTTTTTCAAACTGTTTTATTATTTTCTCCAAAACTATTTCAAAGTAGGCTATTGGTTTCAGTAAGTCTGCACGTGTTGGAATTGTAAAAATTACCTCTTTTTCCTTGTCTTTTTTATGTTTTTTCATAGACTTAATGAATGTGGTTTAATTTAATTTAATCTATCTATATATAAATTCGAAGTCCTGAGTGACTGACTGATATATCAACGCACAGCCTAAACCACTGCACGGTGGTTCCTGCCATAGGTCATAATTCCAAAAAATGCATTGTCAAAATATGAGTAATTTATTACGTATTTCATTACTCCAATAAACAATCTACCGAAAAGTATAAATATTTCATCCTTTTTGTTATTGTATCACTTAATAATTGACCTCCGAAGTGAACGGGAACCGATTACTTTTCCGAATTATTTTTGTTCGAATTTCATTTCACCGAAAACTATTGACCGACGTCTTTTTAGGGTTCCGTTGCAAAAAAACGGCAAAAAACGGATCCCTTATAGATTCGCCATGTCTGTCTGTCTGTCTGTCTGTCTGTCCGAGTATGTCACAGCCACTTTTCTCCGAAACTATAAGAGCTGTGCTATTGAAACTTGGTAAGTGGATGTATTCAGTGAACCGCATTAAGATTTTCACACAAAAATAGAAAAAAAGCAATAATATTTGGGGTTCCCCATACATAGAATTGAAACTCAAAAATTTTTTTTTCATCAAACCCATACGTGTGGGGTATCTATGGATAGGTCTTCAAAAATGATATTGAGGTTTCTAATATCATTTTTTTTTTAAACAATAATATTTGGGGTTTCCCATACATAGAACTGAAACACAAAAAAAAAAATTAATCAAACTCTTACGTGTGGGGTATCTATGGATAGGTCTTTAAAAATGAAATTGAGGTTTCTAATATCATTTTTTTCTAAACTGAATAGTTTGCGCGAGAGACACTTCCAAAGTGGTAAAATGTGTGTCCCCCCCCCGTAACTTCTAAAATAAGGGAATGATAAAACTAAAAAAAATATATGATGTACATTACCATGAAAACTACCAACGAAAATTGGTTTGAACGAGATCTAGTAAGCAGTTTTTTTTTAATACGTCATAAATCGTAAACTTAAACGTAAACAGTCAACTCAAATATAAAAATTTAAAAAAAAACATTTAATTTCATAAACGATGATGACGAATGATGATGATGATGACCTACAGGTTTGTACGGAACCCTCGGTGCGCGAGTCCGACTCGCACTTGGCCGGTTTTTATTTGCTATATGCATTATTTGACATATTTTTAAATCATCGAAGTATCATGTGTAATAAGTATTATTTTACCGAACTATGTTTCGCCGATTTACAAAATAACTTTTTGCTATTGGCCGAAGCCTCTTTTGAACTTTTTTCATTGGCCAAATGATTTATTTGCCATATTTTCAACATAATGAAACAACATTTTAAGGAATATTATTTGGTCACAAATATATATTACTACGTATATTTAAATATACGTAGTATCATAAAAAGTCAAAATATTCTACTAGTGAGAAACGAATCGCTGTAAAACCGACTTTACGTAATCTTGTCAGCCCTACCCCTAGAGTGTAATTTAATCCCGCGTAGACGCGGAGGGGTAGGGCGGCCCGCGAGTTAAGGAACAGGTGGTTTGAAGGCCCGCCGTTGGTGAGCGTTAAAACCATCTGCGACGATAGGCTCGCGTGGGGGCGCCCAAACCCCGTAGCGCCGGAGCCGTGACAGAAACAATGCTTGCTGCATGTTGCATGCCTGATTGCCTGTTGCTTGCTTGTTCGCACGCTGCATGCTTGCTCACATGCTGCATGCCTGCTTGCATGCTGCATGCCTGAAGCAAGCATTCTTGTTTGCATGTTTCTTACTGGGACTCTTTAATAACACTTTTGTTCATAATCAACTGTTTTATTTGGTGCCATTACAATTAATTAATTAAACAAAAGAGTCGGTTAATCTGAACAGTGGTATAATGAATGTTCGGAAACATAATACTTCGCACAAATGTTATTTCAGCTAAGTGTAACTTCGGTAAAAACTTTTCCGACCAAATAAAACGTCGGAGTAACGAAAAAAGTCGAAATGATAATAGGTCAACTGATACAGTGGCAGACGTGACTTCGATGAGGTAAAAAAAAACAAAACGATAATATTTGAAAAGTTAGGTGAAATGAAATTCGGTCAAATATTTTTCGAACTTATGATAGGTAACCGAAGTGAACACATCGGCATTGTTGCACCTCGCTGTTATCAGTGATTCATTTGTTGTGGTTTTTAAATTATTATTATTTAAAACATGCACTCTTATACATAAAATCATAACACAAGGTTAGGTAGGGTAAGGTAAGGTAAGGTTATTCAGTGGGTTCTGATGGCATATCGGCTGCGTTCCTTAAGAAATTTAAAAATCTCCTCATCCGCCCTCTAGTTCATATATGTAATTTAGCTTTAACCTCCGGTGTCTTTCCAAGTGCACTTAAGTTGGCAGTAGTGCATCCTGTGCATAAATCTGGGTGGGTGGTGGTGCACAGAGATCGATCAAATAACTACAGACCTATATCTATTTTGCCTACACTTTCAAAATTAGTTGAGAGGCTCGTGAATATTAGATTGGTTAAGTACCTAGAGCAAAATCATCATCTCGCTTTTACTCAATATGGCTTTCGTTCCGGAATCTTCACAAATAATGCTGTGCTAGACTTAACCACCAACATCTTTTCCAACCTGGACAAAAAGCAGAAGGTGATTGGTATTTTCCTGGATCTGGCAAAAGCCTTCGATACGATTTCTGTCCCCAATCTTATTGCTAAACTTAAAACGATCGGTATTAAAGGCATTCAGCTTGCTCTTTTCGAAAGTTACCTCACGGGTAGACGACAATGCGTCAAGATTGGTGACTGGACGAGCGACGAGCTCCCCATATAATACGGGGTCCCCATGCTTTTAAAATGTTGTTTTACTATTTTAATTTTAAGGGTCCACCCTTAAAATTCTGCCTGGTTAGCCTGGAGATCTGTAATACAGGTCCTGAACCCAGTACAGACTCCAGCTCTCACAAAGGTCTAATTTAGCCAGTAACTTAAAACCATGGACCACACTTGTACCTTTATTAAGAGAAATCAAAATATATTATTATTATTAAATTCACAATTAAACTTTAAAAAGAAAACTTACACATACAACGGAAGACGACGAGACAAACTAAAGAATTAAGGCAACCTAGAACTAACTATGGAAGGAAAAATATAGTACGACCAAACCAACGACAAAACCAATAGTGACACCATATTTAAATTTAAAAAGCCCTAGAATACGTTAGAATACAACACTAACAATATCAATTATCACCAATTGTAATTTTACTTGCTTGCATTATCATATTATGACGAATTTATATTTTAATTTAATAGTATTTATTATAAAAATTTTTTCTTAATAATTTGTATGTCAATTGGCAAAACATAGCGCACTACCTAATTCCTTAAGATCTTGTATATAATTGTCACCTATGTTTACGAATAAATGATATGATTTGATTTGATTTCATTCACCTTTGTTGCCTAATTCTCTTATTGTGAGCACAGAGAATCACACTTACTTTTAGTTTTATATTTACATTTCTCAATATTTTAAAGTGAACTGTAATGTTCTTGTTTTTTGAGAAATAAATGTCTTTAAACCTAAACCGAAGATTTCAAGTTCCTAGGCGCAGTAGTTTCGGGTGTCAGTTAGTAAGTTTCTCCTTTTACAGAAGATAGATCAGATAAACCACACTTAAACCTTCCGGAATTAATATGTACATAGGAACGGAACGGATTTTGATGCGGATTTCACCATAATTAAGACCTCTAAATTATGGAGCAGTGGTGGCCCAGTGGTGGCCCTGACTTAAGAGTTGTAGGTCGTGGGTTCGAGCCCAGGCAGGCGCTTTACTTTGTGTAAATAATTTCATCACCATTGCTCTCAAAACAGTGAAGGAAAACATCGTGAGGAAACCGGCATGTCCTAGAACCAAAACTTCAAAGACATGTGACATTACCAACCCGCACCGGGCTCGCGTGGCAGATTACGGCCCACTCTCTCTCTCGGAGAGGGGGCCTGTGTCCCAGCAGTGGGAACAATATAGGCTGATTATGAGATTATGGTGAAACCCGCATCAAAACCTGTTCCGTGGCTAAGGAGAACAACGCTATCACAGAGACAGACGAAAATAGACTTTATAATATGTATAGATACACGTAGACGAATCTTTTGACCTTTTTGAGGCGTTTGAATAAAATCATTATTGATCCATCGACATGTTCGGAAGCAACACCTTTGTAAACGTTGACTAGTGAGATGCAATTAATTCACAATTAGCAGTGGTCAGTGCTTTAAGTGAAACTGTTCACAAATTATATTTTTGTAATCGTAACGTGAATTAATTTAAAACAGTGCAAGTGACTCTCACCATGGCTGACAACAGTACCATAAAGGATGCTTCTACAGATAGTGAGCACACTAAGGAACTGCTAGTAACTCTCCAGCTCGCTATAAACTACACTGCGTTTGCCTTGACAACAGCAACTTTAATATACGGAGTGACGTCATGGTGTATCCATAAAAAGTTCCGAAATTACAGAAACTATGTGTTCCTGAACTCAATTTTATCAAACTTCTTAATTTTTCTACTGGTGATTTCTATATACGAGTATGTGTACAAAAACCGGTTTGGTGAAAGTATGGTGTTGCAAATAATAACGGTTTGTGTAGTTGCGTACTTATCAACAGTGAAGCAGTACTGGTTAGTAGTTATGTGCCACATGTTTTACGTCGATATTGTAAAAGTTTTCAATGGGCGTATACGAAGGAGATATTTAAAAAGTGGCTTATTTGGTTGGGGCATGTCTATAATAACAACCCTGATTTTGTTATCCGTTTATTATTATGTGAATTTTACTTTACATTCAGATTTCGATGTAACATTTTTTATATATATATTACCTATGATATTAAACATTGTCCTTTACATTATAATTGTATGTTCACTTTTCCGTAGTTCGAAGTTGAGCGCAACAGGTTCGAACAAATGGCGTCGCTTGTACATCGCCACTTTGATATTTATATTGAGCGACGGCTTCATGTTTGCTTCGTATGCATCATCGAGGTTTATCAATATCGGTAAAATAATAGCATTTCTAATTTTTTTTGTAAATTGCTTCATATGCCCACTAATACTAAACATTTTTTTGGTTGCTATAAAGGGTAATCGAGAAATATGGTATGAATATTATGTAAATAAGTTAAAGCGTCCGTCGTTATCAGCAGGGCATGGGAATCACGATATGGCGATGCATGAGAGAGTAACCCGTAAACCTGATGATAAAAGCCCGGCAGTCCTTAGTAAATAAAATACTTATGTGTGTTTGTATGAATAATTAATTGAAGACTTATCATTAGGGACCGGATTATATGCATTTGCATATTTGAAAATGCATTTGCATATTTAAGCCATTCTCAGCGGTAATAGCATATTTTATTTAAGATCTTGTTATGATGCATATTATCGGTACATTTACAGCAGTGAAAGTATTAAAAAGCTTGAAACTCGCGGTTTGGCATTAAATGAATCTGTCCAATGTGTAGTATTTGAGTGACAATTTTTACTGTAAAACAAACAACTTCACACTAATATATCTTGGATCATTTTATTTTTCTTAATGTTATTTTAAAATTATCACATATTTTGTGTAAATGCAATAATAATGAATAACATGTGATTTGCATGCCCATGTGACGGTAGAATATGGAGGACTTATAAACTTAAACATCTATGTATTTTATTACCTATGTTTGCAAACCAATAAATTAATTGATTTGATTTGAAAAAAAAAAAAACAAGATGTTAAAAATTGTGTTTAGCTGTGTTGCAAACGGGCTTAAGTATACATAATCAAATTTATGTTAAACTAGCTGACCCGACAGACTTTGTCCTGTCTCTTTGATGATATTTGAGCACGCATTCTGTCAATTCTATGTCAAATGTCAAAGTTTATATTGTCCTATTATATGGTTGTTAAGTATTCTTAAATAAGTGTTCTTAAATTTTCTAATTTTCCGCGCAATTTTTTTTAATTTTTTTTTTCATAAGAACCTTCTCCTGACAATTACAAACACAACAAAAAAAAAAACTGAAATCGGTCCAGCCGTTCACGCGTGATGTCGTGACCAAGGGAAATAGGGATTCATTTTTATATATAGATTAATTGTGTTAAACAACTTACGTTACATAACTTGTGTTAAATAACTTATGTTAAATACCGTATGTTTTTTCATCACGATTTTTGGGAAAGCTATGAAATGTGAATTCCAATTTATTATAAGAACTTCATGGAAATACAATGTATTCTTTTTCAAACTGTTTTATTATTTTATCCAAAACTATTTCAAAGTAGGCAGGTAGGTTGTGCTTAGGTTTCAGTAAGTCTGCACGTGTTGGAATTGTAAAAATTACCTCTTTTTCCTTGTCTTTTATGTTTTTTCATAGACTTAATGTATGTGGTTTAATTTAATTTAATCTATGTATCTATACACCGTGACATTTTAGCGTCTTACAAAGGTTGTCCACTCAATGTATCCGACATAATATACCTCTAGGCGTGATTAAAAAATAGTTCCAGTCGACTGGCCTGTTAGTCTAGTGGTTAGTGACCCTGACTGCTAAGACTGAGGTCGTGGGTTCGATTCTCACCCAGGACAAGTCTTTGTGTGATGAGCACGATCATTTGTTCTGTGTCTGGGTGTAATTTATCTATAATATGTATGTATTTAGAAATATATAAGTATGTTTATCAGTTGTCTAGTTGCCATAATACAGGCTCTGCCTAGTTTGGGATCAGATAACGGTGTGTTGGTTGTCCTAAGATATTTATTTATTTATTATTTAGTTACCAATTTAAAAAATATGTTCTAAGAAAAATAAATAATGCATTAGAATTATGAAACATCCTGTTAATAATGTTTACGTATCATATGGTAGTGAACATGCATACCTACCCAGCGCATGAGTCAACTAGATCATTTCCATCTACATTTTCCATGAAACAAAATACGACATGCGTCATCATAACGAATAATATTTTAATTTTTTTGTTATTCAAATGTTCATTTTTTTCTTATGGATTTGTAGTAGACATTGGATACATGAAGTGGGCTGCCGTTGTAAGACTACTAAAATGTCACGGTGTATATATATTCAAAGTCCTGAGTGACTGACTGATATATCAACGCACAGCCTAAACCACTGGTCCTAGAGACATGCAACTTGGAGGATGTGTTCTTTGTGAGGAGTAGGTATCCACTAAGAAAGGGTTTTTTGAAATACCATTCCTAAGAGGGTGAAATGGGGAGTTGAATTTTCTGTGAAACTTTTTATTCTCTGGGTCGGGTAAAACAAAGCAAGCAGCGCGATAAGACATTGTTTACCTGGATTAACACATTGGTTACTTTTAATCCCGGTAGTACGCTCCTATGTGATATTTTTCGACATCCACGCGGGCGAAGCCGCGGGCAGAAGCTAGTAATTAATAAATGATTAATAGGTACTTTTATTTATGTAAGTAGGTTTGTATAAACACTTTTACACGTCAATCATATTTTTAAAACTAGATGAGGTCGGCGTTTCTTATCTGACTACTCTGAGAAGAAAGGCCGAAACAAACTCAGAGGTCACAGTCTCTTTTAAAGTCCAGAAATGATCTTGGCCATATCATGTGAAGACTATGTAGATTTGTGTCTGAAATGGTCTTATGGTCACACCGGAAGGGGACGCCCTAGGAGAACATATAGTGACCTTATTGGTGATGTTCTTCAGAAAGGTCAGGTGCGTAGCACTATTAACCGGCGTGCGTGTATGACCAGATGTATGAACTTAAACGATGCAAAAGGATTATGTAAGAATTGAAGCAGGTGGCGTTCTGTAGTTCCTGCCTACCCCCATGGGAAAAAGGCGTAATTTTATGTATAAATGTATGTATGTATGTATGGTCATATGAAAAAATAATCACACAGATTGAGTGGAGGTCTCCAGTTAGTGCATGCATTTGTCACTAATCTAGCAACTCAACTCACTCATTAGTTTTACGTTTTATTCTATGAATGTGTATTATTTGAATCATTTTAATGTTTCTTGGATTTTATTCTGCTATTTCAATGTTATAAGTTATTTAAACAACTGATGCAATCACCATTTCAGCCGAAAGACGTCCACTACTGGACATAAGCCTCCCCAGATTTGGGGGGGGATTTGCCATAATCGCCACGCTTGGCAGGCGGGTTGGCGATCGCAGTATGGTGGCAAAATGCATAGAGAACGCTGCTGCCCATTCTCGTTAGTAAGTCCCTTAGTCGCCTCTTACGACACCCACGGGAAGAAATGGGGTGGTGCTATTCTTTACGTCAGGCACCACACGGTACTGATGCAATAATGATAGCTATTCATTTCCATCATAAGATTTGTTTGGTTGAACGTATTAATCCAAGGGACTACGTTAGGTGTTGGATAGCTCATTCATCGAAGAAGGCTATAGACTATATAACATCAGTCTAGGACCCTTCGGAGCCGAGCAAAAAGAAAAAAGTCAGTAATACAAAGACCTCGCACGGGCTGGCGATTCAATGCGACGGGATGGGTCGTGTGAGCCAGAATTTTAACGCGGACGAAGTCGCGAGCAGAGGATAGTGAAATCATATGAATTCTTGTCGGTATGTCTTTTTTTTAGGAAATCAAAAAATGACTTCTCCCGCTCTGAGCGGAGCGGGGAGGGCGTAAAGTTAGTCGTGCCAAAAAACTCAATTAGACCGAAACAACCGTGGAGGCCAGAAGTATTCTTCTTAATTAAATAGTATTTCCTGGTGGACACACTGGCTTCCGAATAAAACACTACCTATATTTCACAAAGGAAACACGCAAGTAAAAATAAACAAGTTTTTCATGGCTCACCCTATTCCCGGCGCAGGCGTCTCTGACGAGAAAGCTGAGCCTCATCTCAGGTAGCGAGTAGATCTCCAGGTTGCCGTTGAGCCTCAGCACGAACAGCCAGTACGTGGGCTTCACTTCCGCGAGGTGCTTCTTCCACCAGCGGGAGATACGACGAGGCACACCCGGGTTCTTTGACTGTTCCGCTAACATTATCTGTGAAAGGTAACTTGTATTTTTAAGAAGGGAAAGGAAATACTTATACACGTAAATTGTCCGTATTTATGCAAAAAGGAACCACCCAGCAAAAACGCACTTCTGAGATATCAAAGGATTTACAAAAACATGTGCAGCTCTGTTAGATGAAGTATAATTACTACTTATTTAAGTATGCGCATATAAATTTGCTCTGAGTACTCTTAAACGTACTAAATAATTAATAAAAATGTGCATGTCGTTCATTTTAACATTTACTCATTGACAGGTTTTCTCATACAAAAAATAGAACTACAACCCAGGGATTTACTGATATCAATGAAACTATGTAACTTGGTTCCATTTGCTGTATTCAAAATAATTGTTAATAATAGAAATATGTGTAATGTATAATGGTACCAAGTATGTGTGGATCTGTTTTGTATAAAATGCATACTATGTAGTAGTAATATCATTTATGTATTTGAATTGAACAATCGAGTCCCGTTATGCTGTGGTTCGGTTTTGCTTTATATGTAATATTTATTGTTGCTGTTGGTTCCATTTTGCTTTTAGTATACCTTGTTTCCAAGGGAAAAATCATGTGGTTTTTTTTTTGTATAAGAATTTAGACCATTTTTAAATTAGTATTCTTCAAAAAAAGTAAAAAAACTATATTTGTTGTGTGGTTCCATTTTGCATAAATACAGACAATTAACATGACGTCTTTATTCCACAAAGGGTTGGACAGTAGTGTTACTATAAAGTAAACCTAAAGGAGATGTTTCATTTTTATATGAGGCTCCGGCCATAACATTTACCTTTTAGGGAAGCTGGGAAACTTACCCCTGAATAGAATAAAGTACCATTTTTTTCATAATATCAAATGGTTTTTATGTACAAAATAAAAATTAAAAATGTTTGACGTTTGTCCTAAGAGTTAACCAGTGGTTATTTTGAATTCGTTTAGAAACACACTTCAAAATTGGAGACTAAAGATTTTTGTAACGATGAAATAGTCACACTTAATTATGTTTACTCAAAAATATGTATAAGAGAATAATAGTAGTTGCTAACTTAATTGTGTAGATAATATTTATTTTTTCTTCTATGACACTGTTTTACATTCTGTAATTACTGTAACTCACACACTGACAGTTTATATGGGTAGTTCATATAATTGTTTTTTTATTATGTTTTTATTTAACTGCTTTTATTAATTTATTTTTATTTTCTTTTAATTTCATTTGTTGTGTATATGTATCATTTGCATCGTTGTATATGTAAGCGGGCACGCCCTTTATGCCTGGAGGCTTTAGTAAGGTTTTAAGTTCTGTTTACGATTTTGTTTCATTATTCATTTCAGCTTGAGTTTAGTGTTCAATGTTTTGTTGGTATAATGGCGTGTGCTAGCTGACATATGGCGAATAATGTATGTTTTGTTTTATTATATTAATAACTTATACAATATTGTATAGAATCAAGTTCTTCTAACTTAACAGACAGCAGTGCTGCTGGGGAGTTTGTTCCGCCACTTCTTCTTCCCAGCCAAAGCACTAGGAAGTGTCGAAGGGCGGGCGTTTTGGGGGGACTGTCTTATGTGACTTTGACGTTCAAAAAGTGCTGACTCTCAGCCTAGTTTGAATAAATGACTTTTGATTTGATTTGAGTAATTTATTTTTAACATTACAAGAATTCACTTAATACACAAAAAAAAATAAACATTCATTTAATTATTTTCTACGTTACATTGATTTGATGAAACATGATTTCAGAACGAACGAAGTCTGCAAGCAAACGAGACGCCATGTTGAATAAAATATGGCAATAATTAAAAACTATTATTTTTTTGTACACAACAAATCAGGCTCAAATTCACCAGAGAATATTTTTCCCCAATTTGTGGTATTTTTTCCTCTTTTTCGATAAATGTCATCTGATTGCCGAAAATGAAACATCTCCTTTCCCGTTATGTTTAAGTTCCATTTAAAAGACTGGTGAGCCTATTTAAAATGCTAATATCAGACTCTGGGCTGCTACTAAAGAAAAATCTCATCTTCTAACGCTTAGGGAACCGAACACAAGACCTCAGGCTGGACAAACAAAGAAGCAGTACATTTCTATCTAAAAAAAAACATTTATATTTGTGATCCTTTTTACACGCTTTATATTAGCTTCACTTGTATGTTTGTATGTTTGTTTGTAACCGACTCCTTATAGCGCAATTTTGACCCACTTTAAACGACCAGATTTCATTTAAACTCTGTAGACTTATCGAGGACCGATGGCAATACTATAATTTCATAAATTTGTGCCATTATCCTTGCCCGGGTTACCAGGACAGCAAAAAAACTGTCTTCGAAAACTACGCTGACATACGTCACAAACTACGCTGACATACGTCTCAAAATTCGAAACACCCTAAAAAATAGAAAAAAAAAACTAAAAAACACGCTTCCATAGAAAACCAAACTAAAAAGTAGAAAATAATAAAAAAAACGTGGGGTGCTTTTTAAGATATTTTTTTATTGATATCAGGCACCCCACGCTTTTTTTTCCATTCTTTTATACTTTGTAGTTTGGTTTTCTATGGAAGCGTGTTTTTTTAGTTTTTTTCAAACTATTTTTTTTTTAATGTACTCGTACACAATAAAAAGAAGATCAGGAAAAGCTACGCTTGCCGCGGATGCTCCATGGGTGACCATCTTTTGGGCCTCGGAAAGCACCTTAAGTGGTTGGTCCCGACTGCCATGCGTGGATATTTGACGGTCGCTACGTGTCGCTAGAAGCGCGGAATTCTGACAACCAGTCTTACCAAGTGGTATCATTATTACCTAAATAATAATGGATGTTGAGCTTGACCTATTCTCAGTGTCCAGATTTTTTTTTTTGTTAAATAACCTTTTCTTTGGAGTGTAAATTTTTGTTTATTCTCTTTATTTGTCTCTGTTTCACTCTTACGCAGTTTGTGCCGTCTTGAAAATTTCATACATAAGGTATATTAAGTGGAAACTTGTAACTGACTTTTTTCTACATGTTACTTTTGATTAATCGAATGTATTAGCTGTAAGTTATCTTAAAATTAATAAAATAATGAATTGTGGAAGTCAGATCGGCAGTCGTTCCATGTTTAATACTGGTATTTACAACTACACGTAAGAGATCGATGATGATTATGTAACAAATAAACCTATTCTTCTTTCTTTATTGGAACGAAGTTTCTTATCGCGCGTTGCGAAAGCGGGCTAGACGGAAAAATTAAGAGCAAAAGTTGTAACGACACTTTTTGCTATAGTTGTAAGCCGTGCGGCGTGCGCGTGTTTCTCTGTCTGTCTGTCTCTCTCTCTCTCTCTCATAGAAAGCAAGCCAGTTATTTTCGTTTCGTCTTTCTATTTCGCATTGAGCAGTGTGGTGTCGCGACGTTTATTTTTGTTGAGTGTATACAGGTTTTTTTAACATAATAAATAATAATAACAAAAAAAAAGCTTGACAGGCGTCAAGGGACACCCGGATGGAACGAAGTTCCTTTCGATTAATTAGTGAAGGAATTGTAATAAAATTTTTTATTTTTTATTTAAGAATAAACAATAACCCAGCAGAATCAACAACAAAATATAATACTACCATCGATGCAGTTTTTTCTAGACATTTAAATAAAATAGAATCCCAAACATATGTTTCCTACTTCAGTTACCACGAGTCAATTATTACTAAAATTGAGCCTACTGATTAAGTTTATACTACATTATATTTGTTAATAATAAAACAAAAATATAATTACAACAAAAAAAATTATACAATTCCTTCACTAATTAATCGAAAGGAACTTCGTTCCATCCGGGTGTCCCTTGACACCTCTCAAGTTTTTATTCTTCTCCAATGAACAAGTACTCACGCTAGCCATGGAGGCAGGCGTCTGGTCTCCGCCGTACAGCAGCTCGTCCTCATCGTTGAGCTCGTAGATAGCGCCCGGCTTAAACCCCTCCGCTTTCACGTTCTTCTTGCCTTTCATTTTTGCGCTAAATTCACCTTTCACCTGCAGGCATAGATAGAGGGTGTAAAAAGACCTATTACACAGTTGTTATCTACATATTCAATTCAATTATATTTATTTATTTCAGTGAAAATCTCCATAAAGTACATCCATACTAATATTATAAATGGGAAAGTGTGTGTGTCTGGTTGTCCGTCTTTCACGACAAAACGGAGCGACGAATTGACGTGATTTTCTAAGTGGAGATAGTTGAAAGGATGGATAGTAACATAGGCTACTTTTTGTCTCTTTCTAACCCCCCACTTACCTAAAATGGGGGGTGGAAGTTTGTATGGAGCAAAAAAAACTTTTTGTGTTGGGTAGCCTATTTATTGAGGAAGGCTATATAACATCACGCTACGTTCAAAAGGAGCGGAGCAGCGACGAAAAATGGTCGAAAACTGGCAGGCAATTCGATGCGACGGGAAGGGTCAGGGGAGCAAAAATTTGACGCGGACGAAGTCGCGGGTAGAAGCTAGTAATATATAAAACCATAAATGGTGCATGTTGTTTTAGCCTGTAATTAATTGTTGCACTTAAGAATCTATTGTTATCGAAATTATATTTAATGTATGATGTGAACAATTGTTGGCTGACTTTAATAAATAATTTGTGATCTCCACACAGGCGAAGCTAGTAGTACTTACGGGCTTACGTCCAGCAGTGGTGTTTGGGCTGTAATGTAGGTAGTTACCTGCGCGGTGTCGGCGTCGGGCGGCGTGAACAGGCCGCTGAGGTCGCGGTACACGGTGGCGCGCAGCAGCGCCGGCCGGTGCGGCACCGCCTGGCGCGTCGGGGCCAGCCGCCCGGACGTGCTGTAATGTAGGTAGTTACCTGCGCGGTGTCGGCGTCGGGCGGCGTGAACAGGCCGCTGAGGTCGCGGTACACGGTGGCGCGCAGCAGCGCCGGCCGGTGCGGCACCGCCTGGCGCGTCGGGGCCAGCCGCCCGGACGACTGGGGTACACATTGTATGTTATTGTTACGTACATCGGAAAACGACACGCTTAACAGTACGGCTGGACCGACGACTGGGCAAGCGAACTGAACGTTGTACACTGTAGTGCAGGGATGGCGAACCAATGCCACGCGTGCCTTTGGTGACAATATAATTTGGGCACGCAGCCTAAGTGACAGTAAGTAACAAACAAATAAATCTGGGCGCGATATTTTATCTAGCGAGTAGTTATTTTCAGAAACCGTGTGTCGAAAAATTGTAGTTTCCCTGGCATTCTGCTTATCGTCAATATGAACTTAATATAAAGTTTTTCACATCTAGTTTGCAACAGCAGAAAGTACACATTTTTTTTCTTTCATTTAAATAAGGTGTTGAGATGTTGACTTCTATAAAATGGTGAGTCTATTTCTGTTTGTAAATAAAATGTACCTACTATGGTGAAAGTATTTAGTTTTATTCCTGGACTCACTAAGTCAAGATTGTTTGTGCCACGTCATGCCCATATTAAATATTTTATGGAAGAAAAATGGCACGTTGATGTTTAGAGGTTCGCCATCCCTGCTCTAGTGCATGCGTGCCAGGCTCGAGAGCACTGGTAGAACAAACGCGTAAGGACCGTAGAAACAGTAGGCCGCAAAACCCAACCAAAAAAAGAAATCAAATTCATTGGTATAGTTATTAAATCACTAATGGAAAAATGTGTTAGACTATCAATAATTTTTGGTTCAAATGTGTCTGAGATTGAATTTCTATAACATCCACCCGATCCAGCTTCTAAGGCGAGACTACTGACATAATTTTGCGATAATTTTAAAGGGGCATGCGTGAAGGACCGCATTTGTAACATGTTTAAAAACTACTTGGAAAATCATGTGTCATTAACAATGAGACGGGTAAATCGGTTAAACAAGAAAAACAACTTGAAATTTTGGTCGACAACAAATTAGTTAATACGCCAGCTAACATAGCACAGGCATTTAATGAGTTTTTTGCCAACATACCTGTAACTACGACTCGCTCCTTAAATTCGTCCCCGTCTAAAGCTGATAATCTTTTGCATAGTAGTGTGCCAAAAAGTAGTTGCCTATTCAATTTTGAACATGTAACGCCTCGTGATGTAGTTAATGTTTTTAACACACTTAAGTCTAAAAACACTGGTGATTTCTGGGGCATTTCCATCAAACTATTAAGTGATATAATAGACATCGTAGCCCCCTATTTAGCTGTTACTTTTAATAAATGTGTTGATGTCGGAACTTTTCCTGACCTCATGAAGAGTAGCAAAGTCATACCATTATTTAAATCAGGTAATAAAAATGACGTTTCTAATTTTAGGCCTATTTCTATCTTACCTGCATTTAGCAAAATATTTGAAAAGTTAATCCTCAAGCAGTTGCTAAGACATTTTAATTTAAATAGCCTCCTTCATAATGAGCAATATGGCTTTACAAAAGGTCGTTCAACTACAGATGCGGGTGTTGCTCTCTTGAAACACATTTTTAACGCATGGGAGAACTCGCAAAATGCTATCGGAGTATTCTGTGATCTCTCCAAAGCCTTTGATTGCGTGCACCATGACACGCTTTTGCGTAAACTACGTCATTACGGTGTCCATAACGAAGCTATAAACGTAATAAATTCTTACTTACATAATAGGTTCCAATGTGTAGATATTAATGGTGTAAAGTCTGCCGGGCTACCGGTTCAGTTAGGTGTGCCTCAAGGCTCTATACTCGGCCCATTCTTGTTCTTAGTGTATATCAATGACTTACCATTCTTTTTAAAGGGTATTTGTGACGTTGTACTGTTTGCAGATGATACATCTCTTATTTTTAAAGTAGACAGGAACAGACCAGATTTTGACGACGTGAACAGTGCACTCTCAATGGTTACCGATTGGTTTACGGCAAATAACCTAGTTCTCAATGCCAAGAAAACCAAATGTGTAAAGTTCGCCTTACCGAATGTTAGAAATCTAGGTCCCAACATCGTCTTAGATAAAGAGGTGCTTAAAACTGTAGACTCGGCAGTTTTTCTGGGCATAACAGTGGATGGCAAACTTCAGTGGGGCCCTCATATTTCAAGCCTAGCGGGAAGGCTCAGTTCAGCTGCCTACGCCGTCAGAAAAGTAAGACAATATACTGACGTTGATACAGCTCGGTTAGTCTATTTTAGTTATTTCCACAGCGTTATGTCTTACGGTATTCTACTGTGGAGTACAGCAGCTGATATTCAAAATATTTTTGTCCTTCAGAAACGAGCTGTTCGAGCAATTTACCAGCTAGGTGCCAGAGTTTCCCTAAGGGACTTTTTTAAAGATATTGGTATTCTTACGGTGTCATCACAATTCATTTTCGCCAACATCTTATATATTAGGCAAAATATACACTTATACGCTAAAAACAGTGATATTCACACTGTTAACACTAGAAGTAAGGACAAACTACGTGTTCCCTTTCACCGGCTTCATAAGGTGCATAACTCATTTGTTGGGCTTGGTATAACATTTTACAACAAGCTACCACCTTCTTTACTAGAATTACCTTTTAATGCGTTTAAAGCTCAAGTAAAATCCAACCTTTGTCAAAAGGCGTACTATTCCATCAACGATTATTTAAATGATAAGAATAGTTGGTCGCTGTGATTAACTCAAGACAATGTTTATGTTCTTTCTCCAGTATTAGCGTACCTAGTGATAGGTTCAATATAATTGTTTCCATATTTTTTTTCCTGTTTATGCCAATTTTATTTTATTAGTATTGCATAATGTGGTTAGCTAGCGACCTCGACAAGTAATCATTCAATTCTTGCTTGAGCAACCGGCAGCAAGTTCGTCATGCTCCCTTAGATGTCAATGCTTGCGGTAGCGTCGGGGGTCGGGTTGCCCCCTTCCCTCAAATATGGCGAGGGGGGCAATGGCTGATCTTTGCGTTATGCTCGTGAACGTGTGCTGCTTGTGGTGACTGGTCGTCTTGCTGACTTTGATGTTGATATTATTATTAATATTACTTACCTGTTTAATTTATTTTACGTCGATGGTCCTAGTTTATCATTTGTGGCCTCGAGTTGTAACTCAGGTCGTAACAGCTATGTGAACATTCAGCATTGCATATGTAAGCTGTCACGCCCTTTATGCCAGTTTTTTATTTTTGCAGCCATGTTTCTATATACATATTTTTTTTTGCTTATGCTTGAGTATAGTTTTCATTTTATTTGTTGGTATATTGGGTTGGCTAGCTGGCATATAGCAAATCATTTAATTTAATTTGTGTCTCTTAATGTTTTACTATATACCATTGTATAGAATCAAGTTCTTCTAACTGGACAGACAGCTGTGCTGCTGGGGAGTTTGTTGGCCACTTCTTCTTCCCAGCTAAAGCACTAGGAAGTGCGCGACGGGTGGGCGTTTTGGGGGGACTGTCTTTTGTAATTTTGACGTTCGAAAAGTGCTGATCCTCAGCCTAATTTGAATAAATGACTTTTGATTTTGATTTTGGTCTAGTCTCTTATATCTTCGTCAGTTTAAACAAAAAACCTGACGTACACAAATTGTTAGAGAACTCACAAGGAACATATCCAGGATACAGTCGAAAGTATGTCTTACGAAGAAACAGAGAATTTACAAAAAATAATAATTAAGAAATTAAGTTATTCACCTATGTTAAGTACACTAAAACTTGGATAAGGGGTATCTGAAAGGACCTTTAATTTTGTATCACTTATAGAGGCTTTTCATTTACCCAGTTTCCCAAATAGGCAGCTTAAGATGATAGATGTCTTATTTATAGAGGGTCCCACTCTTACATAGTACTGACAAACAAAACAAGTATGGAAGGGATTAGACTGGTTGTAAACAAACGCGGCATAACTTGCCGAAACCTCATAAACTGTCCCACTTAGACGTGCTATTAAGCTACTACGTCCCAATTATAGAGGAGAGTATCAAAAAATTCTAAGAAATTAAGCCTCAGTTACAAAGGTTTGAAAATTCCCAGTAACAGAGGTATTTCAATACAAAAGTGTCTGGACCCCATTGTAATTATCAATAACAGAGGTTTCTCACATATCCAGGGCCCACTTATCCAGATTTAACTGTATTTATGAAATTTAGAAACTAAGAATTAAGCTACACAACATTTATAATATTATTTATCAATTGCCGTTTTAAAAAAAAAAAAAATTAAAAACGTATTTTATCTCTTCTCGCCTAAAACACGGTATAACGTAGTTCAAGCACGTAAAACCCAGGAATATAAGTTACATTTTTGCATAACACACACACATTATGAAACCTTGTATTTTTTGTAAATAAAATATGTATTCTGGTTTTCCCAAAAGTGACCCCCTTATTCAAAACCGTAATACGTTCGTTTACGTAATACGTTGGTTGGGTCTCAAAAATTCGCAACAGTTACGGGTCGACTAAAAACAGCGATTTTCCCGGATACCGTATACCAAATAACCGGAAATCGCAGAAGCATTATAGTCGGATATTCGTAGGCGAAATATCCTGAATCCGGCCGGATGTTGACTTAAATTTATGTATTAGGCCGGATATTCGTTTCATGTCTGATCAATACTCACCGCGCCATCCTTCCCTCGGAACTCCCTGAGAGCCAACACGAGTACCCGGCCACACATAGACATGACACATAAGTACGGGTCGGCTGTAGCTGCGTACTGCGCTGTCCATTCTAACTGGATCGATTGTAGGTTCACGCCGTCTGTGGAAAGGAAAATGCGAGAATTAAATGTTGTTAAAGATCATTCTTCATCATCATCATTTCAATATAAAAACTTTTTTACAAAAAAATTCAACCGACTTCCTTAAAAACACTACAAAGTGAAAAATAACTTCAATTTCGGAAGTCGGTGTCTTAGGATCTGTATTTATGGTTATTTTGCCACCGACTTCCGAAATTGAAGTTATTTTTCACTTTGTAGTGTTTTTAAGGAAGTCGGTTGTTTTTTTTTTGTAAAAAAGTTTTTATTTTTAAATTTTTAGTTGTGGTATTCACCCTGCACTAATTCCAAACAAACAATGCATATTTATGCGATAGCAGAAATCGCGGTTGATTTGCAGTCATTTTTTTTTAAAGAGTCCCGGTATCTGTCTTCCGAACTCATCATCAGATCTATATGAAATTTACATGGGACCATTTCGGAATAAACCCCTTTCGAACAAAAAAAGAATTTTGCAAATCCGTTTATACATGACGGAGTTATGGCCGAACATACATAAAAAAAAAATAAAAAAATATAAACATCCGAATTGAGAACCTCCTCCTTTTTGAAGTCGGTTAAAAAAGACATCCACTGCTGGACATAGGCCTCCCCAATTTGGTGGGGTTTGCAATAATCGCCACGCTTGGCAGGCGGATTGACGATAGCTGTATGGTGGTAAAATGTATACAAAACGCTGTTGCCCACTCTCTAGTAAGTCCCTTAGTCGCCTCTTACGACACCCACGGGAAGAAATCGGGTGGTGCTATTGTTTACGTCCAGCACCACACGGAACATAAAAATATCTTTACCTACACTAATTATAGAAAGGGTAAAGTTTATAAGTTTATGAGTTTGTCTGTAGGAAGTAATCACTGGAACTACCAGTCGTATTTGAAAAAAATATATATTTTTGCAATCGATAGCCCATTTCTTGAGTAAGGTTGCCATTGGTGGTTGTTGGTTTTCGTTGTGGTTAGTTGTTGATTGACTATTTAACATCACGTTACGTCCTTATGAGGCAGAGCAAGATGAAACCCGCAAATAACGCTAAGTGTAAAACGAACGAGTGTAGCGCGGGCGGGCATTTGGAAAGGACGCGACGGATCAGGCGCCAAAACTTCACACAAACAATCTCGCGGGGAGATGGTAGTTTATTCTATATTAGCTGCTGCCCATAAATGGAAATCGTTACACGGAAACGTGCTACCGGGACGAAAAGCAGCCTATGGTACTCCTTAGCAGCTATCTGCCAGTTGAGTTCCCATCAAACTTGGTCCAGCAGTTTCGGAGTTTATCCGGAACAGACAGTGGGCTAAAATAAATGTTTTTACTACTTTCTTGCTGTGGGTGGAAAAACATCACTTGCCCCACCCTAGAGCGAGAGAGGTCATTTGATGATTTCCCACCCAAAAAAAAATTAAATACTGAGTCGCGAGCCTTCTGTTATATTCATACAATTTCCTACTTCAGACTAAGGTAATACGGTCCAATTTTCAATGGTATTTTTTGCCTAACAAACTACCTACTCTTAGTAAGTCTGATGACCGTGGCAGTTGTGTCGATACTCATACAATTTCCTACTTTAGATTTTCGTTATACGGTCCAATTTTCAATGGAGCCAGTAACTTCCTCGGGTATTTTTTGCCTTAGAAAGATATCATCATCATCATTTCAGCCGAAAGACGTCCACTACTGGACATAGACCACCCCCAACAAATGAAGCGATTTACCATAATGGCCACGCTTAGCAGGCGGGTTGGCGATCGCAGTATGATAGTAAAATGGATAGAAAACGCTGCTGCCCATTCTCTTAAGTCCCTACGACACCCACAAGAAGAAATGGGAAAGAAAGTACTTACTCTTAATAAGTCTGATGCCCGTGGTGGTGACTTGCACCATAAACCTGTTGTTGCCCAGGTTACCCGCGAAGATGGTCGGGGAATTCGTCATGAAGCCAGAGTTATCTACCTCGTTAATTTCTTGTCCTGTAGAATAGAAAGTATACATTTCAGTACAAGGTGTAAGGGGAAGGCAGTACTCAAATATTTGTCGAACTTCGGTTTACAAGAAATAAAATTGTTTATTTCCCTAGTCTAATGTTTATTAGAAAATGTAATACAGGGCTTGTGGGTAAGTAAAAATAACCGTACAGGTCGAGTGATCAGGTTAAACTACGCTTGCCGCGGTTGGTTCGTGGATGGGTAAACCTCTTTACATACTTAGACGCCTCCGTGCCTCGGAAATAAATGTAAGCTGTTGATCCTGGCTATCAAACATGAATTTTCACAGGTCGTCAGATGGGTTGTGGAGGTCAGATAATCTATGTGAAATACTGATATTCAGCTACATCCAGTTAGATTGGAAGCCGACCCTAGAATATTTGAGAAAAGGCTAGGCATATGATATCATCATCATATCAGCTGTAAGATGTCCACTGCTGGACATAGACCTCCACTAATTTGGGGGGATTTGCCATAATCGCCACGCTTGGCAGGCGGGTTGGCGATCGCAGTATGGTGGTAAAATGCATAGAGAACGCTGCTGCCCATTCTCTAGTAAGTCCCTTAGTCGCATCTTACGACACCCACGGGAAGAAATGGGATGGTACTATTCTTTACGTCCGACACCACACGGCACCCATATAAAATACTGGAATTTAACTGCATCCGGTTAGACTGGAAGCCGACCGCTAAATAGGAAAAGGTTATGCAAATTATGATTTACTATGACTTTAAATCTTACCAGTCTGTAGCACCATACTGCCGTCTTCCTGGGTAAGTATGAGGTATGCGTGAGAGCCGTCCGCTTCTCTGGTACCGTCGGTACCCTCGCCCAGGACCGACCACATGTCTATACAACCTGGAGGTGGGAGAATAAAGCATTTAAAAGACTATATAATTATTAAAATATGGGCAAATTAAAATAGACTTTATGACATGGAACCTAAGGTATATTATTACTTAATCTGTGGCATTCGTAATTTATAGCATCGATTATAATATGATAAAACATAGAAGGAGGGTTGTGTGACAACAAGATACAAAATTTGAGTGTGACAGCGATAAGAATAGACTTTTATGACATGGAAATCTGACTTTTATGGCATGGAAAACTAGGTATATTTTGATTTAAGGGTAATATACGTTATTTTGAATGTAGAAATTTTTCATAGGTTTAAAAAAAATATACATACTAGGTGTAACAGAATGAACGTAAGACCTTCAAGTAGTTTGTTTCTAATTGACTACCGAATCGATATCCGTAACTCTCAATATATGTATGTTTTTTTCTAAATGTATTCAATTTTCCATATCTACCGCCGAATGAGTCAAAGAAAATTAAATCTAATTTTAAGACTATAAGGCTCATTTTTAAATGCATAAATTAATGTTAGTGTCAACACGTTTTTCTTAAAAATTACATTTTGCAAAAAAAAAGTTAATGTAAGTTATGTCATTGTATGAGGTCTTGCGTTAATTATGTTACACGTTTAGGTTCCTTTATTTTATCTCTAAATATGTAGATAAGAATCAGAGGGCATCAAAAAACTCGTCTGCATCGCTGTCAATGGAAAATTGCCCAAAAGGCTGGCAGCATTGCCACGTTGTATGGCAAAGCTGTTTCCGAGTGCCCACTGATTTTTCTAGACATAGCCAAGCGGTTGGTGGACTCTTCACGTGACCAGAGGTGTGCAGGACGCCCATAGATTGATTAAGTAATAATGTGTATTGTACAGGACACCCATAGCATAGATCGCTTATGTGATAATATACATTCTATGTACTGTAATAATATGTATCTATGTATGATCAATGTAAATAATAGCACCTATAAGTTAGTTTAGATATAGTTTGATTCTATTCAATTTAGGAACTAAGAATCTTTGTAATTGCGATCTATTCCGGAGTCAAGTTTGGTCAAATCAGAACGTGTCGAAACCTGTCCAAACCTCGAGACGCTCTTGCCTGCCTCTGATTGGTGGACTCGGAGTCGATCGCAAAAACCTAAAACTTAATTAGTTATGTCATTGGATAATTTAAAATTTGATAACTCGGCGCAGTCGGCGCAACTTGCACCTATGTGTTTTAACTATAAATATAGGCATGTTCGAATTTTAAGTTAGTTGTAAGAACCACGCCATGGGCGACTGATTAAAGAAATAAATACGTCTTCAAGTTTTAAAGTGAGTTTTAATAAGTGAACCGAATAGTAGTTCCTCCAATCCAGCAAATAAATAGATGTGAGACCTATAAACCTCACATTGTCTGGTCCTTCGCGAGCCGGATTCGAGTGAAAACGCTATTAAACAAGACTCCAGTGTGAACTTATTTGAAGAATATTTATAACAACTCATCAAGAACAATGCCAGTTACGAGGTCTACAGGGAAAAAGGGTAGACAACCGTCGACTACAGCTACAGAACGAACCGAAACCGCTACTGAAAACGCAAATGAAGCAGCGACTGAAACCACTACGGAAGCCACTACAGAAGCCACTACTGAGACTACGACTGAGACGACCACTACGGAGCCTACGATAACGACAGCTGATACATCGGAGGCCCCCGCCGCGACCGAGTCAACAGTTAAACGCACAGCTAAACAAAGAGTCGCCGATGAACCTAAGAACAAAGAAAGTGGTCGCCGTATGAAGTCTACGAGTGAAAAAGTGTCGAAATCGCGTCGCGTAGCTAAAGCCAAGGCGGAGCTAGCACAAAGGTTAGTAGAACTAGCAACCGCACGCCTTGCCGAGGTCGAAGCTGAATCTACCGATGAAGATCTATCCTCAGTGGCCTCGGAAGCTGGCAATGATCAACGAGTGACTACGTGGCTACAAACAAGTCAGCTACTCGCTATCGCCGATCGACCACATGAATCTAACGTAAAGTCGTCGACCGAACCTGCAGTTCCAGTGAACGCTGCCGTGTCCTGGAACATCCCGGCGACTTTACCGGCGGGAGTCAGCACTACTGAACCCGAGAACATGCTGCCAGTGAGCACTGCCGCCGCCTGGCAGCCGAACCTTGCGACTGAACAGCCGCACCTGAACCCACCGCCAGTGATCGCCGCCTGGCAGTCAAACCTTGCGATCGAACAATCGCACCTGAACCGGCTGCCAGTGAGCGCCGCCTGGCAGCAGAACACCGCGCCTATGCAGCCACACCCGAACCTACAACCAGTGTACACAACCGCATCCTGGCAACCGAACTATGTGCCTGCGCAGCCGCAACCAACGTCAGCGTCGGCGGAACCCGCCGCTCCTTGGCCACAGAACTCGACGTACGTAACTACGAACACATCATGGCAACCGATCTACACTACGGCACCACATCACGACTACACGACGGGCTACGCCGCCGGGACCCGGGTGCCACAGTCTATGCCATCTACGCACACCGCACGTCAGCCTACAACAATGACCGTCCAAGAACCAAGGACGGACTTGAAAGAACTTGCTGCTGCGATCACGCACGCTGTGCAATCTACACAGTACCAGCAGCCCACGAGATACACCGAACTACCCTGTTTCAACGGAGCTCATCAAGACTGGCTCACGTTTCGCGCCGCCTACTATGAGACGGCACATAGACTAACAGCAGGGGAGAACATGTCCAGACTTAGAAGAAGCCTTCGAGGTCTAGCCAAGGAAGCTGTACAGGGTCTATTAATAGTGAATGCAGACCCAAGTGAAGTTATGAAATCACTCGAGCTACGCTTCGGACGTTCAGACTCAATTGCAATGGCTGAGATAGAACGTCTACGAACTCTACCGCGCCTCACCGAATCTCCGCGTGATGTTTGCACCTTCGCTACTAAAGTTGAAAGTATAGTTGGAACTCTGCAAGCACTGAACTGTGGACATTATCTTTACAATCCCGAAGTAACTAAAGCTATTGTTGAGAAGCTCACACCTACCTTGAAGAGACAGTGGTACCAGTTTTCAGCGATGAACTCCAGAACTGAACCTGATCTACTGAAGTTCACCCGATTCATCAAGATCGAAGCTGAAATATGCAGCCCGTACGCCCTGCCTGAAAACATCGCTGCAACCGCACAACCTACTCAACAGAACACGCAGCGACGCCAGCAACGGGTACATGCCACGCAAGAAACTAACAAGCCGAAGTGTGGTTTATGTGAACGACAGGGGCACAGCATCGTGGAATGTGAACAGTTCAAGAAAGCAACTGTCGATGTTAGGTGGGACATAGCTAAGAAGAATCGGTTGTGTTTTCGTTGCCTCAAATACAGAACAAAGCAACACAGCTGTAAACCAAAGAAATGCGAAATAAACGACTGTGTCCACCTACATCACAAGATGTTACACGCCGACAGGAAGAAAGAAGAACCCGAGTGCCCCAACGAAGAACAAGAGAAGGTACATTCAGCGTGGACCCCTAAGGTGTCATTCCTGAAAATAATACCAGTACACCTTTCTGGACCGGCGGGAGCTGTGGATACCTACGCGCTCTTGGATGATGGCTCCACGGTAACACTTATCGACGAGAGCCTGGCCAGTCAGATCGGAGCAGAAGGATCATATGAACCACTACGTATATCATCCTTCGATGGCGAACCCACAATCGACGTGACATCTCGTCGAGTGAACTTCTGCATCAAGGGACGTCACACAGTTGAACGCAAGTTACAGGCAAGAACGGTGAAGCAGCTAGAGTTGGCTGCACAGAGGATACCTGGAGAAGCAGTCAGGGATTGTGAACATCTTCGAGGCATAGCCAAAGATATAGTGACTGAAGATGCAAGACCCAGACTCCTGATCGGCCAAGACAACTGGGATCTTCTCATCACAATAGAAATCAAAACAGGAAAGAAGAACCAACCAGTGGCATCACTAACGTCACTCGGTTGGGTCCTGCACGGCAGCCACACACGAGCGCTTGGCCACACAGTGAACTTCATCAGACATGTTGACACAGACGACGACCTTCATGAACTTGTGAAGGAATACATCACAATGGATAACATGCAAGTCAATCCAAGGAAACCCATCAATGAACCGGATGAAAAGGCACTTCGTATTCTACAGCACCATACGAGGAGGACCCCAGAAGGACGGTACCAAACTGCTCTATTATGGCGAGAGGAGAACATAAAAATGCCAGATAACTACGATAGCGCTATGAACAGGCTCATCAGTGTGGAAAAGAAAATCGATAAAGATCCAGAACTAAAGAAGAGGTACTATGAACAAATGGAAGCACTAGTGTCAAAGGGATACGCCGAACCAGCTCCATCGACCACGTCAGAACATAGGACTTGGTACCTACCTCACTTCGCGGTTTTCAATCCAATGAAACCGGACAAGTTAAGAATTGTCTGTGACGCTGCAGCCAAGACCAGAGGAATATCGCTAAATGATCAACTGCTCACTGGTCCAGATCTTCTGCAATCATTACCAGGAGTAATAATGCGCTTCCGTCAGCACTCAATCGCCGTGACCGCTGATATTACTGAGATGTTCTTACAAATAGAACTTCGACCAGAAGACCGGGACGCTCTCCGCTACTTATGGCGAGGCTCTTGCTCGCCAGCTACAGCGATATATGTGAAGAACACAAACGCCGAGAGATTCCAACATGACCAACCAGAGGCAGTCGAAGCCATCAAAAGGAAACATTACATGGATGACTATTTGAACAGCATCGACACGTTAGAAGAAGCAGTAAGAGTCTCACAAGCAGTGCGTAGCATTCACAGCGAATAACATTTCGAACTCAAGAAATGGTCATCAAACTCTACCGCCCTTCTTGAAGCACTAGGGGAGATAACCGAGACTGAAAACACCATCAAGCTGGAAGACGACATCCAGACAGAACGAGTTCTCGGTCTGATATGGAGACCAATAGTAGACTCACTTGCCTTCAATCTAAACCTAACACGCATACCTCAGAACGTCCTACAGAACGACACGCCTACTAAAAGGGAAGCCCTCCGAATAGTCATGTCCTTATTCGACCCATTGGGACTTGTATCGCCGGTGACCATCAGAGCCAAGCAAATACTGCAAGAAGTTTGGCGTCGTGGAACAGCATGGGACGAAGCCCTAGACAGTGACCTAGCCGCAAGCTGGAGGAAATGGCTCGCTCATCTCAGAGCACTTGAACTTGTCTCCATTCCCCGAACTTATCCAGGCTTCAGCGCTACGGAATCACTACAGCTGCACATATTCACCGACGCAAGCGAATCTGCATACTCAGCAGCATTATATTGGCGAACGGTCACCAGCGACGAAAGAACCTACGTCTGCCTGATAACAGCCAAAGCCAAGGTGGCACCACTGAAGCTAATGTCAATTCCAAGATTAGAGCTGCAAGCAGCAGTGCTTGGTGCAAGAACGGCTACAGCAGAGGAAGCGTCGAAGAAGATGATCGACTGGCGATTCATCCCACCTGGGGCACCATTCATGGGGGGCGCCTGGGAACGTATGGTGAGGTCGGTGAAGACGGCACTAGCCACCACAATGAACGAGCAGTTCCCGAGCGAAGAAGTGCTCAACACACTCCTCATCGAAGCCGAACACACAGTGAACAGCCGACCACTTACACACGTGTCAGTGAACCCCGAAGATCCTGAAGCATTGACGCCCAATCACTTCATTTTGGGCGGTCCAGGTCGCATCGCGACTCCAGGGGAATTCGACGACAGTGACTTACGTCTACGAGCCAGTTGGCGTGCAGCTCAAAGGCTCGCCGATATATTCTGGGCCAGATGGCTGAAAGAATATCTCCCAGAACTAAGGAATCGCAGAGAGCCACACACTAAAGGCATAATTCCCAAGGTCGACGACCTAGTGCTCATCGTAGATGGCAACCTCCCAAGAAACATGTGGATCAGAGGACGCATCTGTGCTACATTCCCCGGCCCTGATGGAGTGGTGCGTACAGTGGACGTATCGACGAAAGGAGGTATCCTGCGACGTGCAGTGAAGAAGATAGTGGTGCTATCAATAGACCACGACGATCCTGCACCGGAAGCTACGACTGCGACGCCAGCAGCGGACGACGCACGGCGGGAGGAATGTGCAGGACGCCCATAGATTGATTAAGTAATAATGTGTATTGTACAGGACACCCATAGCATAGATCGCTTATGTGATAATATACATTCTATGTACTGTAATAATATGTATCTATGTATGATCAATGTAAATAATAGCACCTATAAGTTAGTTTAGATATAGTTTGATTCTATTCAATTTAGGAACTAAGAATCTTTGTAATTGCGATCTATTCCGGAGTCAAGTTTGGTCAAATCAGAACGTGTCGAAACCTGTCCAAACCTCGAGACGCTCTTGCCTGCCTCTGATTGGTGGACTCGGAGTCGATCGCAAAAACCTAAAACTTAATTAGTTATGTCATTGGATAATTCAAAATTTGATAACTCGGCGCAGTCGGCGCAACTTGCACCTATGTGTTTTAACTATAAATATAGGCATGTTCGAATTTTAAGTTAGTTGTAAGAACCACGCCATGGGCGACTGATTAAAGAAATAAATACGTCTTCAAGTTTTAAAGTGAGTTTTAATAAGTGAACCGAATAGTAGTTCCTCCAATCCAGCAAATAAATAGATGTGAGACCTATAAACCTCACAAGAGGGCTGGCCTATATTTTGGCCAAAGAAACAGCATTGCCGTACATGCGGTCATATTACACGTTGTATAGGTACACGTTATGTATGTATCAAAAATGACTGGCGCAACTTCTTTTAGTAAACGGTTGTTAAAAACGTAATCAAACAAAGATAAACTCACCAGGCAAATTAAAAGCAGTAATAAGCTGCGGCCTAACAGTCCTCTGTAGTACAGTCAGCGCCCCATTCTTCCCTCGGCCACTGCAGGCGACCAGCTCGATGACCGGGCTGTCTTGTTGCCGACTGTACTCTTCCGAAAGCAGTTGAGGCTCACCCATCGATACGTCGCCGATTGGGCAGATGTTAAGGAGGGAGTCACATACCTGAAGATAAGGAAGGGGTATATATTTAATTTGTCATGCTCCTTTAGATGTCTCTGCTTGCTGTAGCGTCGGGGGTCGGGTTACCAACTTGCCTCAAATATGGCGAGGGGGGGCAATGGCTGACCTTTGCGTTATGCTCGTGAACGGGTGCTGCTTGTGGTGACTGGTCGTCTTGCTGATCTTGATGTTGATATTGTTATTAATAATTACCTACCTGTTTAATTGATTTTACGTCGGTGGTCCTAGTTTATTATTTGTCGGTCGACTTGTAGCTCGGGTCGTAACAGCTATGTGAAGATAACTCGGCGTTACATATATAAGCTATCACGCCCTGTATGCCAGGAGGCTTTCATTTCGGTATTATGCTATGTTAACATTTTTTTTGCTTGAGTATAGTTTTCATTTTATTTGTTGATATACATATGGGTATCGCTAGCTGACTTATGGCAATTGATTTAATTTAATGTTCTGTGTCACGTAATGGTAATTACTTTGTCTACCGACGATAACGATGTGTTGGTTGTCCTAAGATATTATATTATTATTATTTGTTAACCTTATGGCCTGATTGCAAAGATTGTCACAATAACTAAGCACAATCAGCTTATAAGTTTCCCACTGCTCAGACACAGGCCTCCTCTCTGTGACATGAAGTGGGCCGTAATCCACCACGTGGGGCCTATGCGAGTTGGTGGATGTAACATGTTCAGGAATCTATAAATTTCGGTTGAACGGATTTCGATGTAACTTGGCAAATGGGACCATGACCTGGAACCGGACATATAATACTTTTCATCCTGGATTGCGGACCAAGTCACGAGTAAAAGACACTACCTTTTACCCGCGACATGGCCTGCCATTGAAAAAATAAATAAATAGCAGTACCTACCTCAAAAACATAGCTAGTAAGCTGTGTAGACGTTCTGATATCCGACCCATACACCTCTAGCTCGTCCTTATCACTGATCTCTATCACGTTGCTGGCCACACAGTCACTGATCGTGTCCAGACGTCGCTTTTTCGCCAAAGGATCTGATGCCTCCTTCTGATGTTGTTCTCTGTGGAGTTGTTGTTCTGTTTGGGACAAATAAGGGTATGCATAAATAGCCTATTCTTAGATATTCTCCCTTCCAACCTACCCGGTCCAAGTGAGAGGTTTTAAAGGCGCATGGCGCACTGTCAGCGATCTACTGACTGCCAGGGTCGCGAGATCAGTTCGAAAGAGGTACCGTGGCCCTGGCATATGAGTAACTGAAGGAACACGGGTGGGTTTTAGTCAGTAAAGGTCTGACACGCCTTCCGCTCCACCCAGAGCGGGAGAGGTCATTTGATGATTTCCTACCCACAAAAAAAGTAGTCTACTGAGCGGTCCACTGAATCCTGTTGACCCCACTACACTCCTCCAGGAGAGCAGTAAGGTCACCAGCACACGAGTTAAACCGAATCGTCCGTCTTACGGACCTCGCCGCCGAGGTCTGTCGTCGCCACACTCCCGACTAAACAGTCCCCCCCGAACCTTGTACGAGCCAGCCCGCGACACTAAACCTATAGCTTTAAATTCGTCCCTAAATAATCAGCACCCGGATCCAGCCTGTCCCTTGCTGCCCTCTACCAGTGACTCCCTAAGCCTAGGTCCGTACCTCACAGGGGGTGCCCTTAGGTATTAGTAGCTTAGTTTTTAAGTTTATACGCCCTGGCTGGAGGCTTTAAATTAACGTTTAAGGAATTCGCAGGAAAGCCCGGTTTAGAAGTGACAAAGACGCCATGACAAAAAAAAAGTCAGCGGTCTCTTTTCTACTTAGCTTTTCGATGCAACGGACGTATTTAACCGACTTCAAAAAGGAGGAGGTTCTCAATTTGGATGTTTATATTATATTTTTTTATGTATGTTCGGCCATAACTCCGTCATATATAAACGGATTTGCAAAATTCTTTTTTTGTTCGAAAGGAGTTTATTCCGAAATGGTCCCATATAAATTTCATATAGATCTGATGATGAGTTCCAGAGACAGACACCGGAACTCTTTAAAAAATGACAGCAAATCAACCGCGATTTCTGCTATCGCATAAATATGCATTGTTTGTTTGGAATTAGTGCGGGGTGGATACCACAACAAAAAATTTAAAAATAAAAACTTTTTTACAAAAAAAAAAACAAAACAACCGACTTCCTTAAAAACAACCGTACACCTAGCTTTTGACGTTTGATAAGTGTCCATATGTAGGTTTACGTAAAATAAAAATATTTTGATTTGATCTGTTTGACCGGAGAGAGAAAAGGCGTAGGGGCAGGTCACACGTGCATATACCGCCAACTTACAAACTCTGGCTTGTTACTATGAAATATCTAAAGCCTATAATATTCTGCTGCTGGGACACAGGGTTCCTGTCGTCGAGGAGTGGGCTGTATTCTACAACGCGGGCCCTGTGCGGGTTGGGAGATATCACATGTCTTCGAATTTTTGGTTCTAGGACATGCCGGCTGCTTCACGGTGATTTTCTTCACCGTTTTGAAACCAGTGGTAATGAATTCATCAGCAAGCTATAATGTTCCCACAGCTGGGACATAACGCTGGCTGTAATCTAAAACGCGTGCCCAGAATGGGATGTAGAAAAGTCTTCGAATTTTGGTTCTAGGACTTACCGGTTTCCTCACGACGTCTTTCTTCACCGTTTTGAAAGCAGTGGTAATTAAATAAATTACAAAAATTAGTGCGAGAATAGAAAAAAAAAAGTTTTTATTCACACATACATTTTTAACGATGTCCAATACCTCTTGTTAAGAAAATAGTGAGTCATCGTTGTCACCCAGCTTAACCACGCCCCTTGACCAATTATATTATGGTAAATTAGAAAGCAGTGTTTACATTGATGAAGTTAAAAAACTCTTACACTTTGCGGGACACTAAACGCCCCCAGATGTAATAACAATAGAACTTCTATTGTCTCGTTCAGTCTCCGTCAATGGATTAAGAGGGAGACGTCAACGTAGCCCGCGAAATTCAAGTTTCTTATCTTCTTTTGGAAATTGCTGGTCAGTGTCAAGTTATAGCGTTCGTACCTAGGTTAGCAGTAATATACGATTCTTACCACTCTCAGACACAGTGAGGTCCACAGTAGCTTCTAATGGTTTGTCTACTGAGAACAGCATTCTGTTCTCCCTCTCAGTGACCCTCAGTAGGAGAGAGTTGCCCAGTCGAGAGCCCAGGAACAGGAAGTCTTCTTCTATGACACACATCTGTAAGTAAAATTATTAATTTCAATTGAATTAAAAGTTCACTAACTCCCGAACTCATTGTCTCACAAACCCATTAAATCAATTAAATTAACTAACAAACCTATTAATTTCCACACCCACTATTTGACAAACCCAGTAACACGCACGCCCACAATTCGACAAATCCATTAACTAGCACACCCACTAATTGACGAACCCATTAACTCACAGACCCATTAACTCGCACACTCTCACTCACTCACTCACTAATTGACAAAACCATTAACTCACAAAAAAATTACCTCACAAATCCATTAACACGGACACGCACGAATCGACAAACCCATAATACTCACAAAAAAATTACCTGACAAATTTATTAACACGGAGACGCACTAATGGACAAATCTATCAACTCAAAAAACCCATTAACTCACACACCCAGTAATTGACAAACCTATTTACTCGCATCCCTATTGGCTCATAAGCCCATTAACTCACACACCCACTAATTGAAAAACCCATGAACTCACACAGGTAGTAAGCACGGAGGCGGCGGCCCTGTCCAGATGGAAGCTCCGCACAGTGCGCACGGAGTCGGCCAGCAGCGTCAGCACGTACAGCTGGCCCCCGCGCAGCGACAGCGCCAGCCGGCCCTCCCCGAGCGGGGCCACGCACGACCCGTCTAGCGTTATGCATACGCCTTCCTGGATTCCTGTTCAATGGGACAAGTATTGTAGTACCAACTTTTGCCCGGAGCTTGGCAGGAGCTCTCGGTACCATACGAGACATTGACGTAGTCGGAACCGTGTGTGTGGGTGTATGTGTGTGTGTGTGAGGGGAATGTGTGTGGGGGGAGTGTGTGTGGGGGAGTGTGTGTGTGGGTGAGTGTGTGGGGAGGGGGTGTATGTGGGTGAGTGTGTGGGGAGAGGGTGTATATGTGTGGGGGAGGGGGTGTATGTGCGTGGGGGAGGGGGTGTATGTGTGTGGGGGGAGGGGGGTGGGGGGTGTACGTGTGTGGCGGGGGTGGGGTGGTGTTCGCGTGCGAGTGGTATGTACTGACACTTCGCGCACACAATCACAGCGTGTGTGTACACTTGTTTACCAAAAGTAAAGCGCTCGTCGCTTACAGACCCATTAACTAAAATATTAAATAAAAATAGTAAAAATAAACGAATCGTCGTTCTCGTTTACTCACACGTCTTTAGGCGAAACAGCATGCATTTTAGTCACGGCCACGAACGAGTTCGAGCCGACGACTAGCATAGCGTTAGACAGGAACGGAAATAATATTTCACACGAGATCTTTCGCTTATTTAACCCTATTTATTTTAATAGTTCCGTGTGGAACTTACTGGACACTTACTAGAGAATGGGCAGCAGTGTTCTATATGCATTTCACCACCATATTGCGATCGCCAACCCGCCTGCCAAGCGTGGCGATTATGGCAAAATCCCCCCAAACTGGGGGAGGTTTATGTCCAGCAATGGAAGGTGTTCGGCTGAAATAATGACTTTAATAGGATACTTACTGAGGGGGAAATTAGTAGTGTGTGTGGCTACGCTATTCAACGAAACGCCGTACGGAGGTACCGACTGATTCAGGTATATAAGAGAGTTCACGGCCATGATAAGACAACCACCTGTAAACAAGTAATAGTTAATGTTATGTATTATATATTATTACCGACATAGCTCGCAGAGTAAGCAAACTGAAGTGGCAGTGGGCTAGCCATGTCTGTCGAAGGACCGATGGCCGATGGAGCAGACGAGTCCTGGAGTGGAGACCGCGTATCGGCAAGTGTAGCGTGGGGCGCCCCCCAGCTAGGTGGACCGAAGACTTAAAGAAAGTGGCTGGGGCAAACTGGATGCGGAAGACGGATGACAGGGTGTTGTGGCGCAATATGGGAGATGCCTATGTCCTGCAGTGGACTGCGATAGGCTGATTTGATGTATTATATATGAAATGTTTATTTATGGAAGTAGATCTTATAAGACAGTTTTACACATCAATATTTTACAAACTACATGGCGTCGGCATTTCCTAGCTGACTGTTCCTGTAATGTAAACAAACACCTCAGTTCCCTGAGAAGAAACGCCGAAACAAACTCAGAGGTCATAGTCTCTTTTAAAGTCCAAACATTATATTATTAGAATTTTATATGAGTCTAACAATCCAGGGTCGTGTCTGGAAGAGCCTTTTGAGGAAAGAGCCATTGCAGCTTTGACCTAACTTGTCGCTCAGGCGGCATGTATGTATCAGTCATCGTGTAGCTCAACCCTATTTTAGGGAGCTCAACGAACCGTCACATGACGCTACCAGATCTGGGGGACATTTGCGTAGGGTGTAAGATTTTTGCGATACATAATCGCTTTACTTTAGTTGAATACGCATCCGAATATCCGCTCTCCGCTTATGACTTACCGAGTGGCTTTTGTACGGGCACAGCTCTGAGACAGTCGAAGGGCAGATGCGCCGTGGCCCAGATGACGGGATGCACGCGAGCGCTCATGTTGAGGCTCACGCCGCACATCGCGCACGTGTCGTTACGGACCGCTGTGCGGCTGGAACAGATTTATTTATTTAAGTTTTAGGGGTCAAGTTAGCCCAAATTCAAACATTTTTAGATGTTTTTGTTTCATTTGCAGGTCACTGTAGATCTTTATATTAAACAAAATATGATTCACGATCGTAACGTATAGATATATAGTTAACCATTAAAATTATCCATACAACAAGGGTTGTCTTTTTTTTTGTGGGTGGGTTCCTTCAGTTTTATTTTTTATTTATTTAAGGATCGCCAACAAATGTTACATTCAACAATTACACAGATTAGATTACAGCAATATAACATACACTAAATGCACATTCAATTATAGGCAACCACAGCTTGCACATTGTAATTAAAAATGAGCAAACATACATCAAGACCGTTTAGATAAGATCAAATAGTAAATAATCGAATAAAAATTAATCAAACATTCATGAAATCAAGCATTAGTAAAATCAAATAATAATAAAGACAATTACATAATAATAAACGAATAAAATCATGAAATAATTTAAACTAAGATATTAATTTAATTTAATTTAATCACAATAAGATAGGTTAAAATACAATTTGAAAACAAATTTCTAGATATGTCTTTAAAAAATCATAAAATCATAATGTGGTTAGCTTAATTAGGATATAAAAATAAAACAATCAGATAAGATCATTTAGCAATTTTTCTTTCTTTCTTTTTCTTTCTTTCTCTAAGTTCATTTAATGCTGTTGTTTTTTTTTAATGATATTTTCGTTCAATGGGATTCATTGAACTTACAGGGTTGTAGTGATGATTTTAATCGAATTATTTTATTTCACATAAACCATCCTGAGCGCTTATGAAACAGGAAGCTAGGCGCACGGTTCCAAGATCGTCGTAGGTAACCTATATATTAATACGTGAAGCAAAAAGTCTGTACCCCTGTAGGGAAAAGTATGAAAATTGGCATGGATAAAGTTTATATGGAGGAGTGAAGGATGCGTTTTTTTATCCTTAAAATATGGGTTTTTCCTTAACGAATAATTCTGATTAACAAACGCGTTACGGTTGCTAATCATATTTTAATCAACTTACTGACACTGACCAGCGAGTTAAAAAAAAATCGTGTCATTTAACGGTCTAAAAGTGAAAGAAAACTTGTGTGGTCATCTGGAAGGTCTGCAGCTCAGTAACCAAGTATGGTAATACTTATCTGTATGTAAAATCACATGCCTACTGATAAATAACACAACTCACCCAGCAAAAGTCCTGACAGGCTCGTAAAGTATCAACAGAGTAGGTTCGTAGTAACCGTGCAGGAACTGTATGTCTAGAATATTGTCTATTTTCTCGTCTAGATCTTTCAGCACTATGACGTAAGAAGCTAGGGTAGGAGCTCGGGTTATTGGTTGTGTTGGTTGCTGAAACAAAACGTAAAGAATTAGTCATCACCCGAAAGACGTCCACTGCTGGACATAGGCCTCCCGCAAGCACCGCCATCTCGAACGATTCCATGCCTCTCGCATCCAGCGGATTCCTGCGGCCTTCACCAGATCATCGGTCCATCTTGTGGGAGGCCTTCCAACGCTACGTCTTCCAGTTCGCGATCGCTAATCCAGAACCTTTCAGTCCCATCAGCCATCTGTTCTGCGAGCAATGTGCCCTGCCCACTGCCACTTAAGTTTGGCAATTCTTCGGGCGATGTCGGTTACCTTGGTTCTCCTACGGATCTCTTCATTTCTGATTCGATCGCATAGGGAAACTCCAAGCATAGCCCTCTCCATTGCCCTTTGGGTGACTTTCAGCCATCTTATGAGGCCCAAAGAATTAGTAATTTAACTATAAAATTAAGCTTTAGCAACATTTTATTTTGTAGTCAGTGTCAGGGGCTAATCACCAGTCGTTTTTTTTTTTCTACTTTGATACCTATAATTCCTGTTGTTCAGAATATCTTCAGGTTTTGTCAGTGTTAAATTAGTTTATCTATCTTGTATAGCGGGTGGTTGAGACATCGACACGCAAACTGAAACCATGCATTCAGCACATGATTCTAGATGCCACCGTACCATAAACATTTTTCGTCGTAATAAAATATCTGCTGTTTCAAGTGCATACCTACCTACGTGGTCGATTTATTAATCAATAGCCATTTTTTTTTAAACGTTCTACAGATTTCTACGCAGTGGTTTCTGAATCATGTATTGAATCCATGGTAACAGGTTCTGTGTCTATGTCCCTGCCACCCTCTATAATAATAAATTGCCAAGGTTTAGTCTCCTCGTAAATGGTTCGGAAGATTGTGATGAAACTTTGGAAAGTTATTGCGTCCGCGATGGTGAAGGTACCTTAATTTTAAAAAAAAGGAAAAAGGATTACAAAACATGCATTACCTAGTTAAATATAGATTTCAAATTGGTACACCTTTTTCCCTCTCACCGAAAGGGGGCCTGTGTCCCAGCAATGGGAACTATACAGATGAAACCTTTTTATTGGATTTTAAATTAATCCAAATATTAATTTAGAATCTTTATATTAATTTAAGACAATAACAAATACCTACTAAATACTAAAACATTTAGATATTTATAAATTAATTGCTTTTTTAAATGGATTAACTGATTCATACTTTATTGACAGGCCACATAGAGTACAGACCAGGACCCATTTCTTCAGCAGCTATATAAACAGAATATACTCACAGATTTCTTGCTGTCAAGGGGCTTCGCCTCCAAGGGATCTCCATCTTCATTTGTAATATCTTTTCTAAATGGTAACACAGCCAGTTTCTTGCCATACAGTAACATGACTGCACATCGGCACTCAGGGTCCACTCGGATCCATGGAATGTGGGGGTGGGTTGTCCAGCCATTCTGTAAGTAATTAATTCACTATAGATACAACAATAAAATGAATATTCTTTGTACAATCTACCTTTTACGCATACAAGCATATTTAGTGTATGGACTGATAATGATCTACCAAGTGAATATAAAATGAGATAATATGTGAAACAAATAAACAATTTTTATTCATATGTTGTTGTAGTTAAAACAATAATAGGCAACTGTATTCTGCAAAGGGCTTTAGGTGGAAGTGTGTTAGTACACACACATTTCGCTATTAGTCACGTAAAAATATTAATTTAAATATCACATGACAATTGTGTAGTAAGTAAAGCGAAATGCACAATTTCCATTTATTTATTATATTCTGCTGACTGAACTACAAAGTACATAGAATTTAATTAAAAATCTTACCTTCATATCATCCTCCTCAAAATAATGCATGCTCAACGTAATAAGGTTATCGGTCTGCGGATCATACTGCAGTACGGACAGCTTTGCTTCCCTGAATGATACTAGCAACAGATCTCGACCAGCACTGGGACAGCGGACAGATGCCAGAGACATTACGTTACCCCATAGTGTGTATGATGCTAAACATTCCAGCTTCATCTTTGGCGGGATTGGCTGGCCAGCTAAAACAATTTGAATTGAGTTTTGTATTTTATTTTTTTGCTATAATAATATAATCTGAGTTAGGATTATCTTTTTCTCATTAACTGGGCATAAATCTAGATTCTGGGCTGCTACTAGAAACTTGTAAATGGAAAAACCCAATAATACTGCCCAATCTGGGATTAGAACCCATGACCTCATGTTCAGCAGTAATCCTTGCAACAACTACACCAATGGGGCAGTAGACAGAATAGGTACAGGAAAATTCTTGTCACAGAGTGAAAACTAGTTTAAATTCTATACATAGTTATTTAAGATGAACAAAAAGCCTGTTCAATTTAAACCATTGACTAAATTTCCTAAGCATATCAAGAATTTTGATTAGCTGTAGTTTCTTGAGTAAATCTATTTGGATAAATTAACAGATTTCGTGTTCAGAGGAGTCACCAAGCTCTTAGAAACCAGATATATGTAATATTACACAGGTATTTTTTCAAATCAAAAACATATTAAGGATTTGTCTGTTATCATTTTAATAGTGACATTTTAATTATGTATAAAATTTACAGTCACTATGGTCTTCTTAGGGAGGATTGTCTAGAGGACAGAAATGTAATAACATTTCTGTCTTCAAAGGCTTAATACTCATGTTAACCATAAATCAAAGGATTATTTGAGTAAATTCCTCATCATTAGTTAAGTAAACGGTATTAAAAAGAAAAGAACCAAGGTTTACAAAGGCAGTAGATTACAAAATTTTAAGAAACAAAAAAAATGTAAAATTTACAAAAGGTCGGTCAAAGGAAAAAATCTTACCGGCGTTAACCTCCTTGGTTGGGCCCTCAGGTAACATCCTAAAAACCTTAAGGATATTGGCTCCAGCGGTGACGAGGCACGTATCCTCATTGTTGAAGAAACAGCAGCTCACGGCATGCTCAATTCCCGTGGCGGGGTGCGTTTGCCGGCAGATCGAAAACATTTTGCAATCGCGTAGGTTTCTAGGTTATGTTTTAAAAATCACGTTAACTTGAAACTATAGATACTTATTCACTTCTAGTCAATGATTTCACATATTTAATGGAATTGCTAAAGCATTTTATTGAGAATTCACCGTTTTTTACAATTGTTTATTTACGATGCTGTTGCGTCGCTTGACACTTCCACAAAATAGTGAGCGTTCAGAAATCTGAACCGAACATTCGTGAAACAAAGCGTGAAAAACGCCAAAAGTAATGTTCGTTTTTTATGTGGACAAATCTAAAAACGTGCCTCGATTTCAGTTCTGTATTAAATTATTATAAATAAAAAAACAATGAATAAATTCACTTTAATAAATTATTTTTAAACCAAAGCCAAGTTTAGTTTTACTTAGTGTTAGTATTAGTACATCTGTTTCGAACGCATTTCGGGGGATCAACCCACAGATTAAATAAGCTATTGTCTTTTCCAAAAAAATAAGGCCTGTCTCGAACTAACTATCTTTGGTACATTGATTATTTTGTATTAAATAATTTACTAATTTTATACACTACACACAAAAAAACACTATCTGTTTCATACATTTTCTATGCAGGCGTGCACACTCTAGTATCCCGACATGTCGGAGTGAATCAGAAATATCTCCTCCATACAAAATCTACGTCCTCGATCCGTGTTGTGGACAGAGTTTATACCTGGCGTACCTAACTGTGGTCAAACTTGTTAGTTCAGTTCAGCGTTGCCATAGTGAGAAATAAATCAATTTGTTATGTATCACATTAATTTCAACAATCAGTCAACATTATTTGTATCATCATCATCATTTCAGCCGTAAGACGTCCACTGCTGGACTTAGGCCTCCCCCAATTTGGGAGGTTTTGCCATAATCGCCACGCTTGGCAGGCGGGTTGGCGATCGCAGTATGGTGGTAAAATGCATAGAGAACGCTGCTGCCCATTCTCTAGTAAGTCCCTTAGTCGCCTTTTACGACACCCACAGGAAGAAATGGGGTGGTGTTATTCTTTGGACGTAAAGAATTATTTGTATGTTGACAAACAATCAGTTTGCCCAGCGTTTTCTCAACTATGGTGGAGTCAGCTTCCAGTCTAACCGGGTGCAGCGGAATACTAGTATTTTATACGGAGAGACTATCTATCTGACTTTACAACCCTGTTACTGGGTAATACATTACCCCTTAGTCAGGCTGGTTGTCAGTCATTCGGGCTCCTGCCTACCCGCGCAACGAAAAGGCGAACGAGTGCCAGCATTGTTTATGTTGACAACACTTAACAAAAAGTATTTTGCGTTTTGCTAGTACAAAAATATGTCCTAAAAGGCGTTCCAACTAAAATAGAAAATGTTTTATTTTAAAAAGTATTTAGATATAGAATAGAAATACCTACTTAGTTTTTTTAATTTTTTAAATAGTAGATATCATTTTAAAATGTCTCGTCTCTGACATTTCCAATCTAACTAGACTGTATTGTCCCACTGCAGGGCAAAGCCCCCCTCTCCCTTTTCCACAGAATTCCGTCTTTTGCTAGTGCTGGCCAGTCTTTTCGGTAGGAGTCATGCTTGCCATCTCCGTCTCGGCCTGTCGCGATGGCGTTGTGCGTTTAGTGGGACCCAATTGGTAGTTCTAATAGCCCATTTGTCATCTCACATCCGGCAGACATGTCCGGCCCAGTCCCACATAAACTGAGCAGTTTTCTGGGTAACGTCCATGACCTTGGTTTTGGCGCGCAGTGTTGTATTCCTAATACGGTCTGAGAATCGAACATCTATGATACTCCGCTCCATGGTTCGCTGGCAAGCAAAGCTTCAGCTTCAACAGCTTTAAATATTTCAATAAATATATTTTTTAAAGTATTTTTGTATATAAATATTGTAGGTACTCATAGATACATAACACTTCTGTGCGGTAGTGCCCTTTTTTCTTAAATTTATCCGACCTTAGGTCGGATATTTTTTTTTTTAAGTATTGATTAAAAAGTTGAAATCTATTACTGATACTGAACCACCAAAAAAAATTTGCACACTGGCTAAAAAAAAATCCTGAATTTACCTTAAGCAGAAAAAAAAACTAAATCGAATCGGTAAATATCTTTATTCAGACCATTATCTACCTACAAAAAAAAAGGTGAGCAAATTATTTCTACGATTTATAAACTAAAATATTAAATCATTCATTTAAAATCATTTCAGATTTTTCATGCTATCTACTAACTAAACAGAATTAGTAGTTCAGAAGTTTGTACCACAAGTTACAAAAATATAGGAATATAAAATTAAAAACATAAGTTTAAAATTATTATTATTAAGTAAGTACCTATATATTTATTTAAATCACTATTTACAAGTAATCATGGAAAATAAGGAACTATAAAACTCATATTATTTCAGAATAATGCCCAAATTACATAAACAACATGTTTTATAACTCGTAGAGTCTGTGCTTGTGCTAATAGGGGCCAGCAGAGATCTAGGCGGAATAATAATGATAAGTTTATGAAGTGAGCGATAAGCATAAGTGGGCAAGGTATGGACATAGAATTAATAAGGGCGATTTTTGTCCATTTGAATATTTCACTCGACTTAATACGAGAACTTTGAGCTAGTCGACATCACACGGGTGGAATAAAATCGCGGAGGGCTTATTTCGCGCACTCGATTTTCGACTCTCCGTGTTAAACCGAGCACTGAGAATTTAAAAGAGTGCCTCTTAATGCGTCTAAAATCTGTGTGTAACACGTTAACTGCCATGGCTAAAATCAGAAAAAGTAAAAAAATGTACTTAGTGTTATTTCACTTTAAATAGATTATTTATTCCATAAATACATTATTTATTCCAAAAACATTGCCGCTAGGCAGCAATGTCATGTTCAGATTTTGTATGTGTTGTCGGTCATTTAGTCCGACAAGGCCTGAATGGAACAAGAAGTGTCCGACACAGTCCGACATAGCAGTTAACGTGTTAACTGTCCGATTTTCAACTCAGTGCGCGAAAAAATCTCGCAGCGATTATTACGCCCGTGGGTCACGTAGGCTAACTTGAAGGAGAAATAAAATTATTCGAGTAGCCTAAGATCTGTCTCTGCTTTACCCCGGTAAGAACTACCCAACATTTTAACAAACAAGACGAACGCGTCTACTCAGTAATTGCGTAAAACACTACCAGTAGGAGTGGCTTCTATTTTGACAGTACAATATTCATTGCGTGATTTACGTTGCCAAGCAGGCAAATTTTTCGACCTTAAAAAGCAATGGATGACCTATACACTTCATAATGATGCAGTTTGGAAGTGTGTTACGCTTTAGAGGTGGTGGGGAAACTATTGTTTGTATTGTTTATGTGCAAAACATTTTAATAGACTTGTCAGAAAAGGAGTCTCTGAGTGGCTCCTTACCCCGATGTCTGAAGCAGTTTATACGGCGCCTAGTCGAGCTTTTAGCTGCCAATATGGATACATGCAGATCTCCTGCCCACTTTCACTATCACTAGGAGACACCTAAGCGGAATTTTAGATGTTAAACTTTTAGCGTTTAAAATCACACAGCGCGGTTTTATTAAAGGCATTCATTTAGGTGTTAGTGAACACAGGCAAGTTGAGGCAACAAGTCTGGAAACGGTTTTCTTTTAATCAGTCAAAACCGAATTCTCAACAAAAAGAATTACGATCGTCTTAACATTAATTATCGTTTGAAAATTCAGGAGAGTTTTCTATAATTTACAAGAGCACTTAGAATTAAAGTGACCTTGTAAGGCAATTAAAACTAAGTATAAGGTAAAATTAAAAATAATTGGTAAACGAGGCAAACTAAAATATATAATTAAGTAAATAAATATATACAAAAACTAGTACTGAGCAGCATCTCTGCATATTTGGAACCATACACCGAATCAAAATTTCAATTGACAAAAGAATAGTGATAATTTGTGAGAACATTTCTATACATTACAATTGAATAACGGAGAGCAGTGCAAGACATACTAGGCTTATATTTATAAATTACAAGACATTGAAGGCATCTTAATTATTATTTGAATTATTATTTCATGCATCTATTATAAAATACTATTGTTTACACAGACATTGCAGAATCGTAAAAAACACAAATTTGTCCAGCTATTACTATGCACAACATAGATAAACACTTTGAAGTATAGTTCATTGAGTTCAAATCATTCACAGTCCATTTGTCAATCATCCCATACCTTATGCAAAAAACTATAAAATCTTCCAGATAAATCAGTCTTCAACCTTTAATTTGCCACAAAATATGTTAGATCAACCCACTCCTAAGAACGCTGGATGAGAAACGTACGCCAAAATACGTGAAGTGGAACAAATTTCGGACTAATGCGGAATAAGATGCAACAGTAGCCGCATTGTCACATAAGCCTCTCAAAGTACGCTTAAATGAAGCAGGTTCTTCTATACCAATTTTGTGCCCATACTTTGTCCCCTCAATTCCCGCTCCATTCAGCCGATCTACACATATCCGCAAGCAACTCATCAAATTCCAGAACAGAATTCTCATACAACACAAGGTCCTTTGACAAGTCCTCACTGGCCAGTTCCATTTCTCTAGTCATTTCGGGACTCCTTGCCTGTGATCGGACAAGATCGTCGGCTAGTTTCAAATGTGGAGCGTTGAACAAGTCCTTGTAAAACTCAGCGAGTTCTCTTATAGGATGGTGGTCGGCGAAAGGGAAATGAAGCAGTTTCAGTGGTGGTTCGTTCTCATTTCGAAACCCTGTGAATTTTTTCGGTGGCATCTCTAAAGAGGTCGGACTTTTCGACATTGTTGTGATGTCCAACTCTTGAGTACTTTTGAGCTCTATAGGACTTGTCCTTAGTGGAGTTTTAGGCCGCTTTCTACATTTAGGGATCGGTATCTTGGTAAAGAAGTCGTCGAATGCTTGCTTGATGACGTTTTCGTCAACAAAGGCAGCCAATCGTAAGGGTCTGTTCAAGTCAACAGGACCAAAAGGTTTAGGTTCCTTTTTCTGGTCTTTCTTCTTCTTTGACTCGAATATCACGTGTTTTGGACTCAGTTCAAAATGGTCACTCTTCAGTAACAGCAATTTATTCTTCTCCGTTCTATTCGGGGAAATGGAAAAGTTAGTTCTGTATGAAACTGAGAAGCAGATAGCTCCTAAAGGAGTCTTTAACATGCCAGCTTGGATTTTCTTAACGGATTCGCCTAAGGTTTTCATTTTCGGTTCTCCACTATAGACGCGATAGAATATGGTGAAAGATTCCGTCCTCTGCTTCCTTGAGAGATGATAGGCGGGAGTTATTCTCGTTACTGTAATAAGAGACTTCAATAATATTCCCATTCGGAAGTATACTGTGTTCATTGCTTTCAACGATGTATCGAACTGAGTCTCATCTAGTTCCAAGGTCCATAATTCGAGTACCATTTCGTCTCCATCCTCAGTTTGTACTGATATTTCGACGTGTAGTTGAGATCTGATGGTTTCAAGGACTCTGTCAGATGGGAGAGCATTCTTGGTTGCTTGGTTGACTTCGGGAGTGTCAGGAATTTGAAGGTTAAACCAATCAGTATCAGACGATTGTGGTTTACTATTCGGTTCTATTTTAACCCCTTTCCTCGATTCTACTATAACTTGGACGCCTTTATAAGCTAAGAATTTGGTAAACTTTGTAAATTCATTTTTGTCGCTTATGTTTGAGAAAGCGGCGTCCGGCGCCATTGTTGTTAGAGTTTATTCTTCGTCAGCGATGCAGTTTTCTACGAGATTCCTCAAGTTCGGATTCTCCATAGCGGCTGCAATCCTCTCTTTGTCGTTGATTTGTTTGTTGACTGTAAAAGAAGAAATATAACAATTATAAATCAAATTACAGACAAAAGGCGCCGATAAGGTGACCCAACAATACAGATAAACGGTTTTATAGATGACGTCAGCATACACAATATTTCAAAGGACAATAAAGCGGATTATGGTCATTTTGTTTTGTATTAAATTATGTAATTTAGTATATCGGCAAACAATGAGTTCACCATCTCCACAAGACAGAAAAGAAAAATACTATTATCGCTCGGTGAAACTTAAAATGCTTCATACATATTTATACTGCAAGCCGTAAGGCACGCTAGCGCGACCGCCACTGTTCTTAAATGCAACGAGGCTGAAAGACGTCTAGACCGGTTATAACACAGAAAATACTTATCAAACCAGTCCTAGATCTTATACAAGTGTAAGATAAAAGTGATCCTTCAAATGTAAACAAAGTTCTTGTGCATAGTTTTTCGTTGCAGACAGTCATGCTAGTCATCCTACGTGGCTTGTCGAAATTGACACGAGTAAAACTAACTATTATAAAAATAAATGTACAGAGAGATCTGCCCTTGACCCGAAATATTGGAAGGCCACAAATGATTAACTACTGATCGTTTTGTTTTTCATTTCTAATGTGGTAAACATCTAAATATGGCTTGTATTCTTAGTTCTCGCGTGGCAAATAATACTAAACAATAAGACATGCCACCAGAAGGTAATTGTCACTACCGTGCCATCTTTGGACAAGGTTATAGTAGATGCGCCTTCCCAAAGACAATACCGAAAAGTCTCGTGTGTCTGTAATTAAAACGGCATCCATGCATACCTTACAAACCGGAAAACGGCCATGCTTTTTGGTGGCGGAAATAGTAATAGTAACCTTGCAATGTAAGTTGAAAAGTTTTAAACAGCATCATCTTCATCATCGTTTCAGCCGAAAAACGTCCACTGCTGGAAATTGGCCTCCTCCAATTTGGGTGGGGTTTGCCATAATCGCCACGCTTGGCAGGTGGATTGACGATCCCAGTATGGTCGTAAAATGCGTAGAGACCGCTGCTGCCCGTTCTCTAGTAAGTCCCTTTGTCGCCTCTTATGACACCAACGGGAAGAAATGAGATGGTGCTATTCTTTACGCCGGGCAACACGGAACGACAAACAACGTAAACAGTATACAATCTGGCATTGAACGGATATCATTCTAAGATGTTTTATAAATAGAAAAGGTTAAAGGTTGAGCACATGTTCAGTAGTAACTACGCTGTAAAAATCTGGACCTAATTTATCATCACTGAGCAACAAGAACATCGAGAACTACTCGATTTATGCATATAAACAAGTTGTTATCAAGATAGCTAATTATCAGGCACGGAGTACAGTATAAACACAATAATATTATCGTTTTAATCACTTGTTTTGAGAGAATCTTGCTAAAAATATATTGCCTTGTATCCAGCTGAGCAATGCCGGAATGTGACGTTCATTACATTCTTCATGACTAACTATTTTGGAAGTATGAAAGGACGAAACGATCATCGCAATGGTCGAACCCAGAATTCATCCCCTATTTAATCCCTTTAGGGGTGAATATTCAGTCATCCGTCCTTAGTGTTCACTATCCTTATTTATGGAGCTCTTGTGCATAATTGCATGCTTTTAGACCTAGTTTAAACTATGTAAAAAAAAAACACTTTTTTTATGTCGCTCGCTTATCCTGTCATACTTTACAGAAAAACTGTTTTTTGACATGGATAATGCAAACAAAAAAAAATGATTTACAACTCTGTCTTGGTCGCACGTTCCTAATTTCTACGCGGGCGAAGCCGCAGGCTAGTTCGCCATAGAAAAGCAAGCAAATTCAAATCATCCCATATAAACATTATCGTTTCTTTATAAACCTTGTTTTGCTAGATAGTCTAGATATAACAGCGCCGCTCTATAAACATTTGCACAACGGCAGTGATATCTACTATCTGGCACTTAGATAATTTCAATAACAAAGTATTACGAAAACAAACTGTTGGCCTTTTGTCTTTATCGAGGTTTTTTCCGAAGTATTCTGTAATATTTATGTTACTGGACTAAGAACCAAGCTCTAGGTTAAGTAACTCCAGACTGGATTTTGATCCAATGAAAAGAAAAAGAAAATACATAACAACGACGGGACAAGACAACGGAACAAAACGGGACAGAGCAGTGGCGGCCCAATGGCCTCGCCATGCAAGTTGTGTTCCAACCCAGGAAGGCACTTTACTTCGTGTAAATAATTTCATTCACTGCACTCAGAACGATGAAGGAAAACATCGTGAGGAAACCGACATGTATGCAACTAAAACCAAAAAATTGAAGATGTGGGACAACTACCAACCCGTACTGGACCCACGTGGTAGATTACCGACGGGAGGACCACCGAGAGGAGGCCTGATCTCAGCAGTGAGAACAATATAAGCTGATAATGGTGATGATGATGAACGGGGTTAGGGTTACCAGGCCTAAAAATGCAAAAACCTGTCTGCCAAGTCTAAAATTCCTGATTTTGAAAAAAAAATCCGGTCATAATGTTTCAAATAAAAATTAACGTATTTATTACTCTTTTTATTCAAATTATATTTTATAAGTACTTATATTTCCGATTGCTAACAACCGCTTTCAAAAAAATAGTTTTTACAGCTATTTCACAAAAATATTGCTCACATGACACATGCTTGTAGTTGTATTGCGTAAGCAATATGGCTCTTATTAACTCCACTGAAAGTCTATTTCTTTCTTTGGTCCACTGTGAAATCATAAGAGAAAAGACCAGTCCACATTTGCGTTGTGCGGCAAAATACTAAAAAAATACTGACAAATCGCTTAGTGTAGCACCCGTTGCTCGAGTGGGAGGATGTGTATGTAAGAAATCCGGTCTGACGTAAAATCCGGGCGGAGTCCGGTCTAAGACCTAATAATCCGGTCAAGACCGGATTTATCCGGTCAGATGGTAACCCTAAACGGGGTAGATCCTGGATAACTGGCACTGGACTATGATTAGAAAAAACCGGAGCTCAAGGTGTTGTGGCGAAAATCGGGATACACATAAGTCCAGCGGTAGACTTCAATTAATGAAACGAGATCAATGTGACACATTATAAAAGATACTCGTCTTTAATTATTGCAATTGGTCTCTGAGTGTTATAGGTACTTGGCCAACAAATCAATTGGTCTAATGGAACTGTTCCTATACGAAAGATGGTCAGTAAATCTTATCATTCTTGGTACAGTATCTGGTTGAATATAATATTTATATCTACCTCTATCTTTTTTCCAAATGTACAGCTAGCATACGATGGTTTGCTAGCACATTAGGTCACACGTCTGTGGCTTACCACGCTTATCTTTGACCTTGAACTGGCCTAGCGTAGTAAGGAATTTCAATAGAAGACGCCAGCGTACACTGGTTTCCTTATAATACCACCGTGCGGCCATTAATTGTGTTTTTGTTTGTTATTCTTATTACACTTCTTTACATCATCATGAACATCAGCCTCAACAGTCCACAGCTGGACATAGGCCTCTCCTATTGCACACCATTCAGTTCAATTCTCGGCAACTCTCATCCAGCTGCTACCAGCCACTCTGCAAAGATTATCTAGCCTGAAGGCGCCGTTCCTTACTTTTGCCGATTCGACTCAGGAACACGTCTACCCAACGGTTATCAGTTCTAAGGCGACCATAGCTGACCCATTGCACTCTCCACTACTAAAAAGGAAAAATTTGTATTTTTGTTTGTTTGTTTGTAATGGATAAACTCAAACACTACTGGACCGATTTTAAAAATTCTTTCACCATTAGAAAGCTACATTATGCGAGTAACATAGGCTATATAACATCACGCTACAACCAAGAGGAGCGGAGCAGTAATGAAAAATGTTGCAAAAACGGGGAAAATCGCACGGGTAGGCGATTCGACGCGACGGGAAGGGTCGGGGGAACACGAAATTTAACGCGGACGAAGTCGCGGGCAGAAGCTAGTCAAGTATAAAATCTAGCACAAAGTTGCTTATTATAATTTTTGAGAACACGTACTTTTTTCGTTTTGCCGCCTGTGCAGACTAAACAAGCATTATGACGAAATAATATTGTATTGAGTCCACATGTCGTTCGTGTTGTTTACTAGTCTTCCATTAAACATGCATTGTTTATCGATCGGCAAACGTAGCGTGGAACGCCCACTGGCTAGTACGTAGACTAGATGGTTCGGTGACCTGAAAAAGGCTGGGAGAGATTGGAGTTTGCATTTTTAAAAGTACATTTTACTTTTAATTTTCCTTTTTTTCCGCATTTACTCATTTTCTTCGCAGGGTGGCTGGTAGCAGCTGGATGAGAGTTGCCGAAAATCGAGCTGCATGGTGTGCAATTGGAGAGGCCTATGTTCAGCAGTGGACTGCTATAGGCTGATGATGACTTATTTTCTATAAAAATCTTTTTACTCAAAAAGTCCAGACTAAGTTGGGATTTCGTGATGGACCCAACGCCGTAAGGACATTAATCCGTAGAGATGATAATCCTAGCCCGGACTGACTGGTGTGAGATGTTGTGATTTTGTAATGCAACTTGCAACAGGCCTATGGACTGCGGTAGACTGAGTTTATTCATTGACTTTTCTGAATTGTCTTCTTCAGTGCCTATATAGTTGGGAGATTTAACTGCGAAATTTCGAAGTAACAATTGTGTCGTACTGAAAAAATTTGCTTGAAACCACAGAGCGCTTTTTTAACGCATTTTTGGATTATCAACACCGAGAGATTAAAATCCAGTACTCAAAGGTCCCCAAAAAGTTCAGTTGCAATTTGCCGTGATTGCTACACATACACATTGATGCGCAAATTGATCATGTACCAAATGCAAATGGGGGAATGCAAAACCCCCCCCCCCCCCCCCCCCCGGTTGCCATAATCGCCACGCTTGGCAGGCGCGTTGGCGATCACAGTATTGTGGTAAACTGGATAAGTCCCTCAGTCGCCTCTTTCGACACCCACGGATAGAAATGGCATGATGCTATTCTTTGCGTCCGGCACACGGAGAACATTACAACAATTACAATTGATCAATTGCAATTTGCAATTGATCGTTTCGGGGAACCTTAACCCCACGTAGACACGGGCGTTATTTTACCGCGGTGTTTATTCCGCGCACTGGATTGTCATCGTTCTGCATACCACCATGAATTGAAAATCCAATAATGAAACTTTTTGACGCGCTGTGATGCGTTTTGTTGGATTCCCACTGCTGGGCTCAACACCGAGAGTTGAAAATTGTCGCGAAAAAAAAGCTGGTGTGCATACGCACGGCCACAAATCAAGGCTACACATTTCCAGTATAAGCTGACTTTTCACTGTACGAAAAATGTACACATTGCGAGCTCAGCTAAAACTGGAAACGTAAAGTTTGATGTAGCCGTGTCTACGTGGGTCATCATCATCATCATCATTTCAGCCGAAAGACGTCCACTGCTGGACATAGGCCTCCCCCAAGCACTTCGACCTATTCTGTGCTTCTCGCATCCAACGTATAACATATATACACAATATACGTATACATAATATAGTAATTAAGTAAACATTAAAAGAGAGTTGTATCAAGTTTTCTTGCATAAACAGTTACTAAACTGATAATAAGTTCAATAGAGTCATTTGAATGCAATATTATCAAATAGAAGAGACATAACATTTACGCTAGCTAAGCAATCATTGGCTCAGTTGTTTTTCACTTTAAAGATAGCATTGCATTGTAAATATGCAGATCATATGCTAAATTAATTCCATTGACCGAGTTTCGCTCACATTCATTACTTCATTTAGAGTAATTAATTGCACCTTACACTCAATTTTGAAAAGCGAGAATAGTTTTTTCTTATGCCGTATTGACCTTCAATATATTGCCGTATTGTGAATTCCCTGCATTACAAATGCAGGACTGGTTATTTAACACTAGCTTCTGCCCGCGATTTCATCCGCGTAAAATTTCTTGTTTCCCCGACCCTTCCCGTCGCGGTCGTGTCGAATCGCCTACCCGTGTGATTTTCCCCGTTTTTGCAACATTTTTCATTACTGCTCCGCTCTTCTTGGTTGTAGCGTGATGTTATATAGCCTATAGCCTTCCTCGATAAATAGGCTACCCAACACAAAGTTTTTTTCAGTTCGGACCACTAGTTCCTGAGATTACCGCGTTCAATCAAACAAACAAACTCTTCAGCTTTAGAATATTAGGTATCTTCAGCTTTATAACATAGTCTAGCAATATAACGACGATGGGAATTTCAAATGTCGTAGGCGCAGGGATGAAACCGTCCCAAACATTTCCAATTTCCACCATGGATAAGTATTTTGCTAAGTGGTATATTCCGAATCACCCATTTCAGGGCGTTTTTTTTTTTTTCGTTTAGCAATATATATTATATAATAATGAGATTGCTTTTTTAGCCCATGAAAAAAAAAAGGAGGAGGTTGTCAAGTCGGCGAAGAGGTTCTCAAGTCGGCGCGTATATTTATATATTTTTTTAATGACCATGCATAACTTTGTACAGAGTAGTTCGAGATTTTATAATTCTTTTTTTTATTGTCAAGGGTATAAGTAATTCGAAGTTGGTCCCATTTAAAATTGAAAAACAAAATGTTACCCAAGTAGAACAAATAGTCCAACAAAAAAAAAAAACAGCGCTGACTCAAAATGAATAACTTAGATTAATTTTGGAGCTCTGTTGGACCAAAACGTGACCCTTTTCGTTAAGTTTTTTTTTTTTTTTTTAGATATAGAATTGAAATCGTGTTAAAACAAATAAGTTAAGAATCCCAGAATAGTAGAATGAATAGATGTCAAATAGATGAGATTAGATGTCAAAGCAAATAATAGTAACTTCTGAATAGAGAGATAAACTATGTAATTTAATACAATACCATTTACACGATATTGGGGACACAAAAAGCATTGTTAACATAACTTGAATGAGAACTGACTCATCAGTTCAAAGTTTGACTTCTTTTGGAACATGAATGAACAAACATACAGATGGGAAAATTCCATCATTATCTGTTCACACTTAAGTGGCAAAGAATTGGTTAGTTATGTAATCAATCATATAATCAAAACATGTTTTTACAAGAGGCTATTTACGTTACTGCGTTAAGATGTTTTTTTTTTAGCTTATTTCAGATGACTGCCTTTTAGCTCAAAAAATTTAATGTTCCTTGTTCCGTTTCCATGACAATAGATGATTTCTAATGCTGCACCCAGGGTTACTCCAGCAGTCAATTGTTATGATAGTTCATTATCAGCCTAGCTTTTTTCCAAACTATGTTGGAGGTGGTCTTCCAGTTTAACTGGATGCAACAGAATACCAGTTTTTCACTTGATATAACTGCTTTTCAGACCTCCACAACCAAATAACTAAGTAGAACCATATCCCTTGGGAAGCCTGGTTTATATTTTTGCCAGCAGCTGGAGGTCAGAAATTATACCATGGGAAAGTACTACCAGGATGAGAAGTATCCTTTGTGTTAATCCAGGTAATAAACTAACTATGAGCCAAATTTAATCCAAATCCGTTCAGCCGTTTTTGCGTTATTGAGTAATAAACATCCAAACTTGCACATCTATAAGAATGGAGTTCAACAGTGTAGATTATGAATGACATATTATGGGACATCCCCATTCATATTAGTGGGATTATAGTTATTGTATTCAATTGATGTGATAATCAATTGTTAAATACACAATGGTATTTTTAACCGACTTCAAAAAGGAGGAGGTTCTCAATTCGGATGTTTATATGTTTTTTTTTTTGTTTTTTTATGTATGTTCGGCCATAACTCCGTCATATATAGACGGATTTGCAAAATACTTTTTTTGTTCGAAAGGGGTTTATTCCGAAATGGTCCCATATAAATTTCATATAGATCTGATGATGAGTTCCAGAGACAGACACCGGAACTCTTAAAAAAATGACAGCAAATCAACCGCGATTTCTGCTATCGCTTAAATATGCATTGTTTGTTTGGAATTAGTGCGGGGTGGATACTACAACTAAAAATTTAAAAATAAAAACTTTTTTCAAAAAAAAAACAACCGACTTCCTTAAAAACACTACAAAGTGAAAAATAACTTTAATTTCGGAAGTTGGTGGCAAAAAAACATAATACAGATCCTAAGACACCGACTTCCGAAATTAAAGTTATTTTTCACTTTGTAGTGTTTTTAAGGAAGTCGGTTGTTTTTCTTTGTGGAATGTTGATAAATAGTGACACTGGACATGAGTGAGATAATTGACTGACAAATTAATGTGCCAACTAAATAGACATGATGAAAGGTAATTAGGAAAGTTCTGATGTGAATCTAGGAATTTGTAAAATTCAATATTACAATAAGTATTTTTAAATATTTGGTAAGAAAGATGAATTTCTTTCAAAATCAATATAGTATATAATATAATAGTGTCATTGACCTGCTGAATATCACTTTTTTGGTAGTTCTATAAAACAATCTAAATGCAAATGCATTATTTAGCTAAGTAGGTTATTTCTTTTAATTCCTAAATGTAGAAAGGTATGCTTGCTTTATTACAATTCCCAGTTAAATATATACAATATTTAATAATACTGTTTATCTGAATTCTCAAGAACACTCTTTTTTTATGTGAACAGCTGATGAACAAATATTATGCACACAAGGTCATACAAAAGGAAAACATACTGCAGTAACTTAGTAGGTATTTCTACAAAATATTCTACAAGAGTGCATTATTGTACTTCGAAAACCAGATAGCATCTTTTTTCTCGTTAATCACGATCAAAGAAACTTTTTTCGAGTCTTCATTAGACAGTAATTATTGGCAACACAAATCGTCAAACTAGTGACGTAAATTATTGATTGAATTTTGACTATTATAGTAATAATGTAAATATTGGGAAAAAATCATGTAATGAGTCCAATAAGATGTTTTTTTGGAAAACATACCAAATCACTCGTAACTCACCCTTTTGTCAGGGTTTTTACGTGAGGAGATAAATGGAAGTACTCACTTTCATCTTCGGTGGTATGAGCGCCTTTCTTGATATAAATGTCCAATTTAACTGGATGGTGTATCGATCGTTGTATCTTGATCCGTATGCACAGTCCAATAAGCGTCGCCAGCGAACAATGGGGCACTGTAGGATTATACTCCACTCGAACCACAGGAATATTATCAGCGGTAGGCTCCCTCACAAATATTCCCTCCTCGTAAATCACCTTCAAATCCTCGAGCGTACTCGGCTTTTCCGGATCCCGTATCGTCCGCAAAAAGTCTAGAACACCACAACACACGTTAAAGCCACAAACAACCAACCCAACAAGTCCAAAACAACACGAAAACTGATCAAAACAAACCGTAAATCGTCTCTTTCAGGTCGTTCTCATCTCTATACCCTAACTCCTGTAGTGTCGCACTTTTGTCCATATAAGCTGGCTTCGCAAGCTCCACTGGTGGTTTTTGTGAGTTATTCAAAGAGAGTTTTGAGAAGAACGATATCATATCGTTGGTGGTAATAAATTGTGTTCGTACTGATTTCTACAGTCACAAGTCGGACATGTTTGTTTTGTTGGAGCTTGTTATTTTCCCGCAGTTTGTCTATGGAGTTACAGGTGCGTTCGTACAATCACGATTACAAAATACTTTCATGTGTACTTCTAAAAAGTTACGTTTACAGACAGGCTTATTTCCAGATGAATTGACATTTTCGTTTCCTCAATCAACTATTGCTTTGTATTGTACACCACGCTCGTGATTTTGAAATGATAATGTTTAGCAAGGGAAGACGGGATCAACGGACTAATTCAAACTAGCTGTTGCTAACGAGCTGCAGTTTCACTCGTAACTTATAAACATCTAAAATATCGATGGCTCCCACGCAGATAGTCGGAACATTGTTTTTGACAAAAACCGTTTTTTTGTGCCATTACAACAATCTTGTATCGATTTTATCGATGACTAAAATCCAAATTTTAATATCTTATAATAAATAATGAGTTTTTTAATGGATAATGGTCTTAACATTTAAACGCTTCCGCGCATAAACGTATACGAAAAATGCTCTCCTGAGAAAAAGATTTTTTAGCCTTACGACCTTATGCGTGGGAGGCGCCGATATGTAATGTAATTTTCAAGATAATATTTAAAAGATAAGATAAGATTAGATAAGTAAGACCATTTATTTGCTTAAAAAATGGTATACATAGGTGTTGTTATAAAAATGAGATCATACATGTTTAGCTTACAATTAAAGCATGAAAATTTAGGTGAACAATAAAATATAAATTTAAATATATTTATGTCCAAAAAAATCCTTAATATTATAGAAATTATTTTCATTCTGCCATTCATATAATTTAATTTTAAATAATCTGCAATTAAATATTTTTAATATATTTGGTAATTTGTTGTAAACACGTACGTCACATAGCCAGGCAGCTTTTATTATATTTTGCTAACCTAAGGAGCTCGTCTAGTACAAGTCTAAATTGGTCACGCCGACTTCGAGAATTTATTTCTTCTGCTGTTTTGAATAATTGTTTATATTTCCTAACAAACATACACGCTTCATACAAATATAATGAAGTTAACGGTAGCAAACCAAGCTTTTTAAATAAAGGTTGACATGATTCATTAGATGGAATCCCATATATGGCTCGTAAACATTTCTTTTGTGCGACAAAAAATGCTCTATTGTAATCAGTACTATTTTCCCACATAATTAATCCATGTCGTAACGAGGACTCAACATATGCACGGTAGGTATACGGTATACATCACAGCCGTTTTTATATGCTTTATCCTTTTTTGGCCTTTCATCCCAGATTGATTTTAATTAAAGACTTGCAATATGTGTAGAATTAACAATGCATTTAAAATCAGCGTTACGAATCGGCATTTTATCTAACCATCGTATACTGTCGCTCTGCAGGCGTAAAGGCTTGCCTTTCCCTTTTCCACACAATTCTATCTTTTACTGGCGCCGGCAATTCCTTTCGATAGGAGTCCAGCATGTCCCACCATCTTCATAATGGCCTACCGCAATGTGGTAGTATGTTTAGTGGGACCCAATCGGTGGTTCTCTTAGCTTATTTGTCATCTGACATGTCTGGCCCAGTACCACATACGCACAGTGGCTTTCTGGGTAACGTCTGTAATCTTGTTGTGGAACGAAGTTTTGTGTTCCCCAAACGGTCCGACGTTCGCCGTTGGTTTCATGAACGTATTTCATAGACAATTGACAAAACAAAGCTGTCATTTATATCCAGCTGCTACGGGAAAATAAAGTATGACACTCCTTTTCAGACTAGATGGCGTTTTTCTCATCTTAATTTTTAACGTGTCATTGGTCACGTAACAAAACCTCGTGGTGATTGGATCTAGCTCTAACCACAGACTACAATAAAATTATAATATAGGGATCTAGCAATCTTTATGAAAAGGAGAGTAGCTAAATAGTTGATAAAATTACCAGTTTCCCTTGTCTACTGATACTATACTGGTCCCTGGCACCTTCCTCGCAGCCTCTTCGAGAGGAAAACAAAACCATTCCATACATCAATAATTTTGCCCATTGACTAGTATCTCAACAGCTGCATTGTGTAAAAACACAAACTCACGCCTCATTCTCCTGGGTGTAGGTTCACACGGCTACATACTAAGCTATAAATTTCCAGTTTTAGCAGATCTCGCCTTGTTTAGGGTTTTTGTGCAATGAGAAGTCAGCTTACACTGGAAATGTATAGCTTGATTTGTCGCCGTTCATACACGCTATAAAATGCTTGTGTGCTTAATTACTTTCTAGTAAATGTAGATCTGTCGTTCATACAATATTAGTTATGGCAGCAACCCTGTTTGGGGTAAATTACAAGGTAACATCAACAAAAACACAAGAATACTTATAACATAAGTTTATTAGAATTTCTTGAAGGATTTTTTGGAGCCCTTGCCCTTCGTGACTTTGAGTACGTTGAAACGGATGGTCTTGGAGAGCGGCCGGCACTCGCCGATAGTTACAATGTCTCCCAGCTCCACGTCCCTGGAAATATAAAGTTGGGATGTTCTAGAGAAATGTTCTTTACTCTGTGTTTGAGTTTGTGGGGGAAGGCAATCAGAGTTTGGGTTAACAAACACGTCTTTCGTCAATAGGTTGTTCGGAAGACCGTCGTGTGGGTATCATCATTTAAATCTATACATGCAGAGGCGTTTCTATGCATTAGAACCTTTTAATAAACATTACTTTTACAGATATATTTTTTCCTATAAACTAAGGTTCGCAAAAATCTATTTTTGTATCATGGCCAGTTTAGAAGTGGGTCAAAACCTATATTTCCAGTTTCCAGACACGCAGGAAGCGGTTCTTCTTTCAAGTAATAGCATATGTGCCTATGTGAGTTCTTTTACTCTTAAGCAAGTTTACATATGCTAGTTACAGCTTCACTGGACCAATGTAGACTTTACCTTACACTAAAAAATTGATCAAAATAATCCTTACCTAAAGCACGGCGATAAGTGCACGGACATATTCCTGTGACGCTTCTCGAATCTGTTGTACTTAGGCAGGTAGTGCAGATAATCGCGGCGGATCACAATAGTCCTCTGCATCTTCATCTTCTGGACCACTCCAGTGAGGATACGACCACGGATCGACACGTTTCCGGTGAACGGACACTTCTTGTCGATGTATGTGCCTTCGATCGCCTGGTTTGGAAAAGTGACTGTAAGTATTTTGATAATGATGGCTGGTAATGTTAGTGATGGTTTGTGAAGCGGTTTAGTTCCTTCGCCCGGTTTTATGGTTTGGTGATTTACCCTCGATATGGATGGTTTGTATTGGAAAGGAAAGCAGCAGTGAAGCGCCCCGCCAGTCTAATTTACAAATGTTGCAATGGTCTCGCTATTTTGAGTTTTTGACAGATTTTATATGGTAAATTATTCGGTCAAAAACTCACAATGGAAAGACCATTAAGTTTGTAAAATAGTAGACTTAGCCAACCTATATTGATCGAAAATAAATTAATAAAAATTTATTAATGGATTTTTATTTTTGTGTTCTTAGGCCAATACGAACTAAACCTAATTTGAATTAGTTTAGGGTGTACTTTGTATTGGCCAAATATGGCAAATATTATAAGATAGTCTGAAGATACTGAATATTCTTTCAGTATAAAACTCTGGCTTCATTGCTACCATTTCAAACTATAATATGGAAGATCACTTGTTCAACTGTAATCAGATCTTGGGTTAGAACACGTTCTTCGTCACTTGGTTGTCGGAAGACCGTCGTGTGGGTATCATCATGTTAGCAGCCTGTACAAGTGTTTGAAACTTCCATTCCTCCACCATAATGTTAGATAGGTATAGTAAATTTTAATGTTATTGTTGCCCAGTCGGACATGCTAGTGACCACAGATGATTATAGCACTTATTTATAAATAAAAATAGTGATTTAAGCTGCGTTAATCGGCCGGGCCGCATTTGGTCCGCTGGTGCTCAGCGTGATCCAAAAGAAGCTTAACTTTAGTGCTAAATCCACTAGTTAGTTAACTTCTGCAGCCTATTTTGCATTGTGGAAAGGCAAATACTAGATTTTTTTTACACAAACTATGAAAACTTGACTCTCTGAGTGTGGAAGCACTCGTAAAATGGCAACATGCCACATTTTTTGGATGCTGTATGGTTTAGAACTAAAACCACCAGTTCTTTTTACAAGCTGATATTTCCCCCCTCTTCCCATTTCCAGTTAATGATGAAAAATAGTAGGTACGCAGTTTAAATTGTTAATCAATATTGATTGATATCTTATTTTATTATGCAATTGTTACAAACAAGATACTTTTTCGTTTGTTTTAATGTGAAAACTCTAGGGCAGCCCAAGAAATTCAATTTTCGTACGTTTTTTGCAATTTGTAGGCCAATATAGCTTTACATAATTATAATCATTAAAATTATCAGTACAATCCTCTCGTTCATTCAAATTAATTGAATGACTTTTTCATTAAGATAAAATAAATAAATAATTCATTAAATAGTTATGTATTTGATATGGTCGCGAATTATATTTATGTAAGCCAAAATACAGCCTGTCACTGACCCACCTATTGCAAAAAACGTTAGAAAACTTTTTGCAGGTTACCCCAGAGCTTTCACTGTTAAACAATACCTTCTGTATTAATTGCACTGTAAATTATTAATCAAGATTAGTAAATAATGATCTTACATCTAAATATTAACAATGTCACATTGAGAGCAGCATGCATACCATACCTTCTTCCAAATGAGCTGATAGCGCCTAGCTGAATAGATTAACAATGCTGACCATAACCTGATGACATTGGAGCAGACAGTGTTGATACTTGGCATGCAGGAGATAAGGTTCATTTTGAAGTGAAAGTGGAGTATTTTATGTCAATTGATGAATTATTATATAACTGATATTTTTATTGGACTATAAGAGCTGGACAACTTATGTAATACAAATGTTGAGTTCATTCTAAAGCTGTAAGATGAATTTTGAAGATTTAAAAAAGGAATAGTGTACTCTATAATATTTGCACGATAACTTTTTTCATCTGTTACCTAACTAATCAATTGATATAAGAGTCAAATGCTAGCTGCATTTCATGAATGCAGTCAAGTCACATTTTATAGTATAAAGTTATCAAAATCATCTGTTCCAATTTTTGTCGAATGTACTGGAAGACTCCAGCCATGCACATGTTAAAGCAAGCTCCTCGTCAGACCAACATGAAACAGTTTTATGGACAATGGACTATTTAGAATTTTGGAACACCACTTCTAGGTCAATTGGGTGTTGTTTATCTTTTAGACCAGACCTAGATGTCTAGATTTTTACACTTAAAATATAGATAGAACTAAAAAAAATGTTTTTATTAAACTGTTCTGAATATTCTGTGTTATTTAAAAGTTGTTATCTTGGCAGGGAACAAATAATCCTTTAGATCAAATTAGAAAACAGCTGTTGTGGTATTTGGAATCAAATGTGTAAAGTCCATTGCACACAAAACAAACAACGTAGTAGCCACCACCGTTGCAAGCCTGGATCCCATCGACCATAACTAAAAGTACCACACCTCAAGGGGAGTCTTGAACCCAAGACCGACATTCTTAGAATGTCTCATGTCTTTCCTCTTCATCACCCCCTTCCGGTTGAGGAACACCGTCGCCTGCTTCTGAAACGCTTTCTCTGTCTACGGAAAAATAAACACGTTAGTTCACACATCATGCGTTACCTCGCGAGGAGTTTTGAAACCGAGTCCCACATCTTTGTGGTACCTCAGTGGTTTCCTGCTACGCTTCACGCCAATACCCTTTTTACGGTTCAAGAAAACCGTTGGTTGCTTTTGGAATGAACGTTCCGTCTGTAATTTTATCAATGCATTAGTTTTGTTATTGATAAAAAAAATATTAAGGTTTTCTAACTACGGAAAGCGTGAAAGTAAAAGAAGTAGAAAGAGGAAAGAAAAGAAAATGAAAGAAAAAACTTAATTTTAAAGCAAAACTACAAACAAACTACAGCTGAAAATAAATGCACAATTTAAGAAATCAAAATTAAAGCTTTAAAAATAATATTGGCTACAGTGACACAATATTTTCCACTTAGGTTGGGTTTGCCACAAATTAATGTTACATAGTTGCGATTTAAAAACTTAATATGCAGAACTATCTTCAGAAACGGCACTTTAATAACTTTAATAATGCTTTATGTTTTTCTTTTTTTTAATTTATACATGTACATATTTTTTTCTGGTCTTAGAATTTAAATACTGTAAGATATTTTAGCAAGATAATAAATATAAACTACATAATGTTATTTTATCATTTTTCTTAAATTTCAGGGTATTATTGTTGCTGAAAATCACTTGTTTGACCGTAATCAGAGTTTGGGTTAGAACACGTTCTTCGTCACTTGGTTGTCGGAAGACCGTCGTGTGGGTATCATCATTTTAAAGTCTTTGCAAGTGTGATTCATTTGGTACTATTTGTGTATTTTAAGACTACAAGGTTCAGTAAAGTTGTAACAGATTTCATAGTGGTATTTCTTTTCAGAGCATGTTATTTTTATATTTTTATTATTCATACAATTTGAAAATAAATGACCAAGATTCTTGTAATCGAACACCAGTGGATTATTAGAAAAAAACAGGGCGAAATAGTCGCTAAAGATGTTGAGTTCAGATGTAAACATAACCTATACAATGTATAATTTAAAGTTTTACTGAAAATATCTCCTGGATAATTAGATGATAATCACTATCACAATACTTATGAGATTTTTAGTATGGTTTCTACCAACCTAAACGCATTTTTACAACGGAACTAACCTATCGATCGAACACACTTCCATGATGAATTAGATCGTGTTTAAACTTGATGATTGTACGGATACTGAAGATAGTTCATTTAAAAGCACCATTTGATGAGTAAACTGTGTTTAGGTTACAATTTAGAACAAATTTTGAATGGATTTTTATTGGGAAAGCCGATTCCCACGTGTACCAACTTCGGAACCACATTTTCACAATAACACTCGTTTTACACTTGAAAAATATAAATCAGATGAAGCTTCTGGTATTTATTGTCACTTTTAGAATAAATTCATAATGATTTGGCTAAAATTTTAATTATTTTAGCCAGAAAACCAACACGTACCTGATCCGCCATCTTGCTTGACAACGAAAAGAAGGTGATGTTGCAAATTAATAACGACTGCAATCTCCTACGAAATAAAAAAGAATGTTGCCAGCTAAAGTTTTTCTTGAACAAATCTTTTTAGCTTTTTATCTCAGACTAGGAATTGCCCACGACTTCGTCCGCGTGTTTCTTGTTTTAACATAAAATATTTCCACCGGCTCCGTATCGCCCGCCCGCGATATTACTTCATTTTCTCTTAGCGTTCTTTCTGAATGTTTTTTACTTGGCTCGTTAAGGTCGTAGCGTGATATTAAGTAGACCTTACCCAAAAGCTGAGCTGTTAAAGGCAAAGCGATATTTTTTTTGCAATTTCGACTGGTATTCTACAGATTACCACTCGAATTTACAAACAAACTAATTTCATAACTTTCAAATACTTATTAATATACCTATATTGTTAGTACTGGCCATCATTCAGTACCGATTGACACTGCATGTCGTTTGTTTTATATCAAAAATAATAGTTGTGTCAAATAAAAAACAATGTCTATGAATATACGTATATTTTAATAAATAATTCCCTCACAAATTGGTAGCAGAGCGTGGTTGTTTGCAAATAAGAAAAAAAAAAATGGCAACAACTACGAGTTATAGAAATATAGAACCTTTGACCAAGTCAAACTATGATACTTGGTGTTTGCAAGCACAGGCGGTCCTGATCAAAAATGACTTTTGGGATATCGTAAGCGGCGAGAAAACTTTACCACCAGTTGTGGATGCGGCGGCGAGATTGGCGTTCAACAAAGAGGACTTGAAGGCAAGGGCTGAAATCCTACTTTTGTTATCACCGTCGGAATTAAAACAAATTAAAGTCTGCGCGACATCTAAAGCTGTATGGGACAAGTTAAAGGCTACTTATCAAAGCACTGGGCCTGCGAGGAAAGCTACCTTATTAAAACAATTTGTTCTAAAGCGAATGACCACAGGAGAAGATATACGTGACCACATAAATAACTTTATGGACATCGTGGACAAACTCGCAGATATGGATATAAAGGTACCTCCAGAACTGCTTAGCATAATGCTCCTCTACAGTTTGCCGACAACTTTTGAGAACTTTAGAATAGCCATCGAATCTCGAGACACCCTGCCTAATCCTGAAGATCTAAAAGTAAAGATTCTGGAAGAATACCAAGCAAGGAGTGGCAATGGACAGCCTGAAAGCTCAGAAGCCTATCACGTTAAGAAAAATAGGCAAAGGTTGTACTGTAAGAGCTGTAAAAAGAAAGGTCACACCATCGAGACATGTTGGGGCAAGAAGAAAAACCCGAATGAAAAGGACAACGGAAGCAAATACAATTTTAACGTTTGTCTGAGCACCGTAAATACAGACGCTGATGAAAATGCCTGGTGTCTAGACAGCGGCTGCTCATCGCACATGTGCGGTGACGAATCAAAGTTTTCTACTATGACCCCTGAAATTGGCACCCTAAAGTTGGCATCAAACAAATATACCAGTAGAATTCAAGGCAAAGGGAAAGTTACAATCAGCACCGCTAAACACGGCTACAATTTCCATGACACACTGTATGTTCCGGATATTTCTGTAAACCTATTATCCGTCGCTAAAATAACGGACAGAGGAAATAAGGTTGTTTTTGAAAAAGAGAAAGCCTACGTCGTACACAAAACCGGTGAAATAACACTGACTGCTCGAAAGAGAGATGGGCTTTACTACTTTGAATCTGGACGAAAAGAGACTGCAAATTACAAAACAAAAAATGACAGTGACATAATGGAATGGCATCGCAAACTCGGCCACATAAATGAAAGAGATTTAAAGAAGATGTCTAAGGACAACCTAATGCATGGCTTAAACTTAAGTGATGAAGACATGGAAACATGTGAGACCTGCATCAAAGGCAAATTGTCCAGGTTACCTTTTCTAAGACACAATGATCTGTACACAACTGATAACCTGGAAATAATCCATAGTGACGTTTGTGGACCGTTCGAATGCGATACGCTAGCAGGATCAAAGTACTATGTTACTTTCATAGACGACTTTAGTCGCTATTGTCACGTCTATTTTATAAAAAGGAAGAGTGACGTTTTCAACGTTTTCAAAGAATATAAAAATGAAGTTGAGACGTTCCACAACAAGAAAATAAAGAACCTGCAGACAGACAATGGCACGGAATACCGCAACAAGGAATTCGATGTTTTTCTCAAATCGCATGGCATCCAAAGAAGGTTGACCACAATTTATACCCCTCAACAAAATGGGATTAGCGAGAGAAAGAATAGATCATTATTAGATAAAGCCAGATGTCTGTTAATCGAGGCCAAGGCACCTAAAAAGCTCTGGGCGGAGGCGATAGCAACCGCAAACTACCTTATAAATCGTAGCCCTTCCAAAGCACTGGATGGCAAAACACCATTCATGAAATGGCTTGGCCGAATACCATGTGGGCATCATCTTTACGTGTACGGCAGGAAGACCTTTGTTTTGAAAAAGAACAAACGAGGCAAACTGACCCAAAATGCCAAAGAAGGCGTATTCATGGGGTACTCACTGACCTCAAAGGCTTACAGAGTGTACATACCCGAAGAAGATGATGTAGTGATAAGCAGGGACATAAAAGTCATAGACAAGATGTACTTCGAAGAAGAAAGTCAGAACTATGATAAACTTATTAACGAAAGAGAACACTCTCGGATACCTGAAAAAGAAAACAAGATTAAAGGTAATGATAAGAAAAATGAAAGAGTACAACCTATAGAAATTGAAATAACTGAGAATGAAAAGGAAAATACCTTACAAAATTTCAATGAGCAAGAAGATGAAGTTTCTTCGGTAGAAGACATAGAGTCTTACGATGATGCATCAGAGGTTATAGAAATACCTGAAAATGGGAGGCCGCAAAGAGAGAGGCGTCCACCCGCGTGGACCAGAGATTTTATATTGGACCAGACTGAAGAAAGTCAACTACTTTCAGAGATATCCAACACATGCGATGAGAATGAAGATTCTGAATACTGGCATGATGCTATAAAAGCTGAAATTAGAGCACATGTTAAAAATGGAACCTGGAAAATAGAAAAGAAGAACAAAGACATGAAAGAAGTGGACTACAAAATGGTTCTTAAAAACAAAATAGGACCTGACAACAGTATTATAAAGAAAGCCAGACTAGTAGCACGGGGTTTCACGCAGCGACCAGGCGTTGACTTCAATGAGACATACGCTCCTGTAGCTAAACTGAGTTCGATAAGATCTGTTGTTGGAATAGCCATGGAAGAAGGCTTGAAATTGAACCAGATGGATGTTACAACGGCATACCTGAATGGTGAACTAGAAGAAAAAATAGTAATGAAGTATCCTGACCATTTAGAAGAATATCTGACTGAAATCATGGTTGAAGAAAGTAAACAGGAAAATTTAACTTTGTACAACAAAACAATGAGTATGCTAAAAGACATAAAAAACAACCCTAAAGGGAAAGTTTGTCATCTCATAAAAGCTTTATATGGACTCAAACAGGCAGGGAGGCAATGGTACAAGAAACTCGACACAGAATTAAAGAACATAGGTTTCAAAGCATCGGAAGCTGACCCATGTCTATACATACAAGAGAAAAGAGGAGTTAAAGTTATAATAATAATATATGTCGACGATTTGTTAATTGCCTATTCATGTCCCAAAAAGCTTCAAGAAATAAAAGACATGTTAAATGCCAAATTTGAATTAAAAGACTTAGGAACACCTAAACGGATAATAGGAATAGATGTTACCTATAAGGGAGATGAAATCAAACTGAACCAAGAGAAGTTCATAGAAGACACTCTTAAAAAACTTAAAATGGAAGATTGCAAGGCTACATCGACGCCCATAGAACCAGGTCTTAAGCTAGAAAAAGGAGAAAGAGGTGATAAGAACCATCTGCCTTACAAAAATTTGATTGGCACGCTCATGTATCTGGCTGTTGCTACTCGACCTGATATAATGTATGCCATTAGCTATCTCTCTCAGTTTAATGACTGTTACGGCGAAGAGCATTTCAAGTCCGCAAAAAGAGTGCTGCGTTATTTAAAAGGAACCAAAGGCGTTGGTCTTATATTCAGGAAAACTCGCCAAGAATTGCATGGCATGGCTGACGCAGACTGGGGCTCATGCAAGCTGGACCGGAAGTCTTTTTCCGGCTGTTGTTTTAAATATGCTGGAACGGCCATAAGCTGGATATCGAAGAAACAAAAGTCCGTTGCACTATCTACTGCCGAAGCGGAATATGTCGCATTGACTGAAGCTGCAAAAGAGGCCATTCATCTAAAAAGTGTATTCAGAGATCTTGGGGCCAACTATGAAAGCATAGTAATATTTAACGATAACCAAGCTGCCATCAAGTTAAGTCAAAACACTATGGTCAATTCCAAGTCCAAACACATTGACTTAAAAATGCACTTCATTAGAAATTGCATAATGGACGGAATGATACAGGTCAGGTATCTGCGAACCGAAGACATGGAGGCAGATATGCTAACAAAAGCTATAGCTGGACCGCGGCTGTTGAAATTGCGGGACGGCTTAGGAGTTTCGTGAACTCCTGGTGTCCACGATCATGCCGTGAAGAGGAGTGTTAGTACTGGCCATCATTCAGTACCGATTGACACTGCATGTCGTTTGTTTTATATCAAAAAGAATAGTTGTGTCAAATAAAAAACAATGTCTATGAATATACGTATATTTTAATAAATAATTCCCTCACATACATAGATATATTATTTTCATAAAAGCTTTGTAATTTTTAAAATCGTTGTAATATAATATGTAGTAATTAATAATTAATTTCTGATGTTATTTAATACTTCCTGTAATATAACTGTTTATTGAGCATCAACTTGCTAAAATATAATATGTATATTATATGCCCGTGTTACGAAATTTTCTAAGATATTGCACCAATTAAAGTGTAGACCAATGACGTAGGGAAGGCCGCAGGAATGCGAGAAGCACAGAACCGGTCGAAGTGGCAGTGGTTGAGGGAGATCTATGTCCAGCAGTGGACATCTTTCGGCTGACATGATGATGATGATTGAGCCAATTTTAAAATAAGTTGTGACATCAATACCGTTTGTTTGCTTTTTTACGTTAATTAGATAATCGAATTAATATTGACTGCAAGGGTCAGTTCCCATCAGTCGTCAGCTTGTCAGTTTATTTAGTTCACGAGTTTCACCGATTGGTCACTTTTGTGGATTAGACAGCTTCCAGTGTTCGCCAGACTTTTATTGCGTCAGTTTGGTACACACAAGGAAATCATATTTATGTTTTGGTTTAAATAAATAAATGTTAAGATAATTTCATCAATTATTTTACATCTTAACTTAAGCGAAGCTGAAGCTTGATAAGCAATCAATCAGTGAATCAATATTGTAGAGTAATACTTAAAATGCTCAAAATCGAATCTTAGATTTTTAAATAACCTTCAGTTTATGTGATTGCTCCTTTTCTCATATTTAAGCCTAAATTAAAGCATTTGAACCCACACACATATTATTTTCAAACTGAATCCTGCTCATCAAAGATTTTATCAAAAGTAAGTTTAGTAAACTTATAGTAGATTCTAATTTTTAAAGTTCGTAATAAATAAAATTCTCGTTGCGATTGAACTGGTAACATTTGTAAACGAAACTGTCAGAATGCGAGTTGTTATGAAAATATTCGCTAAATTATATTTCGCATTTGCGCCAGTTGATAACGTATAAACTGTTGAAATTTAATCTATTGCATTTTTACTTTTCATTTATAACATTTAGCTTTCAAAGTGCATTCAGATGTTCACGAAGTGACTAATACCCGCGCGTGATGTATCGAGTTTTTCCTTTTTGTTTTGTCCAGAAAAATAAAATTTCTGGTTGATTTGCGATGGAGGAAGTGAGGCAGCTGGTGCAAGAAGAAGGCCGGGAGGCGCGAAACCTCGTAGCATTCCATGTAGCCGTCGATACACCAAGTAAATTCCTTTTATTTAATTATGTAGTTATTAATGCAAGTCAAAATCTTTCGTCCGTGGGCGGTACTACTTGTTTGTTTCGGATAGCGGCTATAGAGGAGTGCCCGCAAGTTTTAGTACTGTTTAGTACCTTAAAGTTTAAAGCGTAAACATTGTACAGCATGTCGTCTTTGTGCATTCATTTTGACTAATAGGCAGAATGAGAGACCTTTGTGTGATTGTTATTTGTATGAGATGTTTATTTTTCATTTTTGTTGAGGTATTACATATATAAACTCACGTCTTTTTCCCATGGGGGTAGGCAGAAACTACAGAACGCCACCTGCTACGATCCTTACATACTCCTTTTGCCTCGTTTAGGTTCATACAATTGGTCCAATTGGTTTAGGTATTATAGGTATTTTGAATTTAAAAATTTTAGGGCACAGACCTTGATTTAGTTAGTTGTTAACAATGTACATGGTCAGTGGAGAGGGAGATGTGGAATCCATTGTGATAAGTTGTACATCCTGTTAATCTTTCATCATCTGTTGTTATATTTTAAATTGTTCAATCAGAATAACTTACATGGCCTTCCCCCTCCGTCCAATTTGCAAGTCCAGGCATCATTATCCCTAATCCTGTTACGAGACTTTCCAATCTGAAAATACTTTTTGTCCTGTTGAGTCAATGTACCAATATTTCAATCATTTTTATTGTTATTTGTTTAATGGTTGTATTACAAATGTGAATATCAGTTCACACCGCAGATATCAGCCAAGATTCGGGAATTACAGAACCGGTTGAAGTGAGCAGAGCTGTAGAGGGGCCTATGTCCAGTAGTGGATGTCTTTTGTCTGAAATGATGATGATGATGATGATGATGATGATGATGATGATGATGATGATGAATATCTATTCTGAGTCTCTGTGTGCCCTTTGCCAAAGGCCTCTTCCATCCCTTCCAATTCTTCCTGTTCCTTGCCAGTTGAGTCCATGTCTTCCCAGCTGTCTTCACCAAGTGATCCTGCCATCTTTTCATAGTTATCCTTTGTTTCTCTAGGGTACTTTAAGGTCACTTTCTTGTTGCATTACTCTTACCTCCTCTGAGAGTGTGGCTGGCCCATTAACTAGATCTTGTGTTTTTGTTGCCTTCCTGATTAGCTATATCAGTCTCCCCTAAAGTAGTACTTTCGTAATTATAGTATTAGTTAGGATTAGAACTAAGCTAATCATATGATACAAACAATTAAAAAAAACTTGTTTAAATTACTTTTTTTTACAACTTATTTATTCTTCTTCTTATTTATTTTTTCTTTATTTTATCACTTACCTTTAAAGTTGAACATATTGCAATTTAAAAAACCTGGTACCTTCATTAACTTGTTTGTGCACACATTTTCCTCTATCATCTATTGATATTAACAGTAATCATTTTACAGTTTTAACTGTAAATTGAGGAGCCATAAAAATATGGAGCAAAATAAGTATGCAACTGAAGAACAGTTGCATACTTATTTTGCAGAAGTATTTTTTTCACAAGATTTGTTAAAAAAAAAATTGTTCATAATAAAAAAGCGTGGGGTGCTCTTTTAGGTATTTTTTTATTGATATCAGGCACCCCACGCTTTTTTCCATTATTTTCTGCTTTTAAGTTTGGTTTTCTATGGAAGCATGTCTTTTAGTTTTTTTAAAACTATTTTTTATTTTTTACTTTTTATGGTGTTTCGAATTTTTAGACGTATGTCAGCGAAGACCTTCCTCAAAAATTGGGCTATCAAAACGAAAATAGTTTTTCTAATTCAACTGATAGTTTCAGAGATTGTGTTCAAACAATTAAACTCTTCAGCTCATTGAAGGTTCTCATTCATCTCAAAGTAATAAAATCTGAGGAGCATTAAGAGCAAGATGCAGCTTTTGCTCACTCCATTACAATACCATCTATTTATATCCACTTATTTAAGTTTAACCAGCAGTCTACAAATATGGTATTGTGGACTAACATTTACATACTAATTCTTGGAATAATGTTGACTAATGAGACCTGTTTAGACAGTTGACTTTTATTTGTTATCAGCTTCGATTAGTCATCTGTCTGGAATTATTGTGACTTCCCACTCCAAGCTTCTCTTCATTCACACGGCTACAGATCAAGCTATGTATTTCCAGTATAAGCTGATCTCACATTGTATGGGATATCCATATAATGAGAGGTCAGCTTAAACTGGAAATTTATAGCATGGTATGTAGCATACAGTAAATAGACGGTAAATTATTTTGGACTAGCTGTTGTCCGCAACTTTGTCTGAGACCCAGGATGAAAGGTAAAATTTGTGTTATTGTGCAACAAACTTACTTTTGCATTTATAATATTAATTAGGATTATGAGGGGCTCGCGGTTAAGTAATAACTATAACAGCCGCACGGATCGAGCGATCAAGTTAAGTTACGCTTGTCGTAGTTAGTTCATGGATGGGTGACCATCTTTACATACCAAGACTCTTCCTTGCTACGGAAAGCACGTTAAAAAAGCCGTTGGTCCCGGCCGCCAATTTGTGGATCTTTGACAGTCGTTACGGGTCGTCAGAAGCCAGAAAGTCTGACAACCCTGAGACTGGCTGTCAGACCAAGGGTATCGTGTTACCCAGTAACTGGGTTGTGGCGGTTGGTCAGATAGGCCGTCTAAAATACTGGTATTCAGCTGTATCCGGTTAGATTGGAAGCCAACCTCAACATTAAAAAAGGCTAGGGCAGATGATGGGTTAGGATTACGATTTGATGTTTAATTCAGTTTCTGTGGTTTGCAGTTTAACGTACTGTCCTCTGAGAGGAATGTTCAAAAATAATCTTTGGTATTTCAAGTTAGTTGATTGGTGACATTAGCATATAAGATTTTATTTTCAGGCTTCCGTACCCAAAGGGTAAAACGGGACCCTATTACTAAGATTCTGCTGTCCGTCCATCCGTCTGTCACCAGGCTGTATCTCATGAACTGTGAAAGTTAGACAATTGAAATTTTCACAGATCATGTATTTCTGTTGCCGCTATAACAACAAATACTAAAAAACAGAATAAAATCAATATTTAAGGGGGCGCTCTTACAATAAACGTGATTTTTTTTTGTTCGTTTTTGCTCGATTTTTATAACGGCGACAGATAGACTCTTGAAATATTCACAGAATATTTAGTTATATATTCACTTTAAAAAAAATAAAAACAAAATAAAACAAAAATTTAAGGGGGCCTCCCATACAACAAGCGTGTTTTTTTATTTTATTTTTTGCCGATAATGGTACGGAACCCTTCGTGCGCGAGTCCGACTCGCACTTTTTGTTATTGAATTGGCCTGCTCTTCATTTCGATCACGTCTGGTGGAAAGCGTTTGATGAGGTCTATGATGGAACGAACGTACTCAGAAGATGCCTGTTCACTCTTGTTTCGAAGGTTAAATGTTGAAGGGAACACAAACGCAGGCAGAGAGTTCCACACTTTAGCTGTGCGCATAATAAATGTGTATGTGGTGTATGTGTGAAGAGTGTCATCAAAATCAAATATCATCGATTTTTTTTTTTTCATTATTTACCTTTTCCACAGAATTCTGTTTTTTGGAGTTTAACAGGAGTGGGAGGCCTTTGCCCTGCAGTGGGACAATATAGGCTAATTAGATTAGATTAGATTATTTACCTATATACACACATAACATGAAGCCTGTAATTCCCGTTGCATTAGGCAGAGGTGTACCTATGGAACACCCATATTTCACCAGTTATGTTTAAGTCCATATAATTGAGGGCGAGCCTGTTGCCACATACCGGGCATAAGTTCAGACTTTGGGCTGCTACTAAGAAATTTCTGGTAGAAAAACACTTTGCCCATCCTTTGAATCAATCAGAACCTTGTGTTCAGCTGGAGCGATCACTAGAACGAGGCAGTCTAGACATCATTTGTGATCCCACAGACTGTTACTATTTCTCATCTTAGATTCTTAATTGTTTTAATTAGAACTGATGGTCTTCGATGAAATCAAATAATTTCATTAGGTCATGAATTAAACGTTCCATGTGGTGCTGAAGTTCTGGGTGGTGTCGGACGTAAAGAATAGCACCACCCCATTTCTTCCAGTGGGTTTCGTAAGAGGCGACTAAGGGACTAAATAGAGAATGGGCAGCACCGTTCTCTATGCGTTTAACCACCATACTGCGATCGCTAACCCGCCAACCTGATTTGTGGGAGCTCTATGTCCAGCTGTGGACGTCTAACGGCTGAAATGATGATGCTGATTTCATCACCTCTGCTCATAAAGCGGTGATAGAAAATATTTTCGGGAAACCGGGATGTCTTCGAACCAAAAATGCGAAGATATGTGACATCTACCGAACCGCGTTGGGCCCGCGTGGTGGATGGCCTGTGACCCAGCAGTGAGAACATTATAGGCTGTTTATGACGTTCGATTTACCTATCAAGTATGAATGACATCGCCTCCTGCCGGAGGCTCTACACGGGGGTCGTGCGGTCCATGGCCCTTTACGGGGCACCGGTGTGGGCGCCTTCATTGAGGCTGCGCCCAGCGCACCGGTTGAGTGCGGCCCAGAGGGTCATGGCCATCCGGTTAGTCCGGGGATACCGCACGGTCTTCTGTGAGGCAGCGAGCCTCCTTGCCGGAGTGCCGCCATGGGATCTGGAGGCAAAGGTCCTCGCCCACATGTGGGAGTGGCGCGAGGAGGCGAAACGCCGGGGCGAAACTCACGGCAGACAGAGCTCCGGCAGGATCTCATGGCGACATGGCGGGTACGATTGTCGCAACCCAGCGCTGGGCACGGCACAATTGCGGCGATAAGTCCCCTGCTTTGAGGAGTGGATTGAGAGGCGCCACGGCGTCCTCACCTTCCGCCTGACGCAGGTTCTCACCGGGCATGGGTGCTTCGGTGGGTTCCTGTTCAGGATAAAGCGGGAGGAAACGCCCGGGTGTTTCCATTGCGAGGATTGTCTGGAGGACACGGTGGAGCATACGGTGGAGGTGTGCCATGCCTGGGCGGGGCACCGCCGTGTCCTCGTGGAGGCGATTGGCGGCGGCGACCTCTCGCGTCCGGCCCTGGTGCGAGCCATGGTACGGAGCGAGAGGGCATGGGAAGCCGTCACCTCCTTCTGCGAAGCAGTAATGCTCGCGAAGGAGGAGGCGGGGCGCGTGAGGGAGTGGCATCCTCTGCGCCCTCACGTCCGTAGCCGCCGCAAGAGGAGACGCCCCGGGCGCCGGGAGTCGATAGCTGACTCCCGGCCACCGCAGGCGCGAGCTTGCGGGCGACGAGCAATGGGTAGCTCGCCGCCCGGTAAGGACCAGGCTCGAGTCGACGGCTCGTAGTGTTCCACGCGCGCCTCAAAGAGATGTCAGTAGCACTGAAGGGGTCTGCTAGGACCGATGCATGCCGGGGTCGCGAGATTGTTCGAAAAAGATACCGTGACCCTGGCACATGGGCAACTGAAGGAACACGGGTGGGTTTTAGTCAGTAAAAGTCTGACACGCCCTCCCGCTCCGCCCAGAGCGGGAGAAGTCATTTGATGATTTCCCATCAAAAACAAATAATGTATGAACGACATGTCTTCATGCTGCAACGAAGAGTATCGTCTCCCCAAGAGATGATAAACTCCAGCACGCGTAGCATGACCACCGTAGAAATGGGTTTTGTCTATTCTTGGTAGAATAGAGATAGAATTGTCATGCTACGCCCGCATAAAACGGTACAAATCCTTCTACAATCTTTAATTCTGTCTTTAATCTTTCTACAATCTGTAATTTTGTCTATTCTTCCGTCGACAAAACCCATTTCTACGGTGGTCATGCTACGCGTGCAGCACGCTAAGATTGGGTCTTACATTGAAATTTTCACCAAAAGCGGCTTAGAGAATTCTATCCATTTGATTTTACGGGTATCATACGCAACGCATCAAGGCACACTGAGACGCATCGTCAGCCATTGGGACGATATTTTATGGGCGCTTACCTACTTACCGTTTGAATTAAAGAAAAGTGAACGATTTATTCGCCTTGATTTGCAGATACTGAACGATTAATAGTGTCTTATATTTAAATTGGCCCCAAAATTGATCCCTGCTGTACAGCTAGATTTAATTGGAATTAGACGTAACGTGAATACGTGAATGCGTTTGCAGTAGATATTAGTTTTGTAACCGTTGAAAAAAAAGGAGGAGGTTCTCAGGTCGACGCGTATCTTTTTAACACTCTTTTATTAGATTCACCTGTATAATATGCTCTTCGTCCCGGTAGTACGTATCCGTGTGTTAATTTCCAACATATATTCGTGTGGAGCCGCAGGCACAGCAAGTAATAAATAAAAAAACTAAAAAACACGCTTCCATAGAAAACCAAACTAAAAAGTAAAAAATAATGGAAAAAAAGCTTGGGGTGCTTTTTAAGGTATTTTTTTATTTATATCAGGCACCCACGCTTTTTTAAACTATTATTTATTTTCTATTTTTTAGGGTGTTTCGAATTTTGAGTCGTATGTCAGCGTAGTTTGTGACGTATGTCAGCGTAGTTTTCGAACACAGTTTTTTTGCTGTCCTGGTAACCCTGACAAGGATAATGGCACAAATGTATGAAATTATTGCATTGTCATCGGTCCTTGACAAGTGTGCAAAGTTTGAATGAAATCTGGTCGTTTAAAGTGGGTCAAAATCGCGCTATAAGGAGTCGGTTACAAACAAACATACAAACAAACATACAAGTGAAGCGAATATAAAGCGTGTAATAAAAGCGAGGGCCAAATATAATTTCGGCAGAAAGACGTCCTGAACATAGGCTTTTCCCAATTCGGGCGGGTTTTCCGTAATCCCCACGTTTGGCAGGCGGGTTGGCGATCGCAGCGTGGTGGTAAAATGCATAGAGAACGTTGCTGCCCATTCGCAAGAGGCGACTAAAGGACTTACCAGAGTAAGACCCTTAGTCGCCTCTTATGACACCCACGGGAAGAAATGGGATAGTGCTTTTTTACGTCCGGCAACACACGGAATAATAATAATAACCACGCGGAAATACTAATTATCAACAATTAACTTGAATCAATATTCCGGGAAAATCCAAAGGGAAATCTCCCCTTTGACATAGGATTCATGACAATTACGCTCATAGGGGTTGCCTTTTCCCCACACATTTAATTAAAGGCTACGGTTGTATGCACCATTTACATGTAGGTATGTGTTGGAAAATTTGTGTTGGAAACAATATTCGCGAATCATTTTTTAATCAACATATTACCGACACTGAAACTGCAAAAAACAAGGAGCATTTGAATTACGCGGGTTTCTTTAGCGCATTAACTTTAAAAAGCTTATAATGTATAAGTACTATATATAATATTATTATAAAGCTGAAGAGTTTGTTTGTTTGTTTGATTGGTTGAACGCGGTAATCTCAGGAACTACTAGTCCGAATCGAATATTTCTTTATGTGTTGGGTAGCCTATTTATTGAGAAAGGCTATCGACTATATAACATCAAGCTACGATCAAATGGAGTGGGGCAGCAACGAAAAATGGACGAAAACTGGCAGGCAATTCGATGCGACGGGAAGGGTCAGGGGAGCAATTTGAAGCGGACGAAGTCGCGGGTGGAAGCTAGTAACGTAATAAAAACAGTTTGTTTATTCATACTCACCTAGAACAAAGTGATTGCTAATATTCACAAAGGAAATGTGATAGTTGATGTAAACACTAGATAACCTATCTAGGTCATACAGTAGTACCTATATAGCTAGTTCGTGCAGAGCGGGGAGGGAGCTACCTCCCCATCCGGGCTCGTCCTTTAACCGAGAATTTGTGATCGATATTGCAGGGCTATATACAGCCAAACTGAAATGCGTAGCATCTAGCTGCCCGGTTTATCACAGCCCAGATTGACCTATTTAATAAATGAATAATATTTTACTTTTATATCATAACGCGTTTTTCCGTTATTTATTAAGTTTAACATAACATCAACCCTGTATTCCTCGAAGGGTTAGACAGAGGTAAACTTATCCCATCTAGTAGAGACACTCACATTTCGCCAGTTATGTTTCAATCCCATGTAATAGAGGGCGAGTCTATTGCCATCATCATTGGCAAAATTCCTGAAAACCTAATAACACTTTGCCCGAGCTGGGAATCGACCCCAGAACCTCATGGTCAGTAGCGCTTGCGGTCACTAGACCATCGAGGCAGTTAAGTTCAAGTGCCATGTAGTAGGGGGTGAGCACAACCGGGCACAAATCAAGAGTGCGAGCTGTCACTGAGACACGGTTTGATGCCTAGGCAAAGATTTACCATAAATTGCCTAGGAATCGAACCGAAGACCCTTACACTCGGTAGTAACGCTTGCGACCACTAGACAAACGAGGCTGGCAACACATTTTACTTTTCTATACTAAATTAAAAAATGTTTTTGGCACCGACTTTTCATATTAAAGTTATTTTTCTCGTTGTAGTTTTTTTTTTCTTTTCATTTCGTTGGTTTTATTTTTAAGTTTTTAATTGTAACAACAAAATATCATCACTGGTAAAATGAGGGTGTACTGTATACTTCTGTTCATCCCCTAAAACCGTATAGGCGTGATGTTATGGATCGGTGTAAACAATAGACGTACGATCGCAGTAATCTCGGGTAATTTGCTGTTATTGAAAGAGTTCCTTTGTCAATTTCCAAAGATCTTCATCAGATCCTAATAATTTTTTTTATGTCTATTACTTCAGAACTCCCTTTATAACCTCCATTTATAAACCGATATGTGAAATTATTTTTTGGATTGAAAGGGTTTCTGTCTATCCCCTTGGGAAAAAAGAAGAAGAGTCTATGTATGTGTACCTACCTATGTATTATCATTGAATGGACATAAAAACATCACAGAAGAAGACGAAAATTAATTAAAAAAACCATACATTTTTTAGTCAAACATTCTTCTCTATGTTGTACCTACCCATTTTAATGAACTTAATTCACGTGTACGCAGATCGCATTTCCCGCAAGCCGCCTCGCCCCGGAGCTCCGCCGCCCAGGCGCGCTGCGCCCCGCGGCCCCACGCGCCTCAGATCAGCTTCGGCCGGCAGGGACAAACGATCGGAACTGCGTGCGAGATACTGGGCCTTGCTGTTCGGAGATCTGCAGCGAGCTGTGAGTATATCCTTGTTATAGTATGTCTTTATCCTTCCAGCGTTTTTTCTTCTTCAATCTGTTTAGTCCAAACAGGACAAAGGGTCCATTTAGAGTGCCATTTAGAGGGTCAAAGGGTACACTTAAATATACAGCGAGCTTTGAATATAATTATGCCATCGTCAACAAAAAAATAAAAAAAAATGTAGTGTATTGAATCTGCCCAAAACTTAGCTAGGAGTTTGACGCCATCAATTCCTGTAATGCTTCTAGCATCAAGACAACATAGATGATATCTTTGCTCTTACCTACCTCAATCTCTTTGGGGTCGGGTCGGTGGAGCGCATACACGAAAATGCATCGTTTCTTTGATTCGGTTTAGTGAGGTCTCTATAAAGCAGAAAGAAAAAGACAGTAAATATCAGTGCAAACGGCTTTTGCGCAGCATAATGCAATTGCAAATTATTCCATTTCATTGTGACCCTGGAGTGGAGACCGCGTATCGGCAGGCGTAGTGTGGGTCACCCCCTAGCTAGATGGACCGACGACCTCAAAAAGGTGGCTGGGACAGGCTGGATGCGGGAGGCCGAGGACAGGGTGTTGTGGCGCAGCATGGGACAGGCCTATGTCCAGCTGTGGACTGCTATAGGCTGAGTTGATGAATGTGACCCTGGATGCCTGGAATCATAATTTTATTAGTTAAGATGGATGTTCAAGGATTGAAATTTCCTTACGATTTTTTTTGCGCTGTGCAGATCAGCAACAGGTTGTATGTTTATTAACATATGTTTAGTGACCGTAACATAAAAATGGCTTTACAAAATTAAAATCATTTAAATACAACCCTCTAAGTTCATTTAAAATCCCAATGAATGATTTTGTCATGAACATTATTCATTTAATATGATGCAATGAATTTAGAAAGCAATTTTTTTCGTGGGTGGGAAATCCTCGAATGACGTCTCCCGCTCTGGGCGGAGCGGGAGGGAGTGTCAGACTTTTACTGGCTAAAACCCACCCGTGTTCCTTCAGTTGCCTATATGCCAGGGTCACGGTAACTCTTTCGAACAAATCTCGCGACCAGTTCAGGGGCTACCCTGAATTTTCTACCTGAATTACGAAAATTATGCACCTGATAATATTTCACCTTAACGCAGTATTTTGTAGTCGGATTTTGTTGGCCTAAAAATGTATCCAATATGTATCAATGTCAATCAAAAGTATCGAGGTACCTACCCTAATCGGTGCACCCCTGTGCCGGTACGCGAAGTACTTGTCCCTACTTATTATGCAAAGGGGCACCCATGTGTAGTCACGACGGCTGATAGTGGCAGGTGAGGTCTTCTACCTGATGTCATCTTTCAACCTCAAGTTTTTTAAGTCCTGATAATTTCAGCGATTTTACTGTGATGGTTGAAATGTTTATTTATGTAAGTAGATCTTATAATAAAACAGTTTTACAAGTCAAAATTTTAAAAATGACGCAGGCATTTCCTATCTTATTGTGAGAAGAAATGCTGAAACAATCTCAGAGGTCATGGTCTGTTTTAAAGTTCAAAAATTATATTATTAGGATTTAGTAGAAAGTTGGTGCTTCCTATACTTTTCGCAAATCTTTAATTTCTCTTCTTCAGAACCTTTTAAATACGTCATGCACAAACTACACTGATCTTTTTATGGGCGATGGAAAGACAATTTCTTGTATTAAAAAACCCTTAAAAATTGTTCCGTGAAGCCCAGCTTTTCTTCATACAGAAATGAAGATAAGCTGGGCTTCACGGAACAATTTTTAATCTTTTCTTCAAACATGTGGTGCATCTTGGGTAGCGTTAGTTCACGATGTAAGTATTCTCTAGAAGAATGGTCCCTGCAGTAATGAGATTCAACCTTCGGGAATCTCTCAATGTGCTGTTCGATCATTATTGCGAGCGACCTGTCACTCTACGAAGAATTGGTCAACTAAACAGATTTGATTCCCTGCTCATTCAGTGTCCAACCGCCCGCACCCCACCCCCGTGCATACCGCAGTGTGACTTAATGATATGGCAATAAGCTTATTCGTAAAAAAAGCTTTGATCTCTAAACGACGTAAATGCAAAAAAAATAGTAATCATTATTGAAAAAAATTCTGCATCGGGACGAAAAAAAATTAAATCTTACTAACTGTAGTACATACGACAGATAGTGAGAATATTTTTTCCCTCCTTTTGCACATACGCTAAAAAAAAAACTTGATTATCTTCTAAACGGTAAACAATAGAGACATGAGGACTAGAGACACCTTTTCGAAACAAAGTTATGAACACGTAGGTAATGTCCGTGTAGATACGTCAGTTTGTGAGATACGACAGTTAGCGGGGAGGGTGACGACATGTGACGTCTGCCAACCTGCAGGGCCGCGTGGTACATTACGGCCAACTCCCTCTCGAAAAGAGGAGGCCTGTGTTCCAGCACTGGGAACAATATAGGATGATTATGTAATCATTTATATGGTCTACATCCTCACGGCATTGTTTAGGAAGTTTACGAGTTATGCAAGTACAGCTTATGTTTTAGTAGGAAAACGTGACTTCTAAAAACAGGTTGGTCTGCCCAATGTCTTACTGGTCTACTCCCAATCAGCACCCAAATTGCGTAACGCACTCACTACCAGTCAGAATCTGAATCGTTTTGTGGATTATTTCTAATCCATTGCAAGAGATATTAGTGATAGTTATATGAGTGATTAGGTGGTCGGGGGAATAATTCGAATAACTTGTCTGCCCACCAACGTAAATAACGCAATGAATGTTGCTGTCAAAATGAAACCGATTCCTAATGATAGCAAGTTACGCAATTATCCCTCAGGGTGGCTGCATCCTCCTACTATCATAATAAACTAGCCTAAGGCTGGAAACAGTGCTTGACCGACGGTCAGCGCTGACCGTCGCCGTCGGTGGCGTAGCTATATCTATGCAAGTCTATGAACGCGCACACAGCTACGCTGACGGTACGCGCGTGATTTGGTACGCGCATACGGTCGGTCGAGCCGTCGGCGTCGGTCCGGCTCGTCGGTCGCGCGTACGTCGGTTGACCGACGAGTTATGAGATTGTATGGATGCGTTCAGTGCTTCGCTGACGGAGCGACAGACCGTACGCACATATTAGAGCATTCAGTAAAAGGATTCATTTTTCTTGTGAACTGTACACACGCGTCGCAGTTCGCCGTCAGCGTAGCACTGAATGCATTTTCGCAACCGACGGTCAGCGCTGAGGGTCAGCGCGTACGGTCAGCGCTGACCGTCGGTCAAGCACTGTTTCCAGCCTAAGCCCGCGAATTAGTCCGTTCGCGTGAAAATTCTTGTTCCCCCGAACCACCTAATCGCATCCCATTATCTGCCCGCGCTATCTCTTAGTTTAGCGTTCTTTCTTACTTTATATTTTCCTAACGGTTCTAGCGTGATGTTTATTGACCTATAGCCTTCTTCGAAAATTGGGCTATCAAATTCAAAAATATTAGTCCATGAGCTTTAATCTTCGATTTCAAACTCCGATTTATAACTGCCGGAACCGAAGTCGAAATCGGAACTGCAATTTCAAAAGGAAGTTCCGACTTATCGGAATCGAATCTCTGTACATAACATCCCTAATCCAAACATACAAACTTTCACATTTATAATATTAGTAGGATACATTGGAGTTGCCTTCCAGTCTAATCGGATTCAGCGGTTTACCTCCTAAAAAGATACCTACCCGTAAAAGATCTACGATTGATAGCCGGGCTCGACGGCTCAACGTGCTTTCCGCGGCAGGGATAGGTTTCTGTATGTAAAGATGGTCAGTTTGGTCACCATCTACGGACCAACTGTGGCTATCTTAGCTTACTCCTCTATCTACATAAAGTATGATTTTGCTAGAAGTAGAAAAAAGATTTACGTCAAGTGCAACGGGGTGACGTGGGGTGGGGTATAAAATGACGTCAATGGTGACCTTTACGTACAGGGTGCAAAATTATCAATTCACTTGGCAGTGCACGCTTTAAATATAAGTTAAATATTCGCCTACCCCCTTTTTTTTTTGGATGGGGAATCACCAAATGACTTCTCCCGCTCTGGGCGGAGCGGGAGGGCGTCTCAGACTTTTACTGACTAAAACCCACCCGTGTTCCTTCAGTTGCCCATGTGCCAGAGTCACGGTATTTCGCCTACCCCTTGCTTTAAAATTATCAGGCAACAGGGCTATGGAACCCCTCCCGTCTTTCTCCAAGTATTACTTCTCCCACAACAACACCTGATTTCATTAAATGACATCTAAATGTAATTAATGCTATTGCCTGATTTAATTAACACTAGGCGACATCTAAAAGCGCGCTCCTCGATCTTCAACGTTCGGAGCTGCAACGAAAGTTGATAGCGATAAATACACAACCATGCTTTCGTATAGGCATTACGGGAGAAAATCCAACAGTGCAATAATATTTAGGCACTACGTTTTATGTAGTGCCACTTTGTTCCGTGTGGTGTCGGACGTAAAGAATAACACCATCCCATTTCTTCCCGTGGGTGTCGTAAGAGGCAACTAAGGGACTTACTAGAGAATGTGCAGCAGCATTCTCTATGCATTTTACCACCATACTGCGATCGCCAATCTGCCTGTCAAGCGTGGCGATTATGGCATGTCTCCCCAAATTGGGAGAGGCCTATGTCTTGCAGTGTATGACTTACGGCTGAAATGATGATGATGACGTTTTATGTCGTCTACTGGTAGTCAAAATGGGCATTCATCAAAATCAGTTCCCCAAAACGTAACAAAAAGATTACATATCCCGTTTAAAATACATATATGAACTTCCATCTACATTAAATAATTTAAACGACGTATCTCGAAAGCTCTGAAATGCAACGCAGCACAGGTAGGTATAGCAGAGGCGGGCTGACCTTACCTTCATTTAGGAATAACATCCCCTTTGCGATACAAAATCAATAATGCCCGGGACCAGAACCACTGATTACATAGTTGCAGAAGGCTAACTGCATATAACGAGCGCCAGATATCGACGCGTACGTATAAAATGATAAATGATTTTACTTCTGTAAGTAACTTGTACAAATACTTTTACATGTCAATCATATTTTTAAAACTAGAAGAGGTCTAGGAGGTTTTCTATCTGACGATTCCGAGAAGAAAGACAAACTCAGGTCACGATCTCTTTTAAAGACCAGACATAGTCTTGATCAGACCATGTGAAGGCTATTTGGATTGTGTGTGAAATGGTATTTTTAGGAAAGACCCACAAAGATTGTGTGGACCTTTCCTGGTGGACCTGGCCTACAATTACTTGATGACAGTCGCTAGTGCGCTCGCACAAGTCATACAAATAAAACATGTTTTCGTGAAAACTTATGACCTTGACCTTCAATATCTTCATAACTAGAAGTTTGATCCAGTAAAAAATATTTCAGATGCTTTGGGTACACTAGTATCTCGCGGTTTATATCTAGTCTCCTAATTCATAAAAAAGCTGTTTTGATAAAAAAACTTCAGTAAAGACATCACAGACGTCAGACAGAAAATTAGCATTTTTTTTTAAATTTTATCTGAATTTTGTACGTTCATCATGTACTCATACATTAAAAAAGTAAAGAAATCATCTGCATAGAAACATGGCACATTCTAAATGTCAAACATTATTCCTAAAACTTATAAGGCTATTTCAAAAATAGTACATATTTTCTGGAACAAGTTTTGAGAAGTTTTCGCGCGCCAATTTACTTTCAACGTTATCGCGTTCTCATTTGCTTGCATTGTGTTGGACGAAACAACAAGCTTTTCAATCATGCTAGCGTTGACGATAGGTACGCACTGATAAGATCCCTCGTGGATTTTCGTTAATTGTTTGAAGTCAACCTTCTGCGCGTCGATCTATTTTATGGCAAGACTGTCGAGCTTCACGCTTCAATCTGTGAATTCAATATGATGGAGTTGCATCGTATGTATACATTTGAATAAATTGGCTACCTCGGCTCTTTGAAGTATTATTTGTACGTTTATGTTGATTCGGGAAAGCTTTTTTAATAATTGTACTGCGTATTTGTTCTGTTATGTTTTGTAAGGGTTAATTTTAATACCTGCGATAAATGTGTAGTTTAGAATTGCCGATGTTAGTCGAAGTTTTACGAACGTTATTGATTACTACGTATGTTATGCTCCGTTGTGAAATACGTGTAAAGCCTTCTCGATAGCGTAGTTATTAATGTAGCTCTTTGATTAACTTTACATTTGTGAAGATAAATTATTTATTCAAAAATTAATTATCAATTTTGAGTATAGACTACCTAACTGTTTTCAAAGCGATTTGTGAATACACTTAAAAGGACACAGCCTTCCAAAACTCTTCCATCGTAGGCGTATTCTCAATGACATCCGTCTGATGCTTTGTATCTTTCAATCTATGAATAAAATGAACTTATTTGTCCACAGATCGGCGAAATCTACAACACAGTCGAGGCACACGAGAACCTAAATGAGTGCCAAGAAGTCATTTTAGTACTTGAGAATTATACACGGGACTTTAAAGCTTTAGGCGAATGGTTCCGTCTGAAATGGGAGTACGATAACACGCCCCCACCCCAAAGACCACAGAGTTTAGCATGGGAAATCAGAAAGACTGACTTTGTACGCCCAGAATCTCGAAAAGGGTATTCAGTCAAGAGCTCTCCGTCCGTGTCAGGCAAAAACAGCCCTTTGCTATCAGGATATAATACCCCAAGTGGCAAGAACAGCCCTAATCTAACTGGCAAAGCAAGTCCTGGCAGCGGAAAAGTAAGTCCACGAGTTACTGGACATAACAGCCCTAAAGCTAACATTGAGTTTTTCAGCAACAAAATCGCTGCGAAAATCACTGCTAAGCCTGAACCTAAGTCTGCTAAAGAGTTGTCAAGACTCTCTGATATAAAGGAGAAGGATGTTAAGGATACAGCAGATGAAAATGTGATAACACAACCAGTTGAAGAGAAAGAAGAAAAACCAGTGAATGATATGATACCCGCAGCTGTTGAGAAAGATAAACCAATCAAAGCACCTGTAGTTGAAATAGGTAAAGCCAAGGAATGTCCCAACACGAGCCCAAAAATGGTTGTTATAAAATCACCTAAACGCACAGTATTACAAGATGGAGTTAGGACAGTACCCAATGGAGATATTTCCAGCCAAGCTAAGGCAACCATTGCCAAACTGGATGCTATGGAAAGCGAATTCTTAGAAAAACATCTGACTGAAAATGCAGCTAAGAACGAGAATCAACTAAATCTTGACAAGGAAATCGAAAGTGAAGTAAACGATGGAAATAATTATTCAGTAAAAATTGTAGAAGAAATCAAAGTTATTGCTGAGAAAATTAAAACGGTCAGCGAAAATGTCGCTGTAAGTGAAAAAGATGCCGATTCGCCACAGTCTCCAGTCAAATCTGAGGACAATTTTGCTGACGTGTCCAATGAGAGTTCCTGCAAATCAACTGACGACAAACCTTCTCCACCTGAAGAAAACCCAGTTGCAGTAACAACAAAAGACGTCAAAAAGCTTCTTGTTTCGCCAGAAATCAATAAAAACGAAATCAAAGATCATGAAGTGGGTCCCAAAAAGCAAGAACTCACACAGGAGATAAAAATCAACCCACTAGTAAATGGTATAAAAGAATCTGAAATCACAAAAGTCGATGAAACTACAGATAAAGAAACTTTGCCCAGTGAAGTAAAAGAACCAAAGAAAGATCACGATTCAAAGAAGATTGATCTCAAAGCTGCAGCTGAAAAGCCGAACTTAAGACCGGCTTACTCCCAGGCAGCGGCTAAGCCAAAACCTGTGACTACAACCAAAACTGAAGTTAAAACTCCCACCAGATTGATAGCTCGAAGCAAAACCGTTGTGGAAATGCGTCCAAACTCCGCTTCTAAAGCCCAAAGGGCGTTTCCCAAAAGAAATCAAACAAGTAAATGCAGCTATCCTTTCAATCTTACTACTGGAAGGACTAGCCTTTTCGATGCACCTGCCAATAAAACAGTTACTAAGAAACCTCCTAATCCCAATCGTACCCAAATGGGTTCAGGAGATAATAAGATTATACTTAAATGTGATCTAAAGAAACGTCCTCCTAGACCAGCTACTCTGAAAATCAACGAAAAAGGAGATAAACTAGAGAAATTAAATCCGTCATTTGATAAGAAAGATGGTGAAGAATATAGCAGCACTGATACTATTGTCACTCAAATAGATATGTCGAGAATCGAATCCAGCGAAAGTTTAAAGACTTTAGTGCCAGAAGAGGGAGACTTCGCTAACTCAGTCGAAGTTCTTAACGTTGATAATGTTAAGAACGATAACGATGGATGGCTGACCGTGAAATCTCGACGGCTGAGCCGCGAATCAAAAAAGCAATCGAAATCACACTGGGCTAACAGATTCCATCAACCGTCAGCTACTACCAGCCTACCAACACTAAACATGATTGAATCTCCTAAACAAGAAGTCAAAGAGATAGTGTCCGCCTCAAAATTAGATCGCGCTAAGTCCGAACAGCCACAAAATTCACCAGAAAAACCGAAGATTGTGAAGCCAAAACCTCAAATCAAAGAGGTTAAGAAAGACCTGTCGATTATAAGGCAGAAGTCAGACGTGACTGGTTTAAAAACCCGTACGTCTAGAAGCAAGGCTTTGAAACGGGAGAAAAATAAGAATACTCCTAAAGATGATGGCTCAGAATTGACTAAGAACCGTCTACATTCATCCCTAGAAAGTCTAACAACAGGACTAGCTAGATCTCAAGAGAAAACCGAAGAAACATTCGACTTCGACAAATGGAAGTCAGAATTCATGACGACATTTAAGTTCTTAGAAGACGATGATCATATGAACGACCACAAAGAGATTTTGAAATCAGCTGATCCAACTGAAATGTCAGAAATAGCGGAGATGACGTCACAAATTGAGGAGAATGAGAGAAAGATCAGTTGGGCGTTGGATTTCCAATCGGAGGTCGATCAGAGGAAGTTGTGCGAGGAAGAGGATCTGTTGAACAGACAGATCATGGAGCTGCAACAGGTTTCTGATGTTGATTTGGATACGGAAACAGACGATACTGAGGTAAGCAGTTTATTTAAATTTGATCATAGTAAAGGGGAAATAGGTGTAGGATGGATATTTTTTTGTGATTTTCCTGATTTTTAACACGTAAGGAATATATATATATATATTGTTTCTACCTTGGGGCCATTATATTTCATTTCATTTATTCAAGAGTATATACTCAACGAGTAACGGAGAGATCATCTGCCGTGCAGAGTAATTCCCCATCCGGCTGGGCAATTTATGTACAACATGGAGGACACAATAAATGTGTTTTTGTTTTTCTATTTAAATCTTGATTATCTTTTACGATCTCCTCAATCTCGGTGCAGATGTAAGTTATCCTATGTGTCGGCTTACAATATTCTTTTAATCCAACAGTTTTTCGATACTTGTTATTTTTATTGTTATTGTACTTAATCTAAGCTATAGCTTGATATCTGAATAATTTCACCTTTTATGTCGCTCGTGTTAGTTATAAATGTTTTTGTACATACAAACACTTATAAACGTCAATCATATTTTTAAACCTAGATGAGGTCGATGTTTCCTATTTGACTACTCTGAGAAAGAAGGCCCAATCAAACTCAAAACTACAGAGCGTCATAAGATACCTTGAATACAAGAAAACACACATATAATATTAAGGTGGCGGTAATGGTTTCCCTTAATTGTGTGCTAAGACATAATTTCTTTCGATCACAGACTGACGCTGAAATCCTTTGTGAGGACACATCAGTAGGAGTTTCCTGCCAATCCACGGAGAACCTGTCTCTAGCTGCAAGTCTTGAAGATCAGTACGAGACTGCGCTAGCCGGCATGTCCTGGGCAGAAAGGGTGGATACCTTAGGAGCCTTGGAAGCATTGGTTGCCAGGGATCCAGGTAAATAGTTCATAACTTGATAGAATTGGGTGAAATATTTTACTTGTTTGTTTTAGGATTTGTTTTACAATAAGTTAGTTTTTACTGTGAGCATTTAATTTTGTGTTTCTTACATAAAATTTGTCATGGTAGCAGCGATACACACTGTCCTGAGTGTTTCTATTCCTACAAAGATGATCATTATAGAATTAGAGCGAATTTCACCAATGTAACTGATCAACAGATAATAACATAAACGTCTAAACATACAAAACTACATGTTTGTATGTTTAGACGTTTGGATGTATGTTACTCAATCATGCAAAAACGACTAAACGGATTTGGATGACATTGAGGTCACTCAGTCTCTTCTAAAGTCCAGACATAAACTTGGTCAAATCATGTGAAAACCATGTAGATAGTTGTCTGAAATGCTCTTTTGAGGAAAGAACTAAACAGATTGATTTACTACATTTATAATACCATATTGTTCATAATACCATGACAATAATTCGTTATCGATTCGCTTTGTTACTTCAGTTTTGAATCCAAGGTACTCATTAGAAGAATATCCTAAAACGAAATTCAAAAAACAAGTTCTGTTGTCTGTTTAGGTCGAGCCCAACAACTCCACGCCAAGCTCTCCCAAGGCATTAAACGTCGCGGCAGCCTACAAGACGCGTTGCGACGTCTTCAACTGAAACAAGCGCGCGCCGAACGACAGAGGATCGAGTACCAGACCGAACGCGCTAGGAAGATACACCAGCTGTTGGCGAGGGTCGAGGAAGTTAAGGTAGGCGAAATACTTCTAAATAAAAGAAAAAATTACCCAGGTAAAGGCACAAATAAATGATCATCATCAATTCAGACGAAAGGCGTCCTCTGTTTGACAAATGTCTCCCCGAATTTTTGGGGGTGGTAAAATGCATAGAGAACGCTGCTGCCCATTCTCTAGTAAGTCCCTTAGCCGCCTTTTACGACACCCACGGGAAGAAATTGATTGGTGCTATTCTTTACGTCCGGCAATACTTGAAACGGTACCCGCCTGCGCCAAATAGCCCAGTTCCAATTGAAGGAAGAATAATGTTGTCTGCTAAATACTTCAACTTTAAGAACATTAAAATGTTTTATCTAATTAAAGTTTAAAAATGTAATTAAATCAAAATTGTATGAAGTTATGTGTACTCGCCGGTGGCGCCAACCAGCGAGCACACACTACGTGACGTAGTTTCGTGATACCCACTCTAGCATAGCAAGTGTAGCATAGTTCTTATTTATTTTGGCGTTTTTAACTTAAGTTTAATCATTCTTCAGGTTGCTAAAAATGAGCTGATTGAAGAGAAGCGTCTTCGCATGGAGAGGCGGCTTCAGAAAGCAGCTGAGAACAGAGATCAACATATCAAGGTATGGAGTATAACGTTATATAAATTACTAGCTCATGCCTGCAACTTTGTCCGCGTTAAATTTCTTGCTCCCCCGGACCCACCACTTCGCATCGAATTACTTAATAAATAAATTGGGATAAGGGCAGGAGAAGCATGAATAAGTTATCGCTCATTCAGTTCGTGATCGTCATAATTTTAGCTGAAAGACATTCACTGCTAGACAAAGACCTCGCCCAAGCTCTGCGACTTCGAGCGGTTCTGTGATTCTGTGGGAGGTCTTCCAGTACGCTGTCGCCACTTCGGAACCTATCGGCTCAATCAGCCATCTGTTCTGCAAACAATGTGCCCTGCCCACTGCCACTTTTTGGCAATTCTTCTGGCTATATCGGTTACCTTGGTTCTCTTTATTTCTGGGATCGCGCGTAGGAAAACTTAATGAAGTTTATTGTGAAGGATCACATTTCATTGCAATAAGTCATCACTGGCAACACGCACTGGTCAAACTCTGAGTGAGTTCAGTTGGTTAATGTGAAATCTCGTGTCTGTTCGTGTAATTGACGTAATAACTTACTTGTGGCGCTCCCTGGACAATCAAATTCGTTACTCATCGAGTTCTGCTAAAAGCTGGTTACATGATATTTTATAGCTAGTCGATCAATTATATTCTCAGCAAATCTTTTTACTCTCCTTCATCATCCTATAGTAAAAATATAAAAAGTTGTGGTCCATTCCTGAACATAGGGCTCTCCAACTGCACGCCATTCAGCTCAATTCTCGGCAACTCTCATCCAGCTTCTACCAGCCACCCTGCAAGATCGTCGCTCCACCGCCTAAGGGCGTCCTACCTTACATTTGCCGATTCGTGGTCTCCACCCAAGAACACGTCCTTGTTTTATTCCAGGGAGAAAACACCGCCAAATAATGTTCCACCGCCCTAGGGCGGGAAGACGGGTCTAGTAGACGCTTACTGACTAAACCAACCCCGGTGTTCCCTTCCCACACTTCTACCGGGTTCACGGGATCTAATGCGAGTTCCAAGATTTCCCGTCTTTGCTTTTGACCCAAGAACACTCCACCGCCCAATGGTCACCGGTTCTACGGCTAATATGACCGGTCCCTTGCCACTTCAGCTTGCTTATTCTATGAGCTATGTCGACAATGTATCTTAATTGATTTTTCAGTTTATTTTTTTTCACATATTAAGTACATTTTTAAATATTTTTAGAAAATTCATTCAAAAACAATATAAGGAAGAGATCCCAGAAAGCGATAAGGCCACCCATTGTATGTATTTACTGTTAAATGTTTTTTGTTGTTATTTATTAGGGTTCCGTTGTCAAATGGCAAAAAACGGAACCCTTATAGATTCGTCATGTCTGTCTGTCTGTCTGTCCGAGTATGTCACAGCCATTTTTTTCCGAAACTATAAGAGCTATGCTGTTGAAACTTGGTAAGTAGATGTATTCTGTAAACCGCATTAAGATTTTCACACAAAAATAGAAAAAAACAATAATATTTGGGGTTCCCCATACATAGAACTGAAACTCAAAAAACATTTTTTCATCAAACCCATACGTGTGGGGTATTTATGGATAGGTCTTCAAAAATGATATTGAGGTTTCTAATATCATTTTTTTCTAAACTTAATAGTTTGCGCGAGAGACACTGCCAAAGTGGTAAAATGTGTGTCAAGTAACTTCTAAAATAAGGGAATGATAAAACTAAAAAAAATATATGATGTACATTACCATGTAAACTTCCACCGAAAATTGGTTTGAACGAGATCTAGTCAGTAGTTTTTTTTTTATACGTCATAAATCGTAAACCACAATTTACCTTTCATTCAGTCAACTCAAATATAAAAATTAAATTTGTTTGTCAGGAGAAGGTTCTTATGAAAGAAAAAAATTAAAAAATTGCGCGGAAAATTAGAAAATTTAAGAACACTTATTTAAGAATACTTAACAACCATATAAATAGGACAATGTAAACATTTTTAATGTAACATTATGACATAGAATTGACAGAATGCGTGCTCAAATATCATCAAAGAGACAGGACAAAGTCTGTCGGGTCAGCTAGTATATACAGGGTTATTTGTAAAACACCGGCAACCTCTCAGGTCTATGTTATTAACATCATAATAAACAACTTTTGTTCTATGACTTTTAAAAATTCATCATATTTTAGTGCATCAGATTTTCATACAAAAATCGGCTGCCTGTAAATAAGTCAAGTTCAAGCGCCCCCGCCGCCCTAACCCCGCTCCCCTTGCTAATATACTATCGCTTTCTTTTGCTTCGCATAGACTCCGTAACATTTAGAGCGTTCAATTTAAATATTTTTATTTTTGTTTGAAAATCTGATGCACTAAAATATGATGAATTTTTAAAAGTCATCGAACAAAAGTTGTTGCTTATGATGTTAGTAACATAGTCCTGAGAGGTTGCCGGTGTTTTACAAATAACCCTGTATATAAATAAATAAACATTTAAAAATATAAAAAGTTGTGGTCCATCGGCATTGGGAGCAGGGTCCAAGCTGCCGGTGGTCAGGGCTCCAGAGAACCTCCTGACTGTTCGTGACGTGTACAAGAATACTGCTTTCTGAATCAAGCCCTTGACCCAGCCGCGCAATGAGAGCCTCCTGAGGTGCTGGTCGAGGCTCTTCGCTATTAGGCCATTTACTGTAACGATATCGGTACAATGATTGCAGAGTCCACATCCCACATGTCGACAACCTCGTGTGCTAAGTCAAGATACTTGGTTTTTTTATCTTGCTCAGTTTTCATGAGATTCTCGTCTTGAGGGACAGCGATATCAACATTGACCCATTCGTGCCTCGGAAAGCACGTTAAGCCGTTGGTCCCGGCTGTTTTTCGTAGATCTTAGACTGTGGTTACGGGTCGTCAGAAGCCCGAAAGTCTGACAACCAGTCTTACCAAGGGGTATCGTATAACTCAGTAACTGGGTTGTGGAGGTCAGATAGGCAGTCGCTCCATGTAAAATACTGGTACTCAGCTGCATCCAGGTAGACGGGAAGCCGATCCCAACATATTTGGGAAAAGGCTAGGCAGATGCTGATATTATTATTCTTTCCACAGGACATAGTTCGCAAAGCGCACGACGAAGAAGAGAAACTCCGTGAGATCGCGTTCATCAAACAGTTGGAGGCCGAGAACCGTCGGCATGAGTTCTTGGAGCAGTGCCGGTCTCACACCACGCGGCTGAGGCAGATGCGACGGGATCATCTGTCGAAACTGGTCAGTATTAGATTTTATTCAGCTGTACACATTTTTTTGACTTTCAAAAAGTGCTGACTCTCAGCTTGGTTTGAATAAATGACTTTTGATTTTACTTTTAATCTCTAGTACAATGCCTATTCTAGGATGCATTTACAGCGTTAAATTAAGTCAGTTGGTAATACTTTACCCACGTGTTGGTTATTGATATCGAAACATAATTTAATAAAAAGATTTTTGTTTGATCATTCCACCTATGCTCAAAACTTTTAAATGACACTGACATGTACAATAAGGCAACCAAACGATAGCTGGGTTTTGGTTTTTGGAAATACGTAAAAAAAATTTTGTTCCATGAAAAATTACAAAATAGCTGACCGTACATCCGACAGCGGAGGTACTTGCCAGATGATTAAAGATTTTGAACGAAAAAGGATTTTAAAAAAATACGCACGGGAACACACCACCAGGATTAAAACAAGAATCTATTAATCCAGGTTATAAACATGCATGCTGCGTTTATCGCTTCATATTGTACTATAACTTGTATTATAACTTGTATTATTAGATTATAAAGTGTAACAATTGTAGATAGACCAATAAATAAAAAATAAAATAAAAAATAAACTGGCAAAAGCTAGTATGAAATAAGTTTAAAAGAAAAATTTGGGTTGGTTAGCCACCCTGATTAAATACTCGCCATTCCACTTACCTTCCACCTAGGCTATGTTGAGTTCATTTCAGCTAAATGACGTCCACTGCTGGACTTAGGCCTCCCCCAATTTGAGGGGCTTGCCATAATCGCCACACTTAGCAGGCGGGTTGGCGAACACACTATGTTGGTAAAATGCATAGAGAACGCTGCTGCCCACTCTCTAGTAAGTCCTTTAGTCGCCTCTTACGACACCCACGGGAAGAAATGGGCGAAGTTACCACAAAATATGAAAGACTTTAGCGTCAATTGTTGAATATCTTTTTCTAGGAACAAAAAGCAGCTCGTGAAGCAGCCGTGGGAGCGCGCAGACAAGCGCTGGAGGCAGCTCGGAAGTTACACGTGGAGACTCTACTGGAGAAGCGGAAGGAGAGGGACGCCAGGGTCGAGGAGCTCAAGGAGCTCAAGAAGCAGGAGAGAGACGACGCTGCGAGGGAGAAGGTGAGATTAAGAAGTCTTCGTTACGCAAATTAAATTATTTAGCGAAGTTTCGATCTTGTGTTTTCTATTACTATAAGTCTGTAATACGTACTTACATACATAAAATCACGTCTTTTTCCCATTGGGCATAAACTACAGAAAGCCACCTGCTAAGATCCTTTTGCCTCGTTTAAGTTACATAAAAAATGTAAGTAATATATATATATATATTTTATTTTCTTTGGGAGATTGACAGCTACACAAACAGAATTAGAATACTATTATAAGTCTTCACTTATAAAAACTTGAAAAATTATAGAGTGAGCTACACTGAACTGCCTACAAAATAAAAAAAACTGGCCAAGTGCGAGTCGGACTCGCGCACCGAGGGTTCCGTACAAACCTGCAGGTATTCACGGTTTATGCATAAGGTTTATGTTTATGAAATTAAATGTTTTTTTCTTTAAATTTTTATATTTGAGTTGACTGAATGAAAGGTAAATTGTGGTTTACGATTTATGACGTATTAAAAAAAAAAACTACTTACTAGATCTCGTTCAAACCAATTTTCGGTGGAAGTTTACATGGTAATGTACATCATATATTTTTTTTAGTTTTATCATTCCCTTATTTTAGAAGTTACGGGGGGGGGGGGGGGGGACACATTTTACCAATTTGGAAGTGTCTCTCTCGCAAACTATTCAGTTTAGAAAAAAAATGATATTAGAAACCTCAATATCATTTTTGAAGACCTATCCATATACACCCCACACGTATGGGTTTGATGAAATTTTTTTTTTTGAGTTTCAGTTCTATGTATGGGGAACCCCAAATATTATTGTTTTTTTTTTCTATTTTTGTGTGAAAATCTTAATGCGGTTCACAGAATAAATCTACTTACCAAGTTTCAAAAGCATAGCTTTTATAGTTTCGGAAAAAAATGGCTGTGACATACTCGGACAGACAGACAGACAGACATGACGAATCTATAAAGGTTCCGTTTTTTGCCATTTGGCAACGGAACCCTAAAAAGGATCATCAAAGTTATAAACGTCTAAAATAATTAAAATGAAGTAATGCTAAAAAGCTGAGCACTTTAAACGTTTGAACCTACTTACCTTGAAACAACTAAAGATTTGTCCCGGGATTTAACAATAAAACTATCTTTAATTTAGTGATTTTTCCTAGAAACACTCTACGAATCTTTTATCATTTTCTTCTTTGGCTTGTCAGATCTCTTACATTGTTTTCCCAATGCTACTTCTAGTTTGACAGTTCGGATGTATTAAAGTAATTATAACCAGCCTATACAATCGTAAGGTTGTCTCATGTAAACAACCTCTACAGTACCTAGGTTCGACATTGATAGTGATAAACTTAACATAGAAATGATAACTTTATTTACAATCTTTGGGTCAATTTTCAATCTACATCGCATCGTGGCAATTGGTAAATGATTTTATTTAAGCTGTTTTGTACAAACACTTTTACATGTCAATGATATTTTTAAACTAGATGAGGTCGGCGTTTCTTATCTGATTACTTTTAAAAGAAAGGCCAAAACAAACTCAGAGGTCATAGTTTCTTTTAAAGTCCAGACATAATCTTGGTCATGTCATGTGAGGGCGATGTGGATTGGTGTCTGAAATGGCCTTTTAAGGAAAGATCCACACAGGTTGAGTGGACCTATCCAGTTAGTGGACGCATTTGTCGGTAATCGTGCGGTTCAACTCAGAGTTAAGCTCAACTATTTGATGAACAATACCAATAAAAGGATTTTTTTTGTAGGCTTCCTAAATTACTGTAAACTACCAGATTATGATAGAATCTAATAGAAACCGAACTTAATTGAAATTGAAAACGTCTCCTATTAAATTTCACCTTGCAGTCCCATCACAAAAAGTCAATCAGTACAACTTAAAGCATGCTTTATCTCCACAGGCGGAAGGTGTAAAGTCCCGGCTTTCAGCGCTGGCTGCGGCTGCAGAGCTGGAAGCCGACGCGCTACGTTCCCGCATCCGGGACAAGCAGGACGCCAGCCAGCTGAGGCTGGAGTCACATCTGCAGGCCATACGGGAGAAGGCCACGGGGCCACGACAGGCGGTATGTATACAAGCAGCACGCCAGCCAGCTGAGGCTGGAGTCACATCTGCAGGCCATACGGGAGAAGGCCACGGGGCCACGACAGGCGGTATGTATACAAGCAGCACGCCAGCCAGCTGAGGCTGGAGTCACATCTGCAGGCCATACGGGAGAAGGCCACGGGGCCACGACAGGCGGTATGTATACAAGCAGCACGCCAGCCAGCTGAGGCTGGAGTCACATCTGCAGGCCATACGGGAGAAGGCCACGGGGCCACGACAGGCGGTATGTATACAAGCAGCACGCCAGCCAGCTGAGGCTGGAGTCACATCTGCAGGCCATACGGGAGAAGGCCACGGGGCCACGACAGGCGGTATGTATACAAGCAGCACGCCAGCCAGCTGAGGCTGGAGTCACATCTGCAGGCCATACGGGAGAAGGCCACGGGGCCACGACAGGCGGTATGTATACAAGCAGCACGCCAGCCAGCTGAGGCTGGAGTCACATCTGCAGGCCATACGGGAGAAGGCCACGGGGCCACGACAGGCGGTATGTATACAAGCAGCACGCCAGCCAGCTGAGGCTGGAGTCACATCTGCAGGCCATACGGGAGAAGGCCACGGGGCCACGACAGGCGGTATGTATACAAGCAGCACGCCAGCCAGCTGAGGCTGGAGTCACATCTGCAGGCCATACGGGAGAAGGCCACGGGGCCACGACAGGCGGTATGTATACAAGCAGCACGCCAGCCAGCTGAGGCTGGAGTCACATCTGCAGGCCATACGGGAGAAGGCCACGGGGCCACGACAGGCGGTATGTATACAAGCAGCACGCCAGCCAGCTGAGGCTGGAGTCACATCTGCAGGCCATACGGGAGAAGGCCACGGGGCCACGACAGGCGGTATGTATACAAGCAGCACGCCAGCCAGCTGAGGCTGGAGTCACATCTGCAGGCCATACGGGAGAAGGCCACGGGGCCACGACAGGCGGTATGTATACAAGCAGCACGCCAGCCAGCTGAGGCTGGAGTCACATCTGCAGGCCATACGGGAGAAGGCCACGGGGCCACGACAGGCGGTATGTATACAAGCAGCACGCCAGCCAGCTGAGGCTGGAGTCACATCTGCAGGCCATACGGGAGAAGGCCACGGGGCCACGACAGGCGGTATGTATACAAGCAGCACGCCAGCCAGCTGAGGCTGGAGTCACATCTGCAGGCCATACGGGAGAAGGCCACGGGGCCACGACAGGCGGTATGTATACAAGCAGCACGCCAGCCAGCTGAGGCTGGAGTCACATCTGCAGGCCATACGGGAGAAGGCCACGGGGCCACGACAGGCGGTATGTATACAAGCAGCACGCCAGCCAGCTGAGGCTGGAGTCACATCTGCAGGCCATACGGGAGAAGGCCACGGGGCCACGACAGGCGGTATGTATACAAGCAGCACGCCAGCCAGCTGAGGCTGTATGTATCATCAGCATTTCAGCTGACATACGTCCACTGCTGGACATAGATAGATCTTCGCCCAATTTGGGGGGGTATGCCAAAATCGCCACGCTTGGCGGGCGGGTGGACCATCGCAGTATGATGTTACAATGCATAGAGAACGCTGCTGCCCATTCTCTAGTAAGTCCCTTAGTCGCCTTTTATGACGCCCACGGAAATAAATGGGGTGATGCTATTGTTTACGTCCGGCACCACACGGATTATAGCCTTCACACTACATGTACAAGCACTTCGCCCGCGACTTCATCCGCGTGACCCACAGGAACAGTGCATTTTTTCGGGATAAAAAGTGGCTACTGTTACTTGGTAACAATGTAGCTATATATTGGTGAAATAATTTTAAAATCGATGCAGCAGTTTTCGAGTTTACCCATTACAAACATACATACTAAAAATCAAATCTTTCCTCTTTATAATATTTACTAGCTTCTGCCCGCGATTTCGTCCGCGTTAAATTTTGTGTTCCCCCGACCCTTCCCGTCGCGTCAAATCGCCTACCCGTGCGATTTTCCCCGTTTTTCAACATTTTTCATTACTGCTCCGCTCCTCTTGGTTGTAGCGTGATGTTAGGTAGCCTATGTTACTCGCAGATAATGTAGCTTTCTAATGGTGAAAGAATTTTTAAAATCGGTCCAGTAGTTTTTGAGTTTATCCATTACAAATAAACAAACAAAAATACAAATTTTTCCTCTTTATAATATTAGTGTAGATTAAGATGAATGTCGATGGCTATAAGAGTAGAGAGAGACCAACGAAACGATGGATGGACTGTGTGAATTACGATATGGATAGAAAGGGGGTGACTACTGAGATGACGACTAATAGAGAAGTGTGGAAGAAAAAGATATGTAGCGTCGACCACAAATAAATCGGGATAACCGCAGGAGAATGTTGATGACTTGTTAACAGTCCTACACCGTTCTCCCATACCTATTAACACAGTAATTTTAAACAATTGTAAAAGACAATTATTTTTGAAAGAGTAACCGTGGAGTTTCTTGCTGGCTCCTCTGCATAGGAATCGACAATTTTGAACCGTGCACCTAGCTTCTGACGTGATGTGAAATAAAAATATTTTGATTTGATTTGAATGAATATTATCTGATGATGTTAGGAAATAGATCAAGAAACTAACTTGTAGATGCCCATTTTGTACTTATTGAAGTGCCACTCACAAAATGAGTTTGATGGTTTGAAATTATTTGAAGAAAGATTAAACTTTCTTCAAAAATAATGCTTGGGTGAAAAATATCGAATTATTTTGTAGGTGACCCGAAGGGAAATTCTCGTAATTAATTAAGAAAATTCACAGTCTGATCTCAGCCTCAATCTGTATGCATCTGTATGACATTACAGGCAATAATGGTACCTAATCACACTTATTCGTATACCACTACTGGCCACTAAAAAACAGTGACAGGAAGTATTAAAACATCACCACGATACACAAAGTGGCTATCAATGAAAAATATAGAACTAGAGGTGAGTTCTATAATTTTTTTTGACAAGTTTTTGACATTTGACTGTCGCTGAGATGACATTGGGACTTGATTCTGAACTTTTCGTTTTTACGAAAATTTGCCTTCTGATTTGCATTGCCTGATGTAGTCTGAAATTAGTAATAAAATAAATAAAAATATGTTCGTCATTCGATGAGCGAAGATCCCATGACCGTAATCGGTCAGCTTGTTTTGTAATTTTGGTGGAATGTAGATATTCTTTACAAAAATTAAAACCCTCCCTCCACTCTTTCCATCTTTCGCAAACCCGTGCGTCCTCTTCCAGTTTTCACGAAAATCATCCAGCTCGACCCAACCAAAAAAAAAAACAACAATCCTTTTTTTTTATTAGGTTTCGATGTCACCTAAAGCGTGGCTAAAGTACCGCTAGGTAATTAAATTTTACCCTGCATACTTGAAAAGTAGGAAGAATGAGCGGCACATTTCTGTGAATGATGGTCAGTCTCGGTCTCTGTTTACAGACCAAACGTATATACCATATGAAAGTCCGATACCTAGCCAAAGAACTCAGACGTACATAGAAGCGCAATTCTTCCGGATTATTTGTGCCGATTCTACTGGGAACATGTCCCCACGGTTAGTTCTCGCTTAGCGGCGCTGGCGGCAGAATCATTCTCGCGCTCACTTACTCTCGTATTCTCGCCCTCACTCACTCTCGTAGGCTCAAGCAACAAATTCAGACGCCGGCCCGCACCGCAGCGCGACTGCAGCGCTGCCCAAGCGGCTGTTTGGGTCGCCTTAAGTTTGTCTTCAACCCGGCCATAAGAACTGTGCTTCTATGTACGTCTGAGTTCTTTGACCTAGCTACATTTCAGTCATAAGAGGAAAAATATGCCGTTTTCAGGTACAATAAAGCACCACTAAAACCACCATAAAATAATATCACATCTGGTGAATAATGAGATTTGTCTCAAAAATGCCAAATTTTGCTGTAATCTAATAAAATCTACTCGATTATTAAAACTTTGTCATTCTTCACAGACAACCTCGGAAAGCCAAGACCAGACAGCTAAAGAAGAGAAGGAGATACAAGACGAAGCTGAACGACTCGAACAAGAGAGGAAAGAGAGGGAGAAACTTAAAGCGATCAAGAAGAAGGCGCGGAAACTTAAACAGAAGCTGTTGAGCACGTGAGTAGTATTTTGGGAAAAAATATTTAAACGATATAAGAATGGGAGAGAGTTAGAGAAGGAAAAGGAGCAAATGTGTGTTTTTTTTGTACTAGCTTTTTTGTGCTAGCGGTTACGCTTGGGTAGACGTCGAAAATTATCACAGAGGAACGTAACACCGGGATAAAAATTATCCCATGTTTTTATCCAGGTTATATAACATCTGTGTTTCAAATTTGTATCGACATACCACGCGTACAAAGCTAGTTTATAAATTAAGATCGGGTGCCAAACTGACAGGTTCTCTGGTGCGAAATCACCTTCAGAATTAAAGGAGCATATCAAAATCAATTCCTCCGAACAATGATTGAGAGCTGCGGAACAGTATAATGCTTTATTAACATTATATATATTATATTATATGGCAACGCATTTAGGTTCATAATTCACAATGTTATAAATCGTTATTAATTTACGTTGCTATACTACTGTTTTGTACATACCTACATTAAATTTTTTTTTTCAAACTCCGTAGAGTTTTTATAGAGACAGTTTAGCGGTTATGCCTTTATTTACACCTGCGCGTAAACTTACCATTTTCCACGTTTGTAAAATGATCACTTGTCTATTGAATTTACAGAGTCAACGAAACAATAATAATGGACGAAAGCCAGTATGTAATAGACGCCCTTCCTCCACCTGCAGCGAAGACTTGCAAAGTGCTTCACAATATATCCCACATGATGACGCCCTTCCTGGAACATCCCATCGGCATGGCCACCTGGGACGTCCAGCATAAATCATTCGAGATCCCCTCATACAACGACGACACAGACAAGAAGAAAATCAGAATGAAAAATAAAGTTATCATCAATGGAAACTTGCATAGACAAAATAGCAAAGATGCAGAAAAAACAGAAAATAATAATAACAATAAAGATGTAAATGGCGATGTAGAAACAAAAATCGGTACAATAGTAACAGCTCCTACGAATAACAAGAGAAAGAAGAATAAGAAGAATGGAGATAAAGATAAGCCGAAGCTAAGTAAGACTAACTCGGTTTGCTCGTCGCTCAGTGATATGAGCTTTGGTTCGGGCAAGCTGGAGAAGACGAAGAGTGTCATAGATATGCAGGCCTTTGAGAAGCAGCTGAATGAACTGCACCGGCTGACTGAGAAGACGGTATGTTGTGTTTATCTTTATTAACACGTTGAGTGTCGATCACACGATATCGCGTGATTCGTCGGCTCTGCATTATGGCCGATCACGCGATATCGCGTGCTTGCTACTAACAATTTTGTATGCGTTCTAAATCTGTGGCAATATGGGATTAACAATCAATCTGTATTCGGCACTCAACGTGTTAATTGTGCCAAAAAGCTACGCGAAATTTGACGTACGTAAATCACCTGCCTTTATCCAACTATGTTGGGGTCGGTTGTCTAACCAGGGGGCTTACTCTTCAACGTAATTTTAATTCCAATCTAAAGCCAATACGATTCCAATGTTAATTTTGCATACACGTGATTGAGACTCTTGAAAACAATAGTGTCAACATTGGAACAACAACAACGTCTGATCTCGATTCCACTTAGTTCTCCAAAATGGACACCCAATTTAAACACATTTTGGCGCTAGCGTCGAACTCAAGAATACGAAACGTCAAAATTCCAATGTCAATCGATCGGAATTCAAATCAAGAGTAAGCACCCTGATGCACTTAAATACCAGTATTTTACATGGAGTGACTGCCCATCTGACCTCCACAATCCAGTTACTGGGTAATAAACCAGCTGATGTATGTCATATGTATGTTTATTATACAACGTGTAACATAATTAACACATGACCTCATACACCCCAATTACAATATAAAAACATAATACAATGACCAAAACATTTCTTTTTTTAACCTTTGATTCTACCCTAGCATAACTTTATGCATTTAAAATTTAAAATCATTGCTGTGGAATAAGATTAAATTTTCTGTAACTCAATCAGCGGTACAATAATATCGTAGGACAACCAACACACCGTTATCTGATCCGAAACTAGGCAAAGCCTGTACTATGGTAACCAGAAAATTGATAAATATACTTATATATTTCTAAATACATACATATATATACATTATACATAAATTACACCCAGACACAGAACAAATGAATGTGCTCATCACACAAAATTTGTCCTGGGTAGTAATCGAACCCACGACCTCAGTCTTGGCAGTCAGGGTCACTAACCACTAGACTAACAGGCCAGGTATGTATGGCGAAATGCGTATTTTCGTAGATTCAGTAGTCAATTATAACCCAACTACATTCAGGACTTGTGCCGATTCTGTTACACCTTGTATACAGGGTGTTTGGCGCATGGACCGACAATATTTTTTTTTTTGGGGATTGCGTGGTTGATTTGCTGTCGTTCACTCTGTCATTTTTTTTTCATCTTTCCAACTTTAAAAAAAATTCTAAGTGACACTGACATGTACCAGCTGATATATTACGGGCCCCAGCCTGTTACTAACCTCCGGCCGTCGAATGATGAATTATTTTTTTATATTATTTTTGTTTCGCTCCATTCTTTTTTTATATCGATACCCAACACATGGGGAAAGTATTGCTAAGTTATTTAAATTGACTAAAAATAAATGTTATTCTTATAATTTCTTAGAAAAAGTGAGCTCAATTAGATTACTATGATGGGTATTTCGAAGTCAAAAAGTTTAGATCCACTTAAATCCTTTTGCGTAAACATATTTTTTGCGTTTGTTTTTTGTGTTCTTTTTATTTATTGACCGTATGTATGTAGTGCGCTACCCAACAGCGCACCAAGCTCGGCGGCTGTCGAGTGATTCCTCCCGGGGGTGGACTGCGCCACGCTACTGCGGTAAGATCCTAGCTATAGCTATCTAACTAACCACCTACACGACTATTACTAATCCATAAAGAAGTTATTTGAAAGAAAGAAAAATATTTTATTTGAGACACGAACAGGACATAAAACAATAAGAAGAATATTGAAACTTTTAAGATACAAATAACAAAATAGTACTAAAAGATAAAAGAATAAGATCTGTGCGAGGCTAAAAAGGCTCCTATCTCAGCATAATGCTGCGATATTTGTAAAAAACAACTACCGCAGCGTTGGTATGTCGTTTTCGACCGTCTTCACTCTCGCAGTGATTCATAACGGCAGGGTTTGCGCATCATCTAAAAGTCCTTTCGATGTTTGAGGAACAGAGGTTACTCCGGAGTGCAGGGAGGATCCTTTGAGTAGACGGGTGTCCGGTGGGCCCGATGCCCGACGTAATTTTTTTTGGAATGATATCTGGCAGTACAACGTATCAGGTTGTCGGCTGCTTAACCGGACTTGCCTGTAACCTTAAAAAATTAAGGCTTCCAGCCGGGGCTTTAAAACTGAAAACTAGAGCGACTACTCGCTAAGGGCACCCCCTGTGGGGTACGGACCTCGGCTTAGGGCATCGCTGGTAGAGGGCAGCAAGAGACGGGCTGGATCGGAATGATTATTATTTTGGGACGAATTTATAGCTATAGGCTCAGTTACGGTGCGGGCTGGCGCTACGTCGAGCAAGAATCGGGGCGGGCTAGGGTCGGGGGGACGGTTGATGTCGGCACGTTGTATTATACCGGATGACATTTTTTACCGTCTCGACCTTCATAGGGTGTGTTATGTAACTAGAATAGAAGGCAGGAAGGCCTTCAGATTCATCGCAGGTGACTCAAGGAGCGCGGGACGCGGGCGGACGGGGATGTGTGTGCGGCTCGTGCGCCTGCGAAAGATCAATGAGGCCGCCTATCGGCCGGCTTCAAAGGGTAGGACTAGCTACGAAATCATTGATACATGCCGCGCATTGAGTAGGGTGCGTATGATTTGAGTTTCGATAGATTTTAATTGTTTTTTTATTCCAAATTTCTGTTTTTGTTGTTCTAGTATGAAAATGTTACTTTAAATGAGTAGTATTTATTGCTGGATCAATTTCATTACATGTTATTCAAAAATAAAATAATAAAAATTTCTATGCCAAAGGCTTCTACTCCGTTCGCCTATTACCCCCATTTCTTTTTTCAAGACGTTAAAAAATGTCACCCGGTATAGCTACTAGTTGCGCGGTAAACCCTGTTTGCGCGATGCAGGATTTTGCGTGACTTCAGTGAGATAGACCAAGAAAATTTGTCAAATTAGGGCAAGAATCTCGGAATGAGCTATAGTCAGCTATAAATTTGTATAAACCTTTATTTTGGCACCCTTTTTTTTGTGGGTGGGACATCATTAAATGACGTTTCCCGCTCTTGGGTGGACCGAAAGGGCGTGTCAGACTTTTACTGACTAAAACCCACCCATGTTCCTTCAGTTGTCCATGTACCAGGGTCACGGTATTTCTTTCGAACAAATCTCGCGAATTTTGGCACCATACAACTTGTCATAAAACCTACTGATCGTAGGGTGTCCGCGACTACAGATATTCCAAGGTCAAAAGTAAAAAAAAAAATGTTTTGTTTTGACCTTTCCACCAAAGTGTATAGCTGACTATCTCTCATTCCGAGGTAAAACTCCTAATTTTCCTGGACTAACTATGACTATTCGCAAGAAGCGGTGTGGATACCTCTACAATCATCATATAAACGACAATACAATTTGGTCCTTGTTACAGCCAACTTACGAGACAACGTCCATACAGAGAGTTCACACGATCAGAGTGATAGGAGAGATGCTGGCTATGGCTTGTGACCGTGAAGATCTGGCGTCGCAGTTCACTACCAAGTAAGTATAGAAAGAGGTCCCTAACTTCATCATTATTTCAGCTGAAAGACGTCCACTGTTAGACATAGACCTCCAAAGGGGGGGGGGGGGGGGGTTGTCGTTATCGCCACGCTTGGCAGGCGGGTTGGTGATCGCAGTATGGTGGTAAAATGCATAGAGAACGCTGCTTCCCATTCTCTAGTAAGTCCCTTAGTCGCCTTTTATGACGCCCACGGGAAAAACAGGGATGGAGGCATTCTTTACGTCCGGAACATCGCTACATTTTTTTTAGATTTTTTTTAAATTAATAAAAACGATTACAAAAAGAGTACATTTAGCAAACGGTAGTAAATTTTCCATTCAATTATAATACCTAAAGATAAACTATTTCTAAAATATTTTTATTACAAGTGCAAATGTTGGTTTTTAGAAATTGGAATGTTAGGTAGCGACTCGTCTGATCTAGGTTTATTCAAACCTGTGTTCGGGCCATCATTTTACATTTCAATTAAATTGGAGCATTCATATTTTAAGTATTATAAGGCCCCCGTAGTAATGAGGAAAATGTCGTGAGGAAAGTATTGAGTATGAATGTCGATGGCTATAAGAGTAGAGGAAGACTAAAGAAATGATGGATGAACTGTGTGTAGTTATGATATGGATAGCAAGGGGATGGCTACTGAGATGACGACTAAGGGTCTCCCCACATTTATCGACGCGGAATCGGCTTAAGCCGAGTGCGTATCACCACACTACTCGACTTATCGCCGATCAGCTGTTGCGACGGATGTTGACATGCTGTCGGCAGTCAATTACTCCGAACGGCTGTCGCGACGGATGTTCACATCTGTTCGGCAGTCGACTCTTCCGGAGAGCCGTCGCGAGGGGCTGGTTGTCGTGCATAGTACGGTACGTAAGCGTACGACTAATCCACTTATAGACACTTGACTGACTCAACTGACTGCAATCGCGGCACCTGTGGCCATAGGCCCTGTGCCACCACCAGTACCGATACTCGGCCGTCTCCGGCGCTGTTCAGCTGTCGTCAGAGATGCAGGCATGCGAGCGGATCATTCGACTGCTACCCAATGCCGATCGGCCGTCTCCGGTGCCGTTCGGCTACCGTCGGAGATGAAGGCATGCGAGCGGATTATTAAACTGCTGTCCAACGCCGTTCGACCGTCTCCGGCGCTGTTCGGCAGCAGTCGGAAACGTTCCGCTGGATTCAGCGCCGTACGGCTGCGATCACTTAATCGACAAACAGTTCGTTTCGCCGTCGGCCGGCGTCGCGACGCGTCGTCCGAGCCGAGCCGATGCGAATGGTATTAGTGACACCCTTATTACGTTGACTTAAAGGCTTTTTTGACCGGTGTTAGACGATTCCGCCCCGATAAATGTGGGGAGACACTAATAGAGAAGTGTGGAAGAAAAATATATGTTGCGCCAACCCCAAATAAATTGGGATAAGGGCAGCAGAATGATGTTATTTTAAGTATTATAATTGATATACATTGTAACGTGTATGAGTGTATTATAATGTTCTTCGTTCCCTAGGGCCCTCCACACGGCGGTGATGATCCTGTGCCGCACGATAGCGTCGTGTGCCATCAGCGCGGCCTACTTCATGAGTACCGCCTCCTGTGTCTACGTCGTCAAGCTGCTTAGTACTCAGTTGGTGAGTCCTTGCATTCATTTATCTATTTACTAAGTTTTGCTCGCGGCTTCGGTCGCGTGGAGGTCGGAAATCCTAAGGAAAGTTAGTACTGCGTTAAAAATATCCCAACCTACTAATATTATAAATGCGAAAGTAACTCTGTCTGTTACGTTTTCACTCTTAAACTACTGAACCGATTTCGATGAGATCTGGAACAAATATAGAAAGATAGACGCCTTGGAAAAGGACATATGACAATTATGTCACGGGAACGTGCTACCTTTTTTCCCAGTAGCACGTTCCCGTGGCATAATTTTCTAAATCCACGCGGGCGAAACTTCGGATATATCGGTCACAGCGGCCAATCTCAGTGGAGACTAGCCATCGACGCGGGCGATATTATAGTTTGCAGACACAGATGTACTGTCTCTTCCCGCAATCTTAAAGTCCGACTAGCTTCTGCCAGCGACTTCGTCCGCGTCATATTTTTGCTACCCAACACAAAAAGAATTTTTCAATTCGGACCGGTACTTTCTGATATTAGCGCGTTCAACCAAACAAACATACATACAAACAAACAAACTCTTCAGTTTTATAATATTAGTATAGATGGGAAAATCGGTTATCCAACACTCGCTGAGATCTCCCGTGCGCGTAAGGCGCGGGTGTACCACACCGTCGACTTCCAAAACTCCGGGCTGTCACTAAGAAATCCGTAGTAGAAAACCTCAATAACATTTTGCCGGACCTGGTAATCGAACCCAGGACTCCACGCTTAGTAGTCGCGCTTGTAATGTATCCGAGTGACAAATTTCATTGACATCCTGGCTGTGCAATTTTCAAACCCTAGCAACTGACATGTCTAAATAAATGTGTTGACAAGCACAATATATCACAAAATACCTATACTCCATTTGAAATAAGATTAGACATTTGAACAAACCTTTTTTACAGTCCGTTCAACCGATTTTGATTTTCATACCGTAGGCATAAGGATGACATTAAAACCAAAAAAGTGGTTACAATACCAACTGTTTACTGCAGCTGCCATTTTTCTTGCCACAAACACAATAGAAGTCAAAATCGGTTGAACGGACTGTAAAAAAGGTTTATTTAAATGTCTAATCTTTCGTTTATCTAATATGCGAAAACATTTTTTTTGAGAAATATCTGTTGCTAGGTTTTTTAAATTGCATAGCCGATCCGTCTATACGTTAAATCGTCCGAAAGAAACTTTATGGCGGCTCCGAACAGGAGGCTCCTCGCTGCGCAGCAACACAATCACGTGTCGCGGAGGGGAAGGGGTTAGTCTAGACACTCCTTACAACTATCTTTACTGGTCTATAAATAACTTACTGTCTAAAATATCTAGTTAACTAGCATAGTCAGCCACCTCTGGAACACAAGCTACCTCTCTGTAACAGAGAATGGGCCATAATTCACACGGGCTCAATTGGTACGTGTCTTCAAAATTTAGGTTCTTATGGACAAACTGAGAAAATTTCAATTTGTGTCAGTCGTAAAAACATATCACCTCTATCTAACCTCATGTAGTCGTAATGATACGTAAACGTTGAAAATACGCCATCTACTAATTGTAGCCGGAACTATAAACTGAAACAAGAATGTAATAACGCGCCACCTAGTGATGCGTTCCAATGCTGTTACAAATATTTATTGTTTACGACTGCCGAACACTAGATGGCGTAACATGCATCACTTGGGAAATTATTAAAATGAAAAGACTTGATGGACTTCTGATTTTTTTTTTTGTGTTTTGAGTAAATAGCATAGTTAAGTTCTTTGGGCCTGACTGCAAAAAGCATGAAAAGTTTTTGTTTGAAAAATGCATCGGTTACTTCAATTCAATTTTTATTTCACGAACAATTCACATTGTGTTTGAAAACTATAAACTATACAAAATACATAATAAATAAAAAAAAACAAACTCATTAAAATTATACAACTAAAACATTCATCATAATACAACAAAATCTCTAATATGATAAATTAAAAAAAAAAAACAATACAATTAAAAAGTTCAATAACATTACAGTTGCTATTACATATGTACTAATATTACCCAGTCTCACACTAACTAATATAAAAAATTTAAAACGTGGATAAGTCATCGTCTATTGAATAAAGGCATTTCTCCAATAGGAACATTTTGAGTCTTGACTTAAATGTTCTCTTATAAATTAAAGTTTTTAAGTCCAATGGCAACCTGTTAAAAATCCGCACTGCTTGATATTGAGGACTATGTTGAACAATATTAAGTTGGGGTTTTATTTTGTTTTTAAAATCTTTCCTGCGTGTACTTTCCCTCAACTGTCTCTCCTCATCTGTTTCATAATTAACCAGGTATTTTTTTAAATTCACCATCAATACTAAAACATAGAGGCTGGGCACAGTAAGAATTTTTAAATTTATGAAATGTGGCCTACAGCTCTCTATTTGTGATATCCGGACCATGGTTCGTATGGCTCTCTTTTGGAGTACAAAGGCTCTCTGGCAGTTATATTTAAAACTATTTCCCCAAAACTGGATACTATACCTCAACCTTGATTCTATTAGTGCATAGTATACCATTTTAAGATGTTTTTTGTCAATTTCCTCCCTAAGACTGCGTAAGGCGTAACACGCTGAGAAAATATATGAATCAATTGCTTGCAATTCCCTTTTCCAATTTAAATATTTGTCAATGTATACCCCTAGAAACTTTACCTCACTAACTATGTCAATTTTAACTTCATTAAGTGCAACCGCCATTTTGTCTTTATTACGAGCTGTTGTACTGAATAACATTATTTTGGTTTTTTCGGTGTTAATTACTAGCTTATTACTTTCAAACCAAGAATTAAAAACTGTTAACACTGCATTAACCTTAGCGGAAAGTTCCTGTATGTCGTTAGCTTCAATTATTGCGTTGGTGTCATCTGCAAATACTGTCAGCTGTGTATCAGAAAATATTGTATTAATGTAATTAATTAAATCATTTGTAAATAATATAAATAGAATAGGCCCCACAATCGATCCTTGGGGCACGCCTGCTACTATATCTTGCATAGAAGATTTATTGCAATTGCCATTACCATTCGCTTGCATGTTACTAATATCCACATACATTTTCCTGTTACTCAAATATGAAGAGAAAAGTTGTAAAGTTTTGCCTCTGCACAGGCTTTGGTGATAACTGCAGTGAGCCAACGCAAATGGTAATAGGAATTGATACATTTTCTGAAAAGAAAATGAATCCAAATGAATATTCAAAGATAACCCAATTAATATGAGTTTATCTGCCCAATCAAAAATATACTTGGAAATGATCTGGAGGCAGTGAAACAGTCTATTAGTCACACAAAAAGAATTTCCTAATTATTTCTAATCCGTACTTTCGTTCATCTATATGTCGTAGGATAATTTGATACTTCGAATCTTCGCGAAAATCCTAGGGGTTTTGCGAAAACGCGGATAATTAGACATAGGCGAAAAATTATCAAATCTTACTGGACAAAGTCAGGATTTTTGCGAAAATACTCGTTATTATAGCAATATTGCGAAACGAAACGCTGGCTGTTATGAATTAAGAACGCTGATTGGTCGGTCAGCGCGTTCAATAAGAGATCGTCTCTGATTGGTTGACGTCTTAAATGTCAATCATTTGTTGTCGCACGTTATTTGTGTACGTTTGTGTCTGAGTTAAATTGCAGAAGTGTTTTGTTTTTTATCGTAAATAGTGTACCTACTTGGACTTAAATAAAGTGGTAAATAAAAGTGCTACACGGATGTACATAGTGTCATATATCATAAAAGTCTTAGTCAACCACTCAACAACAACAATGCTTTCGAGATTGGTTTAGCGGTGTTTTGTTTGTCATTGTGTTAAAAGTGGACTATAAAATTGGACTTGAACTAAGAAACGGTGTGAATAGGAGGTTTGGTTTTCATACATACTTGAAGTTAATCATCGGCAAACTAGGAACCAATTAGAAGTCAGCCAGCAAAATTGTAGCCAATCAGTGTTGAGCACATCAAATCTTACTATAGTAACGAGTATTTTCGCAAAAATCCTGACTTTGTCCAGTAAGATTTGATAATTTTTCGCCTATGTCTAATTATCCGCGTTTTCGCAAAACCCCTAGGATTTTCGCGAAGATTCGAAGTATCAAATTATCCTACGACATATACAAATAGTAAAATTTAAGTCTGTTTGTAATGTCCAAATAACATCTTTTTACTAAATGCAAGATAAAATACCAAAAAAAATAATAATATACGTATAATACAAAGAACATCATTATTTTTTGTTTGTCTGTCTGTTTATTCCGGTTAAACTCGGAAACGGTTGGACCGATTTTGACGAGACTCACTCGCAGGTAGCCGATGTTATAAGGAGTTGATTGATTGATTGACATCATCCTATAGTCCCGGTCGCAAATTCCACGATAGCACTGAAAAAACTAGTTATTCTATTAAGAATCTCTTTGCCCCTGTCTTTTTATCAATAACATCAGTACCCCTACAAATCTAAGTAGATACAAAGATAAAAAAAACTTTTTTGCAAAAAAAAAACAACCGACTTCCTTAAAAACACTACAAAGTGAAAAATAACTTTAATTTCGGTAGTCGGTGTCTTAGGATCTGTATTTATGGTTTTTTTGCCACCGACTTCCGAAATTAAAGTTATTTTTCACTTTGTAGTGTTTTTAAGGAAGTCGGTTGTTTTTTTTTTGCAAAAAAGTTTTTATTTTAAAATTTTTAGTTGTGGTATTCACCCTGCACTAATTCCAAACAAACAATGCATATTTATGCGATAGCAGAAATCGCGGTTGATTTCCTGTCATTTTTTAAAGAGTTCCGGTGTCTGTCTCCCGAACTCATCATCAGATCTATATGAAAATGATATGGGACCATTTCGGAATAAACCCCTTTCGAACAAAAAAAGAATTTTGCAAATCCGTCTATATATGACGGAGTTATGGCCGAACATACATAAAAAAAAATAAAAAAAAAAAAAACATATAAACATCCGAATTGATAACCTCCTCCTTTTTGAAGTCGGTTAAAAAAACTTCGGTCCCAAATCGTTTACTGCCAAACTTAATCAAGGCCGGTACGCAGATTGAAACACATCAAAACTAACTAGGCAGAAAACGTTACCCTTTACCCACACGGCGATGTAGCAAGGGTTGGTATTTATGTGCATGTCCGAACTTTTCGTTGTAATCTCAGAAAGTGCTCCGCTGATTTTGTCTTTTATTGGTAGTTTTTTTTTTATGGAAAATTGGTAGAAATTTGAATTATTTGGGGATGTTCTAGGATTCTCCCTTATTGGATTTTTTATGGTCTTTGTTTTTGTTGTTATTGTAGTGAAGGGGTAGTCTTCTAGAGCAAAAAGGTGGTATTGCCACAGTTAAATGTTTCAGACTGTGTTGTTTACCGAACTGTTAAGTAAATGTAAAGAATTTTCCAAAACAGCGGTTTCTATCATTCTTATAAGCTTCAGAATCGTAACTTACTTTAAACGAATATTGAAGTTTGTTTCTTAGGTTTTAAACAAATAGTCAGACTAACGAATGCATCCTAATAATATAACAAACTAGCTTCTGCCCGCGAATTCGCCCGCGTCAAATGCTTGCTCCTTGACCCACCCATTCGCATCGAATCGTCTGCCCGTGCGTAAGTAAATCATATTCGCGAGGTTTATTCTTTTTGCTCGGCTCCTAAGGGTCCTAGCGTGATGCTATATAGCCTATAGCCTGCCTCGATAAATGGGCTATCCAACAACGAAAACATTTTTCAATTCGAACCAGTAGTTCCTAGCTTTATAATATTTTCATTAGTATAGAGCAGACTTTCGAGGGCGTTGTGTAGAATCTAAACAACGCCCCCATTTTTTTTCTGGGTCTCTTACCACCCCCCCCCCCCCCCTCCTTTAGGCCTGTAGCGCCCACAAGGGGGCGTTATCGCCCACTTTGGGAATGGCTGGTATAGAGTGTAAATAACCTGGATTAACACATGCATAGGATATTTCTCCACGCGGGTCAAGCCGCTAAACCATAGCTGATAAATCTGACTGAAGACTACGATCTCAGCCTTTTTACACATTTTTGTCAGACTATGCCAGCCTAAAATAGACCGTATTATCGTGCTAGACCAAACCATTGCACTCCTAACTGATCTTAAAACAAACTCACGACTTCCGACCACTACCTTCCCGTTAGTCCGACCACGCTGTAACTCAGCTCGACCCTTACAGGGAGAGGTCGTGACGTTTCTGTACATTTCTACGTTATGTACTTACGTACGTATGTGTATATTGTGGGTAGGTATACGTTAGACGCCGCTAGACGCCGCACCATGAGACGTATGACGAACGTGGTTTTAAGGGGTGTCACTTGTCCCATTTCACTGGTAGATTTTTTTAGTCTGTGTATTGTGATTTGAAATGAAATTGTTTATTCTGTAAAAATTATATTGAAATCTCTTTTCCACGTCAAATAAAAAAAACATAAGCTAAATGGAGTCATAATTTTTATCTTAAATTTCTTATCCGACTCAGGGGTCAATTTTGAAACAGTGTTTAGGCCTAAACAAAATGAGCGTATAGTGTTCCCATTGCTGGGAAACAGGCTTTTTCACTGTGAAAGGAATTGGGCCGTAATTCACCACGCGGGCCCAGTGCGTGCTGGTAGATGTCACACGTCTTTGAATGTTTGGTTCTAGTACATGCCAGTTTCTTGTTGTTTTCCTTTACCGTTTTGGGAGCAGTGGTGATTAAATAATGTCACTGCTCTACTGTGTAGACATACCCTACTAAAAGCGACGTACATAACACCAGGCTGCAGAAAAAAATGAAATATGACTGTAAAAATTTGTTCACGATAATGCATAAATAAAATACGGACATCGTGTACATGGTATCGAATGGGAAAAATTGCTGACTCTATGAAAAAAAAAAAAACATAATTTATGTTTATACTAAGTCCTGTTTTACAAGTAAATTATTTTCCTTGCTATTCCGGGCGACTCATTTAAATACCTCATCGGTCAGCTTCAAGTCTAACTAGATGCAGCTGAGTATCAGTATTTTACATGAAGCGACTCCACAAGCTACTGAGTAATACGATACCACTTGATGAGACTGGTTGTCAGACTTTCGGGCTCCTTTAAATATGTAATTATAATAAATATAGTTTCACCCTCGCGCCAACCCTGTGCGGTACCGCCAGTAGCCGTTGAGTGGGTGGGCGCCCTAAAAGCGCCGCTAATGCATCTCACGAGACCGTTCACGTTGTCCTTTATTACTTGCCTAGCTAGTAGCTACTTGCGCTAGTAGCTATCATTGTGCATAGATAGTAAGTGTGACTGTGGAATTGTGAAGAGATATTTAAACATAGAGATTGTTAGGTAGTAATAGTTGTGTGAAAGTTTATAATTTAATTTGCGTTTGACTAGCTCTTAGCTACTTGCGCCAATAGTGATTTTATTTTTTTAAGGTTTGTGGAAATACTTTAACATGTCAATCGTTTCAAAAATTCTGAGAGGAAAGGCCTAAACAAACTCAGAGGTAACAGTTTTTTTAAAGTCCAGACATAATCTTGGTCAGATAATAATGAGGACCATGTACATAGATTGGTGTCTGAAATGGTTTTTTGAGTCACAAGTACCACAGTGAGAACAGATTGAGAGTGGACCTGTCCAGTGTACTCATTTATCAGTAATAATGCAGCTCAACTCAGAACATAATGAGCTCAACGATTCGACACACATTAATAATTTTATTTGCATTTGACTAGCTAGTAGCTACTTGCGCTAATAGCTGTCATTGTATTTGTATCTTGTAGATCATAGTAAGTGTGACTGTGGAAATATCAAGAGATTTCTATAAGAGAACTTTGGGTATTAACCCAACAAACAAAAATTGCTCTTGTAGTGGCTTATATTGCCAAAAATAATATTCTTATAGGAGCCGTATTATCGCTAATAAGGGTGCGTTTGGGCACAATTTATAAAGACAATAACCTTATACCTCCCTTTTAGTTGCTTTATTGTCCGCTTTTTTTCCTTATACGTGTTTTACTATGGTTCGATACAAGGGAGTTAAATTCATTGCGGCAAATCAAAGGCTCTTAAAAAGCTATAGGCCCTTATAGCCGTCTGTTTATGATTCTGCAATAAGTCTTTTTCTTAGTGATTTACATTTTCGTAAAAGTTTCGCGAATAAAGAGAAACGTCAACCATTTTATTAAAAAGTGAATGGTAAGTTATTATTTTATGTAGTTTATTTACCTGATTTATGTGCTCGTTTATAGTGAAAAGCGTATGGGAATTCAAATGCATGATAAAATGTGGTACGCAGTGTCTTATAGTATCAACCCGCCCTGGAATTTTAGATGTTTTTGTGCTACAAACGTTATTAATTATTTAGTCATGTTATAAACAGTGCTATTATGAGAGCAAAACGATTCGCACATCGTCTACAAGGAGTCTATGAGAGTGAAGACTTTATAATGGCATCATTTCCTGTTTATGCTGTCGCCATTTTACATATCGTTAGGGTTCCTTTCTCACGAACAAAATCCTGTACCTAGCTAGTCTTGTTCCCATATATACAAAATTTATGTTTCACTATGGTTGGGTTGGCTGGAAGAGATCTCTTTATAGGGATAAGCTTGCTTTTGTGCACTAGTTTTAAGTTTGAAATTTAATTATAATTGTAAGTACACAATAAAGAATATAATTATAAATATAATATGTTTGTCCGCAGATATTGCATTGGTTTCAGTAATGCATATTACTACTTTATTTGTTTTGAGCAATGTACGCGCATCCAATGGCATTATGTTTGGCATTACATGATGTAATATTTTTAATAGGTCACTTAAAGCGATATGGGAAATGTTGAATTTCACTGCCCATTCTCTGATATCACTACGAATATCAATATTCTTCAACTCTTCATTTAAAAATATTATCATTGTCATTATATTATTATTGCCTATATCAATATCGCTACAATTATATTCTTCTTCACTGGTTTCCTTTTCATTCTTATTTTCTATAAAAAAATCCTCTGCGGAACAATTGGCTGATTCGTTAGTATCTGCTTGGTCTTTTTGTAGTATCATAGGAGTAGAGGTGGTGGTTGTAATGTTCAAAACCATGTTTTTGTAGACTTTTTTTTTACTTTTCTTCTGTAACCACCGCTCCTTTTTAACTTCTTCCAGTCTTTTGAATCCATTTTTTAATGTAAATTCCCCTCCGTAATAAATTCACACAATCTGCTGTACTTCAAAATGGCGAATCTAGTTATGTAAAACATTTTAATGTGACCATATAGAGAATAATATCTTTATAATCACTGTATAAGGGAATACGGATTGCTTTCACCCTTGTAAATATCACATAAAATGTTAAAATTTGTTTGTTGGATAGACCTCTTATCAAATGCTCCTATAAGTTAAAAAGCATCATAATTACCTTGTGCATTACTTTTCTAAGAATAATTGACCATATTAAAAGCCTTTATATGACTTTGAATATTATATGGCTAAAAAGCAATGTAACTAGCCTCTATAAGAAGAACACATTTTGAACCCTTATTGTAGCCATATTAATTGTATTTATTAACGTTTACCCAGCCAAATTATAAGAATAAAGGTAATATTAGCCAAATCTTCTAATAATGTGCTACTATAAGGAACATTGACATAATAAATGCTCTTTTATAACAAGTATAAGAGTTTAGACCTTATAGACTTAATTTTATAAGCTTAGTTTGTTTGTTGGGAATAGTAGTGTGAAAGTTTGTAATGGATTTGCTTTTGGCTAGTATCTCAGCTTATGATCGCGTGTAAAGCTGTGATCGACACTTTCCTCGTATTTGAAGTTGTCGAATAAGAACATAGGCGTGTTTCACACTTTATCCTGTAACTAATCTTGAATGTAAATAACTTAGAAGTACATACTTTTAAGAAGTCACACAGTTTTTATTAGTAAAATTTTCGTCCATGTTTCGGGTGCGTTCACACTGCCATAGGACTCGTCTGAATACTTGCTCGAGTAGCTTGTTCCATTTAAATGTCGTAAAATTAATATTTCTCATTTATGTAACTTTTTATTTCAACAATTTGGACAATTTTACTACCTGAAACACCTTTCATACCAATAATTTAAAATTCAACTGTCATAAAATAATTTTAAACCGTCGAGAATTGCAATCATATTTTGTCTATACTGCTTTAAGTAATCACAGACAATGACACACAATACAATCTCCGCAAAACTATAAAGATTTTATCTGAATTCGCTACCGTGTACAGAAATAAAAATCCCAGAATATTCATACCGTAAGCTTTTACTGTTTGTTATAAAATAAAATGAAAAATAAAACGCCGACCTCTAATTAGGCAGTTACCGACTCTTTGATACAAATTCTGTAGTCGTTATATAAATAAAAAAGGTATTTTTTTTCGCTTTTTATCTTCGCTTATCTTTAGGGACGGGTCTAAGATATTGAGAGAACATGGACGTATAAATTTGAGGTTTTAGATGATTGGGAATGTTATTGTTTTAGTATTTCGGAGTTTATGGTATTCGGAATAAAAATTTTGCCGCTCCATCATGGTTTTTGAGTAGAAATTAGATTTCATAATCTTTGTCTGTCTAGCCTTTGACAACCTTCTAAAGTCTAAAGTCTTATTTAGGTCCCTATTAACTGTGTTCTGGAGCTCAAATAGACAGTCGCTTCATGGTAAAATACTGGTACTCGGCTGCAAGCTATGTCGAACCCGTCATAATTGGAAAGAGGCTGGGCTGGGATGATAAAAATCTATTTAGCATTTCTCCAACTACGTTTGGGTCAGCTTTCAGTCTGACCGGATTCAGCTGAATGCAAGTATTTTAAATCGAGTAACTGCTGGATTCGATTTATCGTAACTTAATCAGTTGTCAGTGTATAATGAAAATGGCCAATACCTACTCGTCTTCTTCGACTCTTAAAACCTGTATTTTGATTTCGCAATATTATTTACAGACCCTAAGACATTTAAAGTGGTACAGTTAAATCTCATTCCTAGGTCTGGGTAAAAAAGTTACTAATATGAGATATGTACGAGAAAATAATAAATTTTTTTTTAAATAGAGGATTTACTAGAGAATGGGCAGCAGCGTTCTCTATGCATTTTACCACCATACTGCGATCGCCAACCCGCCTGCCAAGCGTGGCGATTATGGCAAAGTCCCCCCAAATTGGGGGAGGCCTAAGTCCAGCAGTGGATGTCTTACGGCTGAAATGATGATGATGATGAAATAGAGGATTGTATTTTGACATTAAGCGTGATGTCAAAATCCAATCTCCATTTCTTTCTTTTCATAAGTGTCTGCTTTCGAGATATTACCAACATGATATCACGCATTACTTCCCCGAAAGGTTGGGCAGAGGTGTTTCGCCATTTATGTTTAAATGCTATGTATATAGGGGGCGAGCCTATTACTACAAATCGAGACACCGGGCTGTTACTGAGAAATTCCAGATTGAAAACCCAATTACACTTTTCCCAAGCTGGGAATAGAACCCAGGACCCCTTACGTTCAGTAGTGGCGCTTGCGACCTCTGGACAAGACATAGAATCGCACTAGTGCCCTTACTTTCAAATGACTTAAAACACTAATTATTATTTCGCATTGTTTCACAAAAATCGTATTAACGGATTAATTTTTAATGTCCATCCTTACGACTTCCCACCGCAATAAAAAAATATGTTGTTAAAAACTCGCCAAAATGTATATAATAATTGTTGCATTTCAGTGTAATAAAAATAAAATTGGGAATTTTAATTTTATGCAGTTCCGTAACAGAATTACTTTGGAGATAAAACGCGGCTCGGTCTACTACGGAATATTCTGTTCATAAAATATATAAGATACGAGTATACCGCCAGTGTTTAATTTTTTCTTTTGTCGTTAGGCCGTGTCGGTATTAAGATCGTCAAGTGCAAAAGAAAGGTGTCGTTTAGGCTTTATGATTCTGTAATGTGAAATCCAGCTGGTTGCCGGGTGTTTAATGATGAATCAGTTAAGTTTTCAATTGAGCTGTATGATTACTGACAAATACGTGCACTGACTGGACAGGTCCACACATTCTGTTTTGTTCTTTCCTCATAAGACCGTTTTAGATAGCAATCTACATACTCAATACTTTAATTGCATTCCACATGTATTCTTAGGTGGTAAACTTATAATTAGATCACATGGACCCTGTCGGGCACAGCAAAATAAGTGAGTTAGGAGAGAGGAAGCATTTTGTTAATTTTGTAGCATTAGGAAACTTACTATGTAAAATAATATAAAAATAATGATTAAAGATAAAATAATGATTAAGATATTATAATTATGATTATGGTCTTCACATGATCTGACCAAGATTATATCTGGACTTTAAAAGAGACTGTGATCTCTGAGTTTCGGCCTTTCTTCTCGAGTAGTCAGGTAAAAAACGCCAACCGCTCCTAGTTTTTTTGACTTGTAAAAATGTTTGTACAAACCTACTTACAGAAATCAAAAAAAGTATTATTAAAGGCTCATAATAATAAAATTAGTTATCCTACATCTTTTAGGAAACACGCTGTGTTGAAAAATCTAGTGGACTGTATTTTTAGTTGATTAAATCACCAAGTCCTTGTCACAATTCCATTTTTTGGCAAAAAATTGACAACGCCATTAAAACATGAGACGAAAACATAAAGTAAGTAAAAACGGTCTCATCGCACTCAATAAGTAATAAATCGCCAGAATCTTTACATAGTACCTATAAAACAAGTCACTTCTCGCGTTTATACGCTTAAATCTTTTAAATTAAGCAACAGATTTCATTGCGATTTTCATCAATAGATAGTGATTCAAGAGGAAAGTTTATATGTATAATACGTGGTCGAAGCCGCTGATAAAAGCTAGTTAAATTATAATTTAATGTTTAGGCACTAATAATCTTTACCATCCTGTAGGTTATTGCTAGCATTTTATAGTACGTGCTGTAGCGAAATGTGGGTGTTACTTTAGCTGCACCTCTGTATAACCCTTCGTGGATATCAGGCGAGCCGTTTTGTTGGTTTTAGCACTTTCTATTTAGTCCTTCATCATCAGCAGCCTATATTGTTCCCACTGTTGGGACATAAGCCTCCTCTCAGTGAGAAGGAGTGGGCCATTATCTACCACGTGGGCCATGTGTGGGTTGCTAGATGTCACATGTCTTCGAATATTTGGATATAAGACATGCCGGTTTCCTCACGATGTTTTCCTTCACCGTTTTGAGAGCAGTGATGATTAATTTATTTACACAAAGTAAAGTGCCTGCTTAACTCAAAGATGGACTGGAAGCTAGATAGACTTATGTAATGATTATCGTACTGTGTATGATATGGCTTAAAACTATCACACTCAGTAAAGCGAAAGGATCAAGACTCAGAAGAAATGAACGAGTTGGGTCATGACTTGATTGACCAAGCTAGGTAAAAGGAAACCATGAAACTAGGAAACTGCGGACATAAGAAAATACATCAAATTTTAATCTGAAAACCGTAACAAAACGCGTCAAGAACCACAGGATGTGGTTGACCACACATGCATGCAGCAATGCAGTACAAGGCCAAATCTAAGAAAGTCGAACGACCTACTTACACATGGAACAACAACCTAAAACAGGACATGAAATACGAGTACTTACTTCGACATGGGAATCAAGTCTTAGACGGACACAGCCGGAGACATTATCGTACCTTGTATGTTATATGGCTTAAAAGTATTAGCACTCACAAGGGCGAACCATTCAAAACCGAGAATATATGAACGAGTTATCATGAGAGACTCGATCAACCACGCTAGGAACAAACCGAGACAGAAGAAAATGCATCAAATCTTGGGAAAACCATAACAAAACGCATCAAGAACCACAGGATGTACTACCCAGCACACATCTTCAGACGCTCTGAACCACACCTGTTATATGCAGCAATGCAGTACAGGGCCAAATCTATGAAGGCCGGACGATCTATTTACACATGGAATGACAACCTAAAACAGGACATGAAATACTTCGACAAGGAAATCCAGTTTGGGAGGGACACGGCTGGAGACAGAAATAAGATCAAGAAAGCGGCTAGTGATATCTACAAAAAAAACAGAAACTGATATCAGCGAGAACTCAGAAGACGACCGAGAAAACAACAACACGGAACATAGCGAAGCCTCGACAAAGAAAAGAGCCAAGCAAACGGTTAACCCCACCAAAAGATGCATCGGTGAAGCTCTACCTGGATCAACAGGCCGGCGACGACGTGAAAAGATACCCTCCTATAGACAAATCACCCTTCTCTCCACTAGTCCAATGCTTACTTAAGGCTGCATAGTCGGTAGGCTCGTAATCCTTTCCTATCCTATGGGCACGTCTTCCCTACCATTACAGCGCCCCCCGGTCTACTTCTTGATATGCAATGGCCTATGTAGCACCATGAATCATGAGACTTCAGGGGCTAATGCAAATCTCGGGGTTCATTCGATTAATCGAGTCTGGTCAAACCACGCTGGGATCGGTGCAATTCATTTAATTTAATTTCATTCATTACACAAAGTAAAGTGCCTGCTTGGGTTCGAACTCTTAACCTACTGCTACTTAGTCCTTAGATTTTAACAAAATAGAGCCTGCTTAAAAACTGCCCGTAACCAGATTTACCAAATCTGCGCCATTTACATAACTTACCGGACCCGAAAATATTTATTTTATTAGTCGCAATTAAAACCAGCTTATTGAATCGTACACTCGCGGCAATGTTAATTGGCCGTTATCGCTCACGCCATCTTGAATTTTTTTCGAAATTCGAAGTGTGTTCCTTTTTTTTTCTCGTAAATCTAGTTGTTTATTAGGGTCGATTGTCATTGTGTTGATAACATCTTTGGCCGATATTTTGGTTGCGATTTTTTTTTTCGTACGTTTGGTTATTTACGATATCTAACTAAGGTATACGGGCGTAATACTGGGTCGTAAGGCGTCTGTTAGGTTGATCGCTTCGGTTGGATTCTGTATCGGGATCTCGAGCTGAAGCTAGTTATTTTTAAAGCGTATTTTGTTTCCAACTGTTGGGCAAAGGCCTGTCGTTTTTCTTCCATCTCTTTTTCTCGCTCTTTCTCTCTTTATCTCTATATATCTATCCTATTAGATTACAAAATATTTAAAAATAGTAGCCCACTGATCTCGGAAACTAGGTCCAAGCTACCGGGGCCAGGGCTCCTAAGAGAGGAACCTCCTAACAATGCGAGCCGTGTAGTGAAAATATGGCTTTCAGAATCAAGCCCTTGATCCAGCTGCCTAACGAGAGCCTCCTCGGGTGTTTGGTCGAGGCTCTTGGCTATTATATTAAGCCAATGGCTCTTAAGATTATCGGCACAATGATCGCTGAATCCACATACCACATGACGACAACCTCGTGAACCAAGTGCCACTTGATTTACATTTCCTTATTGTTAAGTTTAGGATTTACATATTCAGCATATTTTTCCCGATGATACAACATATAACGAGGCAAGCACACTCGCCTATCCAAATGCGTCATAGTAATGCCACAGTGTAACTCTATGCAGTAGGTTAACGGAGGCGTTGATGTATGTATGTATTGGGTACGCAGAGCAATCTTAAAACAGTTATGTGGTCCTCGAATAGCTTCTGTAGCTCAAGTATGGCCGTTGTCTACTTCACCACTGTACTAGGATGCTCCAGGTCGTAATCTACATAAACAAAACAAAATTGAACTGCATGTTGTTACCCTTTAAACTTTCACAAGTATTTATTCTAATCCATTTCCTCTCCAACAGGAAAAAGACATTCACACAGACCAGCGCGAGATGGACCTAACGAGACAGGCGACCGACTGTCTGTCAGTAGGATTCGATTCCGTGCTGAGCAGCTCTCGCCTGTACGAGTACCACCACCAGGAACTGAGCACCGTCGAGGTGGAGCAGGTCACCGCGATGCGAAACAGAGCGCACATACTTATCAGGTAACGTGTTAGAGAGAGATAGATGGATGATAGATGGACGATTCCATTGCTCGGACAGAAGCCTCCTCTCTGTAAGAGACAGTGGGCCGAAATTATGTTTGCCAAGCGTACTTTCAAAAATACGTATTCTAGATAGGTAATTTTTTAGCTGAAACAAGTCCACTGCTCCAATATGGGCGGGTTTGCCATAATCGCCACGCTTGGCAGGCGGATTTGCGATCGCAGTATGGTGATAGAATGAATAGAGAACGCTGCTGCCCATTCTCTAGAAAGTCTGTCGCCGTTTATGACACCCATGGGAGGAAATGAGGTGTTGCTATTTTGTACGTCCGGTACCACACAGATCATACTTTATAATTAAACCGCGACGGGATTTTTTTTCGCATAGTTGATCTTCGCTCGGAATTCAAAAATCGAACAGAGTGCATCTCAGCGCGTCGAAAATTCATACTGTTGTGTTTCGCTATGCAGTGTGCGGAAGATCCAGCAGTCCAAAAAACCCGCGATTTTATTCCGTCCGTGCGTATGTGGACTTAGATCAGGGTCATAGGACATGGAACTACTTCCGTTTTGCGGGACAGAGCGCACACGCTTAAAACGTGTTAGATAGTGCGTGCTATGAAGTACGTCTCTTAAAAGTCGTTCCCTTGGCTACGGCAGATTTCTTTTCTGACGTGGGCGCCTAGAAAAGAAAATGGTGTTACGGGAGTGTCGATAAGAGGTTTGGGAGTATTTTTAAGAAGCGGTTTTCTTTGAATCAGAAAATCATTCTTGAAGAAAGGTTATAGATGTATGAGGAACAGGGTGTTAAGTTCACTCAATCTCCATGGAAAAGGGAAGATCATCCGACCAGGCGGGTTTCTTGTCTGGTCGTTTCTGCCCGACGATTGATGTCGGGACGTTGTACATAATATGCTAGTTGCGCGGTAAACTCTGATTGCGCGATTCATGGTTTTGCATGACATCAGTGTGATGCGGTGTAGATACTGACACATGATTATTGGTAAATTGCTTTCGGTTGGTTTCGACAAACTAGTTTTACTTAGTAAAATATTTATTTTGATCCTTTTTAAAAAAAATCTGTAAAATATAAAAATCTGAAAGCTACCACATATAACCTTGAAAAACTTGATTTCCTTTTCACTCGATGCCCTAGAGGAAAAGTCAAATGCTTCATGCGTTCAATTTATTTTCCTTTTTTCCTTCTCTAAAAAAAAACAAACATACACAAAACTTTCCCTGCATTTCCCATCACAAAAGCAAACACTCGAACTAGTTTATTTTTTCACATCAAAATAATATAAAAAAGCGTACCCACTTCGTGTAGTGCCCCTCCAAATTACAGGGGAGGCGGGAACGCATTAGACAAATTAGATTATGCTCTAGTAAATGGATAGAGCGATCTTCAACTATGTATACTGGAGAATGATAGAGAGGGTATTTTGTTATGCCTAGTTTACAAGGCTCTGGATGTATTGAAATTAAAATTTACCGCGATATTGGTGCTCCAACTAAACTTAATTTAGGCTATTACTATCTTTTTCTTTTTAATGAAACAAGAAAGAGACGGACATAATCGGTCCAATTTCAAAAATCTGTTTTTTTTTTTAAACGGATCTTAAATTAGTCAAATACGAAGTTACACAAAGTCGGAAATCTAGTATCTAGAGTCTAGAGCAAAAGTTAGTTCTACAGAAAGCGTTTTTCGGCTCTCCTGTTAAATTTCGTTTTATGCAGTTACAGGGGTTTTGATATTTCACAGCCGATATATGAGCTGTCAAATTTAGTTGAACTAAGATTTTCTTCGACGCAACTACGACGAACTACATTCATCGTTTTTAAAATCACGCTAAATTCAAGGCAGTGAAGACGTAATTTAGTTTGACAGTTCTAAAGTGTCACAAGTCTTTTTCTTTCGCGGTCTGTCAGTAAGAAATAGCATTATTCTTATTTGAGTTTGGATGGTTAACAAAGCAATCGGCACTCATCCTTTTAATAACTGACAATTAATGCAAAGTTTTTTTTTTTTTTCAATCTACTTATTCTATAGCAATATGGGCTATAGAATAAGTAGATTGAGAAAAATAACTAGAAAACAGTAGTGGGGGTTAGTGGGGGGGGTGTGGGGTTTAGTAGTATTCAGTTGGGTTATAAGCGCCATGCTAAGAAGTTAGGAACTGGCTTCATATCTCAAGTATGGGGTTCCTCGTTACACAATTTAATCTACCTTCTGGCTAGAAATCTGGTTTTATGTGTTTATACCTTGTTTATCTAAAAAAAGTTTGATAAGAAAATTAAAGGATGAATCAAATACATATACTATAGACGTATACGCGGTTTTTTCCATGGGGGTTGGCAGAAATTACAGAACGCTATCTACTACGATCTTTAGGTACTTCTTTTGCTTCGGTTATGTTTATACATCTGGTCATTTACGCATGCCGGTTACTATTACTACGCAGATGACGCTTCTGAAGAGCATCACCAATAAGGTCACTATAATATATTCTCCTAGAATGTCCCGTTTCGGTGTGTCCAGTTACATCAGCCTTGGAAATACCTCTTGTTAGCCGCCCTTTAAGCTCTTTTCAAGTTTTGTGACTACATCTTATCTTAAACCCAAAAATGTAAAGCATTTAAAGTCATCATCTGCCTAGCCTTTTACCAACTATGTTGTGGTCGGCTTTCAGTCTAACGGGATGCAGCTGAGTACCAGTATTTTACATGGAGCGACTGCTTATCTGACCTCCACAATCCAGTTACTGGGTAATACGTTACCCCTTGGTAAGACTGGTTATCACCCGTAACGACTGTCTAAGATCTACGAAAGACAGCCGGGAGCCACGGCTTAACGTGCTTTCCGAGGCACAGCCCTTCCGTCTTGGTATGAAAAGATGGTCACCCATCCACGGACCAACCGCGGCAAACGTAGCTAAACCTGAACTATCAACCCGTGCGGCTGTTATTACTTAGCCACAAGCCCTTCAAAGCGTTTAAAAGTACACATTTTATTTACTAGGCAACCTGTCAACAAACATTTGCTCAAACATTCACCCAACATTCTCTCCCTGTCCAAAGTAATTCACAAAATGCTTTAATAAGATAAAAAGCCGACACGTCACACACGTCACAATAAGAACAATAAACCTGTGCTGACGTCCTCTGTTTAATGTTGGCGTCAACGAGGGACACCGGGCCGCGTTTGGTGTATGTTTTAATTAAATGCGATGCTTATTGAAATCGTTATGTTGATATTTGGTGTTATTATAATCAATACAAATAAATAAAATTGAAGTGTCTTGAATTTCTGCCAGGGTCGCGAGATTGTTCGAAAGAGATACCGTGACCTTGGCACATGGGCAACTGAAGGAACAGGGTGGGTTTTAGTCAGTAAAAGTCTGACATGCCCTCCCGCTTCGCCCAGAGCGGGAGAAGTCATTTGATGATTTCCCATCTGTAATTTAAACATAACAGCTTTATACTAAATGTATAAGAAAGTATTTATACGGTATTGAGTTGGTAAAAGCCTCTTTCGAATCCTATGACATGGGGCAATCATAACTAGCTAAATGTATACTATAAAGTACAATTCTGCGCAACCCTTCGGGGAGACAAGCCTTGATGTCATATTATACTAGCTTCTGCCTGCGACTTCGTCTGCGTTAACCCATATATGCCCACAGGGTCGATAACGACCCAAAATTCCTTCATGACTCTCCTTCTACTTTCTTTCCTTCTAATTTGCGGTTTTCAGTTCGGAAAGTACGTTTTTTTTCAGTGGGAATTTCGACCCACTGAAAAAAACCTACTTCCCGATCTGAAAACCGCAAATTACAATTACAGCCCTTATTTATAGTAATTTATTACCAACATAGTCAAAAATCTTTAAAATTCATCTTAAAAAAGTTCTGGGCATATATGGGTTAAATTTCGTGTTCCTCCGACCCTTCCCGTCGCATCGAATCGCCAGCCCGTGCGATTTTCCCCGTTTGTGCAACATTTATCATTGCTGTTCCGCTCCTATTGGTTGTAGCGTGATGGTATATAGCCTGTAGCCTTCCTCGATAAATAGGCTACCCAACAAAAAAATAATTTTTCAATTTGGACCAGTAGTTCCTGAGATTACCGCGTTCAACCAAAGAAACGAACTCTTCAGGTTTATAATATAATAATAATAATAAAATAATAATAGTATAAAGTACAGGTACTTTCAAAGTCATATAACAGCCAGAGGATTGATAGTAGACCTATGTTGTAATAGTTAAAACATGTTCAAGATGTTATTTCAATTAAATGAAGGATTAAAAAAAAAATGCCAAAAATATTTGAAATAAAAATAATATGATTGTTGACATTTTCAAATTTAAATAGCAGCCGTGGGCTTAATTTTAGATTTTCGTTGTAACATAATTCAACGCCTGTAACCCCGAAGGGTTACACTGAGGTGTACCTGTAGTACACCTAAATTGCCAGTTATGTTTAAGTCCCATGTAATAGGGGACTAGATTATTGCAATAACCGGGCACGAATCCAGACTGTGAGCTGCTTCTGAGAAATATTCCTGTTGGCACAACCCTATAACACTTTGTCCGATCCGGGAAATGAACCTAGGATCTCAATATCAGCCGTCGCGATTGCGACCAATAGACCAACCAGGCAGTCTACTAATACAACTTTCTTTGTATTAGTAAACATGCAAATTTATTTGGGGTAGGTACCACACCTAAAAATTAATACTACAAAGTGAAAAATAACTATGTTGGAAGTCGATTGGAAAATAATGAAAATGCAAAACCAAAGACAATGACTTCCGAAATCAAAGTTGTTTTGCTTTGTAATATTTTTTTCAATGTATCTTAAGCGTGGGTGCATTCCTGTACCTAGTCCACTTCCAATTTGACACCAGGTTCTCCGCCATCGCATTAAGCTTGCCGCCTTTTGAAAGACAGCAAACTGGAAAAGAAAGTTCCCTGAAATAAAAATCCTACAATATTTAACACTCCATTCATCTATACTTTAATTAAACACGCAGTCATTTCATACACTTGACCTGCCGGTCCCTATATCACAACAGAACAGCGCAGTGCGTTCCAACAATGGCGCATGGCACTCCATTGTGTCCATATGTGCCGCGAATTCACTTGCTTTCTCCGTATTTAGGTAGTGGCACAGAGTAGTGAATGTTGTTGAGAGATGACAGATAGAGATGTCACTTTGTCTGTCACAGAGTAGGTTTTTTATAATATCGGTATTTTGTTGGAAGTGTGGATTATTCTCTTAATCTTTGTGTAAAACATTTATTTTTCTCGGGTTGCAGTATTTAATACACTCTTCCGTGTTATTCTCTCTCGGTATGTAGATATTTTGTAGCTGTCTAAACAATATTCTTTTAATTTTACTTTTTTCTTTAGCTTCTATTATGTATTTTACACTGTAATTCTACTCATGACTGCAATTTTGTATTGTAGTACATCCGTGTTTCCATTCATCCATTGGAAACCTTTTGTATGGATTAAATTTTAACTTTCATAGAAAGTTATAAGTTGAAATTATGATGATGAAGCACAATCATCCAAAATACTCAGTTTAAATAGCTTCTCAAACCCAGGGGACGACATCAGCTGGCCTACACAAACGACCACAGATCCTATCAGATCTACAACATAATTAAATTAAAATTATCGCCACGTGCACTCTTGTCACACCCTACTCTGTGGCGCTAGAGTGCCACATCGAAACTCGGCAGATTACAAACGATTATCGATTCAATCGAATACCGGCACATGGATTGTGTCAATTCAAGTTCTATAAAGAAGTAAATGCTGTTGTTACTCAATACAAATTCGGTCGAAAGTCTGAGACTATAGTTGAATTTTATTCGTGTTACTCGTCTTGTAATAAAATCTTTAAATTAAATGATGAATTATTTCTGTAAGTAGGTTTGTACAAACAGTTTTACACGCCAGTCAGAATTTTAAAACTAGATGAAGTTGGCGTTTCCTATCTGACTACTTTGAGAAGAAAGGCCGAAAGAAAAACTCAGAGGTTACAGTCTCTTTTGAAGTCCAGACATAATCTTGATCACATCATATGAAAAATATGTGCATTGATATCTGACATGGTCTTTTAAGGAAAGAACCACAAAGATTGAGTGGACTCGTCCAGTCATTGTACGCATTTGTCAGTAATCTTGCAGCTCAACTGAGATCTTAGGTCTTACTGCCGGTTTTCCCAAAAGAAATCATAAAATTGCTAGTAATTGAACAGCACCAACGGTAAGACATCAGCTGGTCTATATAAATTACCACAGATCATATCAGATCAACTAAATAATTAAATTAAACTAAAATTACTGGCACGTGCACTCTGTCTCACCACCCTACTCTGTGGCGCTAGGGTGCGACATCGATACTCGGTAGATTACAGACGATTATCGATTCAATCGAATACCGGCACTGTTAGGGTTGCAAGATGTAATAAATTAGCGGTGTTTGTTGCCATATGTGAGGATTGATATTGTTTATTTTTGTGTGTTATCTTGTTGTGTGTTATCTTGTTGTGTGTTATCTTGTTGTGTGTTCTACAGGATTAACTGTCTTTGTCAATGTAGAAAGCTCGGCTTGAGCCCTTTTTAAAGCAAATTTTAAAGTTTTACAAAAAATGGTTAAATTCAATTTTTTTCGGAAGTTATACAGTGTGTTTCAGAAAGGTGTGGTCAAATTTTGGGATGTGGTACAGATCATCAAACTAAACAACTTTCTTTGTGGGACCAACATCGTAATCGAGGCAAATACATAGTACATTAGAGTCTTGTAAGTTTTGGAGTTAAGCTATTTGAGTTGCCGAAAATCAAGCTCAATGGCGTGCTATTGGAGGGGCTTATTCGGCTATATTTAGAGGCTTCCAGTCTAACCGGAAGCAGGTTAACAGTAGGTATTTTTTGGAACCACTGCCTATGTGACTTCAAAACCTAGTTGCTGGATAAAACCCCTTGGTAAGACTGGTTGTCAGACTATCAGGCTTCTGATGACCCGTAACGATTGTCAAATATCTACGAACGACAGCCGAGACGGCTTAACGTGCTTTCCGAGGAACGGAGTGTAAAGATGGTCAGCCATCCCCGTACAAACCCGGGCAAGCGTATCTTAGCGTGATGTACAAGCCCCTCTATGTGCCGTTACACTATTTAACCTAATATAACAAACCCTATTACCATTGTGCTAAGTAACCTACTTCAAAGAAACACTACCCCTAAACAGCAACTTACCCTATACTTACCTACCATTTGCAGCTCTATATAAAAGGGTTTCCTCGTTCAATCAAAGGGCTACTCGTTACAAGTATCGAGAACGATTGTAAGCGAGCAGAATCGAATTAAACTCTCGAAAGCACTCGATAACGTTGTTATGTTCTTCATTGGTAGGCTGAGATTTTGATTTGGTGCTGATGGTGCCTTTTCGATTTTTAATGGATCCGTTGTTAGGGCGAAATTAGAATATTGATTCTCCTTGCTTTGATTTTCAGCACCAAACTACAAGACGTATTGCAGGGTACCATTTGCGTCCTGCCAGAGTCGTGGCTTGGATCGAAATAGTTACCGTGACCCTAACATAAGCTACTGAAGGAACACAGGTGGGTTTTAGTCAGTAAAATTCTGAAACGCCCTTCCGCTCTACCCAGAGCGTGTAATTTCCCACCCAGAAAAGTATCATTTACCATCCGCACTTGGTTGATATCTCGACCAGTCGTACTCAGCGCTTCTCCTCCACATTCATTATACGAACAGCCAAAGTGGGGAACTCTCTGCCAGCGTCTGTTCCACGTCTAACCCGTCTGCCTTCAAAGCAAGAGTGAACAGACTTCTTGTGAGCACGCTCGTTCCGTCACAGTCCTCAGCATCGGTTTCCATCAGGCCTAATCGAATTCAAGAATATTAAAGTACGAGATCTGGACCCGTTTAGTATTTTTGTTCCACTCTGTCCCTGGAGTACATTTTAGTTGATCCAAAATTAGCTAAAAAAGAACTCTGTTCTGGCTGCGTTACCACTTATAGCTAGTGAGGAATCGAGAGAAGTTTAATTAAAAACTACCTTCGTCAGATGCCATTGTGGCAATTTTCTTAACATCTTTATTCATCATAATATGCGTACCCTGTTTCCATCTATGTAGCTTCCAGTCTAACCGGATGCAGCTAATTACCAAACGAAGTCTTTGAATCTTAACTACACAAAGTGAAAAAAATCCCTCGTCTATTAATTGAGTATTTCTAGTTCTTCTTGGCAGAAACCCTCCAAATCTTGTCAATACTTTATATTGTACCTTTAGATTGGATATCCAAAAATTCTACAATTATTATTCTCATTCAATATTAATAAATTCTGACCTAATTTAATCCAACATAACATTCAATTAACTAACGTAACGTATAAATTCAAAAGCCAAGGCTAAACCACTCATTATAATTACTCCCCAAATTAATTTGACGACAGTTTGCAAAAGAGAACGCGCTTCAATCTGGCGATCTGCCAATAAGCTGCTTTGTAATTAGACAGCATGTCGCCCGCGACCAATCACTGAACTCCGCCCACCAATTGGTATTAAAAAGTCGCCTTGTTAAGTAAATGAAAACAGCCCCGTACCCCGTGGTGTTAGGTTGTGGAGGCAGTGATAGCGGGTTCATGAGCGGAGCGGGAATCTGTTGAATTCAATAGTCCATCTTTTATCAGCCCTTGTAGCGTTTCTATGCTAGTACAACTTCATAGAATTAATCCCAGTTGAATAAATATCGCAAAAAAAATATGATACAGTTACCGCTAAACGAATTTAAAACATCGTTCTATCGTCGCATTCGCGTGTCGTATTTAAACGATTGACGAAAACAGTACCCTTATTGTAAAATACACTGTTAATCAAATTCTGGATCATTTTGGATAGGATATATGGACATAAGCATATTGCCAATCCATTGTCTTATATATTCGAAAAATTTGTCTCCTCAAAAACGTAAATAACACAATCAATGTTGTAAAACAGTGTCAAAATGAAAGTCCTTCTTACTTTTACTGTGCTGCGCAATTACGCCCAAGAACAATTTTAAAATATTTTTCCGCTAAACGCATCTGTCTATCTCTAGCCGATTGATAGTCTGAAGTTGCTTAACTTTTCTTGTTTTGTTCTCAAATGTGGTCTATTTAGACTACTACAAATCAAGTAGCCGTGGTCCTTAAAAAAGTTGTTAACCTGATTGACATCTGGACACAAATATGAAATTAAATACTCATAATATCCCAGAAATGTGTTTCTAAATCGTTGCAAATGGAACCCGCCCCCTGTCCTATAATTTCACAGGGACATTTTTAATTTATTAAAACGGAGCCCGATGATTATTTGATATTCAAAGTCAATATTTATTTTTTATTAACGTCCATTCTGTTTGCATCTGGACGTCGAGTGTTTGTCCTGGCTGATTGTTTTCGTGTAATATATGAGGTGCCTATGTATTCCTAGTACTGTCGACGAATTTAGTTGATTAGTTTTATAACTGATCTATATACTAATTCAAATATTATCGTGTTATTACTAAATTTATGTTAGTCCTGTCGTGTAGCTTCTTTGATATGAATTTGCCAAGGATGTATAGTAGGTTTTTCTATATACATACATGTTTGTAAATGTCTTATTTTAGGGGAGCGTGGAGCATGCCAGCCAGGTCATTATTATCCGATAATAGGCCTTTTTCAAGTATAGACATGCTTCCAGTAAAACCTGATGTTGCTGAATACTAGTATTTAACATTAAGGGACTGCTTGTCTGACTTCCACAACCCAGTTACTGGGTGATATGATATCTTTTGGTAAGACAGGTTGTCAGACTTTTGGGTTTCTGATGACCTGTAACGACTGTCAAAAATCTACGAAGGACAGCCGGGACCAAGCTTAACATGCTTTCTGAGGCACCAGTCCACGGGCCAACAGCGTCAAGCGTGGCTTGACCGGAGCGATCGAATTGAATACGACCCGCGCGTCTGTCACTACAGTCTAATTATTCTAATGTTTTATCTGTTCCAAGAAAGCTTAAACAAATACGAACAGTTTGGCCATGACATAAGGGTTGTTTTGATGAATTTAATTTAATTCTGTAAAAACATAAGAGTCAATGTTTGCCAAAAACCAATGAACCGCAGTATATTAGGCGTTAAATTAACGGATCGTGTCCGTAACACAATACTGCGCTCCAAAGCAAGAGAGCTGACGTCGCTCAAAAGGCTGCCCAACTTACATGGGTCCCGGCAGGAGATGTTTTCCGTATATGCTGGACAAACTGTGGAACCAAGTAGCACAAAACTGGTGCCCTGAGACAGTGAGGTGGGGTCGCTGCAGACCACGTAGGAGATGGCCGTACGAGCTGGATAGGTTCCGTCAAGACTGGAAGGAGGACGCGCGGGCTCGTGAAAAATGGAAAGAGGGGACTCCACTGTCTCACTCCTGGGCAAAGGTGGGGAGCTTTCGCCCAGGAGTGGGACACTGGAGGCTAGTAAAAAAAAGACATCATTGTTATGATCACAAAGCACATTTTTATCAACATACAACCTGGCACTAGTACCTGAATATAATATTGCAAAAAACCTAACAAAATGTAAATTGTCGCGGACTCCTTAGCCTATAACACTTTACTTATCATATTATTGGCTCTCAATCACTTTAGCACCAACTCCTAGAGAACATCTGCAAATGAGCCGACCATCCAACTGTCACATTCTACAACTCAATACTAGGAGCAATATTTATTCAATAACTCCAAGGGGTGCAGGGGTGCTCAGCGTTGGGGTCGCATTCAATTTGTGTGTTGTCAATGATGCGCGCTCGATTTAATGGCAGGTGACGTTTATAGTTTGTGTTTGTGCCCCCTGGTTTGTAATGGATGGGTGGTTGGTAGTAAGCGCATTGGGACTGTAATCATGGGTTTTGATACTGATGTTTTGATTTGGTTGTTGTTTTTTGGTTATAACGCAAAATCATTGTCACAGTAATTTGGCACTAGAGTTATCATTTTTATTTGTTACTAGCTGACCCTACAGACCTGTCCAAACAATAATTCATAAATGAATGCCATATAAAGTGCACTTTCATTTTTCCGTTTTTTCAAATTTTTCCGGCAACTTAGAGTTTTTTCCCAAAAATCTTATTCAAACTGTAATGACCATTTTTGACCAACACTGTCCAGCCATTCTAAAGCGATGCGCTTCACAACGAACAGCTTATCATTTTTATTTATGTCCATTTTATTACTTGGTATTTGTTACAACATGTATAAGTCTAGTATGACGCACAAGAACACGTCAAAAGAAATGACTCGGTATTTTTTTATAAGTTGTTAAAATCAAGGACTCAAATGAAATACAGAACCAACAGATATTAGAGGTTAAATTCAGGACTTTAAAAACAAAATATAATATACGTTTCCGACAGAATTTTATATTGTAATCATAAAAAAAATGATATAAACAGCTCCCTCACAAAACCGACAGCCGATCCATCAAAAAATTACAAAACGTATTCAAAAACACGATAAATGTAAAACAGCCCTCTGCCCATCAGAAGTACAGTTTAATAGACAGTATGTGACATACGGACAATGGACACAGATAATAATGTTGAACAAACACAGGGCGATCCAGATGTAACGGTTGTATTTAGTGCTACTGTAGGGAGAGGTGACATTGATAGCGAAGCGATAAAGAAATAAAAAATAATTAAAGAAAGATAAGAAGGAAATAAAGAAAAACACACACAAACACACACTACAAAGTTAAAAATAGCAATAAAGTTATTTTTGACTTTGTAGTGTTTTTTTTTAAGGAAGTCGGTTGTTAATTTTTTGTAAAGAGTTTTTATTTTTAACTTTATAGTTATGTTAATAACGCCATTAGATTAGTGCTGGGTATCTACCCAGCACTAATCTAATGGCGTTATTCGTTCATTTGTCGCTTAATGCAAATTTGAGACTTATATGGTTTTCACATGGATACCAGTATTCGAATGGAACCAAATTAAAATGAGACCATTCGGGAAGCACCAGCTTTCAAATAAAAAAAAAATCATCAAAATCGGTTCTCCCAGTCAAAAGTTATGAGGTAACAAACATAAAAAAAATACAGACGAATTGATAACCTCCTCCTTTTTTTGAAGACGGTTAAAAATAAGAAAGAAATAAAGAAAATCAAGAAGGAAAAGCAAGACAGGAAATAAAAGATAAGGAAAGAAAACTCGTCGAATGTAATGAACCTCCTCCTTTTTAAAGTTGGTTTAAAAGGACAGAAATAAAAACGGGAAGAAGAAACAACAATTTAAGCGATAAGGCCGCCCATTGTATGTTTTTTTTTGTGTTAAATGTTCTAGTTGTTATGTATTTTCTGGTGTACAATAAAGCATATATAAATAAATAATAAATAAACCTTTTGGGAATCAAATCTGAGAACTGTGGATAAAATGAAAAAAGAGCTCTACTCTACCATACCTAAGATAAATATGTATCCCACAAATTTACCCAGGATAATCCGTTACCAAAGACACCTATTATCAATAACCATTGCGGTTACCCACAAAACAATTATCGCATCGTTTTTCTCATAACTTAATACAATTATACAAATTCACATAATTTTCTGACACGTGCCCTACCAATAACTAAAATTATTCGGTACGACTGCTTACGCTTGCACTTTTTCAAAGCAAAAGCACCCTTATGTCTTTGAAAACACGGGTCTTTTAAAATGAAGATGAAGAAACTTGTAACCTTTTTGTTTTATTCACCAGAACACTGAAAAATCAACTTTAAGATGTGAACTGTACGGTTTTTGTGAAGTGCAAATCTAAAATTGCTCAAAATGCATCGGCACGTGTTTCAGTGACAATGTTTGCTCTAGGGATTGGACCGGGAATCGAACCTGTGACCCAAGAGGATAGACACGCGTCTGATGTAGTGTGTGACTGTTGTGCTAGTATGTCTTTATTATAAAGGAGGGAAGAGTTTTTGTAAATGTTCTGGGACTGACAGAAAAAGTATAGTAACGGTTTTGTCATGATTTATGACCATGACCAGGATCTAACGGTTTTCGGACTGCAATTAATTATTTGTTATAATTTAAGCAAGATTTAAGTGCTGTATAAAAGAATCCGCTTGGAAAGTAGTACAACGCAAATAGGTCAGAGTAACAAAGCAAATATGTATGTCGTTGTTTCCTTCTTCTGGTGTCTCTTCAATTAATGAAGGTTGGCCCATCAATTTCGAATATTTCTTTGTTCCATATCATTGAAACTATTTTAATAATATGAGTTCAAATTAACACACCTTTTCTAGTATAAAAATTGGTATTTAAATTCTAGTACACATGCAAACCTGGTATATAGCATTATTTAACGAACTGTTAAATAGATATTCAACATAATATCAATAATTAAACTTCTTTAAGACAACCTTTTCAATTCGAAACTCGAGGATGAATAACTTAGCAGCTAGACGAAGCTCGCTCGACACATCATGTTTCCATACCGTTTTGTAAAAAGAAAAAAACAGTAAGTACTTTTACGGTAACTATCAAACGAGGAGATACTTTTAAACTTTATTACTATGAAAACTGAATACAAAAATATTTGAGGCAAATCACATAAAAAATAAATACATCATTTAGTGTTTAAAATCATTAAATGTGTTCAAAATATATAATTCAGTATGAATATGTGGAAATCATCACAGAATTCGTTCTCTTAAAGTCTAACACGTACATTTTGCCATAACCCAACATATTTTTAACACCCTCGTATAAAAACACCAACCACTTTCGCTTGATTAAGCTTTTGATCCTAATAAAATAAATGTCCTCGCGTCGCCATATGCGCAAGCGTTGCCCGTGAAATTAAATCAAAACATCGCATGAAAGAAGTGCGTTCATTATTGTCGGTACATTGCGCTGAGCCCTTTAATTGGACGTGATGCTCATGGAGCTAGTCTTTATAGCTATATTGGGGTAGGCAGAACCAAAAACTAGTGCCTTATATGATGGGTAAAAAAAAACAAACCGAATCCCTAAGCTGTTGCTCCTTTGATAGTCATTACGGGTCGTCAGAAACCCAAAAATCAACTAGTCTTACCAAAGGGTATCCAATGACTGGTTTGTGGAGGTCAGGAAGGGAGTTCTCCCATGTAAAATCAGCTATAACGGAGACGCTGACTCTAATATAGTTGGGATAGCAGATGATGGAGAGCGCTGAAAACTAAATATCAAAACCATAATCATAGGTATGTTAGTAAAAACACTCATATATCTAGCAATGATTTGTAGTCAGTAAAGAAAGATTTCAGTTTAGATTAATCCTACTATCCTAACCTACTTCCTACTTATAAATGTAAAATTTTGTATGTTTGTTACTCAATCACGCAAAAAAGGACATACGGGTTTGGATGAAATTTGGCACATAGATATTTTATAACCTGGGAACTCCCGTGGAATAATTTCCGACCTCCATGCGGGCAAAGCCGCTAGCAAAAGCTAGTCAACAATAAAAATATAACTTGTTGACAAAGAATGTGACCATTTGGACTCTAAATAGAATAAAACGAGTGATGTCGATGCGTTTTGTGAGATTCAGAACCACGGGTAGATAGGTCTTCAAAAGTCTTATAAGAAGGAGCAAATAATCCTTAACAAACTAATGAAATATGTCCTTACAATGTCATCACGCCATATGCGTAGGCGTTGCCCGTGAAATTAAATCAAAACATCGGATGAAAGAAGTGCGTTCATTACTGTCGCTACATTACGCTGCGCTCTTTAATTGGACTTGATGCTCATCGAGGCAGGTTCTTTGTAATCGTAATAATGTGTTTAACATGGACATTTGTCGTAATAAATATTAGCCATGTTACGCAGTGAATTGCAAACTGATTTAAAAAATATATATTTATGAATTAGAATTAAATTGCAAGAGTTGGTATATACTCGAAGTTGGAATCTTGACTTACGAAATAGAAGTGTCTTACTAAGGGGTATTGTATTACCCAGTAACTGGGTTGTGGAGGTCAGAAAGGCAGTCGTTCCATGTAAAGTATTGGTACTCAGCTGTATCTGGTTAGACTGGAAGCTGACCCTAACATAGTTGGGAAAAGGCTAGGTAGATGATGATGATAGTAAGCAACTGTATTAACTTTCTAGTATAACAATGGTTATATAGTAAATAATTTATTTACTAGACAAACGATAGAATGTGTTTAGTATTCAAAGGTAAGATATTGTCTTAGATATTTGTTATAAAGAGGGGTTATATAACGAAACAGCCTGTTACCTGCCTGCCTTAAGAATTACCTTAGGCGTGAATCTATAATACAGGGACGGAAACGTTACTGGCCACATTCCTTGCTGATTCGCTTTAGCTATATCGGAACATAAGTCCTGGTTTTCTTCAGCGTTATCTGGGTTTTCAGTATTGCTGGAAAAGTTCATTGCATGGATAAAAGATAAGTCACATTTGGGTCAACACACTGATCTATATTTTACTTCATTGGCAAATATAGTATGCTCTCTTCTTAGCGTATCAGTGTCAAAAAGTTCAAACATCTTTGGCTTAAAACTCAGCTACGCGTACTCCGATCACTAACGCAGTCATAAGATCATCAAATGCACAGGTGACAGGGCAGGCGACGCAGGATGGAACCTGGGCCATTGTCTGTGGGGAGGTGCCACATACGCACTTGAGATTTGAGCCGTCCGTAAATCCGCATAAATGGAGATTGTCGTTGCTCCTGCCGCGTATTTCCATTCTGTACAAGGCTAGAACGCAAGGGTATGAAACTAGTCGCGTATAGATTGGAAATCACTTTTTAATCAAGTTCTTCCAATCTATACAAGAGTAATACGCAAATACTCGTGTATACTTAGTAGTGGCCAAAGTAACTAAATTGTTCCTTACCCACTTGCCGGTTGCCAAGGACTGTCAAGTGGATAATATACAGTGCTAGTCCGCATGCAAACTAATCCTGTATAGACGAGCGGCCGGCGAGTGCCAGAAACGACATGGTTTGGAGAGGTTAGGTTAGGTTAAAATTGTGACCTCCTATGGAAACGCTTTGATTCTGTTGACGAGCTCTGTCAGCGAAGTGTCCTGTCGAGCGTTGCTACTTCCCCTTCATTTTATTCGTCAACCCCGCACCTCTTCTGGTCTTTAAATCGATGTCGATACAAGAAAAAAAAATAGAAAGTTAGATTAGAATATTAAAAAAATATTTTTAAAAAACGGGGGGGGGGGGTGTTTCGTAACTTTTCCTTCATCGAAGGGGCTCTATACCTCCCCCTCCCGCCCCCCCCCCCCCCCCTACCACACCTTAAATCGAAATCCGGCAATCAGAAGTCCTACCAAATTCCTATGGTGGCATTATGACCTTGTATAAATTGGAAACATGCACGTGCGCGAGACGCGCGTTACAAACTATATACAAGTAGTACGCAAAATTCGTGTATAAATTGTAATCACAAATTTAAAAATTGCATTACAAAGTATGCGCGAGCAGATTCCTATGGTTGCGTTTTTGCCATGTACAGAATGGAAATACGCGCTCCTGCCGACTTAGGTTCGAACTCTATTTAGACATTGCCAAGTCGGCCACGCTAATGCATGCCCAGGTGAAAGGCTCTCTTGGGTGCTTATAAGACAATTCGTGACTATTCTAGACGTTTGGCGCATCATCTAAATTACGTACATTTTTGTGTTAAGTCTCTCAAGTGCTTCTACTAAAGTACTCTAAGCAAAACAAACTAAACATGACACAAAAATTATAACTCCCATACTCATAATCATAAAGCGTGCCACAAATGTGGTTTCCATGTATGCTCAAGGGAGTGAGTTCAAACTCGTGCCGTTGTTGCTCCCAAGTGAGCCCTGACAGTGACAACGTCCGAAGGGTCGTGTCAAATGGTCCTTGTACTGAATATATGCGAAATTTAAAAAATGGAAAGTTTTTTAGCAGATGGAGAATTTCTGAATTGTATAAACGGTATTTTTAGAGACCAGATTGCATGTTTTCTTTTTTAGGACAGTGTATTAAAGTCAAATAGGCAGTAATAGGCAAGAGCAGTGATGGCCTAGTGACAACGTCCCCTACTTGTAGGTCGTAGATTAAAACCTACACAGGTGCTACTTTGAGTACACTATTTTATTGCCACTTCTCTCAAGGTAAAGCGGTAAAGAAAACATCGCGAGCAAATCGGCATTTCCTAGAAACCTAGAACCAAAATATGTGACATTACGGCCCACTCCCTCTCTTAATGCGGATGCCCATGTGCCAGCAATGGGAACAATGAAATGGGCTGAATGAAAATCCAGTGACTGAAAAATGGATATATAGGTAGAAATAACTTGATTGTACATCAAAAGACTAGCTAAGAAACAAATGCATAAATGATCAATAACATTTTGTTACACAAATCGTAGAAGTTATTCATAATAATAGCCTTTAACTAGTGTCGTTGTTGGTCCCAAGTGAGGAGTATCTGACAGCAACACCGTCCAAAGGGTCGTGTCACATAGTCCTTTTAATAAATATATGCTAAAATGTAAAAATAGAAAGGTTATCAACAGATGGGATGTGGTTTGGGACTTTCTGTTCCATTTTGTGATGGGCTAAAACAATTCGCACGTGCGGGCGGAGTTTGGTCGAAATCTGTCGAGATATCAGGTTTCCCTTTCTATTTATAGATTTCGCAGAGCTTTCGTGAAAATTAAGTGTTATAGTTCATAATGAGGGTGTATTTATCATCAATAGGTATTTATCTATTTTTTATTTTAATAGGTTCACCAAGAATTGATTACACAGATATAAACAAATACTACATTTTGAAGTAAAATAACACTGCATTTAGTAACAAGCGCTAACATTAAAAATATGGTAACATCGTTAAAAATAAGTCACATATGAAATTAAAAGGTACCGTGTGGTGCCGGACGTAAAGAATAACACCACCCCATTTCTTCCCGTGGGTGTCGTAAAAGGCGACTAAGAGAATGGGCAGCAGCGTTGTCTATGCATTTTATCACCATACTGCGATCGCCAACCCGCCTACCAAGCGTGGCGATTATGGCAAAGCCCCCCAAATTGAGGGAGGCCTAAATGCAGCAGTGGACGTCTTACGGCTGAAATGATGATGATGATGATGATGAAATTAAAATGCATGAGACGCATATTATTTGACATTGACAAAATTATTACGTATTTGCAAAATTCATTAAATTTATTGGCAAAATTGAAAAATATTAAAAACAAAATTTATAAAATAATAACCTTAACCTATCCTATAGATTTTTTTTCTGGGTGTTAAATCATCACATGACTTCTTACGCTCTAGGTTTAGCGGGAGGGCGTGTCAGACTTTTACTGACTAAAACCCACCCCTGTTCCTTCAGTTGCCTGTGCCAGGGTCACGGTAACTCTTTCGAACAAGTCCTTGACCCTGGCAGGATCCTATAGGTCTTACAATCGGATATGGGATAATATTATCATTTGCCCGTAGAGGTAACCGTTTACTTGGCCAGCAGTTACTCAGTGTATCTTCTAGATTGCCTTCATATCCAGATCTAAAACTTCTGTAAGTTTAATGAACCTGCCGTTCAAACTAACCTAATTTTTATTTCAAAGAGCGAAAACCCTGATACACGCCCGTTATGATGCCCATATCATTCTAGATATCATTCGCATTGACAGTGACTCCAAGTCCCCAATGACGTCTGTCAGTCACATGACACTGACACCGAGGGGCGTCACATGTTTGCCTTACCAAATAATACGCCAAAATTGTATAAATAGAAAGTTTATTAACATCTGGCCATTTTAGGTGTATTAAATTCAACTTACGTTTTTGTTTCCAATTGTGTCGTTAAATTCCCTATGGATTGGCTTGAATACTATCGTTCCATATTTCTGATATACATTTTTTCTTTCGCGGAATATTATAATATGTAGATAGATGACCATCATAATCAGTCTGCTATGAGAAGAACTCATTACTAATTTGTATTATCTCGACATTCTCGACTGAATTTGACTCAAACCGCCGTGTTTCTTGTCCGTTGACATGTACGCAAGCTTCCATGTTTTCTTTAACTACTAGCCCAAGTATTTTATAACTAATAAGCAACCCATCCTTTTAAGGAAAACGGAAGTCCATATGCACAAGTTCAGATGTCAGTTAGAGAATTTTGTTCGATATAAAACACATAGTCTGAATTTCTCTTCCAATTCACTTAACACCATAGATTCTCCTCATTCTTGCAAATCTCTCAAATCTAACAAAGCGTAATCAACCAAAACACGCTAATAATACAATCGGCTAACATCTCAATTGACGCCCCGCGGCGTCGCCCGCTGCGCTGTTGTGCTTACGCCTACCGAACGCTTTTGATAGATCGCCCCGTGTGGCCGTGTTGGGGCAACGAATGTTCTGATCAATGGAGTTTTTATTGTTGTTGTGTTATTTAAATATGGCGGTGATTTGAGATGGAAATTGTTTTTTTTTGTATGTGGGAGAAGAAATTGAAGAAGTAAGAGAAGCTTTACATAATTAAGCTAATAGGTTGGGGAAAAAGTTTCTTCGCATTTTTTAAGAAAATTCAAAACATTTTTTAATAAAGTTTATTTACATTTAACTAAAGTATGTAGGTACCATTTTGTTCGATAACTTTTTGCCATCTTGTAGGTAGGGACAGGATCCCATTGCTATAGAAATTTTGGGACTTCTGGTCAAAATACCGCGACAAGTGGTTTTGGCAGTCCTCTCGTGATGTTAACCTGACACTGCCTCAAGAATTCTGAAGAGACCGAAACAGGTGGAAATCTGAAGGTGCAAGGTCAGGACTATACGGCGGATGCATTAACACCTCCCAGCCAAACTCTCTTAATTTTTGTTGGGTGGCTAAAGATGTGTGAGGTCTAGCGTTATCATGATGAAAAACCACACCCCTTCTGTTGATTAATTCCGGCCGCTTTCTCTCAACTTCTTGCTTTAATCTCATCAGTTGTTCGCAGTAGAGTTCAGAATCGATGGTCCTACCTGGTGGTAACAGCTCATAATGAATAATGCCCTTCCAATCCCACCACACACACAGCATCACCTTGTTGCGAGTTAACCCGGGTTTCGCCACAGTCTGTGAAGCCTGACCGACCTTCGACCACGACTTTTTTCGCACGTTCTTGTCATACGTGATCCACTTTTCATCACCAGTTTTCAGCTTCTTCAAAAATGGTTCGGTTTCATTACGTCGTAATAAAGAATCACAAATGAGTACACGGTTTATTAGGTTTCTTTCAGTGAGCTCGTGAGGTACCCAAATGTCGAGCTTTTTTGTGTACCCAGTTTTTTTCAAATGCGCCAAAACTGTTTTGTGGTCAATTTCCAGTTCTTCAGCTACGTCGTAACTACTGGTATGCCGATTTTGCTCCACTTTTTCAAAAATGGCATCCATTTTAACCGTAATAGGGCGACCAGAGCGACGTGCATCTTTGATATCAAAATTTCCGGATTGATAACGCTTAAACCAAATTTGTGCTACTCTCACAGACACTACACTAGGTCCATAAACATCGCAAATTTTTTTCGCGGCTTGCGTTGCATTTTTACCTTTTTTGTAGAAAAATTTTAAAATGTATCGAATTTCTTCATTAGATTCACTCATCTTGACGGTACGAAAAACAAATGAAAATCACACATTTTCCTAATTTGAATTTGGAATTATGTTCTTTAAAATTTAAAGTTTCAATGATACCAAAACCAGCCAGATACAAATAGTATAGCCAAAGAGATTTTATTACAAGTTCATATATACTATAATGCGAAAAGACTTTTTCCCCAACCTAATATAATGTTCCCACTGCTGGAAAACAGGCCTTCCCTCTTCGAGAGGGAGCGGGCTGTGATCCACTATGCGGGCTCAGTGCTGGTTGTTAGATGTCACATGTCTTCGAAGTTTTGGTTCAAGGACATGCCGGTTTCCTCACGATGTTTTCTTTCACCGTTTTGAGAGCAGTGGTGAAGAAATTATTTACGTAAAATTAAAGCGTCTGCTTTTTTTTTGGATGAGAAATCATCAAATGACGTCTCCCGCTCTAGGTAGAGCGGAAGGGCGTGTCAGACTTTTACTGACCAAAACCCAATCGTGTTCCTTCAGTTCACGGTCACGGTAACTCTTTCGAACAAATTGCACGACCCTGGCAGGAAAGCGTCTGCCTGGGTTCAAACCTATGACCTTACGACTCTTTAAGGTGGTATCGATACCACTGGGCCACCACTGCTTTGGAACTGAAGCTTTAGTTATTACTAAAACATTTGTTTATCTTCTGAATCTTAGGTTTGAAGTCAAAACAAATACTATTTACTTACAGTTTAAAAATGCAAGATCGCACTTTTCACTATTTTGATTTTCATCGCAGATTCTTCTTGCTTTGCTTCATTCCATCTTGCACCAGCCCTATAGTTAAAATTTTAATCAACCCTCCAAAATTCTTAGCTCGGTCTTATCGACCGCGTTAAGTGCCGTGCGAATAGCCAGGTGTTCTTCTCGCCCCCTGCCTCTCCAACGTGAGATATGTCACACTTGTGGGAGTAAATTGGGGGTAAAATGTGCACTGCTATTTTGATTTTAAGATTATTTCTTTGGGGGTCGTTGGGGGTACAGTGGTCAGTGATTTTCAATTGTTATTTTGATTTCAGTTGATTAGTTCTGTTTTGATTTGGATCTGTGGGTCTTAAAGTTGGGAGTGGAGTTAGTAAATTAAATAATGTTTTGTATTGTTTGATTCGGTTGAGGTGATTTAATTTATTCAAATTCAAGAGGGATTATAGAATACAAATTTGAATTAAAATTGTAATGCTTCGGAAGATAAATTAACTTTTCGTAAAAGTTTTTCTGAAACAAGCTCATTTTTAACTCGGAAATGTAAATGGTCCGAAAGAGTAAAAAACGTTATACGTAACAGTTATTAGTTATAGTATCTTCATCAAGTAACTTTTGAATGCATTAAAATATTCTGTGCATTGACGATACTCCGAAAAAACTCATTTTTATTTTCGTTCCATTTAATGTACATTTCTTCTTTCCATAAATAAACTATAACAATCAAAGCACGCCTCTAGTTTCAAAACGAAGCTTCTGTAATCAAATCACCGTAACTCGAGACCGTTGTTTTTTTAACCGAATAATCGAATAGGACGGGACAATCCAATGCATCGAAACAAGCGATTATCGCTCCGCCATCGCTAAGTAGTTGCGACAGCCGCGAATAGGGTTTGCTTCTCACTAGGGCGTGTGAATAGGACGGAGATACTATTACCAACATGTGTGAGGGAGATGGGAGAATGCTTGAAGTGCATTCGCGTAACAGCGACAGATTGGCGCGCACATGTCGAGTTGGGATGTTCTTTTTGCAAAGTGTGTTTTAGTGTGGAGTCCGTGTCGATAGATTGATTGATTGTTGTCGAAATTATTTAGTTGGGAGTGTTTAGGTTTAGAATGTGTGACGTATAGATGAATAAATAAATGAATGAATGTTTTATTAAGATGAAGGGCACTAAATGACACACAATATAAGTTTTATTGTTATTACGCCCCCAGCGTTTAGTGTCCCTTAACGCAAAAGGTAGATAATCTTCAGCAATGTAAAGTTTAGATCAAAATTTCTAACAAATTAGATTTTTTCCCTAATACCCCCTTTTTTGTATGGGATATCACCATATGACGTCTCCCACCCTGGGCGGAGCGGGAGGGCGTGTCAGACTCTTACTGTCTAAAACCCACCCGTGTTCCTTCAATTGCTTTTAATATGACAGGGCCACAGTAACTCCATGGTTAATAGATTTTAATGTTCGAAGTCAATATTGTCGATTTTTAACGTATTCATTTCGGGATATGAATATTATTTTAAACAGTATCTATCGATAAGACATCTTCTAAACATATCACATCCCTACGCAAGCTTTCAAGAGGACACATGAAAGGGGAGCGCCGGGTCGTACGGCAACGCTTGTTTGTGCGATTTAATTTCATTTATCAACGCATTACTTACCGGGAGGGAATTACTTATCCGGATTACCCTGATACCCCGCTCTCCCCTCGACACTTTTCCTATGTAAATAAGCAACGCGGTCTGAATTTTTGAGTAGTATATGATAAGGCGGTACATGCGTTTTTGTTCACGTCGGCTACTTTGGAACTGAATTGTTGTGATTTTTTCTACTTTAAGTGGAGACTGAATTTCATCATCTGCTTAGAGTTGTTCCAAGTATGTTGGGGTCGGCTTCTAATATTTTACATGGACCGGCTACCTAACTGATCTCTACAACCCAGTTACTGGGTAATACGATACACCTTGGTAAAACTTTCGAGCTTCTGCCGACCAGTAACAACTGTCCAAGATCTACAAATGACAGCTACCCGGACCAATAGGTTGACGCGCGATCTGAGAGGCACAGATGGGTCTAGGTACCGCGGCAAGCGTAGCTTAACTTGATCGATCACTTGTGACTTATTCTTTAGCTACAAGCTCCTCTAGAATCCTCCGAAGACTGAATTAAGGAGGATTTATGTTTTAAGTAATCAGAGCTTTGTGGCAGATGGTGTTGATTTATGTTTAGTTGTTCTCATAATTAAATATGTGAAGAAACGATATGTGTATTAAAAACGAAACAAACTTGCTGGGTGCAAGGTGATGATCAAATAAAGTCAATCAAAATCAAAAGATTTTTATTTAGTATCGGCCCTGACTTACGAGTTGTACGTCTTGTGCTGCTGACATCTCTTTGAAGCGCGCGTGGAACACTACGCGCCGTCGACCCGAGCCTGGTCCTTACCGGGCGGCGAGCTACACATTGCTCGCCACCCGCAAGCTCGCGCCTACGGTGGCCGGGAGTCCGCTATCGACTCCCGACGCCCGGGGCGTCTCCCCCATCGGCGGCTAGGGACGTGAGGGCGCAGAGACTGCCACTCCCTCACGCGCCCCGCCTCCTCCTTCGCGAGCATTACTGCTTCGCAGAAGGAGGTGACGGCTTCCCATGCCCTCTCGCTCCGTACCAGGGCTCGCACCGGGCCGGACGCGAGAGGATTCGAACCCAGACAGGTGCTTTACTTTGTGTAAATTATTTCTTAACCACTGTTCTCAAAACGTTGAAGGAAACCGACCTGCATGCGTAGCATGACCACCGTAGAAATGGGTTTTGTCGACGGAAGAATAGACAAAATTACAGTTTGTAGAAAGATTAAAGACAAAATTAAAGATTGTAGAAAGATTTGTACCGTTTTATGCGGGCGTAGCATGACAATTCTATCTCTATTCTACCAAGAATAGACAAAACCCATTTCTGCGGTGGTCAGGCTACGCGTGCTGTCCTAGATCCAAAAAATCGAAGATGTGATATCAACCACCCGCACTGGGCCCGCGTACTAGATTACAGCTCACTCTAACCCACCAAGAGAAGGCCTGTGTCCCACCAGTGGGAACAGTATAGGTAGATTATGAGGCTGAGAATCAGCAAAAATAACGTAGACAGTCCCCTCCAACGTCCGCTCTTAACCTCTACTTATTGCTTTATCTATCTATTTAAAGAAGAGAGGCTCAACAAATAACGCAATCATAATAATAAACCAAAGAATAAATTACTAAGTATACTAATTTACTTATCTACTAACACCAAAACCTATTTGCCACGATGATACACCAGACAAAAGAAAATCTCAAAACACAGACATGCATCACGCACAATTTGAACATTTGCCAAATTAGAATGCCATACCGTGCCCAGAAATTCGTTAAAAGCATATCATTGGATCAAAACATTTACTCATTAGTTGTTAATCGATAATAATAATTAGGAATAGACGATTATGTAGTTTTAATACCAGGTGAATGGTGAATAAATTGTTTTAAAGTGTGGGAGAGAGAATTTGATGGGTTTAGTGACTACTTCGTCTTAGAATTTAATGGAAGCCGCTCGTTTAACGTGTTTGGCATTTGATTGCTTGTTTTCTATGTAATGATTACGAGTTAAATGTCTTAAGTGGTTAAGAAAACTTCTGATTGCGTTTAGGTTTTTCTTCAGACAGGCGCGACGCGATATTTGTAGAACAACTTCGATGAAGTTTTCATAGAAAATGTTCCACAAGAGTCGCATCGCGCTGTTGCGTCGCTCGTGATTGGAGGAGGAGCCTTTATTCAGGACTGGCTGTTGCCTGCGGCTTTGCGTGGGGGTCAGAAATTCTCTCACGGTACTGAACTATCGGTAAACAAATATATCCTATGTCCTAACCCATGGCATAGTCTATCCGTTTGCTAAATTTCTTCCGAATTCGTTCGGCGTAAAAAGGAAACAGACTGAACCACCGAATTACTTTCGCATTTATAGTACTGAGTATGAATTAGATTATGTCCTAAAAATCTATCTGCTCAATGGCGTAAATAATACGATGAATGTTGTTGAAGTGTCTAAATGAAAGCCTATCTTACTTTGAGTGTGTTATGCAAGTACCCCGCAGGTATGAGGAAAATAGTCTCTTAGCATTATTACAGGGTAAATTAGGAAGCTTCCTGTAGATAGAAGTAGTGGCTTACCCTGTACTGAAGAGGAACTGGTAAATGCTCACAAATGCGACGTACAAGGGGTACTAGTACCTAGACAATGACTCTTTGCAAGAGTTCAACTTAAAACAATTACTTTTCTTTTGTTACCAAACTTTATAAGCTTGCCATTAACACGATCTTTTTCTTATCACTGGCAGGGACAAGAGTTATTAAAATTTGCTTGCCCAAAACTTTGCCACATCCACGTACCATCTCAGTGGCAGCGCAGAACTTATCGTGTCTGTATGCTTTGGAGTATAGGACAAGATCAGGAGTCCTAATAAATTGACAGACTTAGTAATCGAGAAAACTATTAAAACCCAGATGAAAGAGGTCTTACTTAGTTTTAAATAATGTCAGTTGTAATGCTTTTAAAAAAAACAGAAATAGAACGGCAATGATAATATCACTGTAGAGTACTTTAAGCCGCTCTCGACCCTATTTGTTCAATTGTGCGTGAGTGTAGTATCAGGTGGCCCTTTAGCTGCATTGTCAAAGCAGAGAGGATGATAGCAGATTATTATCCTCACATTATGTTAGTTTTCCATACTGTATCATATGTTCTTCGTATACTGTTTTACGCGTTAGTTGAGTAGTTGCACACGCTACTGCTGAGCGTTAGTCGTAAGTGTAGGGGGTAAGGCTCTTGCCATCTTGCTAGCGTCTCGGATTTGTTCCAAGGATTAACGGTGAATCTGGCACAGGCAACTGAAGGAACACTGGTGGGTTTTAGTCAGTTAAAGTCTAACACATTCTCGCGCCCGCCCGGAGTGGGAGAACAAAAAGTCTTGCCATCAACTGTGCACGAATCCGACTACGGGTTGCTACTGGAAAATGCCAGAAGAAAACCCCAATAACACTTTGCCATGCCTGTGAATCTAACACAGGACATCAAGTCCAACAGTAGCGTTTGCGACCACCATAAAAACTTTAGCATGAAAATTAGTACTTTTCGAACGTCCTTTAATAAGACAGTCCCCCAGAAACGCCCGCGAAGAAATGACGCAACAAACTGCCCAGAAGCACAGCTGTCTGTTTATTTAGATAAACTTGATTGTATAAAATAGTAGATAGGCAAAGTGGTTAACATAACGAAACACAGAACAATAAACAATAAATGAAAACATTTGCCATATGTCAGCTAGCCATGCCAATATACCAACAAATACAATGAAGACGATACTCAAAGCAAAAATAAAATGCTCATTAGTAGCATGCTTAAATTGAGCACGTGTGTTAGAACCTGTATCTGCGTGTACGTGCGTTTTACTTTCCAGATAAGATACGTATTTACAGCCACTTACATCCTTTGACGCTTGTATCTATCAATTGATCTATTACGTAACATCTGCAGTGTAAGTGATCGTTTGCTTCTAATCCAATTTTACCAGACCTATTAAACTAAAAAAAAAAAAAAAACAATCAATTGGATGACCATGATAGAACAGTAAATAGTAATTTCAGAAGAAGATATTATTATTTATTTATTATACACAAGTTTGAAAATTCGGTTAGGGAGTATACTCTATGGTCGCGCCTCTAAAACTTCTTTATATTACAGTATTCGTTGAAGTACTATTTTTATTGCACATACTGTGTAGAACATTAATGGTAAAAATTTCGGAAAACATTATTTTATTTCTACTGTGGCATTGCCAAGGAGTATCACACCTAAGAAGAAGTAGATAGGAAACCTCGTTTGCACAGACGACAAAAGCATCAATTTTGGTTTTCTTTAAATGGCGCCAAAATTACAAAAAAACAGTTGAAATACGGACTAACACGGAAAACAGAGATTCCATTGAAAAAACAGTAGTTCTACTATTAAATCAAAACAGTAGGGTTGGCAACACTGCTCTAATCAAACGCAAAGTAGTGTGTAAGTTACAACCGATTAATGTCCATCTGATTACTAATTAGTAAGACAAGTATCTTCAACGAATTGGCAGATTGCATTTAAATACTGGTATTCTTATCTAAAATTTCGTTGAGTACTAGAGTCTTGTCTAGACATAAACATTTGTTTAGCAACGTTAATGATGATTGCAGTTTGTTCTTCCATTAGAATTGTTATTTAGAAATGATTTTTTTATACATGCAGCCCCTGGTTGAGCTTTCGAATAGTATAAATCTGTTCAATCCGATTGGAGCTCATCTTGCAAAACAATATTAAGTTTCCTCCCTTCCTTGGCACTCTTTCTTTTTATGTCCTTATCGTATTCAGGTATTTTGTGTTTCTTCTTTGTTTTCAAATCTGTCTTGTTGTCTTTTGTTTTCCGGCTCTTAGGGTTTTGTCGACTACGTCTTCGTTACAGTATATCTTAATCTGGTTCTAAGTTATAAATCTGTATATCTACCCACATTTATAATTACCAGATTGCCTACTTTACGTTTCTCAATAGCGTCACATTTGTTTAATCTTGTCGAGACATAAAATTAGTTTAGCAATTTTAATGATTATTGCATTTTGTTCTTACATTAGAATTGTTATTTAAATTGAGTTTTATTTGCATGCAGCCCCTGTTTTCCGTTTTTAAATAGCCCCTAAGCTTTTGAATATTATAAATCTGTTCAGTCCGATTGGAGCTCATCTTGCAAAATAATATACACCTTCCTCCCTTCCTTGGCATTCTTTCTTGTTATATCCATATCGTAATTAGCTATTCTGTGTTCTTCCTTATTCAAGTGTGCTTGTTGTCTCTTGTTTTACGGTTCCTAGGGTTTTGACAACTGCAACTCCATCTCCACTATATCTAAATCTTACACTATTTAAATCAACCACTACACCACGATCTAACTAAGGGCCTAGACTAGACTTCTCATTGTGGAGGGTCTCGAAAGATGTACTCGTAGAAACAAAACACCATTTAATTTTATTGTACAAACTTCTTATAAATCCATAGTACGAAATCAGCATTGGCCTCAAACAGTCTGCAGATAGCCAAAAGCTCAGTTGGGTTTAGACTGCTGTACAGTCTAAAATACGAGTTGTGCTAAATCCGTCGAACGCTGACTTAATATTTTTATTAGCACACACACCCTTCCAACTATTAATATCCATTCAAGCCCCACATTTCATTTCTATTCACGCACAACTAAATCAACATTCGTTGGGGGGCGCGAATTTGTTTAAACTAAATTTACATATTTATTTGCGTTTATTAAAGTGAAATAAATTTGATGACTCAATGTGCCCTCTTGTACATCAAATGGAACACATATGGATTTATGGGATTCTGGTTTATGTTGGCAACACCTGCTAGTGTTGCTATTTAAAATATGGAGTTATTTTAATTGAGAATGAGGATTAATTTTTAGTGGTTTTTAAATTCGATGTAGCAAGATTATTTTAAAATTGGAATCAATAAAATTAGGGAGGAATTTTTAATACTCAATTCAGAGCATTAAGAGTCGATCAAATATTTAATTTAAAAGAAGTTCTGATTTCCTCTTAACATTAAGATAAGAAAGTCTTTAATTAGTCCTAGCTATTTTACGTAAGTCGTTTAATTAAATTAATGAGCTAATCGTTTGTAAGAAGTTATGTCAGTCCAGATTATAATTGAGTATAATGCATTCTCAGTTGGTTCGTGTGGTGTCGGACTTAAAGAAAAACACCATCCCATTTACTGTGGGTGTCGTAAAATGCGACTAAGGGACTTGATAGAGAATAGGCAGCAGCGTTCTTTATGCATTTTCTACCATACCGTGATCGCCAACCCGCCTGCCAAGCGTGGTGATTATGGCAAAGCCCCTCAAATTGTGGGAGGCCTATTTCCAGCATTGGTGGTCTTACGGGTGAAATGATGATGATGATGAATACATTTCAATATTAGTATCGCTCTCGGATAGTATGATTACAGGTCTGAGTAATGTAATAAGTAATAATTCTTGATCGGAAAATAGAATCAGTCACAAGTAATCTCACAGTACGCGGGATCGTTAGAAATATTTCGCAAAGATTAAAGCTCAAAAATTCAACCACTATTTATCTCACGAAAAATAATTATTACAAAATGTACTTAAAATCTTCGCACAATATATTATTGTAACAATAAATTTACACATCAAAACCAATCATAAATCCAGCCAACCACTTGAAATGATACAAAATAATTTTCATACAAAAAACATCACTATAAAATACCCAAACATATTGAAGCGGCTAACTGAAGCTTCCTTTCATTACCGACTTCCTTCAATTAAAATAAATCCACACACAAAATTAACATACCTCACACACTTAAAATGCCACAACGATTTTAATGCGTGTCCAAAACTCTTTGACCCTCCTTGCCTCTTGCCTTCAAACAAAAATCACCAACAAATGAAGATGTTTGTCAAACCATACGGGTCTTTTTACAATGGACGTTTTAAGTCTCGAAGAATATCAAAGGCGACATAGTGTCCTTAATGGGTATACGTATTTCACCTTGTAAAAGGCGCCGAAATGCGCCGGAGTCGTTTATCTAACTGAAATTAAGAACGAAAACATTTTAAACGAGCCATAAATTTTTCTTAGGTGAGTGCTTTCTTTTGGGGTTGCCAGCTGTGGTGTTTAATTTTGCGGGTTTATTTTGTGGTTGATTTTTTGGGTAAAATTTATATTTGATTTGTTGTGAATATATTTTATTTAAAAATATAAGAATGATGTTCGTTGGAGAATTAATAAAAAAAATACCACCAAAATTTTAACTTAAATAAGTAAAAAAAAATATTCGCATCCGAGTATAAATTAACTAACAATATTTCTCTAACTTAATAATTCCTTTTTTTTAAGGCTATGATTCTCAAGGATTAAGATTTTGGACCTCTCAAAGTGGCTAGACGTTTTTCTAAATAGCCCTTGCAATTGCACTATACATAAACAAAAACGAACATAAAAATATACACTTCTTGATTTACAAAATATTTGAAAACGTGAATTATCCCTTAGACTAATAAATCCACCACCACCTGGCAACACTAATCCGGATAGATGCGCAGGCGCCTCTCGTATGCTCGCCTTCCATTAGCGCGTTTGAATTTAGAACGCGCCGCGATTGGCCGGCGGAGGCAATGAATCATGGCGCCGGCGCTGAGACGGTATACAGGATGCTGTATTTAGATGTTGGATTAAACTTTAATGTTAGACGTTTTAATAAGAATTGTTTTAATCATTTGGTGGCTTACTATTTTAAAAGTATTTTTAGAAGAAAATACTTTCCGTATTGAAAGAAAAGTGTTTATTTATTGGTTGGTACTTACAATAGATATAGAGGGCACCTCTGGAGGATATTGTAGCAATACCACTACAACATATAAAACCAAGTCACTCAACCGTCTCTGCTGTCTGCTGCTGGATTTTCATGCGGCTTTCGCCAGTGGACGAAGTGATTCATAAGGAAGGTATGCGTGTATAATTAATTAAATATTTATGTAAATTGGGTAAAATATGACGATGATTGTTGAAGATGTCGGGCAAAATTATGCTCATTGGGAGCATTACTGTCGGGCGCCGAATAAACATATTTATAAAACCCCGTAAAACCCGGTAGTATATTCCCGTGTGATATTTTCCGACATCCACTCTGGTAAAGCCGCGGGAAAACCTAGTTACTTAATTAAACAACTTTCTAGATTGAGTGACTAATGATGATCAGTGAAATCTTTGACGCGATAGAAATAGTAAGACTATATCAATTTAGAAACCATTTATGAAGCTCATAGCAGTTCTTAACATAACATTGTCTTAGGCAATGATTATTTCGTGAAATAGTCATTCATTGGGATTAAATGAACTAAGAGGGTTGTATTGATAATTTTAATGATTATAATTTTATTTTATAAATACATACGTGTTACGATCGCGAATCATATATAAACTGACATTGTAAATTGCAAAAAGCGCAACAAAATTTGAATCTCGCGGGTTCATAAAATTCTCCTACTCTATAAAAGTAGTTAAACTGTTGCAATAATATTTTCTCTTTCATAAATACTGACAATTACGAAAGTAGGAACTCACTCGAAGCTTCCGATTCCGCGGTAACAAAACACATCCTGTATATACCGCATGAAAATAACATGAAACTTCACGCATGTACGAAACAGTGACACGTCATTATATCATACTCGTTGAAATGTAACATCCATCATTCATAGAGAACAGCGCTATTTGTTCCATACATCAGCGTTGGAGCCAACATTGGCTGTAAGTAGGTTGACATGTGTGTGAGATTAATGTATTGGAGATACGTTTTTTTAGTTAGGTGTTGGTGTCAGTTGGCCCAAACTCTAACCTAGTAAATTAAGTCCAAGAAAACATTGGACTGGTTCCAGTAAGTGTGTGAAATCAGTTTTTGCGTTGGTGATCTGATCTACATACCAAGCACCAGGATTTGAAAATTTTGAGATCACTTCTAAAGTTCTAGAGTATTGGCTTGAGGTTCCTAACATATTCAAATCGTCTTGTGTCTCTTCGTTGCGAGTTCCATAATCATTAATTTCAACCGTTAAACGTCTACTGCTGGACATTGGCCTTCCCCAATCTGGGGAGCTTTGCCATATAATCGGCACGCTTAGCAGGTGGGATGAAGTGATAAAATGCATAGAGAAAGCCAATCACTACTAAAAAAAAAATATCTTAGGACAACCAACACAACTTTATCTGATCCCAAACTAGGCAGAGCCTGTACTATGGCAACCAGACAACTGATAAACTATCCACACTTAATATTATAAATGCAAAAGTAACTCTGTCTATCTGTCTGTCTCGCTTTCCTGCTAAAACTACTGAACCGATTTAAATGAAATTCGTACACAGATAGTTTAGAGCCTGAGAAAGGACATAGGCTACTCTTTATCCCGGTAGTACGTTCCCGCGGGATATTTTCCGACCTCCACGCGGGCGAAGCCGCTGGCAAAAGCTAGTATTATATATTTCTAAATACATACATATTATAGATAAATTACACCCACACACAGAAAAAATGATTGTACTCATCACACAAACATTTGTCCTGGGTGAGAATCGAACCCACGACCTCAGTCTTAGCAGTCAGGGTCACTAACCACTAGACTAATAGGCCAGTCTACTAAGTCCCTTACTCGCCTTTTACGAAACCCACGGGAAGAAATGAGATGGTGCTATTCTTTACGTCCAGCTCCATACGGAATAGTTCCATAAAGGACACAAATATGTATCAGCCTTTGAAATATAACAAAGACAAAGATCGTTTAGTGAACACAAGTCGCAAATTGCGACTCCATATCGCTTTGTATCGTAAAATAAAACGGGCGAGGTAAATAACATACTTACGTTTAAGTTTTATTCTTCTCAGTCCAGTTTACTGCCATCAATCTCTGGTCATTTACCATAACAGTCATCCTTTGTGACCTTTCAAGTCTCACAAATATTTAAGATTACACTATCTCAACCCGTCTCTACAAGGAGGTCTGGCATTATCAAAAAGTTTACAACCAGACGAATAAAAAACACTCAAATCTACCTTTATCACAATCGTACAAAGTCTATAATTCAATGGTTGAACAGTAAAGAACATTTGGTTTAAAACGTATCGTTGCGCGTGAGTGACCAATCACAAGACAAAGCTCGGATTCCAAATTTGAAATTCTTGACGTACCAACGGCGCCATCTTTTTTCGGTATTTTTTTAATTGATTTTCTGGAACGGAAAAAATGTTCGTGAGTTGTATTGATTGGTTTTATTGGCCTTGCAAAATTTTAATTGATGCTGCTAATATGTTCGATAATGAGCGTAGCATATTATGAACTAAATGAATAAATAGCCTGTCCTGTTTTGGGCTCCTATATATAATGATTAGAAGCTTCTTACAACACTGTCAACTTCTAAAAGTTTTTTACATAGTGAAAAACAATAAGCTCAATTTGTACGGACGTAAAAATTTGCGCACTGGAGTTTCAACACTTTGCTAGGCGCCGAAAGTTGAAAATCCAACGGTGTGCTTTTTCGGTGCGCTAATGCACTTCGTTTTGAAAATCCAGGGAGCGATAAATTCCTAACGCGATGTTTTAGTTTTTAGTTATAAATTTTTCAAAAAAAGTATGAAGAAGTTTTCCAATTACTGCTCGACATAACATTACAGTAATCCTCGAAGGTTTAGGTAGACGTGTAACCATAGTACATCCACATTTTGCCAGGTTTATATTTTTAAATCCAAGGAACACGGGCACGAAAACGGGATGTCAATAAGCTCGCCTCGCTTACATTGGTAAGCGAAGCGAGCCTATTGACATCAACCGGCCACAAATCCAGGTTCCGGGCTGCTGTGTAGAAATTCCTGATGGAAAAATCCAATAACACTTTGTCCGACCTGAGAATCGATAAAAACTTTTTAACAAAAAATTAAACCGCCGAAAAATAATAAACCTTAAAATTATGAGTCGGCGCTTTGAGTGATCTTAGTTCATTGATTTATCAGCGCCGACTCAAAATTTTAAGGTTTATTATTTTTTGCTTTTCTGTTTTTTCGGCGGTTTAATTTTTTGTTAAAAAGTTTTTATTTTGTAATTTTTTGTGGCTTTAATGTACTAATAATACTTGGCAAGGTATACCCTATCCAATGAAAAAAGAATTATCAAAATTGAACTACTCTGTACAAAGTTATGCGTGGTTATACATCACAATCAATGAGTGAACAATCAATCATCTCCAGTTTTCCGACCCTTAGGGTTCGATTTTGTTTTCCAAATTTATATGGGACCACCCTCGGAGTATACCCTTTCCAATAAAAAAAGAATTATCACAATCACACTACTATGTAAAAAGTTATGCGTGATACATAAAAAAAACCAAAAAAAAAATATACGCGTCGAATTGATAACCTCCTCCGTTTTTTTTCGTCGGTTAAAATCAGGACTTCATGCTTAGCAGTAACGTTTGCGGCTAGACCAACGAGGCAGTCGAGCAAGTACTGCTCAATTTTAAGGAAAATGGGTTAAAAGAGAGATCCTTATGTAGCGGGGTCTACATCGTCACATAGGAACGCAAACTCGCGCACTCTACGAATCGCTCTGACTTCATGCAAAATACTGCATCAGAGTATACCGCGCTACTAGCATATGTACTCAATAAATGGGATTGATGTCCATCGGGCAGTTAGCCACCAGACACAACACCCGTCTGGTCGGAGGATCGATCCTCCCTTTTATACGGAGGACATCCTGTCCCTATTCTAAGCATCTTTTCTGGAGAAACTTGTTATAAAGCAGTGCATCTCAATTACTGGTCCACCAGCTCCCAATATCACACCGCTTACTTGGAAGATTAAATCTGTATGCGCTGAGATCCGCGAATTCAAACCAACTTACCGGTTACCCTCCCGAGATTCGATTAGGACTGGCTTTCCGAAAGTTTTGTTACAGAAAGAAACATTAGTCGATTAACTAAGTTTGTTATTCCGAATTTATCATTCAGCAAAAATTTCAAAGTTTCATCCTGTATTCCCTTCCTCCCTTTTTTTTTTTTTTTTGGATGGGAATTCATCAAATGACTTCTCCTGCTCTGGGCGGAGCGGGAGGGCGTGACTTTTACTGACTAAAACCCACCCGTGTTCCTTCAGTTGCCCAAGTGCCAGGGTCACGGTATCTCTTTAACGTGCTATCCGAGGCCCGACGGGATCTTGGGATAAAAGATAGTCACCCATCCACGGGCCAACCGTGGCAAGCGTAGCTTAACCTGATCGTTGTACCCGTACAGATATTATTACTTAGCCGCAATAATATGTTAGAGGATGAAGCTATGTATAAAAAAATATACTAGTACAGAAAAAATATCTTCCCTGGCTCGGTTTGTTCCCTGGTGAAGTTCTTGATCAGTGATTTCATCGTAAAAAATATATTAGTTCTTTGTGATAAGACGACCAAACAGACAAAAACCAATCCAATCCTCTTTGGTCTAATTTCAGGACTGTGATGTTTATTCTATTACTCCTTATTTTTTTTTTTTTTTTTTTTTTTTTTTTTGATGGGAAATCGTCAAATGACTTCTCCTGCTCTGGGCGGAGCGGGAGGGCGTGTCAGACTTTTACTGACTAAAACCCACCCGTGTTCCTTCAGTTGCCCAAGTGCCAGGGTCACGGTATCTCATTCGAACAATCTCGCGACCCTGACAGGCATCGGTCCTAGCAGACCCCTTCAGTGCTGCTGACATCTCTTTGAGGCGCGTGTTGTATTAAGCAGTATATAACTATAACTGTATATATATATATACCAATTATCAAGCTTTGAATGTCAGAATGATAACGGCCTATTTACTGTGTATAGGAAAGGGTTTCAATAAGTAAAGCACAGAAAGACAAGACTACACATATATTTCAATTAGGCTTGTCAGTATTAATCAGAAAACTAGTCGTCCGTTCCAAAACTAGGTCTTCATGGAGAAGAAGGACAAGAAACTCCATGGAAACAGTACTGAAGTATTATATCAACACATTTCTTACATTGCCATACATTATCATTATCTTAAATACATTAATACTATCTCTTGGACCATTGTCCAAGAGAACTCTGAATAATATCAACATAATCACAATAACAACAATATCTAGAAAAGAATATGAATATTCCATTTATATTATTTAAAACATTAGCAATATGGCAACACTATAACCAGTACAACAACATTGTCATAATAGGCAATAATTAGGATATAATATCAATTACTTAACTTACGTGACCTCTGGTCGATCCTTTCCACACAATAATAGCACTAGAACTAACCAACTGGACATCTGTCAAGCAACTGACTGTTTCACTGTGGCTCCGGCCTTTTATACCCGTTAACAAACTACTATGATTCAAAAAGTGACCGTTGAGTCAAATCAGTGTTTGATTTAAGAAAAATAAGTTTGTTATACAAATCATTTAGTAAATTCAACAATTAAATATTAGATACATAATAACTACATATAATAATTACATATATCACGGCCATACTGACAAGTACTTCGCTCTCGAAGTACCTACATTAGATACCTTTTTGTACAGTTTTATTTTTTTCTCCTTTTGTTTTCCTCCTTTTATTTTTACTCATTTTGTTTTTCTTTTTTTGTTTTTCTCCTTTTGTTTTTTTTTTCTCCTTTTGTTTTGCCAAGTGCCTAGACGTGCCAAGTCCCCTCCACCCGCTGCTAGTGGGATAGACTTGCACCAAGCAAATGACCGACCAGCGGAAACAAATTTTATCGGTTACCTCGTCATGCAAGTCCCATTCACCCGCTGCTGGTGAGATAGACAAGCACCAAGTAAACGATTGCCCAGCGATCTTTACTTTGTTTATTTTTTACTTTTCGTTTTGTTTCTCATTTCAGGTTCTCTAGGCTTAATAAAACTTATCTACCTATGTATCGAAACTCTTTTTTTTTCTTTACCTTCATAATAGAAACTGGTTAAGTACTTTAACAATTTTGACAAATAATGAATCGTTTATCGCTATAATTTAGTTAACAAAACAATTGTTATAGAAATAATTCAAAAAGCCGTTCCTATTCAAGAACCATTGTATCAAAACACTAGCCAGTGATCATGAAAATGATTCGAATAATTTATCGCTCGGTCAATCTGACAATATTACCGAAAACCGTATTCAATAAACATTTACTAGTTTTTCACAAATTTTTGACATGGTCACTCCGACCAATAGCTCACTTTGGAAGCAATAATTGTAAATAATACCGAAGTAAAAACAATTATTTCGTAGAGATTAATCTTGAGAAAAGCTATTTATTTTCCGTACTATTTGATGCTCATTACTTTGGAAAAAATAAGAACAAATTCAAGTAAAAGCAGCCACATCCTCAAATTAAATTTCAATAAGTGGTGTTAGCTACTTTGGAACAGAGTCAATGGAGCTTGACTGTCCGCTTAAACGAGTCCAGTGACCACGGTCGCCAGCAACGAAAGACCGATTGAAGAAGAGATAGAGGACCATACCGAAGTATAAATTCAATTTCCAGGACGTTAAACAAACTACTAACTATTTATTCCGAATATTTATACTTTGTGTTGTTTTCTTCGTTAAAATTGTCTCCGAAATAATTTATAAACGTCAAAACCTAAAACAAGTAATTTTAAATTACCCTGAACATTTGATTGGCATTTAAATATCTCTCAAATAACATCGTTTTTATAGTACTTGTACAGTCAGATCGAAAATATGTTCCACAGTTTCACCGACTCAACAGTTTGTAAATGTTTGTAACGTCAATTAGCACAGAATGACATTCAGCTATCATCTTAAAATGTCAAACCGAATCAATAGGGTGACACTAACAGCATCATTATTTTCTCTTGTTTTTAATTTATTCGTTTTTCATAAAATTTTCAGGCCATTGATAATGAAAGATTTGGGTTGATTTATCGGTAATTGCTGTAATGGTTTTTTTTTAATTTTTTTTATGTGATAATCTGCTCAGTATCGTAGCTTAAGGAGGTGAGTTTGATTAGGGAAATAATTTGAGAACTGAAGAAGATATAAAGGATCAGACTATAACTTTAAAAAAAAATGGTTAACGCCCATTAAAACTGTTATACATCATGTTATTACATCAGTATTCACAATACCTTTTTCTTAATCTTACAAAATAATTATCCAATGAATCATAATAAATCGAATCTTTGTCAATGTATCGTTTGAACGTTTGGTTCCATTGAAATGGACAAAAATGCTTATAATTTGAAAATAACCTTTCTCGGCCATGCTGAACTGTACGTCATCTCGAAGTACAAGTGTCAAATGCGATAAGAGACCCGTTTTTATTGTTTTCATTGGTCTATGACCCAAGTGATGTTATGGCTCCACCCACTGCACGTGAGTCCCCTAACACCAGGCTTATGACCCCAGCGGTAAATTTTCATTTATTTCACAATTAAATTAACCTCGAATTGTGTAGCTTAATCATTTCTGACATCAATTCCCGTTTCTTTTATTTGTATTGTTTTATAAATCCGGTCGTTTCAGTTTAACCAAACCTAAATAATAAGGTTTTGTCTCAAGCCTCATCCCTGTGAGCACTGGTAATTCCAACCCAATTCATCATACAATTTCATCATTACCTATGTCCCTATGATAAAAAGCTCACAAGCTAATTCTAAATATCTTAAAATAGTATAACCCTCAAATAAAACTACAATTACATTAAGTACTGAGATCTGCATAACCACTTTTGTAATTAGACAAAGTGTTATCTATGAATTCTGCGTTTACTACCACCTCAAATATTTTTTCATACTTACTCTGTTACTTGATTGATTTCAAAATGCTAGAACTACCTTGGGCATACACCGCCCGTGACATGTTCCGAAGCTAATGAACAAACTGTGCTGAATAAGCTATGAATATCTATAGTGTATTAAAAATCCTAATATCAAATTGATGTTATAGCAACTTGAATATCTATTTAGTTTTACGTTTAGGTATTAAGATTATTATTTTTGAACTAATTTGTTTACATGTTTTTAAAATTAAGTAGCAAACGCAGATTAAGACAAAATTCAAAATGCAGAAAACAATTAGTCAACATTATGACGTGTTTAGCATCTTATTTTTTTTTTTTCTAAAAGTCATTTCATGTATTTATTTATTTGTAACCTAATCAACGGTTTCTCTATATACTTTTCTAATGCTTTGGTAAATAATAAAATACATGACCAGCCAAGTGTGTATTACGGCTCTAACGTAACGATTTCTTGTTGTTAATACGTGTATCACAAAAACAAATTAAAACTTTAACAAAACCAGATTCACTTTACAATTTTTTTTAACCGTCTTCAAAAAGAGGAGGAGGTTCTCAATTCAACTGTTTTTTTTATGTTTGTTACATCACAATTTTTGACTAAGTGAACCGATTTTGATGATTCTTTTTTTTTTAATTGAAAGTTGGTGCTTTTTGTGTGACGCCATTTGAATTTTATTGACTTTACTTTGGTAGTTTTTGCGTTAGCTTCGATAATACGATTTTAATACACTTTGTTTATCATGATGATATTCTAATAGTCCTGTCACTGCTATTCATGTGGCCAGCAATGGTGTAGAAGATAGATACCATAATTAACAGTTAAAAATAAAAAACCGTTTCAAAAAAACAACAACCGACCTCCTTAATTAATTTTTTTTTAATTTATGGTTTTTGTTAAAAGTGGCTAGGTAGTTAGTCTAAAGATATTTTTTTTAAACTTTGACATCCGTAACCGGTACCTCTTTCTGTACAAATTAATACTTTCTAAACATCTCATATCGCGCAGTTTCACTTTTGTGAACACCTGCATCATACTACTTCCCCTTATTTTTTTCAAAATTGTATCCTCTAATAATATTTGAAAGAAACCGGTTCAATGACTATTAAGTAGTTAACATATCCACAATAATCCTTGTACTTGTACATACTAGTACTTGATTATCTATTGAATAATGATGTAAAAGTGAATGGCAATACTTAATTCCTCAATGTAATCATTTTATCCCTTTGTATTTCATTTTAATGTAATAGAGCCTCTAAGGATTTCATTTACTACTTATTTCCGGAAAACTTCCTGATATTATTACAAAAAGTCAAGTTTCCGCAGTTTCAAACCTCATACAACAAGTTGCAGTACCGCAGCTCTGATGTCAAAGGCAACACAATGCCATTTTCAAGGTGCGAGTGAAGTTAGCGACCCGCCAACCAACGGTTCCATAAATCGTTAGTAGCTCCACCATCGAACATGAAAATAACAAAATAAAATCCATTAGTAAGCGGTTTTAAAAGGAGAGGGAACAATCCCACTTCTGATGTTGTATTAAGCAGTATATAACTATAACTGTATATATATATATACCAATTATCAAGCTTTGAATGTCAGAATGATAACGGCCTATTTACTGTGTATAGGAAAGGGTTTCAATAAGTAAAGCACAGAAAGACAAGACTACACATATATTTCAATTAGGCTTGTCAGTATTAATCAGAAAACTAGTCGTCCGTTCCAAAACTAGGTCTTCATGGAGAAGAAGGACAAGAAACTCCATGGAAACAGTACTGAAGTATTATATCAACACATTTCTTACATTGCCATACATTATCATTATCTTAAATACATTAATACTATCTCTTGGACCATTGTCCAAGAGAACTCTGAATAATATCAACATAATCACAATAACAACAATATCTAGAAAAGAATATGAATATTCCATTTATATTATTTAAAACATTAGCAATATGGCAACACTATAACCAGTACAACAACATTGTCATAATAGGCAATAATTAGGATATAATATCAATTACTTAACTTACGTGACCTCTGGTCGATCCTTTCCACACAATAATAGCACTAGAACTAACCAACTGGACATCTGTCAAGCAACTGACTGTTTCACTGTGGCTCCGGCCTTTTATACCCGTTAACAAACTACTATGATTCAAAAAGTGACCGTTGAGTCAAATCAGTGTTTGATTTAAGAAAAATAAGTTTGTTATACAAATCATTTAGTAAATTCAACAATTAAATATTAGATACATAATAACTACATATAATAATTACATATATCACGCGCGTGGAACACTACGCGCCGTCGACCTGAGCCTGGTCCTTACCGGGCGGCGAGCTACCCATTGCTCGCCACCCGCAAGCTCACGCCTACGGTGGCCGGGAGTCCGCTTTCGACTTCCGACGCCCGGGGCGTCTCCTCCTGTTCCCTTCCTCCCTCTGTTTCCAGTTGGGGAGTGAATTTTCAAAAATCCTTTATTAGGCTCGTTTATCAGTGGGCCGTGACTTACGTGGGGGATCTTAGTTCCGAACCCAGACAGACGCTTTACTATGTGTAAATGATTTCATCACCACTGTTCTCAAAATTGCCGTGGAACCGGCATGTCTTAGAAACAGAAAAAATCGAAGGCATGTGACATCTACCAACCCGCACTGGGCCGCCGTGATAGATAGATTACAGCCCACTCCCCCTCACAGACAGGAAGAGCAGTGAGTGTGCAGGTTCCAGCTGGGGAAACAGCTATACTCTCGAAAATCCGACTGGTAGCGATTTGAAAAATCTTTTTGCATTTAATAGCCCAATTCTTGAAGTAGGATATAGGCTAAAGTAAGGAAAAACGCTAAGCGAAAATGAGGGTAGGTAGGTCGCAGGCAGAAGCATTATTGACCCACTGCAAAATAAAGACCTCCCTTTCTTTTTCCCACTCAACTCGATCCTGAGTCAAACATAGTTAAAATACATATCCCACAAAACCGATAACGAACTGTAAAGCAAGTTTGAGCACCGCAGCGCACCGTGGTTACAAGCAACGCAAATATTGACGCAACTTATAATTGGATGTACAGTGAAGATGCTTGCAAAGCGAGATTTTTTAATTTTTTCCTCTTCTCTCCCCTTTTAGTTGGGATATACATCCGTGAGATGATTGGTTATATCCAATATTGGTATAAAATGTAATCATGTTTTTAAAATCTGCGAAAATGTTCGTTACGTCATTTCTGTTACTACGGTACAAGCATCGAGAAAGCTTGTTAATGATCCGACTATGAAATCAACATTTAATATGTAAGGAGTAACAGAATCCTGCCAGGGTCGCGAGATTGTTCGAAAGAGACACTGACCCTGGCACATGGGCAACTGAAGGAACACGGGTGGGTTTTAGTCAGTAAAAGTCTGACACGCCCTCCCGCTCCCCCCAGAGCGGGAAAAGTAATTTGATGATTTCCCAACAAAAAAAAAAAAAAAAAAAAAGGAGTAACAGAATAAACATCACAGTCCTGAAATAAGACCAAAGAGGATTGGATTGGTTTTTGTCTGTTTGGTCGTCTTATCACAAAGAACTTATATAATTTTGAGGATGAAATGACTGATCAAGAACTTCACCAGGGAACAAACCGAGCCAGAGAAGCAATTTTTTCTGTACTAGTATATTTTTAATACATAGCTTCATCCTCTAACATATTATTGCGGCTAAGTAATAATATCTGCACGGGTACAACGATCAGGTTAAGCTACGCTTGCCACGGTTGGCCCGTGGATGGGTGACCATCTTTTATCCAAAGATCCCTTCGGGCCTCTGATAGCACGTTAAGCCGTTGGTCCCGGCTGTAATTCGTGTATATTTTTGCAGTGGTTACGGTTCGTCAGAAGCTCGAAAGACAGACAAACCAGTCTTACCAAAGGTATAGTAATTGGGTTGTAGAGATCAGATAGGCAGTCACTCCATGTAACATTCTAGAATTCAGGTGCATCCAGGTAAGACTGCAAGTCGACCCCAACATAGTCAGGAAATGGCTCGGCAGATTTGATCCTCTTACAAAATCCTAATAGAAACATAATCACATATCCAACCGTAGTTTTATAACTTGTTTACCCTATTAATTACACATCACACCACACCTACGTAAAACAGTAGCCATTTTGAAATCCTAACACAACACTCGTGTACTGCCCCAAGGTGCGCTTGACCATCAAAACATTCTGTCTAAAGCCTTTGTTATTGTTAAAACACACGCTGTTTGTGTTCAATAAGGATTTACTCCTACCTGTGTGTGGTGGGACTTATGTGTTAGCATAATGTTTATGACGTTGGTAATCTAAAGCTACGCCATCCTTGGATGGCAGTCTTTTTGTGGGTGGGAAATCATCAAATGACGTCTCCCGCTCTGGGTGGAGCGGAAGGGCGTGTCAGATTTTTACTGACTAAAACCCTCCCCTGTTTCTTCAGTTACTTATATACCAGGGCCAAGATAACTCTTTCAAAAATATCTCGCGATCCTGGCAGGCATCGGTCCTCACGGTCGGTCCCCTTAAATTTTTGCTGACATCGGAACACAACGCGCCGTCGACCCGAGCCTGGTCCTTACCAGGCAGCGAGCTACCCATTGCTCACCGCCCTTAGATGGCAGTCTGACCTTTACGTCTGGACAGGCACGGTCTGCGTCTGGTGACGGGGATCATCGAGACAAGATACTGCCCGCTAAACAAACTCTTTTGCACAATAGGCATAATAGACAGTCACTTATGGGGGGCTTGCATGGAGGCTAAAGAAACCATTGCGCATGTACTTTGTGAATGCACAGGCGTCGCCCAGATTAGGACAAAAACCCTTGGGACAGCCAGATCTTACACGAGCGTTCTCAACAGATCAGGAGATAGAGTCAACTTTTAGGGGGAAGTGGGTTGGTTGGAATAATCTCTGACGGCCCCCATGGTCCACGCATATTGGTCCACGAATGACTAAGTGCGGAAACTAAACCCACTAACATAGAACATAGATGACGTAGGTAATGTATCTGAAAATATTGAAGTGGGTTATTAGTCGATTCGCATGAATTTACTCGTGTGAACCTGATAAATAGACATTTTAAAGTAAATACGTGTATTTATCGGACGTGTAACGTGTGGTGCCGGACGTAAAGAATAACACCACCCCATTTCTTCCCGTGGGTGTCGTAAAAGGCGACAAAGGGACTTACTAGAGAACAGCAGCGTTCTCTATGCATTTTACCACCATACTGCGATAGCCAACCCGCCTGCCAAGCGTGGCGATTATGGCAAAGCCCCCCAAATTGGGGGAGGCCTAAGTCCAGCAGTGGACGTCTTACGGCTGAAATGATGATGATGATGTGTATTTATGCGACTCGCACGCAATTTATTTGTGGGCGAATCTATAACTCCAGGAATATGGAGTAGGCATTTGGCATGTGTGATGTTTATAGCCTTCCTTAAGAATTAGGCTATTAAAAGCAAAATTAATTTTTTAAATATGCATGGTAGTTCTAGGCATAACCGTCTTCATACAAACAAACTTACAAGCAAAATAAACCTCTTTATAATAAGAGTATAGATTGGTTTTTGTCAAAGAAGCAGAAGAATAAGAGACGACTAAGGGACTTACAAGACAATGGGCAGCAGCGTTCTCTGTGCATTTTACCACCATACTGCGATCGCTAACCCGCCTGCTAAGCGTGGCGATTATGGCAAAACATTTTAAATTGGGGGAGGCCTATATCCATCAGGGAACGTCTTTTGACTGAAATGATGATGATGATGGTGATAAGGACAGGGGCACTAGTTCTAATTGAGTATCTGGTCAAACGATCTAACCAAAGCTTCTTGTTCCAGCTACTTGTGCCTGACCGGGTGCATAACTCGCGCAGAGAAGGCCGGCGTCGCTCGCGAGAACATTCAGACCTTGCTGACGGTGTGCGCCGACCTCTGCCATCCCTGTGTGCTTGATACAGTAAGTATAGCTTTACAAATTAGAGAAGGGAGAGTGATAAATACCAGGGCTTGTGACAACTAGCAGAATTAGCATTAACAGCCTATAATGTCCCCACTGCTGGGACATAGGCCTAAACTCTTCGAGAGGAATTGGGCTGTAATCTACCATGTGGTGTTTTAGATTTTTTGGTTCTAGGACATGTCGGTTTCCTCACGATGTTTTCCTTCACCGTATTGAGAGCAGTGGTGATGAAGTTATTTACACAAAGTATAGCGCCTGCCTGGGTTCAAACCCAGGGCTGATAACACTGACCCATCATTGCTCAGGAATTAGCAGTTCATGTGTTACGGACAAGTTTGGTTTTAAACTACAGAAATTACACACTATCAATATGAATAACTTTCTTTTTTTTTCTACTCAGACGATAAAAATGTCATATAAGAAAGACCTTTCATGCAAGCATGAACGGACCTGCTATCTCTTGGATTGTAAGACGGCTTCTATTAAATAAAGTACCTGGATGACCGAGCTTAGCTCGGTTGCTAAATTGTATTTAAATACAAATTACAAAAAACATAAGTTTACGTTTAAGTTGATTATCGATAAAGTTGATTATTGAAAACACGAATGAAACGACATTTTCTAAAAATGAATCCTAGCTAGATCGATTTATCGCTCCAGAAACCCCCTGTATACTAAATTTCATGAAAATCGTTGGAGCCATTTCCGAGATTCAAATTATATATATATATATATACAAGAATTGCTCGTTTAAAGATATAAGATATTTATATTTTGAATAACATTGAAGCAATGCTAAATTACTCAATCCGTGGAAGTAGGAAACGCCTGACCTGTCATTTTCTTGGTATCTTAGGGATTTTATTTCTAAATGTATTTCAAACCCTGACCTTATCGACTTAGCACTAAATACCCTACTTTCAACAGGGCCCTGAGCGTTTAAGCGCAATCCAGTCCCTCCGCTCCGCCCTCGGCACCGGCGTCGTCGGTTCCCGCGCAGAATTCTGCATGCTCTTCGCACAGGGAGCGGGGTTGGAGCACAGTGGAGGATTCGTGCGGGCTGCCCGCACGGCACATCTGCTGCGGGCGCTGGCTCAGCTGGACCATATGATAGTGCAGGTTAGTGTGTTCAGAGATGCATCGTACAGGCGATACCTGCAAACATGACTATTAAACATGGCTGTAAATTCGAGCAGGATGTTACATAAATTTCTGCGGTGACTAGCGCAGGATCATCGTCATCATCATTTCAGCCGAAAGAGGGCCACTGCTGAACACAGGCCTCCCCAATTTGGGGGGGGGGGGGGTGTTTGCCATAATCGCCACGCTTGGCAGGGGGGTTGGCGATCGCAGTATAATGGTAACATGCATAGAGAACGCTGCTGCCCATTCTCTAATAAGTCCCTTAATCGCCTTTTACGACACCCACGGGAAGAAATAGGATGGTGTTATTCTTTTCGTCCGATAGTAGTGTACGATAGTACTGCAGAAGTGTACAGGAAACGTCGGTTTTTTCGACCGGGTCTTGGGCGGTTGAAGTCGGATCAGATAAGATAAAAGAGTGTGGAATCAGAATCAGAATCTTTATTTGTAAACATAGGTAGAGTTACACAGTGTGTGAGCTGTTACAAAATTTCCATAGGTTCTCTATGTTTTGCCATTAGGCGTACAAATATTGTTATAAAACATGCAAATTATGTACTAAATCAACTTACAAAATAAAAAAATAAATTAAGAGATTGGTACAAGCAAATAAAAGCGTTTGCTGAGCAACGATGCGTTCAACTTTTGACGCTAATTTGTGACTTGTTCATCCATCCACCAACTGATAAACCATCATCATCTGCCTAGCTTTTTCTCAACTATGTTGGGTTTGGATTCTAGTCTTACCGAATACAGTGAAATACCAGTCTTTTACATGGAGCGACTGCCTATGTGGGCCGATGACCTTGTGAAGGCCGCAGGAATCCGCTGGATGCGGGTAGCATAAAACCTATCGAAGTGGCGTAGCTTGGGGGAGGCCTACGTCCAGCAGTGAACGTCTTTCACCTGAAATAATGATGATAATGGCTGCCTATAGGATCTCTACGACCCAGCAACTGGAGAACTCGATACCCTTTGTAAGACTGATTGTCAGACTTTCGGGCTTCTGACGAACCGTAACAACTGTCAAATATCCAACAATGACAGCCGGGCCCAACTGCTTAACGTGCTTTTCGAGGCACGGAGGGGTCTTGGTACATATGTAAAAAAGTTCACCCATCCGCGCGCAAGCGTAGCTTAACCTGGTAGATCGACTCGTGCGGCTTTTATAACTTAGCCATAAGAAATCAAAATCAAAAGTCATTTAACAAAACATACATTAAATTATTTGCCAGATGTCAGGTAGCACACGCCAATATACGAACAAAACATTGAAAACTAAACTCAAGCTGAAAGACATCTGCCGGGGTCGCGTGATTGTTCGAAAGAGATACCGTGACCCTGGTACATGGGCAACTGAAGGAACACGGGTGGGTTTTAGTCAGTAAAAGTCTGACACGCCCTCCCGCTCCGCCCAGAGCGGGAGAAGTCATTTGATGATTTCCCATCCAAAAAAAAAAAACTGAAAGATATAATACAAAACAAAATCGTGAACAGATAAACTTTAAATGATTAATTGTTACTGCTCTTTTGTCATTAAAAAAGTATCCACTTCAGATCTCATTAAATAACAGAACCAATAATGACCAAATCACCTTCCACGAGCCACAATCTCCACAGAACTAACAGTATCCACAAAAAAGGCGGTCCAACAAATGAGTGGAGGTAATGAAATATTCCGAGCGCGTCTGTTGGAAAGGCATATTTGTTCGGTCCTTAATTAAGTGGAGTATCATTGCGCTGTTTGCTGAGCACACAGGGTAAACGATGAGTGCGGTGTGCGGTAGCCGTCGGAGCTACGATCGTTTGGATACGGGCAGGGGATTGGCTTTTGTGAATCACAATTTCGTGCTATAAAACGATTGATCCATACGTCATGTTCGTGAACGGGTGCCGTCAGTGGGGACTCGTCATCTCTTAGCTGCCACGGTTTTCATTTCTGAACTGTTTTTAGGGTTCCGCGCCTCAAAAGGAAAAAGCGAAACCCTTATAGGATCACTTTGTTGTCCGTCCGTCCGTCCGTCCGTCCGTCCGTCTGTCCAGACCCTTTTTCTCAGGAACGCGTGGAGGTATCAAGCTGAAATTTATATCAAATACTCAAGTCTGCTGTCCCTTGGAGCTGTGAAAAAATCAAACCTCTAAGCTAACGCAATCAAAAGATATAGCCGTTTATGCCGCAAATTTCAGCAAATTTTCGAAACTCGCAAGGGAATCAAAACCTATAGGGTACTTCCAGTCGATCTAGAATTTTGAAATTTGGTACGAAGCAACGTCTTATAGCACAGATAAAGGAAAAATTGCGAAAACGGTAAATTTTTAGTTACATCCGGTAATAAAAATATTTAAAAAAAATTAAAACTTTATACCTACAGGTTTGTACGGAACCCTCGGTGCGCGAGTCCGACTCGCACTTGGCCGGTTTTTTTTCTCTTACGGACGCTTTTAATGTGTACATCTTTTTACATCGTTCTCACATGTATAAATTCAACATGAATGAAGAAACTAATTTTTTGTTGCAATATTTTATGTGTCGTTACGGGTCGTCAGAAGTCCGAAAAACTGACAGCCTTACCAAGGATATATCATGATAAGTAGATCGCCATGCCATGTCTGTTCGGTGGTGCTTGAATACGTCATGGTTAAATTTCTGTGAAATCGAAATTCTTTCACTATTTCGGAAAATTTGATTTTATGCAGAGATCATTTTTTTCACAATTTATTATGTAGCACATTGGCGTTTTTCAACTCATGTTTGTATGTTCCTTTGTCTTGATAAAAGACATTGTGTCTTTCTACATGCAGTTTTCGTTCTGAACCGTTGAGTTCCCACCTTTTTTTGGGACTAATAAAGTGTTTTTTCATTTCGGTGGAAAGAAATAATATGCACAACATAAAGGAAGAGTACTTATCTATTTTTACTTTTCGCAATAAAGACACACTTTATTGTTACGTTACACAACATAAAAAAAAAATGTTTTGAAGATATCTTTCTTCCTATCTTTCTCCCTTATTTTTTTTTGGTTTTGTTTCTTTCGCCTCTCCACTCTACATTTATTAGGAAGAAAAAGCCAGTAACAGAAATTCGTAAGTACAGTATTTTAGCTTACTTAAAGCTTGGAATATACATTGTTTATTTTATTTTCTTACAGCCAGGTTATAGATAGGTTAACAATACTGAAAGAAGGCCAATTATAAGATTTCACTGATAAAATTAGGAAACAACAAGAGACAGTAAACGTAATAAATAAAATAAATGAATAAATAAATATTCCACAACTATCACACAACGCCATCTAGTCCCAAGCTAAGCAGAGCTTGTGTTATGGGTACTAGACAACTGATAAACGTACTTATATATTTCTAAATACATACATATTATAGATAAATTACACCCAGACACAGAACAAATGATCGTGCTCATCACACAAACATTTGTCCTGGGTGGGAATCGAACCCACGACCTCCGGCATAGCAGTCAGGGTCACTAACCACTAGACCAACAGGCCTGTCGAATGTAAGAAGTAAAAGAACTCGGAGCGAATAAAAGTACAAAATGAGAACTGTCAGAGATCTTCGAAGAAGCGGTTGCATTGTGTTTTTATTAGATTGGTGATACTGGTGATGAATAAATCACTATCACCAACACTCTGGAAAATCGAGTTGTAATTAGCTAGGTCTTATCATATAACAGTTGTGCCTATAAATACACCGTACAGAGGGAATATAAAGTGTTCGATGATTCCTGAAGGTAAAGGATGGAACACGTAGCCCAATTTTGCCCAACAGTTCATAAGAATCGATTGAAACATTAACTATATTGAACAAAAATGACATGCCACCTAGTACTACAAGAGCATGCTACTTTCGAGTAAATGCTACTTAGAAGCATTCAACTCTCATGTGTATACGAAAAGAGTTTGAATATTTCACAGGCACAGAAAGCATGTTAGGCTAACCATACTTTTTAGTGGCATGTGTATTCCAGGCTTTATTGGTGTCATGGATTCGAAAGTACACAAACGAAAAAGAGGATCAAAGGTACTGAGTACGGGTAATTTTTGAGTATTTTATACAGGGTGTTCAGTAAATAGCACGACATACTGCAGGGGGTGATAGCTTGGGTCACTACCTATCAATACAACACAATATATGTTCAGCAAAATCTTACGGATTTACAGTTTTACAAAATTTTCCGAAATACCGAAAAATCTCTACCTTGAAACAGATTTTTAAACATCTCGTAATGAAAAAATCCTTTTCTAGTACTTTTTTTTACACCAAATTATTCGTGAATAGTTACTTTACTCATTGATAAGTCTTTTTTCTATCAAAGACAAGAATGTTTTCAAGAAATACTATTTTTTGTTTAAATTTGCACAGAACTATTTTCTTATCACTTAAGTTTAACCTACAGTGGTGAAAAAAAAATAAGTAAGATTTTGCTGAACATATATTGTGTTGTATTGATAGGTAGTGACCCAAGCTATCACCCCCTGCAGTATGTCGTGCTATTTACTGGACACCCTGTATATGACCTACGTAAATGTCCTGCAGATTTGGTATCATCTTGTGACGGGTCGATGAGCTCCATAAAATAGGATTGAGCTCCACGATGACTGATACATACGTGCCGTCTGTTGAGACAGGTCAGCTCAAAGCTGCAATTGCTCTTTCTTCAAAAAGCCCTCCCAGACGGAATGGCCCTGCATTGTTAAACTTACATAAAATTCTAATAATATAATTTTTGAACTTTAAAAGAGACCATGACCTCTGAGATTCGGCATTTCTTCTCAAGGAATAGTCAGCTAAGAAATGCCGACGCCATCTAGTTTTTCATTTCAACTAAAGCGCCACATCCATCCTCCCAAAATCTTCTTAAGCATCGCTGCTAGGTACATAAAGTACTCGTGGCATCGTTTCACGTTACTCGGAGCTACTGGGCTCTTCGCGAGCCGCTCAACGCATGCTCTTTGATATGGAACCGCTTGTTTGTACTGATATTCAACCGCATGCCGATCATTGTGAGTTATCTGTCTTTGTGTTGTTTCGTAATTTTTTGTAGAGAATATGAATGAGGTTCCGATTGATTGCGTTTGGCGTGTTGATTCTTGAATGGTTGATAGATTTTTTGAACTTTGCAATGACGCGTAGAGGTCAAAAAATAGGATTTAGCTTTATAAATGAGTTTTTTTCTTCTACACTTGTTCCTTACTTCTTATACTCCTGGTGACTTTAGAGTTAAAAAATAGTTCATAAGGTAGGGTTCATATTAGTATGAACCCTACCTTATGAACTATTTTTTTTCTAGTTTAACATAACGATCTAATTAGTCTAAGGAGTACAAGGTCCGCTATCGATAGCGGTAAAAGCCTCCTCCAGCTGTTTACAAGTTGTTCTGTCTCTGGCAGTTCTCCATATTTTGCCTGCTATCTTTGTGATGTCGTTTATATGCAGAAGAATGGACAAGAAACTCCATCGACACTCATAACATTAATTTTCAATGCTAGTAAATGGTTAAAATTTCTATTGCTTTTCTTGTTCAGTTTTACCGTCCCTGCTGCTTACAATAAATAGGAAAGATCTAATAATGCAACATCCCCTTCGTTGCCAAAACAAACTGGACGTTTACAATATTAACCCTATAATGCTCATAGACTAATTTACAGTCACGTGTCGGTATTGTGATGTCTTGCCTCAATAAATATTGACTGTCACGTGAAGTGATAGGAGGACTAATATTGCTGTTACAGAAGAAATAGTTACTACTGCATTGTGTGTTTGAATAGGAAATATGCGTGTCATTTTTGTGTTCGTTATTTTACATCGCCATAAGATAGTTAAAAAACATCGTCAAAAAAGCAATTGAAAATACTTAAAAAAAAAGTTAAAAATAGCCAACCGACAACTTAAACTCTCTTTATTTTGGCACGCTTGTTGCGAGTTGCGACGTCACAGTTGCAGTTTATGAGTCATTGACAACAGACATTGATATTTATAACAATTATAATTTAAAATTTAAAAAAATTTTGAACTTGCCACAGTTTTATTGCATCTTTTAAATATTATTTCCTTGCTCGAAAAGACATTGTAATGAAAGATATAGATGGAAGCATAAAACAGTTTATTAAAGAGAATATTTAACCCTTATTTCAAACACATACCTTATTACCATTCAGAATATTTAACGGTTTGACGTAAGTTTTGCGTAAAGCTTTTTAATCATTTACAATGAGCCTGTATTGTCTCACTGCAGGGCAAAAGCTTCTTTTTCCTTTTTCCACTCAACTATATCCTGAACCAATAAGGACCAATGCCTCATGTAGACGTCGGTTTCCTCCAGCCATCTACGCCTGGGTCTTCCGCGATGTCGTTTGATGTTTTCAGGGACCCATGTTGTGGTGGTCTTAGCCCACAATGCATCCAACATGCGGCAAACGTGGACAAGGCAATGTAAAGGTATTTACATTTTGTAAATCTTTGAATATAATAAAAAATCTTAAATTAACTGAGAGACAACGTGCAGCCTAAACCTCTGGCTCTTGAAGCTAGAATTTTTGCACAAGAGTGTATGAGGAAGGAGAGCACTGGAAGGGTTCTTTTAAAAATTCATCCCCAAAGAACATACGACGTGAAAATTTGGATGAAAGTTCCTCTATAAAGAGGCTGGGAAAGCCCATCCGGCGCACGGATGGTCTTTTAATAAGTCCGAATAATGCTAACCCTATAACGCTTGCAGATAATCGCAAGTATCACGAAGTCGCGTGTCAGTATTGTGTATGTCCCGCTTCGATAAATATTGACGGTCACGCGTTGTGACACGATGTGACAAGCGGTGACGGGGCACGCGTCAGTGGCCATTTAGCTAATTGTTGATAATACGTATCTGTAGTTTGACGGTTTTGGTTTGATGGTGATGCGCCGCTTTTAATTTCATCATATCTTGGAGATTTTGGGGTAGATCAATTTCTTAGAAATTGAGCCCTTGTTTTTTTGGTTGCCTTTGCCAGAGCTACGGTACCTTTTCGAACTGTTTTGACCCTGACAGTTAGAAAAAGACCCCTGTGAGATTTAAAATTGGATCGGATTCGAAAACAGTTTTTAAACAGCTATAAATTTAAAGAAAACATCAACACGTTAAGCCGTTGGTCCCATCTGTCATTCTTGGATCTTTGATAGTCATTACGGGTCATCACAAGCCCGAAAGTCTTGTCAACCAGTCTTACCAAGGGGTATAATAATACCCAGTAACTGGATTGTGGACGCCAAATAGGTCGTCGTTTCATGTAAAATACTGGCATTCAGCTGCATCCGGTGAGATTGGGAGCCGAACCCAACATAGTTGAGAAAGGGCAGGCACATGATGATGATGCTAGAAGACAACATGACAATTATATTATAAAGGAGAATCAGAATTGAATTTTAGTATTAAACTGGTTGAAACGTTCGCAATACTAAACAATAAAAAAAGTGGCTTGAAACTTGGCCATGCGAGTGCTAATCATTCTTGATAACACAGAATCGGCACATAATCAGATATTTGAAGGAAAACTTCATATAAAATTGAGATCAGACATCAAATTATATAATCAACATTCTCCTGCTGTTATCCCAATTTATTTTGAGGTCGACGCTACATGTCTTTTTCTTCCACACTTCTCTATTATTCGTCATCTCAGTAGTCACCCCCTTTCTTTTTATATCATAATGCAGCAAACTATATAATCTTCCTTATAAATTCCAGTACATACTCCACGCCACGTGCTGCTACCCTCAAATCCCCTGACAATAGTTTGAACAAATTGTTTGCCTTGCATTACTATAGTAATTGTTTACCGAGTGCAGTCTCTTCTGTCAATAGTTAGACCTCCTTGTCTCATGTTTAAAGCCACAGAGCTCGGAATCGCGAAAGTGAAACGGCGCATATGTTCGATCATCATCACTATTCATAGTGTACAGTATCTATACGTCATTACTCATTAGAGTCGTAGTGAGAGTAGGGCTCGAAATGCTGGTATTATTGGGAACCGGTACAGTTGGCCTTGGTGTGATACCGGTACCAGAGCAGTATCCGTCTGCCAGGGTCGCGAGATTTCTGCGAAAGGGTTACCGTGACCCTGGCAACTGAAGGAACCCGGGTGGGTTTTAATCAGTAAAAGTCTGATTTGCCCTCCCGTTTCGCCCGGAGCGGGAGAAGTCATTTGATGATTTCCCGCCCAAAAAAAAGGAGCAGTATCTGTACTATTCATCATAATTAGCCTATAATGTTCCCACTGCTGGGACAGGTCTCCAATCTTCGAGAGGGAGTGGGCTGTAATCTATCAGGCGGGCCCAGTGCGGGTTTAGTACCCTGTACAATTGGCATTTCTAATAAGTAGCGGTATCAAAATCGGTACCTGCAAATATTTCCGTAAGTTAGAATGACAAGGCAGATCTAGTAAGTAGGATTGTTAATTGGCATTTGAAAAAACTTCAAGGTTGAAAACCGTACGAGGTTCCTCGTAAAAATATGAGATTTGTAGTACGCGCTGGGTAGCTTGATAGCGCGGAGTACCGACCGAATGGGCTAATTTTAACGAAGATATCATTGTTATTTTGACAAAGTTGTTACAAACAGCACCTCAACAGCAACCTTATTTTTATAGCAGTAAAGATTCCTGTGATTTTGAGAGTCATGATTTTGAGGGTCATCAGGGTTTACTCATCTGGAACCGATACACAGGTAGGTACTGTAATAGCCTGGCAGGGTCCCGACATTGTTCAAACGAGATACCGTGGCTCTGGCATATGGGTAACTGAAGGAAAACGGGCGGGTTTTAGTCAGTAAAAGTCTGACATGCCCTCCCGCTCCGCCCAGAGAGGGAGAAGTCATTTGATGATTTCCCATCCAAAAAAAAGAGTACTGGTACAGACCTTGTTCTTTTGGTATCACTTCCATCCAAGCTCCATCCAAGCCCCTGAGTGCGAGTGAACAGTGACAGGCATGGTATGGAAAGTGTCAACAATGCCGCCTCTAGACGACTCTGTGATCTGTGTTTTCTCTTCCGGGAATGTTGAGAAAATCCGTTCTCTGTTGTTTGTTTTTAATTAGATGTTTGTAACATTGACATGATTGAGATGTTTGGACCGAAATAATGTTGTATAGAAGTTAGGATTAATTAGGTTACTCTCACTGCATCAGAGTTTAACTGCCTGACGGAATCTGGGTCCGAGAAATCTGGAAGCCTTCAAGACTTTTGTCATCATCATCATTTTGCCGAAAGTCGTTCACTGCTAGACATAGGCCTCAATTTGGGGGGTTTGCCATAATCACTACGCTTGGCAGGCGGGTTGGCAATCGCAATGTGGTGGTAAAATGCATAGAGAACGTTGCTGCCCATTCCCTAGTAAGTCCCTTAGTCGCCGCTTACGACACCTGCGGGAAGAAATGAGGTAATAGGTTGCTTCTAGGTAAGCGTCACACTATTGTTGACCGTAACAGCTTTTATCATCAGGTGAAATAGTGGTTGGCGAACCTGGGCCTATCTATACTAATATTATAAAGCTGAAGAGTTTGTTTGGTTGAACGCGGTAATCTCGGGGAGTTTTTGAGTTTTTTTTCTTTTTAAAGTCTTTTGGGCTTCTAACGACCCGTAACGATTGTCAAAGATCTACAAATGACAGCCGGGACCAAAAGCTTAACGTGCTTTCCGAGGCACGGAAGAGTCTTAGTTTGTAAAGATGGTAACCCATGCCCCGTAGTAAGCTTAGCGTACCCTGATTCGTGGACCCGAGCGAAACCCCTCGACCGTTTGTAAAACATCAACGAAATAAAAACAACCATCAATTTAATGTCAGCTGGGCGGTCGCCAATACATAACAAAAAAAAAACTACACACATTTGTATGCCTCTCTATAAACAACCACAATTTTCGCTAACTCAACGCTACCCCTTGAGGGAAAACGATGATACTTTAGTTTACACAAGTGATACCCTTAAAATAAACATTTACATCTACCCTCATTTATGTAGAATGTACGCTCGTTAAGACGCCACGTGTCGCACTGTGTACTTAATCACTTGAAATTGTGCCAATCGTGGGTGTGTGCGAATAATTGCTGAATTTAATTTCTGTTCGTATTTCAATGGGTCTTTGAGTTAATCTGATAGTGTATTTTTGTCGTTTTTGATACACTTCATTATTGTCTGTCAGTGGTTGGGACAACAGTTAAAAAAAAAAAAAACCATTTAACATCAACAGCCCTAGCTAATGTGTGCTCAATTTTGAGATCAATAAAACTACAAATATTTGGAAAAGGAAATCATCAAAAATCAAAAAAATCGCCTTAAATGGGTACGCCCATGCTATCATATCTAACCCAATCATATCTATCTATTCCAAACGTGCACGTATTTCTGGAGATGTCGATTCACCCACAAATAAATCAGCTTGGTGCGCGTAGCCTACAGAAAAATAAATTATGTTTTAAAAGTCTCGACTAAAAATCCCCTGACTGATTTTGGCAAACTTGTTAGTGACAGCAGTCCAACAGCAACCTTATTGTTATGAGTACAAAGATCAATGTGATTTTGACGGACATGCAACATCATAGGTAAACTTACTATGATATAACTCAAGTACCAATATATTTTTCTATACGTCAACATTTGCTTTAAATCATCAAATTGCCATAAACAAAAACTTGCAAACACATTTTATTCATGCTCTTCCGCAACCCCCTAACAATAGACTTGAAACCCGAGCCCTCCCTAAAAGCGTACCGTATTAATGTTTATATAGCCATCCACTGCTGGTCGTGCTTCTCTAATGGCCGGTCCCTCGAGGTGTAGCCGCGTAATCGATACCGCGGCCCACTGTTAATGGATTAGGTGCCGCACCTATAGACGTGATTTTTGAAATTGTGTATTGAATTTGTTTTGGTCATGTTTTTGGGAGATTTGGCAGTTTGCGTCGATAATAATTGAATGAGGTTCTTAGCATTCCTCATAATTAGCCTTTATAATTTCCACTGCTTTCTGAAGAACATCACAAATACGTTCACTATTTCATATATCATCTCCAATGGCCGATTCCTCGAGGCGTTCACACGAATTGATACCGACTGTCAATGCATGTCCTGGTGTGATTTTTTAAATTGTGTATTTGGTTTGTTTTGGTCTTGATTTGGGTATGTTGGCAGTTTTTTTCGTTTGTCATTGAATGCGTTATTGAAAAGCGCCTAACATAAGCAACTTTTGTGGATGCCTTACTTACTTTTCATCGATAAATTTCGAGGACCCGTCTTTATTTTTTCTGGCCTATAATTTCTCGTGTTGTATTTAAAGATAACGCTTGCCACTGCTTACTGAACTGTTTCTGAAACGGTATATCATATCATTGTCGAACTCTTTGGATGTAAATTGGACATAATTATCTGGAATCTGGTCCTTTGTACAAAATATCTTAAACTAGTTTCTTCTTCTCCTACTCAATCTAAATAGACAATGTTGGATAAAGACCAGTCCATAAGCATAATTTCTACGGTCTCCGTCACATATTTATTCAGGCCTTGGGCCAGTTACAAATCATAATATTGTATCACTGAAACAAATAAGTACGAGTATCTAAAAAGTAAATAAGAATGCGTTCGTCCTCATTCCTACTAACACAAAAACACTAGTGATTTATTAATTAACTCTCTCTTTTCAATCCACTCACCCTCCCCCCATGTCCCGGCGGACTCAAAACTTTGATGTCCGCAAACGATGCGCCCTGGGACTACTGTTTGTGATGCTTCGGTACTAGATAAACATCATTATTAGTTTATTACGCACATGGGCTCGGTTTTGAGGATTATTTGTGGTTTTTGTATTATTTAGCACATAATATTTCAAAGTTGTTATCATCTGTCTAAATTTTCTGACTTGTTTAGATATGGACATGTAGAGTTCAAATACTTGGATTTTGATCATACGAATATTTGTAGGTTGTCCGACTTTGGATTTTCTGACTGCCCTTGTTTGTGATATTCCTAGCTTAGACTTGTAGTCCAACATTCGGTTTTAGTACATTCCATATTATATTCCATAGTTGTACCATGTGGTGCCGGACGTAAAGAATAACACCACCCCATTTCTTCCCGTGGGTGTCGTAAAAGACGACTAAGGGACTTACTAGAGAATGGGCAGCAGCGTTCTCTATGCATTTTACCACCATACTGCGATCGCCAACCCGCCTGCCAAGCGTGGCGATTATGGCAAAGCCCCCCAAATTGGGGGAGGCCTAAGTCCAGCAGTGGACGTCTTACTGCTGAAATGATGATGATGATGACATTCCATATTTGTGATATTCTTTGGTTAGACTAGTTGTCCGACTTTCGGTTCTCTGATTTCCCACATTTGTGATATTCTTAGGTTAAATTGGTTTCCGGCTTTCTGACTTCCTTTAGCGTAACTTGCTATAAGCCATAGTGAACTCTGTATTGTAAAAAATGGTCACCCAGCCATTGACTAGCCGCAGCAAGAGTAGCTTAACTTTACAGATCATTGTCTCCTCGCAGCTGTTGTTATGTAACCACGAGTCCCTTAAAACCGCAAACGATGCGCCCCGGGACTACTGTTTGTGATGCTTCGGTCTAAGATAAACATCATTAATAGTTTATTACGCACATGGGTTGGTTTTGCGGATGATTGACGGTTTTTGTGTGAAAAAGATAATAAGTTATTGTGGTGTAAATCAAATAGGCTTTTTGACTGATCTGGTTTTCATTAAGCATTATGTATGTCGAAGAAATTTCAAGAGTACTCTAAACAAATCATAGAAATAATATAAATTAGCTTTAGCACCGGTCAGCATATTATACATATATGGTAAGCTTTGTTCTTGAATCACTCTGTCTATTGATGAAAACCACAATAAAACCCGTTGCGTAGTTTAAAAGATCAAAGCGTATTGACGCGGGAAGCGACTTTGTTTTATACCATGTAAAGAAGATGTACTATTTCGTTAGAATCATTTGAAATAAACGTTTTGTTATTATTGATTACTACCTCGTTTTCGCTTCTCACAAAGTCTTTGAGTTGTAGTAATATTTGTTTACTAACTCATACGCTAAGACTGATTGCTCCATGTTTAGGTTAACCCACCAACACGAGATTAAAGAGTAGATTCATTTATAAGGGACTTAATAAAGCATCTAAAAAAATAAAAAACTACAAAAGATATACCAACAGACATAAACCCGCCTTCTTTCCATGGGGATACGCAAAACGCCACCTGATACGATCCTTACATACAACGAATATCTAAGGATCTAACAGGTGGCGTTGCCTCGTTTAATTTCATACATGTGGTCAGTTGCCACTACTATGTACAGTCGGTTCCCTGCATTACCTGACCCACAGCACAGAATATTATGAGGAAGAAGGGTCAGATAATGCAGGGAACCGACTGTACCTGATCTTCCTGAAGAAAAGCACCACCAATAAGGTCACTATATGTCCTCTCCGCGTTCCCAAGCCGTCTGCCTTCTAAATATCTTTAGTCGACCTTCAATCATCCGAAAAAATACTAAAACATCATCTTACTTATAAGTGTTTTTGCCTTTAATCAGTGACAAGTTCGGCGTGAGAGTTCTTGTGTATCGTTTTAGTATTCGGCCTATGTCTTGCGAATTCACCTCAATCACGTCCAACCTTCGCCAAGATTCACTTACAAACTTTCCACTAGTCAATCTCAGTCCGACCACTCTTTTATTATGGACCCTCAAACTTCTTTGTAGCGTGTCCAGAGCACATCTGCCAGGACTGTAGTAACTCAATCAGTGCTCGCGTGACCTCTGCACTTACCGCACGGATTGGACGCTCGCTGGCTTGATGGTCGTCCCTCGTTTGACTTGGGTGTTTTAGTCATGGATCGTGGGTTTGTTTTGAGGGTATAGTGGGTGATTTTAAGAGGGAATCTAGTTGGAAATCAAAGTTTGGGTAAAAGGAATTAGGCACCGACTATTTTGCTTAAGTGTTGATGTCTTGTAGATAGAGAGAGATAAATTTAGTTGTCTTGGCAGTTTAAAAGTTTCTGCTAATGATTTATTTGAAATTAATGTTTTGAGTTGTATTAGTCTGAGGGTAGATGCTCCCTATGTGCTAATCCACTACATAAACTTCGTGCCACATTTAATCCAAATTCGTTGAGTCGTTTTTGCGTGAAAGAGTATCCAATATCCATTCATCCTCACAAACTTTCAAATTATAATATTTGTAGAATAGGAAGTAAGATATAATTTCTGAGTTCTTCTTCTTCTTAGCGTGTCGATAGCAATCTAAATAGAGTTAGCCCAGAATTTGGCTACGAGCTTAGCATTTTCAGTAGCGTTCATCAACTCTTGTGGCGTGCAAACAACACGACAAAATCAAAATTTCTCAAAATCAAAAGTCATTTATTCAAACTAGGCCGAGAGTCAGCACTTTTTGAACGTCAAAGTTACATAAGACAGTCCCCCCAAAACGCCCGCCCTTCGACACTTCCTAGTGCTTTAGCTGGGAAGAAAAAGTGGCGGAACAAACACTATACTGGACAAGATATCCTTTGCGGGCGGCAATTCAGAAATGAGTTGCCGCCCAGAGTCTGGAATTGTGCCCGGACGACGGCAATAGGCTCGCTTCCTATTACATGGGGCTAAAACAACTGGCGAAATGTGGTGTACTAAGTACATCTCTGCCTAACTCTTTGGGGATTACATGCCAGATTTTATGTTTATGTTATGTATTGTCTTTGTCAACAGGACGCCTTCGGCGAAGGTGGTTGGCCACTAGAGTTCAGAGCAGCTGTCGCCAGACTCCTGTCACAGCATGCGCCCAATGATAAGGAAGCTCCAAGGACGTCTATTTTGCGTTAGTACACAGAATAAATATCAATGCGTCGTGGGAAAATAAAAACCTAAAGGGAAAGGCGAACATTGATGTATAAATGTCAATTTACAACATGTCCTGGAATTAACGCACACCAACAAACACCACAACTAGACACATAAGGTTTCATCATTTCAGCCGCAAAACGTCCACTCTACTGGACATAGAACTCCCCCAATTTGGGGGTCTTTACCTTAATCGCCACGCTTAGCAGAAGGGTTGGCGATCGCACTATCGAGAACGCTACTGCCCATTCTCTAGGAAGTCCCTTAGTCGCCTCTTACGACACCCACGGGAAGAAATGGGAATGTTTACAATTATGTATAAAACATAATTTATTTTGTATAGCTCGATTGTGGAAGAAAAATGTGGTCACATAACAAATCTACGCACACACCTAGTCTTACCCGTATATGAGTCTAGTGTAGTAGGTACTTCGTTCATTTGTGATAAACACTGCACAGCGGAAGTGTGACTAAATCGTAATTTTAATTATATTTTGGGATAAAAAATATGCTATAAGTCATAACGCATAAATAAATAATCTGACAAGAAACGATTTTAACAAACTAGTTTCATAATGTGCATTAATTCTGTTTCAAATTGTATTTGTAGATATTGATTCATTTCTGCTCATAGAAGACAATCATTTTTTTTAAAGATCAACCTAAATCAGTGTTCAGAATAGTTTTACCAGCTTCATATATTTAAATCTCTTGCTTACCACAAATTACCTTTTTCAAAAAGCTTGTTAATTACAATAACTTTATGTTTATCTTTAGGTCTGAGCAACCAGCGCCTCGACCAGACTCTCTCAGAGACTATGGTGTTGGACCTGATCGTACTAGTCGGATACGTTGTCGTCAACAATCCGCAACTCCAGGTAAGTTCTATCTCTAAATTTTTTGCGTCAACTAGATTCATTACTTGTAGCTTTTAAATATTTCGTCCTCTAAAAAAACTGAAGCTTTTTACTCACTTCTGCAGTCAGATACTACTATTATTCTCTTACACGATAGATCACAGATACTAAAGGATTCAATATAAAAGCAAGAGTTTTAAATTGCCAGCATTCAGACAGAAATATTACCGAAGTTAACGAAAAATGTTAGACGAAAGTCGAACATGAATGAAGTAAAAGGAATGTGTAAATATCATAGCATGTGGCTTTCTGTGGTTTCTATACACGACGTTGAAAAATGCATGAGCTAAATGTATGTAAAAATAAATAATAGTTTAAAAAAACTAAAAAACACGCTTCCATTGAAAACCAAAATAAAAAGTACAAAATAATGGAAAAAAAGCGTGGGGTGCTTTTTAAGGTATTTTTTTATTGATATCAGGCACCCCACGTTTTTTTTCCATTATTTTGTACTTTTTATTTTGGTTTAAATGGAAGCGTGTTTTTTAGTTTTTTAAACTATTATTTATTTTCTATTTTTTAGGGTGTTTCGAATTTTGAGACGTATGTCAGCGTAGTTTGTGACGTATGTCAGCGTAGTTTTCGAAGACAGTTTTTTTTGCTGTCCTGGTTACCCTAGCAAGGATAATGGCACAAATTAGTTTGTGACGTATGTCAGCGTAGTTTTCGAAGACAGATTTTTTGCTGTCCTGGTAACCCTGGCAAGGATAATGGCACAAATTTATGAAATTATTGCATTGTCATCGGTCCTTGACAGGTGTGCAAAGTTTGAATGAAATCTGGTCGTTTAAAGTGGGTCAAAATCGCGCTATAAGTCGGTTACAAACAAATATACAAACATACTAACATACAAACATACAAGTGAAGCTAATATAAAGCGTGTAATATAATCCTTTTTTTTTTTTGTTGTGGCGCAGTCGGGCTGAAAGGCGATCCAATGATTATCCTTTCTGATAATACCTAATAGTCTTGACCTCTCAAGATATTCCAACGTCTTAGTAACTTGGTCTGTCCGTTTTATTTGCCCGTTCCCATGCGGGTGACACCTGCGCTAAACACGTGTTCCACCCCATCGGGTAACCGTATTAACTATTAGCATGTTGACATGGTCGACTTAATTGATTCCTTGGACTATCCCTTATTGTTTTATGTTGTTGGCTTCTTGAGATATTATCAGTATGTAGTTAAGACATTTGGTGGGAATTATTGAATGTATGTGCAGGAGTTTCGATATTTAAACGCGCTCCCTAACCGGGAGCATTAATTCAAATAATTTAATTACTCTTCACAATTAACTATACGTCTACACTACCTATTTAATTATACGTCTTAACCCATTCTGCTGGTTTCAATTATTTCTCTACACACCCGAGCAGGTCACGGTCTGCACAGTCTACTTGCAAAGCCCGTTACTGTGGAATCTTGAATCATTGTTACATTACAGATAAATGTTTCCGGTAAGAGAGCGCCTTTATAAAAATATTGATTCTCATCCAACGTTTCGATGATTATTTTATTTCAAAAGTTTGTGTTAAGACAAGTAAGTTGTAGAATGAAGCGCTACTAGTATGTTTAATATAATAAAAAAAAACTGTAGTCCAATTCTTTGTGAAAATACTGAAAATTGGAATACTAGTACATTTCCCGATGACAGCATTCATAATCCTCTGACGGTTCAAATTACTTAATTTGAGAAAAGCGCAGCTAATTTTGTTCTTGAAAAAAAAAAAAAACTTTCTCTTTGCCTAACCAAAACCTTCGACACTATAACTCACTTAAATTTTCCAAACACATTATTACCGCACTCAGCTCCTTTTAAATTATTCCACCAGCTCATTACAGCACTTTTACCGCGTTTTACCCAGTTTTATCGTTCCTTAGTTCTCACGGACACAGGTGTCCAAGCTACTTCGGACTCACTTGCTCAAGGAAGTGTACTAGGCCCATTACTAAAATTTATGCGAGGGAGTTTTTTTACTTGGGCATAATTGATTTTATGAGTTTGCTGAAGAAGAAAGTTTTTATTGTAGTTTGTCATATTAGTAGGTTGGTTAGGAAACTTACATAGATTTATGTATTAAGGCTAAAACTTACCTACTATAAAAACAAAAAGAATATTGAATTGCAATAAATGCGATAAGACAGTACAGGCTAGGAGCCGCCGGAGTAGTAGGCTTTACTGAGTGTTAATCAAAAATGAAAATGTACGTTTTAGTCTCACGCTTTTTAAAAGCATTATATCCAGGCATTTTATTTACCTGTGCTTTCGTTGTTCTGGTGCAAATTATTGTCAATTTTCACTGAACACTACGTAATACTGAAATGAACGCCCGAACAAAAGCACACAGTTGGATTTTTTACTCTCGGCTCAACGCCAAAGTTGTAAATTTAGCAGCGCGCAAGATCACGCGACAATCGGTAAATTTACAAGCTCGTCACCCAACATGGCTAAAATAATTAAGCCTGCTAGCCCAATGAGAGATACCCATAAATTAAAAATTAGGAAGGGCCCAGGTGCAAGTCTGTGTCATTTGTTCTACCAAGTGCCTTTCGTCCATTACCGGTGTCGCCGTTACAGTGAATTGTTGATGTCACATTGTCCTTTATTGACTTGATGGCTTTTTGTCTTTTGGAGGGTAGGTTGTTAATTTGTAGTGATGTGTTTTGTCTACTATTGAATAGGATTTGAATTTTTTGGTGTGTTATTTTGCTTGGTTCGTAACATTAATACAGTACCCTCCAAAAGTTAGTTGAAATGATCAATAATGTAATAAATGTGAGGAAATTATAATAAAACTAAATAAAATCATGGTTTCAAGAACTATTAAAATATAATCAATTTAGAATATTTCTATCAATAAGAGAACCTTAACAACTTTAATAATTATGATTTATGTCATGTTTATGTAGATAAACACTGAAATCATGGTGCCAAAAGTTAGTTGAAATTGTTGAAAAATTATTTTAAGGATTGTGCCTTTGCCAATGTCTTAACTTTTAATATTTTGTATGATCGCCATTATTTTGTAGAACTGCTTTAAGTCATCTAGGCATTGATTCTACAAGATTTTGTAATGTTTTGACCGGTAGAGTCGACCATGTTTGAAGAATTTTATTTCTATACAAATTCCTGTTGCGTCTTATGGAAACAGGGATCCAGCGGTCTAATTCCTCCCACAATTGTTTAATGGGGTTAAGGTCAGGTGACATTGAAGGCCATTCCAAAGAGTCCACTTCGTTATCTTCAAAATATTTTTTAGTTACCCATGCTGTATGCTTCTAATCGTTGTGTTGTGTTTCAGCAGATCGTTTTAAATTGTCATTGAAAACAAAATGAATTTCGGGGAATTTCCTACTGTATGTATTAGAATAGTGTATCCGAACATAAATCGTAAACAGTTCATTCATTGAAACTGCATATTTTGAAAATTATGTAACATCATTGATAAGGTGAATTAATTTCAACTAACTTTTGGAGGGTACTGTATGTAGCCAGTGATTTCAGATTTTGATATGATTTTGTTTCATGGACAAAATGAATAAATAAGTGGTTTTTCATTCAACGCCCAATTATTCTTATTGATGTAATTTGTTGAACAAACAACCCGCCACAGCCAACATACAAATTGTGTAACACACTGTTAATCACTATCTGAACTTTTTTGAAAGATGCTGCTAATCCATTGCTACAAATTTTCGAAAAATTCGTCTACTCAACAGCATAAATAACGTAATGAATGTTGGTAAACTGTCAAAGTTAAGCGCGCTCCAGCTGTTAGTGTGTTACGCAATTATCCCACAGATCTCGATGAATTTGCAAAACATATCACTTTGTGATATCGACTCATTGATATTACTGTGACTGTTTTAACTTGGATACTGGTTTTTGGCTACCTTGTACATGTGCATTTTTCTTTTTTGTTACTATTTTATATTGTGCGTTTTGTTTGTGCAGAATAAAGTATTTTTCTTTCTTTCTTTCTGTTCACATAAATGAAATGTGTAAATTTATAAAGTAAATGTTATTGTAAAAGTGTCTTGACAAGACACTTTTATGTCAATACACTTTTGCACGTCAATATTTTTTGCTCAATATTTTAAAAACTAGATAGTGCAACTACACCCACGTCTTCTTCTAGTGGGGGTAGGCAGAAACAACAGAAGGCCATCTGCTATAATCCTTACGTATCGTTGTGCTTTGTTTAAGTTCATACACCTGGTCATACAAACATGGTTATTGCGAGTACTACGCAACTTACCTTTCTGAAGAACATTGTGACACTCTTGTCAATATTAACCATTCTATCTTTTCTTAGGAAACAATCTGCGATGGCTGGAGCGTTATCAAGACCCTGTGCACTCTGCCAGCCAACTGGCTAGTGTCGAAGACCCACAGCCACTGTCTGCTACCAACACTGGCGGCATTGGCCGAACTACCAAGCACGGCGGCCACCATAGCTTCTGAACTTAGCTTAACTGTAAGTACAATTTGACTTTCTTTAAAAATGCGACTACACCGAAGCAAAATGAGGGTTATGATTTTTACCGGTATATACGTATGTTCACCTGCATGACTTCTAAATGTACGTCATCATAAGATGTCAACTGCTGGACATCGCCTCCCCCAAAGGGGGGTTTGCCATAATAGACACGCTTAGCAGGCGGGTTGGTGAGAGCAGTATAGTGGTCTGCATAGAAAACGGTGCTGCCAATTCTTTATTAAGTACAATGAAACGAGTAAATGAAAAACTTATTTAGCACATTTAAAAAAGTAATAAAAATGGTCTCTAGATAGTACACGAATCCAAAGTCAAAAGATTTCATATGCCTGTAGTTTTGTTTAGCATCTCATTTAAGTTTCATTATCTATCAGCTCTACTTACCTCGACTTATCCAAATAGACAAAACTTTATAACAAACAACTAACTTTATCGTAAATAATGTCCTAGAGAACAATGTGCCAGGCACTCGTAGTAATGGAGAACAAGAACCCAATTTGTTCGTCTGAATATTTGATGGAATAACACTTGTTCGGCAACTTGGTAGCAGCTGCACTTCCTACTTTATCAACTGATATAACTTGTAGTGTAGGGGATGATACAGAAGGGTCACAATGGGAAATAGAAAATGTAAATGCTATTTTAAAGTAAATTCGTGCGAATAGACTAATAAGCTAGTAATACCGTCCATACAATTAAAGTTTCAATAGAAAAAACGGTCGTGTAGACGGTTGTGTAGCGTAGATCCTGCGTCACCTTGTTTGATATTAATAATTATAGAATCACCAAAACACGGTTTTATCCCACTGCTGGCAAAAGTCCTCCCCAAGACTTCCAGCTCTTACGATCCTGAGCTAAGGTGGACCTCTGTGTCGTTTGTTTACTCCAGCTCGTCCCACTATCTATGAGGTTGCCGCGACACCGGACTATCTCAGGGTTCCACGTAGTGGTTACTTTGACCCACAGCTCTTTGTCCATACGACAAACATAGCCAGCCCAGTCTACATTCAGCTATTTTACTTGCAATCCATAAAACTAATGTCGAGCTAGATAAATTTCGGGATTCCTTTTACATTATTATGTATTTACATCGAGTAGTCCTTCTGCATATATAGCTCTATAGGGTAAAGTGGAAACAGGTGTCAACAACTTTTACGACTCGGCCCTAATATACAGTTTGATGTTAATTTTCCGATGATGATGACCATCATCTTGATACGCCATCGATGATTTCTCTTTGACGGCATCGTCAAGTTTATTAACTAATTGTCTTATAAAGGCGAAACTTTAATTATTCTCCATCTTTGCATTAATTAATATTTTTTCGTTCCTTTTGCTGTCGATAAACAGAATATTGTCTATGGACGATAAAATAACATTTTAAGTTCAGGTGTATCTATAATATTGGAATGTTGCTTCAATAATTACGGTTAATCTGGATTAGATTAATGTAACAATTACTAGGTTTTTAATTTAAGCTGATATTGAAATAATTATGAGAATGAGAATTGATATAAACATTGAATACGTGACTGCCTTGTCAATAACTAGTATACAATCATATTAATTGTGGTAGTGGAAACATGTGTTCGAGAGTTCTTATATTAACCAAGAGTGCTTAAGACGGCAAATTGTTTTTTTTTTTTTTAAACGATGTCTGATACATTTACGCAATGTTCTGCAAAATCGATTAACCAACTTGTAAATGAAGATATGAGCAAGGATGTTGCAAAAATTTTCAGTTAATTTTTCCAGTCTCTTTTAGAGAGTAAGGGCAAGGGTTTATATATTTATTGGGAAATGAGCAAAGCGATATAAAAATAAATAGTTCAAGTGCTTAGATTATAGCCAAATGAATATAGCACTTATGTAAGATGATTCTATCTATATAGAACCATATTTACTTCTTAAACCGGATCACTAATGACAATAGTACCAACCCAACAAGAGAGCAGAACTTAAAATAGATATATTCAATGAATCCATTTCTCCAACAGATGCTAGACGAATACTTAAAAAGCCCAGACGCGCAGCAAGTGAAACTGGTGCAAGTGATCAAACAGGGACGCGCGAAGAAAGGTAAGAATAAGTAGACTGAAAACAAGATTGATTTAATTGTATAAGTCGCACAGAAAGGCCACACATTGATATTTTAATATAACCCGTAATGACAAACACTTATAAAGACTCAACGCGAATTTGTTGAACATATCTAGTATAAAGTGACCTCTTATTTTAAGCAAAACCTACACAATACGATGGCAGCTTATACTGGAGATGTTAAGCTTAATAAGTCGTGTTTACCCATTGATAATCCCAATTCCAAAACGGATAAAGGTGCAACTAGATTTCTGCCGAACGACATCGACTCAATTGCTTCAAAACACAATCGGTTACCATGACGATATATGCGAAAGATCTATCGATTGTCGAAGCAAACAAGCATTTATTTTAATCAAGCCATGAACTGTCAAGAAACCGATCAGTTGCCATGTGAACCGACTGTTAAGCGGTACTGAAGTGTTAGCTAGCAAGCAAGTCTTTATCAATTCCACACAAATAAACAGAGTCGAAAAAAAAAAGCAGTTGACCTTCGAAATCCGTTTGCTAAACACCACACTCGATCAATTTGAACGGTTGAAGATATCCAATGAAATGTTGCACCTTTATCCTGCAATCCAGCGTGAATCGTATAAAATGCGACATGGATATAAATGAACGTGGTGCAATAGAGAATACATAATATTAGATCATCGCCTATTTACTTGAAGGATTCCGTAGAGAAGCAGCATGAACTGAATCAACAAGCAGTGCCACCATCTACGTTCATTCAGAACCATGTCGGATTGTACTGATTGAGGTCTCCTCCTAGAACGGATCATATTCGACCTGTAATGCAGGCACATGCTAAAACATATTCATTGTATGAATTATAAACAAATGTCATATTTGTATAAATTTTATCTCATAAGTCCATAAGATAAGAGAAGACAGAGCAGCTCAAGCAGATTCTCATTGATAATGAACGAAATTACAACTGAAATAGAGGCCAAAAAACCGTCGAAGAGATGATTCCCGTTGGCTTCTGGTCGAGTATGCTATAGTCGCTGATATTTTTATTCAAAACTTGACAGCAGAGTGGCTTTGCACGCACCGTCATATATGGTACGGTCTTGTGGAAGGAGACCTTCATACGGAGGCCTAACTTAGTATTAGAGTTTTGATGTTGATGTTTTTCTCATATCTAACTCATAAATTATATAGGGTGATGTAAAGGTTTTGCTAATCAAGAGAGATTTGATTTGAATTGAAATTTGGTTATAATTCATATTTATTTAGATTTTCGTTACGTATTTGATTTTGCATGTTTAAGTGTATTGATGATCATCTAATCGTTCAAATTGCAACTTAATTCCTGAGATTTTTCTTAAAAATTCCATAAACTCTTTGCGCCTTTGGGATCATACGAGAATTTCGGCTAACATAAAAGTGGGTTCATGATTCCAACTTCGAAGTCCGTTTTCAATTGTTTCGGTTTTATTTTGGTTTGTTGTTTAAATATAGAACTTTTGTAAGTATGATTTTGATGGTTTTCATTTACTTGTTTTTCAATTTCATCATCGTCATTTGCTTTTCATCCATTTAGGGTTATTGAACTCCCTATTGTGCCATTCACGTGTGTGCCAATTCTAAGTATTTCATCTTCTCCACTTGACTTAATTCATCTAGTGTTTCTTAGTACTTATATGTGTCAACAAACTCTTCCAATGACGCAGTTGGCTACTTTGTTAGTGATGTATTTTAAGATTTTGTCCTTATTATTATTTCATAAATATTTTCATCAATCGTGTCTATCGTTGATGTTTCTTTCCCTTTCTCTACATGTGATTTTATTTCAAGTAACTTGAGTCAAATAATTTAACTACAGTTTAATTTCTTATCCCTTTATTTCGTAAGACATTCCTATGTTTGCATTTCATTCCATTAGTTTCTCAGTCAGCGCACAATCTTCAGACTAACGTTCAATTTCCATTTGTTTCATTATATTAAGTCTAAATTATACTACATCATAAAAACGAACTAGTCAAATACTTCATATTCATTTCACAGTATTTTAGAATAATAACTCAATTGATTAGCATCACCAATAATCTCGTAGTTCGCACAGCCGTTAGCGGCAAAACCCATCCTTTAACAAATAAAAAACTGTTACTGTCAGCATTTACTTAAACAATAAAGAAGCTACGAATAATAATATATGAAGAAACGTAACTCACATGCAGTTAACGCTTAGATTTTGAACCATTGATGCACACCAGTTGACAGCTATCCCAACGAAACTTTAATGTCAATGTACGCACACGATAAGTTACTAACCGATTCAAACATGTCCAGCTTTTAGGCCCTCCGTCCGAACTTTGTCGGGCCTTCTGGTTTGTCCGGAATTTTATTTCCTGAAAAATTTTGTTCAAAACGTTAAGTGTCCGGACTTTTTTATTGCAAATATCTAGCTTATTGTTAGGAATTTTCAATTTGAGAAAATACTTAGTGATTCTTAGCATCACGTGGAATGAAAGATCACTATATCTAAGTTAAAATATGACCTTGAATTACATTTCTTCACATAATAATATTCATAGTATAGAAGGTTCTCTAGTGTTTGAGTAAACGCTTTAGAAGACCATTTATATGTAGTACCTAGTTGATATAATATACTGTACCCTTTTTGATGTGAGTCTATTTATCTATTTTTCTATGGTTGTAGACTAGAACTAGACGGAAAGAAAATGTATTTCAACAAACTTTGTTACGCATTAGATTTTTAAGCTGTGGTTTTAAAACGTGGACGTTAATCATAGAAAAAAAAAACAACTTATTTCTTCATTTTAAATACACTTAGTTTTTAAATTCATTATGATTAGTGATGTTACTTAATTATGCAAAAATATCGTGTTCTCATTCATGTTAATTTAACGTTTTATGCTAGTCAATGTCTGGCTTTGCTCCAGTCTCTTTTAATGCTTTAACATTGATATGAAAGTAGTTCATACATGACTGAGCTCTCTTAGATGATCTTATTTGTTGTTTACAATTACGTACAGTCTATACATTGTTAATTATTATCGTTGTTTGACTATCTTTTCCCTGTTGTTTTTTTAAATAGAAATTTTATTTTTTCAAAATTGAGTTGAATTTATTTTTCAAGGTCTCCCAATGCTAGATTTACTATTTAGGTCTGTTGTTATATTTTAATTTCTATGTATAAGATTTTCTGTACGACCACGATTTAAAGCCTCAACTTTTACCAAACAAAATTATGCTCTGTAATATTTCATCATTGGAATGACTAAAAAAAGAAATGTGTGTGCTAATAGAGTGCCTTGTGGGACACTCTTCTAGAATGTTTAAAAACAAGGTATTTTACCTACTCGAGTATTATATACGATTCGAGTACTGTGATAAAGTAAGGGACGGAATTTACTGCTTCGAAAAAAAAAATTGTTTTGTAAATGAAAACGATGGAACGTTAATGTCAATGCAATTCAAAGCTTATGTCAGTTCGACATCTAATGTTTTTTTCTATTTTTCTGATTTTTATTTTTGTGATAAATTTCTTTTATTAACAATCCGTTTGCATGTTTTATGATGGTTTACATATATACTCCCTGACCATCGTAAGGAATTCGTGAACTGTTCAACTAATCTATTCTTGATGTAATGTTTCGCTCGTCTCTTGTGAGAGCAGTATTCCAATATTGATGGAAAGTGCCATAATGCTACCGCCTTATTAAACGTTTTAATTGATCAGAATCGATCACAAAATTATATCCATAGAATTTTAAACAAAAAACCGGGGCAAATGTATCATTATGGGACTTGTAGATTTAAGTCAATTTGTCAATCCCTTTCTGTACGTGTATTAGTGTATGTGTGTCTACATATGTTTAGAACTCAAGAGACGGGTTTCAAATTCACGTATTCAGATCCATATGCAAACGGGTGTGAAGCTGTGATTTTATATATGTTTTAAATTTAGTTATATCACTTGCAAATGTAATATATGATTTTTGTACATTTAGTTAGCTACACGTGTTTAGTCTAATGTACTTTATCTGTGATTCCTTTTTTTTGCGTAACTTTCGTGTAACTCAATGTGTACGTGGAAATAAATATTTGTGTAACAATGTGTTTGTGTTTTCTTTACAAATTGTGGGTTGTTTTCCGTTCTCCATCTTATCTTCCTTTCGGAAATATTATCGTTACTCATAAAATGTTAGACGGTCTGTATATTATTTCTGATTTTGATCAACGAGTCATCTTTATCACAACAGTGGGATCATTATATGATACTGATGATTCATTTTTATTGACTTTTATGGTACATGTCATATGTACTTAGATTTCCAAAAGTACAAAAAAAAATCTCTAAGTCAAGTCATGTCCTTATAATCGGTCTTGTAAAAACTTCTTAAGCATCTTTTTAGATTAAGTGCGTTTTGATATAATGAACACTCATCGTACCATCTTACAAACTTAACAGGAGCCATCGACAAGACTTATTCAAAAGAGTCTAAACTTTTAAAATCACCGTGTCTTACAAATAGTTTTTGGTAATAGAATTATCTACGACTAGCTTGTGCCTGCGACTCATCTGTGTGAAATTTCTTGTTTTAACATAAACTCTATGACACTACTGTACGTACGGCTATACTTTGGTTACCCATTATTGAAAGAATTTTCAGAATCCGATCAGGAGGTCTATTAGCACTAAGCACGATATCCGTAGTTTCAGCCATTGTTATGGGCAATGCCTAGTCCCTATGTTTAGGGCCCGAATTGAGATTGAATGACACCACAATTTGACAGTTGTCGCTATTGTCGGTGTGTTTTTATCCGTCCGAAAAAGTTATTTCGGACGGACCCGTATCTTTGTAGTCGGACTTCGAGAGTAGGCCCCTTGTAGTTCCGAAGATTACGCAAAACATTCAAAGACATTTTTATACCTCTTTAAAATATTGGTAAAAAAACCGATACTTCTGAACCTACATCAATAACAATGCCCAATAAAAATAAATAAACTAAAAATAAAATCCATTTGCAACAGACACGCTATGAAAGTTATTTTTAACATCAATTTGTGAATGAGCTGCATTTGTTTTGATCGTAAATTTTTATATTCTGCTCAAACCCTGAAAGCTTTTATATTTATCCTGAAGATGTATTTAGAGTAGTCAGGAAACCGCGTCATGTGATTCCTATATCGTTGTGGTAAGGTATAAATTGCTATGATCGTTGCGCTTTTGTGAAATACAATATCTGTTTGTGATTTATGTGAACGATGAGTGATTGACTTATGGAGACAAAGTGCTGTATCCTTTTTTAGGGTGGTCAGGAGTTGTAATGGGATGTTGATTGGAAGTTTCCGTGTTTTGTATTGATACCAAATATTATTAAATGACGTAAACATCCTGCTGTGAAAGACGAAACAAGTTAGTGGACGAGTTGATAGACAATAAATTAGAGGAATGTAGCTAAACAATTACAATGGAGAATAGCCGTGGTGGCCCTGTGGTAACGGCCGCGACTTTACTTTGTGTTAATTATTTCGTCATCACTATTCGCGAAATGTTGAAGGAAAACTATGAGAGGAAACTGGCTTCTCCTAGAATAAAAAAATCGGAGACATGTGACATCTACCAAACCGCACTGGGCCGCGTGGTGGATTACGGCGGAGGAGGCCTGTGTCCCAGCAGTGGGAACATTATAGGCTGATTTTGATTAAGAATTACAATGGTGGTCGCGATTCTCATCAACTGACTTAACAAACTAACCAGTTGTTATTAATGTAAATACTTGTGTATGTCTCTGAACTCTTAAATGGTGTGCGTTTGAGTGTATCTGGATGTTTTTTTTTTTTTTGGTTTTGTGGGTGAGAAATCATCAAATGACGTCTCCCGCTCTGGGTGGAGCGGAAGGGCGTGTCTAACTAAAACCCACCCGTGTTCCTTCAGTTGCCCATATGCCAGGGCCGCGGTACCTCTTTCGAACTGATCTCGCGACCCTGGCAGGATCTGGATGGTTTAGATTCACAATTGGACCCAGTAGGTGGTGCTGTTCGTGCTGGGCAATGTAAGTCAGATTTACTAGTATGTTTAAAGTCTTATATGAAAATCATTTTCTCGTTCTTAGTTTATTCAATTCCTACCTACAATTTGCATTGTGTCTCTGAGTTGCTTGACTTCTGGCAGCAGATCAAAAAAAAAATAAAAAAATCAACTGATGGGACTCTATCATCACCTTTTGATTACAATTAAATATTTAATTTCGTCAAATTCTACTGCACAATCACTTCATTCTTCTGCTCCATTGATTTCTTACACGTTTATCAATTGCAAATCTACATCAAGAAAAGAATTCCGTCCCTATTACAATATTATGCATACATGAGTAACCAACAATGAGGATATAGGAATCCAAATTGTTAGAAAAATGATCAATTGAATGGAAAAATACTTCCGATCGTGGAGGGGCTGGGGCTTTGTTCTCTGATTGTAGCCACTTTTATGTATGATTATGCTGGTATTTTTAGGGGCATTTTGTACACGAACGTTTTAAGGTTCATCTATCATTTGTCTAAACTTTTCCTAAAAAAGTGCGGACTGACAGTTCAGCCAGATTTCGTGTCCCGAAGGAAATTTCAACGGATTCTTCAATCAGGATATTCTTAGCAGCAGCCTGAAAAGTCAGTGTGTGCCCGGTTAATGAATAGACTCGCCCCTTGCAAGAGGGGTCATGGGTCAGATATGGCAATATTTTTTAATAACTTAGAAATTTTCAGCTCAGGTTCAGAATCATGTGCACGTCGATGTCTTCCATTATCTGCCTTGCCTTTTCTCAACTATGTTGAGGTCAGGTTCCAGTAAAATCGGATGCAGTGGAAAACCAGAATTTTACATAAAGCGACTGCCTATCTAACATCCACAACCCAGTTACTGGGTATGACTGGTGGACGATTGCCAAAAATTCACGAATGGCAGCCGTGACCAACGGGTCAACGTGCTTTCCGAGGTACGAAAAGGTCTTGATATGTAATGAATGGTCACCCATCCACGATACGACCGCGGCAAGCGTAGCTTAACCTAATCAATCGACCCGTGTGGTTGTTATTGCGCGTCGATGTCATTGCCACCCTGTATATAGACACATAATTTTACCACATATAGGAACATTCTGTATAGCGGAGCAAGGCCACTTTTCACGCGCAACGGTGAGAGATACCAAAATACATGGAGTAGTTCTGACATATATTTATATTGTTAATGGAACTTTTATTTTTGTTTGTTTTCACTGGAAATGTGTTGTTAAAGATAGCCAATGTGATGGATTTGAATGTGAAAAGTAAGTGTTATAGGATGGAGTCCTACTCTGATGCCTACGTCTTTATACGAAGACAATTGTGGAATGTTTATGTTATTATACTTAGTTTTACAAGAAGCTGTGTTGGTGGCTATAAGAGTAAAGAGAGACCAAAGAAACGATGGATGGGCTGTGTGAATTATGATAATGGATAGAAAGGGGGTGACTGCTGAGATGACGACTAATAGAGAAGTGAGGAAGACAAAGACATGTTGTGCCGAACACGAATAAATTGGGATCATTCAAGTCGGATAAAAGGACGGCTCGTCATCATTAAAGTTGGATAATTACTGATTTAGATTTGGGTAAAAGACTGAGTCTTGGGAGTTGTCATTTAAAAAATATTCGTGTATTTAGCTACATTGACGGGGTGGGAAAATAGTTCCCTGTGCCCGATAAAGGGTTAAAACCTGTGTAAAAATAAGCAAGCTATTTAATGACTTTTGTATATACAGAAAGTTGTTTTGATCTAGTAGTTAGTGCTAGTTCTGAGCATGAGAGTATGAAGTCCTTGGTTCGGCTTCCAGATCGTACTCAGTGTTATTGGCTTTTCCATCAGAATTTTTTCAGTATTAGCCAGGAGTCTGGATTCGTGCCTGGTGGATGGCAAATCGCTCGCCTCCTATTACATAAGACTTAATATAACTGCTGAAATATAATTTCTCTCATTAAGCACCCAGTGTTCCTCATCTCTCCTACTTGATCTTGCTGTGCCCGACAGGGTCCATAATTGTGACTTAATTATTTTCCTTCAAACTATGTATATACATTGTGGTACGCAATAAAGAATTGAGAAATGTGGGTATAATACATGTCGGTACACATTGTATAATTAAGCCTCTTAGGTACTCCTTCTGCTTTATTCATCCGACGTTTTGAAAGGGGTTAAAATCACGTTCATAATAAAAACGTGTTAAAATCTGAGTTCCTGACAGAATTCAACTGAGGCCCCCGCAACCCGCTCACACCTTTGGACGACCTATGCCTATGCTAATCACGTAGTGATATCCCCAGTGTGCACCCACACAGAAGCTTTATAAGCACTGCGCATCTCATTAATCGCCAAGTTGCACTTGTCTGCCATGCTTGAATTTGCTGCCCATTAAAGTTGGCGCCCGTGGCACGGACCCCGGCTTACCCCGGAGACATCGGCCGTACGAATGTTAATTGTAGTGAACGCCGACTCTAAGTCGCCCATTCCCGATGACGCTACAACCTTTCTCCAGGAGAGTAGTAAACTCACTAGCACATTCAAGACACACCGTCACAGACCGTCCTTCTATCCTCGCCGTCCAGGCCCGCCGCGACGTCTCAATCCATGTTAGCCCGCCACAAAACCTTAACGCTAAAAGGTCGAGATAGCCCGTTCAATTCAAGATCTCGCACGATTTTTTTGTAAACCGTGTATTAGAGGCCACACAACACAAATTCTTCCACAGGAAAAGCCTCTCTACCCCTTCCCATAGTCTTCCATTAGCGGCTCGATTGACGTTCGTATCGGCTCATAATAAACCAGTAGTAAAACGGCTCACGAGGCAGCCGCACGACTGTGAAAGGTAAAAACTGTTCATGAGGGAACTACTCACGAGGCCATTACGCTTAGGTAGTTGGAGGGTAGGTAGAGATAGCTAACGATCGTTATAAGGACAGCTAAATAAAACGGCAAATTAAATGCTGGAATGAGAGTCAAGATCAAACTGTTTTTTAGGGTTCCGTAGTGGAAGGGTAACCAACGGAACTCTATTGCTAAGCCTCCGTCTGTCTATCAACGGGCTGTAGCTTATGATCCGTAATAGGTAGACAGTTAAAATTTTCACAGAATGTGTGTTTCTGTTGCCGCTATAACAACTTGTAATAAAAAATAGAAACAAACTTAAACATTAATAGGGGCGGCTTCCAAGTCATGTTTTTTTTTTTTGCCTCGTGGTATAGAAATCCTTTGTGTGTGAGTCCGACTTACACTTGCCCGGCTTTTTGATGCATTATCAAACTCAGGAGTAGAGTTCCAATAAATGCGCGTCATGTGTCTGTAATTCAATTTCACATGATTTTCAAACCTGAGAAAGAGAATGATAATTTAACATCATTCTGGATCTAGCGAAACTAAGGAACCGAGCAGAAATAAAAACAATACAAAATAACGCTAAACTAAAACTAAGTAATTGGGATTGAAACGCCCGGGTGATGGGGAGTCCGCATCTCCTCTCTTCGACTGGTCGATGCTTCACGTGACCAGAGGGCTGGGTCATTCTTTGGCCAAAGAATTAGCATTGCCATTCAACGTGGTGATGCTGCCATGTCTTTTGGGCACGTTTCCGGATGGGGATAACTATTTCGACGCCTAATTGTCATTTTGTTTTTTCATTTATTTGTATAGTTAGTAATTTAATTATAGTATCTAGTTAGGCATTGTATGTAATAAACAAACTTGTAGAAGTTAAATTATTTTGTACCAATTACAACTTTAACACCAAACACAATGTAAAGCGTCGCCTTTTACACCATAAAGATTACCACAATTTACATGAACGTAAAGGTCTCCGTACCACTATAACTTACCGATACGCTATCAGTACATTTTGTTCGGCGTTATCTCGGAAACTATATAAAACTAACGAACCGTGTTTGTTTAGAGATTATCTGGTATTTGTTATTAGTAAGTGGCGCTGGTGTATTGATGGAAATTTTATGGGTTTATTCTCTGGGAAATTATGGAAAGTCGTTGCTAGATTGGTTGATTCTTTCTTTTAAATTTTATCGTCATTACTGTCTACTTCTTAAAGTCGGTGATCACGTGAGATTCCTAAATGACTCATCATCTGCCTAGCCTTCAGTTAATGCATAACACGATATCCCTTGGTAAGACTGGTTGTAAGACTTTCGGGTTTCTGACGACCCGTAACTACTGTCGAAAGACAGCCGGGACCAACGGCTTAACGTGTTTTCCGAGACGCGGAAAGGTCTTAGTATGTAAAGATGGTCACCCATCCACGGAGCAACCGCGGCAACCGAAGCTTAACCACAACGATCGACCCGTGCGGCTGTTATAAAATACGAAAACGTTGTAAAACACCACCGGCTTGGCAAAAAGATAGTTGATTTCAGTAATCAGTGCGAAGGAATATCCTATTTCCTTGACTGTTAGCTCTGGAATCAATAAAAGAAGTTTACTGTTTCAATAAGACTCGGTATATTGGCGTCCTTATTGTAAAATTACCACATTCCCGAAAAACCAGCAAGTTAAAAAGGGGTATTGTCCGACATTCTGAAAATACGAACATTTTTCAACCAATACCTCCTTAAGCATCCAAACTAAAGAAACAGGAGGCACAAGTCACCACAACATATATTTCACTAGCCACTACCCTCCGGGTAGTTGCCACGTCCGTCCCGGTAGAGTCCGTTGAAGCCAGAGGTCAGTGGGCCGAACAGTGGGCGCCGCGGCTCAGTTTGTGGACGAAGCGTTCAACACACCGTCTGCTCTTTCAGACAGCGCGAAAGGTGTTGGGGTCAATTCTCAACAGTAACCTTTACCTTGGTAAGCTGCTACTACAAATTAAATTAAACAATCGCCGTAAAAGATATTTAGCCGAAGACCTAGATAAATTCACATACGATCAGCGATGTTGGAAGAGTCAAAAATGTATGGGACTGGCATATGCTACCAAAATTCGAAGTGTCACTCCTGTAAAAAGTTGCTGTAGGAATACGAAGCGCTTTAAAAGCTATTGTTATTTGTCTATGCCCGCTGAACTGTGAAAAGGTACGTGGCTTGTAAGATACCCATAATCATAATTTCAGCCGAAAGACGTCCACCGGACATAGGCCTCGTCCAAGCACCACCAATTTGACCAGTTCTATGCTTTTTACAGCCAACTGATTCCTGTAGCATTCATCAGGTCGTCGGCCCACCTTGTAGGAGGCCTTGACACGCTACATTTTCCGGTACGCGGTCGCCACTCCAGAACCTTTCGGCCCCATCGGTCATCTGTTCTGCGAGTAATGTGCCCTTCCCACTGCAACTTAAGTTTGACAAATCTTCGGGGTATGTCGGTAATGTATGTAAAACAGATCTTATATTTATTATATCCATTGAAGAAGAAGTTCTTGACAATTTTGTTTCAAAATCAGAACGCTCCTCAATTTTTACTTCTTAAATTATTTTATTTTATTCCAAATTATACAGAAGTCTTATTTATATTTCTAAAATAAAACTAAAACAATGCTTCACATCTCTGAGTGATGCGAGAGCTTTTAGCGGCGTGTGCGCACGACGGGAGTGATTCCGGCAGTTATAGCGTTTGATGTGCCGCTTTGATTTTATATTGGTAAGATGATACATACGTTTCAATGCATGTCAGTATGGGAATGCAATATTAAAGATTTTGTGAGACATAACCATACAGCAAAGTTTTCGAAAAGCGCTTGTAAATGAAAGAGTATTTTCCAATACACACTTTTTTTTTTTTGGATGGGAAATCATCGAATGACTTCTCCCGCTCTGGGTGGAGCGGGAGGGCGTGTCAGACTTTTACTGACTAAAACCCACCCGTGATCCTTCAGTTGCCCATGTGCCAGGGTCACGGTATCTCTTTCGAACAATCTCGCGACATTACACACTTGATTTCAATTCTTGAATAGAATCACGTAACTGTGGAGCTTTAAGGTTTGCAGAAATTCATCATGACGTGGTAGAATTAGACTAAGAATCAACATTAAGAAAGAACACGAACTTAAGATTAATTGGCCAAATGTTCCAAAAGATCACCCCGTAAACGTGCACCTGTCACCACTTCCTCTAATTTATGCAATGAAGAAGAAGTGAAGCAACATTTATTCTAACACCACTGCTGTCTGCTTACTTATAATATACTTTCCTATGGCAGCCTCTTGGTCTTTCGAACATTGGTCATTGCATCTTTCGGCTGTAAAGTAAAACGTGATAAACAAGGACGCAGGGGCAACTGAAGGAACACGGGTGGGTTTTAGTGCCTGCCACGGTGGGTTTCGGTGCCCTGGCATATGGTCACCTGATGAAACTAACTAACGGGTGGGTTTTAGTCAGTAAAAGTCTGACACGCCCTTCCGCTCCACCAAGAGCGGGAGACGTCATTGGATGATTACCCACCCTAAAAAAGGGGGTGTATCCGGACGAGTCTTTCAAAGGTATTTAAACATTGAAATAATGTAATTTGTTGCGGAGAAGGATACGTCAATTAATCAATCAATTCAGCATATAGCAGTCCACTGCTGGACATAGGCCACTCCCAGGCTGCACCACAACATTCTATCCTCTGCTTTCCGCATCCAGTCTGTCCCAGCTACCTTCATAAAGTCGTAGTCGTAGTTTCTAGCTGGGGGGCGTCCCTCACTACAGTTACCAATGCGCGGCTAGCCCACTGCCACTATAGCTTGCATACTCTGACAGTTATATCGGTAACTCCCGTTCGTTTCCAGATATCTTCACTAGGACAACGCACTATAATCCATTTTAAAATGTCATCCAGTTTTACCTCTGCCTGCATCCCTATTTACCACGTTACATGATCGCTACCTTAGCTAGTTGCGTTTAAAAATCTTGGCAAACCAAAAAAATACGCACATTTCTCTCAGTTGACAAGTAATTCCCCATATAACCATAACATTTTTCCCTATAATAACCCATACGTCGAAAAGATTAAGAGATTACGCACCCCACGATGTTCCCAATGATTTTATTACTGTATCATCTAATTACCTATATATAATGTAGATTCTTATCGGTCACACATATGGCGTGCCTGATCTACAGCAGTGATAACAGGACCAACATCAAAGACCTGTGATGGCTAAGTGCTGCGAGGAAATAAGAGGTCAATTTAAATTGGTGGTATAGTCACCAGTTTTATAGACCTGCGCTGTGTTGCAATGAGGTTGGAAGATAGGGTTCATGTTATTGTGGATACTAGAGGCTAGTTTCAAAGATTAGCATCAGAACTAAATAAGGTATGTTGAACGTGTGTTTATTAACACAAAAATCAATATTATCGCTCCTTCTCTTTAGAGAATATTTTTGACTGTTCACAATTAAGCATAAGCATAATGTTCCCACTGCTGGGACCGTCCAATTCATAACAATACCAATATTTCGAACCATCACGCCATCCCCCCAACGAGGTGAGCAGTCCACACACCAGCGATGAGTCAGTCATTATATTCAATTGTAACCCCACAGCAAGTCAAATAGATTACTGTACGATTATGCGTGCGTATAGAACTACCCCTCTCTAATTAACTAAATGTATGTGCAGTGGAACGTACAGGGCGATGCTTTAGAGTATTTTTATTAAATTACTTATTCATTCTTTGATTTACCCACAGCTAGAACTCAGAACTCCTCTTGGACATTCTTTTCACAACATTTCCTAGTAGTGGCGACTGCGTACCGAAAGACGTAGAGTTGGTAGGCCTCACACAATGTACACCGATGACCTTGTTAACGCCGCAGGAATCCGCTGGATGCGGGAAGCACAAAATCGGTCGTAGTGGCGGAGCTTTGGGGAGGCCTATGTCCAGCAGTGGACGTGTTTTGGCTGAAATTATGATGATGATAATGTTTCCTTGTATAGTGAAGTGCTTCATCAGCTGTTCAGCCCTTTCGCAACTGGTTTTGAGATTTGCTTCCAGTCTAACCGGATGCAGCTGAATATATTATACGTAGGGAGATCTCCACAACCCAGTAACTTGGTAACACGATACCCCTTGGTAAGGATAGTTATCAGACCTTCATTGCCTATGTAGTTTCATCTTTTTAACGTACACTTTTTACGCTGTCGATTTTTTTTGGTTTTTAAGTTTACCTTTTTTAACTAAATCACCTTAACACAATCCAACCAGTGTTTAACGGCTTAATTTAGTTTTTTTTTAGCCAATTTTGATGCTAAACAAAAGCACCATTATCTAGTCATACTCCAACAAATATTCCAAAGTACCCAGCATTCCCCACTCCACGTCATCCCCATCCCTATTTGCTCTCGCAACATCTCAACTGCCCTATTTAGAGACTGTCACATCCACGTAAACAGATGCCGCAGAACAAACAACATTGGCAAACAGTTGCCGATCGTCAGTGTCGCAAACACGTGCATACTACTTATGTTATGTTGCAGAGAAATTAAAATACGTAGGAAAAGTCCATCATTAACGCATTGCTTAATTTACATTGCTGTTCTACTTTATTATTTTGTTCACCACCTAAACTGAATTAAGAGTATTGCTTTCTCTTACTGACTGACCGCGAAAGAAAAGATAAGTGAACTTCAGAACTTTCAAACTAACTTACGTCTCGATTGCCTTGAATTTGGCGTGATTTTAAGCATGATGAATTTGTTACATCGATGACAATCTAAGTTGAACTAAATTGACCGGCTCTTATTTATTTCCGTTTCTTTTTTGTTTCTTTGGTAAGAAAAAGATAGCAACAGCCTAAATTAAGTTTAGTTGGTGCACAGTGGAATCAGCCCCTATGTCTCTTTAAGAATCAAAGTCATTACCTCGAGATCCGCAACTACGGATGCTCTAACCCCAACGCTGCGATGACAGATGCTAGTACAACAAACATCATCAGTAAACAGTAACGCTATACCGTGCAGAGTATCGTGTGTACACATAAATACAACACCCTGTAGCGTGCTGGCCGGTGGTAATGGGTGAGACACACGGTTATGTAGGATGGGTTACGTTTTGGGTGATGTGTGCGGCCAGAATAATCACTCACCGTACAACTAGTCTTACTGGGTATCGTTTGGTCCAGTAACTGGGTTGTGGAGGTCAAATCGGCAGTCACTCCATGTAAAATACTGGTATTCAGCTGTATCCGGTTGCATGTAATGAGTAAATTTAAAAATATACTTATATGTCTGTCTGTTTGTGTCACCGTAGCTCTTAAATGGCTGAATCGATTTTGGTGCTTTTTTTTACTTAAGACTAAGCTTTCTAGCGGTGGTTCCTAGACATGTTTTATCAAATCGGTTAAGCCGTTTCGACACCACGATCATTTGATTAAAGTATTACCTACAACTTCTTATCAAACGTACATTTTTTTACTTTTTAGAGAGATTTGTTTTGGTCGCGGATTTTTTGTAATTTAACATTTTTCTTTGTTTTTCTTAGTTGTTTTTCCTGGCCCACCCATTTCCGCACTTCCTTTCCTCAACTTTACTCGCCATCCCACTCTCCTGTAAAGCACGAGCCCACCTGGCTCACCTACCCTCCCCTGGACAATCACAATTATATGAAGATTAACTTCTGCTGGCACGTCACTGCGTACATTATGAAGGTGTGGCGTGATTACTGCTTGTTAGTTAGTCACTTTTGATGCTCACGATATGGGTAGGATCAGGAAATTAGAAAAAGAATGCTTTCATAGAAAACCAAAACTAAAAAAAAAAGAAAAAGGTAAGGTATTACTTATTTATTAGTTCGATTAGCTGAAAAAGCGGGTTATTCAGTTTGTTTTGCTATCCTGGTGATCTTGGCCAGAACGATGGCACAAAATAAAATTACTAGCTTTTGCCCGCGACTTCGTCCACGTAAATGTCGGTTATCGCGGTCGCAGATGAAGTCGAGGAATAAAAAGTAGCCTATGTCCTTTCTTGGAGTTTCAACTTAGATACCCCGTACCAAATTTTATCAAAATCGGTGCAGTGGTTTAGTCGTGATAGTAACAGACAAACAAAGTTACTTTCGAATTTAAAATATTAGTATGGAAGATATAGATCAATCCTTTATAAGACACACTTTCAGTACATTTGCGCCAACCACAATAAAAATCTACGCTCATCGCATAATCGTCTTCTTCAGTGTCCCACTCATCGCACAGACTTCATTCATTCTTCCTTCTTTGTCCAGTGTATCTCTCTGTGGAATGCGCTCCCCCAGGAAATCAGGATGGCATCCAACCGATTGACCTTCAAAGTCAAAGTTCGCGAGCATATTCGCAAGAAGTTGGCAGTATCATCACAACGGTAATGTTTCGTCATTGTTTGTCTCGTTTGTTTTAGTAAATTCGATTATTTATGTATATTTATTTATGTGTTTTTATTTTTATATATAGTTAGGTATGTATATATTATGTTTATGATTTAAATATGTTAAGCGTTTATATTTATATGTCCTCATAGTAATTGCACCTACCACTGTATGTCTCTGCATCACCCAAAGGTTGACTGGTAGAAAATTCCTATGGCATTAAGTCCGCCTCTGTACATTTATGTGCTTGAAGTATTAAATAAATAAAGTGTGCAATTTTTCAAATTACTGCGATGTTTTGAAGGGGGTGAAAATCACGTTCAAAGATTCCGTTACATACATACGTGCCAAGGTATTATTACATTTTTGTATATAGTGCTAATAATCTTCATATAAAGATGTGCAGTTCGATACTAAAGTCAGTAAGAGGGTTTAACAGATGCATCCGTCATACTACAGTTTGAGGCTAATTACTCCTGAATGCACAGCTTCTAGAGTAGTAGTAGCTGTTGGTAACGGTGTTCCATCATAGACCTCATGAACTGCTTTCCATCAGACGTGATAGAGGTCAAGAGCAGGCTCAATCAGCGATGAAAAGAAAGAAAGTTTGGCCTTCGACCTATGCGTCGTAGTTTGAGGGTTCAAAACTGGACAAACACTTAGTATTAATTTACTAGCATGATTTAATGATTGTTTAAATTTTATTACATAAATGTAAATGTACTAAAAAAATGGGAGAAGACACTGATTCCTGTAACACAGTTTACAACCTAGCTCAGGAGTCAGGGCTTTAATATATAAATGTTACAATGTTTTATGTCAATAAAATTTTATTATTATTATTGTATAATTTATTTAATCACTACTGCTCTTAAATGGTGAATGAGAAGATCGTGAGGACATCGGCATGTCCTGAAATAAAAAAATCAAAGACATGTGAGATCTATCAAGCCGTGATTGGATCAGATCACTATCTTCTATATAACATATCTACTTCTTATCCTTTTGGAAGAAAGATATTATAATTTTACAAAAAGATAAACTTTTACAAACCAGCCTTATTAGCCAGGCATTTAACAGTGCCTGCTTAAACAGTAAATTGAATAACAACAGCGTAACAGGCATTACAGCGAAGAAATATCTCCGTGCGACTGAATTGTAGGAAGCACTGAGGATCCATGATAATAACTCAAATCTGACACAAATGTCTTATAACTTTTAGCACAGAGATATGGTTAAGCAAAGCTGGAGACTTAGTTAATAAATGTAAGTTAAAAGAATAGTCCTGTGTCAAGAACATCCAACGCTTTGAACAAAGACAACATACAAAAGAAAAATGTTACCTACATAATAATTAATCCCGAAAAATTCACACTATTCAAGAGTGCGTTACGCCGCGCGCCGGTCCCTCACAGTGGGTAGGTACTCCCCGCGAGGGAGAGGGCGGTAAAAGCATATTTATGTTAGTTCCTGATTGACGATGATGGCTTCCCCTTGGTTAGAGTCGGTGCGGGGAGAGCGCGGCGAATGGAGGAGGGAAAAATTGTTTTATGAAGATTTTTACGGCGATGTAAAACAGCTTATGATGTATTTAATCAATGATATATGACAGAAGCTTCTGCCTGCAACTTCGTCCGCATTAAATTTCTTGTTCCCCCGACCCTTTCCGTCGCGTCGAATCGCCTACCCGTGCGAATTTCCCCGTTTTTGCAACATTTTTCATTACTGCTTCGCTCTTCTTGGTTGTAGCGTGATGTTATATAGCCTTCCTCGATAAGTAGGCTACCCAACACAAAAATAATTTTTCAATTCGGACTAGTCTTTCCTGAGATTAGCGCGTTCAATCAAACAAACAAACAAACTGTTCAGCTTTATAATATTAGTATAAATATGGTATGCGAGGCTGCGTTGGTCATAGTGTTAAATTATTAATTTTTGTGAGTCAAGACTCTAAAGACGCGACATTTTTCACCATGGGAGCTTATAGATAAAGGTGGATGGATCAACAATTGATAGGTCGACAAAACCTAATACGTTATTCCTTATTATCTTAGGACAGTCTTGCTGCATTTCCCAGTTTCGAAGATATTTTTTGGTCAATTCCAGTATTTGCATTTAGTGAAAAGGCATTACTAACTCCCTAGAGCCTAGACTACGACGCTGACGTAGACGTTTTAAAAAAAAACCGAACTAAAAATCAAAAGTCATTCATTCAAATTAGACTGAGGATCAGCACTTTTCGAACGTCAAAATTATATAACTGCCGATTGACCTTTGGAACTTCGCGATTCGTACAGAATTACTGATACAAATTCTTCTGAACCAAAAATAAACGCCTAATGTCGTATACATTCGTCGTATACAAGCCGCACCTGGTTCACTTAACGCACTCTACACTCTGCAGATTTTCTACAGGGGACATTATGGCAACATTTTACATCTGCAATGTATGAGAATGAGTGTAAGAGAGTATGAATATGACCGCACTTACTCAAGTACGAGAAATGTATGTGTGAGACAGTTGTTTGGTGAAATAATGGTATTTTTTTGGAAATTAAAATTTGATTTAGTATCTGTTCAGCCAGTATAGGTTGAAAGGGACATTGACTCATCATCATTTCAGCCGAAAGACGGACATAGGCCTCCCCCAATTAGGGGGGCTTTGCCATAATCGCCACGCGTGGCAGGCGGGTTGTCGATCGCAGTATGGTGGTAAAATGCATAGAGAACGCTGCTGCCTATTCTCTAATAAGTCCCTTAGTCGCCTTTTACGACATCCACGGGAAGGAATGGAAACCCACGGAAATAGTCAGCTTAGGTCAAAATAAAATCGTAGGTCAGTATTAAAGTCAAATATCTAACTTTGCCAACCATTTTTTTTTTCATTTGATGTTCAAAGGCCATGGAAAATTGCTTGTTGTTCATAATTGATATTATTATGTAATTTCTACGCGCAGCAAAGACAACACAACATTATAACAACACTTTTAGGATGCTGTTGGAGCTGCCGTGGCGCTGCAGCGCATCCGGCATGTTTGCTGAAGCGCGTATGGATGACTTTCAAGCCATCATGCGCAAGAAAGCAAACTCGTTGCTGCTGCGTCAACGACGTAGCAGCATCAGCATCTTAAATGTGATTGCTGCCCGTTTTGACTGTCTTTTCCAAAATCATTGGATAAGGACAGCCATTGGCATCAATTAGGTTTAGGTACTAACAGTACTAATATAATTTTAAGTCCAATTTTTGTTCTAACACACTAATTTTTTATGATTTTGTAACATTTTATATACAATTAAGGAGATTTGCTCTGAAATAAATATATTGAATTGAAAGAGAGAGACAAGTTTTCTCAACGCTCAATAGACTAGTTCCGCAGCAATATATTTCCACATTCTAACACCATACATCCAGTATTTAAATAAACTCACACAACGAGCAATGAAGGGTTGAATCGTAACCAGGCAATTAGCTAATGGTGATCTAATCCGGCAGTGAAGGGTTAACGTTGACAAAACAACGAACAAATTATTTAGATTGGTCTTTTATACCCTATAGCCATACTTTAGTAATGGCTGGTGATTGCTATGATCTCTGAATCAAAGAGAATCTTAGCTCGTACTAACTTATTGCAATATTTCCATATACAATCATAATCAACGTAATGTTCCCACTGCTGGGACACAGGCCTCCTCTTTCAGTGAGGGAGAGTGGGTGGTTATCACCAAGCGGGCCCAGTGTGGGTTGGTATATGTCACATGTCTTTGAATTTTTTGTCCTAGAAGATGTCGGTTTCCTCACGATGTTTTCCTTCACCGTCTCGAGAGTAGTAGTGATGAAATTAATTTACACAAAATAAAGCGCCTGCCTGGGTTCTAGGTATAAGTCCAAAGTCGCGGCCGCTACCACAAGGCCACCATTGCTTTATATGTTTAAAAAATTTGCCTGGTCGAATATGTAAGTAACGCAATGTAACATACATAATATTATGAAATTGGTAGGCAAAAAGGTATTGCTCTAAAAGAACAGACGGGCAATTCTCGTAATTTTAAAAACGTTCAAGTCTGAACTCAGTCTCAACTTGTCAAAAATACCTCGATTTTCCATACATTTTTGACAAGTTTTTGACATTTGATTGTCGACGAGGTGACACTAGATTTTGAACGTTTTTATCTACGAGACTTGCCCTTGTGGCTTATATCCCACTTCCAACAGTGGGGAAATTTTAGGCTGATTATGGTAGCTAGTACATACATATATCGGAAGAGTCATGAGTACGGATGTCAATTGACAACGAAACGCAAGCGTGAAGTTGCCGCGCTTCGACAGAGTCTAGCCTGACGTTCGTGCGAGTTGACAATAGCGGCTACAGGCGACGTGGCATAGCTTCTTTGATCATCTGACATCGTGCGGGCAATAAGTGTCTAGAAACTGTCCAACGTTACGTTTGGTGATTTTAAATAAAAATTACAATTAGTAATCATCTTTAGAGTTTTTCTTCTCAACCGCAACACACATTTACGCCCAGTAAAAACTTCAACGATGAAGAATCCAGGTCCAAGCGGCGTCTTGTTTGACACGTACATTAATTTTTACTTTGAACACTTTTTATTTAAATGAAAAATGACCTTATTACCGTGCCCATTGATCATCATTCGACCTCATCATACTAATGCATGACAAATACATAATGACACGAAGTTGCAGATCAAACAATATGGCCCTATGACCCCGACTGTCGAATATTGCCGATAATGTGGGACCGTCATTAACATTATGTCACGGTATATGATTGATTAGGTGTCAAAGTGGTCTCGATATAATTGACGGCTGTATTTTTTATCTATGGTTTTCGTATTTTTTATTGTTCGATTTTCAAAATTCGACAAATGAGGTTTTAAGCCAAAAAGATGCCGTTTAACTCTTTTCTTTGAAGAGATAAAACTTATATTTACAGCAATATTTTCAGACTCTTGGTTTGGCCTGTCTTGGAAAATGTTATGGGTTTGTTTTTTGTAGATTCTGGGTGCAGGGCTTATTACCTATTCTCTGCTAAAGTCGCGGATTTCGAAAGAGTTACCGTGGCCCTGGTATAGGCAACGGAAGGTGCAAGGGTAGGTTTTGAGTCAGTAAAAGTCTGACGCGTAAGTTAACGTTCAAAAGTGCCTTTTTTGGGCCTAATTGAAATAAATGCTTTGACTTTGACTTTAAACGCCGTTCCGCTCCACCGAAACCGGAAGACGTCATTTGAAAAAAAAAACCGGCCAAGTGCGAGTCGGACTCGCGCACCGAGGGTTCCGTACAAACCTGTAGGTATATAAGTAAAAGTTCACCCATCACGACAATCGAGTCGTAGTTCTGTTCTGTTTCTTGGCTTGGTTTTATTTCTGTCTGTGTTTTGTTCTGTTTATTATATGATGTGACTAAAAATTTACGGTTTTCACAATTTTTCCTTTATCTGTGCTATAAGACGTTGCTTCGTACCAAATTTCAAAATTCTAGATCGACTGGAAGTACCTTTTAGGTTTTGATTCCCTTGCGAGTTTCGAAAATTTGAGGAAATTTGCGGTATAAACGGCTATATCTTTTGATTGCGTTAGCTTAGAAGTTTGATTTTTTCACAGCTCCAACAACTTGAGTATTTGTTATAAATTTCAGCTTGATACCTCCACGCGTTCCTGAGAAAAAGGGTCTTGACAGACGGACGGACGGACGGACGGACGGACGGACGGACAACAAAGTGATCCTATAAGGGTTCCGCTTTTTCCTTTTGAGGTGCGGAACCCTAAAAAAGGGGCTTATTACTCAATTCGCAGGAACCCATTTCCCCGAATCTGGTGAATCTTCAATAAAACTAAATTTTTTTTCTGTATGCGAATTGAGCGAAGTTAAATTTATTTTTGGGCAAATCGATAAATTCAGAAATATGTATAAGGCAATTGGCACGTTCGAATTTAAGCAATTTATTGCATGTACTGCAGTGACCTTTTTTCATTGTGACCTAGCTTTGTTGCAAATAATTGAAATAGTGCCAAAAAAAAAACTATGTGCGATTTACGTTTAGAAAGTAAAATATTATTTAAAGGGATCGATTATCCCATTTCGATCGAGTAAATTCGTGCGACTAAACTGTAATGTCGTTGTAGCATAGCAATCCTATCTAAGGCTTCCTACTCACCTAATTCTCTGGACGAGTTACTTCACACAATTATCTCTACTTCATAATTTCAGCTGAAAGACGTCCACTGCTGGACATAGGCCTCTCGCAATTTGGGAAGGTTTGCTAGGCGGGTTGGCGAGCGCAGTATGGTGGTAAAATGCATAGGTAACGCTGCTGCCCATTCTCTAGTAAGTCTGTTAGTCGCCTCTAACCACACCCACGGGAGGAAATGGGTTGGTGCATTTTTTACGTCCGGCACCTCACGGAGGCACTTGATAATACTATAATACCACCAATAACAATAAAAAACCTACCAAATATTTTTTTTTAATAGTTTCGTCCAATCACTTACCACGCTAGTACCGAGGTCGTCACAATACTAATCGGCGCGCCTGCACGCGTCACTGCTCACCCCCGCACAGCGAAGCGTGATAGTGTCAATATAAATACCACTCTGTGTTCATATCGAATAGTGGATGCTGCCGTTTCGACTTTCATTTGTTTTTTTATTCGTGCATTATTACTATACCGTAGTATACTCCATTTGTTTAGGTAGTTAACTAAATGTAAACAATCTTAACATGTCTTTTATCTAAAAAACTGTCTAAAAATTGAATCTAAAAATGTTTACAATTAGGTATTTACTTAAACCGATGTTAGGTAAGTAACTTAATTTAAATAATATTTGTTGGTCTTTTATACGATTTATTTTATATAAAAAGACATATCAAGATTGTTTACCTTTAGTTAACTACCTAAACAAATGGAGTATAGTAGTATTATTATTGTACCGTTAGTTTTAATTTTGATTCAGAAAGTCAATTCTCGTAATCAAAAACTTCAAAATCTAGTGGCTGTCTCATTTTGACGACAATATCTGTCAAAAATTTAAGGAAATTAAAGGTATTTTTGACAGACTGAGACTGAGGTCAGACTGAACGATCTTATTACGAAAATACCCCTCTGGTTTCTAGTCTGTCCCAGGTCTTTTTTTTGGATGGGAATTATCAAATGACGTTTCCCGCTCTGCGTGGAGCAGAAGGGCGTGTCAGACTTTTACTGACTAAAACCCACCCGTGTTCCTTCAGTTGGCCATATGCCAGGACCACGGTACCTCTTTCGAACTAATCTGACAGCTCTGGCAGGTCTCGCGGCCCTGGCAGCTGGCCCAGGTCTGGTACCCGTTTTCTATTCTTTATTTGGATTCTGACTAGTATCCTAATTGCGTATCACAGTATGAATCACAATCTAAATGATTTTGAAGGTATAACATAACCTTTTCATTACTTCGTATGTCCGAAACTTTATGAGGTCGGCGTTTCCTATTTGACTGCTCTGAGAAGAAAGGCCGAAACAAACTCAGAGGTCACAGTCTCTTTTAAAGTCCAGACGTAATCTTGGTCACATCATGTGAAGACAAAGTGGATCGGTGACTGAAATGGACTTTAGAGGAAAGAACCACACATATTGAGTGGACCTGTCCAGTCAGTGCACGCATTTGACAGTAATCATACAGCTCAACTCAGAACTTAAGGAGGTCCATGATTCAAAGAGATGTCAGCAATACTGGAGGGGTCTGCTAGGACCGATGCCTGCCAGGGTCGCGAGATTGTTCGAAAGAGACACCGTGACCCTGGCACATGGGCAACTGAAGGAACACGGGTGGGTTTTAGTCAGTAAAAGTCTGACACGCCCTCCCGCTCCGCCGAAGTCATTTGATGATTTCCCATCCAAAAAAAAAGGAGGTCAAAGATTTGACGAATAATACCAAAGAAAGGACATTTGGGAAGGCCGCAAAAATTACGCAAACTGCCAAATCATGATTAGAAAGAACTGAGATAACAAGCTAACAAAAAATAAATTAACCCACATAGACTTCGAAACGTAAATAACTCAATGAATGTTGTTGTACTGTCAAAATGAAAGCCATTGCTACTGTTAGTGTGTTACGCAATCACCCTACAGTACTACATTCATCACCATTTTAGCCGAAAGACGTCCAGTGCTGGACTTAGGCCTTTGCCATATTCGCCACGCTTGGCAGGCGGGTTGGCGATCGCAGTATGGCGGTAAAATGCACAGAGAACGCTGCTGCCCATTCTCTAGTTAGCTGCTTAGTCGCCTCTTACGACACCCACGGGATGAAATAGAAATGGTACTATTTTTTACGTGTGGTGACACACGGAACTACAAACTCCACAACAAGACGCTACGACAAAATCACAAAACATCTACGAAATTAACAAAACGCGGCATTCCAGTGCTCCAATATTCACGACAAAAAAAAATTACAAAAATAGGCCGTTCATGTCCCATTGTCTCGTCGCCAGCAATCTCGTCGATTGCCACTGGGACAATGGTGGGCAGTGACGCGTGGGACAGCGTATGGATAGCAACGACAATGGCAGATGATTGCTGCGATATTTTTTTATGATTGGTACGAATATTGGGTCCTGATTTGTTAGGGAAGCTGGGATTAGAGATAGATGAATTGGTGACACCGTTTTATTTAAGGTGAAAATAAGAAGAGGAATTATGTTTTATTTTGCTGAGAATCTGGGGCTCATGGTTAAGTAATAACAAACGCGCGGTTCTATCGATCAGGTGAAGTTACGCTTGCCGCGGTTGGTCAATGGGTGGGACCATCTTTACATACTAATATTCCTCCGTGCAGCGGAAAGCACGTTAAGCCGTTGGTCTCAGCTGTATTTTGTGGTTCTTTGACTGACGTTACGGGTCGTCAGAAGCTCAAAAGTCTGATAACCTGTCTTGCCAAGGGGTATCGTGTTAGCCAGTAATTGGATTGTAGAGATCAATAGGCAGTCGATTCATGTAAAATACTGGTATTTATCTGCTTCCGGTAAGGCTGGAAGCCGACCTTAAAAACAGTTGGGGATTGACTAGACAGATGATGGCGCATTTTACTATACAAGATAAAATAATAATAATCATAATATGTTTATTCATTCAGAGAACATGATCCATTTTGTTAGTAAAATTGTGTTTAAACCAATATTAGTTCACACTTAAAAGCATAAAATTATTAAAAAAACCGACGTTCAGTGCGTGTTAGGAAGTTAAAGAGGTATTAAACATACTGAATCTATACTATTATTATAAAGCTAAAGAGTTTGTTTGTTTGATTGAACGCACTAATCTCAGGAACTGCTGGTCCGAATTGAAAAATTCTTTTTGTGTTGGGTAGCCTATTTATCGAGGAAGGCTATAAGCTATATAACATCACGCTACAACTAAGAGGAGCGGAGCAGTAATTAAAACTGTTGCAAAAACGGGGAAAATCGCACGGGTAGGCGATTCGACGCGACGGGAAGGGTCGGGAGAACAAGAAATTTAACGCGGACGAAATCGCGGGCAGAAGCTAGTTCATAATATACTTCAACCATAAAAAACTCGAAAATATAGTGCTGTTTTTGGCAAAATTGACACCTAATTAACAAGACTACCCCTCACGTTAGATGGCATGATGCTCCTAATTACCACGGCGCGACAGTTGCAGGCTCAATGGCGCGTGCGTGCTATCACACCGCCATATGGTGTGGGGGTCAGCAGTGGAGTAGGGTACCAGTGGTGCTGTTTTTTAGATTAGGATGGTAATGATGGGTGATTAGTTTTGGGGATGACGTGCTCACTAAATTGCGCATTGAAATTAACAAGGTACTGACCAAAGTATGTACCATTTTTTTGTGGGTAATCATCAAATGCCGTCTCCCGCTTTGGGTGGAGCGGAAGGGCGTTTTAGACTTTTACTGACTAAAACCCACCCGTGTTCCTTCAATTGCGTATATCCCAGGGCCACGGTATCTCTTTCGAACAAATCGCGCGACCCTAGCAGAAGTACCTAGCTTATTTGTATCCAACTACGGCGAAGTTAAATGGAGGGTTATGATGTTGCCACCTAAACAATACATTCTAACAGTAGTAAACTATTGTGTCGCAGATATCCGTGTCGTTCCGGACGTGGAGAATAGCACTACCCCATTTCTTCCCGTGGGTGTCGTAAAAGGCGACTGACTTACTAGAGAATGGGCAGCAGCGTTCCCTATGCATTTTACCTCCATACTGCGATTGCCAACCCACCTCCTGAGCGTGGCGATTATGGCCGTCATGGGGAGGTATATGTCCAGCAGTGGACGTCTTTCGGTTGTTTTCCCACACCTTATTTTTGTATACTCTTTCTGTGCGTCATGTTTGCCGCAAATAAACATATTTTCTTTCTTTTTTTCTTTTAAATGATGATAAAGCTATCGTAAGCTTCAGAATAAAGTGGCATATTTCCGCGGCTTTCAGGTGAGAATATTTTCTTGTTTCATACTCTTTAGAGCGTGACTTTTCAGTAGTCCGGTTTTAGTAAATTTTTTTCAACTTACTTTTAGATCTCAAAGAATTGAAGGAAGAAATTCACCTCATATGTACAGCATTGGGGGCTTGATAATAAAATATACTGATAAACGAATTTGAAATAGTAATTGCGAATTGTCTGTTTAAATTTCATTTAAGTAGTCCACTCGCCACTCGGTTACTGGTATCGTATGGGCAAGAATAATTGAAACGGAATGATATGAAACTGTTTATTCTGTAATTAGGATATTGGAATCACTTTTTCAAGTCAAGTTATAAAAGAAATAAGCTACATGGAGTCGACATTTCCTATCTGAATATATTTTTGAGAAGAAATGACGAAACAATTCCAAGAGTCAAAGTCTGTTTTAAAGTCCAGACATAATCTTGGTCCCTAATTCCTATTTTAAACGTCACTGAAATCAATTCAGTAGTCAATTATGAACCTGCCAGGGTGACGGAATTGGTCGAAAGAGTTACCGTGGCCCTGGCATATAGGCAACTGAAGGAACACGGGTGGAGTTTAATCAGTAAAAGTCTGACACGCCACTCCACTCCACCCAGAGCGGGAGAGGTCATTGGAAGAGGTCGAACCTACAAAAAAAAAATGAGCTAAGGATTTCAGGACTGACGCATATTCTGTTACACATTGTATACTAAGACTTGCAGCAGAACAAATAACATTCCAGATATTCCTCTACTGTCTTATACCTTATCCAAAACACAGAATACCATGCTCTCTACATACCTATTTATATCTACCATAACCTTCACACCTACATATAAAACCCCAGACAAACGCGAACAAGATATTTTGGGGGCATTTTCCTCAACTTATCCGATGTATACGTAGGTATAGCGATGTACAGCGCTGTATAGCATCGATGCAGCGCTTTTAATCCTCTTAATGGAAGCGGGGTTGAAACAGGAACAGGAAATACCGTGGAGATGCCTGATGAAATTGTAGAGAGTCCTATAATTTTTTTTTTTCATGTTCTCTCGTTTACAATAGGATCCAGTCAGCTCTGCGCTAACTGCGTAGGTTTATAAGAAATATTTTAATCGACGAATAATTTCTGTTAGATGAAAATAGGAATAACAAATAACGGTACTAATACTAATCCAAATCTGAATATTTAATTATGTTATGCCGTTTATAAATTACTAGCTTTTGCCAGTGGCTTCGAATTATTCTGTCTATTGATGAAAACAATCCGTTGCGTAGTTTAAAAGAACTAAGCGTACAGACTCGGGTAGTGACTTTGTTATATACTATGTAGAGATTTAATGATTACATTTGTTGATCAAAACATAACAAACAGTAATCATTTGCTAATCAAGTACCTATTTGACTTTCAAAATACGCGGTTATTTTTGCAGAAAAGTGTTTTCTTTTTTGCCTTTGGTTCGATGCAAGTAGGCACTAAAATATCTTAAATTTTCTACCGTCTTTGGAATTTACTTCATTCTGTTAACAGCGTTCTGCTTTTAGGCTATGTTGCTTAGCAAATTACTGGCAGCATTTTCTTATGGTACTTAGCTCATTATCTATACATCTAGATAGTTAATAGTTTTTTTTTAACTGCCTGCCAAACAAACAGTTTCTACTATTCTCCGAAATGGCTGGCCTGATTTTGAAGGGACTTCAACTGGCAGATACCAAGGAGTAATATAGGTTACTTTTTATCCCGGTGGCACGTTCCGATGAGGTCATTTTCGACATCCACGCAGCCGAAGCTTCTAGGACAGCTAGGAGACAATATTTCTCCACGAGTCATCTCCACAGCCTCCTCTGTTCTCCTCAAGTGGCGTGCTCCGTGTTTTTGTTTCGGTAGCTCGTCGGGTGCCGCTAGCCGTGCCGTGGCGACGATGGCGACACTTACTGTTCTTAAAACTCTTATATTTTTATGTCACTACTTGGAATTCTTATTCTTACTTAGATAGAGGGGCTCTTAGCTAGTTATCGCTCTAGTTTTAAGTTTTTAGGCCCGAGCGGCACCTCCCTAAAATAGGAGGTCCGCCCTCGTAGGAGGTCACAGTTTTAACCTAACCTAACCTCCCCAAACCATGTCGGATCTGCCCCAAAGGGTATTTCAAGGCTTAAGAAAAACACAACTTAAATAACCTCATGACCGAATGACTTTTATCCAAACGTTGTTTTATGAGATAAAATGAAAAATAAAATGAATTGTTTGTCAAATAATACGTTATTAAAAAAAAAGTTTATGGGATAATTATTTTTTTAAGTGAATTATTTGACAAACTTGTTGTTGTATAACGATGAAATGACAAATCATGTTTTTACCAATCGTTGCTTGTCAAGTAAAAATTTGTAAATTAATTTTTGGTGAACTGACAGGACACCGGAAAATAGTCCCACAGGAACGTTCTACCGCTATAAATAGTATTCTATCTTTTAATCCAAATTATAAACTATCTGCGTGCTAAATTTGAACGAAATCCGTTTTACTGTTTTTGCGTGAGTAACCAAACATGAAACTTACACATCTATACATCTATACAAATAAATAAAATTGGAGTGTCTGTTTTTAACATTAAAATAACTACTTTTTACTAAGTGTATATGGATGTATACATGGTACATATACCAAAACAACATTTTTTACAATTTTTGTCTGTCTGTCTGTCTGTCTGTCTGTTCGTTCCGGCTAATCTCTGAAATGGCTGGACCGATTTTGACGGAACTTTCACTGGCAGATAGCTGATGTAACAAGGAGTAACTTAGGCTACTTTTATTTTAGAAAAAACAAATAATAGTTTAAAAAAACTAAAAACACGCAGAATTTTGAGACGTATGTCAGCGTAGTTTTCAAGGACAGTTTTTATGAAAAACTTTTTGTTAAATACCACGCGGACGATGTCACGGGTAACAGCTATTACCTATAATATAACCTGAATTAACACATCTTACCGCGGTAGTACGTCTTCCTGCGTTAATTTCCGACATTCACGCGGGCGAAGCCGCGGGCAAAAGCTAGTTTAGAATATTTTAGTAGGAGTTAGGAACAACTCAATATTTTTGGATAGGTACTAGAACCAAAAATATAAATAATCCAAAACTAGAGTTTTGTTATTTCCACGACGAACACATGAAGAACCTTTAACAAAACTTCATTTATGATGAGTTCCAGCTACTTCCGGCTTTTGCCATAATGAATTTCCGTGAAAACAAGGGATGGCTCTATGATGTCTAGTTATGTCGTTCAAGAAAAATGGATCAGTAACTTATTCTTTGAAATTGGTGCAGTACCTACTGTGGTTCAGTTAGTTAGGTTGGGCAAAGTAATGAGCTCTTTACCTGAAAGTCCAGCCTAGACGATGTACTTACAGGATGCCAAAGTTTGTTTTTAAACTGCTCAGTATACATATCATCTGCCTATCTTCTTCTCAACTATGTTGGGGTCGGCTTCCAGTCTAACCGGATGCAACTGGGTACCAATATTTTACATGGAGCGACGGCCTATCTAACCTCCACAACGCAGTTACTGGGTAATACGATACCGCATGGTAAGACTGGCTGTCAGACTTTCGGGTTTCTGACGACCCGTAACGACTGTCAAAGATCTACGATTGAAAGCCAACATCAATGACTTAATGTGCTGTCCAAGGCAGGGAGGGGTGTTGCTATGTAAATATGGTCATCTTTCCACGGACCAACCGTGGCATGCGTAACTTAACCTGATCGACGACCCGTGCGGCTGACCCTTAATCGGGCACAGGGAACTATTTTCCAACCGCATCAATCTACACAAATATTTTTATACACAAATATTTTTCAAATACCAGCTCCCTAGATTCTTTATCTGTAAATATCCAAGTTTAGATTTGAGCAAAAAATTGCGTCTGGCGAGTTGTCATTTTTAACCGACGAAGAAAAAACGGAGGAGGTTATCAATTCGACGCGTATATTTTTGTTTTTGTTTTTTTTTTCATGTATGACCACGCATAACTTTTTACATAGTAGTCCGATTGTGATAATTCTTTTTTTATTGGAAAGGGTATACTCCGAGGGTGGTCCCATATAAATTTGGAAAACAAAATCAAACCCTAAGGGTCAGAAAACAGGGGATGATTGATTGTTCACTCACTGATTGTAATGTTTAACCACGCATAACTTTATACAGAGTAGTCCGATTTTGATAATTCTTTATTCATTGGATAGGGTATACTTTGCCAAGTATTATAAGTACATTAAAGCCACAAAAAATTATAAAATAAAAACTTTTTACCAAAAAATTTAACCGCCGAAAAAACTGAAAAGCTAAAAATAATAAACCTTAAAATTATGAGTCGGCGCTGGAAAATCAATGAACAAAGATCACTCAAAGCGCCGACTCATAATTTTAAGGTTTATTATTTTTTGCTTTTCAGTTTTTCGGCGGTTAAATTTTTTGGTAAAAAGTTTTTTTTAAATATTTGTGTATTTAGCTAGATTGAACATATATAGTTGGAAGGCCTCCAACAAGGTGGACCGATGACCTTGTGAAGGCCGCAGGAATCCGCTGGATGCGGGAAGCACAAAACCGGTCGAAGTGGCGGAGCTTGGGGGAGGCCTATGTCCAGCAGTGGACGTCTTTCGGCTGAAATGATGATGATGATGATGATGATTTAGCTAGATTGATGCGGTGGGAAAATAGTTCCCTGTGCCTGATTAAGGGTTACTTAGCTACAATCTAAAAACTTTATGCATTGGTTCGAAAACAATGTCTATTTTTTTGTACACCAAAAATATAGGTTGAGTGTTATAAATAGATTCTATCCGATTAGAAAGTTATATTTGGTTTTGTAGTATTTTCTCCATCAGAATAAATATTTTTTGTACATAGAATGAACTTGTCCCTGTAAAATTAGAGATCATTGAATCAATAATAGAGTTCTGAGTATAACGATAGATGCAAGAAGCTTGTTAAAATATATTGGTCGCGCTTTTTCTTATTCACCATTATTATTGGTTGAAATTCGGCCATGTTTTTCGGCCGTGCATGTGTTATTTCTTAACCACAGTGGTAAAGAAATAAATTACATAGAGCCATAGACTCACATTAGTTCATAACAGGTTAATCTCATCAAATTCATTATCAAAGTAATGTTTGTATTGTCTAAACTCATTCTAAAAACAATCAAATTGGAGAGCAGTTCAAATGCTAATACACAGCTACGGTGGCGCCCTCTGCTTGCGGATATGAACGGCAATTTGAATGCTATTACTTCCGGCGTCAGTGTTTGACCTCTTCACTTAATATTGGGAGGCTGAGTTTAAAGATATTGGATTCTAAACCTCATCTGAATGTGTTTGCTGTGTGCTTTAAGTTTTGATATTGAGAATTGAATTGGGTTCTCGAGAATTCGTGCCACCTTGTATCTTTTTTATACTTAGTTACAGTTCAGTAACAATCATTGGTAATCTTATTAAATTACTTAAGCAAAATAAGCCTATAATGTTCCCACAGTTGGGTCCTGGGACAAACTAAAGACCTCTTCTTGGTGAGTGTTTGGGCCGCAATCCACGCGGTCCCAAATATAAAATGGAATTACAGTTTACTGGACTGTAAAAAAATATATATAGGTCGTAATGGTCCCACTGCTGCCGGTAAACTGCGCCGGAATGTGGTTCTATAAACCTTTGTATCATTCCAATAGGACAAAAAATACTTGCTAGTAGGATATTTACTTGACCACATTTTGTCACATGGGGGTGCGGGCCGGTGAATTTCATGTGTCTTCGAATTTTTGGTTCTAGGACATGGCCTCTTCACGATGTTTACTTTCACCGCTTTGAGAGCAGTTGATTACGAATAAGTTCGTGCACTGGCTGGACAGGTCCACTCAATCTGTATGGTTCTTTCGTCAAACGACCTTTCAGACACCAATCCACATAGATAGATAGATAAATTGTTAATTTGGTGAACACAAGAGACATAACACAACATACAAAGCACGATTAAATAATAATTTAACGTGATTACAATTTAGTTAAGTAGATACAAAGTGCCAATATACAACAAGAGAAAAAAGAAAGTAAGACATAAAATAGTGATGATGACACCTTGTGTCACAAATTAAAATACACATGGTCTTCTCATGATCTGACCAAGTCTGGACTGTAAAAGAGAGTACCTCTGAGTTAGTTTCAGCCTTTCGTTTTTTCTCTGAGTAGTCAGATAGAAAACGCCGACATTATCTGGTTAGTAACATATGATTGACGTGTAAAACTGTTTGTACAAACCTACTTACGGGTATAAAATTATCATTTATCCGAGCAGAAATCTGTGCCTTAGAACTGGCAGTTTCGCTTGTTGTGACAAGTAATAGCGGAACTACTGCGGTTTCGCGGCGGAGATGTAAAACCCGCATAAAACTTCGATGAAGCGAGCGGTCACTCAACCTGCTACTAGACATTGCTATGAATTGAAGTTTTTGGCAGCACACTTGATCTAAATATTACGAATGGACGTGCACCCTTATTGCACACTACGTATTAATCAGAATCTGAATCATTTTGAAGCTTATTGCTAATCAATTCTTTTATATGTTCGACAAAATTGTCCGCTTAGCATCATTAACAACGCCATGAATTGTTGTGGAACTGTCATTGAAAGCGATTCCTACTGATAGTATATTACGCAGTTATATCTGTTTTTTTTGTGGGTGGGAAATCATCAAATGACATCTCCCGTTCTGGGTGGAGGGGAAGGGCGTGTCAGACTTTTACTGACTAAAACCCACCCCTGTACCTTCAGTTGCCTGTATGCCAGGGCACGCAGTTAGCCCTCGGGTTGCGTTCCCACCTATACGCATAGATCGAAAGCTAAACTAAGTTCAAAACACCACTTGACGCACAGACGCTACGCACAGACGTCACGCCGCTATCAGCCACTAGGCGGCTCTCACATCAAAGAGCCGTCTGCCAGATAAGCGCATCTCGAGGACTACACAAATACATTCAAGTATTTTTAGCTTCCGAGTGAGTGGTGTGTTTGTACACGGAGGTATTTTATGGGTGTTGTGGTTGGAGTAAATGTAATTTATGTTTGTCTGTTTTTGGGTAAAGTAATAACAGCCGTACGGGATGATCGATCAGGTTAAGCTGTGCCGCGGTTGGACCATTTCTCACAGTACTTTTTTTTCATATTAAGATCCCTCCGTGCCTCGGAAAGCACGTTATGTCGTAGGTCCCGGCTGTCATTAGTGTATTTTTGACAGTCGTTATGGGTCGTCAAAACCCCGATAGTCTGACAACGAATCTTACCAAGGAGTATCGTATTATCTAGTCTCTTTGTGTTGTGGAGATCAGATAGGCAGTCTATTCATGTATAATACTAGTACTCGGCAAGTACTAGTAAGAGTAGTGGTGGCCCAGTGGTAACGACCGTGACTAACGAGTAGCAGGTCGTGAGTTCAAACCCAAGCAGGGGCATTACTTTGTGTAAATTATTTCATCGCCACTGCTCTCAAAACGGTGAAGAAAAACATCGTGAGGAAACCGGCATGTCCTAGAACCAAAAATTCGAAGACATGTGATATCTACAAACCCGCACTGGGCCCGCGTGGTGGATTATGGCCCGCTTCCTCTCACTGAGAGGACGCCTGTGTCCATGCAGTGGGAACATTATAGTCTGATGATGATGATGATGACTAGTACTCAGCTGCTTCCATTTAGAATAAAGGACGACCCCAACCTAATTGGGGAAAGACTAGGCAGATTGATTGTGAGGGTTTTTGGAGCTGTTATATTAAGACCTGGTAAAACGTGCGAGCAAATTGACTGGTAGTGTGCTATCGTGTCTTAATCTGGGAACATTCAAAGAATTTTAAAAATACATACAAACAGCGTCTGGTTCTGAGTTCCATTCAGACACATTCTGATGACAATAGAACACTTGCAGCCCACGTAGAGTTGGGCAAAATACCCGACGGATAAATTCCATGTGGGTGACAGGGAAATTATCTGTCGGTAATTAAAATAAGCAGCAGTGGAGCAGTGTTGCACCAGTTGTTTCGGCTCTGACTTACGAGTTGTAGGCCGTGGGTTCGAACCCAAGTAGACACTTTGTGTAAATAATTTCATCACCACAGTGGTGATGAAAACTGCTCTCAAAACGGTGAAGGAAAACGACGTGTGGAAACCGGCATGTCCTAGAACCAAAAATTCGAAGACATGTGACATCTACCAACCCGCACTGGGCCCGCGTGTTGGATTACGGCCCACTCCCTCTCATAGAGAGGAGACCTGTGTTTCAGCAGGGTAAAACAATATAAGCTGATTATTAATTAAAATAAAATGGTTTTCCATCTTGTATAGGTAATTAGATTAAACATGAACCAGTACTGATTCTACCATTATTCACCATGTAGGTAAGATTAACGGGAATAGTAAATGGGTAAACGTAAAAGGAAATTCTCAAGACACGCCATATGTTTATGGCAAGAGACGCACCTTTACCATAAACATGAAGAAACGGTTAGAAGCCAATCTTTCAACGACAGACAAAATTGACTACTACTTATTCAGAAATTACAACTTACCCAAAAGAAATAAATACTCAGAAAATATCAATACAACAATAACTCAAATCCGGCTCCTCGAAAAAACATGGAATCGTAACAAACAAATCAGAATCCACTTAAATTCCAAAAATATTCTCTAAGAGCTTATCGTTATTTATTTCCAGCAATATTTCGATGTTAAAAGCTAAATGTGAACCGACGAAAGATCTACTCAGAAAATTACGCGCGTCGATACATTTATCATTTCCTAGCTTTAGCCAGCGGCTTCGCCTACGTCCCTTCACACGGGCGAAGCCGCTATACGTCTCTTTGTGTAAACCCACATTATAAACTATCTGTGCCAAATTTCATTAAAATCTATTTAGTAGTTTTTGTGTGAAAGAGTTATAAATATCCATACTTCGTCACAAACTTTCACGTTTTTGCGTGATTGGGTTGCAAACATATAAACGTTCAATTTGTATATTTATAATACTAGCTTTTACCAGTGGCTTCGCTCGTGTAGGTTAGAAACTATCCCACAGGAAGGTACTACCAGGATTAACCAGGATAAGAAGTTTTATATGTGTAAATCCAGGTTATAAACTAGATATGTGGGCCAAATTTCAACCAAATCCGTTCGGTCGTTTTGCGTGATGGGGTAAGCAACATCCAAACCTTCCGACTTTCACATTTGTAAAATTAGTAAGATAAACTAGCGACTCGCCCATGCTTCGCACGGCTCTTACAACTTCACAAAACATGCAGATATCTTTATTATTATGTAGTTTGAAATTAAAGTATTATACACATATCGTTCCCAAATAAACACTTACTGTAAATGATAGTGAAAATCAAATCAAAATCAGTTACAAACTTTAAAAGAAGAACGCAGTCACACAAACAGACACGAAGAGAGACTTTAATTTATAATGTGTGTAGATATAAAATAAACATTTTTGGACTTTTTCCTTGCGCACGCGTCGGGCGGACAGCCAATGAGAGCGCGCGGTGGAGTTTCAAAGCGGGGGGCGTGGTCTAAGGTATGCTGATCGGCAACAAGATTGTATGGTGCACCGTCATGCTTTCTGGGAAGCTGTTGTCAAAATATTGAGGGATCCGTGTGAGGCGAAGGGTTTTCTGCCTCGTATTGAGGCATTTTTTGTCTTAAAATTCGGATAGTTTCAAGTCGACACTGAAAAGAGTAGAATCGCCTCACTCCAAGGTCTTAAAACCTATGATAGGATAGAAATTTTATTATTACAGATATTTTTCCCAAAATACTGATTATTAAGATTTACCCTTTACTAAAAAGTGGGGCTTTTAGCTAAGTATTAACAGCTGGTTTGATAGATCAGGTAAAATTACGCTTGCCGCGGATAACCCGTGGATGGCATCATCTTTACATTCCAAGTGCCTCGGAACGCATATTATGCCGTTGGGCCCGCATGTCAATCAGATCTTTGATATTCGTTACGGGTCGTCAGAAGCCCGAGCTTCTGCCAACCGATTTTACCGACGGATATCTTTCGTATTAGCCAGAAACTTGGTTGTGGAGGACAGATAGGCAGTCGCTTTATGTAAAATACTGGTATTCAGCTGCATCCGGTTAGACTGGAAGCCGACCCCAAAATAGTTAGGAAAAGGTTGATGAGATAACCTTTTATCAAATAAGATTGAGTCCGGTTAATGGGAATTGTGGTTAAGTAGATACCTATTAGATTAAACTAACCACAATCACGTCTTATATGATTCAATTTTCTTAAAAAATGAACTTCATTCCATTGGCCTTGATCTCAACCTTTCTAAATGTGAACTTTATTTAGCGGACATTACTGACAGACATCACTTCTCAAATTTAACGCAATAACTCCAGATATTCAAATTATTGAAAAAAGCTCACTTCGTCTCCGTGGGTCTGTAATCTTCGAGAATTCCTTTCCCGTTTTTATTGAGGAATAAATAGAAAATTTCAATGACGTTTCCGAATCGGCCATCACCTTAATTCGCTATTGCTGTTTCGGCCCCAAATTAATATACTTTCTTCGTGCTTCCCATTTATGGAACACAACACTCACCTATTAGACAGAATGGACCAAATTATCCGGCACACTTTAACCTCGATTTTAAATGTGGCTATGGACGACCGAGCTTGGGCACAAGCTACTCTTCCCATTCGTACGGGAGGCCTCGGCATCCGCAAAATTTCTAGTATTAGTTTACCAGCTTTTATATCCTCGTTCCACGGTGCTGAGAAATTAATTCGGAATATCCTAGTCTCCACAATGATTAATTTTAATGTGCCGTGCTTCACCGAGGCTATAGATGCCTGGAGACTCGCTTGCCCGAACACTGAGCTATCCGATTATCCATTTTCCCAGAGACGGTGGGATGAGCTGCTCTGCAGAGTAGTACAAGACAATTTGCTCAACACGTCTGGTATTACTGCGGAGCGTGCGCGCCTGCTGACTGTGGGTGAGTGGGAGTCGGGTCTATGGCTTCATGCACTACCGTCGTCTTCACTTCACCACGACAACACTGCTTTCCGCCTCGCTGTTTCCCCGAAGGTTAGATTGAGATGTACCTATAGTACACCCACATTTCGTCACTTATATTTAAGATCCATGGAATTGGTCAGTAATTCCTGTTACGATATTTGTTGCCTCATGTTGTCGTCATTAGTTCATTACTTTATTTGTTATTGCGAACTTTTGACGCCGCATTATTCAGCGTAGCATATTTAGAAGTCTCTTGGCGGTCTTCTAACACGAAAATAAAAATTTTTAATTGTCGTGGCAATTCAAAGAATAGTTTATCGAACACGTGAATGTATTTTCTATACTTTTACTGTTTATCAAAACCCATATTCAGTTTAAAATCTAACCTTTATAGTATATAGACTTTACTACTAAATGCAAATGTATTACATTCGAGTAGACTCCAAAATCGAATAAAGAGATTTTTTCAAATTGTCTTCTACTACGTTTAAGTATTACATGAATAATATTACAATACAATACAATTTAAATGTATTTCTCTCTCTACAAAGGTTGGCTTAGAATTATTAACATCTTAGGACTAGTCATAATCAGTAGGTAAATGTGATCAAAAGCTCCTTTGCGAGAGACTGGAGTCCATACTAGGGAAACCCTGTGTTACGGATCTCCAGGCTCCCCGTAGGTAATCAATGGTACATTGCAGAAGTTTAAAGTACTAGCATTTCGTAATTTATTATTTTATTATTCCCAAATCATATCAGTTGTATCATTTTGTATGGTCGTTTGCTGAAATCTAAATTGATTTATATTTATTAACTGGACGTTTTAATTTATTACTTAAGAAGGTAACGTCTCTAAAAGTAATTTAGTATTAATATTGTTTAGTAATAAGTTATTAACCGACTTCAAAAAGGAGGAGGTTCTCAGGCCATCTGTTTTTTGTTTGTATGTATTTTCTGCGATATTTCCGACATAAATGTTTATTTTTTAACCCCCGACGCAAAAAGAGGGGTGTTATAAGTTTGACGTATCTCTCTGTGTGTGCGAGTGTCTGTCTGTCTGTGGCATCATAGCTCCCGAACAGATAAAACGATTTCATTTTTTTTTTAAATGTATTTGTTGGATGGTTTTTTTTTTGCGTTGGTTTCAATATTTTTAATTAATTCACTTTGTATATTTTGATGAAGTATAAATATTTCCACCATTGTTGTTTACATAGAAAGTAATGGTATAAGAATTGATGTAGGGTAGGTACTCACGGCTACACATAAAAAAAAAATGTTTATTTCATCAATTATGTTAATTACATTGTTCACTTTGGAGTCACCTTTTAAGCCAGGATTTGCTTGTAGTAGGTGAAAGAAAGCCACATGAAGCTATACATTTCCAGTTTAAGCTGACCATGCTTTGTTTAGGCTTTTCGTACAATTAGAAGTCAGCTTATACTGGAAATGTATTGCGTGATTTGTCGCCGTACGTGCCAGAACTAGAAAGTGAAAAATAAAATGCTTCTTTCTAAAAAAAAAACAAAGTTTTTTTTACCGTATTACCTAAGAGATTCGTCACTCATTTATGGAGAATTGATAAAATAGACAGTCAGCGTTCAGCACACAGGGATCAATCAACATTTTTAATTTTCTGGGGACACCATTTATACACTCTTAAAGTAAGTCAATATTTTGGCCAATCCCAAGGGTCATGCGATTTTGTATCATGTGTGGTCATAGATAAGAGCGGTGCAACTATTAACTATCATCTTGATTTGCCCTACACGACAAATATCCTACCAATGTTTATAGTAAGAAATAAGGAGTTACATTTATACTCGTACCTTAGAGGTCATTATAGTAGAACCTCTGAGGTTTAAATGTAACTCCTAATTGCTTAAATGAAGCAATCAGAAACTTTTAATTGATTTATTGTATAACCTAATTATTTATAAAAAAGAGTAAACGTGGAGTTTCTTGCCGACTCTTTTCCATAGAAAACGAATAATTGGAACCGTGCGCTTGGAGCTTCTAACGTATTATAAGTGCATGTAGGTTTATGTGAAACATTTTGATTTAACCAAGTTTATACGACCATCCCGCGCTGGGCCCGCGTGGTGGATTATGGCCCACTTCCTCTCACTGAGAGGAGGCCTTTGCCCCAGCAGTGGGAACATTATAGGCTGCTGATGATTAAGTTTATTCTGTTAAATTAAAATCGGAGAATAAGCTATTTAATAGGCGACCGACAAATAGCGTGCCAGCAGAAAATGCAACATTGTCGTATTACTCGATGTAAAACGGGTCTTATAAAAGCCAAACAAACTACTTTAAAGCTACTGTTTATTTAATCTTATAAAATATTAATATCACTGTGTAGATCTTTACTAAAACACGAACCTCACACGCCACGTTCGTTCAAAATGAAGGATCTGACCTTTGCGTAAAAACCTTTGTAACAATCTTATCGTACCTTTAACAGTGCTAACTCACGATAAAAAACGGTAATTACTACATTAACTTGTTTCACACAAAAAAGAAAGTAAGGAAACGTTTAAAAACTTTATCATCTGTCAAATCTGACGTTTCGGCGGCCATTGTGAAGCATTACTGGCCAATAGCGGCGCCCGCTTTGAATTTAGAATGTTTTCTTTTTCGAATTCAACTGTCCATTGTTTTCGGTTTGTATCTTTTTAACGATCTATTTTTAGCTGTATTAGAATTTATTACTACTGTTTGTGTAGATTTGAGATGTATCAAAAATCCCCCGTGTCTCGGTAACCAGTACATTTTGAAATTGGTCTCGGCTGTCATTCATAGATCTTTATAAGTCATTACGGGTAGTCAGAAATCTGAAAGTTTGCGATCCAGTCTTGCCAAGGGGTTTCGTATTACCCAGTAACTGGGTTGTATGTTTAAGATAGGCAGCCACTCCGTATAAAACACTGATATCCAGCTACATCAGGTTAGACTGCAAGCCGACGCCAAAGTAGTTGAGAAAAGGTTAAAAGATTTCTTTAGACTGCAGCGGAATTTTATCAAATAAATTCAGACTATTTAAATGTCCCATATTTTGTTAGTATAACATTAATTTAAAACTATGTATGTTAGTCTCGAGGAGGTCAAATAATGTATTTATAGAACACTAGCTTTTGCCAGCGGCTTCGCCCGCACATTATACGTATAAACCTTCCTCTTGAATCACTCTATCTATTTAAAAAAAACCGCATCAAAATCCGTAGCGTAGTTTTAAAGATATAAACATACTTAGGGTCAGACAGAGGGAAGCGACTTTGTTTTATACTATATAGTGATGAAACCATCGATAAAAATAATTTAAAATAAATTGAAATAAGTAAACAAAAATTCAATTCAATTGAAACAAATTGAAATCAAATCAAATTGAATTCAAATAAATGTAACTTAAAATTAAATTATAATTAAAAACTGAAATATACTATTGTTTTATTGCTTGGCGGTAAATAACCTCAGCGTTTCTCGTTTTCTTAATATCGAGAGCTTACATAAGGAAGCCCCACCATTATACTGCATTTTTATAGACAACTTTCAATGACCATGAAATTTTTATTACCCCTCTTAAAATCCTGTCTTTTTATAAACGCCACCTAACATCAAAGAATAGACACTTTTGACCAAAAAGCCAATTTCATCAAATCACTACTATTACACCAAAAATCAGTCAATATTTTTACTAAAATAAAAAAAAACCTCTTCCACATTTGATGTTACAAAATTAGCCATCGGGACGAAAATAGGTCTAATTTAGAGTTGAAAAGTATTGTGAGGGTTAAAAGCTTTTTGTGCCGTCTCACCCTTCAGAGGAAATAGGGGGCAATTTTAAATCGTGGGTACAGTCGGACACAGTGTATTGCCTTGTGGCATTCCACAGTTTTTTGTAAACTACAGACTTATATTACTTTTTGAACACTGTTGTTCTTAACTGATTTCAAAAAAAGGAGGAGTGAGAAACTCCTCCTATTTTTAAGTTGGGTAGTATTTGAAATTCCGTTGTTTTATTGTGTGTTTGTTACCTCAGAACCCTATCATTTATAAAACGACTAGTTTTGGTCAGCGGCATCACCCGCGTGAAGGTCGGAAATAATCCAGGTTATAAACTACGTGGGTGCAAAATGTTATCCAAATCCGTTCTGTAGTTTTTGCGTCAAAGAGTAACAAACATCCATACATCCTCACCAATTTTCACATTTATAATATTAGTAGAAGGATTTGAAAAAATCTTTTTTTCGAATAGATATATTATGTGCTTACCGAGTGGTCCCATATAAATTTGGGCAAGTTCTGATTACCAGTTTTGGAGTAAGCTTCAATAGTACTGAGTATTTATTCCAATTACATTATGTTGATGTTATATGGTCTTACTTTCATGATGCAGGCATGAACTGTCAGTTTTGCCTTGAAGATGGGTATGTCATATTTTCATGTGGAAAAGCCAAAGAGCTAGTGTTCTAGCAGGCTTTAGATTTAGTTAAAACTATTTTTTACCTGGTGTCTAGTAGGCTTAGATTCCAGAAGGTAAATAAAAACTTTCTGACTACGTAACAGAATCCATACAATTTCAAAAGCCGTACAAAGTTCAATTGGATTAAATGCTTTGAGTTTGATTTTAAAATTGAGTAGAGAAAGGCCGTCTGAGTAAAAACTTTACAGTTACTCTTAACAATTAAGAAAGTTACTTCATCATTTCAACAGAAGGACGTCCACTGCTATATATAGAGTTCCTCCAAGCTCTGTCACTTCGACGGGTTCTGAGTTTTCCGCAACCAGCGGACTCCTGCGACCTACACAAGTTCGGCACGGCTACGGCTACGAATTCTGGTACGCGGACGCCACCCCAGAACCTTTCGGACCCATCGGCCATCTGTTCAGCGAGCAATGTGTTCTTAGTTCTTACTCAGAAGGAGAAAATCAAATTAATGTTTTTAGTTTATTACATAAAATTCAAAACTTGCCAACTGTATAATTCTACATATTTCTGAAGTTAATCGCCCACAAATAAATTAACTGCGTGTAAATCACCTACAGTAAAACAAAATATTATTTAAAAGTGTCCCAGAATGTTCACTGTTGTGACCTATTCCCTCTAAAACCTTGTTTTAATACGTCGACTCAAAAATTGGTAATTTTTTTTCAATTTTTGTTTATTAAGAAAATATTGTCAAGTTACACCAAAACTTCCCAAACTCTTAAAAAACCGACTTTCAAAAACTTAAACCAATATTTCCATCCGACTGTACATCCTCACCCTTGAAGCGGCCGACAATATTTTGACAGGCGATTTTTGGGGTACCGCGCGTCAACTTAAAAGCTTTTTTTTGAGAAACAGCGGCAAAAACATACACACTACAGTTTTGCATAAGACGAGTTGCAAGATTTTTTACACTGATAGAGGAAATTGGCCCTTGACTGCTTAAAAGGCCTTTAAATTGGAGGCCATGGCATGATATGAAATATTGAAGAATTTGTACAATCATGCCAGTTGTCGTGTGTGAAGTTGGTTGTATGCTTTTTCATCAAATGACGTCTCCCGCTCTGGGCGGAGCGGCAGGGCGTGTCAGACTTTTACTGGCTAAAACCCACTCGTGTTCCTTCAGTTGCCTTCGCTAGGACCACGGTAACACTTGTAAACAAATCAGCGACCCTGGAAGGCATCGGCCCTAGCGGACCCTTGACATTTCCTTTCCCTGATATCTCTTTGAATAGGAATCGCTTTTATTTTGAAAAAAAAAAAAAAATCCGCCGCGATAATTGTACTTGTGTTTGAATGTGGAGTTATAGCTACGGTAACAGAACTAACGACCTCTCGCTCACTGATTCTGTTTTAACCACTCGCTGAGCAGCTGGTCTATTACCACTCAATGGGAATCAATCTCTGAGAAAAGTTCAGATATTATCCTATGGGAACGTTCATTCAACACAGATTACAGGAAAAAAGCATATTTAATCGAGCTGTTTCACACAATAAGATAGTCGGGAAACATTAAAAAGTTTATCACCTGTCAAATCTGACGTTTCGGCAGCCATTGTGGAAGCATTACTGGCCAATAGCGGCGCCCGCTTTGAATTTCGAATGTTTTCTTTTTACGGTTCCACTGTCCATTGTTTTCGGTCAGTATCTTTTTGATAATCTCTTTTTTATTGACCAGCCATTTTTAGCTGACTATACTTAGGCATTTGTATCTATTTTGAATGCTGTGTGACCTAGTTGGATGCAAACTTTTATTAATTATTAACATAGATAAAGTTTATTGACTCGTTGTGAGGGGTCATGGTTATTTCGAATGAAATCGGTTTTGTAGTAGTCAGTGGACAGCACGAATAAAATTTCCGTATTTATCTACATTTTTCTAACTGTGTAGGTTTACTGATTACTCTTTTTTATTTGTTTAGCCTATTCTTTCTCACTACTGGGCAAAGGCCGGCCCTGGGAGGACCCCAGGTACTCTTTTCCCGCGCCAACTTAAACCAGCTCTTACGGTAGGCGTTCAAGTTATCTCTCCATTTCTTTACCTTGGCGGCTGGTGTGACCCGCCCAATCTCATTTGAGCTTGGCAGCCTGCCTACGTCGATTATACCCGTTTTAGAACGCAGCTTAGTATTCCAAATTTTGTTCTATCTTTTACTCCCATAATGCTGCACCTAATATGAAAAAAAATCTTACATTTCTTTCATATTAATTAATCAGATTGAAACATTGGACATAATCACATAGCAATATTATTTTTTCTAACTTTATTTATTCATATCTCTTATTTTCTTCTGAGCTGATGTACAGATTCAGTCTTCTTGAAGGAAGAAGAGGGGGCAAGGGACAGATTCATACTTGATAGGTACCTACTTCCTTCCCAGGATACACTTTTGGCAAATATTACCCTTACTATTTCCAATTCGAAATGACTGTGGAAATTAAATGAACTGATCCAGAACTCATGGAGATCATCGAAGATCGTGAGAACTCAATTATAAAGCATATTGTGTTGTGATACTACCCTCGGTTTTAGAGTTAAAACGGCGGGAAAGATGCTCTACTTTATGGAAATCTAGTTAGAATTTGTGTTCTTATTGGATTGTGTTGATTTCTCTGGATTTTATGTTGTTGAAGGTAGGTAGTATTGTCTAGATTATCATCATCTGCTTAGCTTTTTCCCAACTATATTGAGGTCGGGTTCCAGTGTAACTGAATGCAGCTAATTACCAATATTTTACATGGAGCGACTCCCTATCTGACCTCCACAACCCAGTTACTGGGTAATACGATACCCCTTGGTAAGATTGGTTGTCAAACTTTCGGGCTTCTGACGACCTGTAACGACTAACAAAGTGACAGCTGGGACCAAAGGCTTTACGTGCTTTTCGAAAAACGGAAGGGTCTTGGTATGTTTAGATGGTACCAATCGCGGCATGCGTATCTTAATCTGATCGATCGACTAATTTTCAGATATAGGCAAGTAATCAATTTATTTACTAATTAGCATGTAGGTATACTTTCCTACAATAATCATTAATTGACAGTTTGAACGCTTTACTAGTATACGGTGGAGGTGTGCCCTGCCTGGGCGGAGCACCGCCGTGTCCTCGTGGAGGCGATCGGCGGCGGCGACCTCTCGCGTCCGGCCCTGGTGCGAGCTATGGTACGGAGCGAGAGGGCATGAGAAGCCGTCACCTCCTTCTGCGAAGCAGTAATGCTTTCGAAAGAGGAGGCGGGGCGCGTGAGGGAGTGGCAGTCTCTGCGCCCTCATGTCCCTAGTCGCCGCAGGAGGAGACGCCCCGGGCGTCGGGAGTCGATTGCGGACTCCCGGCCACCGTAGGCACGAGCTTGCGGGCGGCGAGCAATGGGTAGCTCGCCGCCCGGTAAGGACCAAGCTCGGGTCGACGGCGCGTAGTGTTCCACGCGCGCCTCAAAGAGATGTCAGCAGCACTTAAGGGGTCTGCAAGGACCGATGCCTGCCGGGGTCGCGTGATTGTTCGAAAGAGATACCGTGACCCTGGCACATGGGCAAATGAAGGAACACGGGTGGGTTTTAGTCAGTAAAAGTCTGACATGCCCTCCCGCTCCGCCCAGAGCGGGAAAAGTTATTTGATGATTTCCCATCCAAAAAAAAAAAACGCTTTACTAGTAAAAGGTTTTACTTGATTTTTAAGCAGAAACAACAGAAATATTAATCCTATACAGAGTAGCAGCCACCGACTCCCAAACTGTAACCATGAGTGTAACACATGACCCCTAACGTAAACATTTTTAGTAGGTCATGAAAAGAAATCTGTTGCTTCATATACAAGTGCACCTATGCGTTCAAAATGAATGGAACAACAATTTTTTTTTTTTGTAATAGCCAACGACAAGTTTCTACGCTGGGGAGTTCAGAATGTAGTATTGAATGCATGGTTACAGGTCTACAAAGTGTACATAAGGTGGTGTACCAAAATATACTAACAACCAGTAATTTCAACAGTTCAAAACAGAGCATAATTCTCTCCATACTCCCCATATCGTATCGTCACCGTGTCGGATCGCGGACGTGGGAACTATCGCCGGAACGAATCGGACACGTGTCGCGACCGTCACGTTGAAGTAAACCTACTAATGAACCTTTATTGAGGCCTAAATTGTGAAACTGAAGGTAAGAAAAATTGCAAACAATAATATGGTTGTAGTAAAAAGAAAAGACAGTTAATTTTATCTATAAAACGTGGAACAATTTGCATGAGATACAATCTTCTTTACATAGTATAAAACAAAGTCTAATTTCGTGTCTGTACACATAAATCTATTAAACTACGCAACGGATTTCAATGCGGTTTTCATCAATGGACAGAGTGATTCAAGAGTGAGGAAGGTTTACATGATGTATAATACGTGGGCGAAGCCGCTGGTAAAGCTAGTATAATATAAATACAATTTCACCAATGAAATTGAACGCGCAATTTCGTTGAAAATGATTTAGATTGTTTTTGATAGTGTGTTACGCAATTAAGGGTGTCGGTTTATAGTCTGTTATTGTATTTGGAACCTTAGCTTTGTTAGAGTGAAGTTTGGAATAAAAAATCACACGTTTAAACATTAGTATAAAGTAATACCTTTTTATATCATCAGCAGCCTATAATGTTCCCACTGCTGGGACGTGGGAGTGGGCCATAATCCACCACGCGGGCCCAGTGCGGGTTGTTTGATGTCACATGTCTTCGAATTTTTGGTTCTAAGACATGCCGGTTTCCTAGCGTTTTGTGAGTAGTGGTGATGAAATAATTTACACAAAGTAAAGAGCCTGCCTTGGTTCGAACTGACGACCTACTAGTCGTAAGTCGCGGCCGTTACCCCAGTGGTAACGGCTGCGACCGCTGCTCAAAATTAAAAGTCATTTATTCAAACTAGGCTGAGAGTCAGTCATTATTTGAATGTTAATGTTACATAAGACAGTCTCCCAAAACGCCTGCCCTCCACAACTTCCTAGTGCTTTAGCTGGGAAGAAGAAGTGGTGCAACAAACTCCCCAGCAGCACAGCTGTCTGGTAAGTTAGAAGAACTTGATCCTATACAATAATATGTAAGTTATTACGAAAACAAACTGTTCTATACACCACTCGCCTTTATATATAATACGTTTTATAATATAATAAGTCTGTTTGTGTGCTGACTGCCTATTAGCTATTGCTAAGCATAATTTTCGACTTCGCTCCTTGACCTCTCCCACCAAGTCATAGTGTAGTATGTAACTACATTGGTTTCACACATTCATCAAAGAACAATGGGCGGTCGTTTTTGTTGCACTACAGTGTACACGTGAATACTTTTAACTTGAGTAGGTAATTATAACGTGCGTACACTGTAAGGAAGTAAGTGGATGTAGTACACTAAGGTCAAATAAAATTAGGCCGTGGTCAGCAATAAAAAAAAAACACTGAAACTGCCTCGTTGGTCTAGTGCAGGGTTTCTCAAACTTCTGGCTCCACGTACCCCCATTCATCTATCATCTTTTATTTTCTTCTTGAATTGAATAAAAGGTCACGCGCACCGTGTCACGCCACGAGCGAATGACAGTCGCGCGCGCGCCTTCATGCTTTCCGCATGTGCCTGCCAGTCACCTAGCCGCCATTACGTAAAGTTTTTCGCGAACCCCCTACCGTCGCATGGCGAACCCCTAGGGGTTCGCGAACCCCACTTTGAGTAACCCTGGTCTAGTGGTTGCAAGCGCTACTGCTGGGCGTGTGGTCCTGAGATTGCTTCTCAGGTTGGGGAAAGTGGTATTGGGTTTTTTTATCCGGAAATTCTCGCTCGGTTGATGGCATTACTTTCGCTCACATGAGACTTAAACAACCTGCCAAATGTGGGTTTGGTATAGGTCTTTTTTTTTTAAACAGAGTTTTTGGATTATTTCAGCTAGGAAATACCGGCGCCATCTAGCTTTTAAAATAATGAACATCAAAATATTGATGTGTAAAAGTGTCTTAATTTTGTTTCATTTCATGGCTTTTGGGGACTACTGCGAACTTGTTATCCAGAACTATGGAAATACTCTATACCACTTTTTATAATTCCCCAACTCTATTGATTGTTCAGATGTTAACAAGAACCTACAATCGGTCTTAGAACACTGTAAAATGCTTTTATGACGTCACCCCCAAACAAAGAGCATATACAACGAGATATAATGACGAGTCATGCCGGCAACTTAGTAGTATAGAACAGACTATGGAGGTTACACTAACTTAGTTGTGCACCCCACCTTCACGAGAACATTACAATGTCGGACAGATTAAATGGGAAACTAATGATAGTTTACTATCTGCTAAATAGGTGTTGAAACGTAGATAATGTGCATGATTTAAAAAAATCAAATTCATTTTTTTTTTTAACTTACACATAGTTTATAGTCTGTAAACTATGTGTAAGTTGCACATATTAAAGTAAATTTATTAAAGTAAATTTATTAAGAACAAGTTAACAGACACGATAAGCACAGAATGAAATGAAGACACAAAGATTGGATCGTGAGAGTAATTTGTGTGCAATGGAGTAACCCTAGACCCCACACTAGGATACCCTGTGTCGTGGGATCTAGTATCCTCGTGATTGATGACACATATAAGTGCACGTAGTGCTTCACAGTTGGGTTTTAATTAGGCAACAGATGCAATGGTTTCTCAAATTACATACTAATTCAAACTTACCTACTTACTAACTTAACAAGATTAAATTACTTAATTATTATTGCGAATTTGTGTAGTGAGTGTGTGTGTGTGCGCGTGCATGTGCGTGTGTGTGCGCGTGTGTGTGTGTGTGTGTTAGTGTTTGTTATACTGTATAATTATGATGAGAGTGAATTTAAAGTTATGTGCATTTGTGTCTGTCTGTAGGGGTGTGCTTGTGTACGCTTATGTATAGGATCTTTTTTGTGCGGGTGAGTTAATACAGAGGATTTAAACCAAGGGAATCAGGAGAGTTTCAGTCTTGGCATAGTCCAGAGCTGATAGCCACTTCGTGATTTTAGCTTTACAATTGTGTTTGGAGCAAGCCACTAAGCTCAGAAGTTTATTCAGTTTTTGATAGATGTAAGGACCGACATATCTAGGGGATCTTTGGGCGAACTTTGTACGAGTACTGGGTATATTCCATTTAATCTGTCTACAAGATCTGGAAGATTTAATTTGGGTAAGGAGTGCCTGTCGATGAAAGCGTAAAGCTACAGATAGAACGAAAAGTTGTCTAACCCTAAGAACCTTACATTCTTGGTACAGACTGTCAGTGGGATACCGATAGGGTTTCCCATAAGCAACCTTGAGGATGCCTCTTTGTGCTCGTTCAAGTTTGATCAAGTGGGTTTTTGCTGCTGTACCCCATATCCCTATACAGTAATTTAAAACAGATTGGCATAATGCAAAGTACACACTCCTTAAGGTACTATGGTCTGCTATGTTCTTTAGTTTTTTAAAAATGAACATTAGTTTCCGGATTCTTGCAGAGACAGCATCTATTTGTTTGATCCAGGATAATTGACTGTCTATCAAGACATTAAGGTATTTAATATTGTCAACTTGATCTATGTCAACACATTGGCAAATATCACTGCTAGGATTTCTGCAGGAGTGGAGTTTGACTTGGAGTGGATTTTCATTCTCATAATGCTTGGATGTTTTGAATGCTATGTATTTAGTCTTGCTAGCATTTAAGGTGAGTAGGTTTCGCTGCAGCCAGTGCATAACTTGAGCCAGACCCCTCTGAGTTGCATCAACGACCCCAGTCCAATTTTTGTCATGGAATACAATAGCTGTGTCATCTGCGAAAGTAAGAACCTTTGCATTATCTATTGCTAGATCACAGAGGTCGTTGATGTAGACTAAGAAGAGAGTTGGCCCGAGCACGCTTCCCTGCGGTACGCCATAGTGGATTGCAGAATACTCGCTTATTGCTTCTCCTTCTTTAGCTTTTATTCGTTGCAATCTGTTTGAGAGGTATGAATGAAACCAGTTCTGTGCCAAACCCCGTATCCCCATTAACTCTAGCTTTTGTAGAAGTATTGGCCTAGATACTGTATCGAAAGCCTTAGCCATATCAATGAACACACCAACGCATTTATAGCCAGAATCTACCCTTTCAGTGACATGATCAACGAGTGTTGTTACTGCATCCTCAGTAGACATTTTTTGGCGAAAGCCATATTGGTTGTGGGACAGCAGTTTTTCTTTTTCCAGATGTTGTTGCAACCGGTTATTGGCCAGTTTTTCAAGTATTTTTGACACTGAGGATAACAGAGAGATGGGTCTGTAGTTGGTAACTTGAAGTGGGTCACCAGATTTAAAAATAGGGCAGACATTGGCTACTTTGAGACAGTCTGGAAAGACACCGGTAGACATGCTAAGATTAAATAAGTGGGCCAATACAGGGGCAAGAGTCAATTTACATTGTTTTAAAATTGTATTGTTGATCATTGCCTGGGGCTGAGCTTCTTTTTAGGTTTTCAATAATTTTTATTATTTCTTTCGGATCAGTAGGGGTAAAAAAGAAAGAGTTTCCGGGAGAGCTGTTCAGTTTCGTGTCGCTTGCCAGTTGCTTTTCAGTAACTTTTAGCTCTGTTAGGATGGCATCAGCCAAGTTTTTACCGACTGTACTAAAAAACATATTGGCGGAATTTACTGATTCCACAGGATCTTCTAAAATTTTGGTAATGTCTGCATTTGTTTTGGAATCCTTTTTGGTATAACAAATTTCCGTAACACTTTGCCATAGTTTTTTAATGTTATCTCTATTTTTAATGAGCATTTTTCGATAATATTCCTCACTGACTTTTTTGATAATGTCGTTACAATAATTTCTATATCTTTTATATTCCTGTTGCGTTGTGGTATTATCATGATTTTTCCTGGCATTGTAATGCAGTAGGTCTCTCTTACGAACACATCTGAGTAGGTTTATAGTCATCCACGGCTTACGGATTGCTTCTGAACTACGGACTTTTATTTTTGAGGTACAGTCTTGAATTTTCTGTGTCATTAGGTTAATAAAGCGATCTGTAGCAACATTAACATCTAATTCAGTTGTAATATTTGACCAGTCAGTTTCCGTAATATTTTTTGAAAGTGCCTTGTAATCAATTTTATTGTAGTATTTGGGAATCATAATGGGGTACGAAATTTTGCTAATGCCTGCAATTACTGTATCATGGTCGGAAATATCAGAATCACAAACGAGGACGCAGGCTGGTGACTTGGTTTTAAGTAGCATATGGTCTAGGCAGCTAGGTCCTCTATTGGGAAAGTGGTGACCAGATATGTAGCCGCTATAGGCAGTTAGGTTAAGATATTCGTTCGCTCTTGAATCTGTAGTATTCACTTTGATATCAACGTTTATGTCGCCAGTTATAATGCAAGTGCTACCTTTAGCCAAGGTCATTACCTCTTCAAGTGACTCCAGGAAGCAAGAAATATTTTGGGTGGAAGGTGAGCGATAGATTGCGATGATACTGTAATCCGTTCCAACATCGATAAGTAGGCAGTTAGCGTCTCGAAAATTAGGTTCGCGTACCTGTATACCTAAACCACATTTTGATAAAACAACTATACCATCACTTTTATTTAAATATTCTTTGGAGATGTGACAGTCATAATTAGGCAGAGTTAAGGTGCTGAAGTTAGAATCTAACCAGCATTCCGTCAATATTATAATATCAGGTAGAAATCCTAATCTAGACAGACAAACATATGAGATTCTAAGCAACAGAAGACTTAATTTAGATTTAACAGTGGGTCCCAAAGTAGCTACAGCCTGCATTTTAGTGACCCAAACACTACACAGAGTTAATGATTCAAATCGAATTGGAAAAAATCTCTCTCTCGTTGTAAGTAATGTCAACGTATACATACCTATGTATGTCAATTCGTGATTAGGTTTTTCAGTAAGGAAATTCGCAGCCTGGTGTCTGGATTTGTACCCGATTTATGACAATAGGTTAAATTCTGGGTCTTGTAAAAACGACTACCCATCAAAAACATAAATGTGGAATGAGAGCCAAGTTCAATATTATGATATTTGCCTTGGTTGTTGACTTCAACGACAAAAGAAGTGAGATCTAAATGGGTACCAAGTTCAATGGTACTAACCATTGAACTTAGGATAATATATTGTAGCCTAAGGTCTGACTTGGCTAGTTCTCAATACGAATTATTATTTCAAGAGCTAGTTTCTACTAGGAAGCCAAATTTTTGGAATAATAATAAAATAAGAACCGACAAGTAACAGTTGCTCATCGTCACCGTGCATGATGGTGTAAAACATATGAGACCTTAAAATTCATATGGACTCAATGGACTCTCATAAAAGCCACACGTAGATATGACTAAAACGATTACACTACCAATCAATACATTGACCCACTAACGAAACAATTCCTGACAGAGTGTGCCCGTAACGTTGCACGCCAGTGTTCGGAAGGGGCGCACCTCCAATTTCCCTAAAAGCTTCGCGGGCGCCCGGCCGCGGCCGAAGCGCTGTTGTAATAAATTGAATAATAACTATGTCGTGTGATGTATTGTTGTGTTCTGCTACACTATTACTAGTATGACGTAATTTCAGTGTCCCGACTTGTAATGGTTTTAGCTTTCAAATTACAGTTTTTTCTTGATGGTATCTTCCATTTTGCGGTAGATATATTGTAATCTTCCAGACCGTATTTCGGTCATGGTGGCCAATTTCAACAGAGACTAGCTATCGCCGCGGGAGATATTATAGTGCCCAAGTGTGAGCACTCACTGTTTCCTCACTCTTATATTTCGATGGGCAATCCGACACTGCCGAAGGAGATCAGGCGCAGGACCTTGGTCTTAAGCCCTTGGGCTTAACGTACTTTCCAAGGCACGGGGGTATCACAAAAATAAACCACGATAGAAATACGGCTATGGCATAATTCTTGAGCCATCTCTCACGATGCATTTGCTGAAATCTACTACATACACACGGCCGCGACTTACGACTTGTAGCTTGCGGTTTTTTTTATATCATTACCACTGCTCACAAAACGGTGAAGGAAAACATCGTGAGGAAACTCCTATAACCAAAAATTCGAACACATGTAACATCTAACAATCCGCACGGTCTGCGTGGTGGATTTCGGCCCACTCCCTTTCACAGAGGCTGATTATGTTACTACCTGGGCACGTATTCAGAGGCCAGATTGTTACAATGCCTGCCAGGGTCGCATTTGTTCGATAGAGTTACCGTAGCCCTGGCACAGGCAACTGAACGAATACGGGTGGGTTTTATTTAAAGTCCGACACGCCTTCCCGCTCCACCCAGAGCGGAAGACGTCGTTTGGTGATTTCTCACCTGCAAAAAGGTTGCTTCAAAGTATTTCATAACACGCAGTCACATTTAGGAACATGAGATTAGCAAGATGTTTAAGGGGAAATTCTCGAAAGCAGCTCAGATTTGGCATCACAACTCAATACTCAATACTTTAATTGCATTCCACATGTATTCTTAGGTGGTGGTGGTGGCGGAAATAGGGTGTATTAAAAACCTCTGCTTATGCTTTCGAGGAAGCTCACTTGATGTTAGGACATGTTTGTCCATATTCAATGTATAAGTTCAACTGTGGACGTCGATCTGTTGTAATGAAGATGGAACTCTTTTCGTCTCTCGAGAAGATTTCTTTTCGACAAAATTACATCACGTTATCAAACTTTATTTGTAATCTATTATATCATCATATTATATTCAGCCTATACTGTTCCCACTGCTGGGACACAGGCCTCCTCTCGGTAAGAGGGAGTGGGCCGTAATCCACTAGCCCAGTGCGGGTTGGTAGATATCACATGTCTTCGATTTTTTTATTCTAAGACATTCCTGTCAATGTTTCCCTTCACCGTTTTTGAGAGCAGTGGTGATGAAATAACACACAATATAATAATACACCAAGTAAAGTACGTCCCATGTCCAGGTGTTACTGGACGTGGAGAGTTGCATCACCCCATTTCTTCCCGTGGCGTGAGTGTTGTAAAAGGTGACTAAGGACCTCCCCAGAGAATGAGCAGCAGCGTTCTCTATACATCTTACCACCATACTGCGATCGCCAACCCAGGCGATCATGGAAAAGCCCCCATATTCGAGGAGGGCTAAATACAACAATGGACGTTTTAAGGCTACAATTATGATGATAGGACCTGCCTTTTTTTGTGGGTGGGAAATCATCAAATGACGTCTCCCGCTCTGGGCGGAGCGGGGGCGTGTCAGACTTTTACTGACTAAAACCTACCCATGTTCCTTCTGTTACCCATGTGCTGGGGCCACGGTTTCTCTTTTGAACAAATTTCGCGACCGTGGCAGATGGGACCTGCCTGGGTTTGAACCCACAAAATCAAATCAACAACTTGTAAACCGCGGCCGTTACCATTGGGCCACCACTGCTGTGATCCCTTGTGGAAAATGATAATCCCTAAATTGAAAACTGCAAGACGGTAACCAAACGTGATTAATGTAAATACCCAAAGAAAACAGGATTGTTGTATTAGTATGTATTGGTAGGGTGTGGAGGTGTAGGGTGTCCAGGAGTTCATTCGGTGTGGGGTGTCCGCGTTATGGATGCGTGTAATCTTGTCGGTGCATTTATAATCTTGTGCTTGTTTACTGTGTGGCCACCCCCGCGGAGGCACGGACTCGGGTGGCGGAGTTTTTTTTTTGTTGAGAAGCTTTAAGACGTCAGTCCTTTGTGGCTTAATTAGACTTAAGTAAATCTACTACAGTTGTTATGTTTATTTAATCAGTAAATGCGATTAATAGGCGATTTAATAATAGTAAACATTCAAATTAAGGGTATAAAGTGAGATGTCAGAAATAAGGATTCAGGTGTGCCTCACAGCTGCGCCAAAAAGGTCCAGTTTAGCAATAAATATCAGACAACTAGTACTTGACGCTGGCTTTCAACTGGAGAACCAATCTGTGTAGAGCACCCATCGAAAGACAACAAAACATAAATTAGTACACAATTTTGTGTTAAAAATCTAAATTTAATGTAGATACTTAATTATCTGAGCCCGTGTGGTGCCGGAAGTAAAGAATAGCACCATCCCATTTCCTCCCGTGGGTGTCATAAGAGGTGACTAAGGGACTTACGAGAGAATGGGCAGCAGCGTTCTCTATGAATTTTACCACTATACTGCGATCGCCAACCCGTCTGCAAAGCGTGGCGATTTTGGCAAAACCCCCCAAATTGGGAGAGGCCTATGATCATGACTTATCTAAACTACTCATAACCATTTCACACTTTTGCTAGTCAGACTAATATCTGCTTTAAGTCCATCCCTGCCCACTAATGTGGGTTCACAATCAATTTCCTTAATGCCCGCTGCACTGTACTGCACTTTTCCTGCGCCGCGCGCCGTCGCGCCGCGGACCACAGACGCGGCTTTGTGAGAGGAGCTGAATAGTGGAATGTATTAGTGGCTTGCATGGATGGTATGGTGGAAGAGCGAGCCAGTAAAGAAAATATAAGACTTGAAAACAATAATTGGAACTCGTACACACGGCTACATTTCAAGGTATACAATTACTGTTTTAGCTGACCTCGTATTATATAGGCATTTCTTACAATGAGAAGTCAATTTAAACTGGAATATTTATAATAAATAAAAATATTTTATTTTTCAGACATCAGGGCCCATAGGGTGTTAGTATTACATCTTACTTAAAAAACTATGTTAGTAACAGGCAGGAGAAAAAAAAGAAAATCACAATCACAAGAACAAGCTTTGTTGCCAACATGTAGCCTGGTAAACCTTCCCAATGTAGGCCCATCCAGCCTCTCTGCAAACACCCCCAGAATGCTGTTGCTGCTTCCCCTCACTCGGGATATTACTGAGGCAACTTTCTTCCGCATTATAGCAATGATTTTTCGCCGTTCGTACATACCTATTTAAAAGCAGATCATACTTATCCTTAAAAAAATTCTACGTCATCATCTGCTTGCCTTTTCCCAACTCTGTTAGGATTGTCTTTTAGTCTAACCGAATGGAGCCGAACACTAGTATTTTAAAATATGTTGGTCGAGTTTTATCTTATTTATCATTTTTTTAAGCTAACAGCGTAAATAATGATTTTCACTTGATGATTTGATAGCTTGCTACTGTTCATATTCTACTCAACTGTTGTGTCCGAAAGTCACTGTGAACTTTGTTACAATTATTAAGATCGTGTGCACACATGAGATATGTAATAAAAATTTCAATTGGCTTACAGACTTATAATATAACATTTGAATAAATAACCTTTTGCTATCAGGTTTTGCACAGAATCATCCTCATTATATTGATTGCTTTTAAATTTATTACAAAACTTACTTTTTGCCAGCGGCTTCGCCCTCGTGTTACACATATAAACCTCCCTCTTAAATCACTCTGTCTATTAATGATAACAGCATTAAAATCCGTTGCGTGGCTTAAAAGATCTGAGCGTACAGACGCGGGAAGTAACTTTGTTTTACACTATTTTAAGAAAAGGTGCTCGCTCCTTACAGAAAAATAACCACGTTAGACTCTTGCTTCCCTCTCACATAACACAACAATAATTTTCCTAGTTCCACCGCACATATCGCAATAAATCGGCTCAAAGCGCTGACAGATCGGCGGCTAATCCGAGAGCAGGGGGTTCGATCCCCGGCGCGGTCATAACTAATAGTAATACATATTTATCAATTTCTTTAAGTAGCATTACAAACTATTAACAGTATTAATCAATATGGGTGAATTAAAGCAGTTGAGTAAACAAAGAATTCGTTTTATTTAAGTTTAGAAAAGTGCAGTGTTTTTGTACTCGTTGAAATAGATTCTTGTAAAATAATAAGGAGATGTAAAACGATAGAGTAGGAACGCTTTCAGGAAAAAACTGAAACCAGACTACTGAAATTTTCATACACTCTCTAAAAACCTGCCAAGTTCGAGTCGGATTGCACATGAAGGGCTCCGTACCACAAGGCGAAAAACGCCGAAAAAATTCACGTTACTTGTATGGAGCCCCCTTTATAACTTTGTTTTTATTTTTTGTTGTTATAGCGGCAACAAAAATACACATTCTGTGAACATTTCAACTGTCTATATATTACGCACCAAACCGAGATACAGCTCGAGGTAAGAAACCAATGTATGTTTTAGAATAAAATTTAATATAACTAATAGAAAAACTTTTTAACAAAAAATTAAACCGCCGAAAAAAACAGAAAAGCAAAAAATTATAAACCTTAAAATTATGAGTCGGCGCTTTGAGTGATCTTTATTCATTGATTTTTCAGCGCCAACTCAAACTTTTAAGGTTTATTATTTTTTGCTTTTCTATTTTTTTCGGCGGTTTAATTTTTTGTTAAAAAGTTTTTATTTTGTTATTTTTTTGTGGCTTTAATGTACTAATAATACTTGGCAAGGTATACCCTATCCAATGAAAAAAGAATTATCAAAATCGGACTACTCTGTACAAAGTTATGCGTGGTTATACATTACAATCAATGAGTGAACAATCAATCATCCCCTGTTTTCCGACCCTTTTTTTTTCTTTTTTGGATGGGAAATCATCAAATGACTTCTCCCGCTCTGGGCGGAGCGGGAGGGCATGTCAGACTTTTACTGACTAAAACCCACCCGTGTTCCTTCAGTTGCCCATGTGCCAGGGTCACGGTATCTCTTTCGAACAATCTCGCGACCCCGGCAGGCATCGGTCCTAGCAGACCCCTTCAATTTGCTGACATCTCTTTGAGGCGCGCGTGGAACACTACGCGCCGTCGACCCGAGCTTGGTCCTTACCGGGCGGCGAGCTACCCATTGCTCACCGCCCGCAAGCTCGCGCCTACGGTGGCCGGGAGTCAGCTATCGACTCCCGACGCCCGGGGCGTCTCCTCCTGCGGTAGCTAGGGACGCGAGGACGCAGAGACTGCCACTCCCTCACGCGCCCCGCCTCCTCCTTCGCGAGCATTACTGCTTCGCAGAAGGAGGTGACGGCTTCCCATGCCCTCTCGCTCCGTACCATGGCTCGCACCAGGGCCGGACGCGAGAGGTCGCCGCCGCCGATCGCCTCCACGAGGACACGGCGGTGCTCCGCCCATGCAGGGCACACCTCCACCGTATGCTCCACCGTGTCCTCTAGACGATCCTCGCAATGGAAACACCCGGGCGTTTCCTCCCGCTTTATCCTGAACAGGAAACCACCGAAGCACCCATGCCCGGTGAGAACCTGCGTCAGGCGGAAGGTGAGAACGCCGTGGCGCCTCTCAATCCACTCCTCGTTTTCCGACCCTTAGGGTTCGATTTTGTTTTCCAAATTTATATGAGATCACCCTCGGAATATACCCTTTCTAATAAAAAAAGAATTATTACAATCGGACTACTATGTAAAAAGATATGCGTGGTAATACATAAAAAAAAAACAAAATGTATACGCGTCAAATTGATCACCTCCTCCGTTTTTTTTCATCGGTTAAAAACAAACAGTTAATTTATCAAATTAAATTTCATTCGAAAATGTCTATTGGTATCTTACTTAACTTCAACTATATTCGACGACCTTGGTTCTTTATCTCTTTTGGCGACTTTACCTATGTAGGTAATATGAAACTTTATCAAGTAGGTAATATGTTTTAGCAGAAATCTAGGAATTAAGTCCTTTCAAAGATTCTAATAATATAAGGTTCCCTAGATGGCTAACTTAATTTACTTAGTACAATAGAAAAGTAATGACTTTTGCGAACAAAACACTATTAAATCTCAACAGTTTCTCCAAGAAAGCAACATGAAAGGATCATCTCTCATTTTCCCTAAAAGGTTACCCCCTAAATCATCCTTTTAAACAAAGATCTGATCCGGAACATCGATCATCCCTATCCCGGAACCGGAAGTATTCCCGGATAGATTTATCATCCAGAAAAAATACGCTTGTCAAGTATAACCGCCATTTTGGTAATGGCGGAAACTCCCGCCAATTTTAATTCAATATGGCGCCGGCGGGAAAGAGAAAATGTTTGTTATTTATGGTATTTTTGGTAAAATGTTTTGCTTTTGTAAACCAGATTTTCTTAATGAGATGAATTCTATACATATTTTAACTGGATAGCATAAACTTTTGCTAGTTTTGTAACATTTTCGTTATGCCTAGGTAGAACGCCTATATGTGTAGCAAATTAATATCCTATATTTTTTTATCTCTCTATTCCCAATTTTACATGAACTTTGAAGTACTTATATACTATATTTGATTATGAAATTTTTATATTACTTAAATTAATTTGGTTTTCAATTTTTTAAGATATGTAGATAATTAAATGGTTATGGTGTATATTACACTATTGTAATGAATTTTGGGTACGATGTGTTTTACTTTATATTATAGTTTTTGTTGAAGTTTGTTAATACATGTATCGAATTAGTTTGATTTACAGTGGTTTGAGACATTTTTACATTATTTATATGAAGATTGCTATGACATGTTTAGATTATTTATTGAAGTTTGTTGACATTTTTATTAGATTTTATTTTATTTAAATAATCGGTTCTTGAACTGACATGCTTAGACTATTAATTATTATTTTATATTTTTATTGTTTTTTAATGTTATGGATCTTAGTTGCGCATTGGTTTTAGCATGTATGTGATTTCTTTATTGTAAAACATTCAGACACAGTTTAAAATTGTTAATGAATAAATGAAATGAAATGAAATGACTAGCGCGAGTGTCCATGGAGTTTCTCTCTTTCTTTTTTATGGATTTAAGTGTCGAACGTTCAAACCAACTCTGATGAACCAATTTTTTCCAAAATATAGCGTGTTTCTGTCTGACAGCTGTTGAAGGAGTTGAAGGCTATATAGTGTTTATTTTCCTTTTGGGAAAATTAAATGTTTTTTGAATTTAAATGTCGAACGATCCAACCGATTCTGATGAACCTATTTTTCCTAAATGTAGTTTTGTTGTGAGTGATGTTGTTTGTATGCGTGAAGGCCATAGAGTATTTATTTTTCTTATGAGAAGATTAAAACCAGTCAAAGTCAATCTATCTATCTTGAAATATCTGTATCGCTCACAAGCCCCTGTCTTAAGCAATGGGGTACTTCAACGGTTCCTATTCCTATCACAAAATGGTTCCAAAAAGTATCCAAACAGAAACCACGTCCCTACCCATCCGTGACGTCAACAATAGCCCACATTACGGCGCACGCGCCGACCGCCGGCCGCGCCGCACCGCGCCGCGCCGTGCCGCGTGGCGCACGTCCACTCATTACGCTGTTTTGTGTTGATTAGATTAATGTCCCGACGGGCTTTTAGGGTAGATACGAAAGGTAGGAATTTAAAGTATTTAATGGTAAAGGAAAAAATACTGTAGACGGTATAAATAATGTTAAAGTCAATGATAGGGTAACAAAACCAGATGATTTATCAAGCATAGATTCAAATTACGAGTGAGCTTGAGTGATTTTCATAGGTCGTTGGTAGTAGGACATTTGGTCATGATTTTATAGTATTTGATGGTGAACGTTTTAGGAAAAATAAAGCCTTAATCTCATTAAATAGTTATTATGATAATTGCAAGAGGTACGTTACGTATTGAACTAAATAATATATTTGATGCTTATGATGTAAGTATACACTTACTTGTGCTTGTATTCACTTTTTTTAATGATCATGTTTAATAACATAACATCAAGCGTTGTTCCCCTGAAGGCTTCATCATCATCATCATTTCAGCCATAAGACGTCCACTGCTGGACTTAGGCCTCCCCCAATTTGGGGGCCTTTGCCATAATCGCCACGCTTGGCAGGCGGGTTGGCGATCGCAGTATGGTGGTAAAATGCATAGAGAACGCTGCTGCCCATTCTCTAGTAAGTCCCTTAGTCGCCTTTACGACACCCACGGGAAGAAATGGGGTGGTGTTATTCTTTACGTCCGGCACCACACGACCGCGTTTTTCTGAAGGACACGGAACAGATCACTTAAAACTCCGGGCTGCTACTGAGAGACTCTAGACAGAAAACCCAATAATACTTTAACTAGTCAAGTGATCGAACCCAAGACCTCATGTTCAGCAGTAACGCTAACGACCACGATCCCAACGAGGAAGTCAAGAAAATACTAATGTTAAATAGAGCTTATCTAAACTATCAGGGTTAGCTTGTTGATTGCCTTGACAATGGTGCCGATTCCCTTATTCACAAACTAAACTAAATTTAAGTTCAGTGCATCTTTTTCGTTCTATTTCATTAAGAAAAGGACAGAAGATAAATTTTAGTTTAGTCCTGTCAAATTAATCAGCGCTTGACGTAAACTGACGTAATTTTAGTAGGCAAGTTTTTAATCACGTCAAAACTTTATGGAGTAGTGACAGGCGCTGATTAATTTGACAGGACTAAACTAAAAATTTTCTTTTGTCCTCTTCTTAATGAAATACAAAGAAAAAGATGCACTGACCTTAAATTTAATTTAGTTTGTGAACAAGGGAATCGGTACCAATGACCGTTACTACAAAAGTTATTAGAATGGAAATGATTGGATGTTTCAATTCTGATTAGAATAATGGGCAGCTGAGAAACGAAAAACGAGCTGAAAAACTAGAGGTAGAGTAGCATTATTTCTTAATGTATACCCTCTTTCATTAAACGTTATTGATGGCAGACAAACTTCTATAATTTATTTATCTTTGAAGTGTTATGATTTAGTAGCTCATAGTTTACAAAAAAGGTATTGAATTAAATATATATTTTGACGTTAATGATGTAAGTAGATGTTAAGAGAGATGTGTGGTGTTACACGAATGGATAGAATAAGAAATAATTACATAAAAAGAAGTCTGAAAGTGGCACCAATAACTGAAAAGTTGTGTGGGAATCGGTTGTCTTTGTATGGTCTCGTGATACGGAGGAACGAAGAAAATATTGTGAGGAAAAGGGTATGTATGTCAATGACTATAAGAGTAGAAGGAGACTGAAAAATGGTGGATGGACTGTGTGTATGATGATATGGATAGATAGTCACCCCTACTGAAATGACGACTAATGGAGAAGTGTGGAAGAAAAAGACATGTTGCGCCGACCCCAAGTTAATTGGTATAATGGCAAAAAAAATGATGATGCTTTTACATACGATTTTTTTATTCAAAAGCTTCTACCATATCAAAATCTGCAAAATATCCAAGACATTCAGACTTCCATCGAACATACACGAATTATAGATGGAGACATAGAGGATCATTCACCGAAAATACGAATATCAATATCAGAACCACTAATTCCAAATTCAAAACCCATAGCCCTCGCGTTCAAACCCTAAAGCTGCCATCGGAAGTGTCGGGGTGTGTTCCGAAAAGTTATTTTATTTCATTTCTGTTGACAATATGTGACCGCACGCGTTTGGTAATGTTTCCGTCGCGGATGAGCTACTGGCTAATTGTATGTATGTTGATGTTGATTTTTTTTATGTGGAAGATATTATTCATGTCGTCGATGACGTCTGTGGGGTTAATTTTTGGTAATTGTGCTTTTGGGATTATGCTAATGCAAGTATTTAGATACATTTTTTGTAATCGGAAACAATATCAAAAACATAGTAAAAGTGATTTGTTTTATTACATCATTTATAAGAGCTTGTGGCTAAGTAATAACAGCCGCACGGATCGATAGTTCAGGTTCGCTTGCCGCGGTTTATTCGTAGATGGGTGACCATCTTTACATACCAAGACCCCTCCGTGCCTCTGAAAGCACGTTAAGTTGTTGGTCCTGGCTGCCAATTGCGCATATTTGACAGTCGGTACGGGTCGTATGTAGAGGATTCTCGGGATCCCGGTCATATATGTGTCACGAAATTTTCGGGATCAAATTTCCTTAATCCCGGGATTTTCGGGATTGATACATTTTTAAATAAGTCAATAAAAATGTGCGTGAAACGAAACGCACTTACCTTGATTTGACATTTTGCGAGCCATCTAGTTTACACAGCTGATTTCATTTGTTTTTGTTAACCGGTACCGGATTATGCGTAAAAGTGTGTAAAAATTCCCGCTTCACGTCGTGTAAGTATTGAATTTTTTTTGTTAATTAGTGACAATCAATGAAATTATTAAAAAGCACCAGTGCATTAATATTTATCAGTAAATTTCGATGAAAAACAACAAGTGTTATTTTCTGTAGCTCTAACAGGTTATGTTAATGTCGTATATAGACTTAAATGTTCTTTTCATTGTCGTTTAGGTTTAAGAAGTAAACAATGTCACTATCCAAAGAAAGTTTTTATGACAAACATAAAAAAGATGAAGATGTTTCGTCAGTGTAAAGTATTATTTTGTTTAACCACCTTTTTGAAAATTCAAAACTTAAATATTCTATGTCCTCACAAAACTAAAAGATAAATAAAAAAAAATATTTTGATTTGTTTTACTGTCTTTTTGTTACCATTTTCTATTACGTATACAATCCCGGGACTATCCCGGGATCCCGAGATTAACTGTTGATAATCCTGAAATCCCGGAATTAGAAAAATCGACCGGGATCGAATCCTCAAGTAGTATGAAGCCCGGAAGTATAACAACCAGTCTTACCAAGGGGTATCGTATACCCAGTAACTGGGTTATGGAGGTTAGATAGGCAGCTGCTCCAAGTAAAATACTGGTATTCAGTTGCATCTTGTTAGACTGGAAGCCGACCCCAATATAGTTGGGAAAGGTTAGGCAGTTGATCAATCAATCAGTCTTTATTTGTGAACACAGGTAATAAAGGTCTTCTGTAAACATTCTAGTCAAGCTCTATGCCCTACCAATGAAAATTGGTGTACAAATATATTAAGTTAGTAGTAATAAATCTGAATTTATACAATGCAATGTCACTTTCGTGTTAATAATGGCAATTTTATGTATTTGAATAGATAATTAATCAATGATTGATGACAATCGTGTTTTTTTTCTGAATTATGATTGTCATGGCTTGCGTGATGGACAAAGCAGGTGCTTTTAGTTTAGAACCTAAAATAAACCGCACCTCCAATAATTATTAGAAATACAAAAAGCAATCAGCACTCAGATTTTAGCGATAAACGAAACTAAACCCAGGACAATGAAACGGAAGCGACCTAAGATTCACCCCTGCGGCACACCCTACCATTACTGTACATTTTAATCAAAAAACCTATGGGTGTGAAGCCCAAACAAACAGGGGAATTCTTTCCCATAACGATAATGAAAACAACGGGAAAATATAACAAAAAACATGTTTTTTTTTGTATATATTTAACGCGTGCGAGGTAATCAAACGCTGATCAGGAAATAGTTTCGGCAAACAATTACTGTGATTGTCGCGGTGATTTTTATGATGACTTTAGATAATTGATATAGGGGGGGTGTCGTCGGTTTGTTGTGCCTCGTAATACCCTTTATGTGTGTGAAATGTACAAAACTATCTTCGAAGTTTATTTATTTAGGCAAACCAACTAAATACACACCAAGACATTCAAAGTAATATGTACTTTGAATGTCTTTTCAAATATAAAATAGCATTGCATGCATCTAAATTATAGGTAAGCACAGCATTTTATTAAGATTTCACTATACAATCCTACTAATATTCTAAATGTAAGTTTGTTTATTACGCTTTCACGCGAACCTAATGAAACTTTGTACCCATATTCTTGGAGGTATTAGCAGTAGCAGTAACATAGCATACCTTTTATGAAAAAAAAAAAATACGTAAGATAAAATTTTGTACGGGGTAGGTTTGAACCCCAAGAAAGGACTTTATTATTATTATTACTAGCCGTTTCTGTCCCACTGCTGGGCGAAGGCCTCCCTACTCTCTTTCCACGTCTCTCTGTCCAGAGCTGCTAAGGACCAGTCTTTATTAAAAGAGCTCATCCCGCCATCTCCGTCTGGGCCTGCCGCAATGTCTCTTGCCATTAAGCGGGACCCGGGACCATTAAGAAAGGACTTAGGCTATTTTTATTCTGAGATTTCGTATCCATCCACGATAACCGACATTTACACGGACGAAGTCACGAGCAAAAGCTAGTATTAATTAATATAAAGATGGATAGTAGTAAGTAATCAGAACTAATATCAGCAACCTTTTATACTATAAATTATTTTGTAAGAAATAAAACAAGTTTGAATTAAATAAGATTGAAATAAATAACAAATTAGAAACACAATAAAAAGAACAAAAGTTAACTTAATCCTGCTGGATGTGGTGTTAACTGATTTTTCCATCTTCCTTAATCCATTGCATTCCTGTCACGTTTGGCTTCTGCATTCGTAGTATGACTACTTCTAACTGTACTCTACGCAATCTCTTTCTATAAAACCGGCCAAGTGCGAGTCGGACTCGCGCACCGAGGGTTCCGTACAAACCTGCAGGTATTCACGGTTTATGCATAAGGTTTATGTTTATGAAATTGAAGGTTTTTTTTTAAATTTTTATATTTGAGATGACTGAATGAAAGGTAAATTGTGGTTTACGATTTATGACGTATTAAAAAAAAACCACTTACTAGATCTCGTTCAAACCAATTTTTGGTGGAAGTTTACATGGTAATGTACATCATATATTTTTTTTAGTTTTATCATTCCCTTATTTTAGAAGTTACGGGGGGGGGGGGGGGACACATTTTCCACTTTGAAAGTGTCTCTCGCGCAAATTATTTAGTTTAGAAAAAAATTATATTAAAAACCTCTAAAATCTAAAATGATATTAAAATATCATTTTTGAAGACACGTATGGGTTTGATGAAAATTTTTTTTTTTGAGTTTCAGTTCCATGTATGGGGTACCCCAAATATTATTGTTTTTTTTCTATTTTTGTGTGAAAATCGTAATGCGGTTCACAGAATACATCTACCTACCAAGTTTCAACAGCATAGCTTTTATAGTTTCGGAAAAAAGTGGCTGTGACATACTCGGACAGACAGACAGACAGCCCGACAGACAGACATGACGAATCTATAAGGGTTCCGTTTTTTGCCATTTGGCAACGGAACCCTAAAAAGTGACATTCCTTTGCTTCATTTCCTAAATCTTTGTACAAGTCTCTACCATCGGATCATGTTACGTGATTTTGATTAGTCTTACCTGTTCATTTGACAACAGGTGCCCTGGAAAGCACATTACATATGTATAACTTAGCAAATCATAAAAGTTGATAGTGCAATTGTAAAATGTTTGAATGGAAAGAAGACATGTTCACAATTAAGTCGCTAAAAAATAATTCAATAAAACTTTTAAGTAATTTAAATAATGAAACCGAATGAATCGTAATATAATGACGGGTGATCACAATGAGCGCAATGAGCCGAGCTGTGCGAGCGATCGTGCATATGGCTAGCAGTGCTTTATTGTAGGATAGATGCATCTTGATACTTGAGTAAGATAAATAATGAATAGGTTTGTGATGTAGTGGTTGTGTTATTACGAATTTAAACACGGGAATCAATGCTTAATATGTAGCTCTTGTTTACTTTAATTTCGCACACTGTTGCTATGTTCTCATAAATATCTCTCTGAAGCTTTTGATAATTTAAGTGTAACTGTTATAAAAAAGTTTCCTCAACATTTTGTACTTGAACAAAAATTGCGAGACTACTTTATCCTTTGCAAGAAGGTCCAAAATTGGTCGGAGTTGCTAAAAAAACCATAAAATTACAATAACGTTATAAGAACCACACCATGATCATTCCGTAGTAACTTAAAGGTTGTTACAAATGAACATGAGAGTTCAGACCAAAACGCAACGGATCAAAACTTCTCCCTCAATGTATACACACTCTGCTGCAATGAAGGGGTACATTTGACTGACAACTAAATGAATATTTTTTAACACATTTAAATATTAATTATATTATAATCCAGTCAAAACATTACGCCATAATTCACGTAATATGCACTATTGTGCAAAATGTTGTGCATTTTAAGATCCATTCAATTATTTAATAAAAAAGGTGAGAGGGTGAAAACAAGTGCTTTGTTGTAAATCTATTATGTCTAATAAAATGCAGATCAATGTACCTATATTGTTGTATTAAAATAAGTGTTAAAGTATGACGATAAATGGAAACCAATAATTCTGTAATGTATTTGGCGTCAGTATCATCAGTTTCAACAATATTAATACCTATCTATGTAGAATGGAGTCATTCTACATGAAAACGATAAGTTATTGCCAATAGTGTATTTCGTTGGTATGTATTTTCTGACGAAAAATAAAGCATACCTATACATATAAATAATAAAACAAATAAAGAACCAATCTTAGTCTCAATTTCTGTAAAAAAAGGTAGATACAAAACTTAGTGAAAACTGATACAGATAATAAGGACAACAAACGAGATAAGTATCCAGGCTTTAAAAAAAAAACTCTTATATAATATGAATCAGTCCTATACATGAACTCAGTAGTCAAGTCATCCATCACGCGTAGCATGACCACCGTAGAAATGGGTTTTGTCTATTCTTGGTAGAATAGAGATAGAATTGTCATGCTACGCCCGCATAAAACTGTACAAATCTTTCTACAATCTTTAATTCTGTCTTTAATCATTCTACAATCTGTAATTTTGTCTATTCTTCCGTCGACATAACCCATTTCTACGGTGGTCATGCTACGCGAGCTGGTCGTTAGTTTTTTCTTCATCGTCTTTAGTTCTAAAAGTAATTACGCTCAAATTAACAATGAATATAATTTAAATCGTAACTGGAATGTTCCAATAGGTCTATATTAACCATACATACATACATACATACATTTTTCCCATGGGGCTAGGCAGAAACTACAGAACACCACCTGGTACGATCCTTACATACTCCATTTGCCTCGTATAGGTTCATACATCTGGTCATACGCACGGCGTTTGCGAGTACTACGCACCTGACCTTACTGAAGGCCATCACCAATTAGGTCACTATTATGTCCTCCTAGGACGTCTCATAACTTATTAGTATAGACTATACTAATAAGTTATAAGTTTTGCCTCTTATTGGCATAGCCCAAAGTCTTACTGATCTAATAAGTAAAAAGATAGATAATGCTGATACATCAATACAATGACTGGCCAACATTCATAACTAGATCAGTAATCATTAATATCAATTCATTGCTGAAATGTAACGTTTTTTAGCAATCTATGCGCATATGCGATGATATTGCAGTTTTATACAAGGAGGGTTGGAGTTTATAATATAGTGTGGTGTTTATGCCTTATTGGTATTGAATTTTGTATCGACTGCCTGAATAAACTTATTCATAAAGTTGACAGGAATATTAATTTGTAATAAGGAGAACGAGAAGGCCAAAGATCTCACAGATTTGGCTTTGATTGTTTGTAAGCGCTCTAAAGATACAGCGAATAGGAGAGGATATACTAAAGAAAAAGAAAAAAAGATTTATATGATGCCAGCCAGAGTACTACAATAAGACACAAAATATGCACCCCGTAGTTTCAGCCCCTGTACAAATCTCGGGATAAAAGTGTTCTATATCCTAATCTAGATAATAGTTTAATCATGTGTAAAATTTAATACAAAGATGTTAAGCCATTTTAGCGTGAACGCGCAACAAACTCTTTTTAATATTAGTTTAGAAAAAAAGGAGAAGTCATCACCAACTTCGTAAGAGTTGGAAAACAGACATCGAAGAAGCCGAAGAGAAGTAGTAGTGTAAATCGTTTGTTTAGTAATAAAAAGCGCTTGAATTATTGGATTTCATATTTGGCGCAAAATTTAACCACATTTGGATCATTCTTACTTCTTAAAATTAAACACTTGAATACTATGATAACGGAACCAGTAGTCTTTTCATGTCAATATCCACCGTCAATACTCTATTCCCATACAAAAATACCAACATCGTTCTCTCTTATCAATGAATATCCATTAACCTCAAGAACAGGATCTAGAATCCATCTTCTATTTTAAGAGACCACTTATATACTTAAAAATCCGAAGTTTCCGGTTTCAAAAAATCAAGTTGCGATATTTTTTCGCGATCTTGTCCATACTTAGAACGGTCGCAGTTAGAAGTTGGCAGACGTTGAAAAAATTGTCGCGCGTGTCTTTAAGATTTATTGGTCTTGGCTTGAAATGTTCTGAACGGGCCATCTTGGGTATTTTGACTTTTTGACCATGTGGCGTGGCGTCAGAGGTTTGGCAATTTCATTAATTTTGATAGTAACGTGTCTAGCACACGACGATAGTTTGGAATTTTTGGCAACTGACAAATTTTTAGTGCAGGTTTTTTCTCTATAATGTCCTTCATTGCGAGTTTCTGTTGCTTTAACTAAACTCAAAGGTACGAAAAACTTGGAGCACCTGAACTGGGTTTACGCCTACCATTACCTTGTTACGTAAATGATTAACAATCAATAATATGTATACCAATTTCATCTAGTTTTGAAACATTATTTATTTTTCGTTTTTAAGTATGCTATTATACTAACAAAGAATTATATTTTAGCAACTCTGTAGTCTGTGTATTATATTGTGTACTGTATATTGTTGTTGTTTGTGTTTTGCTAAACAGTAGAAAAACATGTTCAGCCACCAAAGAAACTGAATGGTTTGGTCTGGTAGATATTTTCAAATTAAAATGTATTTGTTATACTAACTGTTTGTTTTCTATTAATCTTATTATATTAGAAATCATACACAGGTTTCTTACTAATTTTCGACTACTTATATCCAACGACCCTGGTACGTACCCATTTTGGAGGCCGTACGTAAGTACTTGTTACTTTTTTCTAGAAAAAACAAAGCTTTTTCCTCCACACTCTTATCATAATGGAAAGCCATACATCGAATGATAACGCCGTTTCATAGATGAGTGTACAAATACAGCGAACAAGTTTATCGGGCCGCGTAATTGTGGGCGAGTTATCTAAATAAAGCAAATATTGGAGAAGCCACTACATTAACGATAGCTACCTAGTGCCATATGGCTGTTTGTGTATATTTTTGTAGGTGTAATGGACAGAAGTTACCGCATAACATCAAAACATTCACTACTTGTATATGGCTGATTTGATAACAACGACATTAATAAAGAATTCTAACTGTGATATTATAAATGCGAAAGTAAGTTAGTTTCTTAGGCACGGTTTTACGTTTGAACCGAACTTTGATTGAAATTTGTCATACCCAAATTTAAAGCATTTATTTTAAACTAGCTTCTGCCTGCGACTTCAACCGCGTCAAATTTTTGCTCCCCTGACCCTTCCCGCCGCATCGAATTGTCTGCCAGGTTTCGTCCGTTTTTCGTTGCTGCTCCGTTCCTTTTGATCGTAGGTGATGTTATATAGCCTAAAGTCTTCCTCAATACATAGGCTACCCAACACAAAACTATTTTTTCAATTCGGATCAAAAGTTTCGGAGATTACCGCGTTCAACAAAACAAACAAACCCTTCAGCTTTATAATATTGGTATAGATACGGTGCGCTTCTATCATGCGCCGTACGCGCGACAGTCCCAACACTATCCTGCGCGCGCTAGGGCGGACCGGTGGGACTCTCCGATGCTGGCTCGCTGGATACGGCTGCATGCAGTCGTATAGTGATTTTCCACCATCATCGGGAAGTCCACCCGGACTGGTCACTTAATGTTTAATGTTTAGCAATTTTTTTTTATTTTTTTTTTACTAACACTAGATTGTAAGCTCGCATCGTACTAACAAATATGGATGTAATCGCAAGATGAATCTGAAATAAATAATTATTTATTTATAAAACACTTGTACTTTTGCAAAGGGTGGTGAATTAGAAAAATGAAGCTAGTTGCCCATGCCAAAGTGTAGAAGAAAACGGTAACCAGGAGAAGAACGGGCAAGAAAGTCCACGGACGATCGTTTAAAACAAAATATTGTTAGGTCTTAGGATCTGTATTTATGGTTTTTTTGGCACCGACTTAGTTATTTTTCACTTTGTAGTGTTTTTAAGGAAGTCGGTTGTTTTTTTTTGTAAAAAGTTTTTATTTTTAAATTTTTAGTTGTGGTATTCACCCTGCACTAATTCCAAACAAACAATGCATATTTATGCGATAGCAGAAATCGCGGCTGATTTGCTGTCATTTTTTAAAGAGTTCCGGTGTCTGTCTCCCGAACTCATCATCAGATCTATATGAAAATTATATGGGACCATTTCGGAATAAACCCCTTTCGAACAAAAAAATAATTTTGCAAATCCGTCTATATATGACGGAGTTATGGCCGAACATACATAAAAAAAAACCATATAAACATCCGAATTGAGAACCTCCTCCTTTTTGAAGTCGGTTAAAAATATTGTTCCTCCTGTACTAGCTTTTGCCAGTGGCTTCGCCTGTGTGGAGATCGGAAATTATCCCACGGGCATGTACATACTACCGGGATAAAAAGTAACGTTATGTTAATCAAGTTTATCTATACTAATATTATAAAGGTGAAGAGTTTGTTGGTTTGGTTGAACGCGGTAATCTCAGGAACTACTGACCCGAATAATTTTTTTTTGCATTAGGTAGCCTATTTATTGAGAAAGGCCTATAATATCACGCTAATAAAATCACGCTACGATCAAAGGGAGCGAAGCAGCTATGAAAAATGGATGAAAACTGGCAGGTAATTCGATGGGACGGGAAGGGTCAGGGGAGCAAAAATTTGACGCGGACAAAGTCGCGGGCAGAAGTTAGTTTATAATATTAGTAAGACAGTTGGAATGAACGACAGTTTTCAAACCAGAATACATAGGTACGTTCTCACGACATGTTCTGGTGCTCAGTGTATCTCATGAACTCATTCACGAAGGCACATGTTTTAGAGAACAAGGATACCATACATTTGTCAAGTGCTTAAAGCTCGTCGCCCACGTTTGATTATATTTTACTACTGCAGTTATAAATTATAGGTTTACAGACATAATATTAGGTTATGAACTCTAAAGATCCTTGTAGGTTCCGGCTTTGTGTAACAAAGAGATAAAGATGGTTTAGGGATAATATGTGACGATGAATTGAAGCATCTCTTTCTTCACTCATCTTTTCAGCCGAAAAACGTCAACTGCCAGAGCGTGACTGCTTGTCTTCCCTCAAGAGTCGCCAGGATCGGGTAATTTTTTGGGAGGTTTTGCCATAATTGCCACACTTGGCAGGCGGGTTGGCGATCAAGATCGTAGTAAAATGTATAGAGAACGCTGCTGCCCATTCTCTAGTAAGTCCCTTAGTCGCCTCTTACGACACCCACGGGAAGGAATGGGCTGATGTTATTCTTTCCGTCCAGCAACACGCGGAGTTCATCTTCTCTAGTAGGTGCTAAACCAGAAAAGTTAGTAACGTGGTACGTTCATCAACGTCATCCACAGTCCGATTTTGCCCACTGCTGAGCAAAGGCGTATCTTTTGTTGTGCCAAAACCTACGCTCCTGTGCTAGCCTCATCGAGGTTTTTCCCGCGATTGTAATAATGTCGTCCACCCGTCGCTGCCGGACGAACGACATCTGGTCGCCTTGGATGCCACTCTGTTAAAGTCTTAGTCCATCTATCATCACTATCTCTAATTATATAACTGAAAAGTTACGGTTGTACTGTATCATATAAAATAATAGTTAAAAAAAACTAAAAAACACGCTTCCATTGAAAACCAAACTAAAAAGTACAAAATAATGGAAAAAAAGCGTGGGGTGGGGTGCTTTTTAAGGTATTTTTTTATTGATATCATGCACCTCCCGCTTTTTTCCATTATTTTGTACTTTTTAGTTTGGTTTTCCATGGAAGCGTGTTTTTTAGATTTTTTAAACTATTATTTATTTTCTATTTTTTAGGGTGTTTCGAATTTTGAGACGTATGTCAGCGTAGTTTGTGACGTATGTCAGCGTAGTTTTCGAAGACAGTTTTTTTTAGCTGTCCTGGTAACCCTGGCAAGGATAATGGCACAAATTAGTTTGTGACGTATGTCAGCGTAGTTTTCGAAGACAGTTTTTTTGCTATCCTGGTAACCCTGGCAAGGATAATGACACAAATTTATGAAATTATTGCATTGTCATCGGTCCTTGACAGGTGTGCAAAGTTTGAATGAAATCTGGTCGTTTAAAGTGGGTCAAAATCGCGCTATAAGGAGTCGGTTACAAACAAACATACAAACATACAAGTGAAGCTAATATAAAGCGTGTAAAAATGGAAGCCGACAATTAATGTCCCACTCCTAAGATACAGGTCTGCGTACCTAGTTTAGGGGCCGTAAATCTGTCAATAAGGTTAGACTTGATGGTACAACTTACTGTCTACTTGTGTAACGTACTTTGTTTTCTTTCTGATGCATAAAGTAAAAAAAATATCTATCACTGCCTTGTCGGGTTTCCTGCCCAACTGAGTTCCGTAATACGCATTCCGATATCGAAAACCTTCGTACGTCTTCGTATCTCGATGTATGGAAATTTAGCTAGTCAGTCACCTATAGTTGGTTTATCTAACGGTTCATTGAAATATGATAATAACTCGATGACTGTTCGATTTCGCGGTCATTAGACGGACCAATTTCAATGGTAAATTTTTGACAAGCAAAATGTGGAAGTACTTAATCATACTGCTCACTGCCCTGTAAAATTACTACGTGAACAAGAATTACATTTCTGAATTTCGAATAATCCTCAACTCAGGAATCAAACCCAATACATACAAAATCACATAAACTCCACATATCTCGAAAACATGCATCTGAACAACATACGTATACGACACATATTATTAAAGAATGACCAAGTTATGATGCGGTTTCATTGCACCTTATCAGTTCTAATTACAGTTCAAATTCTCTTGGCAAGTGTGTGCTTACGTTGGTTTCATATATCAGGCTGATAAGACGGGCCGCACATTACACGATCATTGATAACGCTAGGCGCACACTTAGTCGGCCGTTTTGTAAACATACTTTTATCTTTACGTTTCGATAGTACTTATCCGATCGTGCGGAGTGTGGTTATGATTTGTACTTTGAATGCAGAAATGATCAGAGTAAGGTAAACTGTTGGGTTGGGTTCAAGGCTGATTGTGGAAAGCTGCAATTATAAAATTTATACACAGTTTCTCTGACAGGCTCAATGACCGCTCTATGGAACGCTTGTGGTATCTTGCTGTATGAGCCAATTACCGGAGAGCAGTGGTGGCTCAGTGGTATCGGCCTCGACTTACGATTTGTAGGTCGTGGTTCGAATCCAGGCCGGTGTTTGACTTTGTGTAAATTATTTTATCCACACGGGCACTATACTTTGCGTATTTCATTTCATCACCACTGCTCTCAAAACACTGAAGGAAAATATCGTGAGGAAACCGGCATGTCCTAGAACCAATCATTCGAAGACATGTGACATCTACCAAACCACACTGGGCCCGCGTGGTAGATTCCGTCTCATTCCCTTTCACAGCGAGGAGGCCTGTGTACTAGCAGTGGTAACAATTTTGACTGATTATGAATAATTATGATGTGCAAAACCAATTACAAAACATAATTTAAAAATAAAACAATTACATATGAACAATGATAAGTGGAAGTGCGGAGTCTTCAATCACAAGCATCGATGCTCAAAAAAAAGACTGAATATAATTTTGTTATATTGTAACGTAAATCTATACTAATATTATAAAGCTGGGGAGTTTGTTTGTTTGAACGCGTTAATCTCAGAAACTCCTAGTCCGAATAGAAAAAATATTTTTGTGTTGGGTAGCCCATTTATTGAGGAAGGCTATAGGCTATATAATATCACGCTACGATCAAAAGGAGCGGAGCAGCAAACAAAAAATGGACGAAAACTTGCAGGCAATTCGATGCAACGCGAAGGGTAGTGAAAATTTGACGCGGACGAAGTCGTGGGCAGAAGCTAGTACGTAATAAAATTAAACATTTTTTATTTGCTCAGGTAGACCTATTACCTACTAGTAAGTGTTTGGAGATTTGAATCTATATACATCTAAGTAGGTTTCCCCACAATATTTTTATTACAACAATAACTCCATCATTTGTCCATCAGCATTCAATTAGAGCTCCTATATCAATCTGTAGGTAATTAAAGTAACCACAACACAAAGCCTCGACTCACGAAATAACAATAAAACTACCGCGGGACAGACGGACAGACGACATTCCTCCGTGGCGACGCACTTATCTGCCAAATAAATTTAACAGTCCCTTACCGGCCGATATCTATGTATAATAAAACTAAAGCTTTGTCTGTACGTCTTAAATTCAGAAATAAATGGTGGTTGATGGGAGGAATAGGTTGGTCGTTTTGTTGCACCACTTCTTCTTCCCAGCTAAAACACTAGGAAGTGGTGAAAAGCGGGCGTTTTGGGGGACTGTCTTATGTAACTTTGACCTTCAAAAAGTGCTGACTGCGTGGCTGGAATAAATTACTTTTGATTTCGTTGTTTTAGTGAGAAATTACTGATTTGGCCTACTATGCGATGGATGTTTATCCAGTAGGGGTGAGCGGAGAGCACATTTCTTCCCGTGGGTCGATACATTGGTCGTAAGTCCCTTAGTCTCCTTTTACGATTAAAAGAAAACTAAGGGACTTACTAGAGAACGGGCAGCAGCGTTCTCTATACATTTTACCTGGTCCATACTGCGATCGCCAACCCGCCTACCAAGTGTGGCGATTATTTCAGAGCCCCCCAATTTAGATAGATAGATAAAACGTTTATTTGATGCACACAAAAGACGTAACACAACATACAAAGCACGATGAAATAATAATTTCAAATAAATGACATCTCCAAACTCAAACAAACTTTCAAATGACACCTTCCCTAAAGCTTAATGCATTTTGGATTGATAATGATATGCAATGGCAAACACACTTTGATACAATATGTTAAAAATTAAACCAATATTCGTATGCCTTGTATAAATTAACGAAAGTAGTAGACCAATCAGCAGTACTGACAGCATACCATGCATATGTGGCATCAACCCTTAAATATGGTTTAATATTCTGGGGAAACGCCACTAATACAGAGTACGTATTTAAAGCACAAAAGAAATGTGTGCATGCTATAGCAAATATTCATGTACCAGACTCATGTAAGCCTTTCTTTCAGAAGTTAAAAATTATGACTTTTACATGTTTATATATTTATGAGGTAGCGATTTTTGTCAAAACGAACAAACAGCTGTTTGCAAAACCGCAATCTGTAAGGAATGCTATAAAGATTTCTTCGCTTCCTCACAGAACTGCCCTTTTTGACAAGAGTTTTTTTAGTATGTCAACAAGAATATATAATAAACTACCTATAAAAATTTTGAAGACAATAGATTTACAAGATTTTAAGAAAAAATTGCAAATATTTTTATTAGATAAGGCTTACTATACTATATCAGAATACTTAGACGATAACATTAGATAATTTAGATGATAAAGTAGAATAGAGTTAAATAATTATAATTTAAGATTAATGTTTTTATGTAGATTATACTTAAACCTAATATTTGTACGCTTTAATAGCAGGACATAGTGATACATTTATTAATATTAAGCACCATCTTTGTTAACCTATGACCACAAATAAAAGACTTTGAGTTTGAGTTTGATTTTTGTTGGTGGGAAATCATAAATGATGTCTCCCGCTCTGGGCGGAGCGGGAGAGCGTGTCAGAGTTTTACTGACTAAAACCCACCCATATTCCTTCAGTTGCCTATAAGGCAGGGCCACGGCAACTCTTTCGAACAGAACTTGCGACCCTGGCAGGTATCGGTCTTACCGGACCCATTCAGTTTGCTGACATCTCTTTGAGGCGCGCGTGGAACAGTACGCTCCGTCGCGTCGTCGACACGGGCCTTGTCCTTACCGGGCGGCGAGCTACCCATTGCTCGCCGCCCGCAAGCCCGCGCCTACGGTGGCCGGGAGTCTGCAATCGACTCCCGAAAGCTGAATGCATTGGATGGATGTTATATGTGATGAAATCTTATTATAAAATTGTGCTCCTTAAAAAGTTAACATTTTATTACAAACTTTTGCTTCTGTTCTCATCTTTAGTTCGACCTCAAAAAGGTGGCTGGGATAGACTGGATGCGGAAGGCACAGGGTGTTGTGGCGCAGTATGGGAGAGGCCTGTGTCCAGCAGTGGACTGCAATAGGCTGAGTTGATTGATTTGGATGGGTGTATCATAATTACTACAATACGGTGCGGGCGGTTTTTCTGGATAAGCTCGACAGACTGCTCAACAACTGTATACGGTTCATCTTCAACCTTAGAAAATATGACCATGTGTCGAGCTATAGGTCTGAGCTCAAATGGATGTCCATTCGCCAAAGAAGAAGCTTGCGCGCTTTGACCACGCTTTTTTCTCCCTTTTTCTCCCTTCTCAAATCTCCCACTCCTTCTTCTTATCTCGTGCCTCACTTACAATATCTATGTTCTTCTCACGTCAAAAATCTGCGTTCTTCTAACAATCTTCTCCTACTCTGTCCTTGTCATACCTCTGACTTTGTTCATTCGTCCTTTAATATTCAGTCCATTCTTCTATGGAATGCGCCCCCTCTCGATATCAGGACGGCTACCACTCGGTATGCGTTTAAGCGGAAATTGCGGAGTTATTTTCAAAACAAAAAGCGCAGAATCATCTCAACATCTCTCGGTTTAATCTGTGTATATATATAAATATATATGCATGTAAGTATATATTATAGTAAATATGTATGTGTGTACTATAAGTTTATAATCTATTTATATTCCACATCTTATTTATAATTTGATATAGGATGTATTTTAATAGTTTTTGTTTCAATAACTGTTCCTCACAATGAAAGCACCTGCCATGTAATCTCTTCACCACCCTTGGTTGACTGGTAGAGAATGCCTAAGGCATTAAGTCCGCCTTTGTACCTTTTTGTGTGTGAGAAGTTTAAATAAATAAATAATACCATCTGTGACGAAAATTTTTTTGTAAATAATTTTCTCGTATTTTAAGCATTGTTCTCATGTAAGTGACTTTGTCCCGTGTGGCCGTAAAGAATAGCATCACCCTATTTCTTCCTGTGGGTGTCGTAAGAGGCGACTAAGGGAATTACTAGAGAATGGGCAGCAGCCTTCTCTATGCATTTACCACCATAGTGCGATCGCTAACCCATTTGCCAAGTGTGGCGATTATGTCAAAGCCCCCCAAACTGGGGAGGCATATGTCCAGCAGTGGACGTCTTACGGCTGAAATGATGAAGTGACTTTGTGTCTTTTTTGATCTTTAAACCTAAACCGATATACCTCAGAATTTTTCTTCAAAAAAATCAAGGTCTTCTTTACATCAAACAATGGAACCTTCTCAAAATTCTGTCCAGCTTCCAAACTAAAAGGCCAAACCGACCCAAACACATCGGTACTCTAATCTCATGAAAATCCTTCACATTCAGCCATTGCTGTCCAAATAAATAAAGCTTACATAACATGCACAATTTCCACTGCCGCTTCAGTACAGAAAATCTTTTAAAACAGCAGAGTAAAACCGTCAATGTACTGTCAAGATATTCCAATGTTGGCATCAACGTAGCAGCCATTATGATTTTCCGCTTCACCAAATTTAAAGGCACATAGGAATTCCACACACGAATTAACAATAAAAAAAATGAAGCAAAGGCGATTATCACTTACAGCCACAATGGCGGGTCGGGTGCGTAATCCTCTTTAGGTACGCACTAGGTTGGTAAAACGCGGCAGCTTGGGGAGATGTTTGGTCTCCTAGGAAGATTAAAACGGGAAATAATATTTATGGTGAAAGACATTTGTTTCTGAAAATACCTTATAAGAAATTCATTTATAGAGGAAGATGAAACAGTATAAAGCGTATTTAAAAATAAAATATTGCTACATATAGTACGTATCTTATAACATAATAGTTTTGTATAGTGTATAATACTGGTACTGAACTGCATCCAAATAGATTGGAACCCCATCCGAACACAGTTGGGAAAAGGTTCGGTAGATACTGACTTTATTGATTTAAAAGAAGTGTCCGTGGAGTTTTTGGCTCATTCTTCTTCATAGGCACGCTTTAGAATGAGCAACTAGCTTCATCTTTTTGATTGACCGACTCCTTGTAAGAATTCAAAAGTGCCTGTAATAAGTTTATGCTACCTTTTTAAGACAACCAATAACATACATAGGCTAAATAAAATTGATACAAACATTTTAAAAAACGCTACGCTGCCAGTATCTATATTCAGAGGGACAATTCTTGTAATTTTAAGAATGTTCACGTCTGATATCACTCTCAATCGGACAAAAATACTTCGAGTTCCCATAAATTTTTGACAAGTTTTTGACATTTGATTGTCGCCGAGGTGATACTTTAAATTACGAGAATTAGCCTTCAGATCACTGTTTTGATGACAGACTTTGTAAAACTGTCTCCAGTCGTTTTAAAAAACGAATTTCCAAAAAAACGCCGCGTTCAAACATCCCGGTGCGAATAAAAGCGGCTACCGTACTAAAGAGCTTACGCACCGCTGCGCGCGACGCGACAGCCGACAGAAACTGTTGATCTGTAGCGTGACATGATGATACTCTATGACAGTCTACTGTCATATAACACAACACTACAGTTTTGTATGAGAAACTCACTGAAAGACGCGTTTTTGTGTGAAAAAATGTCTTTTCTATGTACAAATGCGTCTTTTGCAGGCCGTTGTGTCGTGTCGAAAAATATGGCAAAGTGTAGGATAGTAGGTAGTAGATCGTCATTTCGCGACAGGGTATTTTTTGGAAAATATGTATATGTCGGAGTTGGTTATCATTACAAATTGTGGGTAGTCCGCATAATTTGTTATGAATTGTTCTTATTATCATTAATTTTGATGATTTTTCTATCAGATATTGTCTTATAAATCAGAAGATAATTTATTGAGTACTTGGTGTACTCACTAATTCAATTATTTTGATAATTGTAACCGGTAGTTTTGTTCAAAACAATAAATGACATGTCACTTTAAACTTTAAAATGAATTACGTTGTGCATTCACCATTTGTTTATTTACGACAATTATTCTTGTATTATTTGATGACTTTATAATGTAAGTCTTATTTAGTTTAGCATACTTTAGTGTTTTGTATCAAGTAAACACGTGGCGTGCTTCCGCGCGCCATCGGACAGAGTTGTCGTGGATATTATGGCGGGACATTGTCCTATAAAAGAGCTTGCACTCAGTGAGCAAGTCAGTCTATCTTCGGATTAGACTCATTACAGAGCTCCTGCTCCCGACGATACTGTCGGTTTACCTGGTACAGCGCTGCTGTATATTCACATAGCTGTATTGACTAGCTGATAGCGAAAGATACACTTTGTATTTGGGTGGCTTAGGCCTCTATACGAACAGTAACCTTAAGGGTTTGTTCGTTGAATAGTATTGTTACTATACCTTTCTATCTTGTAACCAATTTATTGTTTCTTTTTATATAGCGTGATTAATAGTGTTATTAATATTCCTGTAATTGTTTATACGTCTTGTTTATCCCAATAAAATGGGAACTCCAAATCCTGACGATATACCGCTCGGCACTCCCCGATCCGACTTCAGAAGCGGGATTAGGTTTAACCCAGGAATCTCAAGGTGTTGGTGGTCCATGGCAAGAGATGTTAGATCTTCAAAACCATAATATGGCTCTGTTAATTGAAGCGATTAAGTCGCAGTTTACTCCATCTATTGAAATTTACTTGCCCGATTTTGACCCAGACCTACCCGATTCCAATGCTCAATCTTGGATTACAACTCTGTCTAATAGGATTCTAATGGTGATTTTTCCGGTTTTATTGAGTACCAATTGGATTTACAAATGTGCTCATGATCGTGTATAGAAAATGCCTGAATGTCCAGATAATGTTAGTGTGATGTCAATGTTGACAGTGATGATGATTCATCTGATTCTGACATACTATAGCTAAATTGAAAAGATGTCTATGTTGACTCTTGTTTGGAATGTCTATGTTGACGATTGGATGTCTATGTTGACTCCTGGATTTGGAAGTTGATCTTGACGCTTTGCGGGTTGTCTATGTTGACGCCTATGCGGGTTGTCTATTCGACTCCAAATTACTATTTGGAGTGTCTATGTTGACGCTTGGATGTCTATGTTGACTCCTGGATTTGGAGGTTGATCTTGACGCTTTGCGGGTTGTCTATGTTGACGCCTATGCGGGTTGTCTATTCGACTCCAAATTACTATTTGGAATGTCTATGTTGACGCTTGGATGTCTATGTTGACTCCTGGATTTGGAGGTTGATCTTGACGCATATGCGGGTTGTCTATGTTGACGCCTATGCGGGTTGTCTATTCGACTCCAAATTACTTGTCAAATCCCATGGTGTGATTTTGGCTGGGAGACTGTGTCTCTACTTTATTTGAGCTATGGATTGTCAGTAACAGTATGGTCATTTTTAATAGTTGCAATGCAACTGCTATGGATAATTGTTTTGTTGGACTAGATTCAGAATTTTTCTTTTCAACATACCGTTTGTTAAGGCTTTTTGTTTGTCAGAAAGGCCGATCGGTGTCCACAAAGAGATTTTCTTTTCAGAACCACACGAGGTCGTGTAGAACGTCAGTTCTGGCCGTGTCGGAGTTGGTTATCATTACAAATTGTGGGTAGTCCGCATAATTTGTTATGAATTGTTCTTATTATCATTAATTTTGATGATTTTTCTATCAGATATTGTCTTATAAATCAGAAGATAATTTATTGAGTACTTGGTGTACTCACTAATTCAATTATTTTGATAATTGTAACCGGTAGTTTTGTTCAAAACAATAAATGACATGTCACTTTAAACTTTAAAATGAATTACGTTGTGCATTCACCATTTGTTTATTTACGACAATTATTCTTGTATTATTTGATGACTTTATAATGTAAGTCTTATTTAGTTTAGCATACTTTAGTGTTTTGTATCAAGTAAACACGTGGCGTGCTTCCGCGCGCCATCGGACAGAGTTGTCGTGGATATTATGGCGGGACATTGTCCTATAAAAGAGCTTGCACTCAGTGAGCAAGTCAGTCTATCTTCGGATTAGACTCATTACAGAGCTCCTGCTCCCGACGATACTGTCGGTTTACCTGGTACAGCGCTGCTGTATATTCACATAGCTGTATTGACTAGCTGATAGCGAAAGATACACTTTGTATTTGGGTGGCTTAGGCCTCTATACGAACAGTAACCTTAAGGGTTTGTTCGTTGAATAGTATTGTTACTATACCTTTCTATCTTGTAACCAATTTATTGTTTCTTTTTATATAGCGTGATTAATAGTGTTATTAATATTCCTGTAATTGTTTATACGTCTTGTTTATCCCAATAAAATGGGAACTCCAAATCCTGACGATATATACCGCTCGGCACTCGGTAACTAAAAAGTCTAGTCTATCATATAGGCAGTCGCTCCATGTAAAATACTGGTACTCAGCTGCATTCGGTTAGACTGGAAGCCGACCCCAATATAGTTGGGAAAAGGCTAGACAGATGATGATAATCCGTGTCTGTACTAGCTAAGTGGTGATCAGATTTATGAAGCTTAAAGTAATCAAAATGATTTCACTCTCTAACGAATTATATTAAAGTCCTTGATACATTTTACAGCGTTGCGAATACTATTAGGTTGGTCGATGCAATGCAACGCAATGTATATATCATCACCATCATTCCAGCCGAGAGACGTCCACTGCTGGATATAGGCCTCCCCCAATATGGGGGGGTTTGCCATAATCGCCACGCTTGGCAGGCGGGTTGGCGATCGCACTATGGTGGTAAAATGCATAGAGAACGCTGCTGCTCATTCTCTAGTAAGTCCCTTAGACGCCTCTTACGACACCCACGGGAAGAAATGGGATGGTGCTATTTTTTGCGCCCGGCACCACACGGAACTAATGCATTTAATCTTTGCTATAAACAGAGATATCTATTTCTTTCTGAGTAAAAGATTTCTCTCACAAACAACCCATACAAAAGAACAAATAAATTGACACAAATAAGCTTTATCTACCAAAAACAAAAGCACATCGTATTCAAAATCTATTTAAAACTTAACACGCTGCCGCCAACAGAAACCAAATACAACAACAAAATGAACAACAAAAATGTACAACAATAAACAATATTTTTTGTCAGCCACGCAACTGTGTAAGGGCGGCAACAGATTTGCGGCTAATCGCATCAGCGGTGAGCGTGAAATCCGCACCTTTGTACGCGGCCTAATACGCGACGCGTACCGACTTCCAACTTAATACCTTCGGGGAAAGTCGGTAGAGCCGAAACATGACGGAGATTTACGAAGATTTACGAACTAGTTTGAATTCACTGGTATTATTTCAGCGGGAAAAGTATGTAGTAAGTAATGTGCTTACAACTTTTAGAACAAGACCACAAGTGGCGTTTCGTATTTCTGCAGCGCTTTTCAACGGGTCTGATATAAGCTTTTTGGCTTCTTATGTAAGTACCATAAATTTTTGGACATTTCCATCATCGTTTTCGCTGGTTATCTACACTAATATAAAAAAAGATGAAGAGTTTGTTTAGTTGAACACATCAATCACAGGAACTAGGTACCTACTGGTTATAATTGAAAAAAAAAAAATTCACTTCCGTAGGTCAAACATGTAGGTTTTGCTGCCTGAAATCCCGTTTTGCTATCTGAGACAAAGTAACTTTTTAACCGACGAAAAAAAAAAAACGAAGGAGGTTATCAATTCGACGCGTATATTTTTTTTTTTTATGTATGACCACGCATAACTTCTTACATAGTAGTCCTATTGTGATAATTCTTCTTTCTTTTTTTATTGGAAAGCGTATGCTCCGAGGGTTGTCCCACATAAATTTGGAAAACAAAATCGAAGCCTAAGGGTCGGAAAACAGGGGATGATTGATTGTTCACTCATTGATTGTAATGTATAACCACGCATAACTTTGTACAGAGTAGTCCGATTTTGATCATTCTTTTTTCATTGGATAGGGTATACCTTGCCAAGTATTATTAGTACATTAAAGCCACAAAAAATTACAAAATAAAAACTTTTTAACAAAAAATTAAACCGCCGAAAAAACAGAAAAGCAAAAATTATTTTTTGCTTCTCTGTTTTTTCGGCGGTTTAATTTTTTGTTATTAAGTTTTGTTTTCAGAAACCCGCGAATATCTTATTCAGCCTTGGGTTAATCGTATAATTCGAAACATTTACACTCTATCTCTTTCCCGCCATTAGAAAGAGAGAGAGACAAAGACCAGCCCTTTCGAAGTTCCGATTTTGAATTCGACCTCAAAGACAAACACGTTCGGAAATTTGTACTAACTACAGAAATTTTGCAAAAAGATAATTGTGTCTTTTAATGTAATTTATTGAATTTTTAATTTATTGTTGTATTTAAACGAAAATAAGTATTTCCTGCAAATATAACTGAACCTGTAAATATTTATTTCTAGTTTCAATAATGTTCCGTAAATATTTTGAATAATAAAATATCATGGGTGCTATTTCCGAACACGCCTTAATTTAAATAAACGAGCGGGAGTAAAATTTCGTAGCTGGCGTAAAGAGTTGCATAAGTTAAAAATATTAAAATAATCGTAAAATATTGGTGAAACTAGCGACGAGAACAGTATTTTAACACCGGAAGAGTTAAAACAACAAGTTATTAATGCAGAATTAAGTTTCCTACGTGAGAAGTCTCGCGAGAAATATCTGAAAGCATACCATGTCTTCAATGAATGGAGACTTTCAAAGGGCGCAAGCAGTTTTTCGGAGACGGTGTTGCTATCTTATTTTTTAGATTTATCACAGACGAGGCCATCATCTACAATGTAGAGTAAAACTAAAACCAAACTAAACTCAATGCAACAATAACGTTGCCAAATAAATCTGTTACTTTTAATTTGCAGAATTACAGTAATTTTACTTTTAACTTTTAAAATGTTCCATTTTATTGAATTGGTACCTCTACCTACAATGTTAATTATTTTGATTCACAATATATAGTTATTTCAATCTATTCCTGTTTATTATTTTATCTCCTAAAGTTTTCTCGCTGCTGAAGTGAAAAGTTATGTGTGTTTCACGAGAACAAAGTTTTTTGCATCTCGTGCCTTTGAATCCCTCGCCACACTCAGGATTCAAAATCAGCATTCGCAGCAAAAAACGACTTTGCTCTCTTGTTGCACAAATAACTATTGTGTTGTATAGCCCATTTATGGAGGAAGACTATGTAGGTTACATAAATGACATCAGTTGGGACTCTTAGGAGCTGAACAAAAAGAATAAAGGCAAGATTACGAAGTACTCGCACGAGCAGGCGATTCGATGCGACGCGGAGGACGTCGGGGTGGGTCAAGGGGGCACGAAATTTGACGCAGATAAAGACGCAGGCAGGAGTTTGTAGAGAAAGTAATGGAAAATGCTACGCTTACTAAGGACAAAGTGACAATTTATCAGCGACTAACAGTTAGTCGCTGATAAATTGTCACTTATTAAGCGTAGCATTCTCCATTACTTTCTCTACTCTACGAAAAATAGACATATCTCTTTCTAGTTATAAAGTGAAATTACTTTTCCTCATTTTTGACTAAGTGCCGTAGAAATCTTTCACAACATTTGTGTTATATGTCACCAGTCGAAGTGGCGAAGCTTGTGGAATGCCTATGTACAGCAGTGGACGTCTTTCGGCTGCAGTAATGATGATTTTTGTCATCTTGTCTTTCTTTTCTGATAAAACGTGTGCAGCGGAATACGAGAAAGAAGTAAGCGAAATAGCAAAAGTGGTCCAAGTCGGTACTTTTAATCCTTTATAAATCTTCCATAAACTCATGGTAAGCCTCCATACCCTAGAGAAAGAACGGTGTCCCTGTAACAGCTATATTGCAAAGCACACCTCCATTTTGGGGAAGATCGAACACCTTTTAAAAATTATCCAACCGATTCATCCCAACGCCACTCCCGAAAAGCGCAAATCCCAAAGATCTATTCAATAAAAACTAAAATTACATCGATATTAGAAAAAAGTTTCACAAAAAAGTATATAAATGACACAATAATGCGTCACCGACAAAGCTGAACGCGAGACACCTTTGTCATCGAAAAAAAAAGTTTAAAACCTCTTTTGTCAAAATATGGGCGCGTTTAACACATCGCTGGCGCCGCCATTAGAATTGTGAGTGAGATATTCCAGATTATAATTTAGATAGAAATTGTATCGTTTCTGTATAAAATATTCGTTTTTGTTAAAAGCTGCGTCATTTCATCTTATTGTTGGTTGAGAGATTTTTATCCGTCATATTTCTGAAGCAAAATGTTATCCTGCCCGTATCGTGAGATTTGTTCGAAAGAGTTACCGTGGCCCTGGCACATGGGCAACTGAAGAAAAACGGGTGCGTTTTAGTCAGTAAAAGTCTGAAACGCCCTCCTGCTTCGCCTAGAGCGGGAGACGTCATTTCGATGGCTCCACAGAATAAACGTGCAAGAGTTCTTACACGAGATTTTTTTTTCATTTTTCGTTATTTTTTGCTTATCCTGCACCTACTTAATTTTTTTTTATGAATTTTGGACTCAAGCACTCCTATTATAATAATGAATTTCTTTATTCTGGGGAAATAATTAATTTTAAAATTATAGGAATAATAGTTTATGCTATTATTCCATGCTTTTTGAGTCGCTAAGTATACAATAATAAACATGTTAATACCTATTACATAAATGAAAACTGATCTTATTAACTCTAATATAAATGTATACGATCTTGTCAATCATATAATAGCAGAACAATGTACTGTAAACAATCGTGTAAATAGTTATAGCTGGGTTCAAAAATAAACTTGATTTATGGAGAATAATAGTGTAATATTACAGTACGTTTTATTGGTTGTGTACACGAATAAACGTGTAATGATATATTAATGTGACCTAGTCAAGCAAATTTCACAAGAGCAAAAACATTAAATACCTAGCTTTTCATGAATTTCCTGAAACTTGTTTATGTTTAAAAAAAAGTAAATATACAAGTCTATAGTTTATTTTTTTACCTATATGTAATTCGATTACACATTGTTTATACCTATTTACAATGAAATGAGCGTAATTGAAGTTTGAACGTTTTTATTTTTTGCTGAAAAGTTGTTAATTTTCTCTTACATGATTATTCGGTGGGGCCATCGATTTGATGATTTCCCACCCACAAAAAAAAGGCAAAATGTTATGCAGTTTTACGATGATGGCGGATTTTAGTGGAACATTATAATGTTCCACTGCTAGGGCACTGGCCTCCTCTCTGGGAGAGAGAGTGGACCCAGTGCGGGTTGGTAGATGTCACGTCTTCGAATTATTAGTTCTAGGTTATGCCGGTTTCCTCTCGATGTTTTCCTCGTTTTGAGAGCGGTGGCGGCAAAATAATTTTCACATATTAAAGCTCCAGTCTGAGTGCGAACCTACGACCTTATAATTCGTAAGTCACGGCTGTTACCATAAGGCTACCACTGCTCACATACAGTGTATCAGTATGCAGTTTTTATGTTGTGGAATAAGCACTTACTTGGAGAAGTACTTGTCATGATATGTCTTTGAAAAGTCCAGCAAAAACACTTACTGATTCTATGTCTATTTCTGTCGCCAAGCAATGTAATTGTATCCTTGTTTGTTAGACATGCTGGCTGGAGACATTTTCTGAGGCATGAGAAAATTCAACTTTCTCAGACTTAGTGCTACACTTGTCTTAATTCCACGTACAACATCGTAATGGATCATTAGGGTCCCTTCAAAATAGTTGAGCTGAATGGTGGTGATCCATACGACATGTTTGTGAACGGGCCCCCTCAGTAGGGACTGGTCATCTTTTAGTTGCCATGGCTTTATTTTAATTTCTGAATTTTAATTTAATTTTTGTTTTAATTACCGACACTTTTAATGTGCACGTTTTTACATAGTTTTTTAACCGACTTCAAAAAGGAGGAGGTTCTCAATTCGGATGTTTTTTTTTTTTTTTTTAATGTATGTTCGGCCATAACTCCGTCATATATAAACGGATTTGCAAAATTCTTTTTGTGTTCGAAAGGAGTTTATTTCGAAATGGTCCCATATAAATTTCATATAGATCTGATGATGAGTTCCGGAGACAGACACCGGAACTCTTTAAAAAATGACAGCAAATCAACCGTAACTTCTGCTATCGCATAAATATGCATTGTTTGTTTGGAATTAGTGCGGGGATACCATAATTAAAAATTTAAAAATAAAAACTTTTTTACAAAAAATAAAAAAAAACCGACTTCCTTAATTTAAAAACACTACAAAGTGAATAAAAACTTTTTTACAAAAAAAAACAACCGACTTCCTTAAAAACACTTCAAAGTGAAAAATAACTTTAATTTCGCAAGTCGGTGTCTTAGGATATGTATTTATGGTTTTTTTGCCACCGACTTCCGAAATTAAAGTTATTTTTCACTTTGAAGTGTTTTTAAGGAAGTCGGTTGTTTTTTTTTGTAAAAAAGTTTTTATTTTTGAATTTTTAGTTGTGGTATCCACCCCGCACTAATTCCAAACAAACAATGCATATTTATGCGATTGCAGAAATCGCGGTTGATTTGCTGTCATTTTTTAAAGAGTTCCGGTGTTTATCTCTGGAATTCATCATCAGATCTATATGAAATTCATATGGGACCATTTCGGAATAAACCCCTTTCAAACAAAAAAAGAATTTTGCAAATCCGTCTATATATGACAGAGTTATGGCCGAACATACATAAAAAAAAAAAAAAAAACAATATAAACATCCGAATTGATAACCTCCTCCTTTTTGAAGTCGGTTAAAAATAACTTTAATTTCGGAAGTCGGTGGTAAAAATACCTTAAATACAGATCCTAAGACACCGACTGCAGAAATTAAAGTTATTTTTCACTTTGTAGTGTTTTTAAGGAAGTTGGTTGTTTTTTTTTTTTTTGTTAACAACACAAATTATGTAACCGACTGTTTGTAACAATATTTTGATTCAAAAGAGTGTTCCCGGAGTTTCTCACCTGTTCTTCTCCATAGGTACCCACTACGATTTGGAATGGGCAACTTGCTTCATTTTTTAACCGACGAAAAAAAACGGAGGAGGTTATCAATTCGACGCGTATATTTGTTTTTTTATGTATGACCACGCATAACTTTTTACATAGTAGTCCGATTGTGATAATTCTTAGGTCTATTCTTAGGAGGGTGGTCCCATATAAATTTGAAAAACAAAATCAAACCCTAAGGGGTAGAAAATAGGGGATGATTGATTGTTCACTCACTGATTGTAATGTATAACCACGAATAACTTTATACATAGTAGTCTGATTTTGATAATTCTTTTTTCATTGGATAGGGTATACCTTTCCAAGTATTACTAGTACATTAAAGCCACAAAAAATTATAAAATAAAAACTTTTTAACAAAACATTAAACCGCCGGAAAAACTTAAAAGCAAAAAATAATAAACCTTAAAATTTTGAGTCGGCGCTGAAAAATCAATGAACAAAGATCACTCAAAGCGCCGACTCATAATTTTAAGGTTTATTATTTTTTGCTTTTAAGTTTATTTTTTTGACTGACAACCCATAGCAATTCAAAAGTGCCTGTAATTGGTTTATTTGAAATAACAGCTACACACGAAACAACTTTTTATACATATATAATTGTTGTGGACATACAAACATTTACTATAAGCGAAAATCAAACCCACGACACGTAGCATAGCAACCAATCGCTCACTCTCTGCACCATAAATTCTTCACAACATTTCTAAGTAGTTAATTTTAGAAACATGACTACCATATTTGGACGTGTTGTTTTGGGGACTTATTTCAACATGTTGACCTGCATTGTTAACAAAATCGTTTAAAATAGACCGAACATAGTCTAGTTAGCGTATCAAGTGGGAAATATGGACAAATTGTGAGTAGATTTTGAAGGTAAGGGTTCCGTATTTTTTTGTAATTGGTGGGTAGTTGAGTTGGTAATTATGGAAGTAAATCAATATTACTCATCATCATCATCATTATTTCAGCCGAAAGACTGCCACGGGTGAACATAGGCCTCCCCCAGTCTGGGGGAGTTTGTCATAATCGCCACGCTTGGTAGGCGTGTTGGCGATCGCAGTATTGTGGTAAAATGCATAGAGAACGCAGCTGCCCATTCTCTAGTAAGTCCCTTAGTCGCCTCTTACGACACCCACGGGAAGAAATGTGGTGGTGCTATTCTTTACGTCCAGTAATTTATACAGTATCCACACGGAACCGGAGCAATATCAATATAAGTACATAAATATATGTATGAACCCTCTTATCAAGGTCAAAGTTACAAAAATCAAGAGAATGTAAAATAAATAATAATATAATATGTTAGGACAACCAACACACCGTTACCTGATCCCAAACTAGGCAGAGCCTGTACTATGGTACCAGACAACTGATAAATATACTTATAAATTTCTAAGTACATACATAATATAGATAAATTACACCCAGACACAGAACAAATGATTGTGCTCATCACACAACATTGTCCTGGGTGGGAATCGAACCCACGACCTCAGTCTTAGCAGTCAGGGTCACTAACCACTAGACTAACAGGTCAATCAATAAATGGGGTACATAATTGAAAATATTGTCTATGGATGCCATTTTATCCTTTAGCCGAGTTTTGCCAGTATATTCATTAAAAGACCTTTCAAGAATCACCGTAAGGGGCCATCCATAAATTACGTCACACAAATGTCATGTTATTACCCCCCCCCCCGACCTTGTCACAGCTGGTCACATTTGTAAAACCCCCCTCCTTACTGTGACGTCACATATTTTGCAATTTTACATCTGGCCATTGAATTATAACAGCGGTTCCGGATTTACTTTTTTTTATTACCATTATAAAAGTTAATTTATTTTTTAATAAAATCAACAACAAATCAAACATTTAATTTCAATAGTACTTTAAAAATTTATATTCAATTTTGAAATGTGACGTCAGAAAATTTAGGGCCCTTCCCACCCCCTTGTCACACATTGTCACAGTTCGTCGACCCCCTCCCCACTATTAACGTGTGACGTAATTTATGGATGGTCCCTAACCCTTAAATCATGATCAGTGTATAATGTTGTCACTGCTGGAACACAAGCCTCCTTTCTGTGAGAGGGAGTGCACAGTAACCAACCACGCTGGCCCAGTGTGGATTGATGGATGTGACATGTCTTCGAATTTTTGGGTTCGAGGGTATGCAGATTTACTCACGATGTTTTTATAAGATAATATTTGCTTAAACATGTGTCATACAAACAGAAAGACATGCATCCAAAATGATCAAAACATTCGAAATTATTTAGTTTGCCGCATGATGCGACGTGCAGATATGAAAACACATTTTTAATTAAAACATTGTCTTAAAACAACATAAAACTAAGGAATAAAATTATAATAATAATATTGTGGCAAATTTAAAATAACAATAAATCAATCAGAACATTTAAATTACAATAAGTTAGTATGAGATTGAATAATCATGTCCAAATCATAATAAAAATCTAAAAATAACTCAACAATGTCATTGAAAATAATAAACACAAATAAAACAATAATAAAATAAGCTACAATGTCAATACAATTTTTTCATCTAGGAACTCGTTAATGTTATATGCTTTATTTACTAAATATGACTTAAGTTTTCGTTTCAAGTGCACGTTATTGAGCTCCTTCCAACTTGATGAAATTACAGATACCGAATAAGTTGACTGCTTGAGTCCGAATTCACACATAAGTCGGGGCAGATACCAATAACGCCACTATTGTTCCAAAACTACAATTTGAAACAATTTTTTTTAAATATTGCTCTAAATTAGTCCCCGTTCAGCGTTTCCGCCATCAGACCACAGACCTCCAAAATGTCAAACAGCTCTCTCACAAACCACGCCGGCAAATGGTAGGTACTAATTAAATTAGTTCCTACTACAACTAATTAACGCCACGCACGCACCTATATAAACAGTATTTGGTACAGACGCCAGCACATCGAGCTACTACAATCTGTCAAATTTCTTTAATAGATTTTCAACTTTATCGCTAAAGCATTAGTTAGGTACAAGGTTGATTGGGAGAATTTGACAGTTTCGGGCACCTTGATGTGCTGGCATCTGTACCACACACGTGTAGTATCTTCTTCGTCATATCGATGATTCCAATGGTTTTAAATAAGCTTCGACCATGATTCAGCCATTTCGACAGCGTTATCATTGTCCTCGCAAAGGTCTTCTATAGTGCAGGTATTACTGCACAGTAAACACGATAAGAGGTAGAGCATATCTTTCGATGTGGCTCCACAGTCCTTGGATCATCGGAGTACCCCGACCTGACCAAGTTGCTGACACCTGGCTCCGGATCTCCCACACGTGAAAATTAATAACTCTGTTTCTAAGATAGGCTTGCGTATCATTATCATCACTGGCCTACAGTAGTCCACTACTGTACATAGGCATCTCCAATAGGAAGCCAGTCAGCTGCTATCAGCCATTCTCCGAATATCATCGCCTGAGGGCGTCCCACCTTACATTTGCCGATTCCAGGTCTCCACTTAAGATCACGTCTACTCCAAAGTTCGTCGGTTCTACCGCTAATATGGTCGGCCCATTGCCACTCAGCTTGTCTATTTTGTGAGCTGTGTCGATAATTTTGGTTCTCTGCCGGATCATCTCATTCCGGATTCTATTCCTCAGAGAGACTCCAAGCATAGCTCGTTCCTTAGCGCGCTGATTGACCTTGAATTTATGGACCAGCCGTGAAGTGTGCGTATGGTGTTTACTGTTTGATAAACAGCAGGGCAGTCTTGGTGGTACTGTTGAGACTGTAGTCAGCGTGGCGTTTCTCTTTGCATTTATATATTCCTCTCCAAATTTCACTCACGATGTGAGACTAAATGGCAGGGTCGCCATGAAGTGTTATGGTAAATGAAAAACATCTGCACTGGATAGGTAATGGTTCGATTGGTTAATCCAAAATAAGGTTTGATTATCACACATACATAATAATATTAATGATACTTACTTACATACACTACAGCAACCTGGAATATTTGATAAGTTGATGAGATTATGAGATAAACACTATTTCGTATTTAGATTATTCATTAATACTAAATAAATACTTCTTATATTTACTCGGCCCAATACTGTTAGAAAAAAAAAAACAACGGACAAACCGTTAACAGTAGGCGTTAACGGAACCCATAGTGCGCCCGAAGTCCGACTTGTACTTGACCGGTATTTCACCATTTTTTTAAGGAATCCTAAAAAGACAATGCACATGCATGTTTTATTCGCGCCAGCTAAAATTAGAACGCGTGGTTTTATACAAAATTAACTTAATTTTTAATTAATAATTGACAAGTGTGATACTTAAATTTAAATTAGTAATTTAAATTTAAATCTGAATCAATTTCTCTGTCAAATTATTCAAAAATATTTAAAATACCTGACTAATGACATAAATGACAAAACAATTAATTGGAAATGTCAAGATTGAAACAATGTGATTGTTATTTCTAACACAAAAAGGTCACAAAAGACGTAAGTAATAAAATTAATATTTAATAAAATCACACTTCATCAAGGTGTCAGATCACTATGTCCTTTGTACTGAGAAGCTGTCAATACTCTTTGTGGACAATACGTTTTGCAGACGTAGGTCATAGAATTATACGTTACTCTGTCGCACTGAAGGTAGAAAAAATTCGTGAATTTGATCGGGTCTGAGGATTTGGTTGACAAGTAACAAAAGAAAAATAACATGGAAAATAATCGTAAGTATTTTTATTTCCATATTCTTTATTTTGACATATTTTTTTATTATTTTACAAAAATATAATTAATTTTTAATGTAGTAGAAACTACATTAAAAAATAAATTATACTATATAACTAAATTTTGTATACTATAAAACTTTTTTTTAAATTTTGTAGTGATTTTTTGGAAGTCTGTTGTTTTTTTTTTTTGAAAAAAAAAACGTTTAATTTTTTTACTTTTTCTTTAAGGTATCTACCCCGAACTAATTCGTATACCACTACTGGTCAGGTCAATAGCAGTGACAGGAAGTATTAGACCTTCATCACAATAAACAAAGCGGATTATATAAGTACTATTTATTTATTTAACACTTTAAGCACATAAATGTACAGAGGCGAACTTAATGCCATAGGCATTTTCTACCAGTGAACCTTTGGGTGATGCAGAGACACAGTGGTAGGGTAGGTGCAATGAATTTGAAGATATTCAAACATAAACGTATTACCTATTTAAATCATAAACATAATACATATACCTAACTATATATAAATATAAAAACACATACATACATATACATAAATAATCGAATTTACTAAAACAAATGACACAAACAATGACGAAACGTAACCGTTGTGATGATACTGCCAACTTCTTGCGAATGTGCTCGCGAACTTTAACTTTGAGGGTCAAATTTGAAGGTCAAGACTATCGAAGCTAACGCAAAAGCTACCCAAGCAAAGTAAATAAAATTAAATGGAACGACCCCTGAATGAAGAATTTTTGAAATCGACATAGGTACAATTTGTTGGACATATCGCGGAACATACATACAAAAAAAAACAGACCAATTGAAAACCTTCTCCTTTTCGAAGTCGGTTAAAACGTATTTAATTTTTTTTGAATACGATCTGCACCGTACCCCGTCATCAATGAATTTTTTTTTTTATATCAACCCACAATTGCCGGAGATATCGCGGAACATACATACGTATGCAGAAAAAAAAAGAATTAAGAACTTCTTTTCAAAATAGGTTAAAGAGTATTTCATAAAAAATATAGGTACATATATTTAATTTAACGATCTGCACTGTACTTCATTTTCGAAATCAGCAGCATATTTATCGTGTATCAAAATAATCATCATCATTTCGGCCGTGAGACGTCCACTGCTGAACATAAGCTTCCCCCCAATTTGGAGGACTTTGTCATAATCGCCACGATTGGCAGGTGGATTGGCGATCGCAGTGTAGTGGTAAAATGCATAGAGAACGCTGCTGCCCATTCTCTAGTAAGTCCCTTAGTCGCCTCTTACGACACCCACGGGAAGAGATAGGATGGTGCTATTCTTTACCACAAGGAACAATTACAAACGGCAGATATTATCTATCGAAATAATAATAATCCTAAATTGTAATTAGCCAATAGACCTCCAAAAACTCACAGCATCCGAACAAAGATGTCATCAACCAATTAGTATTATCACAGCATCGGAATGTGAAGCATTTACGAGCAAAAAACTAAGGGCGACCGCACACGAGCGGCGCCTGCGTCGATACGAATATGTCACCGTAATAGTGTAGTGTGACATTAGGACGGACGGGGAATTTAAATAGGGAAGGGCTGAGAATAAAGTGGCTTAATTTTGAGTAGTCCAACGGTTGAAATGTGGACTCGTGAATGAGATAATTACCATGTCATTGAGTATGCTAATCATATGTAATAAGCTAAGCATTTAACCATAAAAATGAATCATCAACATAAATCTTTTTTTTTTTTTGATTCGATCGATTAAAAAGAAGCACAAACGGTAGCGCAACATGAAGTATGTCAAAAAATTACAAATAAATGTTACTATATCTGTGTGTAAGGAATCTGGAATCATAAAGTTTGCCATTATATGGCAAACTTTATGATTCCAGAGATAGCCTGATTTTTCAGGTTAGCACCAAATAAGTTTTTCTTAAAAAAATTATAACTCCTTCATTTGTACACGCAATTGCCCCAATCGAAATTTTATAGAATACTAGCTTTTGCCCGCGGCTCCGCTCGCGTTAAATTCGGGGTAACACGGTTCCCCTTTCCTGATTTAGAACACAGAAGAGAACTCGGAACAGAATGTTATTTTAATACGCTACTGTAGACGATATTCTATGTCTTTCCATTTGGGGATAGAATGTAAAGTTTCTGGGCATTGGACACACGCGAACATGCTACATACAATTGTCCATGGGAAAAGCATGGCTTTTCTAAGTTAACCCCAGCCACCTAAAAAAAAAAGAAAAAAAAAGTAGTCTATGTCACTCTCCATCCTTTCAACTATCTCCACTTAAAAAATCACGTCAATTCGTCGCTCTGTTTTGCCGTGAAAGACGGACAGACAGATACACATACTTTGCCATTTATAATATTAGTATGGATTAGTGATCAGCAGAATCCATTTCTAGCCAAAAAAAGGACCCTTCAAAATTCAAGTCAGCCTGCCGTGCGCCGCGACTTCTATCCTTACTTGTTTTGTAGCATTTTTAACACAAGCCGGTTTCTAGTAGGTCAAGCACACACATGTTAACAGTAAATACTAATGTAGTGGTAATTTTTACTCGTCTTTATAAAAAACAAGACACAACAAAGTAAAAAGTAACTTTTATTTCGGAAGTAGTTGACAAAATAACAAAAAAGAGGACCCCGACTTCCGGAGTTAAAGTTACTTTTCATTTTGTAGAGTTTTATTTTGGAAGCCGTTTGTTTTTTTTAGTGAACTTTTTATTTATTTTTTTGCTTTTTAGTTATGATGTATAATACTTACCCCGCACAAATTCGCAATACGTTCACTTGCCAAGTATTAAAACAGTGATAGGAAATTAGAAAAATATTATCCACATACACTAAACGGAAAAAATCCTATTATTAAAGATTATTGAAAAACCCAAAAACATCAGAACTTGACAAAATTAATATGATGTGACCACTCTTTAAGAATTTTACAAATGTATTTATAATTGACAGAGTTCTGAGGAAAAAAAAAAAATTACAACCGAATTGACTCCTTCCACGCGCCAGGCGCGCGCATAGCTAGTCGATACAAATGAATAACATAAAAGTGTCTTTTTGTATTGTTAAAATAACGGCTTTTTACTAAATGTATGTTCGTTATTTATAAGTTAAAACAAAATAATAATGTCTGTCTGTCTATTTCTTCGGGATAGTATTCAAAACAGTTGGACCGACCGTGGAGTTATTTCCGAAATTCAAGCGGGCAAAGCCACAGGCACAGCTAGTATTTTATAAGAGACATCTTTAAGAACTCTCATCTCAAATAACGTCAGACAATAAAATGAATTAGCCGCAATCAATAAGAAGTCTACGTCACTTCCGGCCGGTCAGCCGCTTCCGGACCGTTTCCGTTTCCTCCCCGTATCCGGTTCCGGTGGGAAAGTATCGAGAATAGGGAATATTAATTCTCTTTGTGTGAGGATGTTAATGTGTTTGTATTGTGCACTCATCTCGGGAATTGCGCGATCGATAATCTTGATTGCAATTTTGGATTTTAGGGTGAAATGGCGTCTTACGAAGAGGTTCCGTGCGGTGCCGGACATAAAGAATAGCGCCATCCCATTTCTTCCAATGGGTGTCGTAGGAGGTGACTAAGGAACTTACTAGAGAATGAAAAAAAAAATGGGCAGCAGCGTTCTCTATGCATTTTGCCACCATACTGCGATCGACAACCCGCCTGCCAAGTGTGGCGATTATGGCAAACCCCTCCAAATTGGGGGAGGATTATGTGCAGCAGTGGACGTCTTTTGGCTGAAATTATGATGACTAATTCACCCTTAGTAAAGCCATATTCACTTCAACCATTTCACCCCTAATCTACCTACCTTTTTCTCAACCATGTTGGGGTCGTCTCTTTGACCTCTTTAAGTTCTGAGTTGAGCTGCACGATAACTGATAAATGTGTCCACTGACTGGACAGGTGCACACAAACCAGGCGCGGTCCGAGAGGGGGGGCTCTAGGGGTCATGACCCCCCCCCCCCAAAGACAGTCATGCTGTCGAAACCCTGAACGATTTGCCTGTCTTACTATCTTAAAATTGTTCTCACTTGAGCCACGGAGTTGGAATTGGTTGAAGTGAATATGGCGCTTTTTAACCGACTTCAAAAAGGAGGAGGTTATCAATTCGGATGTTTATATGTTTTTTTTTTTTTTTTTTTTTTTTTTTATGTATGTTCGGCCATAACTCCGTCATATATAAACGGATTTGTAAAATTCTTTTTTTGTTCGAAAGGGGTTTATTCCGAAATGGTCCCATATAATTTTCATATAGATCTGATGATGAGTTCGGGAGACAGACACCGGAACTCTTTAAAAAATGACAGGAAATCAACCGCGATTTCTGCTATCGCATAAATATGCATTGTTTGTTTGGAATTAGTGCAGGGTGAATACCACAACTAAAAATTTAAGAAATAAAAACTTTTTTGCAAAAAAAAACAACCGACTTCCTTAAAAACACTACAAAGTGAAAAATAACTTTAATTTCGGAAGTCGGTGGCAAAAAAACCATAAATAGGTACAGATCCTAAGACACCGACTACCGAAATTAAAGTTATTTTTCACTTTGTAGTGTTTTTAAGGAAGTCGGTTGTTTTTTTTTGCAAAAAAGTTTTTTAATAGTAAAATATGAGTTTTGGAATTTTGTAATAAATGTAAATAGGTCATATTCTCGTTCAAACAGTAGGAAGTTATATTTATCACCAAATTTTTGTTAGCTTCGAGTGGAAACGCTGGTACCGGACGCTCTAGGAGAACATCATCATCATCATCATTTCAGCCGTAAGACGTCCATTGCTGGACTTATGCCTCCCCCAATTTGGGGGGCTTTGCCATAATCGCCACGCTTGACAGGCAGGTTGGCGATCGCAGTATGGTGGTAAAATGCATAGAGAACGCTGCTGTCCATTCTCTAGTAAGTCCCTTAGTCGCCTTTTACGACACCCACGGGAAGAAATGGGGTGGTGTTATTCATTACGTCCGGCACCACACGGTACAGGAGAACATAATATATAGTGATCTTATTGGAAATGTTTTTCAGAAAGGTCAGATGTGTAGTATTCGCAATCGGCGTGCCGGATGTATGAACCTAAACGAGGCAAAAGGAGTGTGTAGAGATCGTAGCAGATGGCGGTCCGTCATTTCTGCCTTCCCGTCATAGAAAAATGGCGTGAGTTTATATATGGGTGTATATTTTTTAGATTTTTATGATAAACGTGAATAAATAGTCGGTAAAATGCAAACCTGTTCAGATTTGAATTAATCTGAATTTTGACAAGCATTCTCGATTTGATTGGATTTATTTTCAAAGTAATTAATGTATGTAGATCTTTAGTCCAATGTTGAAATAAATTAACATGGAAATAACTAATTAATTCTGTATACACCGTGACATTTTAGTCGTCTAAGGTTGTCCATGACATGACATAACATACCTCTAGGCATGATTAAAAAATTGTTACCATTAAGTAAGACTAGTTACTAAGAAAAATAATTTATGCATTTGTATTATGAAACTTCCTGTTAATAATGTTTACGTATCAGACGGTAGAGAACATGCCTACCCAGCACACGAGTCGACTAGATCATTCCTTCTCCATTTTCCATGAGACAAAATATCAATTTCAAACGTCATGCGATATCATAATGAATAATATTTTTATGTTTTAGTTATTCAAATGTTAGTTTTTACACGCTTTATATAAGCTTCACTTGTATGTTTGTTTGTAACCGACTCCTTATAGCGCGATTTTGACCCACTTTAAACGACTAGATTTCATTCAAACTTTGCACACCTGTCAAGGACCGATGACAATGCAATAATTTCATAAATTTGTGCTATCATCCTTGCCAGGGTTACCAGGACAGCAAAAAAACTGTCTTCGAAAACTACGCTGACATACGTCACAAACTACGCTGACATACGTCACAAACTACGCTGACATACGTCTCAAAATTCGAAACACCCTAAAAAATAGAAAATAAATAATAGTTTAAAAAAAAAACTAAAAAACACGCTTCCATTGAAAACCAAACTAAAAAGTAGAAAATAATGGAAAAAAAATAGAAAATAAATAATAGTTTAAAAAAACTAAAAAACACGCTTCCATGGAAAACCAAACTAAAAAGTACAAAATAATGGAAAAAAGCGTGGGGTGCTTTTAAGGTATTTTTTTATTGATATCAGGCACCCCACGCTTTTTTTTCCATTATTTTGTACTTTTTAGTTTGGTTTTCCATGGAAGCGTGTTTTTTAGTTTTTTTAAACTATTATTTATTTTCTATTTTTTAGGGTATTTCGAATTTTGAGACGTATGTCAGCGTAGTTTGTGACAGTTTTTTTGTTGTCCTGGTAACCCTGGCAAGGATAATGGCACAAATTTATGAAATTATTGCATTGTCATCAGTCCTTGACAGGTGTGCAAAGTTTGAATGAAATCTGGTCGTTTAAAGTGGGTCAAAATCGCACTATAAGGAGTCGGTTACAAACAAACATACAAATATACAAACATACAAATATACAAACATACAAATGTACAAACATACAAACATACAAGTGAAGCTAATATAAAGCGTGTAAAAACGTGGGGTGCCTGATATCAATAAAAAAAATACCTTAAAAAGCACCCCACGCTTTTTGTCCATTATTTTGTACTTTTTAGTTTGGTTTTCAATGGAAGCGTGTTTTTTAGTTTTTTTTAATTACTATTTTTTCCTTATGGATGTGTAGGTAGTAGTCATTGGATACATGCAGTGGGCTGGCTTTGTAAGACGATTAAAATGTCACGGTGTATATATAAGAAATCAGTAGTTTTGTATTATTTAGGGCACTATCATACAAAATGTATTTATTTCTATGTTCTGCAATAAATGAATTGAATTGAATTGAATACGTGCAGCTACAGATACATCTGCCTAGCCTTTTCCCAACTATGGTGGGGTCGGCTTACAGTCTAACTAGATGCAGCTGAATACCAGCATTTTTAACCGACTTCAAAAAAAGGAGGAGGTTATCAATTCGTCTGTATTAAAAAAAAAAAAGTTTTTTAACTCATAACTTTTGACTGGGTGAACCGATTTCGATGATTTTTTTATTATTTGAAAGCTGGTGCTTCCTGAATGGTCTCATATTAATTTGGTTCCATTCGGATAGTGGGATCCATGTGAAAACCATATAAGTCTTATATTTGCATTAAGTACTGGCGCGACAAAAGAACGAATAACGCGATTAGATTAGTGCGGGGTATTTACCATAACTAAATAGTTAAAATAAAAACTTTTTACAAAACAATAAAAACCGAATAACTTCAATTTCGGAGGTTGGTGGCAAAAAAACCTTAAATACAGATCCTAAGACACCGAATTCCGAAATTGTTTTTTTTTTTTAAAGGAAGTCGGTTTTTATTTTTTTGTCAAAAGTTTTACATGGAGCAACTACCTATCTGACCTCCACAACCCAGATACTGGGAAATACGATACCCCTTGGTAAGACTGGTTGTCACACTTTCGGGCTTCTGACGACCCGTAACGACTGTCAAAGACTCACAAATATCGGCCTGGACCAACGACATAGCGTGCTTTCCGAGGCACGGAGAAGTCTTGGTATGTAAAGATGGTTACCCACCCACGATCCAATCGCGTCAAGCGTAACTTAACCTGAACGATCAACCCGTGCGGCTGTCATTACTTAGCGATAAACCCACAAAACACATCTACATATACATCATTTCTAAAAAAAAAGCCTATCTTTTACACGAACAAAAACTAAGTATAGGAAAAGGAAATACCAAAAATAACTTCATAAAAATCCATCCAGCCTACCATCTGCTCCAAGATAAGGTTATCTGTGGCGCTATTTTATCTGTGCTTAACGACTTTTGGCGCGAACTGTCGGCGCCAATTTTTTGCGTCACCTCACACATCGTTGATGAAGTAATTAGGGGAAAATTAATGATTTTTTGTTGAAATAGGTGTCAGTTTTTTGCAAGAGGAATGCTGAAGCCATTTTGACCTAGGTAACAATCTTGTTTGTAAAGAAAAACCGCCTCTATCGTTGAACAGAACCATTTAAGACAAACGAAATTACCTACTTTGTGATAATACATTCAAACTGCTACTAACATTTTGCTATTTTTATCATTGTCATCATAATTATTCTCCTGCTCTTATCCCTATTTAATAGTGGTCAACACATGGACATGTCTCTTCCTTCCACAGTTCTCTATTAGTTGTCATCTCAGAAGTTACCCCCTTTCTATCCCTATCATACTACACACAGTCCAACCATCGTTTCTTTGGTCTTCCTCTACTCTTGTAGACATCGATATTCATACTCAATACTTAACTCACGACATTTTCCTCATTCCTCAGTTTCTCATGACAACCGATTTTGCTACTATTATATTAGTAAATAATAAACTAGATTAGTAAGTCATTGGCATTGGATAAAAAACCATTTTTTCCATTGTGTTGTATAATAAAATAGCCTTGAGTGGGTCGCGATTTAGTTTTATGAATAATAAATAGTATGTTGGGGTAAGTTCGGTGCAGGGATAAGACCGTACAAATTCATTTCTCTGCTAAATTGATATAACACAAGGATATTTTGAATACACAATATTTATTTATTAAAACTTTATGCACAAGTAAAAAAATACTGTACAAAGGCGGACTTAATGCCTGAGGCATTTTCTACCAGACAACCTTAGGGTGGTGCAGAGATAAAACATGGCAGGTGCAACAAATGGGATAGATATATCGGAAACAACTATAAAATACAAGTATAAATACTAATACATATATACATACATATATATAAACAAAAAACAAACTGTGTCCGGAGAACTAACGATCGAAATAATGAGGTCTGCGCCAGTTTTAACCATCAAAACCAAACAAAATGATAATAACCTAATTATGATTAAATTCATACGGTCTTAACCCAATGCCGAACTTACTCCAACATACCGTAGCATAATATCACCTATTTAAGTAGGTAATCAGCCGCACGTGTCAAACGATCAGGTTAAGCTACGCTTGGCGCGGTTTGTCTATGGATGGGTGACCATTTTTACATACAGAGCCTCGCAAAGCATGTTAAGTCGTTGGTCCCGGCTGTCATTTGTAGATCTTTGACAGTCGTTACAGATTGTCAGAAGCCCAAAAGTCTGACAACTAGTCTTAACAAGGAGTATCGTATTACCAAGGAGTCTTAGCAAGGAGTAGTATCTAGATTGTGGAGGTCAGATGTGGAGGTCGCTTCATATAAAATACTGGTATTCGGCTGCATCCTGTTAGACTGTAAGCCGACCACAGCATAGTTGGAAAAGGGCTAGGCAGATGATGATGTTGTATCTGGAGATGCAAGTTTTATAGTGCCATAAAACAATACAAAACTACTGATTTCTTAAGTTTATGAAGACTTAATTGGTTATTTCCATGTTAATTTAATTCAACATTGGACTACTTGACTTTCTTAGTTAATGGGTTGAGGTCTGAAAGGCAGACGCTCCATATGAATGTTGGTATTCAGCTGCATCCGGTTAGACTGGAAGCTGACCAAAACATCGTTAGGAAAACGCTAGGGAGATGATGAACATCATGCCTGTATTAGCTGCTGAGATAGACAGAGGTACACTTATATAACACGTGGGTGTAGCCAGTTACAAATAGGTAAGCCCCATGAAATAGGGGGCGAGGTTATTGCCGTCAACCGGGCACAAATTCAGACTCGAATTCCATTTCCCAATTACACTTTGCCAGACCAGAGAATCGAACCTCGTACCTCAAACTCTGTAGCAGCGTTTGCGACGACTAGACCAGCGTGCAGAGGAGATTCATGAATATATAATTAATACCGTATCTCCATATTAAATAGTTAAGTAATTGATAGGTAAATTGACAGCGTAAGTACCTACAGCTGAACCCACAGCAGATAAAAACATGTTAAAGAAATGTTTCCAAAGGTGGCCCACTGGCCCCTTTTTAGGGTTCCGTTGCCAAATGGCAAAAAACGGAACCCTTATATATTCGTCATGTCTGTCTGTCTGTGTGTCCATGTCACAGCCACTTTTTCCGAAACTATAAGAACTATACTGTTGAAACTTGGTAAGTAGATGTATTCTGTAAACCGCATTAAGGCTAGGTGATTCGACACTCATACAGATTTGAGGGGGTGAGGTGCGTGGAAATCCGCGGGGCGCCTCCCGCGCGTCCTTCTTGTCGAACACGACAGCGCGCCAAAAGTTCGGGCGGCGCGGCGGCGGCGGCGGGCGTAGCACAGACAGGTCATAGTGTAGCGACATCAGTATGTCCACAGTATTAGAAACCACAGAAGAAACGATAATACAAGACTAATATTATAAATGCGACAGTTTGTGAGTATGGATGTATGGAAGTACGCGGATGGCTGTTTGTTATTCTTTCACGCAAAAACTACTAAACGTATTTGGATTAAATTTAGCTTGCAGATAGTTTATAACCTGGACTAATATTATAAATGCGAAAGTTTGTGACTATAAATGGATTTTTGTTACTCTTTCACGCAAAAACGAATGAACGGATTTGGATGAAATTTAGCACGCAGATAGTTTATAACCTGGAATAATACAAAACACACAAATAACTTACTTACACAAAAGACTTAGTCACACAAAAAACAAAAAAAATAATTATAATTGCGAAAGTTTGTGAGTATGGATGTATGGATGGATGTTTGTTACTCTGTCACGCAAAAACTACTGAACGCATTTGGATGAAATTTAGCACGCAGATAGTTTATAACCTGGACTAACATTCTAAATGCGAAAGTTTGTGAGTGTGGATGTATGGATGGATGTTTGTTACTCTGTCACGCAAAAACTACTGAACGCATTTGAATGAAAAAAAAAAAAAAACTTTAGAGGTGTCAAGGGACACCCGAATGGAACGAAGTTCCTTTCCAGGATTCATAATTGTTATAATTTTTTTATTACCTATTTATTCTGTACAAAAAACCTGTATACACTCAACAAAAATATTCTCTCTCTCTCTCCCTCTCTCTCTCTCCCTCTCTCTCTCTCTCTCCCTCTCTCTCTCTCCCTCTCTCTCTGTCTCTCTCTCTCCCTCTCTCTCTCTCTACTCACAACAAAAAAAACAACAACATACAAACAAATACAAACAACAAAATATATACGGTCGAATTGAGAAACCTCGTCCTTTTTTTGATGTCGGTTAAAAAGTGTCGTTATAACTTTTCGTGAGATTTTTTTCCGTCTAGCCCCCTTTCACAATGCCCGATAAGGAACTTCGTTCCAATTAGCAAGCAGATAGTTTATAACGTGAACTAATATTATTATGAAAGTTTGTGAGTATGGGTGTATGGAAGTATGGATGGATGTATGGTGGTGTGTGTCTCTTTCACGCAAAACTACTGAACAGATTTGGATGAAATTTTGCACCAAGATAGTTTATAATCTGGATTATCACATTGGGTCCCTTTTACCCCGGTAGTACGTTGCCGCGGAATAATTTTCGACCTCTTTCTATTCACGCCTACCAAGATACTCATCAAGACGAATCAAACGAGCCCAAATTTGATGGGGTTACGTCGTTTAATTACGGAGTTACTATAGCCACCTTCAAGTTCCATCATCAGACCCTGGTTACCATATAGTATCAAAGTACTCGTCAAGACGAATCAAACGACCCCAAACTCGATGGGGTTGCGTCGTTTAATTACGGAGTTCCTATGGCCCCTTCCAACTCCATCATCAGACCCTGGTTACCATATAGTATCAAAGTACTCGTCAAGACGAATCAAACGAGCCCAATCTCGATGGGGCTGCGTCGTTTAATTACAGAGATCCTATGGACAACTTCCAGCTCCATCATCAGATCAGCTCTATGTCATAATAATATTGCATTGGATTGCAACATTGTTTTTAAAGTTTTACAAATATTTACACAATGAGAACCACACACAAAACAAAAGCTTAACCAACTATGGTCGAAATAAATTCTTGAAAACAATATTTATTTACAATTTATTTTGTTTTCTCTTATTATTACTTACGCAGCAGAAAGGAAGCGCGCGCGCAAAAATTTGTCACAGGTCTCACCTCGATAACGTCTCGCAGGACACTGGCAAGTAGTGGCAAGCGACGCGCCGATCAGAAATCACTTGAACGATCGATATTTTTTTTTAGAAATAAAATGAGAAAAATTGATCGGGTTCAATCGATTCTAAAATAAATTACCTATACATTGATACTAATTATAGAAAAATAGGAGTATTAGTACTTCTTTAAAATGAAATTAGGCTTGTTAAAAAACTGCAAATCGAAGTAAGTTCGGCTTTTTTTTCTATCGAGTAAATTTGATTGTATCGTGTTTTGATCGGGTACAATCTAAGGAGAAAGAATGTATCTTAAATATATATTTTTTTCAGATTCTGGACGTAATGATTTGCCTATTAAAAACCAATTCTAAAACAGGTGAAAACGGTGCCACCCGGCCTTAAGATTTTTACACAAAAATAGAAAAAAACCGGCCAAGTGCGAGTCGGACTCGCGCACCGAGGGTTCCATTCAAACCTGCAAGTATTCACGGTTGATGCATAAGGTTTATGTTTATGAAATTAAATGCTTTTTTTTTTAATTTTTATATTTGAGTTGACTGAATGAAAGGTAAATTGTGGTTTACGATTTATGACGTATTAAAAAAAAAACTACTTACTAGATCTCGTTCAAACCAATTTTCGGTGGAAGTTTACATGGTAATGTACATCATATATTTTTTTTAGTTTTATCATTCCCTTATTTTAGAAGTTACGGGGGGGGGGGGGGGACACATTTTACCACTTTGGAAGTGTCTCTCGCGCAAACTATTCAGTTTAGAAAAAAATGATATTAGAAACCTCAATATCATTTTTGAACACCTATCCATAGATACCCCACGCGTATGGGTTTAATGAAATTTTTTTTTTTTGAGTTTCAGTTCTACGTATGGGGAACCCCAAATGTTATTGTTTTTAGGGTTCCGTTGCCTAATGGCAAAAAACGGAACCCTTATAGATTCGTCATGTCTATCTGTCCTGTAAAATAAGGGAATGATAAACTAAAAAAAAAAATATGATGTACATTACCTACCATGTAAACTTCCACCGAAAATTAGTTTGAACGAGATCTAGTAAGTAGGTTTTTTTTTAATACGTCATAAATCGTAAACCACAATTTACCTTTCATTCACTCAACTCAAATATAAAAATTAAAAAAAAAACATTTAATTTCATAAACATAAACCTTACGCATAAACCGTGAATACCTGCAGGTTTGTACGGAACCCTCGGTGCGCGAGTCCGACTCGCACTTGGCCAGTTTTTTTTTAATTTTTTTATCTCGAGGTGGTTATCCTCATGGATTTCCTCCGCCCTGGAGTGGACGGAGGCGTCTATCAGACTATTACTGACTAAAACCACCCCGGTGTTTCGTCCCACACCTACGTCGGGGACCACGGGAACTTATGCGTCTTCCCCGATCCCCTGGGGCCCAGTGGCCCTAACCCAAATTATCGGTTGTAGGTTCGAACCCAGACGGTCGTGGACTTTACTGTGTGTGATTTATTTAATCACCACTGCTCTCAAAACTATGACAGAAAACATCGTTAGAAATCCTGCGATAAAAAACTAAACGAAAGACATATCCACATACCGTGGCTCTGGCATATAGGCAACTGAAGGAACACGAGTGGGTTTTAGTCAGTAAAAGTCTGACACGCCCTCCCGCTTCGCTCAGAACGGGAGACGTCATTTGATGATTTCACGACCACAAAAAAAAAAACACCAACTCTTACTTGGCCTAAGTGGTAAACTAGATACCCCTCGTCCAGAGAGAATTCCTGGCTTAAGGGACATGATTAACTGATTGTGATAATGGCAACAGTTAAATCCAAATTACCCGATATTTAGTTTCTTTTTTTATGACCGTATGAAAACCACCATCTCATTTGTTCCCGTAGGTATCGTAAAAGGAGACTAAGAGACTTACTAGAGACTGTGCAGCAGCGTTCTCTATCTCTCTGCATCTTACCACCCTACTGCGATCACCAACCCGTCTGCCAAGCGTAGCGATTATGGCAAACCCCCCTTTTGGGAGATGTTTATGCCCAGCAGTGGACGTCTTTCGGCTGAAATGATGACTGGAGCCCTTGACAACGATCATGCCTGATGAAACACGGTTGATGAGGTCTTTTATGAAACGAGCATTCTGAGATGTGGTATTTTGATAGGGAACCTTTCTCCCTGTATTTTATTACACCATCCCCATATTAGGGAAAGTGTCCCTGCATATCGCGTGGTGTAATAATGCTTTGACTCCAATAAAGTAAATACCTAAGTGTAATATAAAAATACTGTTTACAAAGTGGTTGGTTATCTATAACTAAATGTATATCGAAAGACATTTTGTTAAAGACGTAAATTGTTGTCACAGTTAAAATAGAACTCGTAGCGCTAAGTGCGTTGGCGTTAAAGTGTCCTAAATATAAAATAGTCTACCTAAACTAAAAATAAATCTGTTCCTAAATAAATGATAATATATTTTAATGTGAATTTTGTTAAACAAGAAAGATTTAAGAAAAGATTAAATCATAATTAAAAATTATAATTAGATAGTGATAAATTAGGTATAAAAATATTTATTTGAGTTATTACCAATTTAAGAAGAATTTCCAGTTTTATAAATAAATTGCGTTATTAGGTGAGACAAAAAACAAATAAAATATTTATACTTAGATCATATAATTTAATCGGCAAGAACCGGCCCCATAAAATTAAATCACGTTTCAAAAATATGTCCGCAGGTAGGTACCTACTTTCATGTTTCAATTCACGTTTTACAAAAAAAAAAAAAAAAGTTTCATGCTTATGGAAAAAAACCAATAAGAAATTATGGCTAAATTATTTTTGGAAATTGTATAAGGTACTGTAGTGTTTATGGCACACATATGCACGTGGCAGAAGGCTTCACTAAAGTCAACAAAAAGAAGAAGAATAGTCTGACTCATTTGTGACCTATTTCAATAATTCGCACAGACGAACAGCTGTTATACACCCTTGCCCCATCCCCAGCCGACACAAGCTCGAAACACGATCGATACGCACCTCCCATCAAACAGTAATACGACTAAAATTTACGCCTCTGCTTTTCCAGCAAAAAAACGCAAGCGAAACAACGCTTTCTTAAAATTCACCGAACAACCAAAGCGAAACGCAAATAATACCTTTTACACACAGTCCGAATCAAATAAAAATTGGTTCGCGATTAATCAAAAACAAAACACGAAACTCCAAACATGGCCAGATTATAAAAAAGTAAAATAATAAAAAAAATAACCAAGTCCACGGATCAAAATCATAAATCATGCTCATTATATCCGAACCGGATTATTTTTTACCGAATAAAATGTTCAAAAAAGCATCAAAAGGCTGTAGGGAGCGCCATTTTGTAAGGGCACTGTCGATTTGGGCGGGAAAATAAGAAGCTACCAACCAATCAGCGCGGCCAATGCCAATAGGCGTTCTAGAGTTCCACCAATGGGAGACGAGGACGGTCTGATCATGCGCTTTCGAGTCGATCCATAGAATTATAGATATAATACGGCAGTGTGGGCTTGGCCGGCGCGGTGACACGACGTACGTGATAAACGAACAATTTTTTTTTTGTAGAAATAAATATGTCGAAGTGCCTAACCGTAATTAGTGGATTTTTTATTTAAGCTTAAACAACATTTTTGGTGTATTCCGTTTGTGATAGAACTATAGTGTTAAAAAAAAAACATTTTTTGCGTGTGTAACATAGACTTTTAAGTTAAAAAAAAAAACATTTATATTCATAAAGTGTGATGTCATTGCATTAAATAAACAACTGGATCCAGTTTTTAAACACACAACTCACCTTAAGACAAAACGTAGTAGTAAAAATTGGTTATAACTAAAAAAATATCGGGTGTTAGCGGTTGTTCAAGGATATTTAGTTAAAAGTATTAAAGGTGATCACCGGTGAAGATATAACTGCGTCAGTGATGGTGATGGCCAGCGGGGGCGGTGGTGGGCTGGTGCAGTCCCCACCCGACATGTTGCATCACCACAACATCATGGACACATCATCACACGTCGAAATGATGCCCAGTGAGTAGCTTCATTTTATTTTTTAATCCGATATTCTTTTAATTTGCTTAATTTTTCTTGACCTCGATCACGCGTGATGAGATACCTATATAATAGAACGAGTGAACCCAGAATATTTGTTGACCCTTACGAAAAAAATTTGTGAATGATAGTTTACATACACGGTGACTACTTAGTCACCTGCATTTGTCAATAACGTGATTCCACATTCCATATTAAATTTCTTTCGATATTCTATTCTATTTTTTATTATGGCAAACAAAGCCAATGTTGATTATTTTGCCAATGATTCTTTCGACATGAAACCTACGGTCATTATAGTCATTTAATTGTGAAAGAAAATAAAAACATAGGTTTATGTTCCTAAATAGTCGAATTAATCTGTTTACTGTACGCCTCCTTTTATTTTGGGCCGTTTTTATGCGCTGATGGTTATGATGGTTTGATAAACCGTCATAGTTATTCTTTTGATGATTGTTAAGTATCTTAAGGTTGATAAATCTGTCCTGAAAGCAGGAACAGATAGAGAATTCGGCCTTAAGTTAAATCTCAACACATTATTTGCAAAACAAGTTGCTTAGGCCTTAATGTATTGATTTAATATCTTGTTATGAAGCAATAATGTAGCATTTTTGTTTTTAGTACAAATCTAAAAGATTGTGATAAAATCAGAGTATTTTTTGAAAACTTCCAGTTCATATTCTTGTTGAAATTAAATTTTAATTCACCGCGAAAGTTTTTTATTAAGGCGAAATTGCACCAGATATCACTAAATGTATTTAGCGCTAAACATATTTAAAACATTATTCTGTCTCTGCCTGTCATCTTCAAACAGTTGGCAGAAACAGAGCGATGCTTGAGTGATATAATACACATACTTTTAGCGGTAAACGTTTTCGTTTAGCTATTTGCGGTGCAAGTAAGCCTTAGTAAAAATTAAAACTATGTTATTTTTTGCAGTAAACAACAAAGAGATACCAATTTAAATTACTGAAAGTATCTACCAAATTAAATTAAATCTACTGGTGTAACTGATGTTATTCAATAAATTACAAAAAATAAAAACAGATGTACTATCTGGCTACTTCAATCTGGGAAAACAAAAATGTTCTATTATTGTATTTATAACTGTAGGATCAACTGTTCGATCTGCCGGTCGTAAATTTTCGATATTTCTGTGAATGATATCATTGAAAAACTTAATCTAACCGATTCTTATTTTGAAAACATTTTTTTAGACCATCCTGGATGGATGATAAAAATCCTAATAAACAGTTTCAATATGTTTATTCAAAAAGAAAAAAGTTTAGTGCTCAAAAAAACTCCACAAACCGCCAAGCAGTCTAACCAGCCAGTGTCAAAAAAACCCAACACATTGTTTGCACAGTAAGTGATAATATAATTATTAGTCACCGTATGTGGCATTCAACTTCACCCGGTTCCATACCGGTTCGGATCCGATCGACCATAAGAGAAAGGTGACAGTATTCACAATTATCAATGTCGTGTGGCTACTAACTTCGGTCCGGTTTGGTTTGATTCAAACACTTTGTTACTGAGACATTATTAGACTAATGTATTATCCCAAATAGGATGAAAATGAATGTGTGTGGTTTTGGCAATGTGCCTTTTTTTTGTGTGTGTGGGAAATCATCAAGTGACGTCTCCCGCTCTGGGTGGAGCGGAAGGGCATGTCCGACTTTGACTGACTAAACCCCACTCGTGTTCCTTCAGTCGCCTATGCCAGGGCCACGGTATCTCTTTCGAACAAATCTCGCGACCCTGGCTGGTTGGCAATGTCCCTTAATCCTAAAATACTGATAATTTTTGTTACTGCTTATTCTTACTTTCTGAGTTTATCTTGGACGTTACTTACATACATCGGTGATAATCATGCAATCTGGACTGATACCTAGTAAATATAAGTCTGAAATCGGCAATCCGTTTTGAGCAATCGTGGGGATCCTCGTGACGTCTTTGAAGAGGCCTTAGTCCTACTGGGGAATAATTATAGGCTGATATTATTGTTATTATTAATAATGTTCACCTGGGAGGCAATTTTATAAATTAAGCAAGATGATGTTTAAATTTTTATTAACATAATTTAATGAAAAAAATTCTACCTTTACGAAATCAGAATTAATAACCAGATAAATCTATTCATAACCAGTGAGATCCAGTTTTTAAGCGGCATCAATAAAATCAAACCCAAAGCATTGAAGAATTCCAAATAAACCAATTACAGATACTTTTGAACTGTCAAGCGTCGGATGTAACTGCCAATTCCAAAGCGTAGTCCTATGGAGAAGAACGGGCAAGAAACTCCAAGGACACACAAAGTGATCTGAATATCATATCCTCCACCTTCTCATTAAAAGAACGTAAAAAGAGAGTTTGACTAACACTCGGTTTAACCCTGCTAAAGAAGCACTAACCGAAACCAATAGCGTCTTAATCTGCCAGGGTCGCGAGATTTGTTTGCAAGAGTTACAGTGGCCCTGGCATATCGCGGTGTAACAGTCAGATGAACGCATCTACGTTTTCACTAGTGCTAAAATTCTGTGAAAATTCACTTCTTCAAGCTTTACCAGCTTTTTATCAGATAATTCTCTTTAGTCAATTGTATTATTTCTTATAAAAAACTGGTAAAACTTGAAGAGTTGAGGAGTGTATTTTCACAGTATTTTAGCTCTCCTGTAAAATTGAAAAATGTAGATACGTTCATCTGACTCTTACACCGCGATATAAGCAACTGAAGGGACACAGTTGGGTTTTAGTCAGTAAAAGTCTGACACGCCATTCCGGTCCATCCAGAGCGGGAGACGTTATTTGGTGATTTCCCACCGACAAAAAAAAAATAGCTTCTTAATTGAACTGAGTTCAATAAAACAAAGCAGATTGGATCACCCAAAATAGAGGCCAATTAGTAGCTTAAAAGATCAGATTACTGTTTATTTGTGTAAACGGATATACCTACATTTTTCGGTAGTTACAACCTTCTGTGTAGGTATAAGGGGCGAAGATTGACAACCCTTTATTTTTGTTAAACGGACTAACAAAGACTAATTAAAGAGATTTTAGTCTTATTGCTTCACTGGTGTAGTGGTAGCAAGCGCAGGACGAAAACCTGGGTTTGATTCTCAGGTCGGGCAATACGTTGTTGGGTTTTTCAACTAAGAATTTCTCAGTACCAGCTCGGAGTCTGGATTTGTACCCAGTTGATGACAATAGGCTCGCCCCCTATTAGGTACATGGGACTTAATCATATTTGGCAAAATGTGCATGTACAATAGGGTTTACCTCTGCCTACACCTTACCCATCGGACATTACAGACGTTATTGTTTTATACAGTTTTTACTTATCTTTATCTGGAATTACCTTATCCCAATTTTAGTCAGGACTCAGATATTTTTTTAATTGACTAAACTAGGTACAGAAAATCGTTTCTCACAAATATTTCTGCTGAACAAGCTTAAATCTTGATGTTAGCGTTCAAGTAAATCAATATTTTACAACTCCAAGGTTTTCTGTATTGCAAGATTTTGCACCGTGATCATTCTGTACTCGAGTTTCAAGGTTGGATATTAAAATTGAGAGCAATAAGTTTTGCAAGCTTTCAATCAAGTACAAAGTAGAAATTGTATTAACTGTGACCGTGGAATATTTTTTTTGTAACTAAAATTATTTTTTTATTGCAACATTTTTTTTTATTATTAATAAATATAGGTAAACTGTAAGATTGTAAAAACAATTAATTTATTGCTTTTTGAATTAATTATAAAATACGCAGTGTGATAATAATTTAAGAAACTAGGTTACTAAAAAGAGTAAGATTATTTTCATAAAAAATTAACGACTCTCATTCTATTTTGTTTTAGTCGTAAAATAAAACTAAGCTTGTTTTGCATCAGTATTTAAAAAATAAGAAAAACAACAAAAAATTTCAGTTATTTATTTTAGTATATCTGTATTTTAGTTTTTAGCCTTCATAATAACATATAAATAGTTTAAAAAAAGTAAAACAAAACGAACGTAGTAGGTACCTATAAAATAATAGAAAAAACTAACAAAATTTTAATTACCTAAACTAAACTAAACTAAAAGCACGTAAATCTTTGCGAACTAAATCTTAACACTAAAATAACATTTTTATTTTACTTTTAGCGTTCCGAAAATTATAGTGTACACAATTAATCAAATAATGGGGATTCCATTTTCCATCCAATCCTGCGCCAAAAGGGGGAAGATTTATAAATCGCGGGGTCTTTGGGACCGACGCATTATTTTTGGCAGAGCAAGCGTAACTGCCCATTAGAGGGTTACGCATAAAATTTATGCGAAGGAAAGAATTTATTGAATACTATTCTGGCAGGCGAGTTTGGTTAGATTTTAGTCGCTTTTTTTCTTGGTGATTTAGTTGAATAATTGTGCCTACTCCTTTAGATTCTAAATATTATTCAAGATGACTCTTAGCACTAGAGCTCTGCTGACAAATTGTTCTGCTGCAGTTTAGCTGTTAGTGTCTTTAGTAGGTAATTTTTAATTCTTTCGGAGATTTGTGAATTACCAACTGTTCTATCGGTCTAACTGTTGTTCTATCTCTTTGCATACATGATCAGCTTATACCGTTCCTGCAGCTGAGACACAGGTCTCCGCTCGGTGAGGCTGTAATTTACAACTCGGACCCAGTGCCGGTTGGTAGAATCAAAATCAAAAGTCATTTATTCAAACTAGGCTGAGAGTCAGCACTTTTTGAACGTCGAAGTTACATAAGACAGTCCCCCCAAAACGCCCGCCCTTCGACACTTCCTAGTGCTTTAGCTGGGAAGAAGAAGCTAGGTGTCACATGTCTTCCATGTCAATTTTTAGTTCTAGTACATGCCGGTTTCCTCACGATATTTTCCTTCACCGTTTTGAGAGCTGTGGTGATGAAATTATTCACACAAAGTGCCTGCTTAGTTTCAAACTCATGACCACAACAACAACTTGTAGGTAAGTCAGGCCGATACCCCTGAGCCCCCCATTTTTCTTTGTATAAACAGTTATATAGTACTCTGGAAGCATTCTTTCATATTCCTAACTAGCTTCGGCCCGCGACTTCGTCCGCGTTAAATTTCTTGTTCCTCAAGCCTTCCCGTCGCATCGAATCGCCTACCCGTGCGATTTTCCCCGTTTTTGCAACATTTGTCATTACTGCTCCGCTCTTCTTGATTGTAGCGTAATGTTTTATAGCCTATAGCCTTCCTCGATAAATAGACTACCCAACACAAAAAGAATTTTCCAATTCGGATCAGTAGTTCCTGAGATTAGCGCGTTCAATCAAACAAACAAACTTTTCAGCTTTATAATATTATTAGTATAGATTGTTAAGAAGTTATTTAAATTTAGAACTCGTGAACTCGTTGCCTGGAATAATGAGAGATGATATCTACTTGGTACCTATGTAACTTTTTTATATAAAAAGAATTCAAGCAACACAAAAATACCAAGAATTTTATAGCAGCCGTTTATCTTTCAAATGATATTAATTAGTTCTAGCAAAATATTCGCGTGTTTTACAAAAATTTTATTAAATGTCAAAGGAAAATGTAAAAAAAAAAATTTAAAGTGAAATTATTTCAATTAGCGTAATTAAAGTTTAAAATGTGTTTTGTTGTTCAAAATATCGTTGTTTATAAAATTGATGGTTTTAATTTTAGCTTTCAACTTTAACTAATAGTGTAATTAAATTTTGTTCAGTTTAATTTTGTATTTCTTTTGCGTGGCAAAGCCCTATTAGGATGGGATGAAAAGTTAACTTTTTCTAAGTGCAATTTCTTTACAAAAACACCAAAGTATTATCAAAATGACGAAATTTTTGGTACAACATACAAAGTGGTGTACAGTTCCTTAAATAAATGATATTATTTTTAGTTTATCGATAAATAGGTTGGTAAAATATAAAGGTAACGTCGCCTACCCTTTAGATTCAAATCCAAAAGACTGAACTTATTTAAATAGAGTATTAAAAAAAATAAAAAAAAAACACTAGAGCTTCGAGAGTAGTGCATATTTTTGTAAAAATGTGTCAATCCAACTAAAGTACACTGTCTTTCAAGATACAGGACTCTCCTAGATTGAAGGGCAGGGGTCTTACTCATCTGTAATAGCCAAAACTGCACCCTAATTGCGAAACGCACAATTTATCAGAATCTGAATGGGATTGAAGATTATTTCTAAACCATTGCGTCATTTGTTCGAATAAATTGTCGGCTCAGCATCGTTAATAACGCAATGAATGTTGTTTAACTATGAATATTAAACCAATTCCTACCGATAAAAAGTTCCGCAATTACCCCTCTGAACTGAGCCAAAACTGAGACAATACTGATGTTACCTAGGCTGTCTTTTGTGCAATAAAACATTACTTACCTACTTACTTACTTCCAAAATTCGAAGACGTTTAATTTATTTATGTGCGACATCCATATCTATAAAATAACATAGCCTACAATGTTCCCATTGTTGGTTCACAGGCCTCCTCTCTGAGGAGTGGGCCGTAATCCACCACGCGGGCACAGTGCGGGTTGGTAGATGTCACATGTCTTCCAATGTTTGGTTCTAGGACATGCCGGTTTCCTCACGATGTTTTCCTTCACCGAGAGCAGTAGTGATGAAATAATTTATACAATGTGAAGCGCCTGTTTGGGTTTAAACCAACGACCCACAACTAATAAATTTATGTCACGATTCGTATCTATCTGTATGACTGAGTTGTTCTTCTAAACTCTGCAACTGATTTTGATGCGGTCTTCAGGGTTCATTAAGAAAATGTATTCTGGTAGGTTTATGTGTCTAATAATTTAATATTGAATTTACCTACAAAGAAATCTGGTTGGTTTGGTAAGTCCTTAAAACCGTGAGGAGTAGGGTCAGGCCCTTAGTACCTTTACTGGATGGCAGGATCATCGACGCACACCCCTTACGTACTCACGAATTTCGGCAAGAAACAGGAGTTTTTTTTATGGTAACTTAATAAAAATGTCTATATTAGGGGTTCTAGAATGATGCTAAATTTATAGTTACCGTTTGCACTATCCCGACCACCTTGTATATATTAAAACCACCTCGCTATCGCATATTTTGAATCTTCTGTAACAACCTCAAGATGCGGATTACCGTCTCCTCCTACCTACCCATAACTCTGTAGTTAGTCTGTCTTTAGCTAAGATTTAGCACGAATGCAACTCAAAATGTACTCAGTTAGTTAGCGGACTGGCTCGAAGGCAGAAGCTATAAAACCTTCACTAAGTGCTAAATGGTAAACAAATTAAAGAAAGTAGCTGCCACGTTTAAACGTCTGTTTTAAGAGGGATAACTATCGAACGACTACTGCAAGAAATAGTAAATCAATACGATTATATGAAACTAGCTTCTGCCCGCGACTTTGACCGCGTCAAATTTTTGCTTCCCTGACCCTTGCCGTCGCATCGAATTGCCTGCCAGTTTTCGTACATTTTTCGTTGGTGCTCCGCTCCTTTTGATTGTAGGGTAACCAACACAAAAATATTTTTTTTAAATTCGTTCGGTAGTTCCTGAGATTAGCGCGTTCAACCAAACAAACAAACAAACTCTTCAGCTTTATAATATTAGTATAGATTTATAGAGGGTTGTATTTTATAATTCTACAAAAACACACTGAGAGCACTGGCCGCGATTAAGATTCGGAGTTCGTAGGTTCGAGTCCAGACAGGCGCTTTACTTTCAGTTCATTATTTCATCACCACTGCTTTCAAAACGGTGAAGGAAAACATCGTGAGGAAAACGGAAAGTCCTAGGACCAAAAAAATCAATAACATGTGATATCTACTAAAAAAATTAGTTTAGATTAGACAAATCGAAACAAAAGATTTATAAAATAGGTTTTTAAGCAGGCCAAAGGTTTCAATCAAGTAGTTAGACCGCAAATTTTTAATCTCTTTTTAACTTTAGCTCTTGTTATGAATTTTGTTTTTTCATTGCACCTATCCATTTTGGCTAGCAAGCAGGGTGGGTCAGTTCATAGATCAAATAATTTCAGATGACACATATATAAATCTATACTTCTTTACTAATAGTATAAATGCGAAAGTAACTCTGTCTGTCTGTTACGCTTTCACGACTAAACCACTGAACCGATCGAAGATGAAATTTGGTAAGTTGTAACCCCAAAAAAAAGACATAGGCTACTTTTTATTCCGTAACTTCGTCTGCATCCACGATAACCGACATTTACTCAGACGAAGTCGCGTGCAAATGCTAGTAAACTATATTTCCATGCCCTTTTATTGTATGCCTAAGTATGTGCGTAAAATCACTCAAAGTATCAAGAATAACCCAAGGTATTAGGTGCGGTTAAACGACCGAACAGTCGACCACACCTATGGCATTATAGTGTGGTACTGTTGTACCACTCCTAGTAGTTACATGCATAGTTATTCAGCTAAGTTGTACAAGGGTATGACTAGATATGCGGTCCGGTGCGATATCCTCGTGTCACAAAGGCTGAAAAGCCCCAACAGCTTTTTGAAATGTGTCCTACCACTGGCGAATGAAAAAGAAAGAAAAGAAAGAAAGAATACCATTTATTTGCCACAGTCGAAATGTTTGTCACAGTCAGAATGGTCTAAGGAAAGACTAGGCCAGTGGCGACATGGCGCTTCGCTACCAAACCCATTCGTTCCACCTGCTGAAAATCTTGCACCTGGACACGAGTTGCCTTGGCTTTCCTGGAAGTCTTTAAATAGACTCCGGACTCAGGTAGGCCGAAGACAAGAAAACCTGTTCAGGTAGAGATTCACAGATAACTCCGCTCTGAAGTGTAAATGTGGTGCTGTCCCACAAACAATGCGGCACTTGATATCTTGTCCAGCATGTCCTGTTCTTTGCACGCTACAGTTGATGGACGCTACTGAAAATGCTAAACTCGTAGCCAAATTCTGGGCTAACTCTATTTAGATTGCTATCGCGTTAAGATGAAGAAGAAGTACCACTTTGGATAGGCTCTAGTGGAGGTTAGTTGAAGAATGTAGTTATAACCTCCCGCAGGTTGGATGATATTTGAGAAATAGATCATATTTGAGTAGAAAGCCGAGAAAGGTAAAACCACTTCGGACGATACTCTGTGTGGAACTAATTACACAGCCCGACGTGACTCTTGCTCCTTGAATGAGAGTAATCATTCCGCTAAAATCGTGTTTTTTGCACTTTTAGGTTAGAATATCTAAAAAATGTGATGTGATGGAGCAATTCCGAGGCCGGATTTGAATTCAGTGACCCAAAATCTACGGGGAATTACTACTCTCATTCAAGAAGCAAGAGTCACATCGGGCTGTGTAATCGGCTAGATATAGACAGATGCGTGTAGCGTGAAAATATTTGAAACAATTGTTCTGCGGGATAATTGCGTAATACTATAGGAATAGGTTTCATATTGACAGGTCAACAGCATCTATTGCGTTATTAACGTTGTTAAGAAGACATTTTAATTGAACATATGAAGCAGTGGATTTGAAGTAACCTTCTAGATGGATTCGCACATCACGAAGCGAACATGTTATAGGCCTGACAGTTTAGTTAGTATTTTAAAATATTTGTAAATTCCCACGAGATTTACTAATGTGTGGTGTTCATCATAAATGTATGTATGTATGTTTATGTAGTTTATTTATGCGAGGGTATGGATAAGGTTATATTTTATTATTTTGTAGAGTATCATTTTTTCTAGGCTAAAAATAAACTTGTTAGCATAAGAATGATAAATTATTAAGTTAAAAACTTGTATTGAATTTTCCAGTAGCGATATATACAGTTAAAATTGTCTTTGGAAAGTTTTCAAAAGAGTTAATTTACTATCTTAAAATATTATGAATATCTAAAATACTTACAACTTAGTACCATTTCTCAGGGTCCGCAATGAAGAATGCTCTTCAATTAATTTATTACAATTACAAACTTTTGCCAGCGGTTTCACCCGCGTGTCTGAAATTATCCCACGGCAAAGTATTATCGGGATAAAAAGTATCCTACGTGTTAATCTAAGGTATAAACTAGGTACCTGAATGCCAAATTTCATCAAAATTCGTTCGGCCATTTTTGTGTGATTGAATAACAAACATCCAAACATAAAAACTGTCTTATTTATAATATTAGTTCCTACAAATATTATAAATCCCATCCAAATTCCCCGCGTGGGTGTCGTAGAAAGCGACTAAGGGCCTTACTAGAGGATGGGCAGCAGCGTTCTCTGTGCATCTTACTACCATACTGCGGTCGCCAACGCGCTTGCCAAGCGTAGCGAGTATAGCGAACCCCCCCAAATTGGGGAGGCCTATGTCCAGCAGTGGACGTCATTCTGCTAAAATGATGGTGATGTATATTATAAATATGAAAGTTTCGTTACTATCCTAGTAGGACAATAATTTACATTGGCCTCCATCACCTAGAGGAGGCCTGTATTCCAGCAGTGAGAAAAATATGGGCTGATTATTTTAATTAATTACATAGATAGTATTTAGTTAGAATTATAATCAGTTACCAAAACAATCCGTTAGTAAGTTTTCTTTTATTGTCGTAACATAAAATAAAAAACCGGCCAAGTGCGAGTCGGACTCGCGCACCGAGGGTTCCGTACAAACCTGCAGGTCATCATCATCATCATTCGTCATCATCGTTTATGAAATGAAATGTTTTTTTTTTTTTAATTTTTATATTTGTGTTGACTGAATGAAAGGTAAATTGTGGTTTACGATTTATGACGTATTAAAAAAAAACTACTAACTAGATCTCGTTTAAACCAATTTTCGTTGGTAGTTTTCATGGTAATGTACATCATATATTTTTTTTAGTTTTATCATTCCCTTATTTTAGAAGTTACGGGGGGGGGACACACATTTTACCACTTTGGAAGTGTCTCTCGCGCAAACTATTCAGTTTAGAAAAAAATGATATTAGAAACCTCAATTTCATTTTTGAAGACCTATCCATAGATACCCAACACGTAAGGGTTTGATGAATTTTTTTTTTTGTGTTTCAGTTCTATGTATCGGGAACCCCAAATATTATTGTTTTAAAAAAAAATGATATTAGAAACCTCAATATCATTTTTGAAGACCTATCCATAGATACCCCACACGTAAGGGTTTGATGAAAAAAAAAATTTTGAGTTTCAGTTCTATGTATGGGGAACCCCAAATATTATTGTTTTTTTTGTATTTTTGTGTGAAAATCTTAATGCGGTTCACTGAATACATCTACTTACCAAGTTTCAATAGCACAGCTCTTATAGTTTCGGAGAAAAGTGGCTGCGACATACTCGGACAGACAGACAGACAGACAGACAGACATGGCGAATCTATAAGGGTTCCGTTTTTTGCCATTTGGCAACGGAACCCTAAAAAACACCGCACGTCAAACCTTACTTATCAAAAAGTTTTACTTAAAAAGTACCTATCATTTCAAAGTCCCCAATACGGTGGCAAAGAACTACCGTCAAATGGTACTTTTTTATGAGTTTGGAACCTAAAAGGCATCGCCTACGGTAGACCACCAGTGCGTTTTATGGGGGTGCGAAGTCGGTAGCCTCGCACCTATGGGTATGTTTATATTCCAACCCGTTTTCCAGTGGTGTCGACAGACGAAAACATTCTGACATAGACTCGTCAGTTGACTGATGTTTTACGAATCAAATTTTAAAATAATAGAAAAACTATTTGTTTTAGCCTGATTAGTTAATTTCAAGATGGCTTTTCTTTGATAATTCAGATTTCGACATGTTAGTAAAAATATATGTTCTGAAATACCTATTAGGTAAGGGTGCTTTTTTGAGGTTTTGTAATTTATTAGAACACTTCTTTCGAAAAGAAAACTAGATATAATAAAATAAGTAGTAAAATTAACAAAAGTACGCATTATGAAGAACTTAGATTGTAATTAATTAGACTATTTACATACTTTAAAAACTAACAGTCTTAAAATAATAATATGTCAAAGAATATCTGAAAAAACCGAATGACACTAAAAAACTCGTCTGCGACTGCGACAACGATGTCAACGAAAATATTCTGAAAAGGCAGCATTGCCACATTGTATATATTTATTATAAATTAAAATAATTCAAATTATGTCAAAAATAAATCCATTTGTTTGGAGGACGGAAACTGTTAAGTAGGTACCTATTTATAATACCTAAATATATAAATTTTAATACTACATTCTGTAGCTAAAATGTCAAGTTATAAATTATTTCGTGGTATTTAATAAATAGCAGCCATTAAAATTCTAGAATCATTAGCAAGTCGGTAACTTTGATGTTTTTAATTACAATCCTTTTTTTATATTATTCATTCTAGCTACTGGAATCAGGATTTCGTTTCTTGAATCCACTTTTTCAGAAATGACTGCGAAAGACTACTTTGTTGCATTTTACTCTGATTTACATGGAACTTAAACATAACTGGCAAAATGTAGATCTATTATATATACTTCTCTGCCCAAACTTTCGAGGAAATAAGGAGCGATTTGGTTAAAGTAAAATTATGTAGGTACGCGTCTATAATTTTTATTAATTTATGACTGCATTCAATATTAATATTGATTGCATAGAATTTATATCTTAAATCCACAAACACAGACAATGCCGCATATAATTTACTTAGCATTTCAAAACGAATAGCCTTAGCAGAAACAGTTGTAGGTCATGAATAAAATATACACAATAATCCGACATGTTTCAATAATAATTTGTATTCTAATATTGTAATTGACCATGTAAAACAAACAACTACATATAAATACATGTGGTATCTAATGATAGGTGCAGATGATTTAAATTCTGATGCTATCGTTAATGATAAAGCATTTTATGCCTTTACATTTAAGATTAATAATCGAGCATTTTGCTTTTATAAATGGTAATCTAGCTGGAACTACAGATATGAAAATGAATGCGTCTTTAACACCAGGTTTTATTTTATAATATTATAACCTTGACCTCCGAAAGTCTATTCTCATACGAAACGAAACAAGTTATGTATTGATCAATGATCGCAAAACTTTCTTACTGGACTGTAGCAAACTGCAGACTCTCAACTCACTGGGACAGTTTCCGATTTTTTTTTAACATTTGAACATTCTAATCTCAGTCTTAACGTGTCAAAAATACGTAATATTTTCAAAGTTTTTGACGTTGATTGCCGCTTAGATGATATTGCGATCTAATGTCTTTACCACAAAACTTTACGATCAATGTTCGACTTTCCTTAAACTACACCTATAAACCGAATTTTATTCGTTAACAATCTTAACATCCAATTCAAAATTTTCTTATACAAAAAAAATCAATTTGAATATTACAACGTTTCACCTCTACGTGTCGAAACAATGGAAACTCACGCGCGCGTGTCGGTCTCTATGATCACCGCATTACATATTTACAATCACTTTTATATGCGACTGTATGGTGTTAATATTGGGGCTCAACTTTAGTGGAGGGATGCCGAAAGGATGTGCCTTTGGCTCAACGCTAGCGTGGTGTTTGGTAGGGAATGCCACAAGGTACAGATTTGGGTCCTTTGTTCATTAGTGCCAAAATGGTTGTGTAGGCCAATGTGTTTTCGGATACGTGTCTGCTAACTACTTAGATGATTTTCTATGTTCAAAACATAATCTTCTAGGGCAGTCGGGTAAAAGAGCTCTTTTTGATCCACCCCTTTTCATACTATAGAGTTTTGGTCTGTTTTACATTGAAAACTTCTTTACAAAGTATAAAACTGCTTTACCAACGTGGACTTTGGAACCTTTATACTAGTTTCTTTAGTTCAACCGACCACAGTATTTTGAGGACTGGCAGTAGAGCTTAGATAAGTGACAATCGCTTTCAAAGACTTTCGTATTTCTCCAACGAATTTGCGAAATTGACATTAGCTCTTCGGTAGCTTATTTTAATCTAGTAAATTTTGAACTTTATTATCATCGTTACCTTGAAATAATGTTTCTAATATATCCTTCAGTGGGTTTGAATTTTTTGTGGATTTTACAGTGTGTATAGACTAGAAGCTATCAAACCATGATAAAGAGCCTTATCACTCATCACTCCTTGTTCCGCCTACCCTGAACAACGACACCGTGAAGCTACCCACTTAGAGGGTGTAACATAACATATGTTAGGTAGCGCGGTTCGTTATCTAGAACAAATAGCCAGTAGTTAAAGTTTAACTCATGCAAATAACTGTTATCTGCAGTAATATAGTTAACATGTGTAGGATGTGTTTGTTTGTCTGTTTGTTTATTAGGAAAACAGTTGGGAATTATATATTATCGAGCTCGGGTGCACAAGTGGTGTACAAGTTACAACTAACTTAAAATTATTCGTCTAAACTAATATTAAAAAATTCTTTAACCTTTAGAAAGCTATTATACATTGTCACCAAGTAACATTGCTATATTTTGTCCCGAAAAAATGCACATATCCTGTGGGACACGCAGACGAAGTCGCGGGTTAAGTGCTAGTATGTTATAAAGTAACGCTGAACTGTAACTGACTAAAAATATTAAAATAACCGAAATTTGAACGTCAGTACAACAATTAATTAAAGTTAACGGCGGCGTTCCCAGTCAACACAAAATCAATCAAATAGGTATACAGTATAATCCAGCTTATAATGTTTCTATTACTGTTTCTTAACTGCTCTCAAAACGGTGGACGAAAACATCGTGAGAAAACTGGCATGTCTTAATATCAAACATTTGAAAGTCATCATCATCATCATTTCAGCCGTAAGACGTCCACTGCTAGACTTTGGCCTCCCCCAATTTGGGGCGCTTTGCCATAATCGCCACTCTTGGCAGGCGGGTTGGCGATCGCAGTATGGTGGTAAAATGCATAGAGAACGCTGCTGCCCATTCTCTAGTAAGTCCCTTAGTCGCCTTTTACGACACCCACAGGAAGAAATGGGGTGGTGTTATTCTTTACGTCCGGCACCTCACGGTACCGGCACAACACGGTACATTTGAAAGTATGTGAAATATACCAGCACGCACTGGGCTCGCGTGGTTGATGACAGCCCAGTCCCTCTCACAGAGAAGGCCTGTGACCCAGCCTGGGAACATTCAGCATCTACTTGACCTTTTCGCAACATTTTTGGGTAGGCTTCCAGTCTAACCAGATGCAGTTTAATATCAGTATCTTACATGAAGCGACTGCCTACCTACCCTCGACAACCCAGTTACTGGGTAACATGGAAAGGTTAGTAAGGTTGGTTCTCAGACTTCTGATGACTCTTTACGACTGTCAAAGATGCACGAATGACAGCTAGGAGTAATGGCTTAACATTCTTTCCGAGACACGGAGGGAGTTTGGTGTGTAAAGATGTTCCCATCCACATTATAGGCTATTATGCTGTGCTATACTAGTCTTCCTTTTAAAAGTAGTCTCACGCGTGTCACATCATCATTGTCAAATTGCAGCTGTTCGCATTTTTTATTGAAAATCATCAAGGCATCGGTCCTAGCAGACCCTTTCAGTATTGCTGACATCTCTTTGAGGCGCGCGTGGAACACTACGCGCCGTTGACCCGAGCCTGATCCTAACCGGGCGGCGAGCTACCCATTACCCGCCGCCCACAAGCTCGCGCCTACGGTGGCCGGAAGTCCGCTATCGACTCCCGACGCCCCGGGCGTCTCCTCCTGCGGCGGCAACTATGTTGGGGTTGGCTTTCAGTCTAAGAGAATGCAGCTGAATACCAGTATTTTACATGGACCGACTGTCTGTCTGACTTTGACCACAACACTGTACCCCTTGGTAAGGTTGGTTATCCAACTTCTGATGACTTCTGATGTCCGTAACGACTGTCAATGATCTACAAAAGACAGCCGAGATCAACGGTTTAACATGCTTTCCGGGGCATGGATCCCTCCATGCTCCGGAAAGCATGTTAAACCGTTTCTTTGTTTGTAAAGATGGTCACCCATCCACATGATATGTTGATAATGCTAAGCTAAGGTTCCTTTTAGAAGTAGTTTCACCCGTGTCACATCATCATTGTCAAATTGCAGCTGTTTGCCTTTTTTATGGAAAATACCTCTAAATTTATCTCTAGAACCTCTCCTTAAGTTTACAATTCTCGGAGCCATGTCGTCTTAAATACCAACAACTTCATGCAAATCATTCTAGCAATCCGCGATGTTAAACAAATAGCTATTTATGATGCGTAAAAATGTAAATTCAGTACTAACTGCAGACATATCTAAAAGAACCTTAAAGCCTATCTTATCTTATTCACTTATATGCGTTCTTATCCATCTAGGGGTAGGTAAATTGAATATATTACTATTACATACAACTTGACGTTTACATATGTATGTAGCTAGAAATTATTCTTGATTCTGGTTTCTTATCTGATAGATTAGGATTCGGAGTCGGTTTGAAAAGGACTTTTAGTAAGTGTGGAAATAAATAGTATTGCAGTTTCTATGGTATAGAGAAAATGCTTAGTTGATAAAGAACAGTTTGTGATTGCTTATTTGTGTCTAATTAGATGACACTGCATCTGCAGGCAATGGGACAATATTGACTCTCTCTAAAAGGACGTTATACATTTTGTAAAGGTTAAGGGGCCTGTGGCTAAGTAGTAAAACTTGCACGAGTTGATCGGCCAGGTTAAGCTATGCTTTTTACGGTTGTCCTGTAGATAGCTGACCATTTTTACGAAGACCCCTCCGACCTCCGTGCCTAGGAAAGCACGTTAAGCCGTTGGTCCCGGGTGTCATTTGTGGATCTATGATAGTGTTTACAGGTCGTTAGAAGCCAGAAAGACTGATACCCTGTCTTACCAAGGGGTATGGTATGCGGTTAGATTGGAAGCCAATCCCAACATAAATCGGAAAAGGCTAGGCAGATGAAAGCGTTTTTCAAAGGCATTATCACTTTTAGCAAACAAATTGGGTGTTTTCTGGCGAGAAACTCTTTGTTTAGTTTCTCTGTAAGACTAATTAAATAGGAAAGTGTGAAATCGGCGTTTTGAAAATCATCCATGTTTTAGAAGTTTCTTTATGTTTAATCAACATCTGATCTACAGCTTCAGCAGGCACTAGAACCTCATTACCGTCATCAACAATTTTAATTTAATTAAAAAATGCCCTTAATTTAAATTGAACTAACCCTGTAGCACCGCCGTTTAACAATTTTAATCACCGTACGATTTCCGGTGATTCTGATCAAAAGATACCGGCTTAGCGCCTCCAAAATGACCACATTCAAATAACCACATTTCGGAAGTCGAAAAATGTTGAGATAATGATCAAAAGTACCCAATCGGCGCCGAACGGTTAATGTATTAGCTTCAAGTGGTCTTAAATTAACTTTTTTTTTTTTGGTCTGCTCTGATTTGAATTTTGGTGTGTTCTGTAAGTGTGGCAGAGAGAGGATCGAATTTAGAGTCTTGTTATTTGGTTGAAACGTCTTCGAAATTTGACTTTGCTTAGTTATAAATGTCCTCTTTGATTTCAGTTATCTTTGTCTAATATTAGTTTGTATATATGCCAGTCTCTTATTCTGTGTTTTTTTTTAATCTCTTGAATTTTGACTCTACCGGTATAAGTTGTAAGATCTTCGTTGTGAACGTCTCAAATCTGTGTAGGTCAGACTGGTTCTTAATTTTAAAATAATATTATATTGCCTTATAAACTGAAATAATGACGTATTTTGTTGAAGTTACATTAAGTCTTATTACTGCAGACATTCCTTCAGTTATCTCTGTGTCCATCCCCTCCTTAGTCATAGTATCCTCCAGACTGTCGTTCCACCTTTTATTACACATACCCTTATTTATATTTAGAAGTTTTCTAGTCAAATGCTCGTAAAATTACTAGATCATTATCCTGAAGAAGCGTTCTATAGTTTCCATCTACTGCCATGGGCCGATGTGTGAGTTTATGTGTTTGTACTAAGGAAGTATTGTTCTAAAGCCTTTACAACTATTAATTTTCTTACCGATTTGATAGACCGATGACCCTGTGAAGGCCGCAGGAATCCACTGGATGCGGGAACTACATAACCGGTAGATATAGTGGCGCTTAGAGGAGTCCTGTTTATTTGCTTTTACGCCTATGGTCCTAGTTTATCATTTGTGGCCTCCAGTTGTAACTCGGGTCGTAACAGCTATGTGAACATAATTCAGCATTGCATATGTAAGCTGTCACGCCCTTCATGCCATATTTTGGTACCTCTATTTACATTATACCTATACAGGTACCGTGTGGTGCCGGACGTAAAGAATAACACCACTCCATTTCTTCCCGTGGGTGTCGTAAAAGGCGACTAAGGGACTTACTAGAGAATGGACAGCAGCGTTCTCTATGCATTTTACCACCATACTGCGATCGCCAACCCGCCTGCCAAGCGTGGCGATTATGGCAAAGCCCCCCAAATTGGGGGAGGCCTAAGTCTAGCAGTGGATGTCTTACGGCTGAAATGAAGATGATGAATGATGATTTACATTATATAAATATTTTTTGCTTTTGCTTGAGTATAGATTTAATTTTATTTGTTGGAATATTGGGTTGGCTACCTGACATTTGGCAAACATTTAATTTAATGTTTTGTGTCGCTTAATGTTAACTACTTACAATTGTATAGAATCAAGTTCTTCTAACTGGACAGACAGCTGTGCTGCTGGGGAGTTTGTTGCGCCACTTCTTCTTCCCAGCTAAAGCACTAGGAAGTGGTGAAGAGCGGGCGTTTTGGGGAGACATTCTTATGTAACTTTGACGTTCAAAAAGTGCTGTCTCTCAGCCTAGTTTGAATAAATGACTTTTGATTTGATTTGAGTCCTTTATCCACCAATGGACATCTCGCGGCTGAAATTATGATGATGATGATGAATAATTTGCTTTAACCAGACTTCGCATGCTCTAATTACGAGAAAGAATGTCATAACTAGTGCATGCGATACGTCTGGTTTCGCTTCGAACTTGACATTGCATTCTTCTTTATAAAAACGTGGAGCTGTTTAATTTATTGTATTTCCGTCAGTGAGTTCATTGTTTACCTGCGTTACATTGTAACAAGATTCTTTCCCAGGAACATCAACTTAGTTATCAGACAATAATCGTGATCGGTGCAAATAAAAATCTTTTGTGTACATTGATATTAATGTTGTTGTGTTTGAATTGTGTAGGCTTGGTGATTGCAATGATAAGATGGTGTATGAAAATTCGTAGTTAGTTTTTATCTCTGCAACTAACTTCTCTTATGAGTTTAAAGTAAGTAGTCCAGTACCTACCTAAATATAACAATATGCCTACAGTGACTATTATAACTAAAATTGCAGTGCCGATTCCCTTATTCACAAACTAAACTAAATTTAAGTTCAGTACATCGTTTTCTTTCTATTTCATTAAGGAAAGGACAGAAGATAAATTTTAGTTTAGTCCTGTCAAATTAATCAGCGCTTGACGTAAATTGACGTACTTTTAGTAGGCAAGTTTTTAATCACGTCTAAACTTGTATGGAGTAGTGACAGGCGCTGATGAATTTGACAGGACTAAACTAAAAATTTTCTTTTGTCCTCTTCTTAATGAAATACAAAGAAAAAGATACACTGAACTTAAATTTAGTTTAGTTTGTGAACAAGGGAATCGGTAGGTACCAATGTCAGTCATCAATTGCCTAGGTTTTTACCAAAGCTCAAAGGTTGGCTTTCAGTCTTACCGTATCCTGCAGAATAACAGTATTTTATGTGAAGTGACTGCCTATCTGACCTCCACAACACAATTATTGGGTAATATGATACCCCTATGGCAAGAGTAGTTGTCAGAGTTTCTGTGACCCGTAACGACTGTCAAAATATTCACGGATTTACATGCTTACCGTGACACAGAGTGGTAGTTGTAGAAAATTGATCACCCATCTACAGACCAACCGCGGCGAGCGTAGCTTAACCTCAACGATTGCCTTGTGTAGCTACTTTCTTCGTTCTTGAACTCTCAAAGTTTTTCACTAAGCTCTACAATTTTTCAAAAAGTTCCTCATAAGCTTAGTAGTTCCACATAAAAAAACCATTACCAACAACTGAAGAGGCGCTCTGAACTTTAGAGTTTCGGAAGTCACACAGAGGATCCGATAAGTGTTAGCATCATACACACCGCGGGAACTATCGGCCAGTCATTGAGCGAGCGCTCGGGATAGCGGCGCGTTTGATCTCGCACGATCTTATCGGGACAGTTCAAGTGTTGGACTAGTCACTAGCTTCGTACGCATTTTCGGAGTTGGGTTTAAGTTTTAAGCAAATTTTGTGAATGGTGTTAGTAAATTGATTGCTTCTATTGAAGTTATATTTGATTGTTGAGCTTCTTAAATTCTGAGTTGAGCTAAACGATTAGTGACAAATGCGTGCACTGACTGGACTGGTCCACTCAATCTGTGTGGTTCTTTCCTCTAAAGACCATTTCAGACAGCTATCTACAAGGTTTTCACTCGACGTGACCAATATTATGTCTGGACTTTAAAAGAGACTGTGACCTCTGAGTTTGTTTCGGCCTTTCTTCTCAGAGTAGTCAGATGGGAAACGCCGACCTCATCACATTTTAAAGTATTTATAGAAACCTACTTACAGATATAAAATCATTTATCATTGAATTCGGTTTGAATTGGGAGATATTGTGATTGCAATTAGTGTTGATGTAGGAGACGATAAATGCTTGCCGTTTTAATAGGTGTTTATTTATTTAAATTATTCGCACACAAAAAAAAGAAGATCACAATTTCAGCTATAAGTCGTCCTCTGCTGTACAAAGTCCTCCCCCAATTTGGCAGGTTTACCATAATCGCCACGCAGGGCTTCACTACGGGTTAGCGACCGCAGTATGGTGGTAAAATGCATAGAGAACGCTGCTGCCCATTTTCTAGTAAGTTGTTTACTTGCCTCTTACGGCACACACGCGAAAAAACGGGATGGTGCTGTTCGTTACTTCCGGAACCACACGGTACCAAAAAAAGGTATACTGACTAAATTCCTAAGGTTTACTTTACCAGTCAACCAAGGGTGGTGAAGACATTAGATGCTGTGATTGATAGATATCTAAAGCTTTTGAATACTACAAAAAACGGCATAGGCCTGAATTAATATATCAACTAACTAAAGAACTACATTCGACCAGACCAGAAACGTGCTTTCAAGTATAATACAAGTTGTAACAGAATAAATCTTATTAAAAAGAACTTTGTTCGAAATTGTCTACTGAATCGATTTTAGTAACTATTAAAGTGGCTTTTTTTTTCAAAAAGTACGCATTTTCCTATGTAATTGTCTACTGAATCGATTTAAGTAACTTTTAAAGTGGGTATTTTTTCAAAAAGTACGCATTTTCCTATGCCTACCGCCGATTGAGCCAGAGAAAATTAAATCGGCAATAAGACTCAATTTTAGGAGCATAAACTGATGCCAGAGTCAGCACCTTTTCTAAATAAAAACAAGTAGCTTTAAAAAAAATAAGTTTTGCTTATAATATTTTACTTTTAACTCAATTATCTGCTTGGGGTGTATGAGATCAAGCATTTATGTAACATGATGTATATTAAAACCTCTAGAGCATGAAAACAGTGTTTTTCGTCATTGATTTGTCCTGTGCAACTGTTTTCTTTCTGATTTAATCCCTCTAACCTCAAATACAATCTCTTTAAACCCTTATTACACCGACCGAGTCAAACCAGTTCTTCATCAACCTACAAAAATAATAACTTCGGACTTAACTCTTCCAAACAGAAAATAATTACAACGGACCAAACAGATACGATACGATACGATTCAAAAAAGGCGACGTTTCTTATCGAGTGTCCCCATAAAAGTAACTCTGGTTTAAAAAAAGAACAAAAAAAAGAAGGGTTTTATTCCGAACCGCCTTATCTAAGGCTGGCGCCGGTGGCACGAAATTTTGACTTTTTTTTTCATATACTCTTTTCGTAATTGACAGAATTTACGCAGGAGATAAGGAGACTTCGGGTTGGTAACATGGACCTTGGAATGTGTGGTCAGACCCTATCCCGTAAATATTAGGTATTTAGGTACTATTTTGTATTTAACTGGAGTAAGTGAAAAAGGATTTTGCAAAGGCACTTTACGTTTTTGGCAAATGATTATAATGTTTTGTGTCTCTTAATTTTTACTTATTACTATTGTATAGAATCAAGTTCTTCTTACTAATCAGACAGCTGTGCTGCTGGGGAGTTTGTTGCGTCACTTCTTCGTCCCAGCTAAAGCACTAGGAAGTGGTGAAAGGCGGGCGTTTTGGGGGATTGTTTTATGTAATTTTGACATTCGAAAAATATTGATTCTCAGCCAAGTTTGAATAAAAAACTTTTGGTTTTGATTTTGAATTTAGAACAAAGTACTAACGATATACAATAGAAATGGACCTAAGACTGGAAACCTAGGATTTTGTAATTCCGATACTTGGGAGTTTGTTTAGCCATTTCTTCTTTCCAGCACTAGAAGGTGGTGAATGGTGAGCTTTTTGGAGGTCTGTCTTAAGTAAGTTTGACGTTCAAACAGTGCTGATTCCCAGCGTAGTTTTAATAAATAGCTGAATTAAAAGTTTCAAAAAGTATAATAGATATTCCTGGATTCGGTACCCAGGAATATCATAAATGCCTAGGTATTAAGAATTCTATTTTTACACTTTTTGATTCTTTTTGAAAGTTCAGAGGTAACAAACATAGAAAAAAAATACAGTAGAGTTGATAACATCCTTTTTTTGAAGTCGGTTAATAAAATATAGCCTTTGTTACTTGGTGATAATGTAGCTTTCTATACGTGAAAGAATTATTAAAATCGGTTAAGTTGTTTTCAAGTTTATCCATTACAAACATACACGCAAAAAATCAAATCTTTCCTTTTTAACCGACTTCAAAAAAAGGAGAAGGTTATCAATTCGACTGTATTTTTTTTAAATGATTGTTACCTCAGAATTTTTGACTGGATAAACCGATTTTGATCATTCTTTTTTTTTTTGAAAGCTCGTGCTTTCTTTGTAGTCCCATTTTAATTTGGTTCCATTCGGACAATGGAATCCATGTGAAAACCATATAAGTCTTATATTTGCATTAAGGCCCTCTTGTATTTGAAGACGTTTCGGCGACCACTGGCCGGTCGTTGCGAGCGCTTGAGCTGCTAGATTTTGTGTATAATTGTTTCGTGGAGACAAAATGATAAGGAAGTTATAAAATATTTTCTCAGCATGCCCTAAACAACAATAAAACCTATCTTTTGGTATAAGTTTCACATGGTTTAATGATGGAATCTCTTCAAGATACACGTTTTAAATGGCGATTTAGTGTCAACTTTATGATTATTTTTTATTGAGCCAATTGTTTTAATTCACGTTTCTATCTTCACACAGCGCTTAACAGAATGTTCAATTTTCCTAAATAATTTTTTTTTACGGAAACTAGCCATTTTGATAGATTTACAGAGGTTTAAAAAAGTTAAAAAGTACTGCAACCTGGCCTTAAGTATTTGCGCGAAAATGAACGAATATTGCGATTAGATTAGTGCGGGGTATCAACCATAACTAAAAAGTTTAAAATAAAAACTTGTTAAAAAAAAAACAACCGACTTCATTAAAAAAACATTACAAAGTCAAAAATAACTTTAATTTCGGAAGTTGGTGGCAAAAAAACCTTATATACAGATCCTAAGATACCGAGTTATTTTTGACTTTGTAGTGTTTTTTTTAAGGAAGTCGGTTGTTTTTTTTTTTGTTAAAAGTTTTTTTATAATACTAGAGATAAATAAAATATTGAAACTTTAATTAGGTTGAGGACAAATCCACCGAATGCTTCTTCCTAGTAACTATAAATTACGGGGAATAATAATAAGGACAACTATTACTGTTAAAATTATTTGTATTAAAATTCACAATAAAGTATGTAGTATTTAATAAATGGGTTTGTGGTTAAGTAACAGCTACACGTGCGTCGGTTGTTCAAGGTTAAGCAACGCTTGCCAAGACCTGTCTGTGGATGGGTGACTCCATTACATTTCAAGATCCCGCGTCTTTCAGAAGGCAAGTTAAGTTGTTGGTGCTGGCTTTCATTCATAGATCTTTAGCATTCTTTTCGAGTAGCCAGAAGAGCGAAAGTCGATCAACAAGTCTTACTTCAGGGGTATCGTGTTATCCAGTAACTGGGTTGCGGAGGTCAAATATTCTATTGCCTCATGTAAAATACTGGTTTTTATCCGCTTAGACTAGAAGCTGACCTCAACATAGTTCAGAAGAAGCAAGGCATAAGATGAATATGGTAACTAAACATAGGGTGGCAAGTACATCCACGCAAAATCTGATGTTATGGATACAGTATATGATTCTGAATGCAGTTAAAATTCTTGATAAGTTATTAAAAAATATTGATCTGTGGTATTGCAGTTTACTATGAAACAATTCTCTTTTCTTTGTTCTAAGCCAGGGATCTAGAACAAAGTGTTGAATTCATGGTTTCAGAAACCGCGTCAATGTAGAGACATTGATGACGAATAAATCTAAGAATAGGTTGTTGAAAATGAAAGTTACTCTTCAATGCTTCTATTATTGGATTACAAGGAATATAAATACATTAATACAGTGAAGATACATATTTTAGATGTAAGTATAACTAATACATATGATGTGCCAAGTATACATTGTAAATCATCTGTTGCAAACATTAGTGTAATTAATTTGTTTTAATTGTCTTTTACTACTGACCCAGATGATAAAGTACTGGGTGATATTGAGTTTGTTATTCTAGATGGAAATGGCTTTATAATATACTTTTGTTTTTATAGAACACTAGCTTTTTCCATCGGCTTCATCCCCCTCCCCCCCATCATCATTTTATTTTTTATTTTATTTTATTTGGAAAAAAAACGATATTACATTACATATTAGATATGAAAAAAGTTATATAAAACAAAATCAATGTAATAACAACAACATTTTCCACGAATTTACAAAAACGTATGCTATGGTGAGCTGAGGACTCATCGGTAACGTATTTCTTATTCCTTACAAACTTACCAGTTAGTTACCAGATTATTTATCTAATTTTTTTAATATATTAATAACTTTAGTGCGAAATGAATTTCTATGTAGCATAAATAAATCTATATCTAGGAAATGTTCCTTGTACATTTGCGTGAGACGCCGAAGAGGTGCACGCTTACCAGCGTTTGTCTGGATGGAAACCTGATCAAACAAACGGTAATCGCGAGCTCCACGACGATGAATTGATCTAGGAACTACGAGTTTAAATTCATTACCAAGGTCTATACAATTTAGCTTATTATGATAATGGTCGTGCAGTGTCATTACTTGCAGAAGCATTCGTCTCTTCTCGAGCGAGAGTAAATTATACATATCTAATAGATCTTTGTAAGGTAGGCGTGGAAGTTTGCATCTGAATTGCAAAGTACGTAAAAATTTCCGTTGCACTCTTTCAATGGCTATTTTATATTTATTGTATAAGGGATCCCATATCAGACAGGCATATTCAAGCTGAGAACGAATAAGTGAACGATACAGATGTAAAAATATAAAAATAATCATCATCATCTGCCTAGCTTTTTTTTTGTGGTCGGCTTCCAGTCTAACCGGATGCAGCTGAGAACCAGTATTTTACATGGAGCGACTGCCTATCTGACCTCCACAACCCAGTTACTGGGTAATACGATACCGCTTGCTAAGACTGGTTGTCGGACTTTCTGACCCCGTAGTATACATATAAACCTTTTTCTTAAATCTCTCTATTATTTATGAAAATTGAATTAAAATCTGTTGCGTAGTTTAAAAGATCAAAGCGTGCAGACACGTAATGCGACTTTATTTTCTACTAAACTAACGAAGATTAGTCATTACTTGTTAAGATGGACAACGAAATAAGATGAAAGAAATTAAAGTTTTAATAAAGCCAATAATATAGAACCAGAGAGTACCTACCTAGTGGTGGCCCAATGGTTACAGCAACAACTTACGAGTTGTTTCATCACCATACTCTCATAGCGGTGAAGGAAAACATCGTGAGGAACCCGGCATGTCCTGGAATCAAATATTTGAAGACATGTGACATTTACCAACCCACACAATGTCCGCGTGGTAGATTATGGCCCACTCCCTATCACAGAGAGGAGGCCTGTGTCCCAGCAGTGGGAACATAATAGTATGATTCTAAATTAGAATTAGATCTATAGAAATATTTTTGAAGTGAAACTTCTAATGCGACTTCCAACAAGGTTGCGTTAAACGTTTAATACTACCATGGAGGGGGTATGAAAGCACTATGTGTTCGTGCACACGCCAATGATTTGACGGATAAAGTTTTTGAAAAATCGAACATTTAAATGTTATCAGAAACGTTTCCACATTGCGAAGTTTCACTTCTTCCGCGTGGAGGGAATCCACGCACTATTTTTTTACACGCTTTATATTAGCTTCACTTGTATGTTTGTATATTTGTATGTTTGTATGTTTGTTTGTAACCGACTCCTTTTAGCGCGATTTTGACCCACTTTAAACGAACAGATTTAATTCAAACTTTGCACACCTGTCAAGGACTGATGATAATGCAATAATTTCATAAATTTGTGCGATTATCCTTGACAGGGTTACCAGGACAGCAAAAAACTGTCTTCGAAAACTACGCTGACATACGTCACAAACTACGCTGACATACGTCTCAAAATTCAAAACACCCTAAAAAATAGAATATAAATAATAGTTAAAAAAAACTTAAAAATTTTGTACTTTTTAGTTTGGTTTTACAATGGAAGCGTGTTTTTTAGTTTTTTTTTTTTAAATAGATTCTCAAAAGTGACCTATAGGTACTCTGTAGCAGTGAAAACAAAACCAATGATTTTAGTTATTTTCTAAGACTCAATTCAGGCCTTTATCGAAACCGTTGCACGTTAATTATTGTGTCAAGAAAATGACAGTCGATATATTGACGTGAACAACTTAATAACCAAGCAAAACTACAAATTGTAATCGTTTACCATAAATAACCCACTCAGGTAAAACAATGATCAACAGAATTTGACCACAACCACTGCAAAATTTCATAATATTTTCGAATAATAATCTAAATGTCAATCTCAATTTGACAACACCCGCCCGTTTGACAGCTGTCATATTAAGTTGACAAGTGTGTTGCCGCCTTTTTTTTAGGTTAAGGTTCCGTATAATTGTGAAGGTACAATTTTTTGTTCGATTACTGAGATGTCAATAAGAATTGGTTGGTAAATGTTAATTACGATTAATGTTTTAAGTGTTTCTTTGCAAATTGACTTCTGAATTATTTTTTTTTTTTCTTAGACAGACAGTGACATGCAAGAGTAAGGTAGTCTGCATTTCTAAATACGGTGCCTGATGGATATTATATCAGTTATTTAAACATTCTATTGGTACATATTTTAAATCGAAAAAGCTTTTGGTTTTTATTTTTTTGTCGACTTTGTTTTTTTAAACTACACAATGAATTTGATGTGTAATTAAACATCACTTAGAGAATTTGTTCCGAAAAGTTTATGTGTATCTATTAATAATAATAACAACCAATAACTGCCTCACTTTTTTTGGATGGGAAATCATCACACAGTCTATTAAAGAAAATCGCATTAAAATCCGTTGCGTAGTTTAAAAGATCTAAGCGTAGAGACGCGGGAAGCGACTTTGTTTTAAATTTAAACTATGTAGTGATAATTATGTACTACAGTTTAATAATAAACTAAAGAAAACTTTATGTTTTTTCAAGTTCTAAGAACCGTGTGGAGCAGGTCGCTTATAAAATCATAGTTGTGTCAAGTAAATTTTAACACCGTCATTTTGTGTGGTCCAAAAGGTAACTTGTATTTTCCTCAGAGTAGACTAAAATAACTATACTTGATGGCACCGGTCTAGTTCAGTTAATGTCTAGATAAAAGTACTTGCTTTTGGAGTTTGTAGCTAATTTTATGACTTCAAAATGTATTATAAGCTCTTAAACCTTGATTGAACCAGTTTCAATGATTCTGGCGCTAGCGTTTAGAGGTTATCGTTGCTTGAGCTACAGAAAATATTATGTACGAGTTAAGTTCTTGAAAAAATTGAAGTATACCCTAAGATACGCTTTCGTCCGTGTGGTGCCGTATAGAAAAGCACCATCCTATTTCTTACAGTGGGTGCCGTAAGAGGCGACTAACGGACTTACTATAGAATGGGCAGCAGCGTTCTCTATGCATTTTACCACAATAAGATACTACGATTGTATCAATAACTTAACTCTTGCTTAATATTTTCTGTTTTGTGTTGATCGTGAATTAAATTTCACTGGTGAAGTTCACCCTTAAATGTTCGTTGGAGGTTATACAATTTAGAGGGTTTTAAATTTTTTATGCGAGAAAATTTAAACATAACCAAAAAAAAAAACATTGAATAAATATTATTAGGTACCTATAAATGAGCTTCAAGAAACTGAACTGATATATTATGAATTTTAACGTGAGAACATCTATACCAAAAATATTTAGTTCTATACTAAATTAACTAACAAACAACATTTTAAAAATGAAATTTAATATCTTAACAATAGATCGTTAATAGTCTTCATTCGATATATGTAGCTAGGTAAAGTCAAAACTATTAACAAATATGGCGTCAATAAAATATAGGAATTGATATACCTACCTGAAACTTAATACCATAACGGTAAAGTTTTGAGTACTGCGAACTATAGGGCGCAATGTAATTTGACATTGAACTCCATAAAATAAAAGTCAGAAAATGGCTAAAGAAAGTAGGTAAATTATAATTAAGAAAAGGACATAAAGAAAATCCAATCAAAAAGAATTTCACTTACAACTTTGTTTTGCGGAATTCTAACCCAAAAACTCTCACTTGCCAGTTTTTTTCTATTTTTTCTATTTGTCAAGGTGACAAAGGTTTTTTTTTTTGCTGAATTCCTTTCGTTTGTCTGGATGACGTGTCGGCAAAATATTTGCTGTTATCTTTGGTAACGGGCACTGTTGGCGCCTTTTGGCAATGTCGTGATGTTTGTGTTAAGACTTTTTGCTGTGACTGTTAGGAAACGGCAATTATTTTTTTCTTTTTGTAAAGTACACTTAGAATTTGGTATTTTTAATTGATATTATTATTATTCAGGTGGCTACCTATTACCATTTATTCCTAATGTCATAAAGAGGTAATTTTTTTGAGTTTTTATGTAGATGGATCTTCGGAATTACTTATCCGATTCCGATAATTCTTCCGCTTTATAAGTAATGGGAAGCTTAGGAGTTTTGATTTTGAAAAATATTTTTATTTTTTAGTTGTTCAAATGTCTTTTTTTTTCTTATGGATGTGTAGTAAATAGTCATTGGATACATGAAGTGGGCTGCCTTTGTAAGACGATTGAAATGTCACGATATATATTAAATCAAGAAATTTCACGTGGTAGAAGTCGCAGGTGGAAGTTCATATTATTGTATTACAATTTTCAGGTTTTTAATTAGTTGAATAGCAGTTAGATTTTTGTAAAAATATTTTTTTTTTGCTTTCAAAACTTTACTTTTTCTTGAAGTTTTTGTTAAATCCCACACTGAAACATATCAACTATTTGCTCAAAAACTTAGCAAAAATCTACCGAAATTTAGCAAAACTAATATTGGAGGATTTGAAAATGAACAACAGAACTGACCCTTTCTGAGACAAAGATAAAATAATAGAGGATCTTTACACTCACGCGCAGAGATTTCAACGTCATTTAATTCCAAACCATTACAACTTAGCAATAAGGTTCAAATTCAGTAATGCCCACATTAACACAATAGTCAAAAACAAATGCTATTGTCACCAGTAATTCGACACTATTTTACTACAACTCGGCTTATGAAATCCTAATCTGAACTTTAAACCTGCGGGATAAAACTGAAATTGTAACCACAGAAAACGTAAAAAAAAGAGAAGGCGCCACGGTTTTGTCGCCAACGTAATGTCGCGACGATGATATCCGGTGAAGAGAAAAAAAAAACAAAAAAAGTCTCTTTTTGTTTTTTTTTTTTTCTCCACATTCGGTAGGGCACTGACCAAAGGTCTAAATAAAATATACCCGTACGGGACCCTTAATGATTTATAGTGGACTACCCTGAATGTTTTTTTTTTTTTTGTATTCGGAAGTTCCGATATCTGGGCGTTTTGTTGGCGCCTACGTCTAGTATAGTTTGCACGTGCTAAGTGGGAAGAATTTTATTTTTTATAAATTTTGACTGCCTGTCTTTTTTGTGGGAGGCTAAATTGCTGTAGCGTTTTTCATTTTGGACATTCTACTATTATTTTACTACTAGGATTATTAATGTAAAAGTTTATAAGTTTGGATGTTTGTTACTCGCCATCAATCGGGAAAAATCTAAACTTCAGGCTGCTATTACGTTGACGACGATGTCAGCACGTATTGAAGAAATCCGCTAGGACCGATGCCTGCCAGGGTCGCGAGATTTGTTCGAAAGAGTTACCGTGGCCCTGGCACATGGGCAACTGAAGGAACACGGGTGAGTTTTAGTCAGTAAAATTCTGGCACGCCCTACCGCTCCACGCTGAGCCGGAAAAGTCAGTTGATGATTTCACACCCAAAAAAAGCTGGTAGGTACTGAGAAATTCTAGGTAGAAAAACCTAATAACTCTTTTCGACACCTCCTACGTAGAGTATCGTAATCAACAAATTTCGATTTTTTACTTTTCTTTATTTTCATACTTCTAAATATGCATATTTTTATAACAAAATTTCGATTTTTTACTTTTCTTTATTTTCATACTTTTAATTTCGATTTTTTTACTTTTCTTTATTTTCTTACTTCTAAATATGCATATTTAGAAGTATGAAAATAAAGATAAGTAAAAAATCGAAATTTGTTGATTACGATACTCTACGTAGGAGGTGTCGTTTTCTCGACTTGCCCATTCTTCTCCATACAAATCTACCTTTTGGAAGGGGCATAGAATCAATTCTATTTTGATGTAAATGTTGACGTTCAAAAGTGCCTTTTTGAAATAAATGCTTTGACTTTGACCTGGAAGTTGAACCCAGGACCTCATGGTCTACAGTAGGGTTTACTAAAAAACAAACCACTGATAAAACCAACTAAAACACAGCAGTTATTTATTTAGCTTATAAACATGCTCTCGACTCTGAAGCGACCAAATCCCCATACAAAAAAAAAACATTGATATAGAAATCAAATCTGTTTGCCTGTCATGTGAACTTTACCTATCAGAAGATACCACGTTCACAGAAAGCGTGAAGGAATTTGCTTTAAACAAATATAAGTACAAATATAAATGGCTTGATATTTGCGAGCAATGTCGGGTGGTGTCATAGTCAATATAATAAGCTTTCACGGTTGTTTTTGTAACCGTATTAATGATCAATTAGGTGTTTAGTTAAGACTAATTAGGCATGTTGCTAGGTTTGATAGCGATGGTAATGGCTCAGGGTCTATTAAGGCCCCTTAGTCAGTCTAAATATGGTGCCTCATCATCAACATTTCAGCCGAATGACGTCTGCTGGACATATGCCTCCCGAATTTACGGGGGCTTGCCATAATTGCCTCTCTTGGCAGGCGGGTTGGCGATCGCAGTATGGTGGTAAAATGCATTGAGAACGCTGCTGCCTATTCTCTAGTAAGTTCCTTAGTCATCTCTTACGACGTCCACGGTAAGAAATGGCTAAGACCCATTAGATAGTCTAAATATGGCGCCTAGAAGTAGAATTTGTCATAGAAGCAGTTAAAATGAAACTTCAGCTTAATAATAAATACTTTTGATAAGTTGCATTTAGAGGAAGGTAAAATGACTGTAAAGATTTTAGATATCGTTGGGCTATAACTGGTTACCAAAAAATCTGGGTACCAGTTACTTTGAAAATGCGTCAGTTTTGTAGTGACGAAACCAGTCGTTGCCCACCAGACACAGCACCCGTCTGATCGGAGAATCCTCCCATTTCTGTAGAGGATGACTGATCTTAACACCCTACAAACATAATATAGGTATAAAATTTTTACTTAGTATATCATTTCAAGCCAGCCCGTCCTTTGCTGCCCCAGCGATGCCCTAAGAGGAGGTCCGTATCCCAAAGAGTGTGCACTTAGCGAGAAGTCGCTCTAGTTTTAAATTTTTAAGCCCTCGCTGGAGGCCTAAATTTATTAAGGTAGCCACAGGCAAGTCCAGTTAAGCAGCCGACAACCTCACAGGTTGACCTGTGACATGTTATTCAAAAGAAAAAAAAATATTTAGTAAATATTCAGTTGCTTTCAAGACATTTTGGCTCTAATTGAAGCTTAGTTCTTCAAGTCACGTATATCTTGGTTTTATGGGCATATAAGTATGTTAAGTACGTATGACGATAATAAATCCATCCTAAATGTAAATCGGGTCAGATTTTGGTATATTTTTTGTGCGTCTGCATCCATTGTCATAAACCCTTTACAGTAGCCCGGGGGCTGTCAAAAGTTTTTTTCTTTTATGGTTCGGTCGGTGGCACACTGAGTACTTAATAATAATAATAATAACCCCGCAGGGCAGCATGTGGCGTGCTGTTGGGCAGTAGCGACCCCACGGACCCTATCTCCCAGGAGAATTCTTGTTCCTCATCTCTGGCTTGCCTTTATTGGCCGGCTGGAGTGAACGCTGAAGAGGTTCAGAGCTCCCACCTCATTCTTGCCTTTATTGGCCGGCTTGGGTGGAGATTCGCAAGAGCAAACGTGCTCGGGGAAAGGAAGTATTCCAGTAAGTGCTCGTAGGGATCTTGACCATCTTCCGGGCTCTGGGATTGTTCTGAAAGCCGTGGAATACCTCTCCACTTCTCAAGCACCTCAGGTAGTGTTGCCCCCTTGTCGCTGCGTCACTATGTGCCAGCGACGGTTTCCGGGGGCCCATTATTGAGTGTGCAAGTCACCCCCTGCCATTTAATCCGTGTATATTCAAAACATTGATGCGGCAGGGGCCATAGGCCTTCCATAGTTCTTGGTAACCAGTCTATTTTAGCCAGCCAAATACATAGTCCAGCATCTTGGTTTCCATATCCTGCAATAGTCCAACACCAACCGGAGGTTGTCCTTGGGTGCTCTTGCACAGTGCATACAGGGATAATCGTCGGTTAGTGCCTCACTACATCTAAAATTTCTAAGGGGCCTCTGCGAGTTGGCTTCGGCCCCTCGTAAGCCTTGCAAAAGACCGGGATCCTAGGATCCCGAGATATATTAACATATATAATAATAATAATAATAAAAGTTTAGTTGTAGTTTAGTTTGTGTTGTTAGAATAATTATTGTTTCATTTTAGTGTCCATTGTATAACTACTGTAGGCATTAATACGTACTAAATTGTTTCTGAATTGTTTTATTTTCAAATGAAAAATATTTTTTGTCAACCGTATTTTTTTTCGGAAATAAGAATATATATATATCTTAACATAGTTTAAAACAAAGTCGCTTCCCGCGTCTGTACGCTTATATCTTTTAAATCACACAACGGATTTTAATGCGGTTTTCATCAATAGGCAGATGATTCAAGAGCAAGATGTCTATGTATAACACGCGGGCGAAGCCACTGGCTAAGGCTAGTTTGTTATATAAGGTGTATCTATTCATACACGAAATAATTTAAGAGGCACGCCTGTAGGTGGTAAAGAAGCTATACATGCAAAAAGATTTTTTTTATCTAAGCGTTTTTGAATTTTTGTAAGTATTATAATTTTAAAACTGCTTGAGACGTTTTACATAAAACCTTTACTCCAAATTCTATAAATGGCCCGCCTGACGCTGTGAGGACGGCGACCGGACAGCGCGAGCGCGACCACTATAGAAACTAAGAAGAAAATAAGAAGGAGCCAGTACTTCTCATGTGCGTCAAATAATTTATAAATATTAATTTTTTTTAAATACATTTCAGAAAACATTTTTTTTTCATTGCTATAGCTTCTTTACCACCTACAGGTGTACCTCTTTAAATATTTCGTGTATGAATAGATACACCTTATATACCTTAAGAATTTTACGTAGTGTCTGATTAAAGTTATGAAGACTAAATTAATTATGAAGCCTTGGCATGTGAATGCTCTTAAAATTGTGTTTCGCCAAAATAGGCCAAGTATAATCTAGTATTCTTTATTATTACTCTTGCATGATGCTTGCGTGTTAATGTGACTTCTAACTTATTCTATAGCACAATAACTTATTGCGAAACAAAACGTAAAACACAGAATAAACATATTATGACAACATTTCATAATAAGTGCGACCCTTTCTCAATAGCTTTCTTTCAATTTGAGGACTATATTTTATTCACAAAACGGGAAAATGCGATTAGCTGTTTATGTGTAAGTACATGATTTGTTCAAATACTTTCTAGATATGTGTGGTATGGTAATTTTATTCAAAGTATATCGTCTTCACATTACTTATAAATATTGTATAATATTGAAAATATTGACGTGACAACGTCTTATAAATTGGTTTGCCGGGTGACACTTCAAGAAACTGCGTTACGCTCCGCTCACGTTATGCGCTCACAATGAGAGCGAGTGAGAGGCACGCGTCCCTTCCACTCGGGCATGGTTAGCCCGCCTAAGAGCGAGAGAGATAGACATATTACCACTCAAAGTCGTTGTCACGTAAAACTTTCGCCCGTATACCGACTTTACAGGCAACCAATTTTTTTTAAATGAGTGGAGTTTCTTGCCCATTCTTCTCCATACAAATAAACCTTTTGGAAGGGTCGACTAGAATCAATTCTATTTTAATTAAAATGTTGATATTTAAAAATACCTATTTTGTGCCTACTTAAAAAAATATTTTGACTTTGACTTTGATTTAATCAATTTTTAATAACTAAACGAAATTTTAGTTACCTACCACAGTTTCTACAATTTATTTCAAAACACTTTTGCACGTCACCCAGTGTGTCCGCACCCCTACTAAGTACCCTAGTCAGCTCGTAATCCGACGTGTGACGTTATTAAAAACTTTTTGTTCAGATGACGTCCGTAACAAGTGCAGTAGATGACTGGATCAGGCGCGCTCGGAGGCGCCTCTTGTCATACTAAATCAGATTTAAACACAAGGAGGAAAGTTGAAACTCTAGTTACCGAATTCCCCACATTAATGACAAATTTTCTGAGTTTTGATAGATCTACTGAGTTTGAAATGGAAAGGGGAAAAATGATTTTGTAAAGTCGAGATTTTGGGATAGAAATTAAAAAAAATTGTGAGTTGTTACGGGTCGTCAGAAGCCCGAAATTCTGACAACCACTCTTACCAAGAGGTATCGTTTAATCCAGTAACTGGGTTGTGAAGGTCAGATAGGTAGTCGCGCCATGTAAAAACTGGTATTCAGCTGTATCCGGTTAGACTGGAAGCCGACCATAAAATAGTTGGGAAAAGGCTAGGCAGATGATGATAATGATATTTGGCCCAATAAAACAAAAAGTAAACATTAAAAAAATAGAAAATAAATAATAGTTTAAAAAACTAAAAAACACGCTTCCATTGAAAACCAAACTAAAAAGTACAAAATAATGGAAAAAAAAGCGTGGGCTGCCTGATATCAATATCAAAAATACCTTAAAAAGCACCACTTTACGGTGTTTCGAATTTTGAGACGTATGTCAGCGTAGTTTGTGACGTATGTCAGCGTAGTTTTCGAAGACAGTTTTTTTTGCTGTCCTGGTAACCCTGGCAAGGATAATGACACAAATTTATGAAATTATTGCATTGTCATCGGTCCTTTACAGGTGTGCAAAGTTTGAATGAAATCTGATCGTTTAAAGTGGGTCAAAATCGCGCTATAAGGAGTCGGTTACAAACAAACATACAAACATACAAGTGAAGCTAATATAAAGCGTGTAAAAACTCAGTTATTTTTTGTGGGCAGAAACCACAGAACATCATGCATGGGAACAGCTAACCCATATTGACCGGTTCTTCTAAATGCCATGCTAGCCACAATACATTGTACGAAGATTCATCCCGAAAGAATGTCCGATAAGAATTAATCTCAAATCATTTGGTACTAATAAAGACAAGATTTTTACTTTTTTCAAATTCAAGATGGCGTCGCGATATGTGAATATAGACGTCAGGCGAACACACTGATATTATCTGTGGTCTTAATTTTGTGGCCACGAAATACGCGGGGTTGTTGTTAGAGAATTAGACTGATATAAGCGAGTGTGGTATAGAAAGAAAATTGAGAAAGTGAATGTAAGAATATTCAAAAGTTGTTAAAATACATGCATTATTAAATGCATCCCACATGTTTCTAGCTGTCTGACTATAATTACTGTTGGTCCTTTTTTACCAATAATCCATTTTTGTTTACTTACATATAATATGTTGAATATAATAAAATTAAATTACTTTTTAGGTACAGAGACGTAGAGACGAGTCCGCGATTTAAAACTACACATTCTTACATCGCTTATTTATCTGCAGTATTTTGTATTCCTTTAAGTCTGTGCTAAATAAATGCACTTTATTTCTTTGTTTATCTAACTTAAACTTTCTTTACGTAAGTTCTTTGAGTAAGTAAATTATTTTAAACAAAATTTTACAGAGCCTAGGTTAGTTAGCTCTATCATAGACCTATTGCTGACTAAGACTTTTATTTCACATGTACACAGCACTTATAATATTCCACAACTCCTGTCCTGTCACTTCATAACTGACAGCTATCACAATCGCTACCGCTCATACCTTACACCACCCATCTTACCCGCTACTCTCAAAGCTCCAACCAGAACAGTAGCTGGCTCACACAGCACTCCTAACAGCTTACACACTGTAATGACATTTCAATTGGTTCCCACGACGAGACTAATTTAATTACACGACTTCACTTGCGTCTGTGAGTGAGTAGTCAATCAGAGAATGATTTACAGATATAACTTATATTACACTTGTTCATAATTGGTAGCCATTTGAGATTTGCATGTGACTGCATAGTTAGAATGTTTCGTTAGACTATTTGGTCGGGTAGGTACAAATTATGTTTGTGCCCGGTTGTGTGTTCTTTAATTCCTATGTCGATTAAGGTGGTGTCGCTATCAGGTTCGTAGCAAATATGTAATACACTAGCTTCTGCCCGCGGCTTCGCCCCCATGTATGTCGAAAAATATCCCACAGGAATGTACTACCGCAATTAAAAGTACCATAAATGTGTTAATCCAGGTAAAAAATGTGTAATTGCGCTGCTTGTTTTGTCTTATCCGACCCAGAGAATAGAAAGTTTCACAGAACATTCGACTCCCCATTTCACCCTCTTAGGAAATCAATATTTTTTTGCAAAAAACCCTTTCTTAGTGGATACCTACTCTACACAAAGAACACACCCTCCAAGTTGCATGTCTCTACGACCAGCGGTTTAGCCTGTGCGTTGATATATCAATCAGTCAGTCAGTCACTCGGGACTTTGAATCATAAAAATATAGATTTAAATCATCAATAGAACCTTCTCATCATCATCATTTCATTCGAAAGAAGTCCACAGCTAGACATAGGCTTCTCTCAAAAAAAAATGGGGGGGGGGAGTTTCCATAATGGCTACGCTTATAGGCGGGTTGGCGGTCGCAGTACCTATGGTAGTAAAATGCATAGAGAACACTGCTGCCCATTCTCTAGTAAGTCCCTTAGTCGCCTCTTACGAAACCTGCAGGTAGAAATGGGATGCTGCTATTCTTCACGTCTGGCACCACACTGAATAGGTAGAAGAAGAAGATAAGCAGTCGCTCCATGTAACATACTGGTACTCAGCTGCTTCCGCTGAGACTGGAAGACGACCTACATAGTTACGAACTAGGCTAGACATAATTATGATGATACTAATACTAGCTGACCGTACAGACGTTGTTCTGTTTCCTAGAACTCGATAGCAGCCCCATCTGTCGGGCTGATTTGTGAATCTAAAGTTTAGATTCTAAACCATCCAGGGTGCCACCCAAACGCATACAAAAAAATTCATTCAAATCGGTCCAGCCGTTTAGGAGGAGTTCAGTGACATACACACGTAGGTAGAATTATATAATATATAAAGATTATAAAGCTGAAGAGTTTGTTTATTTGTTTCTTTGGTTGAACGCGGAAATCTCAGGAACTACTGATCCGAATTGAAAAATTATTGTTGTGTTGGGTAGCCTATTTATTGAGGAAGGCTATATTACATTACGCTACAGTCAAATGGAGCGGAGCAGGGATGAAAAATGAACGAAAACTGACAAGCAATTTGATGCGACGGGAAGGGTCAGGGGAGCGAAAATTTGACGCGGACGAACTTGCATAAGCTTTTATGAATTTGTCGGTTTCGATGACGACACCGACAAATTGACAAAAGATTCTTTCAAGCATAATTCCTAATACCACTACCAAACAACTTTCTTTCATTCCCGCATAACACTTATATCTTTACAAGCACTACCATCTTTTTCTCCGGATACTAATATAAATACTCCATCCATTAGATTTTTGTGCAGGGCGCGTTTTTTACCGCGTTCGGTAAACAGTGTTACTGCGGCGGTCTTTGGCGGTAAAACGCGGTAAAAAAAAGCTTATACGAAGGGAATAAATATTGGGTGCTTGAGTCACGGTTACTGGGTAAGCAGAAATGCTGGTTTCGGGATGTAAGAAGTGGTGTTTTTGAAGTTGAGTATGAAAATTTGAGTAAAGATTTGGTTGAAACGTAGACAGATACTACGTATTTAATCCTAGTTTGATATCATAAATGTGAAAGTTTTTTTAATATTTAGATGTTTGTTACTAAATCACGCAAAAACGGCTGAATGGATTTGGATGAAATATTACACACAGATAGTTTATAACCTAGATTAACACTATACTTTTAGTACGATCCCGTGGGAATTTTCGACCGAAGACGTGGACAATAGCTAGAAATGAATATTATCAGCCTAACTTCCAAAATGTATGGAAACACAAATCATTTTTAGGCACAGTATTACCATAGGCAAGGTGCTCATTAGAATAAATGAAAACGATCATAACATTAAGATACAGAATTATATGTCAAACCTACATCGACAAAATCCCATTGCTAACCAGAGGGGTAATTGCGTAACTTTTTATCGGTAGGAATTGGTTTCATATTGATAGTTAAACAATATTCATTGCGTTATTTACGTTGCTGAGCCGACAATTTATTCGAACAAATGACGCAATGGTTTAGAAATAATCTTCAATCCCATTCAGATTCTGATAAATAGTGCGTTTCGCAATTAGGGTGCAGAAATGATAAAGTCAAAGTACTTGTTTCAAATAGGCATATAAAAGGCACTTTTGAACGTCAACATTTATATTAAAAAAAACTTTTTAACAAAAAATTAAACCACCGAAAAAACTGAATAGCAAAAAATTATAAACCTTAAAATTATGAGTCGGTGCTTTGAGTGATCTTTGTTCATTGATTTTTCAGCGCCGACTCAAAATTTTAAGGTTTAGAATTTTTTGCTTTTCAGTTTTTTCGGCGGTTTAATTTTTTGTTAAAAAGTTTTTATTTTATAATTTTTTCTGGCTTTAATATACTAATAATACTTGGCAAGGTATACCCTATCCAAGAAAAAATAATTATCAAATCAGACTACTCTGTATAAAGTTATGCGTGGTTGTACATTACAATCAGTGAGTGAACAATCAATCATCCCCTGTTTTCCGACCCTTAGGGTTCGATTTTGTTTTCCAAATTTATATGGGACCACCTTCGGAGTATACCCGGAAATTTCACAATCGGACTACTATGTAAAAAGTTATGCGTGGTCATACATAAAAAAAAAAAAACAAAATAAAAAATATACGCGTCGAATTGATAACCTCCTCCGTTTTTTTTTCGTCGGTTAAAAATAGAATTGATTCTAGTCGCCCCTTCCAAAAATTAGTTTCGTATGGAGAAGAATGGGCAAGAAACTCCACTGTTTAAGTAGTAGAATCTCAACCCGTTCATAACTATTTCACTTCAAAGTATTAGCCTCTTTTCAAGGAACAAGCATTCATCATCACTTATAAAGACCATAGATATCATAATCGACCTATATTGTTCCCACTGGGCTGCTGGGGCCGAGGGAGTGGGCCGTAATCTCGGGCCCAGTGCGGGTTGGTAGATGTCACATGTCTTCGAATTTTTGATTAGAGGACATGCTGGTTTCCTTACGATGTTTTTGCTTCACCGTTTTGAGAGCAGCGATGATGAAATTTATTATACAAACTTAAGAGCTTGCCTGAAGACGAACCCACAACGTACAACTCGTAAATCGGGGTCGATACCACTGGGCCACTACTACACTCTATAAAGACCATATATATCTTTAGCAAAGTCCAACTCCAAACATCTTGGTCCCAACCCTACGTCCATCTAGTTGCAACCTCAAAAAATAAACAATAATATACTGGCAACAAACTGTAAAATTAACATCGCAGCGAAACCTAACCAAAGGGAATAAAAACATTGAAATCCCGACTCTAATGACAGGGTAAACAATTTATCTTTACCTCAATACCGCTTTAAGGACCAGAATCCTTTCACATATTGGCTAAAAGATAAAGATTTTGGGTGTATAATTTGAGTGACTTGCAAGGTAAAATGACCCGTATGAAACATCCTGTTGATTCAACAAGTATTTGTTAAGGACGGAGGTTTAAATTAGCAAGTCCTACCGCGGTGAAATTTAAAGACTTCTTCTACTAATGTGTTGGTCAAATATCTGGCCCTAATATGGTTGGGCAAAAGGACCATTGTCGTGCTACGGGAGGGTTAATGTGAGCAGTTAACGGGTTAGGACTATTAGAAGGTTTGTGGCGCCTTCATGCCGGTTTGACAATAGTTAGATTCAATATTGAAATGTTTTGGTGGGAACGCTTTGCTGTCATTCGTAGATGTCTTACAGGCGTTACGGGTCGTCAGAAGGCCGAAAGCCTGACAACCTGTCGTACCAAAGGATATCGTGTTACCCAGTAACTGGGTTGTGGAGGAGAATTAGGCAATCGCTTCAAGTTTAATACTGATATTCAGCTGCATTCGGTTAGACTGGAAGCCGATTCGAACACAGTTGGGAAAAGAAAAGGCTTGGTTATATGACGATAATGGTGGGATAGATTTGCTTGAAGAAAGGTAAGGAGATGTGTCTAAGTAGAGCTTCTATTTTACGAGCAGTGCTGGCAGTAGAGCGGTTAAGTAACTACGAGTATGTCGTTACTTATATACTAACACCAAAACGTGGTTTTAATTAGGACTTTCATACTAATTGGAACAGCGTGTATTTACATGTTTTCCCCACTATGATTTATAACATCGTCATAGAAAAGTAAGATGCGACTAAGGGACTTACTAGAGAATGGGCAGCAGCGTTATCTATGCATTTTACTACCATACTGCGATCGCCAACCCGCCTGCCAAGCATGCAGAATTTGTGAGAATGGATGTTTTATTATGTCAAAACCCCTAAAAATGGGAAATACGTTTCCAGCAGTAGGCATCTTTCGGCTGAGAAATCAGGTTTTTCTTAAAGCCGTACAAGTCATAAACGGGTGCCCAGTATATTTTAATATAGATGGGATTTTCAATCACCCTACAGTTTCTCCTAAATTATTTACTGTTTCTTCTTCTGCGAACCTTCAAATGTTCTTTCGTACTGATAGAAAATTTCATTGTTCTCCAAACCCTCACCTAATGTACCTTCCCCAATAACACAGAAGTCAGACACTTCCACTATTATTTTAGTCCAGTATCCTTCGGTCCTGCCCCGCTCCTTACGGCCGTGTCGTGAAGATATCGCGGCGTGTTCGCGGCCTCTTTGACTTGCCGCCGCTTTGCTGAGCCGCCTCCGATTCTGTTATTGGCTGTAGGGCTGGCATGTCGGTGGTATGTTTATTGTGGGAATGGATGTGTTAGCTGGTTTTAAAGGTAAAATAGTTTATTGACTGGATTTTGCTGGTAGATGTTATTGCACTATACAGGGTCGCAGGGGACGTGGATACGCAATCTGTTACCATCGATTCTTCAGTACATCATTACGAACCCCAATTCGTTGAAATTTTTCGTCGGCACAAATAAGAAGTATCTTGGTAGGGCTTCACTTTTCTACAAAACAACAGACTTTTTACGCAGGTGATAAATTTCTACGCAGGTTCAGAATCATGTGTATACAGAATCATATTCTCAAACTTAATCGATAAATGATCTTTTTAATTTGCTACATTTCTTTCTAAATGCATTATTAGCATTAAATCATAATTATCAGACTAATAGTAACCGACTGTTGGACAAGGAAATCCGAGGGCTATGATAATTGATCCTAGATAATTCTCATCTAACTGCTACCTGGAGAAGATTGTCACGTTTTCGAGAGTCACCTATGATTGCTTATTCCATCAGAAAGCAGCTGATTGTATTTTAATTATTGTTATGATCCAAGGCTGGTCAAGGATCTTCTTTCATTCAATTCCTTTCTGTGGTATTATTTGTGTAATCATTGAGCTCCATCAGTTTTGAGTTGAGCTGTATGATTACTGACTTTGGGTACTTACTGGACAGGTCCTCTCTATATGTGTGGTTCCTTCCTGAAACAATCATATTAGACACCATTCTACATGGTCGTCACGTGCTATGACCAAGATTATGCCTGAAAATTAAAATAGACTGTGACCTCTTTCAGCCTTTCCTCTTGGATTAAGACTGATAGGTAACGCTGACCGCATCTAATTAAAAAAATATGATTAGTGTGTAAATGTGTTTGTACAAATCCTTTTCCTTTCTTACCTGGTAACCTCTTCTGGTAACTTTGTAAAGTATACATTACCTTTAAACAGCCTTTTACTCTTCTTTCAGCTTAGAACTAGTTTCTTGTGTGTACAGCATATTTCATCTCTTCATATTTCTTCTCTATACAAATTTATTAAAACCTCTATACAATCCTGTGGACCAACAATTCCTCCTTTAACCATATATTCAACAAAAACTTAAATATATTGTCAACAATAATAAAAATTAAAAATCAATTCAGCTCTGCGACACCCCTACCGCACGCGACGCCGACCATATTATTGACACTATAAATTCTAACGCACGCGTTTTTTAAACCAGCCTCCCACCCACACAAACACACAACAAGATCAGGTGTGATCACACACACATACGCACAAAGAATCGTATCAAAAGTATCGATATTGTACTCATTAGTGGCGACCGCGCAAAACTGATTTCAACTTCGTTTTTCAAAAAGTTTTTTGGTTTTCATTTGTTTTTGTAATGTATTTTCAAGATAATGGAAGTTTTGATAGTGTTTTAGATAATTTAAAAACTTTTTTTTAACAGTTTGTTGCATTTGAATGAAAAATCCACGCTTTTACGACCTTACGAGTAACCTACATTTCGAGTGATTATATCCAGTGTAATTGGGCAAAAACTAGTACACATTAAAATACAATTTTAAAAGCAAAATATTAAGATCCTTTCTACATTGTTTTTATGGAGAATTATTTTTCACGGCTTCGCCCGCGTATTATACATACATATATAAACCTTCATTTTGAATCACTTTGTCTATTGCTGAAGACTGCATTTCAATCCGTTGCGAAGTTTAAAATCTAAGCCTGCGGACGGGGGAAGCGACTTTATTTTATACTATGTAAATAAAGAAGATATATCAAGTAATATAAGTACAGCTTTTTATTAATTTAACTCTGGTAGGTACTGTAAGACCTTAAAAATTCGTCACTTTTTTTTCCGGAACTCTACCCAAATAAAGACAATAATTTATCGATAGAATATCGACAACGCACGCACACATTCAAACACCTAAATGACGTCTGTAAAGTGACGTAATTACATCCGGATGTGATCAATGGTGATCAAACCGTAGATTTATTTCTCGATGTTTGATTAGTAGTGGTAAAGCTACCTGTGAAAAACTTGATCCGGACGGATAAAAGTGTAGTAAATAGCTAAGTATAGGTATGACCTATGGAGCCAAAACGTGGACACTCACGGTACGGCTGGTCCATAAATTTAAAGTCGCTCAGCAAGCTATGGAACGAGTTATGCTTGGAGTATCTCTGAGGAACAGAATCCGGAATGAGGTGATCCGGCAGAGAACCAAAGTCGTCGACATAGCTCATAGGATTAGCAATGAGCCGGCCATATTAGCCATCGAACCGATGATCGTTGGGGTAGACATGTTCTAGAGTGGTGACTGCGAATCGGCAAACGTAAGGTTGACAAGACGCACTCAGGCTAGGTGGAGCAACGATCTTCGCAGGGTGGCTGGTAGCACCTGGTTGAGATTTATATGTCCAACAGTGGACTACTATAGGCTGGTGCATCATCGTTGATTCCTGACCCATAAATTGAGATTCAATAATCATGACTTAAAATCAAATAACAAATGAAGATTTTGGCAGACAACTGTTCAAAGACAAATTGTGTAGAATAAATCAGACAACACAGAACACTTGGCATATTAATATTACCTATCTATTTTACGCGACTACAACACATATTTAGGGAAAAGGTTGTCATTTCTTGACGGTTAATTCGTAATTAAAAACGAAATAGCTTATAACTACCTATAATTTGTAGATACTTATCTTAAAGCTATTGGCAGCTATTGGCACTAAAATGTAGGTAAAGACAAGGAGTAGACTATCCTACAGAGACCAAACGTTCAATTCACTGCCAAAATGTGGCATAGCCTATGTGCGATGTTGACAAGTTTGTCTACCTAAGTCGGTTTGTTTCACTCTTCACACATCTTCATCTCCCTAGCCTTTTCCCTAGCTTGGGAAAGCTGTTGGGATTGGCCAATCCCAAAATCAATGACCGGATGCATAGGCCTCCACTTCATTCTGCCACATTACTCAGTTCCGGGTGTCTCTCATTCAGGTTTGTCCCGCGTCTTTGACTATAATGTTAAATTGTGTTGTTGTAGATGTTTGACGTTCAAAAAGTGCTGAGTTTGAATAAATGACTTGATTTTGAATGGTTTTTTTTTCTGTAAGTAGATTTGTACAAATATTTTTGCAGGTCAGTCTTATTTTAAAACTAGATGAGGTCGTCGTTTCTTATCTGACTACTTTGAGACGAAAGACTGAATTTGCTTCAGTCTCAGAAGTCACAGTAGTTTTTTAAAATCCAGACATAATCATGGTCAGATAGTGTGAAAAACATGTAGATTGGTGTCTGAGATGATCTTTTGATGAAAGAACGCGCGGGCATTTGTCAGTACCTAATCGTGTAGCTCAACTCAGAACTTAGCCTACAGTGTCCCAATACTGACCAAAAGCCTTCCCCGAATCCCTCCAGGCATCCTTTTTCAGAGACACCTCGATACAACCCTAGCAATAAGCGTCTAGGTTGTCTCCCCACCTCTTCTTGGGCCGGCCTCGGCATCGCCGTCCATCCTCAGGCACCCACTTTGTAGAGACTATTGCCCAGCGGACACTGTGCATGCGGCTGGCGTGATCCTCTGAGTCTCATTTTAACCTGGTAGCCTTTTACTTACATCTAGGGTTCCTATTTTGGAGCGCAGAGTGGTGTTTTGTATACTGTTGGCTCGTAAGCCAAATTTCTTTAGAAAATTCAGCCTTGTTTTATAACCAACCCGATTGCTTTTGCGTGAGTCAATCAGCAACGCGGTGAAGCGTGGCCTCTGTCGCACTACTTACTCATGTCATGTGCCTTTACTGATGGTTAAGATAACGACTTACCACAGTAAAACGGATCGTAATACCTCCGCCAAAAGCTTACAACGTACTGTTAATTACTAATTAAATTAATGGTTTCATTAAAAGTTTATGCCCTTTTAATTTATGGAAGGTATTTAGGTAAATGAAGTAGCTGGAAAGTTGTTTTGTATAGAGGTTCATTATGTTTATGTATATTTGGTAATTAATTGATGAAACTGTGGGACCGATATCTATTAATATACTTTCTTTCATTATTTTGAATTGTGACGATTTACCTACTCAAATAGAGCAGTGGTGGCCCAGTGGTATCGGTTCCGTCTTACGAGTTGTAGCTCCTACGTTCTAACCCAGGCAGGCGCTTAACTTTGTGTAAATAATTTCATCACCACTGCTCTCAAAACGGTGAAGGAAAACATCGTGAGGAAACCGGCATGTCTTAGAACCAAAATTCAAAGACATGTGACGTCTGTGAAGCTGCACTTGGCCCGCGTGAAGATTTCGGCCTATTCCCTGTCACCGACAGGAAGCCTGTGTCCCAGCAGTGGGAACATTAGCTGATAATGGTGATTACGATAACCTACTCAAATTACGTATATTCACTTGGCTGGATCAGCGTTTCTCTATATTAACCATCACTGCGCCACAGTACTATACTTCTGCTACTATCTTCTTGCTACTGCTAAGTTAAACCTTAAGAATTGTTCCCAATAAATTATTTATTGTTTCCTATAATATGGTGTAATAATGTAATATCATTATATTACATGAGTCTCAAGTAAACAAAGGGTATGGTTAGGCTTAAGCCACAACTATGAGGTCAGAACCACCGGCAACCACCATGTGCCAAGACCTTAGTATATTCTGCAAGCTTATATCCTAAATATTTTAAAGTAGCAGGCGTCCTATCTTTTAGCCATTGGACACAACCCTTGGATAAGAGACAAGGGACACCGCATGTGTCTCCAAACGGACAATATTTCATTTGAAACCAAGTGTAATGAAGTCATCATCAGCCTAGCCTTTTCACACTGTGCTGGGGTTGGCTTCCAGTCTAACTGGATGCATCTAAATACCTACCAGTATTTTATATGGAGTGAATGCCTATCTCACCTCCACAACCCAGTTACTGGGTTATACTGGCTGTTTGACTTTCTGGATTCTGACGACCCGTAACGACTGTCAAAGGTCGACGAAAGACAGCAGGGATCAACGGCGTAACGTGCTTTAAGAAGCACGGAGGGGTCTTGGTATATAAATATGGTCACCCATCCACGGCGAAGCGTAGCTTAAACCAATCGATCAACTAGTATGATGAAGTGTGACTCAATATTAGTCACTTTGTCAGCTAAAATCAATTCAATTAATTTCCAATCAAAACTCCTAATCTTAAACAAACAAACTTCGCGTCTGACTGCCCAAGGTGCATAACCTCTGTACGAAAATAAAGGAGTCTGCGCGCTATCGCGTATCGGTCAGATCTGCGCCTTCAGTGCATTGTGTTGCGCGCACCACCGTGACGGAGCGCGGTATGCACTATGTTGCAATTAACTATGTAAGTAGGTAAACATAGATAATTAATTAAGCATAAATTATTGCTGAATACGGCCGTTGATATGGGGTAGTCGTGTTTTAGAAAAACGTTTGGCTTTGTAGAGCAAGTCGTGTCTGTCTATCTCACTCTTCTGTGTCTTTTTTTTAAATGCGATGTGTCATTATGCCTGGAAACTGTACCGAAAGGGCCACATCAGGCGAAAGCCTTCAAGTTCCAGAAAAAAGTTTGGCCTTATAGAGCGGCGTGTCGGCCACTCAATGTCTCTCTCACTCTTCTGTGCCTCTTAAGAAAAAAAAAGAAACTGTAAAAAGCGCATATGTTAACACAAACATAAATTCTTTTAACAGATTATTATATAGTAAAATATCCGTTAGGTGTGGTGTCGTACGTAAAGAATATCATCACCCCATTTCTTCCCGTGGGTGTCGTAAAAGGCGACTAAGGGACTCAAGAGGACGCGCGCCTCAAAGAGATGTCAGCAGCACTTAAGGCGAGGTTGCAGTACTTTTTAACTTTTTTAAACCTCTGTAAATCTAGCAAAATGGCTAGTTTCCGTAAAAAATAAATTATTTAGGAAAATTGAACATACTGTTAAGCGCTGTGTGAAGATAGAAACGTGAATTAAAACAATTGGCTCGATAAATAATAATCATAAAGATGACACTAAATCGCCATTTAAAACGCGTACCTTGAAGAGATTCCATCATTAAACCATGTAAAACTTATACCAAAAGATAGGTTTTATTGTTTTTTAGGGCATGCTGAGAAAATATTTTATAATTTCCTTATCATTTTGTCTCCACGAAACAATTATACACAAAATCTAGCAGCTCAAGCGCTCGCAACGACCGGCCAGTGTTCGCCGAAACGGCTTCAACTACAAGAGGGCCTTAAGGGGTCTGCTAGGACCGATGCCTGCCAGGGTCGCGAGATTGTTCGAAAGAGGTACCGTGACCCTGGCACATGGGCAACTGAAGGAACACGGGTGGGTTTTAGTCAGTAAAAGACTGACACGCCCTCCCGCTCCGCCCAGAGCGGAAGAAGTCATTTGATGATTTCCCATCCAAAAGAAAAAAGGGACTCACGAGAAAATGGGTAGCAGCGTTCTCTCTATGCATTTTACCACCATACTGCGATCACCAACCCGTTTACCAAGCGTGGCGATTATGGCAAAGCCCTCCAAATTTGGGGAGGCCTATGCCCAGCAGTGGACGTCGTACGGCTGAAATTATGATGAATATAATAAAATAACAGGATTCAGGTACACAAAAGCATCCTTCATTTGTTTCGAATGTCTGCGTTCGAAATTTAGTTTCATAAACTAACTGTTTATTTACTACTAGCTTCTGTCCGCGACTTCGTCTGCGTCAAATTTTTGCTCCCCTGACCCTTCCCGTCGCATCGAATTGCCTGCCAGTTTTCAACCATTTTTCCTTGCTGCTCCGCTCCTTTTGATCGTAGCGTGATGTTATATAGCCTTCCTCAATAAATAGGCTAGGTACTCAACTGAACTGAACGCAGTTCCTGAGATAAGCGCGTTCAACCAACCAAACATACAAACAAACTCTTCAGCTTTATAATATTAGTATAGATTAATTAAAGTTAAATGAATTCGAAAACACCCATTGGTTTTTTTTTTTACTAAACTTCAATTATTATACCCGACGATCCTGGTTACTTATCAATTTTGGTGATAGTGCAACGGTTAGGGATATTTGTGACGGGGTAGTAAGGGTAGAGCACATTCTGCAAAATTTATGACAGAACAATAGGAAATCTGGATTCAGAACTAAAGTAGGTTTCGCGTCTGAATCTTGATCCTGAAATTCGTTAGGAAATAAACTTTAAGAAAAATTGCATAGGTACACATCAAGTTTACATTTCCAGTTTAAGTTGACCTCTGATTATACGGTAATCTAATACAATGTGAGATCAGTTTATACTGGAATTGTATATGTAGCCGTACGTACGACCCACCTCATTTTTTGATGAACAAAACAACGTAATCATATATTATGTAAAAAACCTTTATTATTGTCGAAGTGAAATTTATCTCAAAGATATTATTTAGATTAAGTGTTTTATCTTAAAGAAGAATAAGTAGCACTTTATTAATTAAACAATAAAAACGTGAAAGTTTGAACGGTACCTACTTTACAGAAGAAAGTCAATCACCGATCAATCTTCGGATCAATTCAATTCAATTATTGCATTAATTGATTGACTGTAATCCAATTGTTATTACAACTGGCGGTTCCGTTTCGAATGATAAAATCCTTTCAGTCGTAAAACTTAACACTGTAACTGCATTCGCATAAAAAAATGTTATTGTTATTTTATTTTTATGTGAAATTTTGCATTATTTTTAAGACTTAATATTTCAGACGGTTGCAGTATTTTTAATTAATCTTTATGATGGATATTTTTTATTTCGTAATTATTTCGTTGTTTTTTAATGCATTCTACCCAGTTAAGTTTTCCACGTCATAAATTATATTAACTGTCGGTAAGTAGGAAGAGTAAAAAAATCAAGGCCTATTCCTCAACATTCATAAGTAATAATTGTTGTCTATAATTAAAAAAATATGAATTCTCTTTTAATTGCTTTAACAATCTTCTCTATGACCAAAACAAACATGAGAACCACCTTCATCATCATCATCATCATCATTTCAGCCGAAAGACGTCCACAGCTGGACATAGGCCTCCCCAAAGCTCCGCCACTTCGACCAGTTTAGTGCTTCCCGCATCCAGCGGATTCCTACGGTCTTCACAAGGTCATCGGTCCACCATATGGGAGGTGTTCCAGCCACCTTTATTAATTAAAATTATGACTACTGTCATACATAACCAATAAATAATATAGGTATAATAAAGCATTGCATACGCTTAACATAAATCCTCCCTTAAATAGGTACGTCAGAGTATTTCACGAGGAAAATGAATTCTAAAACAATTCAGTTCGGTCAATAAATTAGTGATTAACATAGGTTATAAACTTATAACATACAGAATTTGTGTGGTCTATTCCGAACCGTACCAGCTATTAAAGTTTAATTCAAACGACAAACAACACACGCTTGTCAATTCCAACTTGACAACTTACAATGTTGACTGCAAATTTCTCCCGTGTAAGTGTGAGCGAGACATTATGTAAGAAAGAGACGGATAGATTATCACATTGCTTAGGCGAGGGGCGGCGCTTCAAGCCACGCCTACTTATATCGATCGGCGCGAGGTATAATTTATTCATAATTTCTGTTATTATGTCCTCTTTCGAATAATATTGTTCGCAGTGGCGCGCAGAGGGTTAACCGGCATTGTAGTATGAAAAAATTAATGTACCTGAATGTAAAATGATTTAGTGACGTAGATAATTAAGGACTAAAGACCAATTAATTGCTATGTAGACCTTGCCTATTTATTCCCTGCTATGGGTAGGTTCACGTCTATTTTGTATAGGTTATATCGGACAGGAAAAGACACTGCCCAAATGTATGTAATAGGTACCTATCGATCTGCGAATACGTTCATAATTTCAACAAATGACGGTACGGTACAAAACAAAAACAATAAATTATGGTCTAGCGTCATGTTTAAAACTTAAACCACTAATTAGTAATATAATATCACTCCCAGTTTCCTGGAAGTGTTTGATAGAGGAATGCCAAAATCAAAGAGAATATAACCACTAGAGAGCGTATAGGCCAATTTCTTCTTAGCACACGACTCACCACTGCGGGCCGGGGGACGAGGAAGAATGCGCGGCTGCAATTGGTCAGTTCAAGGTCAAGTTGCGTAGGTATGCCTATCGTAGGGTTGCTCAAGTTCATTAAGAGAAAATAGTCGATATCGATGAAAATGGATTTTAAAATTGTGACAAATACTCAATTAAAATCAAAGAAATCATTAATCAAAAGCAATCACTAATAAAATGAAAGCTAGAGAATCCAAAAACAAAATTTACGCCACTATCATATTCGACGAAATGGCAATCAGATGTGGTGTCGAATATCATCCCTAAGGCAGAAGGTACTATTTCACGTGAGTTTTGGCGCCAGTTTGCAAACGGATTGTCAAGACGAAGCTAAAGAATGTAAATTGAATAAAATTTTCATTAATTTTAATTTTGATTTTCGATATAGACTTTCAGCTATTAAAGGTAACAGCACTAATTTTTACGATAAAAATACAAAAGGAAAGTAAGGGATAGATGCATTAGAATTGTCTAATGAAAGAACGAGACTTTTCCAAAAGACATCAACGCGGGACTCGTCAGTGTGCTGGTTTACACGACCACCATTATAAATTGACCCCTACGGTGGATCATAATCGGATTAAATCAAAATAATTTTTCGTACTGTTTACTTACCGATGAAAAGTTATGCGATCCTTTTTGTAACTAGAAGTCTTGGAATGTTTCCCACACAACTTCACCGCGCATGAAGGCATTTTGATGCGTTATAATTGCAGATAAAGTTATATTATTTGCATTAATTTTGCGTGCACAGAGGTCTAACAATTGGTCATAACTAAAATGGTTACTGGAACCGTCGCCTATGCATAGGCGACAAAATACTAATAGGTTTCGAGCGTCGGGGCACTGTATGCGCAGTCAAGTGGTTATATAGTCTTTGGCCAAAATTAATCCTACATTTTGCAAGTTATGGTTATGCATATTGCCATGAAACGGGTACAAATCCAGGACTCCGGGCTGCTACTAAGAAATTCCAACACACAACAATACTTTTCCCGACTTTGGAATAGAACCCAGGAATTCATGCTTAACAGTAGCGCTTACAACCACTAGTCCAACCGGGGCAGTCATTGTTCAATGTTAGCCTCTCTTTAGTACCTATCTTACAATTAGTATAACGGACTGGTGTCCGAAACTCCACATCCGACTGTGAATTTTGTATATGGTCAACATCATCATCATTTCAGCCGAAAGATGTCCACTGCTGGACATAGGCCTCCCCCAAGCACCGCCACTTCGACCGGATCTGTGCTTCTCGCATCTAGCGGATTCCTACGGCTTTCACCAGGTCATCGGGCCATCTAGTGGGACGCCTTCTAATACTACGTCTTCCAGTACGCGGTCGCCACTCCAGAACCTTGCACAATCTGATCTGAGAGCAATTTATTTATATATACTTTATTGTACACCATTAAAATACAAAACAAAAAAACATTACAAAGACTACAAAATATACAATGGGCGGCCTTATCGCTTTATGCGATCTCTTCCAGGCAACCATGGAATGGACAGTAATAAGTCTGGACATAAAATGGGTATGTCAATGGTGTAAACATACAATGTACTAAAATTGCTACACAGATATTTATATTGTAAATAATAGATACATAAATACATACATACTAAATATATAAGGCACAAAAATAAATGAAGACAGTACATAGAAAATTACAGTTAGATTAGGAGAACAAGATCACAACGACAAGTAGTGTTCCTTTACGATCATCAGCAATGTGCCCTGCCCACAACAATTTTGTTTTAAATTTCATTTATCCAGGGTTAAATAAAAAAATACACATTCTGTTAAACTGCTGTACAGTTTGTCTGCATTGTTTCTGTGAATACAGTTTTGTAATATCCAAGTAATTAGTGACTACGATACTCCTTTTTATATTTAAGTAGTTAGCACTTGTAAGTGGTGAAGGGCGGGCGATTTGGGGGACTGTCTTATGTAACTTTGACGTTCCAAAAGTGCTGACTCTCAGCCTAGTTTGAATAAATTACTTTTGATTTTGTTCATTTATTTATGGGTACACATGGATGCAAAGTCGATTCAAAAATAAAAAGGATATACACACACTGAATATCTACTTTAGTTTGGCGTATGGTCTATAGCATCTTAAAACTCGTTAAAATAAATTCTCAATTCTTCCCCAGAAAAACTCCGGCTCTCGCTATGCGTGGGCTGCGGCGGCCAGATCCACGACCAGTACATCCTGAGGGTCGCTCCGGACCTGGAGTGGCACGCCGCCTGCCTCAAGTGCCAGGAGTGCCGGCAGTTCCTCGACGAGTCCTGTACCTGCTTCGTGAGGGACGGGAAGACTTATTGCAAGAGAGATTATACTAGGTAAGGATATAGCAGTCATTTGTTACCATGAAGAACCTCTCTATAACCTCAGAGAAAAGAATAGAAGAAGACTATGGCGGCGATCAATAAATTGTATGTAAAAGATGATACCAATAGGTGAGGTAAACGGCGATCCTTAGATATAATGAGGATACTCATTATACTCAATACCCATTATCTTTATTGCTTTACCATAATTTGAACTTAGGTGGTAACTATATAATTTAGATCATTATGGACCCTGTAGGGCACAGCAAAAGAATAGGAGAGAGGAAGCTCTGTTTTTGAAAATCATTTGGTCAGGAGATTGCGTAAAATAAAGTAACATATCGCTTATTTATCTATAAAATGTATTAACATAATGTATTTGATTTTTATATACCTATGTATTATAATTATTCTGTATTCGGATATAGAGGCATATGCTGTCCGTGTATTGCTGGACGTAAACAATAGAATCATCCCATTTATTCCCGTGGTGTCATAAAAGGCGACTAAGGAACTAACTAGAGAATGGGCAGCAGCGTTCTCTATGCATTTTACCAGCATACTGCGATAGCCAACCCGCCTGCCAAGCGTGGCGATTATGGCAAAGCCCCCCAAATTGGGTGAGGCTTTTGTCGAGCAGTGGACGTCTTACGGCTGAAACTATGATGTTCATGATGATAGAGGCATAAGGAACAGGGTATGAAGTTTATTCATCCTCTATCAAAAGGGAGGTTACTCCGCAACTACTCAACGAATGTATTTTTTTAAATTAGCATATCGAATATCAACTTAGGAGGTTGTTGGTTGCTTAACCGGACTTGCCTGTGGCTGCCTCATTAAATTAAGGCCTCAGGGCTAAATAACTTAATAATAAGGAGGAGGCGGGGCCCGTGAGGGAGTGGCAGTCTCTGCGCCCTCACGCCGCAGGAGGAGACGCCCCGGGCGTCGGGAGTCAATAGCGGACTCCCGGCCACCGTAGGCGCGAGCTTACGGGTGGCGAGCAATGGGTTGCTCGCCGCCCGGTAAGGACCAGGCTCGGGTCGATGGCGCGTAGTGTTCCACGCGCGCCTCAAAGAAATGTCAGCAGCACTGAAGGGGTCTGCTAGGACCGATGCCTGCCAGGGTCGCGAGATTGTTCAAAAGAGATACCGTGACCCTGGCACATGGGCAACCGAAGGAACACGGGTGGGTTTTAGCCAGCAAAAGTCTGTCACGTCCTCCCGCTCCACCCGGACCGGGAGAAGTCATTTTATGATTTCCCATCAAAAAAAAAAGGGCTAAATAATTTAAAACTATGCGACTACACACAACGGGCGCCCCTTTGGGGTACGGAACTCGTCATAGGGTGTCTCTGGAAGGGAGCAAGTAGAGACGGGCTGGATCAAAACTCTCTGCTGAAACGATGATACGCTTCAGCGTGTCTAGTCCTTCAACCGATTCAAGTCAAATTAGGATAGCTATTTCTAGACTATCTTGCGTTGACCGCATTATCAATCCGAACCCCAGGTGAGAGGGGTAACAGACGCAGGCCCATCACTAAAGAATCTGGCAAAATCATAAGACTTATTGTGAGGGAATTATTTATTAAAATATACGTAGGTATATTCATAGACATTGTTTTTTATTTGACACAACTATTCTTTTTTGATATAAAACAAACGACATGCAGTGTCAATCGGTACTGAATGATGGCCAGTACTAACACTCCTCTTCACGGCATGATCGTGGACACCAGGAGTTCACGAAACTCCTAAGCCGTCCCGCAATTTCAACAGCCGCGGTCCAGCTATAGCTTTTGTTAGCATATCTGCCTCCATGTCTTCGGTTCGCAGATACCTGACCTGTATCATTCCGTCCATTATGCAATTTCTAATGAAGTGCATTTTTAAGTCAATGTGTTTGGACTTGGAATTGACCATAGTGTTTTGACTTAACTTGATGGCAGCTTGGTTATCGTTAAATATTACTATGCTTTCATAGTTGGCCCCAAGATCTCTGAATACACTTTTTAGATGAATGGCCGCTTTTGCAGCTTCAGTCAATGCGACATATTCCGCTTCGGCAGTAGATAGTGCAACGGACTTTTGTTTCTTCGATATCCAGCTTATGGCCGTTCCAGCATATTTAAAACAACAGCCGGAAAAAAACTTCCGGTCCAGCTTGCATGAGCCCCAGTCTGCGTCAGCCATGCCATGCAATTCTTGGCGAGTTTTCCTGAATATAAGACCAACGCCTTTGGTTCCTTTTAAATAACGCAGCACTCTTTTTGCGGACTTGAAATGCTCTTCGCCGTAACAGTCATTAAACTGAGAGAGATAGCTAATGGCATACATTATATCAGGTCGAGTAGCAACAGCCAGATACATGAGCGTGCCAATCAAATTTTTGTAAGGCAGATGGTTCTTATCACCTCTTTCTCCTTTTTCTAGCTTAAGACCTGGTTCTATGGGCGTCGATGTAGCCTTGCAATCTTCCATTTTAAATTTTTTAAGAGTGTCTTCTATGAACTTCTCTTGGTTCAGTTTGATTTCATCTCCCTTATAGGTAACATCTATTCCTATTATCCGTTTAGGTGTTCCTAAGTCTTTTAATTCAAATTTGGCATTTAACATGTCTTTTATTTCTTGAAGCTTTTTGGGACATGAATAGGCAATTAACAAATCGTCGACATATATTATTATTATAACTTTAACTCCTCTTTTCTCTTGTATGTATAGACATGGGTCAGCTTCCGATGCTTTGAAACCTATGTTCTTTAATTCTGTGTCGAGTTTCTTGTACCATTGCCTCCCTGCCTGTTTGAGTCCATATAAAGCTTTTATGAGATGACAAACTTTCCCTTTAGGGTTGTTTTTTATGTCTTTTAGCATACTCATTGTTTTGTTGTACAAAGTTAAATTTTCCTGTTTACTTTCTTCAACCATGATTTCAGTCAGATATTCTTCTAAATAGTCAGGATACTTCATTACTATTTTTTCTTCTAGTTCACCATTCAGGTATGCCGTTGTAACATCCATCTGGTTCAATTTCAAGCCTTCTTCCATGGCTATTCCAACAACAGATCTTATCGAACTCAGTTTAGCTACAGGAGCGTATGTCTCATTGAAGTCAACGCCTGGTCGCTGCGTGAAACCCCGTGCTACTAGTCTGGCTTTCTTTGTAATACTGTTGTCAGGTCCTATTTTGTTTTTAAGGACCATTTTGTAGTCCACTTCTTTCATGTCTTTGTTCTTCTTTTCTATTTTCCAGGTTCCATTTTTAACATGTGCTCTAATTTCAGCTTTTATAGCATCATGCCAGTATTCAGAATCTTCATTCTCATCGCATGTGTTGGATATCTCTGAAAGTAGTTGACTTTCTTCAGTCTGGTCCAATATAAAATCTCTGGTCCACGCGGGTGGACGCCTCTCTCTTTGCGGCCTCCCATTTTCAGGTATTTCTATAACCTCTGATGCATCATCGTAAGACTCTATGTCTTCTACCGAAGAAACTTCATCTTCTTGCTCATTGAAATTTTGTAAGGTATTTTCCTTTTCATTCTCGGTTATTTCAATTTCTATGGGTTGTACTCTTTCATTTATGTGGCCGAGTTTGCGATGCCATTCCATTATGTCACTGTCATTTTTTGTTTTGTGATTTGCAGTCTATTTTCGTCCAGATTCAAAGTAGTAAAGCCCATCTCTCTTTCGAGCAGTCAGTGTTATTTCACCGGTTTTGTGTACGACGTAGGCTTTCTCTTTTTCAAAAACAACCTTATTTCCTCTGTCCGTTATTTTAGCGACGGATAATAGGTTTACAGAAATATCCGGAACATACAGTGTGTCATGGAAATTGTAGCCGTGTTTAGCGGTGCTGATTGTAACTTTCCCTTTGCCTTGAATTCTACTGGTATATTTGTTTGATGCCAACTTTAGGGTGCCAATTTCAGGGGTCATAGTAGAAAACTTTGATTCGTCACCGCACATGTGCGATGAGCAGCCGCTGTCTAGACACCAGGCATTTTCATCAGCGTCTGTATTTACGGTGCTCAGACAAACGTTAAAATTGTATTTGCTTCCGTTGTCCTTTTCATTCGGGTTTTTCTTCTTGCCCCAACATGTCTCGATGGTGTGACCTTTCTTTTTACAGCTCTTACAGTACAACCTTTGCCTATTTTTCTTAACGTGATAGGCTTCTGAGCTTTCAGGCTGTCCATTGCCACTCCTTGCTTGGTATTCTTCCAGAATCTTTACTTTTAGATCTTCAGGATTAGGCAGGGTGTCTCGAGATTCGATGGCTATTCTAAAGTTCTCAAAAGTTGTCGGCAAACTGTAGAGGAGCATTATGCTAAGCAGTTCTGGAGGTACCTTTATATCCATATCTGCGAGTTTGTCCACGATGTCCATAAAGTTATTTATGTGGTCACGTATATCTTCTCCTGTGGTCATTCGCTTTAGAACCAATTGTTTTAATAAGGTAGCTTTCCTCGCAGGCCCAGTGCTTTGATAAGTAGCCTTTAACTTGTCCCATACAGCTTTAGATGTCGCGCAGACTTTAATTTGTTTTAATTCCGACGGTGATAACAAAAGTAGGATTTCAGCCCTTGCCTTCAAGTCCTCTTTGTTGAACGCCAATCTCGCCGCCGCATCCGCAACTGGTGGTAAAGTTTTCTCGCCGCTTACGATATCCCAAAAGTCATTTTTGATCAGGACCGCCTGTGCTTGCAAACACCAAGTATCATAGTTTGACTTGGTCAAAGGTTCTATATTTCTATAACTGCTAAACATTTTTTCTTATTTGCAAACAACCACGCTCTGCTACCAATTTGTGAGGGAATTATTTATTAAAATATACGTAGGTATATTCATAGACATTGTTTTTTATTTGACACAACTATTGTTTTTTGATATAAAACAAACGACATGCAGTGTCAATCGGTACTGAATGATGGCCAGTACAAACACTTATTTTACATGTCTGCCCTTAGGACACCCAAAAGAAGCCACTGATATTCATAGTCTAGAATACAGTCTACTCCCTAATCACGATTTGTGAAGTTTCGGCCGCAGCTTCGGGCGATTCACATTCGATATATCCTCTTCAGATGTTTGATTAGTTTGGGGCCCGAACTGAGAATGAATGACAACACCATTTGACAGCTGTCCCAATTCCCGATATGTGTTTGTCTGTAGAAAAAAAATAATTTGCCATATGTTTGGACGGATCAACACATACTATACTTTCGAATGAGCCTATATCTTAATTGACGGACTTAATGAGTAGACCCTCAGGTTCGGAAATAAAATATTATTCTAGTCTAGAGAATCTTCTGTAACAGACAGCCCTGAAAATTCGGTTCTACGTTTAAAAATAATGCCGCCAAAATGCAAACCAGCATTCTACCTGTTGTTGAAATTATTGTAGTTTCCTATGTATCTATTGATGGAAATAATTGACTGAGGCCCGATTTTAAATGTCAATCCAAATGTCCAAAGCAACGACGAATACAGGCATATTCAATTTCTGACAATAAATCGGAATCTGTCCAATCAAATATTGACCTTCCACACCAAGTCAAATGAAGACACGGTAAATCTCACTAAAACATAACAATCAAAACTTCAGAACACGGCCAAGTCCGTTCTCATTACAGATCTAACAGCAATCACTAATTTCACATTCCTAAAAAAAATATCGAAAGAAATAAGAAAAAAAAACAAAACATTGGTAATCGAAAACCCGCCTATCCGGCCGGTGTAAACGGGAACAAACAGATATCGTGTTCCCGCCGCCCGCCGCGCTGTCAAACTGACGTTTGTTTTGGCGCCAAAATACATAATGCTGAGTTGAGCTGCGTTTGTTTTCACTTCGGCACATCACAGTGAGACTTTACCAACGCATTATGCTGTTCGAAAATTTATTTTCAGCTTATCACGTTCAAATTTAGTCTTTATTTCGTTTGCAATAAAAACTTGAGGTTATAATTTTATTTTACCGACAGTTTTAGTTTGTTTGTATTAGTGTAATACTATATTTTAGCAGCGAGAAATGGAAGGGTGAAAAGATAAACATTAGAGGTTATTTTAGTGAATTTCATCTTTGGAGTCTGTGTGTATAAAGTGGCGCCCGACTTATGATTGACGTAATTCTTTTTTTAGACTAGAGTTTTAGGCATTTTGTAAACTGTTGATAAACGGAAGAATTTACATTTCTAACTTCCAGTCGCTAATGTAGGAGTCAGCCAGGAATGTGGAGAAAAACGTCAACACATTTTCTTTTAAGTTTGAAAAATCTTTTTTATTATTTTAAATGCAAAGATAATTTACGGTGGGTGATGGTTTGAATGGAAACGAAAATCCAGGATGTAAAAAACCCCTCCTTAATGTGTAGTGACAAAATAATCTGTATACGGGGTTGAAACACTAGGGCCATGGGGTCCGAGTGCCCACTTGATTTTCGAGACAGAGCGAAGCGGTTGGTCGACTCTTCACGTGACCAGAGGGTTGGCCTATTTATTGGCCGAAGAATCAGCATCGTCATACAACGTGGCAATGCTGCCAGCCTTTTGGGCACTTTTCCCGTTGACAGCGATGCGGAAGAGTTTTTGATGCCCTGTGATTCTTTTCTCTGTACTTTTAGATTACATACATGTAAATATGATTAATATTATTTTATTATGTCTCTGTTTAAAATTATTCTATGTTTAAAAGTAACAAAATCTGTAGGTATAAGTAAACCAAAATCTTTGTAATATTTATTTATTTTATTATTTATGTACACACAGTAAAAAAACAGAGTAATACTTCTTTTAACAAAAATTAGGCGGACGGAGAGGTATGAAATTTGGGTGGGTTACAGTTTATATGAAGAACGAATGCGAAAAGGTAATATTTTGGTATAATAATATACCTACCTAATTTAATTTAAATGAACTGTGGTCGAATTTCCCATTCCCATTTCCCAAATTTTCTCGTGGGTGTCGTAAGAGGCGACTAAGTGACTACTAGAGAATGGGCAGCAGCGTTCTCATACATTCTACCACCACATTGCGATCGCTAACCCGCCTGCCAAGCGTGGCGGTTATGGTAAAACCCTCCCAGATCGTGAGAGGTTTATGTCCAGCAGTGGACGTCTTATGGTTGAAATTATGATAATGGTTGAATTTAGACCACTGTACGACCACAAATAACATTAAACACTTAAACAGTAAAAGTTTACTAATATGTAGTAGGTAAGTAATTCTCCGATATTTTCCAATATATAAGTATTTTCCTTGTATAAACGGATTTCTAGTCATCAAACCACATTTAAAAAATTAATGCGGGCTTTAGACGGGTGACTAATGCAGCACAAAATTCCCCGCATGGCATCAAAAATCAACTGTCTAAATGGTAATTCGGCTAGGCCGTTGGTGACTAAAATGGTAAGGTCCAAAGTAGAGTACTTTTCGACTTTTGTAGGGCGACAGGTCACTTGCGGCGGGTGACTAAACTAACGAATCATCCGTGAAAATGCTCAGTCGCAGGCGATCGCCCGCCGCATGAAGGTCGACATTTTGATGCAGATTTAACTAGTCAACTGCGATTTTTATCGACCTGCGTAAATAAGTTAGCGATTGGGCTTGTGAGGTGACTGAAGCGAAAATCGACCTAGTGTAAATCTCCTAATGATTCATAATTACTTATATAACTTAAAAATGCCAGCCAGACAACACCGGAACCTATTACCTACTTCTGTTTGAAATTAATAGCAACTAAACTTCATTTGCTTGTTTTCTGTATTCCATAATTTTGTATCCGGGATGACAAACTGTCAAATTTCATACAGATTGGTTTCGTGTTTTAGGCTTGACAGACAGACAAACACACGTACCTACATTTGTCGAACCGTTGAGATCCTTAAGTTCTGAGTTGAACTGTACGATTACGGACAAGTGCGGGCACCGACTAGACAGGTCAACTCAAATCTCTGGGGATTTTCTTCAAAGTCCCATCTCATCTGCATGGAAGTAGAGATGCAGAATAGTAGAGAGAACGAAGAAAAATCTATTTGTCACAGAAACACGTACAAACAAAAAGTTATAGGTATCATTTGATTAAAAAGCATAAAATCAAAACAGAGACCCATAAACGCAGGGGTTATTCCCAAAATACTCCAAAAAAAGTTCCCAAACGACTCCATGAGAAATATAATATTTTTAATTAGGTTTCATCCTACTCCATGATAATGTCAAAATGTTCTCAAAGTAATCCACTCCATTTTATTCAATAAGCTAATTTAAATATGTGCCGAATTACTATAAAAGGGTACTTGACGTACAGTCAGGCTCAAAAGCTTTGCAAATATATTTTTAAATAAAAAGAAATGTATAAATAAAAGACTTTAATTCCTAGACTAGAATTTAAATTGGAAGATGAGCTAAAGCACTACAATTAGCCACGTGGTCTTTTTCTTCTTTGGTTTTAATCCCAACATCGCGACTTCTCCTTTTTTTTTTGGATGGGATTTCATCAAATGACGTCTCCCGCTCTTGGGCGGAGTGGGAGGGCGTGTCAGACTTTTACTGACTAAACCCACCCGTGTTCCTAAAGTGCCCAAGTGCCAGGGTCACGGTATCTCTTTCGAACGAATCTCGCGACTCTGGCAGGCATCGGTCCTAGCATGACATCTCTTTGAGGCGTGCGTGGAACACTACGCGCCGTCGACCCTAGCCTGGTCCTTACCAAGCGGTGAGCTACCCATTGCTCGCCGCCCGAGAGCTCGCGCCTACGGTGGCCGGGAGTCCGCTATTGACTCCCGACGCCCGGGGCGTCTCCTCCTGGGGTGGCTAGGGATGTGCGGGCGCAGAGACTGCCACTCCCTCACGCGCCCCGCCTACTCCTTCGCGAGCATTACTGCTTCGCAGAAGGAGGTGACGACTTCCCATGCCCTCTCGCTCCGTACCATGGCTCACACCAGGGCCGGACGCGAGAGGTCACCGCCGCCGATCGCCTCCACGAGGACACGGCGGTGCTCCGCCTAGGCAGGGCACACCTCCATCGTATTCTCCTCCGTGTCCTCCAGACAATCCTCGCAATGGAAACACCCGGGCGGTTCCTTCCGCAAGTTACATCCTTTGATTATACATAGCATTGGGAAATGTATTGCCCAGAACACTAATGATTGCTATTTCTAAGTCAACAATAATTGTATGAGGATTCTATCCAGGCACGTGTTGTTTTATTAAGTTCAGCATGACTAATCATGTATGACGGAATTATTCCTCTTAAAAAGTTCTAAAAAAACGTCTGCGAGAGCATAAATGTCTATCTTTTAAGGTTGACTCACTATAACTCTTTTAATTGTAATCAAATCTAAATACTATACTATCTCTGAACTAATATTATAAAACTGAAGAGGTGGTTTGGTTGAACGTAAAAAGCTCAGGAACTGTGTTAAATTTTGGATAGCCCATTTATCGTGGAAGGCTATAGGCTATATAACATCACGCTGCGACCAAGACCAAAAATTTGACGCGGACGAAGTGGCGGGCAGAAGCTAGTTACAAATAATTACGAAGTTTGATAATAATTAGTTCAGTAGTTTACTCTTAATATACATCCATCGTGACTATTCGTGATACGAGATTTTTATACTATCGGTATTTATGTCGATGGAGCATTTTGATAATTGATAACGAATAATCGGTGGAGTACTTTGGGAATAGTTCCAGATACCTATGGAGCAGAATGGGAACAAAATGATAAGTATTTTTAAATAATAAAAATTCCTTGGAGTAACTCGGGAATGAATGTATGAGATTCTTATCTTTTTAGAACAAAAGAATGGAGTACTTTGGGAATAAGCCAAACGCAGAACATAAACAGTCGGCAGCTGCAAGTCGTGACTGTGACAAGAAGGCTTTCACTCAGCATGATGCTGTACTATGCGACCCACAGTACAGCGCTGATTTTCAGTGGCCACCCGTAAGTAAAACGTAAAGTAGGATACGAAAAAGTGAACTAATCTACTTTTAAACATCATCAGCAGCCTACAAATGTTCCCACTGCTGGGACACAGCCCTCCTCTCGGTGAGAGGGGGTGGGCCATAATCCACCACGCGGGCCCAGTGCGGGTTGGTAGATGTCACATGTCTTCGAATTTTTAGTTCTAAGACATGCCGGTTTCCTCACGATGTTTTCCTTCACCGTTATGAGAGCAGTAGTGATGAAATAATTTACACAAAGTATAGCGCCTACTTGGGTTCGAACTTACGACCTACTACTCGACTTTTAAACATAAAACCCCCTATTACAAAACAACATTTTTTATTGGTTCAGGTTTAAACCAACAAACCAATTTTTGAATTAAGAACTTACTATGTATACATATATATACAGTGCAGGCTAGTAATATAATATAATATAATATGTATAAAAATTCTGTTCTTTTTACAAAATTGTGAATATAGTTCGGTACTACGTTGTCATTTTTGTATTAAGAACTTTACCCAAATCAAAATAAAGTAAGAAGTGCAAAAACTGGCTCAGAGTTTTAGGCTAGAATTAAAATTAGATCGCGTTTTATAATAAGACGAAATTTGTTTGTCTGTGGGAATATGGGTTTACTTTCGTAATTACAATACTGCTTACCTAGGTATGAATTTAGCATTTTTTTTTCTTTTTTTCTGGGCGAGAAATCATGACGTCACCCGTTCAGGGTGGAGCGGAAGGGCGTATAAGACTTTTACTGACTAAAACCCACCCGTGTTCCTTCAGTTTCCTGTGCCAGGGCCACGGAAAGTCTTTCGACCAATTTCGCGACCCTGGCAGGACAATAGTAGGTATCTACGTAGATATGAATTTAGCATTACGACATACGATAATCTCAAGGATTTAAACAATATTCTAGGAAAAGATAGATAAACTATACCTAAACATGTAGATCTTAACAGTTACCCTTTATTCGATAAGACTACCAAACAAAGCGGCTACCCGTTACCCAGTAGTTCTTAGAAATATGCTAATATCTATCACTTATAGTTTATGTCAAAAGATGCCGACTGTCTGTCTGTCCGTAGAGATAACTGGTACCTATAGATTATGGATTATTAATCATTATATCTAGTGGCTATACTTCTTCTGATAGACCGCTGAAGTGGTGAATCAAAAATCATTTATTTAAATTGGGCTCGGAATCACCATTTTGTCAAGGTTAAATGCTGTTAGAAACTGTTCCCAAACGTGTAACTTTCTAGCCGAGAACACTGAGATTTGTGACAAATAAACATAAATAATCTGCCTATAATTCTCCCACTTTTGGGACACAGGCCTCGTGTCTGCGAGAGACAGTGGGCCATAATCCATCACGCGGGCCCAATACGGGTTGGTAGGTGTCACTGGTCCACGAATTTTTGCTTATTACATACCGGCTTCTTCGCGATGTTTTCCTTCACTGTTATGAGAGCAGTGGTGATGAAATAATTTGCACTAAGCAAAGCGCTTGTACGGGTTTGCACCTACGAGCTACAACTCTCAAGTCCACGGAGAGGAAGCCTGTGTTCCCAGCAATGGGATTTTGTTCTGAGCAAGGCAACGAAAAGCGAGAAAAGTTAAAAGAACAAAGCTAACCCTGAAACAGAAACAATACAAACACAACAAAACAAAAATAGCCAATCAAACTTTATAATTAACCCTTTAAAAGCGAACACGGGACGGAAACGCAGTGTTTACACCAGCGGTCGAAGCGACCGCGTCAATCAGCGCGCGGTAAATATAGGAAATGTACTGAAAATACTCTATTTAAGACAAAATATCATTGTTTGTAGTACAGAGTACAGTGTGTACTAGTGATCCATCATTTTAGAGGAAACGGGGAACAAATTGAAGTGTTTTTATTGCATGAGAGGATTTCCTATAGGATGTTGTGGTGTTAACATTTTAGGGTTATTGTTGTCTTTATTATTTCTGATTGATGTTGAAAAACAAGGAAATAAAGTTGTTGTTTTGAATGATGTAGGTATAACTTTTTTTGCATATTTAATAAACAATTTTTAATCTATTCGTGTGGTACCGGACGTAAAGAGTAGCACCAACCCATTTCTTCCCGTGGGTTTCGTAAGAGGCGACTAAGGGACTTACTAGAGAATGGACAGCAGCATTCTCTATATATTTTAGCACCATACTGAGATCGCCAACCCGCCTGCCAAGCGTGGTGATGATGTCAAACACTTCCAAATTGAGGCTGACCTATGCCCAGCAGTGAACGTCTTCCGGCTGAAATAACGATGATGTTGAATCTATCGATTTCGTAATATTGGTACCGATTCCTTTGTTCACAAACTAAACTAAATTTAAGTTCAGTGCATCTTTTTCTTTGTATTTCATTAAGAAGAGGACAATAGATTTTTTTTAGTTTAGTCCTGTCAAATTAATCAGCCACTGTCACTACTCCATACAAGTTTAGACGTGATTAAAAACTTGCCTACTAAAATTACGTCAATTTACGTCAAGCGCTGATTAATTTGACAGGACTAAACTAAAATTTATCTTCCGTCCTTACCTTAATGAAATAGAAAGAAAAAGATGCAGTGAACTTAAATTTAGTTTAGTTTGTGAATAAGGGAATCGGCACCATTATCAGTGGCGTTATCCTTTAGAAAAATAAGTTGGCAAGGGCCTAATAATTTCCGAAAAGACTTGACTTTGTTTGTAGACAGTATTACAAAAAATCTAAAATTAGGCATTGTAGGCAGAGTATTCTCACATAGACGGGTTGGCGATCGGAGTCTGGTGGTTTAATGCATAGAGAACGCTGCTGCCCATGCTCTAGTAAGTCCCTTAGTCGCCGTTTATGACACCCACGGGAAGAAACGAGATGGTGCTATTCTTTACGTCTGACACCACACGGACCAATGTGCCTTTTAGTATGTGCTAAATAAATGCATTTTCTTTCTTTCTTTAATAATTTGATTCCCATAACACAGTCAGAGCCATCGACCAGTTTATATCAGAATTCACAACAACAACAAATAAAAATCACAACTAAAACCAAATAAATTTCTGCTTGAAGTCAGCTACCGCGCATGCGTCGATTAGCGTAACTTTATCCTGCGCCGGAGTGTCGCGTTACTGTTTACATGCTATTTACGGAAACTGACATGTTCTGGTGATGGGTAGGCAGGAACCAGGCTGTGTGGTCTTGGTTATTCATTATCATATTTTGCTATGTTGTTTTTGGATAGACAGGGTGGTTCAGAATGTCATGACATTTTCTGTCAGTTTGATTAGCACTGATCGAATATTCGGGCGCTTTTCGTCCTAAACTTGTTCCCTCGAAAGAATAGTATGGAAATACCTTTCTGAATAAATAAGTAATTCTGGGTTCCCGCGATTGTATAATTTTGTAAAAACAATTATTTAAAAAAAATGAAATTGTAGCAGGGGTTGATTAAGTATCTTTATTTTATTCAAAACAAAAATATCAATAAAAACTAAACAAGTTCTCATTAAAACTTTCAATGTAAACTAAAAGTTCAATAAGAATCGGCTTTTTTAATCTAAAAAAAATATATATAATGAGGGTTTAACAATCTTTGGCTGTTCCTGCCATGTTAAAAATACAAATAAGTATTAGTAAGCATTATTCAATAACAAAATCATTTTCACGACGAGTTCTATCTAACTATATTTTGTATGCAGGTAACCTGTTTAGCAATCTCAGGATTTTCTAACGCTTCCAAGATCCGGGATTCTGAAAAGCACGTCCGTATTACCTATTCTTTCGTGAGAATAAAAGTGATGTTTGGGTATATTGGCACCCGATTATCCGATCACTGCTGATTAGGCATAGAATGCATGAAGGAAAATTATCTGGATGTGAACTTGGTGTTACAACACACCGTTTGTGTAAATATCGTTATTTTTTACATAACCTAACGTTTATCTTTACAGAGTATAAAACAAAGTTGCTTCCCCCGTTTATAGCGAATAATTTGATGTATGTTTTGTTTTATAATATTAATTACTTACATAATACTGTATAGAATCAAATTCTTCTAACTTAACAGACAGCTGAGCTGCTGGGGAGTTTGTTGGGCCACTTCTTCTTCCCAGCTAAAGCACTAGGAAGTGTCGAAGGGCGGGGGTTTTAGGGGGACTGTCTTATGTAACTTTGACATTCAAAAAGTGCCGACTCTCAGCCTAGTTTGAATAAATGACTTTTGATTTTGATTTTATACGCTTAGATCTTTTAAACTACGTAGTTTCTTCAATATACAGAGTGATTCTAGAGGAAGGTTTATATGATACGCGGGCAAAGCTGCTAGCAAAAGCTAGTTATATTATACTAGCTTTTGCCAGCGGCTTCGCCCGCGTGGAGGTCGGAAAACATCCCGCGGGAACGTACTACCGGGATAAAAAGTAGCCTATGTCCTTTCTCAGGCTCTGAACTATCTGTGTACCAAATTTCATTTAAATCGGTTCAGTAGTTTTAGCAGGAAAGCGAGACAGACAGACAGATAGACAGAGTTACTTTTGCATTTATAATATTATATATAAGTGTGGATTTGTCAGACATATTTGTTATATTAATAATGTCTTAAGAATATAATCATAAAACATCATCACTGACCTTCACAAACCTGCAGTACTACAGAGGTAATACAAATCCCCTTGGTATGACTTTCTGACAACTGTCAAAGATATACAAATAACATGTTTTCCGAGGCACGGAAGAATCTCGATATGTTATGAATGGTCACCCATCCACAAACAGACCGCATCAAGCGTAGCTTAACCTCCGATGACACATGCGGTTGTTATTATATAGCCACGAGGTCCTCAACTTGGACCACGTGATATCATTTATTTTTGTGCAAAAGCGAACTGCCTCCCTACTAAGCAGAGTGCGGGGCAGCACTAACAGCATCCTACAAGTAAGTAATTCATGAAGGCTTTCGTTCGGGTTCTGGTCAGATAGCGTAGCCATCTATCCTGAACTCGAGCGGGACGTCTCATGACTACACACTTGATATGTACCTGTCTTTTTGTAATGTTTGTACTAACACAGTTTGTAAGATATTTTTTGTAACTAACAATTATGAACTTTGTCTGAATAAATAAATAAATAATAATAAAAGTGATGTATTTACACAGTACTGAAGACAATGACAAAGCTCTACTAATGTTACCATCCAGTTTTTTTTTTTTGGGTTGGAAATCATCAAATGTCGTCTCCTGCTCTAGGCGAAGCGGGAGGGCGTGTCAGACTTTTACTGACTAAAACCCACCCGTGTTCCTTCAGTTGCCCATGTGCCAGGGTCACGGCAACTCTTTCGACCAAATCCGCAACCCTGGCAGGCATCGGTCCTCTGGGATCCCTTCAACATTTGCTGACATCTCTTTGAGGCGCACGTGGAACACAACGCGTCATCGAACCTGGCCTGGTCCTTACCGGGCGGCGAGCTACCCATTGCTCGCCGCCCGCAAGCCCGTGCCTACGGTAGTTGGAGGTCCGCTATTGACTCCCGACTCCCGGGGCGTCTCCTCCTGCGGCAGCCAGGGGCGTCAGGGCGCATAGATTGCCTATGTTACTATCCCCTACTGTTACTATCATTGTAAATATGTCGTTGGTATGCCTTTCTTAATAAATAAATTATACCAAAATAAACTACTATTTGATCCCATCTTTCATTTACCCACCTGTTCAAGAAAGAACTCAAAATATGGAATATCCTAATTACGTAAACTATCTACTCCAAGGATCCATCAAAGAGATGTATATCGCGTTTGTGTTTCTGTGCTATCAGACGAAGATAATCATTGTGTACCGAGATAAAATATGATAAACATTGATAGCCATGTGCCTAATTCATCATAGTCCAACATATATCAATAGTTATAAAGATAAAGTTTTGGATATTTTTTGGTATATCGTTAAGGTGGAATTGTCTGTTTGTACGCTCTTAAAACTTTATTGTCTTAGGTCCATTTGTCATCATCATTATTTCAGCCGAAAGACCTGCACTACTGGACATTAGCTTACCCTATTTTGGGGGGCTTTGCCATAATTGCCACGCTTGGTTGACGATCGCAGTATGGTGGTAAAATGTATAGAAAACGCTGCTGCCTATTCTCTATTAAGTTCCTTAGTCGCCTCTTAGGACTACCACAGGAAGAAATTAGATGTTGATATTCTTTACGTCCACACGGAATGTTAACAGCTACCTCAGGGTTAATCAGATCTAGAGGTAAATGTAGAGTATTAACATTATTTTTTTGGTCGGATTAAATAACAGGGCACAGTCATTGTTATTCTATTTTACGTTTCATTGATTGAACTGTAATGTTCCCAACTCAAAAAACACTTACCTCATTAAGACCTAATTGGTTTAAAATTTCAACTTTGACTCATAAAATTATAAAACTCTTATTAAAAAAGAGACTTATTATTGTGATATAGGTCTCTGTTATATTAAGAGTTTTATCATAGAAGGTGCGATTTGCGAAAATGTCGGTCGAATTTCGACCATATATTTCATATTTTAAATACACTATTTATTTACTGTCGTATACCAATTTTGTTGTAGCAACTATTCATTCTCTCTATGAATTTTGATCCATCAAAGACTCATTCACTGTAAAAGCATAATTTAATCTAGAATATGACTACTTTCCTTTCAAACCTGTCATAAACTTAAAATAGTCCTGTCTTGTCACGTTACATTGAGTAAACTAATATGCTAAGTATGTTTATTTTTATATGAAACTATAAAAACCCAATTAAGTACTTACTTATCTCTTTAAAAATACCACCATCATAAAAGTTAATTCTCATTCATTTCACTAAACCATAAAGACCACTACCTACCCAATTACGAAATAGAAAACCATTTTTTACTTTATTACTCTCGAATACCAACATAGGAATACTAGAACGCACTGCCAACATAATAAACTAGACCGACAAGGGTGCCAACGTAAAACTAGTACAAACATTACCAAGTTTCGCAAGGCTGCCAACCAACCCACACTTTCTAACCTACAGTAAATATACAGGTACCTCTCTAGCTATAGGCGATGCTTTTAGCAGGATTGCTGGGGGTGGAACCAGCCCCTAAGTGCGGTCGTTGACCCCTCCCCACGGGGTGGATTTTAAAAATACATCGCGCCATCGTTTCTCAATCTATTTCAGTTTTTGTAAGTTTGATTTTTTATTGTTATTGATGTAAATTTGATTTTGTTGTGGACGTTTTTTGTTTTTACGTGTTTGGATACTGAGATTGTTTAAAACATTTTTTAACGTACTAGATACTGTTTCTTATAACAATATTTTGTATTTGCAACAAATGTTTCTACTTTTTTCTTGATGTATATACTTTTAAGGTTACATTTAGGTTGTATTTAAATTGTAATAAGTAGATGGAAAGCAATCAGAACACTGTGTTGGCAGTGTGATTTATAGATTACCAACCTACTTAGGATAGTAGGATATAGCTTTAGTAAAATTCAAAATTACATACATACATAAACTCACGCCTTTTCCCATGGGGGGTAGGCAGAAACTACAGACTGCCACCTGCTACGATCTTTACACACTCCTTTTGCATCGTTTAAGTTCATACATCTGGTCATACACGCACGCTGGTTGCAAGTACTACGCCCATGACCTTTTTGAAGAACATCACCAATAACGTTACTATATGTCCTCCTAGCATCCCCCTCCTGGCGTTTCCATTCACATCTGCCTTGTAAATACCTTATGTATGCCGTTCTTCATTAAACAAAATTTTAGGGAAGAGAATTACAATGCAAGAGAATTTTATTGTCGATTCCAACTTTCGTATGGAGAAGAATGGTCAGTAGATACTACTTTAAAGACAGTCTTTACACAAAACTAGTCACTTTTTGCTACGGAATCCTAAAACCTTGCGCACAGGCGGGTCATTTAGTGTCACATAAAAAACTGCTCTCAATCATTCTATGGAATAACTCCAAGCACTTTAACAAATTGATAGGTTTCTGAACAACGAGGAAAAATCATCATAAGGAAATTCCCCATGGCCACGTAAAAACGTCACAAATTGTGGCATTCCATTATCTCAGGGTCGCGGTTCGGTTCCCGCATCAGGTATCTGACCTTCAACCATTTGTTCTTCGTAGGTACAGGAAATTCTAGTTAGGAATGAGTCATGGCTACACTTTTTCAGTTATACGCGTTTTACGCTCGGGTCGTGGCCCCCATTTTTTTTTCGTGAGTCAACTTTGTAGTTCTCTCGCAAGTCAACCTATGAGGTAGTCGGCTGCTTAACCGGACTTGCCTGTGGCTACCTTATTAAACTAAGTTCTCTAGTTCGGGCTTTAAAACTTAGATTTACAGCGACTACTTGCTAAAGGCACCCCTTGTGGGGTACGGACCTCGGCTTAGGGCATCGCTGTTAGAGGGCAGCAAGGGACGGGCTGGTTCGAAATGATTATTATTTAGGGTCGAATTTAAAGCTACAGGCTCAGCAGCGCGGGCTGGCTTGAGCAAGGGTCGAGGTGGACATGGATTGGGACATCACGACGAGCCTCCGCGGCGAGGACGGAAGGATAATGGCGCCCAAAAACGCAAATCCTTTTTAAGGAAATTTCTCGCCAACTGGTCGATACGTCGCGTGATCAGAGGGCGACCTCGTTCTTTGGCCAATGAATCAGCATTGCCATTCAATGTGGCTATACTGTTAGTCTTCTGGACACATTTTCGGGTGACAGCGATGCAGACGAGTACTGCGACGCTTAAATGTACTTTTGTTTTTGTATTTATTTGTTTAATTACTTTGGCATATGGTTTAGTACCTAGTGAAAAAAGTTAGTGATTTACAACTAGATAAGAACAAGAAAATATCTGGTCCTTCCACACCCTTGGTAGTACTGAAATGTGACTCTAGATTTATTCTAGTTGTTAGCAGCTTCTCTCATTTGTCCTTGTGATGATATTGTTATGTAGGTAGATTGATAAAGTTGGTGGTGGGTTAAACAAGAACTTTTAAATATGGCAGTCATTATCAGAGCTTGTCGTTTGATTTACGTTCCGCGTAATATTACAGTTCTAGTACTTTTAATTAATTTCTTTACAGACAGAGATTATTAGGTAAGTATTAATAATGGTGTATATCAATGCTGACCTTCTGGCCGTGGAAACCCAGCCCGTGTGCCAAGGAAGAGATTTTATTCATACTTATGTGTTTTCAAAAGCAGTAGTTCAAATAATAATATGACGTAATCTCTTTGTCCTCAGGTTATTCGGCACAAAATGCGACAAATGTGGGTCCTCCTTCAGTAAGAACGACTTCGTGATGAGAGCCAAGACGAAGATCTACCACATTGACTGCTTCCGGTGTTGCGCCTGCGCCAGACAACTTATCCCAGGTAAGTACTGTGTCTTACCGAGGACGACCTAAACCGTTACCTCGAATAGTTTTTTTACATTTTCATCGTATTGTAGTTTTCCTCGATATTTCAAAGACCAGAACTAATCGTTGCATTCAAATTAGACCGTAATAATAATATTTAAAAAAAATACTAACAGACACGCTTTTATTTTTTTTTAAACCCACGCTTTTTGCTATTGGAACCGTTGATGTAGTTCATAGATCTTAGACAGTCCTTACGGGTCGTCAGAAGCCAAAATGTCTGACAACCAGTCTTACCAAGGGGTATCGTATTACCCAGTAACTGGGTTGTGGAGGTCAGATAGGCAGTCGCTCCATGTAAAATACTGGTACTCAGCTGCATCTGGTTAGACTGGAAGCCGACCCCAACATAGTTGGGAAAAGGCAGGCAGATGATGAATAGTGTAAAAATAATGTACTAATAATATAATTTACATACATAAATAATTTGCACGCTTGCTTGCAGGCAAAATACAATGACTTTAAGGCTGTAAGATCTTAACTGTGTATTTTCATACTAATAAACATTTTCAATTTAAATCTCGAAAATGATCTATCATACATTTTCATCGTATTGTGCTCGTCCTCGATATTTCAAAGACAAGAACAAACTGTTACTTTTAATTAGACCATTTAAAGGCACATTTGAATGTCAAAATTCCCTTTAAAAAAAAAAGAATTTGTTTTGATGTTGCTGCTTCTGCTGTCCCTATTTTTAGTTGAAGTCATGGGTCCAGCTCAAAAAGTATCAAAATAGGAGTCCATCCGAACTTGAATTAAAGTTAAAAAATCTTAAAGTTTAATTTTTATTTACTTTGTATTACTGAATGGGCCTGCTTGACCTCGATCACGCCTGATGGAAAGCGATTAATCAGGTCTATGATGGAACGAGCGTGCCAAGAAGATGCGTTCACTCTTGTTTTGAAGGTAGACGGGTTGAATGTGGAAAGGAACACAGACGCAGGCAGAGGCAGACACACTTTGACTGTGTTGTATTATTAATTTTAAATGATATTTGCCGGGTGGTCCTTAGAGCCTAAAAAAATCCAGTAGTCCTCATCTTAACACTCATATTAATTACTTATATGTACATAGACTATATTTAAACTTATCACAACTAGAATTATCGTTGGTTTGCTCGAATTTCACATTCGAAGTTCGTTTCGCGTATTTTGACTCTGACTTTCTTTAACAAGCAAATTATTTTTCCCACAGGTGACGAATTCGCGTTACGAGAAGGAGGAGCCCTATATTGTAGAGAAGACCACGATGTATTAGAAAAGGTTGGTTCATTAAGTACTTAGAAACTACTAAATCTTTATACATAAAGTGGTTATTAAAGAGAAAATTTACTGTGAATGTAAGTACCATGCTGGTTGAAGACAAGATTCTGTTTGGCGGTATTTATATTATTTCTACTTCGTAACGCTTCTACATATTCTCTCTTACATTACCTACATCTTGTCTTTCTCCCAATATTGACATACTCTTTAGCCTTTTTCTATTTAACGGTAACTAGATAAAGTCGCTTCTTGAAAATCTTCATTATGTACCAGCGAACATGCTATGAATTTGTCTAAAAACAGTGAAATTCATTTGTTCAGAGCACGACCGCCAGCAGCGCCACCAGCGGGAACGCGGAAAGCAACAACAACACAACTTTAAGCAACAACAATTCACATCATCCGCACGAACTTGGTTCTATGTCTGGTAAGTTAATACCGTAATATCGTATTCAGCATCATCATTTCAGCCATAAGACGTCCACTGCTGGATATCCCTATAATACCTAAGTAAAGCAGCAAAAGAATAACACCACCCCATTTCTTCCCGTGGGTGTCGTAAAAGGCGACTAAGGGACTTACTAGAGAATGGGCAGCAGCGTTCTCTATGCGTTTTGCCACCATACTGCGATTGCCACCCGCCTGCCAAACGTGGCGATTATGGCAAAGCCCCCCAAATTGGGGGAGGCCTAAGTCCAGCAGTGGACGTCTTACGGCTGAAACGATGATGATGAAAGAAGCAACAACAAAATCAATAGTCATTTATTCTAACTAGGCTGAGAGTCAGCACTTTCTGAATATCAAAAGAAGAAGTGGCGCAACAAACTCTCCAGCAGTACAGCTGTCTGTTAAGTTAGAATAATTTGATTTCTATACAATAATATGTAAAAAATTAACACTACGAAAAACAAAACATTAAATTACATAATTATGCCAGCTAGCACACAGACTTTCATGCAAAAATTTGTCTGCGAGGACCAAAAAATATGCATTTAGTGTGACGTGATTCTCATGGTGTGATTTCACCATGCACTCATACGTCCGTTGAATGATAAATTAATTGAAAATATGAATAATGCAGATTTCGTGCACTGTAGACTGACTCGTACAAAAAGACCATTGTCTCGGTGGGACCTACAGTATGGTGAGAAACGCGTTTGATATAAAAAATCCTTTCTGTGCCAAAGATTTTTGACCATCTCAGATTTTTCCTTCTACATCATTTCACCCAAAAGACGATTGCTGGACCTAGGGCTCACTCATTTTAGGGGGGGTTAGCCATAATTGCCACACTTAGCAGGCGGCTTGGCGATCGCAGTTGGTTTGGTCATAAAATGCACAGAGAACGATGCTGCCTATACTCTAGTAAGTCCCTTAGTCGCCTCTTACGCCACTCACGGGAAGAAATGGAATAGTGCTATTCTTTACGTCCGGCACCACAAAAACTCATATTGACATTGATTCCTTGTATTATATATTGAGTTGTTCTTAATATATACAAAACTTGAAGCAAAAAAACTTCAAGGAGATCAGCAAAGCTACAAAAAAAGTTTAAAACCTTGAAGGCGGTGCCAGTCGGTAAACTGTAAACGCCACCTGCCGAATCCACTTCGAGCTATTTACACAACATACAACGCTACTTCTGATTGAACAAAAAATACTTCAAAAAAATATAACGTCATAAAGTTAGTAGGTACTTGAGAAACTTAGCTATCGGTTAAGTTTGAGTAGGTGGGCAAGGACTTGCGATAAGTGTGGTCCTAGTAGCGATACTAGCTCGAGAGTGATGGATTAACCGTGTGAAATATGATAGGACTAGAAAGTGGGTGACTACCGAGATGGCGACTAATAGAGTAGCATGGAGGAAGAAGACAACTCGCCTGACTTAAAATAATTATATTGGGATATGCGCAGGAGTGTCATGGTGATTTAGCTCAAGAGTTAAATTTACATGCCTCGCAATCAGAACAATCACTATACTACTAGTTTTTACATGACGTTTATTCCATCTGTAGCTAAATTCTTTAAAAAATAAATAAATAATAAAGCCCGTTTCCTTAACATACGAATTAATAATGTAGGATATATTTACATTGTTTTTTTTTAGTTAAGATCCTGAAATCTTTAACATTTTTCAGGTTGTCCTTGTCTTCGAATTCTTTGTCCAAAATTTTGTAGTACCTTATTGAAAAGTACTTTTTACACAGTTCCCTATTTCTTTTTCCTGATCCTGCAATGGTTCCGTCATTTCATTCCAACACACGGTATTCTAAAAAAGATCTTACAAAGGTGCGGCACCGGCGTAAAAATCCAAAAAAAAAAAACCTAAAAGATCATACATCAAACACGTAAACAGCGATAGCGCACGAAACCGCCGCAAAACACTAGTCTACAATCTTAACATCAACCAATATTAGATCTACCATATCATGGGTACACGCGATTACCTGACCTTATCGATATTATCGTTACAAATTCGAGTATCGATAATCGTTTCGCGATCATGCCGTGATTTGTCGATAAGACCTTTGATGTATGCCGACAAAGGCGCCGACGCGTTTGATAATGCCGAACAGAGTTAGTCGCTTGTACTATTTATCGGTTAATTAAAAAATGTGTAAATCTAGTTTGGGTAAGTTAGATAATGATGGTTTAAAGTACTGAAGGTGATATAATTCTTTTTCTTTCTTTTTGTATTTTGGCGAGTCACCTCTTTAGTCAATAGATAGTGCATTTACGTTATCATTGTCGACTCCGAACATTTTATATTTGTTTCTCTTTTTTAATACTAAAATTACGTCAAAACACAAACGACCATTCTTACTACTACAACTGGTCCTCCAGTTCGGATTGTGTATTGATCAATCCGAACCGGAGGACCAGTTTTCAATAGACAATCGAACGAAAAGACCAATTTCGTCAGTAGAAAGAAATACTTTATTATTAGCAGAAGTTCTTAACTTAGTTCGACTGACTATGAGAAGGTATAGATGTTTATAGTTTAATAGAAGGTACTACCACTGCACCTGTATGAGTCTGCTGTAAAAAAATCATCTGCCTAGCCTTTATCCAACTTTGCAATTTGCAAGTCAGAGTCAGGTTTATACATTGATTCAAATATAATTCGTGACCGTAAAAATACGGCTTTACTGAACTCTAATCATTAACCATCATGACCTGGCGTTTCCTCCCTTATACAATACTGAATTCGATTCTATGTTCAGTTTTGATGTAACGGAACATTCCGATAGGAATTCAAACAGCATAAAAAAAGTCATAAGCTTCAATTTTCTTTACGCTCTATTCGCTCCAAGAACAATCATTTGCAACTACCCATTCCGTAGGGAAAACTGCCCACTATACATTTTTAAAGCCCTTCACACTGTCCAGTGAAAAGCTAAAATAATTATCTCTAATTAGGAATGTACAAAGGTATCAGTGGATTATAAGTAGGATTATGGAGGTGTCAAATAGGGATCGAGTGGACAGGGGCAGTAATCCTTGTTATTAGTGACCCTCTGTTGGATTGGAGATGGTTGTCAGAGGATTTTGTTATTGTAATATTGTTTGTTTGTAGATTCGTGTGTGTGCATAATTTTTGTTACTTTGGTCGTGTAGGGTAAGAGGATTGTTTGATTTTGGGTGTGAATAATTTAAAATTAAAATTGTATGCCTAGAGAAGAATACAATTAATTTTTACTATAAACTTGCTGCTGGACTTTTTCGGCGATTCAGGATGTAACAGTTACCTGTGTGTCTTATTTCATTCAAATCCGTTCAGTCGTTTTACCATGAAAGCGTGACAAAAAGGACTAACTTTTTCATTAATAATAATTGTTAGGTTGAAATAAGTATTTAGTTTCCTCGTTATTAGCTTGGTTACTAAAGAATCCACCACATTCTTATATACTTATCTGATATCTTGAAATTTCTTGGTTCATAAAGTATTTCTGTTAAAGAAACATTGTCATTAACATATCATTCTCTTCTCTCCTCAGACTCAGGCAGTGAATCAGGCTCTCACAAGAGTGGGCGCGCGCGCACCACCGCCGCCGCCGACGGGAAGCCGACGCGAGTGCGCACCGTCTTGAACGAGAAGCAACTACATACCTTGAGGTGAGAATTATACATCATCAGTGTCATTTACTCTAAGCTTGAAAGGTAAACCAACGAGTTTAAACGCTTGACTTCCATAATAATAACCTGGTGCAGTCTACCTTTCGAATAGAATATACAGTAAAAACGAATTACCAGTGCGAAAACTATAACCATGAATTCAGCATATGATTCTAGATCCTCTAGAGTAGAAATTTTTCTTTGGCTATCTAAAAAAAATCTGTTTCAAACAAAAGTGCAATATTTACGCAGATACATCTACTAGTCTCTAGAATAATATGCTGAAGTAGTGCACAAACTGTAACCATGAAATCAACATTTGATTCATAATAATGTATCTGTTTTAAATAACATGCAAATTTCGTAATAAATAAATACATTTTAGATATTTGATTATCTTAGTTCATGTTAAGAACAAAAATCTCAACTCTGTCCTAGATGACAATACTCCTACTTTTCGGATTCTTGCTCTGTTATGCTACCTCAGAATGACTGCTACACTGAAATTAGGGTCGTCAGAGGAAAAACAGCTATCTCTTAACCCAACTTTAATTCTCCGCAGAACCTGCTACGCCGCAAACCCTCGCCCCGACGCGTTAATGAAGGAACAGCTGGTAGAGATGACAGGCCTGAGCCCGCGCGTCATCAGGGTCTGGTTCCAGAACAAACGCTGCAAGGACAAGAAGAAGACCATTCAGCTGAAGATGCAGATGCAACAGGAGAAGGTGGGTCCTTAAGCGTTGAAGAGTTTGATTATGTGGAGCTGTATGAATCAGGCTTGCCAAAAAGTAAGGTGATCGCAGTATGTCGTTATTAGTACTTCTGCCCTGGAGTTCATTAGCCATGGATAGTATTCTCATTTACGTTTTCACCAGACTAGTAAAAATAAAATGATTGTTGATACGGTCCCTAATTGCGTAACACACTTCTATTTGCAATTCAAGAGTTTTGAAAGACATTCCTAATCCAGTGCTTCATAGTTTATCTATTTCATCTACTCAACGTCGTAAATAAGCCAATGAATTTGGCTGCACTGTCAAATAGAAAGACATATTCAGATCAGATGTGTGTTACGCAATTACCGGAGGCAAATAGCCTAAATCCAAAAATATTCTCTAAGACCAGAAATATAAGTACCTAACTACATTTATCAAAAAGAGTTGGCTAGTGTCTGAGGACTTGACGAAAAAACCATTCGCCAAACCAATATAAACAATACTCTCCTGCAGTTCTTGAGAGCCTGATCAAGTCTTTTACTAATAAAAGAGCTGCTAACTCTAATTTTTGGTGTTTTAATGCAAACATAAAGATAGCTTTATCAGCAACGAAGATGGTCTTATTCATTGATTTAAAGCTCAGGTATATTGCATGCCAAAAACATACCATCTCATTACCTACAGAATCTGTAGCTCAGATTGTCCCTTTAACCTTCAAACAATAAATAACAGAAAACTCTCTATTTGTCGAAGGTCCCAAGTTATCTTCACGAGTACGACGCCACGGGATCGCTTGCCTACCAGTGGTACCCCCATTGACATGTATCTGGCTATCTGTCACCTGTGTGGGAAAAGTTTTGAATAAAACGTGAGAATTCAGAGAATCATCGTTTTTCTAGCTGACGAAACTATGAAAATAGTTGGCAAATAAGTACTCTAAAAGTTTTCTAGCTGCTATAGTTATTGTAGCTGCCTCATCTGAAATTACAACCCTAAACATCTGGGAGATTTATTACCAGATGGTGCCTAAAAACGATTTTGGTCAGGAATCAAGAGCAAAAAACTGAATGCCTCGAAGTAGCGAATCTACTCTCAAATCTTATGGCCAATAAGAAAGTGAAACGGATTCAATAAGCTGAATATCCTTTTAGAGACCAAGAGACATGATCTGATTCTTTACCTATAATACCATCTTAGCCATTCTCAATTAAATTATGAATGATTCATGATGAAGATGGTCATGATCACTTAGCCGAATTGATCATAGCAACTGAGATTTTAGATTATTGTAGCTGTGCCGCTCTTTGGTGAGCTCTCATGTGCCTAATACCACCTTTAGGATGGTGTCTGATCCCATTTTGGTGCCACATCACACATTCCACATTCAAAAAACGATACAGTAATTACAAGAATAGGAGACACCAAATTTTTACCTATAGTTAAAGTCACTTTTGTATATCAGTATAGAATGGAGTCTCCAGATATTCCAATGCTATCCTAGCCGATTGTTCTAGACAGTGTCTGATCTCACACTACATGCTATACCTTAGGCAAACTTCATGCAATGGACCCCAAAAGTAACAAATGAAACTCTCTTATTGTCGAAGGTGCCAACTTATGCTTTGCCACAGGAAGGGCGGCGGCTCGGCTACATGTCGATGGGCGTGCCGCTGGTGGCGGGCTCGCCCGTGCGCCACGAGGCGGCGGGCTCGCTGGCGCTGGAGGTCACCGCCTACCAGCCGCCCTGGAAGGCGCTCTCGGACTTCGCGCTGCACGCCGACCTGGACAGGGCTCCGCAACATAGTGCTGCGTTTCAACAGCTTGTTAATCAGGTTAGTATTATATCATTTGTGGTAAAGTCTGTGTGTAATTTTTTTCTAAATTTAAGATCGTGAAAAAGAAAAAGAGTCATATAAATTAGTTTTGTTTCTCAGTTACTGTCAATTCTGTAAATGCACTAATTTAGCAGTTCTCTAAAATCTTTTAAAAGCAAATTTGTATTGACCCGTTATAATCAGTGGTCAGTAACTTTGGTGGGTTCAAGTTTTCACCAAATGGAGAGACACTGTTGTAAACATCAGAGATTTCAAACAAATGAAATGGGTCCTTAGTCCTTTTAATTTACATGCACACTTTAAGAGATTTATGAAAATCGAAATAAAGCATCGTAACTTTTTAGTTAACTCAATTCAATACTGACTAAAACCACCCCGTCCGCCTTTTAGGACTAGCCCAAAAATCACGAGACCATCTCCCGTAAACCTGAGACCTAACAGCAGAATTATGTGTAACAAAGTACTGTGATTACTTCCAGATGCACGGCTACGACATCCCGAACCTGCCTCCACCACGAGCTCCCCACGGAGAGGACAACTACGTCACCTACCTAGAGAGTGATGACTCGCTCCCCCCTTCCCCCTAGTGTCGTGTGATGTAATACAAACACTTTGTGTGTGCACTTTGGTGTAGACAATTGAACTTGAATAATGGCATCGAGACTTTCTGTACACCTGCAAGGTTGGATGTTAAAAAAATTGTTTGGTGAGCTCCGTTTTTGTTGGTTTGATGAAATTGTTGATAGTGTAAAGATAAAACTTTTGTGATTAAATGTGGAGTTTCCTATCTGTAAAATAAATATACAAGAGTGGCATTTTCGTGAATATGCAAAGAGTTGCGCCAGAGGATCGCACTGTACAGTTTTATAACAGAGGGTTTTAGATCAAAACAATTCATTCAGTAATAAATAGAAGTGGTAAGTTTGACGCTACAAATCTAAGCAATCTTATCGTTAAAATGATGAGAGTCCTCTTCAAAATCGGTAGGTAACACATTGGTGGAACCAACTCCTGGTATTGCTAGATGTCAAGAGCGTAAAAATAATCATGAACAAAATCTAAACTTATTTCAAGTTTTTTTTGTTGTTTTTTTACGAAATAACCGGCCAGTAATTCTGAAAGGATAGCTTCCTTACGCAAGGACCAATTTGTAATACGAATTTAAAATTGTCTTAAAATTTTGAGGCTTCGAAATATATACTGTCCGACAAATTGTCGTACTAAGGGGGAAACGCGGTCACTTAGTCACTGTCGTTAATCACATACTAACGTATGTTCCTCTGTTTTCTATCTGGTTAATGTTATAATCTGTTTTACAATAAACTTAGAAAAAATATACAACAAGGCCTGGAAATAAAATATACTCATTGATTTTTTACTATTATTTTTAAAACTTTGAGTATATAAAGGTTGTCGCCCATCCACGGACCAACCGCGGCAAGTGTAGCTTAACCTGGTCGAATGAACCGTACGGCTGTTATTATTTAACCAATAGCCTAGCTCTTAATAATAATGGGTCTTTATTATCTATTTAGCCGTGGCAAGTGGGGTGAAGTAAAAGGGTCAATGCGTATTGAAGCTAATCATGAATTAATTTATGCTTACTTGGTAGCTAATTAGAACAGCGCTAGCGTTTGTTTTTTTTTTAATTAATTGCCTTTTCTTGGCAATTATGCCTTACTACTTCGAAATATCATAAATGTTAAACAAGTTTATGAGCAGTTATAATTGGTCTAGTGGGAATTACTATTTGGTTATATATATATAGTACTATTATACAAAACTAGAAACTAAAAAAATGAAGTTTTTTTTTTCATGGAATAAAATATTATTACTGCCCAAAACGAAAGATTAAACATATTAATACCTATATATTTACTATTATAACGTGATGTTTACCATTAGTTTGTATTATAATTAAAAATGTACTTATAATTGAAATTCTTACCTCAGGGTATGTTTTTTTATAATTTTTATGATGATGATCTGTTAGTTTTTTCGATGTACATAGATTTCGATGTAAATATAACTGTATAAATGATGTATATGTAATTATATTTACCTACTAATAAATATAAGCGTGTATTCTAAGGCCTTCTTTATTGATGTAAAAAAATAGTCACTTTTATACTATTATAATTTTACGTATTATTAATAATTGTCAGTTACATTGATGTATCCGTCAAAATGATGTAAACAATATTTTTGTTTCTTTTTTCATTTTTGTATCGCATATTCTAGATAATTGTATCGACATTTTTTATTGTAAAAAAAAAACGATTTTAATTGTTCTAACTCGATAGAAAATACCAGAAAGTTAATTTATTCGGTAGCTAATTACACTGTACTTAGATTGTGAGCATAATATTAATAAAAATATTGAGTACGTATTAAAATTTATTTTTTGTACTTAAACCTTTATTGGTCCTTAGTTCCCCGTTTTCTTTATATAAAATATTAAGACTCAGAATATTCATCATCTGCCTAGCCTTTTCCCAACTATGTTGGTGTTGGCTTCCACTCTTACCTGATACAGCCATGGGCGTACCCAGGGGGGGGGCAGAGGGGGGCAGCTGCCCCCCCCTGGAGTTTGTGAATGTTCCTACTAACTATCTACATTTGTCGATAAAAATTAATTTATATAACATTTTTCTATTTGTAATACAATTTACAACTTTTAAAAATCATGCGACGCGCCCGTTCTGCCTACTCGCAAGCAGTCTGTGTCTTTGGATCTTTATTTTAGTTATTTGCCACTGACTACCGAAATTAAACTTATTTTTCACTTTGTACTGTTTTTTTGGAAGTCCGTTGTTTATTTTTTGCAAAAACTTTTTTATCTACCCTGCACTAATTCGTATACCATTACTGGCCTAGTCAATAGCAGTGACAGGAGCTATTAGAATATCATCACGCTGAACAAAGTGAATTAAATACGAAATCTAAGTCAATAAAAATTATATGGTGGTCCCCTGAAGCATAACCTATCCAATAAAAATAATAGTTTGATTATTTTTTTATGTGTTTTTTATTTTTTAGTGTGTTTCGAATTTTGTGACGTTTGTCAGCATAGTTTTCGAAGACAGTTTTTTTGCTATCCTGGTAAGGATAATAACAAATTTATAAAATTATTGTATTGTCATCGGTCTTTGATAAGTACGCCAAATTTCGAGTTAATTCAACGTTTTGGAGGGGGTCTAAATCATGTTCAAATTTTCCGTTACATAGGCACATACATATGTTTGAAGCTAATAAAAGCGTGTTAAAAAAAGATTTTTATAGAAATGGGTCATAATCGACGGCGAAATTGTTTTGAAAAAAAAAAATACAGTGGAACATAGAACCATCTCCTCGTTTGAAGTCGGTTAACAAATAGAATTCGGTTCGTCGGTCGGTCGGATAACCAATACGGATAAGGCGGGAGGAACGCTCGGGTGTTTCCATTGCGTGAATTGTCTGGAGGACACGGTGGAGCATACGGTGGAGTGTCCTGCCTGAGCTGAGCACCACCGTGACCTCGTGGAGGCGATCGGTGGCGGCGACCTCTCGCGTCCGGCCCTGGTACAAGCCATGGTACGGAGATGCTCTCTGGCATGAGAAGCCGTCACCTCCCTATGCGAAGCAGTAATGCTCACGGAGGAGGCGTAGCGCGTGAGGGAGAGGCAGTGTCTGCACCCTCACGCCCCTTGGCGCTGCAGGAGGAGACGCTCCGGACCTCCCTAGAGTATATAATGTTCTGCGCCCCGGACGCCCAAGCTCGTGTCGACGGCGCGTTGTGTTCCACGCGCACCTCAAAGAGATGTCAGCATAACTGAAGGGATCGGCTAGGAGCGATGCCTCCAGAGTTGCGAGATTTGTTCGAAAGAGTTATCGTGACCCTGGCATATAGGCAACTGAAGGAACACGGGTGGGATTTAGTCAGTAAAAGTGTGATATGCCCTCCACACGTCATTTGATGATTTCCCACCTACAAAAAAAAGGCATTCCGCGGAAGAAAGGAGTGAATATTTAATCAAATCAGCTGAAAAAATTGCTGTGGCTTTGAACCTTGAGCTGCGTTTACCTAAGACAGCAAGCCGCTAACAACAGAAGGCAAATCAACCAGCTGCCTACTGTGGCCAGCCCCTTAGCGATTATTTTAGTCGCTCGTTTTGCATGCCCTATTTGGATTCGTTACTTTCTTCTTAGAGGCGAAATTCAGCAAAGACCATTCACCAGCGTTTACTCTTTCATTGTTGCACCCTGCTCAGATAACTGAAATTATAGTTCCAAAATGACAAAACATTATGGAAGAAGTTTCTACATTTTATTATGAACTAAAAGGGATCACATCTGAAGCCGAACTTTTTGGATGAAGCAGGAGCAGGGCTTTGAAAATATTGGAATAACAGAGCTAATAACGGAGTAGCAGAATTTTTTTACCCGAAGGTGAAGACAGCCCTAGAAATTTTACTGGCAATGCCTCATTCCACCGCTACAATTGAACGGTCATTCAGCACACTTAGACGCGTACAAACGTAGCTAAGATCGACCATGATCGAAGTACATTAAATGGGCTTTGTATGCTCAGTATACATAGAATATTTGTTAACGCTATAGGCGATTCTTTCACGAAAGACGTTATAAGCCGTTTTACTGAAGACCCTCGAAAGTTACTTTTAAAATGACTATTGTATACTAGCTTCTGCCCGCGACTTAGTCCGCGTCAAATTTTTGCTCCCGTGACCCTTCCCGTCGCATTGAATTGCGTGCCAGTTTTCGTCCATATTTCGTTGCTGCTCCGCTCCTTTTGATTGTAGCGTAATGTTATATACCCTATAGCTTTTCTCAATAAATAGGCTACCCAACACAAAAATACTTTTTCAATTCGGACTAGTAGTTCCTGAGATTAGCGCGTTCAACCAAACAAACAAACATACAAACAAACTCTTCAGCTTTATAATATTAGTATAGATTAAAAAAAAAAACGAATTTAAAAAAAGATAAAAAAAACCTCTTTTAATTTATGTTTATTTATTTGCTTATAAAAAATCTGATTTGCCCCCCCTTGGCCCAGAACCTGGGTACGCCCATGGATACAGCTGAATACCAGTAGTTTACATGGAGCAACTGCCAATCTGACCTCCACAACCCAGTTACTGGGTAACACGACACCCTAGGTAAAACTAGATGTCAGAATTTTGAGTTTCTGACAACCCATAACGAGTGTCGAAGTTCCAAGAATGATAGCTGGGGTCAATGGCTTAAAGTTCATTCCGAGGCAAGGAGGAGTCACAGTATGTGGTAGTACAGATTTTATGAGTTAGTATCAACATACTACTGTAGTGGAACACACTACAGTAATATGTGGGATGATTAACTTAATACTAACATGAATGCCTATTATTTTATGTCAATATTAAACTAAAGTATGAGGCATAATAACAGACGAGCAAAATGCTTTAGTTTACTTTAGTGCAGACGAGGCACAAGAGTGTAGTTCCTCATAGTTATTGTCAACGCCATCTAGTAATAATCTCTAGAACTATTCTCAATAGGAGTTTCGCACCCGTACATTTTTGTGAAAATGCCCACGTTTGCTGTACCTTCCTACTGACGTCTGACGTTTCTCTGTTAAACATGTAGATGGCGCTGTTATAATATATGATATTCTTGGGACGAAAGTACACGTAGTGCTAAAGTTACTATATACCGAAGAACTAAAAGACTTTCGTCAAGTATTAATAGATGGCACTGATTGGAAAACATTCGCGAGCGTGGATGTTTTGCCTCTCATCTTTATTTTACGTAGGTCTTTATTATCAGAGATGGAGGGGGCTTAGGGGCTCTCTCCGAGACAAAGTTCTCTCCTCAGTTTCAATTGTCATACATAAATACCATGATTGTTGCTTGAATAGTCAGAAGCCAAAAGACTGTTAGCATAATCATTTCGAGTTATCTTTACAAAGACTAGATAGATATATTTCATTATTTCTTTAAAAGATAGATTTTTTTTAAATCTATTGGTTGGCAATTGGCAATCAACGGTTGCTTTTGAAAAAATGTGTCGTGTCAAACTGGGCAACGATTTCATTTTCCTATATTATACTAGATGGCGCCCCCGACACATGAGAATAAAGGTTGTCTATGACATTTCTTCTAATAATCTCTTAAGAGTAGGTATATTAAATAGAATAAGTGTTTTGCGAATTTAGTAGTTAGTAGATTTGTCCCACTTACACGAAGCAGGTTCACTTGACGGCCGTACTATAGTCGTTTATTGGAAACTGTGAAGGCAATTTTCAGATGTGTGTTGTAGAGTAAGGCTGTAGGGATGAAATAAAACCAAATAATTATTACAGATATTAATACCATCTTGGCACTTTTATTTCCTATAACAGACGACTTTTGTAAAATATTTAGACCGTACGAAACAATAAGACAACTGTTACATCATTGACTACTACGTAGGACACACTTAAATTGGTATATTGATAGAGTCAGATAAACACTCAGAGAAGGAAAAATTAACATAGGGAAAACAACGGTCATAATACAAAATTTTAGAAAAAACATATATATGAATAAAAAGATATAACTAAAAAAAAATAGGAAGGGCGGTTTACAGTGTAGTAGAAACAGTAAAAAGTTACTTATTTAAATATATTCATAAATAGACATCAAAATTACTTAACAACTATTCGAATACAGTTTTTGTGCTACGTTACATTCCACCGCGGACTTAAGGTCCAACAAAAGTGATGGAACTTTATCCAAATCCTGTTGGCCGTTTGGCCTTTACATTCAAAAATTCTCATTCAATTCTTAAAACTAGTGATATCGTAGACAATATTACTAAGATGATTGATGATTATGGAAGTAGGTAATAATTATTATAGATATTTTTAATTACAGTGAGATTGGTAGACACGTACAAATGTTTATAAAGTATGTATTTTAAAAAAAATACGTCAATAATAGGTACGTAGAGCAAATATGGAGTACCTAACGGTAAAACATTGTTAGAAAATAGAATGAAGTTTCAATGTAATAAGGTGTGACTGTGACAGACGCAGTTAATACTGGTCTGATACAATATATTAGAAGATGGAATTATGTGTTCGAGTTGATAGATTGAAGATAATTCCGTTGTTCTGTAATGGACGCGCTCTAGTAAAATAAACGTTTCTTTAAATCATTAAGCATTTCCTCATTGATATTTCATCAAACATTTTGATATTTTTAGTGTTCAGTGTGCGTTTTGAAGTAGTGGGACCTACCACGCGTGTCCAGTGCGAATTGGCAGATGTCACGTGTTTTCGAATTTGTGGTTCTAAGACATGCCGGTTTTCTCCCGATGTTTTCTGTCACCGTTTTGAGAGCAGTGGTGATGAAATAATTGACACAAAGTAAAGCGTCTGCCAGGCATGACCTTATTGTTCGAAAGAGATACTGTGACCCTGGCACTTGGGCAACTGAAGGAACACGGGTGGGTTTTAGTCAGTAAAAGTCTGACACGCCCTCCCGCCCCGCCCAGAGCGGGAGAAGTCATTTGATGATTTCCCATCCAGACAAAAAAAAAAACGGGTGGGTTTTAGTCAGTAAAAGTATGACACGCCCTCCCGCTCCGCCCAGAGCGGGAGAAGTCATTTGATAATTTACAAAAAAAAAAAAAAGGCATGACCTCACAACTTGTGTTTCGCGGCCATTACCACTACTTCCCGTCCTAGTCCCAGGACTGCCACTTTTTTTTCAAAGAGTATTAGTTAATATGAGAATTAGAAAATAATATTGTTTAGTGCCATCTTAATAAAGTTTCTTCTCTGTTCCACTGCGGAACTAAGGCCAATCATTAATTTTAATTGGTCTTTTTGCACCAGTCCACCAAAAGTGATGGAGCCATACCCAAACCCTTTCTCCCGTTTTGGCTTTACATTAAAACCTAATATTCATACATTCTCATTCATTTCTTAGAACTAGTGATATTGTTAACATTTATAATGATTACATATTAATGATTATGTAAGAAAAATGTAAGAAGGATGCTTCTGAGAGTTGTTTGTTTATTACTAATAATGCTTTGATTGTTTTATGCTTTTCTTAGACACGAAGTTCAGTCAGAAAATTTTATTTTTACGCGCGCTTAAAACTATGTTCTTATGTATAAATTGTATTATTTTTTTATTTATGCTTAGTTTTACATGAAAAAATGTATTGGTAACTTCAAAATTATGTTGAAAATAAGGTGCGGGGTAGATACCATAACTAAAAAGATAAAAATAAAAACTTTTTTCAAAAAAATAACAATCGACTTCCTTAAAAACACTAAAAAGTGAAAAATAACTTTAATTTCGGAAGTCGGTGTCTTAGGATCTGTATTTAAGTTTTTTGCCACCAACTTCCGAAATTAAAGTTATTTTTCAAAAGTCGGTTGTATGTTTTGAAAAAAAGTTTTTTCAACTCGCTGCGCTAAGCAGTGAGCTGAAGATCTATTGCTCTACAAAATCCCATCACGACATTTTTACGTTCGTGCGTCCATAGGCTTACATTAGGTTTGTATGTTCTCTGCGCCTCATGTAATCGATTACGTAGAAAACGGGATTACCTGAAACAATACAAAATTATAATATTATGGTGCTGTTATACCTACACACAGCTACATATGAAGCTATACATTTCCAGTTTAAACTGACCTCTCATTATACGGAAATCCCATACAATGTGATACCAGTTTATACTGGAAATGTAGCCATGCGTACAATCGTGGTCGCTCTCAATAGGCCTTATTAGACGGCTGAAAATCACTCAAAGAGCAATGGAGAGTGCTATGCTAGGAGTTTCCCTATGTGATCGAATTAGGGATGAAGAGATCCGCAGGCGAACCGAGGTAAGCTATATAGCCCGAATAAATTGTCAAACTTAAATGGCAGTGGGCAGGGCACATTGCTCGCAGTACAGATAGCCGCTGGGGCTGACAGCTATTGGAGTGGTGACCGCGTACTGGAAGACGTAGAGTTGGAAGACCTCTCATAGGGTGGACCGATGACTGTGAAGGCCGCAGGAATCGGTTGGATGCGGGAAGTACAAAAATTGGTTGAATTGGCGGACCTTGAGGAAAGCCTATGACCAGCAATGGATAAAAAAAAAAATAGAAATGTCGGCTGAAATTGGTGATGACAATGTTGCACAATCAATAAATGTGATCTCATGTGTGTACGTCTGCATTTACAAGTTTCTAAGACCTTTCTATAAAGATGAATAAAATTATATTTTACTCTCATAATAAAATAATGAAGAGTTTAACAGAACTTCATTTCAATAACAAATTATAAAGCACAAGCATTTAAAGAGATGGTTTTACTAGTAATAATCATAAAAAAACCTTCTCAAACGTTGACACTTTCTTCAGATAAACTTATTTATTACCAGCTTTTTCTTTTTAGGGTTCCGTTGCCAAATGGCAAAAAACGGAACCCTTATAGATTCGTCATGTCTGTCTGTCGGGCTGTCTGTCTGTCTGTCTGTCTGTCCGAGTATGTCACAGCCACTTTTTTCCGAAACTATAAAAGTTATGCTGTTGAAACTTGGTAAGTAGATGTATTCTGTGAACACAAAAATAGAAAAAAAAAACAATAATATTTGGGGTTCCCCATACATAGAACTGAAACTCAAAAAAATTTTTTCCTCAATCCCATACGTGTGGGGTATCTATGGATAGGTCTTCAAAAATGATATTGAGGTTTCTAATAGCATTTTTTTTCTTAACTGAATAGTTTGAGCGAGAGACACTTCCAAAGTGGTAAAATGTGTGCCCCCCCGTAACTTCTAAAATAACGGAATGATAAAACTAAAAAAAATATATGATGTACATTACCATATAAACTTCCACCGAAAATTGGTTTGAACGAGATCTAGTAAGTAGTTTTTTTTTAATACGTCATAAATCGTAAACCACAATTTACCTTTCATTCAGTCAACTCAAATACAAAAATTTGAAAAAAAAACATCTAATTTCATAAACATAAGCCTTATGCATAAACCGTGAATACCTGCAGGTTTATACGGAACCCTCGGTGCGCGAGTCCGACTCGCACTTGCCCGGTTTTTTATTATTTATTTCAGTTATACTATTTACAGACACTGTCGAACTGTTAAAAATCAGTCAGTAAGTCAGAAAGTTGAAGCTCTTCTCCATTGCAAAACACAATGGAGAAAAACAAGCAAGAAACTACAAGGACACTATTATCATTCAAGATTTTACAAAATACTAGGTACATTATTCTGCTTGCTTCTATAAGTGAGAATAGTGTAAAGAAAAACAAGAAACAATTTCCAAAATAAAATTAAAATAAGCCCTAGAATTTAGGAGATACTAAATATACATATACATACCATCACGACTTGTTCCCCGAAACAAAAGAATAGAGGCAGAGGTGTACCTATAGTACACCTTCATTTCGCCAAATATGATTAAGTATCATGTATTAGGGGGCGAGCCTATTGCCACCAATTTGCCCCTCGTGTTTGTAAAAAAAAGTACTTTGGTTTTTTTTTCAATTAGCATTAGGAATATTTTTTATTAGTTTGCAGTGTAGAATCAAGATTTTTTAATTTTTTTATGGATTTATGAATCCAACAAAAAAAAATGTTTTGTAAGCCACAATGGCAAAACATGCAGATCAACCTGTTATTTTAAGACCTTGCACATAGGTATTATTTGATGTATACTCATGTTTTTACAATAAGTAATAGAATAGAATATCTATTATATTCTATTCTATCAACCGGGCATAAATCCAGACTCCGTGCAATAACACTTTATTTGACCTTGGAATCGAACCCAGGACCACATGCTCCGCAGTAGCGACTACGAGAACTAGACCATCGAGGAGGTTTTAGTAGAATTAAAAAGTTTGTCTCCTCGTCTACGTAAATAAAGTCATTTATGTTGTTGTATTGTCAAAATGAAATACATTCCAATTGTATGATGTATTTTGCTGGAATAATGTGATAAGACAACGGCGCGGTTTAAAAGAAGATCTAGTGACAAAAATTTAAAATTGTATGCTTAGATGGTTTGGTCATGTTGAGAGGATGAATGAAAAGAGACGTACAAAGCGGCTTACAAGGCAGATGTGAGCGGACACGTTGGAAAGGAACGCTCTAGGAGAACATATAGTGATCTTATTGGTGATGTTCTTCAGAAGGGTCAGGTGCGCAGTACTGGTAACCGGCGTGCGTGTATGACCAGATGTATATATATAACTTAAACGAATCAAAATGAGTATGTAAGGATCGTCGCCGGTGGCGTTCTGTAGGTTATGCTACCCTAGTAGGAAAAAGGTGTGAGATTATGTATGTATGCTGCTCAATTAACTAGGTACGTAGAATGTCGCCTATCCCAAACACATTACAATATTGCTTAGTTGTACGGCAAGTAATGTGTTCAATCAATAACCGAAGGCCCGCGCATGCGTCCTGCGCACCTAAAAGATGTGCCATCCACCCTTTGTTTATTTGTTGAACAGAATATCACGCCGGTATTTCACGAAGCGGTAGGCAGGAGGTGAAGTTTAGCCACATTCCATCGGTTCTGCGTTATAGAAAACGAGCTTATTGTCATTGTTAATCGCGTCTAGTTATAACTGCCTCGCTTTTACCCAACTCACAACTAATTCTTCTATATTTTTTATTAGTCTATATTTGTCTATTATAGTCTTTTCGCCATAAGATGAGTTCCCTGACAGTTCTTGTCTGACAATTGTAGTGACGTGACGTAACGAAATATAATCGATTTTTTTATAATATCGATTCAGTTGGCAAAGAAAATGGAATCGGATTATCGATTTTAGATTTTCAAAATATTTTTTTAATAAACTGGTTATCCTACTTCCTACTAATATTATAAATGTGAAAGTTAGTATGTGTGTGTGTGGATGTTTCTTACTCTTTCACGCGTACGGATTTTGATGAAACTTTACAGTAATATAGCTTATACATTAGAATAAGACATAGGCTACATTACATCACGGGAGCAGAGCAAAAACCTGACATAACGCACTCGTACTGACGCGACGCGATCGCGATTACAAAATGGCCGCTCCGATTCATCTATTTTTTTGTCGATTAGTGTATTGAGTAGTGGCAATCTCTATTGGCCGACGTTCCGTTCAACGCATTAGACATTTTTAAGATTTATACTTTTTTATTTTATTTATTAACAGTTAATTATAACTACAATAATTTACTTAGTAATTTACGAAAGGCAATATCTTTTTTTATCATTTCTTTTTAAATTTTGCCAGTTAATTTTTATTCGTCTAAAGTAGTATGCGTGCCACGGAAAAAAATTAACTGTCAGGGAACTCATCTTACGGCGAAAAGACTATAGTAGGATCTCAATAGTCACCCCGATTCTAGTCACATCATCTTTCACACAGTCCATCCATCATGTCTTTGCTGTCCTCTACTCTTGTACCAATTAGAGGATTCGATCCCGGTCGATTTTTCTAATCCCGGGATTTCGGGATTATCTACAGTTAATCTCGGGATCCCGGGATAATCCCGGGATTGTATACCTAATGGAAAATGGTAACAAAAAGACAGTAAAACAAATCAAAATATTTTTTTTATTTATCTTTTAGTTTTGTGAGGATATAGAATATTTAAATTTTGAATTTTCAAAAAGGCGGTTAAACAAAATAATACTTTACACTGACGATCTTCATATTTTTTATGTTTGACATAAAAACTTTCTTTGGATAGTGACATCGTTTACTTCTTAAGGTGAAAGCTCTAAATCAGCCCGCGAAATTCAAAATGTCTTACGTTTTGCAATTTGCAGGCCAGTGCTAGGTTGTATGTTGATTAAAATATTATTCGCGACTGTATGACGTATGTAGTTACAGAATTATAATCATCAAAATCACCAATACAACCGTAGGGTTCCAAGTTCATAAAGGACTAAGAACAAAAAAAAAAAAAAGAGAAAAAGTCATTCCTAGCTTTATGAACTTAGAGCTTTGTATTGATGATTTTGATGATTATAATTCTGTTACTACATATGTCTTACAGGCGCGAATAATATTTTAATCAACATACAACATACAACCCAGCACTGGCCAGCAAATTGCAAAAAACGTAAGAAAATTTGAACTTCGCGGGCTGGTTGAAGCATTCACCCTAAACCTAAACAACAATGAAAAGAACATTTAAGTCTATATACGACATTAACATAACCTGTTAGACCTACAGAAAATAACACTTGTTGTTTTTCATCGAAATTTACTGAGAAATATTAATGCATTGTTGCTTTTTAATAATTTCATTGATTATCAGTTCCAATTAGCAAAAAAAATATCAATACTTACACGACGTGAAGAGGGAATTTTTATACAAACTTACGCATAATCCGGTACCGGTTAGCAAAAACAAATGAAATCAGCTGTATTAACAAGATGGCTCTCAAAATGTCAAATCAAGGTCGGTATCGGTCCACCAAATAAAAGTCCAAAGTTCACAAGCACAACGAACAGTTATATTTTAAATAAGAAGTTAATAGCGGATACACAAGAGTAGGAAGCACGTTAACACTAGAGACAGAAGATAGATAGATGAAAGAACATTAAACAATATAGAAGAAAGCTAAAGAGGTTGATTTTTAGGAAATGATATTTAGTTTTAATTTTACGAGCGCGAGGCGTCTAGCTGGGTTTAGGTAATCAAGCGTGCGGGTGCTTGCGCAGCGGCGGACAATGCACTGGCGCGTAGGCCTGCGACTAAACCGAACTCTAAGGAAAGGGGTGTTCGGCGCGGCGGAGATAGCCGATGATGGCCGAACGGATTATTACTTGGATCGCTTCGTGTGGCGGCGATTCCGCTACAGTAGCCCCCGGCGAGACCGTGACTACGGTCGATAGAAGTCAGGGAAACGGACTCTTCTGCCGCTGCGTGTGCGGGTCCCTGGCTCATCTGTAGATGGTGATGACGACTCACTAGGGGTTGCGCTGGTTGGGTTGGTGGTTGAGTCGTCTCTGTGACAGTCTTGAGCGGCGTAGGCTGGTTTCAGGCGATCTAGAGATATGTTGGTGCTTTTGCCTCGTATCTCAACTTCGAAGTACTTATCCTTCTTCTTTAGTACCTTGTAGGGACCAGCATACGGTGGTTCCAATGACTTTCGCACGTAATCTAGCCTCAAGAAGACGTGGGTACAGTGCTGCATGTCCTTGGGTATGTAAAATGTGTTGTTTCTGTGCCACTTTGTTGATTTCGGAGACAAGTTAGCCATATGTTTTGCCAGTCGTGTAGCGAAGCTGGTAATGTCTTCGACGGTGTGGTTGTGTGATGGCGACAGAAACTGGCCTGGCAATCGTAGAGGCTCGCCGTAAACAAGCTCTGCTGAGGATGCCTGGACGTCATCTTTCCAGGAACTGCGTATGCCGAGCAGAACGATAGGCAAGACTTCTGTCCATTGAGTGTTGTTGTGACACATGATGCCTGCTTTGAGTTGACGGTGCAGTCTCTCAACCATCCCATTTGATGCAGGATGATAGGCTGTGGTGCGGAAGTGACGTGCACCGAGCAGGGATGCCAGGGCCTTAAACAGGCCCGACTCGAACTGCCGACCGCGATCAGTGGTGATCTGTGAGGGGCAACCGAACCTCGATATCCACCCGGATACCAAGGCGGCCGCGCAGGTTTCGGCAGTGATGTCTCTGAGGGGGATCGCCTCAGGCCATCGTGTGAACCGGTCAACGATGGTGAGGCAATATCTGTAATCAGAAGAAGGTATTAGAGGCCCTACGATGTCGAGATGGATGTGGTAGAATCTCGACGAGGTTGAAGGGAAATGGGAAAGAGGAGCGGAGGTGTGTCGAGTAACTTTACAGCGCTGGCAGTGAAGACAGCATCTGCACCACTCTCTACAGTCCTTACGAATCCCTGGCCACACAAATCTTTGCGTGACCAGTCGCACGGTAGCTGTACGTCCAGGGTGGCTCAGACAGTGTAATGCATCAAACACTTGCTTACGCAGGTCAGGTGTGACGTAGGGTCTTGATGGTTTAGTAGAAGTGTCACAATAAAGATTGATGTCTGAGTCAGCCAGAGTAATCTTTTTCAGTTTTAGCGACGATCCTTTTTCTATTAGCCACTGTAGCTCGGGGTCTGCCTCTTGAGATTGGGCTAAAGCCTTGTAATCAATCGCCGTTGTGACTTCTTCAACACGTGACAAGGTGTCAGCTACGACATTTTCACCACCGGGTATGTAGCGTATATCCGTAGTAAATTGTGCGATGTAATCAAAGTACCTGTATTGTCGTGGCGAGCAATTTTCTCTTGAATTTTTGTAGGCGTATGTAAGTGGGCGGTGGTCGGTGAAGACGACGAATTCCCGGGCCTCCACCATATGCCGGAAATATTTGATTGCCTCGTAGACGGCAAGCAGCTCGCGATCGTAGGGACTGTACTTGCGCTGAGCTTGGTTCAGTTTCTTGGAGAAGAACGCAAGCGGCTCCCACTGTGTACCGATGCGTTGCTGTAGAACTGCTCCTACGGAAACGTCAGACGCGTCAGTTAGCAAAGAAAGCTGTGCCTGGTCCTGTGGATGTGCTAGAAGCGTAGCATTTGATAGCGTTCTTTTGCATTCTTCAAAAGCTTCCAGCTGAAGCTGCGACATCTGTACTGGATCTGAGCCCTTGACCTTTTCTCCAGCCAACATGGAGTTGAGTGGTGCTTGACTTTTTGCAGCATTGGGTACGAACCTTCTGTAAAAATTTAGCATGCCTAGGAACCTCCGCAACTCCTTCACTGTGCGCGGAACTGGAAAGTCCTGAATGGCCTGGACTTTTGTGCTGAGAGGTTGGGTACCTGCTGCTGATACTTGGTATCCAAGGAAGGTCACCTCGGGCTGGCCCCACACACATTTTGCTGCGTTAATGAGAACACCATATTCCTGTAGGCGTGACAGCAGCTGGCGTAGGTGCACTCTATGCTGGTCTGGAGAAGAAGAATATATTAAGATGTCGTCAAGAAATCCGAAGCAGAAGTCATCAAAGCCGGTAAGTACTTCATCTATAAAGCGTTGAAAGGTTTGAGCAGCATTCCTAAGACCGAAGGTCATAAATGGAAACTCAAACAATCCGAATGGTGTTGTTATGGCCGTCTTTGGTATGTCAGCCTCATTTACTGGAATCTGGTTATACGCTTTAATTAAATCAATTTTTGTGAAAATATTGGAGCCAGAAAGCCGCTGTGAGAAGTCCTGGATGTGGCGTATGGGGTAGCGGTCAGGTATAGTACGGGTATTCAATGCTCGGTAATCACCACACGGGCGCCATCCGTCATCTTTCTTCCTCACCAGGTGCAGAGCTGAAGACCACGGGCTTTCGGAACGCCTTGCAGTACCATTGGCGATCATTTCATCAAACTCTTTCTGTGCGATCTTTAACCTTTCCGGATCCAAACGCCTAGGTCTGTTTGCAACGGGCGGTCCAGAAGTGGTCTTAATAAAGTGCATCGTATTATGTTTAGGTTTGTTTTGATTTACAGTACCTGCAGGGCGAGTAACGTCTGGAAACTCACGCAACACCTGGTGAAACTCGGTCTCTCCGGTGACAGTTTTGACAGATGCCACATCATCAGGAACCCGCTGCGAGGATGCTGCCACGAAGAGTGAGGTGGTGCCATCTATGAGCCTATGGTTGCGGCAATCTATAAGCAGATTATAATAACTTAGAAAATCTACACCTATAATTGGCTTTGACACGTCGGCTATGGTAAATTTCCAAGTAAATGAACGGCGAAGACCTAGGTCGAGGTTGAGTTGCACCGGACCGTAGGTATTAATAATACTTCCGTTGGCTGCCGTTAAACTAAACTTCGTGATATTGCAGGGCGTCTTTATCGCCGACCGTGGGTAGACGCACAAATCTGAGCCTGTATCGACAAGAAATAACATTTTAGAACAACGGTCAGTAATAAAAAGACGGCCTGATGCTAATGGGCAGTCGTAGGCCGCTAATTCGGGCTGCCTCTGGAGTTTTCCGACCTCCATGTACAAGGCTCTAAGCATTTCTTCGCACGGCCGCCAAATGTGAAATGATACCAACAATGCGGGTGGTTTTCTGGTGGCTGACATGGCCTTGATCTGGATCTACTTCGCCGGTTATCACGTTTAGACCGAGAATGAGAACGACCACGTACCTGCCCTCGATTATCCACTTTAGTAGACAGTGAACTCACTTGTCTGGTTAATTCCGCTATCTGACATGCCATCTCTTTTATAAGTGTAGATGTACCTGAATCACCAACGCTTGCTACTTGCATGGGCCCCGCCGGCGCGATTTCATTAACCGTGTCGGCTAAATCCGCTAATTTGTCCAACGGAAGGTCCGGTTGTGACGCTATAACCGTCTGTAGGTTGGTCGGTAAACGATTCGACCATAATGTTCTCAAGAAATCTTCCGGTACAGACGGTCCTGCTAGATGCCGTAAATGACGTAAGAACTGCGATGGCTTACGGTCACCCAGCTCCTCGACAATCAGCAGTTGTTTAACCTTCCGTTCCCGTGAGGCCGACAACCGCTTAATAAGCTCCGTCTTCAATTTTTCGTATTTATTCACCGTTGGCGGGTTGGTGATAATATCTTTGACCTCGGTGGCATACCGGTGTTCCAGCGCAGACACGACCTGGTAATATTTTGTTAGATCCACTGTAACGTTTGCCAACGCGAACTGGCACTCCATCTGCGCGAACCACATTTCCGGGTCGTCTGGCCAAAATGGTGGTGGACGAACGCCTACACGCGAAGTTTCCGCAGCCAAACGATCTTCCTTAGGCGTTTCCATAACGCGCGTTGTCGGGGTCACCAATATGTAGGTATCGGTCCACCAAATAAAAGTCCAAAGTTCACAAGCACAACGAACAGTTATATTTTAAATAAGAAGTTAATAGCGGATACACAAGAGTAGGAAGCACGTTAACACTAGAGACAGAAGATAGATAGATGAAAGAACATTAAACAATATAGAAGAAAGCTAAAGAGGTTGATTTTTAGGAAATGATATTTAGTTTTAATTTTACGAGCGCGAGGCGTCTAGCTGGGTTTAGGTAATCAAGCGTGCGGGTGCTTGCGCAGCGGCGGACAATGCACTGGCGCGTAGGCCTGCGACTAAACCGAACTCTAAGGAAAGGGGTGTTCGGCGCGGCGGAGATAGCCGATGATGGCCGAACGGATTATTACTTGGATCGCTTCGTGTGGCGGCGATTCCGCTACAGTGCGTTTCGTTTCACGCACATTTTTATTGACTTATTAAAAAAATGTATCAATTCCGAAAATCCCGGGATTAAGGAAATTTGATCCCGAAAATTTCGGGACTAAAATATCACCGGGATCCCGAGATCCCGGGATCCGGGATCCCGGGATCGAATCCTCTAGTACCAATCCACATTCATATTCAAAACATTTCTCACGATACTGTTTTTTTTTAATCAACTAACAGACAAAAATTCATTATATATTAGTTGTTAATCATTTATTAATTGTGCACAAATTTCTTTCATTTTTAATTAGCCTACCCTGTTACACTTCTGAGAAAAGGCCTCCCACAAATCCTTTCATGCATCTTTTTCCGGAGCCATCTCGGCCCTAACCTTACAATACGTGGGACACTCAGAAAGATTTGCGAAAATAAAAAGAAGTGTTTTATAGGCAAATATTTTTTTAAATTAAATCTTTTCAAAATACTCTCCACGAGCCTCTATGCAAAGTTTTATGCGTCTGAACCAGTTTTCTAAACACTTTTTCCAGTCCGCCGCAGACATATCTTTTACAGCCTGCTCGAACGCTGACAGCGCATCTTCCGGCGACGAAAATTGTATCCCTTAGAGCAGATTTTTAATTTTTGGGAATAAAATGAAGTCACACGGTGCTAGGTCAGGGCTGTAAAGAGGGTGACCCAGAAGTTTGACCGGCGTGCTGTCCAAAAATTCCCTCGTTTTGATCACGGTGTGCGTGGGCGCGTTGTCGTAGTGGAGCAGTAGCCCACGGAGCCCCGTGTTTAGTCGATTGTTGCTCACAACAGAAAAAACTTCTGCCTAGCATTTAGTAATATACCATTCGGCGTTAATGCTTCTTTGGTTCCGTAAAGGGATTGACGCCAAATAGCCAGTCAAATTGAAAAAGCTCGCGCTCAAAATCTTCCCCCGCTTCTAGATCGCTTCACTTTGGTAGGCGTTGATTCGTTTTGAAACACCCAAACCGTCGACTGGCGCTTCGTTTCTGGATCGTATTGATAAATCCAGGACTCATCACCTGTAATAATGTCGTAAACACGCCGAAACGAGCCTGCTTCATTATCATATCACGGTACCATTCCACCCGGGCCTGCTTCTGAGCATCGGTGAGGTTGTGCGGCACCCAGGATGAAAATATCCTACTCACGCGAAGATGCACGTGTAGAATCTCGTGAAGGCTTCCCGATCCAATCTGCAGTATGTGATGAATCTCCTGATATGTAATTCACCTATTGTCTTGGATTAAATTTTTCACTGCTAGCACGTTTTCCTCCGTAACAGCCCTCAAAGGGCGACCACTTCTTTTTTCATCCCCCAAAGTTAGTCGACCATGTTTGAATTCGTTATACCAACGATACACAGTTGCCTTGGAAGGGCCTTCATCCATGAATGCAATTTGAAGTCTATCGTATGATTCATCCGGTTTCAGGCGACACTTGAAATCGTAAAAAATCATAGCGCAAAAATGTTCCCGGCGCAAATCCATTTTCCAATGAGACACGATAATTTAATTAGCTCGCAAAAAAATGTGGAGGGAAATTTTGAAATTGGAACGTACCTATTTTACTTATAAATAATCATGAATTATTTTTATAATAGGTGGCCAGTCTCTCATACAAAAAAACTTTTTTTCGCAATACTTTCTGAGTCCCCTGGTACGTGCCTAGGTCATCTCACCCCTGTTCTGCAAATTTCTCAATTAATTTCATATTTGTTTGAAAAAAAAAATTTTTTTAAGAAATGGGCAAGTGCTGTGCCACTGAGCTAATCAGCTAAACCGCGTTGACCAATGATAGAATACTGTTCATTCATAAAATACTCAAAAAACAACAACAACCTGTAGGATTGCTTATACGTGTTCCTATAGTAACCGATCGTTAGGAATTAACAATATTTTATGTCATCAATGAGTCCTTAATGGTTCATTGTACTTTAATCCTGTATCAAATTTACGTTTTTTTTTTTTTTAAATATTAAGAATGTCTAAGTCAAAACATACAGTCATCATCATCATCAGCAACCTATAATGTTCCCACTGCTGGGACACAGGCCTCCTCTCGGTGAGAGGGGGTGGGCCGTAATCCACCACGCGGGTCCAGTGCGGGTTGGTAGATGTCACATGTCTTCGAATTTTTGGTTCCAATATATACCGGTTTCCTCACGATGTTTTCCTTCACCGTGTTGACAACAGTGGTGAAGAAATAATTTACACAAATTAAAGCGCCTGCTTGGGTTCGAACTCACGACCTACTACGGTCGTAACCACGGGGCCACCACTGCTCTATCGTCTTATTGGACTTTTTACTGCCAGAGTGAAAAGTCTAATTGAACGATAGAATTAGTGATCGCCGTATTATTTTTTTGCACCTTATTTCTATTTAATCTATTTTCTTAACTTGCAACTGTCCTTTTGCGCAAGTGGATTCGTGCAAGTGTCTTTTGCGCAAGTCTTGTCGGGCAATTCAGTAATTTACGATTCAGAGTACATTCACGCAGAAGCCTATACCGCGGAAATGTCTCTTAGTGCAAGTGTCTTTCACACAAGTGTCCCGAATCTGCCAAATCATAAGGCATAATAAAAACAATAGAACAGACAGCGAGCAACACACAGCAAAATACTGAAACAGATTCTTACCTAAAATCTCGTGTCCACGGTACAAAAACTTTATCAAGCGCCGCAAGAAAAAACACAGAACCAATCCTCTGAGATATTTTATATCCATTGTTATGCACATTGATTTTGCTTGAAGGTCAAAACCAGACTGCCGGGCGTAACTCATTCCCAGGTCATTTAGGAAGTCTGAAGCCTATATTCCCCACTTATACAAATATCATCTTTACCATCGTATAAATAAAGTTGATTTCAGAATGGCCCAAGATGAAATGTTAAAAGTGCAGCAGAAATTGAACTTTGTTTTGAGGTGCATGAAGTTGCTTTTCTGATTTTTATTTGGATACTAGCATTGGAAACGCAGCGGAGGTAGGGCACTCGATCAATAATTTTGTACTAAAATACATGACCTGTCCTGATGCCAGGCTATTGCGTGGGAATTTATTACGTTTTAAAGTTATAGCTTTGGTTTGAATTTTTGTACGATATTGAGCGATTTTTTTCACTATTTTGAAAAGTTTTAATTTTTTAAATTACCTCGTTCGTAATAGTTCATATAAACTAATTACTAAGACGTTCTGTTAAGCTGAGAATTTATATTACTTAAAATTAAACAAAACGCGTTTCTTTTCAATTATTTGGCAGCTAATATGATATATTTTTGTAAGGAGTCAGTCTGTTAGTTAATGAGTAATTACGAAAGTTAAATCTATCGATAGACTGGATCAATATAAACTAAATATATTTTTTTCTAAAGCTTTTAAAGTGACTTTCTATAAAAACACTTTTTTATTTCGATTATTTTACCCTACCTTTTTCCGTACCCAGAGTTTATAGGAACTAAATACTATTATGCTGAGTCATAATGTTAACCACCAATAATTTTCCCGGAGGTGGTGATAAGTAAAGTCACAACAGTCATAAAGTTGCACAGAATAGATACAAATCTGCGTAGGCCAGGCGTAGAGCTTCGTGCTACGGGCGCTACGAGGCATGCTACGGCGTAGCTCGTAGTCTACTACGATCAGCTACGGCTTGTAAACATGTTGCTGTATCATCGTCATCATCTGCCTAGCCTTTTTACAACAGTTGTTGAGCTCAACTACCAATCTAACAGAATGCAACCGAATTCCAGTATTTTAAATAGAGTGACAGCCAATCTTCAAAGTTCCATCTGGTACTGGATGTAAAGAATAGCACCATCCCATTTCTTCCCATGTGTCGTAAGAGGCGACTAAGGGACTTACTAGAGAGTGGGCAGCAGCGTTCTCTATGCATTTTATCACCATACTGCGATCGCCCGCCTGCCATACGTGACAATTATGGCAAACCCCCCCAAATTAGGGGAGGCCTAGGTCCAGCAATGGACGTCTTACGGCTGAAATGATGAGGACTGCCCATCTGACCTCCACAACTGAGCTCCAGGGCAAAACGATAGCCTTTGGTAAGACTGGTTGTCAGACGGTCGGGCTACCCTTGACGACCTACCCTTTGAATTTCAATTATTTGAATTTGAAATCAGAACATTTTTAGTCAATTATGCTTCGTTTTCGTTTATTAGGGAATTAACATATTGTCATAACCCTTGGTGGTGGAGGTCAATGGTTTATCTACAACTATAGTTGTAGATAAACCATTTTAAACCAAAATCAGTGGTTTAAAACCTCGACCAAGGGCCCTGCATTGATTACGTATTACTTTGAAAATTAAGTTCAAAAGGCTAATTGAAATTATTTACATCTTTTATCAAGCATAATATACGTATTTATTTAATATAGACTTTTCAAAAATGTATCGTAGCTCAGTAGTAGGAATCCATTGGATGTGTAAAGCGCAGAACTGGTCGACGTGGCAGTGTGCGGTGCTTGCGGGAAGCCTATTTTCAGTAGACGTCCTTCGGCTAAAATAATAATGAAATTATGTGATGTGTGCGTGTGTGTGTGTGTGTGTTTGTTTTAAGTACCATCCGAGGACGTGCGTATGAATACACAAGGCACGACCGAGGACCTTTTCAAAGCGAGGACCTTTTCGAGGGTCCTCGGTTTGATTTGACCAAAGATTCGTATTCTGCAAGCGATTTTGAGCCTTTCTATATACTTAATAGGAAAAAGTTGTCTGAACCTCGGTTTGATCAAAAATTTTCATAATCTTACACTCGCATTGTGTATCCACCAGGTGGCGCCTGTGTCACCTCATACACAGCCTCTTTACACTCATTTCACGTTGGTTGTATTATTCGAGGACTTTTGTGTTAACTTTAACACAAAGGACCTCGGTTAGGTAGCTTTTCCAAACAATGTGTATTTGAGACCTCGGTTTGCTAGATTTTCCGAACAATGTGTATTCTAGTCCTCGTTTAGACAGTTTTCCTCGTGTGTAGAAGACGAGTTATGTGCTATCATTTAAATAAAATTATGGAGGAAAAAATCGAAGGTATACTGAACCCTTAAGCAAATCGTTAGTAGCTACTTGGCGCACGAGGAATAAGGAGGCTTCTTCTGCTGTTTGTGCTAACTACCTAGGCCTTCTAGATTACACAACATTATGATTTCAACCATAAAATATTTTATCTTTTTTCTTATTTTTTCTTATCATGAATTCTGTTTGTTGACTATTATATATCCTATTACAAGCTAGGTTTTCTTTTTCCGTGTTAGTCTCACTCGATGGCCTGTAAGAGTCCGTTGAGTGAGAAAAATCGTCGTTTTCAGATTTTTCATCATAACGAATTGCATCTTTCTTCTTACGTGGTCTGCTTTCCCGTTTAATCCGATTAAGACCTTCGTCTTTTTTCGTCATCGCATCATTATCATCAGAAGAACTAATTTCAGATGTCAGTGATAGTTCTTCGGACGAGTCGTAAAACTCCATATCAATATTACGGAAATATAAATGTTTTCGAACTTGGTTTTTCAATTCGTCTCTTGAAACTCGGATCCGGGGCTGTATTTTAAGTATCGGAGAATTTCATCTGCAGACATTAGGTGTCAAATTAACTGTAATAACAGAACTTGCGTTAATGATACTATGTATTATTATCACATATCTATGTCTTCGTGGTTGAAAATATTTACCTACTCGAAAATATTAAATTGTCAATCTGTCAACTGTTTAGAAGATACCTCATGAGGAAACGACCTTGGCTGTAGCATCACCACTAACTGGTAATTATTTTAGTTTTACTAGACAAACCTAACGTGTATGCCAAATTTGAAGACGATGCTATCAACTGTTGAGGAGTTCCCTCATGAAGAGACGACCCTGGCTGCGCATCACCACAAACTGGTAATTATTTTAGTTTTACTATATAAACCTAACGAGTATGCCAAGTTTGAAGACGATGCTATCAACTGTTGAGGAGTTCCCTCATGAAGAGACGACCATGGCTGCAGCATCACCACAAACGGGTAATTATTTTGGTTTTACTAGATAAACCTAACGCGTATGCCAAGGTTGAAGACGATGCTATCAACTATTAAGGAGTTCCCTCATGAAGAGACGACCCTGGCTGCGCATCACCACAAACTGGTAATTATTTTAATTTTACTATATAAAACTAACGAGTATACCAAGTTTGAAGACGATGCTATCAACTGTTGAGGAGTTCCCTCATGAAAAGACGACCCTGGCTGCGCATCACCACAAACTGGTAATTATTTTAGTTTTACTAGACAAACCTAACGTGTATGCCAAATTTGAAGACGATGCTATCAACTGTTGAGGAGTTCCCTCATGAAAAGACAACCCTGGCTGCGCATCACCACAAACTGGTAATTATTTTAGTTTTACTAGACAAACCTAACGCGTATGCCAAATTTTGACTGGCCTGTTAGTCTAGTGGTTAGTGACCCTGACTGCTAAGACTGAGGTCGTAGGTTCGATTCCCACCCAGGACAAATCTTTGTGTGATGAGCACGATCATTTGTTCTGTGTCTGGGTGTAATTTATCTATAATATGTATGTATTTAGAAATATATAAGTATGTTTATCAGTTGTCTGGTTGCCATAGTACAGGCTCTGCCTAGTTTGGGATCAGATAACGGTGTGTTGGTTGTCCTAAGATATTTATTTTATTATTATTTATTATTTGAAGACGATGCTATCAACTGTTGAGGAGTTCCCTCATGAAGAGACGACCCTGGCTGCGCATCACCACAAACTAGTTATTATTTTAGTTTTATTATATAAACCTAACGAGTATGCTAAGTTTGAAGACGATGCTATCAACTGTTGAGGAGTTCCCTCATGAAGAGACGACCCTGGCTGCGCATCACCACAAACTGGTAATTATTTTAGTTTTACTAGATAAACCTAACGCGTATGCTAAGTTTGAAGACGATGCTCTCAACTGTTGAGGAGTTCCCTCACGAAGAGACGACCCTGGCTACGCATCACCTCAAACAGGAAATTACTGAGGCACCGGGCACAATTCCAGACTTCGGACTGTTTCTGAGAAATTCTAAATGGTTAACCCAATAACACTTTGCCTGACCCGGGAATCGAACCTGCCTCATGCATAGCAGTAGCGGTTGCGACTTGCGCCTACTAAACCAACGAGCCAGTTATTTATAAAAATGTTGTGGCTGTTATTTTAGTATACTATTGTGGTGTCTTACGACTTCCACGTGAACGAAGTTGCGGGCAGAAGCTAAAAGGTAAAACTGTGACGAAAACTTTGCGCGCTAATCATTCGAACGACACTATGCAACACGTACTTACTGCCGTTATCGCTAGCGCGGCAAAGCATTGATACCACACATGTACTACACACATTTAAAATTCAAAACTTACCTTTCCTCCACAGGGATTACACCTTTCTTATTCGCGGTCCTCACGTAGGTATTCACAATATTACGAAAATAATAACGTGTGCTCTGATTGGAAGTCTTTTTAGAACTAAATAAAACAAACAACTACAGTGACTCGCAAGTCGCGAGTGAGCGAATGACAATATTACAATCTATTCAAGTTAGAAAGAAATACCAAATTAGATGTGTATCATTCATACTCTCACAGTTTTTCATTGTCGGTATCCATGCACGTATATTTGATCACTAAGGAGCTTACATATCAAATACTATTAGGTCGTTTTATGCATATAATATTTGCAAAATAGTTCCCGGAGTTAGAACCCGGTATCTCCAGTTTATACCAGTTTGTAGGGACAAACTGGCAAGATACTACGCGATGCATCCGCCTACATAAAGCATCGTTTTGTGATTTTTACATTGTTATGTGACTTAATTTCTTCCTTTTTATTTATGTATAATGTTAGAGAAAAGAGACTTTCCGTGAAAATATTGTGTAAATAAACATTGAATCGTAACATAACATCACGCCTTATTTCCACAAAGGGTTGGGTAGAGGTATACCAAAAGTACACCTACGTTTCGCCAGTTATGTTGGTATAACATAATACTTTGAAAAGCGCCTACAAACGTAAAGATAATCGACTCGTCCTCGCTTGGTACTTCATTTTTAGAAAATATGTGTAAGGAATAATTCGGAACATTCTACTTACATTAATAAATTATCTAATGGTATTTAGGTAGGAAGTTTTTTCATGTCCTCGCTGTGTTCAAGTTCTACTCGGAAAACTGTCCTCAGTTTAGTGATATAAAGTGTAACACAGCGTCCGCAGTTAGTACAAGATATAAGAAATATTGTGTAAAAATACGTCCTCGGAAGGGTGTCGCAGGGCTGACTTAAGGGGTCCTCGGTTGGCATACACAAAGTCCTCGTATGTGCATCGCTGGTCACATTTGGCTGTGTATTTCAGGTCCTCGGTATGATAGCCGCAATTCATACAGAAAAATGTTGAGATAGCATTATGCCAATAAGCTTATCACTATATATTTAGGCGTCTGTCTCTTTCTATTTTATTCAAAAAGGTCAACGAAGTATTAAAACCAGTTTTTTGGAGGGTCCTCGGTACGGTCAAGACCTACCAAGGTCCTCGTAAGGGTGTCTGTACAAACAAGGGTGTGTGTGTGTGTGGTTGTGTGTGTGTGGGGGTGGGTGGGTGAGTGTGTGTGTGTGTGGTTAATTATGTAATGTGATCATGAAGCTTATATAAATGAAATTCTGAAGAATGTATTTTTTTTTTTGCCCTTGCTCTATTCTAACTCGGAGAGTAAGTGTGCTGTAGATAACTGTGTAAAAAAAAACAGTGAATTGAACCGTGATCAAACCGCTGAGTGTGGTTTCTTTTGGTTTCAAATCAAAGACAAGGCTTAATACCAAATGGTTCAAAATCCGTTTTTGGTCCGTACTCTGGAACGACTCTTTCTTAAAGTTTCTCAATAGCAATTTATAGATATGTAAAGAATATACGTTATATTTAAATATCCTCAAAGTTATTGTGACTACCACTGTTTGTCCCTGCATCACCCAAATGTTGACTGGTAGAAAATGCCTATAGAATTAAGTCAGCCTCTCTACATTTGTGTGCTTAAAGTATTAAATAAATAGATAAATGTTCATATAGGGGATTGGTGCCTTTGGAGTGATTCTGTTGAAATGAAACAACAATATAGTTATACTATATTATTTATACATTGATGTATGCAGTTACGTACATTTTCTGAACATCTTAAATCTTGTATCTTTTAATAGTGTACAATTAAAGACATTTAAATTAATATTATCCTTACGTTTAGTTCCTTAATCATACTGATCGTAATGATATACTGGTCGTTCTACTTTTCTACCGACAATGACCTATCCCGTCAGGAAAAAAATAGGTATTCGTCCAAAATTTCAGTTTCTCAAATTTTTTAATCACAACATTTTCTTAAACCATTTAGTCATTATAATAATACTCAAATCCCATTTTCATTGTTTTTGCTTTTAACAAACTCATTGTGAGTATTCGATATTTGTGACAGAGGTGTTTATTTTTTCTTACTATTCCGATAAAACTTAAAATAAATAAAAGATGTAAAATAAAACTTCGGTGCATTATACGTTTCTATAATCTACGATAGCTGGACAATAATTTAAAAAAATTGGTTGCCTGTAAAGTCGGTATACGGGCGAAAGTTTTACGTGACAACGACTTTGAGTGGTAAAATAATTTTAACTGTCACAGTCTGAAATTATTTACCTTTGCTGTTTGAATTGTTGCGATGGACGAAACTACCTTCACATTATCACTACACAATCGTTTTACAATTAACTGGCAACGTGTAAACTTGTATGCAGGCGCCTAAGCGAAATAGAAGCGCAAGACATGAACCGGTGTGTATGCCTATCTCTCTCACTCTCTCTCTCTCGCTCTGTCTCTCTCGCTCTTAGGCGGGCTAACTGTGCTCGAGTGGAAGGGACGCGTTCCTTTCACTTTTTATGTCTGTCTCTCTCGCTCTTAGGCGGGCTAACCATGCCCGAGTGGAAGGGACGCGTGCCTCTCACTCGCTCTCATTGTGAGCGCATAACGTGAGCGGAGCGTAACGCAGTTTCTTCAAGTGTCACCCGGCAAACCAATTTATAAGACGTTGTCACGTCAAAATACATTTTGTAAAAGCAATACACTTTTATTAAAAATTTATCTCTCAGATTTTCGGTAGAAAAGTGGAATGCGCCATACATATATTATTGATACTGCTGAATTTAATGTGAAATGGCATCGTGCAATAAGTAAACATGACCTCGCACGCACTACAACGTACGTTTTGACGCGCTCTCTTGGATTCTCAATGTTCGGCTCACCACAAAAGGTTGAAAATTCAGAGCGCAACAACTGATAGCTGGTGCTACCAGGGCTAACTTCAATTGTACGGGTTTTTGTACATTGTTAGGTTAGATTTGTAAGTTACTCTAAGATCTGTTGTCAAAAAAACTGAACATGAGTATGTCGAAAATATTTTGCCACATATGAATGTTTATATACTATAATATAATCACATTTCATGACAATATATCTTTATAGTACATATATAATTCTACTGTACGTGTGTATGTCACTGAACTGCTCCTAAACGGCTGGTCCGATTTGAATGTTTTTTTTTTGTATGCGTTTGGGTGGCACCCTGGATGGTTTAGATTCATAAATCAGCCCGACAGATGGCGCTGCTATCGAGTTCTAGGAACAGGACAACGTCTGTACGGTATGCATAAGCAAATTATTATAATAGAATTATAAGAGTTTTTTAGTTACTTATTCTTAGTTTCTACCGTTTTTTTAAATTGTTTATGTATTATAAAGCTTTCGCAGACAAAAAAAAGATATGAAGGTGGACTTACTGCCTTAGGCCTATCTAGTGTTTACTTGATTTTGCCCCGACTACAGTTAATGTTTGCCATCAGTTCTTAAATTTGTAAATACTAATCTGTAGAAAATGTAGTGGTTAGTATATTTGTTAAGGTATATGTTAAGATGTTTCTGTTTATTGTATAGTATAGTAAATTTATATGTTTGAATATTGTTGTTACATAAGTGTTACAAATAATATGATGTCCATAATATTCTGCTGTTTCCAGCGTAAAAATATTTCAAAGAATTAAAAAATTAATAAAACCATACAATGTCGAGAATAACTAAAACGTTAACTGCTATCACCTACAATGTCAGGTTATAATGTCAAGAATTATTGAATACAATATCAGGGGTTATTAATTATAATGTCAAGAATGATTAAATACAATATCAATATCTTAAGTATACTACTGTTTGTTTCCCTTTATGAAATAAAATAAAAATATAGGAACATGGCAGAACTGAGAAGTCCAAACGTACGAAGTTTTTTACGTTATTGGAAAACAATTAAACAGCTGGACTATCTCACGTTAGGGGGTCTGCTGGCGTAAGAATAGGTGCCAGCTCGAGGAGTGTTAGTATCATTTTTTCATCACAGCTAAACTATTACGAAGTGGTGTTGGATGGGCGTTTTTGAGGACTGAGAATACAGTGAAGAATAAGAATATGAGAATATTATGCACTATTTTGATGTGTTTTTTTTACAAGTATGATGTAACAATGTCCTGCGATTCTATTTTATATACTTATATGTAGGTATTATTTTCAGTTAGATAGCTTAAAAATTACGTGAAAATAATAATATATCTGAAGTAAAAAGTCTTTCATCGAGTTAAAAATATAAATATAGGTACAAATTGAATTTATCTCGTGAAAACACGTAAGACCAAACTACTCTTATATAACTATACATTATAATACACATTTACACATAGACATATTAAATATCATCAACATCTGGCTCGCCATTTCCTAACTATGATAGAGGCAACTGAATACCAGAATTTCACACGGAGCAAATGCTCTGATCTTCACAACTCAGTTACTGGGTAACACTACCATAGAGTAGGTGTGACTAGTTGAAGATGATATTCAAAAATGTCATATATTAAAAACACTGAGACCGGGTGCCAAACAAGTTGCGTAATTGGAACAATTTTTTAACAAAGAAGTATTAGAAGAGATTGTTTTTATTGTTAATTATTATGATTTGAAATGAATATCTTAGGACAACCAACACACCATTATCTGATCCCAAACTAGACAGAGCCTGTACTATGGTAACCAGACATCTGATTCTAAATAAATACATATTATAGATAAATTAAACCCAGACAAAGAACAAATGATTGTGTTCATCACACAAAGATTTGTCCTGGGTGGGATTCGAAACCACGACCTCAGTCTTTGCAGTCAGGGTCACTAACCACTAGACTAACAAGCCAGTCAAAAAAGAAATGGTCTATCACTGTTGATAATACTATTACATAACTAAAACTCAAAATATTGCAGACGTACAATAATTAGGCACACATATTAAACTTCACATTTTGTATGCACTATCAGCCTTTAATGTTCCCCCTTTGGGTCACAGATAGGGTTGCCACCTTTTTTGCAATTAAAATACATTGGTTATTATAGATGAGAAAAAAAGTACATAGTATAAAAATAGAGTATGATTTATTATTCATTATTATAACATATTTTTATTGCTTTTTGCAGTTTGTACCAAATAAATTTCGTTCAACGAAAAAGTCTTACTTTTTTAATCCCACAGAAATCAAATCTTGCAAAATAAAGTATTTTCGTGTACTTTATTGTTCTCATAAAGTATAGAGTACAATTATGTGAAATAACGTACAATTCTTTATTATAAAGTATGGGTGGCAACCCACTCACAGACGTCCTCTGTGAGAAGAAGTGGGCCGCACGCGGGCCCAGTGCGGGTTAGTAGATGTCATATGTCTTCGATTTTTGTTTCTTGGACATGCCGTTTTCCTCACGATGATTTCGTTCAGCGTTCTGAGAGCAAATGTGATGAAATAATTTGTAGAATGTAAAGCGCCTTTCTGGACTTGGACCTACGACCTACAATTCGTAAGTCAGCCGTTACCACTACATTTTTGTATTCTTCAGTTTTATGAATACGTACCCCTTCTTTTTTATTTACATACTAGTTCTTAATATGTATTAGTTGAGTGTTAGATTGTATTAAAGATTTGTCAAAATAAAAATTATTTTAAACATGTGGAATCGTTGTTTAAATAGTTTCTGTGCAAACAAGATGAATAAAATTAATTTGTGAAGTTCTGTAATATTTAAAGTGGTGCTTTTGTCACTCTTCTGCCTTGTCTTCAGTAGTTGGCGAATTTGTGAAAATTTCTTAATAGTCTTCATGTTATGTTACATTCTTTCATACAGATATTTCTGTAAATCAAAAGTAATACAGTAGTATGCTTTTTATCTTTCAATACTTTCTCATAATTAACTGAAGCTTCAACTTTCTCGACTTTGACCGTAGAGTCATTTTTTGACATATCTTGCGAGCATTGTGGAATCTCTTTTGCCAATGTAATAACCGCATCCATAGTTCTCTTCGTTCCCTTACCGCCGCTCTTACTAGTCGTTCATAATTTTGAACCCTCACTAACAACCCCACTTTACATATAGCTTTATCTAATTTATTCAAGTTCCGGCAGTCGTGCTCCAATAATTTTTCATTATGTTTTAGTCTTTCAAGGTAAGTGGTTAAGTGTCCAGCGATTACTTTTTCATCTTTGAACTTGAAGATGTCGATAATAGATTTTGGCAATTTGGATGATGCTCTTTTAATTGTGGTGTTGACTCTTTCAGTCATCTTGAGTTGATTGCTGCAGTACTAGCTTGTGAGGCGGTAGATTCCGGTGTGGTGGTCTGAAATTACAAATGAAGTATGGATTATTTTAGGAAAACGCAGATTATTTGAAAAAAAAAAACGATATTTCCAAAATCCTGAACAGAGGGGTGATTGCGGAACCTTTTATCGGTAGGAATTGGTTTAATATTCATAGTTAAACAAATTCATTGCGTTATTTACGTTGCTGAGCCGACAATTTAGTCGAACAAATGACGCAATGGTTTAGAAATAATCTTCAATCCCATTCAGATTCTGATAAATTGTGCGTTTCGCAATTAAGATGCTGGTTGCAATTTGACCTTAACTGTACCACAGCATCATCATCATCACCTGCCTGCCTGTTCCCAACTATGTTGGGATCGGGTTCCAGACTGTAATCTGAATACCAATATTTTATATTGGGAGACTGCCTATCTGACCTCCACAACCCAGTTACTGGATAATACGATACCCACTAAACTAGTTGTCATGCTTTCATATAGGTACCCGTAAATAATTCGTGAAAATACCTAGGAGAGAAAAAGTGTGACTCCTAATTGCTGTGTATTATACTAAAATATATACACTATGACATTTTAATTGTCTTACAGTGGCAGCCCACTTCATGTATCCAATGACTACTACATAACCATAAAAAAAAACATTAAAATAACAAAAAAACCGGCCAAGTGCGAGTCGGACTCGCGCACCGAGGGTTCCGTACAAACCTGTAGGTATATAAGTAAAGGTTCACCCATCACGACAATCGAGTCGTAGTTCTGTTCTGTTTCTTGGCTTGGTTTTATTTCTGTCTGTGTTTTATTCTGTTTATTATATAATGTAACTAAAAATTTACGGTTTTCGCAATTTTTCCTTTATCTGTGCTATAAGACGTTGCTTCGTACCAAATGTCAAAATTCTAGATCGACTGGAAGTACCCCTTAGGTTTTGATTCCCTTGCGAGTTTCGAAAATTTGTTGAAATTTGCGGTATAAACGGCTATATCTTTCACAGCTCCAAGGGACAGTAGACTTGAGTATATGATATAAATTTCAGCTTGATACCTTCACGCGTTCCTGAGAAAAAGGGTCTTGACAGACGGACGGACGGATGGACGGACGGACGGACAACAAAGTGATCCTATAAGGGTTCCGCTTTTTCCTTTTGAGGTGCGGAACCCTAAAAATTAAAAATATTATCCATTGTGGTGACGCATGACGTTCGAAATTTGATATTTTGTCTCTTGGAAATTGGAGATGGAATGATCTAGTCGACTCGTGCTCTGGGTAGGTATGTTCTCTACCGTCCGATACGAAAACATTATTAACAGGATGTTTCATAATTCTAATTCATTATTTATTTTTCTTAGTACCTTAATTAATGGTAACAATTTTTAATTACGCCTACGAGGTATTTTATGTTGGATACATTGAGTGGACATCCTTTGTAAGACGACTCTAAAAAGACATGGTGTATACTGATAAAAAGCTGAGGAGTTTGTTTGTTTGATCGCGCTAATCTCTGGAACAACCAGTACATAGCCCAATACTTAACGAAGATTACTTAGCATTATGCTAAGGCCCTTAGCGTTAAAATCAAAACCAAGTCAGAAAGAACGTTAAGCGAAATAGAAGTCATAGCATGGGCAGGTGATGCGATGCGACGGGGTAGGTCGGGGGACGCAAACTAAGTCGCAGGCAGATGCTAGTGGTTTTATAAAATTGCCCCACAATTTACTAGGTACACTTTCGCAATATCGCAAGCACAGCTTATACAGGGTTATTTGTAAAACACCGGCAACCTCTCAGGTCTATGTTATTAACATCATAATAAACAACTTTTGTTCTATGACTTTTAAAAATTCATCATATTTTAGTGCATCAGATTTTCATACAAAAATCGGCTGCCTGTAAATAAGTCAAGTTCAAGCGCCCCCGCCGCCCTAACCCCGCTCCCCTTGCTAATATACTATCGCTTTCTTTTGCTTCGCATAGACTCCGTAACATTTAGAGCGTTCAATTTAAATATTTTTATTTTTGTTTGAAAATCTGATGCACTAAAATATGATGAATTTTTAAAAGTCATGGAACAAAAGTTGTTGCTTATGATGTTAGTAACATAGTCCTGAGAGGTTGCCGGTGTTTTACAAATAACCCTGTATACACCGTGAAATTTCAATCGTCTTCCAACGGCAACCCACTTCATGTATCAAATAAATACTACACATCCATAAGAAAAAAAAATGTCATTTAAATAACTAAAAAAATAAAAATATCTAGCATTATGATGCCGCATGACGTAGTTTGAAATTGATATTTTGTCTCATTGATGATCTAGTCGACTCGTGCGCTGGGTAGGTATGTTCTCTACCATCTGATACGTAAACATTATTAACAGGATGTTTCATAATTCTTAAGCATTATTTATTTTTCTTAGAATCTATTATCTTGATTAATGGTAACAATTTTTTAATCACGCCTAGAGGTATATTAAGTCGGATACATTGAGTGGACAACGTTTGTTAGACGACTAGAAGGTCACGGTGTATATTGGATGGCAGTTAACGATAAATAAACTAAGTAAGTATTAATAATTGACTTTCATCTTGATTCTTATCACTTGAAATGCTTAATTCTCACTTGAATACGTTTTCTAAGCTTATTTCTTAATTCTCACTTTAATGCTTGAACTAATGATTTATTTTATAAGTTGTAATTAAGCATGCCATCATTCATAACTTGCTCACTCGTTATTTCAGGCGAAACATGTCCACTGCTGGTTATCTTCCACTTAATATAATTTATGCTTAAAAAAAAACGAAATCATGGTATACGTTTGACTAAAAATATACAAAACAAAGATGTTTGTAATCAAATAAAATTCGCACGATTTTTTATTACTTGAATGGTTCATCATAACACTTATGGTCTAATTACCTGAATCACACTTTTCAAACGACCACACCTCAGAGTATTTTCTCAGGGATATATTTTTTTCTATTATTTCTTGACAAGGCAAAAACCAAGAGAGCTGGCAAAGCCTACCGTAGCTAGACAGCCGCGTATAACCTAAATCTAGACTAACAGCAATCAATAAGGGTGGGAACCGTCAGCGATTGCGAACAGCGCCATCTAGTAGCGATGCTTATAACTCACAGATTCTTACTCCACTTGTATTCGTTAGCAAACTGCATGTCAACTAAGAAAGATGGCGCTAGTAGCTATTTTGTAAAGCTCGCTTTCCTTGCTTTATTGCGCATTGTTGGAAAGTAATATTTAAATGGCAATCGATCGTAGATACTGTGATTTTATTCACATTCATAATCAGCCTATAATGTTATCAATGTTGCAGTGGCGTAGCTTATCCTAAGGGGGCCCAGTATCACAATATGCTGGGGGCCCTATGTTCCCGGCTGCGCCGTATCGTGTTGGCCAATAACTGGGTCGTGAATGTCAGATAATAATGCAGTCATCATTCATCATTCCAGCCGAAAGATGTCCACTGCTGGACAAAGGCATCCTTGGCAGGTGGGATGGCTATCCTCTGCGATGATAAAATGCATAGAGAACGGTGCTGTTTATTCTCTAGCAAATAAGGGCAGTCACTCCAAGTTAAATACTGTTGTACAGTTGCATCCGGCTAGACTGGAAACCAATCCCAGCATAGTTGGGAAAAGGCGACTGACATGCCTCTACAAGAAGATGTGTTTGTTGAAGGAGTTTGTTGCGCTACTTCTTCTTCCCAGCTAAAGCAGAAGGCTGAAGAAGAGCTGCTGGGAAGCTGAAGTGGTGAAGGGTTGGCGTTTTTGGGGGACTGTCTTATGTAACTTTGACTTTCAAAAAGTGCTGACTCCCAGCGTTTGAATAAATGACTTTTGTTTTTTTTTTTTCAATACATATATATACTGACGCGGGACGTCCGTCGTCGACTTACCTATCTGTCGTGAAAGAAGACTGGTGACAATGTAAAATTTTGTTTGTTTTAAAATGTGGTAGCACAGAAATAGGTCTGTAATTAGGGGGATTACTTCAATTACCTTATTTGAAATATAGTGCTATGTTTCGAGTTATAAGAAGAAGAATATTGAAATTCATGTATGCTGTGAAATAATAGTCTGCAAACTTGACCCTAAGCAAATGTACAAACACTCATTTTAAAGAGACAGATGTACTATATCAGATTAATACAACATTAAAGAAGTTGATATAAAAGAGGGCACTCTAATTTGCATATTCTGGTTACGAATAATATCAAGATTTATACAATATTCAATCCATTTCATGCTTGAGCAATAGGGTATTTTCCACTTTTTTAAAAACTATTTAATTTTGAAGACTATGAAGGAATATTTAACAGAAAAATATTTTTTTTGTTATTAATCTCCATTTTCTGCATTAGAAGTGATTAAAATCTAATTTATTTTCAATGGTTTTAAATTTACCGCCAAAACGCTCCGTACGATAACGTTTACCACGGTGACGTCATCTTTGTGTAAACAAGTTGTAAACAGTATTTCGATCAAGTAATATATATATATAGATAAGTTCGTATCTCAAATGGATAGAAAATGTTATTACTGGTGTGTGGTGCCTCTGTGTACAAATACTTTTAAAAATGCGCCACATAAACTATTTATACTCCGTAGCACAAAAATCGGGGTTGTTTGCAAAGAAATTTCCAACTATAATAAAAACATCTACTGTGGGCAGATTTGCACTATCGGCTTTTATAAAACCAGCTTCCATTGTATTTCCATTAATCCATTCCAAAAATCCTAAATATATCCTAAATCCACTCCGAGATTTACAGATCGAGCACAGATCAGATCACATCGTCACATCCACGGCAAACTTACGAATCTGCAGTTTTGGTAAAATCGATATTATGATGAAAATCTGTTCGTAATGTCTAAAATATTGACAATCCGTTATTCATTATATAAAAAAGTACCATTTTAAAAACCAAAATGTACCATGGTACCTATATACCCATTAACAAAAAAAAGAAATCGTTGATATTTACTTTCAAAACGCTCCCCTGTAAAATACATTTTCTGCAGATTCGTAAGTTTGCCGTAGATGTGACGACATACCTTTTTTTTTTTTTTTTTTTTTTTGTGACGACATACCTAAGTCAAAATTCAATATACACAAAAATGACGTCCCACGGTAAACGTCAGCGCACCGAGCGTTTTGGCGGTAAATTCAAAACCATTAAAACAAATTAGATTTTTTTCACTTCTAACGCGTAAAATGGACATTGATTAGATACATTTTATTTTTCTGTTGAATATTTCGTCCCAGTCTTCAAAAAGAAACTGTTTTAAAAAAAACGGAAAATACCATTATAAATCCAAAATAATGACATAAAAGGCAGATGTAAAAACGGTGTTATTTAGATAAATATCTATTATAATAATTATTATTTTGCTTACACCTGGCAACCTTAACCTTCAAACGAGATTGACTTACCCTATCGACGAGCACGCGTAGCATGACCACCATAGAAAGAACTTTGTCTATTTTTGGTAGAATAGAGATAGAATTGTCCGGTACAAATCTTTCTACAATCTTTAATCTGTCTTTAATATTTCTACAATCTCTAATTTTGTCTATTCTTCCGTCGACAAAACCCATTTCTACGGTGGTCATGCTACGCATGCTGGTCCAGACACATAGGGGAACGGACGGCGCATGGCGATCCGGAATCAAAGCAGACCGCTATTAATATCTCCCTAGCCTCCCTAATATCTCGTTTGAATGCCGGTATTAAATGATAAATGATTTTATTTCTGCAGGTTTGTACAGACGCCAGCACACCAAGCTACCCGAAACTGTCAAGTTTTCACAGTCAATCTTGAACCTTATACTTAAGCGATAAAGTTGAAAACCTTTTAAAGAAATTTGACCGATTGTGGTTTACGGTCCACTCCCTCTTAAAGAGAGGAGGCTTATGACCCAGCAGCAAAAAAAGGTTTGTGTTGATTTGTTCATTTAATCCCATTGAAGCCTATTGTGCTCCCAACACAATAGGCTTTCAACACACACCTTTTTTTTGGATGTGTAATCATAAAGTGACTTTTCCCGCTCTGGGCGGAGCGGGAAGGCGTGTCAGACTTTTACTGACTAAAACCCACCCGTGTTCCTTCAGTTGCCCATGTGTCAGGGTCACGGAATCTCTTTCGAACAATCTCGCGACCCTGGCAGGATCAACACACACCTGACACTGACAATCCATCCATAAATATAAAAAAAAACAATGTTTGTTTGGTGCAAATCAATTCCAAAAGCAGAATTTTTGCTGAGTTCGAGTTAAAGAAAGTTTCCTTTTTAATTGGCCACGGTATAATTAGACATCAATCATTATAACTGTGACATGCGCTCTGAATGCGACTTAATTTTTTGAGATGAGCAAGAATCGGCTTTCTATGTTTGCACAACATAAAACATGTAGCAGTAAAGAAGAGTTAGTCTTATGAAAAGTGTACGTCATCATGAGTGTAGTGAGATCACTTACTGGGCCTGCTTCCATTGTCCTTAGCAGCTCACAGCCCTAACTATCTAGAATCGACGGCTGTGATAACGATCCCGTAATCTATGTTACCCGTAACCGCGGACCAAAACGCAAACAACCTGATGAAGACGGAACACTTACACCTTTTTTTTGTGGGTGGGAAATCATCCAATGACTTCTCCCGCTCTGGGCGAAGCGGGAGGGCGTAACAGACTTTTACTCACTAAAACCCACCCGTGTTCCTTCAGTTGCCTATATGCCAGGGCCACGGTAACTCGTTCGAACAGATCTCGCGACCCTGGCAGGAACATATACCTGGACTTTTAATCGTATTCAGTAATTTGGCAATTGGAGGGTTACTAGATTTTGACAAAAAAAGAAACCAACTCTTCAGCTTTATAATATTAATATAGATTAGCTGCTACCCGCGGCTTCGTCCGCATGGATGTCGGAAATTGTGTTCCTGTGGGAATGTGTTGCCGAACAAAAAGTAGCTCTTCCAGTGAAAGTTTCGTCAAAACAGACACAAAGACAGACAGGTACACACACAATGTTTTTTTGTGAGTGGGAAATCATCAAATGACGTCTTCCGCTCTGGGTGGAGCGGAAGTGCGTGTCAGGGCACACAAACATTGAGAATTCACTTAGTTTTAGAAAAAAGGTTCTCACCTTATTTTTAAATTAAGTATGAATTCAAAAAGTAAAAGGGGTTTTTGAAATGGGTCCACCCTTTATGGCAGAATTTTTTTCGTCATAATATTATTTTGCATAACAGCGGATAGCATAAACTTCATTTCGCAGAAAATCGTTTGGCATACACTCATTTATCATACATTCACAACGCATAATTTTATAAGTCAGAATCATCTTTAGGCATACATTTTATATCCATAATAATGAAAAAGGAGAACCGTCATATCGCAGAAAGTTCGCAGTCAGAATCGTCTTTTGGCATTATTTCATATCGATAGTCCTTAAAAGGCAGAATTATCATATCTCAGAAACTTTACAGTTAGAATCATCTTTTGGCATACATTTCATATCCATAATAATTGAAACGCTCATCTATTACATTACAGAAAAATCATATTCAGCACGCTGCATGCAGACATGCAAACAAGCATACACCGTGCATGCAGCATGCTCGCCTGCATGCAGCATGCAAGTAAGCATGCAGCATGCAAGCAAGCATGCTGCATGCAAGCAAGCTCACAGCATGCAGGCGAGCATGCAACATGCAGCATGCATGCTTTCTGTCACGGCTCCGGCGCTGCGTGGCTCCGGCGGTCACACGCGAGCTCATCGTCGCAAATGGTTTTACGCCCACCACCGCAGCTTCGGCTTGGCTGGCCAGCGGGCCGGCCAGCCTCAGCCACGGCGGCGACCGTCAAAATCACCTGCTCCTCAGCTCGCGGGCCGCCTCGCCCCTCCGCGCCTACGCGGGCTTAAATTACACTCTAGGGGTAGGGCAGACAAGACTACGTGGAGTCGGTTCTGCAGCGATTCGTTTCTGTCAATAACTTTTGTAGCACAACATATTATATTGACTTTTTGAGACACTATTTTAATTTTAATTTAAGGTTAAAATGCAATTTTATAGAAATGACAATATGCCTAACAAAATTATTCTAAATGAAATTCTGCCATCTTCATAGTATGCCAAGTGAAATTGTACCAAATAATCGTCGCTCTAAATAAATGTTATGCTAAACGAAATTCTGCGGAATGTTAAGTCTGCCAAAGGTAATTATGCTTAATAAAATTCTGCCATCTTAAGAGTATGCCAGCGTAAAGTCGGACTTATAAATATTCGGCCAAACAATGATTATGCTAAACATTTTTTATGCCTTACAAATATTCGTTTAAAGAAGATTATGCCAAGTGTGTTATGCCAAATAAAATTCGGAGCATCAAGTTTCTGCCAGATAGAGGGAACCCTTTTGAAAGACACGCTAGTTGAATTACTAATAATAGTGTACTGCATTCCCTTCACAAATAATTAAGTTTCTACAATAAAATCGTAATGAAATCTTTGTATTATTCCGTCATTAAAATTCCAGTGCCCGTATCACTATTTTGTTACTCGTTTCAGTAGTTGAGTTCTTCAGAAGGTAATAGAAAAGTATGTTTTTTGTTTTAAGCAGACTTCAAATAAAGGCGGACTTTTAAATTATTGCCAAGTAAAGTCTCTTTATTATACCACATTGATAGTAATTCAGCTTGGATGGCAACATTTTTTGATAATAACGTCATTTTCCTATTGTTATCTTTTGACAGTGACATTGCGAAGCCGGCTGCCGGTGTGTTTTTCTGTCAGTGTCGATATTTCTCTCGTTGAGTAGGTCGCTTTCCGATTGTATTGTATTTTTCGAATAAAAAGTGATCATTATTGCAAATTTATATTTGTGTAAGATAGTGCGAAAACAAACACAATGAGTGATCCCGACAAAATAAATACTTTGAACAGAAACAGAGGAATTTCTGCGGTATGTATTTGATTTGAATTTTAAACTTTTTGCCTGTGTTTTGTAAAGATTTTTAAAGTGAAATTAATCTTAATGTATAGCTTTACTAATTATGGTATGTTACTAACTAAACCCACAACAAAAACAGGTTATAAATACATAACTGCTAAGTTATTTCAGGCAGGCAAACTGATTTCAGTCCAAACTATTCAAATGATTATTTTATTTACATATATCGTTAATAACCACAGTAAATACTTTGCTCAAATTTTAGAAACTAAGTTATAACTTAATTTTCTTCATTAAAAAAAAAAAAAAATTAAGGTTTTATTCAGAATGAATATTTAAATTATTACTTTCCTACAACTTCAATTAACTATAACAACTAGCCATGTGTGTTCGAATTTATAATAAAATTCCAAGTGATTATAAAACTTTATATCTGAGATTGTTTAAAAATAAACTACTCGAATGGTTAAAAACTAAATTTTTTTATAGTATCAAAGAATTTACAGACGGTAAACATTTTTAAATGTAACCAATAATATTTGCATGCTATAATATAAGCTAAACATGTATGCTCTATACTTTATCTTTAACACCTTTATATACCATGTTTTATGCAAATAAATATTATTTCTATTTCAACTTCAATTAACTATAACAACTTCAATTAACTATAACAACTTCAATTAACTATAACAACTTCAATTAACTATAACAACTTCAATTAACTATTAACTTAATTCTGTGTTCTTCCTTAGTCACACTGTCATTTGTGGGTCTTTGACAGTCATTATGGGTCATCAGAAGCCCAAAAGTCTGACAGTCAGTCTTAGCAACAAGTATCCTATTACTGAGTAATGTGGGGAGGATTGTGGAGGTCAGATATACAGTTGCTCCATGAAAACTGGTATTCAGCTGCATCTGGTTGGACTGGAAGCCGACCCTTACATGGTTTTGAAACGGTTTATAATCAGAATACAGCAATAACTAGCTTGCAGACTGAATAAAAAAAAAGAACACAGACTATGTACATAGTTATTTAGTTCAGTTTAGGGCAAATGTTTGTTTGTTTGTTTTTGTTGTTGTTGAATAAATTTTATTTTATTCCAAAGATGAAACATATTTGACTATAAAATCAGCCCCTAATCCATTCCACCCAAATTACTTCATCTAACTTAGTACCTTTTCAGTGATTAAAAACAGTATAAAATCCATCACATGATGTCTCTAATAATGTTGCCGTTACATTAGTCTTCCTCGTTAGAAAAGATACCATTTAATCTCAGGTATTATTTGCCAATAAATTTGCATGTTTTTGGCGCCTTTATCAGTCAATAAACACAAGTTATTGCAGTTATAAAGTGGGTATCAGTTATAAAGTCAAAATTTATCATTTTATTGCATTGATAAAGTAGTGTGAATGTTTCCTTACAGTCAAGTTCAGGCAAAGTCAAGTACCTAGTGCTCTGGATTAAAAAAAAAAAACAAGAGGCCCTAGAAAGCGATATAGTGACCTTATTAGTGTTGTTCTTCAAAAAGGTCAGGTGGTGAGTACTCACAATCAGAGTGTGTGATATTTAAATGTAGACAAATAATAATAATATCTTAGGAAACCAACACAACGCTATCTGATCCCAAACTAGGCAGAGCCTGTACTATGGCAACCAGACAACTGATAAACATACTTATATATTGCTAAATACATACATATTATAGATGAATTACACCCAGACACAGAACAAATGATTGTGCTCATCACACAAACATTTGTCCTGGGTGGGAATCGAACCCACGACCTCAGTCTTAGCAGTCCGGGTCACTAACCAGTAGACTAACAGGCCAAGCTAACAGAGTATGTATGGATTGTAGCAGGTGGCATTCTGTAGTTTCAGCCTACGGTCATGGGAAGAAGGCGAGAAATTTTGTATGTCAGTACAAAAACAAAAAAAAAAAAAAATACTGAACAGATAATGGGGGTAACAAAAAAGTAACAATGGTTGAGATGAAATAAAGCTTAACAAGCTCCATGGAAATGATTTTTCGCGGTAACGTGTATCGAAGTCTAGTAGTATCGCAGTGAAAATCTTTCGCGGTAACGTGCATCGGACTCAAGTAGGTAGTATCGCATTGAAAATCTTTCGCGGTAACGTGCATCGGACTCAAGTAGGTAGTATCGCATTGAAAATCTTTCGCGGTAACGTGCATCGGACTCAAGTAGGTAGTATCGCATTGAAAATCTTTCGCGGTAACGTGCATCGGACTCAAGTAGGTAGTATCGCATTGAAAATCTTTCGCGGTAACGTGCATCGGACTCAAGTAGGTAGTATCGCATTGAAAATCTTTCGCGGTAACGTGCATCGGACTCAAGTAGGTAGTATCGCATTGAAAATCTTTCGCGGTAACGTGCATCGGACTCAAGTAGGTAGTATCGCATTGAAAATCTTTCGCGGTAACGTGCATCGGACTCAAGTAGGTAGTATCGCATTGAAAATCTTTCGCGGTAACGTGCATCGGACTCAAGTAGGTAGTATCGCATTGAAAATCTTTCGCGGTAACGTGCATCGGACTCAAGTAGGTAGTATCGCATTGAAGATCTATCGCGGTAACGTGCATACTAAGCAGTACTGCTTAATTAGAAAACTAATACTAAGAGTATACATACTCTACTCATGGTTACCAACTTTTTTTTAAATTCATGTAAACATAAATGGGAGTGGGCTTGTGGCTAAATAATAACGGCACGGGTTGATCGTTACGGTTAAGCTACGCTTGCCGCGGTTAGTTCGTGGATGGGTGACCTTCTTTATATACCAAGACCCTTCCGTGCCTCGGAAAGCACGCTAAGGCGGTGGTCATGGCTGTCTTTGGTAGATCTTAGACAGTCGTTACGGGTCGTCAGAAGCCCGAAAGTCTGACAAACAGTCTTACCAAGGGGTATCGTATTAGCCAGTAACTGGGTTGTGGAGGTCAGATAGGCAGTCGCTCCATGTAAAATACTGGTACTCAGCTGCATCCGGTTAGACTGGAAGCCGACCACAACATAGTTGGGAATAGGCTAGGCAGATGATGATGACATGTAAATATAAATTGAGTACAACACGATTATATTATGTTTATCTCAATGATAAACGTTGTTATCTCGACATCTCAATCACAGACCTATGGACTGAGATAGTAACTAACTGCTTTATTAGCTACCTTTACAGTTTATGGTTCTTAAATATAAAACCAAGAACAGATTTTGTTTTTTTTTTTTAAATACAATTAATATTTTACAATTCAGTTTTATTATTTGAATGTGGCCAAAAGTCAGCCAGTCATAGATTTCTTTTTTCATTTTCTTATTTAGTTTAATTTGAAATCTAGTCACTGAAGTAATAAAGCTTAGTTTTTAATAGCAACGCAGTCCCTAGCCACATATAATTATTTATTTGCGAAAGTTTAGGCAATTTATGGTCAAAGGTCACTTAAACCAATATAACATGAGACTTGACTACAAATAAAGTTCAATTAAGCCCTTTATATTTTTATAAATATGACCAATATCTATATATTTTTTGTAATATAACCACCCCTACTCGTATTAATTGCGGGTTAATAGGTAAATAAAAAGTGTAATAACACACTATACACTAATGACAATCCTATCCTATCCTGCTAATATTATAAACGCGAAAGTTTTTTATTCTATCATCGAGACTTGGCTGGCTTTATACTTCATCACAAACATTTGTACGCTCAATGGCATGTCATAGCGCACTTTTTATTTTCTTTAAATATCTTCATTATTGGACCTACGAGTATGTTAAACAAATGATTAAATGCCTTATGACTTATGTGAGTATGGGTGTATGGATGTTTGTTACTCTTTCACGCAAAAACTACTGAACGGATTTGGATGAAATTTGGAACACAGTTAGTTTATAACCTGGATTAAAACATAGGGTACTTTTTATCCCGGTAGTACGTTCCCGCGGGATATTTTCCGACCTCCACGCGGGCGAAGCCGCTGGCAAAAGCTAGTTTAATATTCTTGCTGTTGCTAGCAGCTTCGGTCGTATGGAGGTCGGAAATTATCCAGTGAGAATAGTATTACTACCGGGATAATAAAAATTCCGGTTCATATTGGTAGTTACTTAAAGCCCCAACAATTCCAACTTTCCATTATGCAAGTAACTTGCACATTGGAAACTGACAATATCACAAAATTTTAGGTACCAAATCACGCGTCCCTTTGATTTGTCATGTCTCGATTCCACATTTTTCGCCCAGTGAAAATGAAACATTAACTTTCAATTGTGCAAGTTACTTGCACACCGGAAAGTATCCACTATATAGCTTCAGGAGAGTTTCATACTTCTTATGCGGTATAAGTATAGCGAGTATTTAGGTAAGTTTTACAATGCACTATCTTATCTGATTCTTGGAGATTAGTTACTAGGTTACTACTAACTCACATATAGTCAAAACTGTAAATAGCAGTTTCGTTCATCATAAAATACCAAGTATTCCACTTCCGTGATAGAAATCCGCAAGCAATAGGAAATGATAGCTGATATTCGTCACTCTTTTAAACGTAAAATAGATTTATGTGACGCATGAATTTAATCTAGCAATAAATTCTAAATAAACTATTAGTGCCTATTAAATTGTCACTTCCTAATCTTGGATTAGGTTGAAGAAAAACATAGAATTTAGTTCCACCTAACGTAGCTTTTATCAATTGAGGAGGTGTGGAACAAAAGGTGTCATTTACAGTTTTTAACTTTTTGAGTAAATTGAGAAAATAAATATTCAAGTTGATCTAAGCAATTTTTATTAACTTTTTATGTGTCAATTATTGTATACAATTTAATGTATTATAAGGTTATCATAAATTTGGAAAAAAAATATAAACTACATATCAAATGACACCCTTTGATGCAATAGCTTGTAAATGTCACTATTTGATTCAATAATTTTGTAAAATGTCACCATTTGAAACTCACTGTCTAAAAAATGTTAGCTTATGAAACATTCAGTATGAAAATAAAAATAGATTCACACAAAATATTTTTATTTCTTATACATGTAATTCTCCACAATCAGGTTCCAACCAATCACAAAGATTTTCATTATCTTCATTGTCATTTTCACCGACATTACTTTCATACAAAATATCACAATACCATTTTAATGAAGGCTCATTTTCCAGTCTTCTCCAAACTGCTTTTTTAATAAACCTTCAACATCCTTCTTTTTAGCACCTTTGATAAAGTGTCCCAATTCTTTCTCAGTACACTACCGGACATAAATGCTGTTCAATTTTTTGAAGGTTGCGATTTTCCTTTACCCTCTTATACAAAATCACACAGCATTCTCCGGTACTGTACCCGGTTTGAACCGACTAAAGACTCTTCAAACGTATTTCTTAAGAATATGTCACTTTTTGAATTCAAGTCACTGTGATTGAATAAAAATGTAACTTTTTGTTCCGGAAGCAGCAGTTCAGATCGATTTTTCTATGAAACTAGTCATTTTTTTAACAAAATTTTGGGAGTTACAGATAGAATTTAACATTTTGAGCTAATTAAAAAAAACCTAATTGAGCAAAATACGTAAATGACACCTTTTGTTCCACACCTCCTCAATTGTGAAATCATTGAACAGGCCATGTTGCTAAGGCCCTGTGTGGCATTTCGCCTGCTGCACGGTTACAACGCATTTTGATGCTTATTTCTATGAAAATAAAAGCATTTTTAGTTTAATTGGAAAAGATATCTTATTTTAAGATTATGTTGATCCGTAGGATTAGAGAAAGACTCGTGAAAAAACAATTTCACTAGTACGTAAGTACCTACTACTTACATACTTTCTTTCAAGGATTTTTAGTTGTTATTTAAGTGATCGATGTTTGGCTAGACAAGGTCAAGAATTTGACATCAATATAAAGCTTGCTGTTGAGATGTTGGAACTATCTTAGATAGCTATTACCTACGCGCCACAAATCCAGAGTAGAACCAAAACCAAATTACGAATGAATCGCGCGACGAAGGTGCACTTCTAAATTGCCAAACAGAGGGTGCATACGGGGTCAAATAGTAATAGTAATAATATATTTATTTGCATAAAACACGGTATAGGTACAAAGATGGTAAAACTAAAGCTTAGAACAAAACATGTTTTGCCAATATAATAATCGGCATGCTAATTTTTAGTAGGGTGAAATATCCCTTTGAACGCCCTTGAACATGAAAGGGGAAATATACAAGGTTACGGTCGCGAAAAGGGGAACGTGATACAACATTATTGTCGAATGTGTTTAAAGTTACTAACATCATCTGCCTAGCCTTTCCTCAACATTTTTTCGGTTTCCAGTCTAACCTGATACAGCTGAATATCATGCTTTTTAGGTGTAGCGACTGCCTAGTGTTAAGACTGGTTGTCAGACTTTGGACTTCAGACGATCCGTAACAACTGTGAAAGAATCACGAATGTCAGCTGGGACCAACGGCTTAATAAGCCTTGCCAAGGCATGGAGGGGTCTACCGTCTGCAAAGATAGTCACCGACCGTGGCAAGCTTAGCTTAACCTGCACCCTAATTGCGAAACGCACAATTTATCAGAATCTGAATGGGATTGAATATTATTTCTAAGCCATTGCGTCATTTGTTCGAATAAATTGTCGGCTCAGCAACGTAAAGAACGCAATGAATGTTGTTTAACTATCAATTTGAAACCAATTCCTACCGATAAAAAGTTACGCAATTACCCTTCTGTGCGGCTGTTGATACTTAGCCACAAGCCCCTCTCGCGGCGTTACTAGTGCCTAAAACTTTGACGGACCTCATCATTCTTCAGCCTTTATCCTATTTTGTTTTGGATCGGCGCTACTTGTTTTTTTCGTCCATACATCTCTATTAGACATCGCCCCTTATCTAACTATATCACCATTCACACAGTCCATCCATCGTTTCTTTGGTTTTTGGTTACTCTTATAGCCATTTTCATACTCAAAACTTTCCTCACAACATTTTCCTTGTTACTCCGTATCACATGCCCATACCATGACAACCAACACACTTTGGGTATCACTTTCAGACTTCCTCTACTCATCTTCCTCTTCTTTTACTGATTTCTCATTCTATACTTTCGTGTAACACCACATATTCCTCTTAAAATTCTCATCTCAGCTGCATGCAATTGCCTTTCATTCATCCCTTTTGTGGCCCAACATTCTGACTCATGCAGGACAGCTGGGTCTAGCCATTAGTTTATATATCTTCACTTTCCTCTTAAGGGAATCGCAAAGATTGTTCCCGTGACCTGCCGCTATTTCATCATTCCAATGTTAATTCTGTGACCTAGTAATATCTTGTTCCATGCCCATATGAATTGCATACTCAGGCTTAAAACGACTGATTATCTTATACGACATATCCGCTGCTTTCATTACACATATTTGTTATTTTTAAACAAAACAATACCGATTGTCTTCAAACAATAATCAAAGGATTAGCTACACTTCTTGAATCACAGAATAACCTCGAAGTGTGGGGCAACGTTCGCGATAACGTTAAGGTGTGGGTCTTTGTTAGGTATTTATTTACCTGAATATACAGAAAACGTTGTTGTAACGGTAACTAAACTTACGGGTGTTTTGCAATGACTTTGATAAAGCCATGACTACACAACACGGTGGATTTGGCTCTGATTTTCGACCTGGAATCTCGATGATAAATATGTTTGGAACCCAGAACTGCTCCTTTCTTTGAATAGTCCCAAAAAAAAACTAATATTTGACATATTAGGTTTTTTAGGCAAACAAATTATACAAATAGTTTTAATAGCTACTACTATTTTACTGACTTATGTCAGAAGACATTTATTTCGTAACGAAATAAGTACTTATATCGTTTTGAAATTGTTACTTATTTATGATACATTCTGTATTATAATCAGATTTATATTAAAAGATGTATCGTCAGCTTATGTTTTGTAAAAACGGCCAAACGGATTTGAATGAAATTTGGTAAACAGATCCTTTATTACCTGATTAACACCTGTGTATAAAAATATCCTGTAATATTTTTATCCTGTAGTACGGTCTCGTGAGATAATTTCCGACCTCAACGCGGATAGGGTCACTGGTAAAAGCTAGTGAAATAAAATAAAACGATAGTTTCATGTTAACAACTAACCACTCTTGCCGATCTATTCTAAAAAAACTTCACCGTGGAAACTAAGGTGAAGTGAGTTAGCTGTCAATCCCTAGCATCAAATGGTATCACAGCTCACTTCACTTTAATCATCACGTTGATGTTTCTACAAAATAGACCGGCTACGGCTGTTCTTATATCTAACGTGTTTTGCCAATACCAGATGATTTGTGCAAAAAAAACTCTTTTCATTAAAATGATTCATTTCTTCTACGCACTGTCTTTTATCTTCTACTTTTGTGTTGTGATTGCATCCATGACATAAGCCATATTATTAAAGGCACCGGTCCCACCGCCAACGACTAGAGACAGGCGAGTACAGTTAGCAGCTACAAATCACTTGGATATCAACGACCAACGAGTGTGTATTTCAAATAGTTTTGTCATTGAACTATGAGTAAATGCGACGAGAAGAATTACTGCCCAAGTGCCCAGTCATTTCCTGGTATTCGTTTTACCAAACAAGTGTCTTTCCCGCCAAGCGAGCGTCGCCAAGAGAGTATTTTCATTGATCGCTTTTGACGTTGCGACAAACGATTGTGGATAGAGCCCTCGCTGGCAGTGTGATCTGTCACCTAACACCTAATAATATTTATATATCTTTTACTGACACGGGTGACCTACATCTGTTATACCTACGTTTCTTTAGCAAGAAACTAGTTAATGGTTTCTCAACTGGTCGGCGGTGGGACAGGTTCCTTAACCGAAATTAATTCCTTGTATCTGACTGTACTGATCTCCTACACATCTACTACACTACTCTCCACTAACTATCTGCTATTACATTCCAGAATCATAGTCATGACTACCGAGGAGTGCCGACCGTTGAATACGAGGACGACCGAGCGGAAAAGCCCTGGCAACGGGTTAACACTCATACATTACTAAATCATCCTTTTTACTTCACTTTTCATTTAAACACAACTTGTTGATTCTATCTACTTCACTTTGCACAACTAGTTTGTTTAGTTGATTTCATTTTACACAAAGTTTTCAATTTACTTCATTTTGCACTTTCGTTTAATTTACTTCACTTTTCATTCTTTTCACGCAATTAGTTCAGTCAACCGACTTCATTTTGCAAAAGTCTCATTTTATTTACCTCACTTTGTACCACTAGTTGGTTCATTTTTACTTCACTTTGCACAAATGCACAAAGTACCACTAGTTGGTTAAGTTTACTTCACCTTGCGTTGATTCATTTCACTTTGCACAAATGCAAAGCTATTTCACTCATTGCAAGTTATTTGTGAATAGAACCTTTGTTTCTTTTATTCAGTCACGCTGACATTTTTCCATTTAATCACAAAGCATTTAATAACAATACTAAATGTTGTTTTCTCACTGACATGTTCATACAAGAATTTCTCATACAAATCATTATTTGAATGGTATTTTGGTATGTATTAATTCAGCATCAACTTTCTTCATTTAATACCTTCCAGCTTGTTTGAACTATTTTCATTCATAAAATAATTCTATTCACAAACAATAAGATAAAATTAAGTAGTGTCTTACGGTTTCCTGCGAATTATCTTTTTTTGTCTTTAATGCTAAGACGAAGTAAGCTTTTAAGACTAATTAATAGGTAATCTACAATCGTTTGTGTTGACATTATACGACTTTAGATTATTTTCAAAGTAATGGATTTATTCATGTTACCAAGGGAGTATTATTTTGTATATATTATGGATTTTAATTTATGTATTATTATAGGTTTTCAAAGGACTGAGAAAGAATGGCAGTCATGTAAATGACCCTGTCAGATCTGTAAGTTAAAGATAAAATTAAAGGGTGCTTTTTTGGGAATTGTGACGTCTTGTTAAAATTAGATAAGTGTTTGGGATATGGGTTAATATTTCGATCAAAAGATGTACATTTTAATCAATTAAAATGTGGGTCCTAGCTTTGATACAAATAAGAAGTAAAAATACGTTGGAATGAAATGTCTTTCCATTTTGCAAGTAATTTGCAGTCTCGCTGGTCCCGTATTCGTAGCGCCACTACTAAGCATGTGGTCCCGGGTTCGATTCCTGGATCGGTGAAAGTGTTATTAGGTTATTCAACTAGGAATTTCTCAGTAGCAGCCCGGAGTCTAGATTTGTGAAAGTTTGAAGGCTCGCCCCCTAATACATGCGAAATGTGGGTGAAACTGTTATACAGTAAATAAGTACTCCTCTGCCTAACCTTTCGAGGTTTCAGGCGCTATGTATGTTATGTATTGTTGCAATAAAGTGCAACGTCAAACCTATGTTTGACTATCTTTAAGGGCACGTTAACTTGCATGCAAGCAAATTTTCAACTACGCAAGTATCCTTTCTTGCCACTTGCAGCTTGAATACTCTTTACTTGCAGGATGGAAAGTTTAAATTTTAAAGAAGAAAAAATGTCTAGAACTTGCAACATTTTTCCAACAAAAGAACTGAAGAATTTAATTTGTAGGTATTTTTTGAAAGCAGATTAAGAAAGTAGGTGACCTAATTGATTTATCACCGAATCCACTATTAGTTACCTACAATCTTATTTATCATCAAACTGACGGATAAAATCACGACATTGAACAATGCGGCGATAAAAAGTAGATTTTGTTACATAATTAAACTATAAGTAGGTATATGCAATGTCCACAATACGAGTATAAATAAAATAAATAATAGTTTAAAAAAACTAAAAAACACGCTTCCATTGAAAACCAAACTAAAAAGTACAAAATAATGGAAAAAAAGCGTGGGGTGCTTTTTAAGGTATTTTTAGGGTTCCGCACCTCAAAAGGAAAAAGCGGAACCCTTATAGGATCACTTTGTTGTCCGTCCGTCCGTCCGTCCGTATGTCAAGACCCTTTTTCTCAGGAACGCGTGGAGGTATCAAGCTGAAATTTATACCAAATACTCAAATCTACTGTCCCTTGAAGATGTGAAAAAATCAAACTTCTAAGCTAACGCAATCAAAAGATATCGCCGTTTATGCCGCAAATTTCCGCAAATTTTCGAAACTCGCAAGGGAATCAAAACCTAAAAGGTACTTCCAGTCGATCTAGAATTTTGAAATTTGGTACAAAGCAACGTCTTATAGCACAGATAAAGGAAAAATTGCGAAAACCATAAATTTTTAGTTACATCATATAATAAAAATATTTTTAATAATTTTAAAGGTACTACAACGTTTTTACGGAACCCTCGGTGCGCGAGTCCGACTCGCCCGTGGCCGGTTTTTTTTTTTGATATCAGGCACCCTACGCTTTTTTTCCATTATTTTGTACTTTTTAGTTTGGTTTTCAATAGAAGCGTGTTTTTTAGTTTTTTTAAACTATTATTTATTTTCTATTTTTTTTTGGGTTTTTCGAATTTTGAGACGTATGTTAGCGTAGTTTGTGACGTATGTCAGCGTAGTTTTCGAAGACGGTTTTTTTTTGCTGTCCTGGTAACCCTGGCAAGGATAATGGCACAAATTAGTTTGTGACGTATGTCAGCGTAGTTTTTGAAGACAGTTTTTTTGCTGTCCTGGTAACCCTGGCAAGGATAATGACACAAATTTATGAAATTATTGCATTGTCATCGGTCCTTGACAGGTGTGCAAACTTAGAATGAAATCTGGTCTTATAAAGTGGGTCAAAATCGCGCTACAAGGAGTCGGTTACAAACAAACATACTAACATACAAACATACTAACATACAAACATACAAGTGAAGCTAATATAAAGCGTGTAAATACTGGCAATACTAGCTCATAGGAGTAAAATTTAAAGTATGTTTTTTTTATTTAAAAATAAATCAATATTTTAGGGATAAGCTGACCTCTCACTAAACGGAAATCCCATACAATGTGAGATCAGATTATACTGGAAATGCATAGCTTAATGTGTAGTGCGTAAACGGACGAATAAAATCGTGGCAGGGAATCGCGCACTTGAATTTCAGCCCTCAGGGTTGCAACCGAGCATTGACAATTCAACAGAGTGCAGCGCGAGTGAGTTTGAGCGCGTTGAACAGTGTTCGATTTTCAAACGAAATTAAAGATTGAATTATAGATTCAGTATGTAAAAGAATCCCGCCGTGGTTTTATTATTATCTAACTAGAAGGGACTAAACTACTGGATAATAAGTAAGTATTATATATATATAATATAATATCTTAGGACAACCAACACAACGTTATCTGATCCCAAACTAGGCAGAGCCTGTACTATGGTAACCAGACAACTGATAAAGTTACTTATATATTTTTAAATACATACATATTATAGATAAATTACACCAAGGCACTGAACAAATGATTGTGCTTATTATTAAATAAGTAGGATTTTTTTTTTTGGGTGGGAAATCATCAATTGACCTCTCCCGCTCTAAGGTGGAGCGGAAGGGCATGTCAGACTTTTAATGAGTAAAACCCACCCGTGTTCCTTCAGTTGCCCATATGCCAGGGCCACGGTATCTCTTTCGAAAAAATCTCGCGACCCTGGCAGTAATAAGTAGGCATTACATTTTAATTTTGTATGCAGACTGAGAAGTACGTAAAATTAATACGAAGTTAAAATTGTTGTCGTTTCGTCGTCTCCACACTGTCTCACCTACATAGGTTTTGAATTACTCATTATCTATTTGTATTCTAATTAACTTATCAAATAGAGTTGCTAAATAGTATTCAATTAATTCAGCATACAAAGTCTAAGTTTCTTTAAGCCTTAGGGCAAAGATCGACTAACAAAAAGACAATCTTGACAGTGAATTTAGTTTCTATTTCAAATATCAAACGTTGAAATAACTCGAGACTCGGTTGAGTATTTCGCTAAATCTTATGGTTTCAGAGTTTAGGCATCCACGCACTCTGTAAAAATTCATCCTGTATAATATAAAGAACGAATATTTAGCTTACCATGTATACATAGGCCCTAGTGTGACTTTCTTTGAACCATCTTGATCTAACGCATCGACCGCAATCGGCGCTCTGATTGGCCCTGATTTGGTGAAGGACCAATCGGAGCAGCAAACGCGATCGATGCGCTAGATCGAGTTGTTTAAAAAAAACTCACATTAGGGACACTGAAGTGTGTTCTAGGGGAGTGTATTTTCAAGGGGGCCAATTTTTTTTTTTTTTTTGGTTGTGAAATCATCAAATAACTTCTCCCGCTATGGGCGGAGCGGGAGGGCCAGTCAGACTTTTACTGACTAAAACCCACCCGTATTCCTTCAGTTCCCCATATGCCAGGGCCACGGTATCTCGTTTGAACAATCTCGTGACCCTGGCACAGGGGAGTGCCCCTTGAAAATACAACACGTATACTATTACACGGTGAACTTTGAGTTTGAAATGATATTTAACCGGTTAATTTTATATTTACGTTCATAAAATTTTGTGTTCTTTTTGCTTATGTTAGGTAGGATTTTGATCGCCCATTTCTAACAATTTCAAACTAATATTTACTAACTATCAAATTACTAACGTTGGTATTCATTAATCTTAGATATTAAAATCCTTTTAGAAAACAATTACTATACTTAGTTCTTTATTTTACTACATGACATTTGTATTATAAAATAATAGTTCTTCTTTTGCATGTGTATTTTGTTAAATGTTGTGTACGTTTTGTGATTTTCGTGTGAAAAGCGATGTTTTGGGAATACCTATTTAATTGTTACTGTCCAAGAAAATCTTGAACAACCTTCTCTAGTTATACGTGTAAATCTTTATCTATTTACACGTGTAACTATCTATGTAAGTATATCGAAGTTTGAGCAACTTGTTTCGTAATGTAAATCCGGCTTTATGGCTTGGCTTCACGCTCCATGTTACTTTCTTGCACAAAGGAGATCAACCATTTTGGGCCCAAAATCCAAAATATGCCAATGAAAAAAGTGTGTTACTCTAGTCGGAGAAGTCCTCCTTATCATTTCTACCCAAAGGAGGGTAATGTTTTAATTTACTTTTGCGCCGAATCTATACGACCAAATCATCGGCTGTTTTTTTTTAAGTTTTAAAATGTAGTTTTATACATTTTAATCTATATATATAAAATTCAAAGTCCTGAGTGACTGACTGACTGACTGATATATCAACGCACAGCTTAAACCGCTGGTCCTAGAGACACGAAATTTGGAGGGTGTGTTCTTTGTGAGGAGTAGGTATACACTAAGAAAGGGTTTTTAGAAATTCTATTCCTAAGAGGGTGAAATGGGGGGTTGAAATGGTGAATTTTTCGACATCCACGCGGGCGAAGCCGTGGGCAGAAGCTAGTCTACAATATAATAAAGCTGAAGAGTTGGTTCGATTGAACGCACCAATCTCAAAAACGACACAAAAATTGTTTATCTATTCGAACCACGAATAGATAAACAATTTTTGTGTTGGATAGCTCATTTATCGAGAAAGGCTATAAAAATTCACGCTAGAACCTTTAGGAGCCGACCAAAAAGAAAAAGGTCACGAATACGAAGTACTCGCTCGACCAATCGATGCAACGGGGTGGGTCGGGGCAGTAAGAAATTTGACTCGTACGAAGTCGCGGGCAGAAGCTAGTAGAATATAAAACTACTGCGTCACTTTGGATTTTGGGCCCAACTTTGAATAATACGTGGTTGGTCTCCTTTCATTTTGCATTGTCATCATCATTTTAGCCGAAAAACGTCCACTGCCTCTGTCAAGGGGGTTTAACATAACCATAACGCTGGGCAGGCGGGTTGGCGATCGCAGTATGGTGGTAAAATGCATAGAGAAAGCTGCTGCCCATTATCTAGTAAGTCCCTTAGTCGCCTTTGATGACAACCACGGGAAGAATGGGATGGGGGACTTCTTTACGTCCGGCCCCACACGAAACGAATAATTTTGCTTAGACAAGCATAAAAACGGCAAAACAGTATACCGTGCAAACTTTTTGCCATGTTGTTTACGCATGCATGTCGCCTTCAGCCTGGCTTGTATCAAACCACATCATTCAAAAGGCTCCTCTATGTTTGCTTAGCTTTTTACATAAAACCTCGTTTCACTTAAGTCATCACCACTTTAATATTCCAGGTACCAAGCACAGTTCTAATTCTAGTACTAGGAGTCTACTTACTGTTGGGATACTTGACGCAGCTGGTTGAAGATGATATGCCTTCTATTGTAAATGAAGCAGACGTGGCTAGAGATGTAAGTATATTTTTAATTTATTGTATAGGTCGTGAATGATAGGCTTGGGAATGATGTGCTTAGACAGCGGTGCGGTTTAAAAGAAGATGTAATGACGTTGACGTCTTGTTGAGAGGTTGTATGAAGGACGGCTAACAAGGCAGATGTGACTGAACACGTCGGTAGGGGACGCCCTAAGAGAACATATAGTGACCTTATTGGTGATGTTCTTCAGAAGGCTCAGGTGCGTAGTATTGGAAACCGGCGTGCGTGTATTACCAAATGAATAAACTTAAACGAGGCAAAAGGAGTGTGTAAGGATCGTCTGAAGTTGGCTTTCTGTAGTATCTGCCTACCTCCATGGGAAAAAGCATGAGTGTATGTATGTAGTAAAGATCTAGAGGGGTTTTTAAATTTATAGTAGGGGGTAGTAGAGGGGCTTGTAGCTAAGTAATAACAGCTACACGGGTTGATTGCTCAGGTTACGCTGCGCTTGCCGCCGTTGGCTCGTGGATGGGTGATCATCTTAACATACGGCAAATAATTGAATTTAATGTTTTGTGTTTCATAACATCATCATTAGGAGCAGTGGTGGCCCAGTGGTAACGGCTGCGACTTACGTCTAAGTGGGTCGTGAGTTCGAACCGAAGCAGGCGCATTACTTTGTGTAAATTATTTCATCACCACTGCTCTCAAAACGGTGAAGGAAAACATCGTGAGGAAACCGGCATGTCTTAGAACCAAAAATTCGAAGACATGTGACATCTACCAACCCGCACAGGGCCCGCGTGGTGGATTATGGCCCACTCCCTCTCACCGAGGGGAGGCCTGTGTCCCAGCAGTGGGAACATTTATAGGCTGCTTATGATGTGTTTCATAATGTTACTTACATATTGTTGTATAGAATTAAGTTCTTCTAACTTAACACACAACTGTGCTGTTGGACAGTTTGTTGCGTCCCTTCTTCCCAGGTAAAGCACGAAGTGATAGAGGGAGGGTGTATTGGGGGACTTCTTATGTAATTTTGACGTTGAACAAGTGCTGACTCTCAGCCTAGTTTCAATGAATGACTTTGGTTTTGCTGCCAAGACCCCGCCGTGCCTTGGAAAGCACGTTAAGTTGTTGGAGCAATTCTCAACGTCAAAAACACAACAAATATAAAAAGAATAAACACAGAAAATCTCAATAAAAACAACAAAATAGGCCTGGAAGTGAGAAGGAATTAAAGCAGTCCGATCGACTTTCCAACTTTTGCCTGAAATGAATTTCATTTTCTCGATTTAGCATCGTGTGGCGCCATCTACAATTCGTTTTTCGCTATCTCTGTAAGTCGTTTCTGTTTAGCTGTACAGATGTCGCTACATTTGTAACGTTTAAAAATTGCTACAGTTTATTAGTAGTATGTTAGTCGTCAAACTTAGGGTAGGACACTTATATGCAGATGCCGTGACGAATCACTCGGGGTTCTAGTTTTTTTTTTTTTTGTGGGTGGGAAATCATCGAATGACGTCTCCCGCTCTTGGGCGGAGCGGGAGGGCATGTCAGACTTACTGACTAAACCCCACCCATGTTTCCTTCAGTTGCCCATGTGCCAGGGCCACGGTGTCTCTTTCGACAAAATTTCGCGACCAGGGTTATAGTAGCAGCTGAATGAGAGTAACCAAGGATCGCGTTTATAGGCGTGATTGGACAGACCTAGACCTGGCGGCGTAACAGTTGGACTGACTTTAATTTTGGCAGTTAAACAACATGGATTGCGTTATTAGAAGAGTAGTGGCCCAGTGGTATCGGCCCCGACTTACGAGCTGTAGGTCGTGGGTTCGAACCCAGGCAGGCGCTTTACTTTGTGTAAATAATTTCATCACCACTGCTCTCAAAACGGCGAAGGAAAACATCGTGAGGAAATCGGCATGTCCTAGAATCCAAAATTCGAAGACATGTGATATCTACCAACCCGCACTGGGCCTGCGTAGTAGATAACGGCCCCCGCTCACCCAGAGAAGGCCTGTGTCCTAGCAATGGGAATATAAAAGTCCTGATATGCTGATTGCGTTATTAACGTTGTTGAGCGGACTTTTTTTTCGAACATTATGAAGCAATGAATTAACAATGTCTTCAAAATTATTGTACATTGTGTGTTACGCAATTAAGGGGCTGTAACAGACTGATGATGCTCCTTCTAAATTACTTTTATTACTTTTTAGAATGCAGACACATTCAGTGAAGAGGTAGCCCGGCGCTACCTGGATCGTATCATCGGTACTGAGCCGCGTGTGTCCGGCACTAAGTACCATCTGGAGCAGACACGTGACCTGAAGGCCATGCTGGATGAAATAGCGGTCCAAGCAAATCAAGTGGTTAGGACTGATTGGCAGATCGCTTCTGGTGAGTTTTTAAGTTTTGCGACTACAGACTCAATGTTGTCATGATAAAGTTCACATTCTATTGCAAGGTTTAAAAATCTAAGACCTTTTTGAACTGAAAAATAAATTTAGACCAGTGCATAACATTAAATTCAACGGTTAAGTTGTTGACGATGACATGTACCTACCTAATTATCAATAATTTTAATTGCTGCATAATTTTTGAGTAGCCATCCATAAATTACGTCACACGTTAAGGGGGGGGGGGGGTCGACGAAGTGTGACATGATGTGACAAGGGGGAGGGAGGGCCCCTAAATTTTGCGACGTCACATTTCAAAATTGAATATACTTATTTAAAGTACTATTAAAAAAAAATCAATGGCTAGATGTAAAATTGCAAAATATGTGACGTCACACTAGGGAGGGGGTCTCACAAATGTGACCAGCTGTGAGAAGAACAGGGGGGGGGTCAAAAATCATGAAATTTGTGTGACGTAATTTATGGATGGTCCCTCATCATCATTTCAGCCGAAAGACGTCCACTGCTGGACATAGGCCTCCCCAAAGCACCGCCACTTCGACCGGTGTTACGCTTCTCTCATCCAACGAATTCCTGCAGACTTCACCAGGTGTTCGGTCCCTCTTGTGGGGGGCTTCCGACGCGACGTCTTCCAGTATAATCAAATAGAATTCAAATAATTCTAATGATACTATATCTTTGTATGTTCCAGGTGACTACTTTCACAAATCAACGACATCGTTCTTCAACATGTACCAGAACGCGTCGAACATAGTCGCCTTGTTAGAGGGGGAGAGTGGATTCCATGCGAACGGCACTATAGGAAGCTCGATATTGGTGAACTGTCACTACGATTCTGTGCCTTTTGCTTTAGGTAAGTAAGTTCATTTTAAGTTGGTCACATTTTCAATTTGTTGTTTTATGATTTTGAGTCTTGTATAATGGAGTGCAAAGTTCATTTTAGTTCAAAACAACTTGAATTTATAATATTACTATATACAGGGTGACAGGAAAATTGACGCGCAACTTGAAGCCCAATTCTCGTAATGGAAAACGTTCAAAGTCTAGTCACGATCAAACGTCAAAACGACAATCAAATGTCAAAAATGGAGGTATTTTTGACAGATTGGGACTGATATCAGACTGTGAACGTTCTTAAAATTACGATAATTGCTTATCTGTTACCATGCATTCAGAACGTGATTCTAAATCCCCCTGCGTATAATTCTTTTTCATCATCATCATTCATCATTTCAGCCGAAAGACGTCCACTGCTGGACATAGGCCTCCCCCAAGCACCGCCACTTCGACCTATTCTGTGCTTCTCGCATCCAACGTATTCCTGCGGCCTTCACCAGGTCATCGGTCCATCTTGTGGGAGGCCTTCCAACGCTCCGTCTTCCAGTACGCGGTCGCCACTCCAGAACCTTCCGACCCCATCGGCCATCCGTTCTGCGAGCAATGTGCCCTGCCCACTGCCACTTAAGTTTGGCAATTCTTCGGGCTATATCGGTTACCTTGGTTTTCCTACGGATCTCTTCATTTCTGATTCGATCGCGTAGGGAAACTCCAAGCATAGCCCTCTCCATTGCTCTTTGGGTGACTTTGAGCCTTCTTATGAGGCCCATTGTGAGCGACCACGTCTCAGTGCCATATGTCATCACTGGCAACACACACTGGTCAAAGACTTTTGTCTTGAGACACTGCGGTATTTGGGACGAGAAGATATTGCGTAGCTTCCCGAACGCTGCCCAGCCGAGTCGGATTCGACGATTAACCTCTTTCTCGAAGTTGGATCTACCTAACTGGACAGTCTGTCCTAGGTACACGTATTCGTCCACAACTTCGAGTGTAGCGCCTCCGATCTTCATTGGAGTGGGTATCACACGAGCATTGGACATGACCTTTGTCTTGTCCATGTTCATCCTAAGACCCACTCTTTCGGAAGCTCTACTGAGGTCATCGAGCATTGTACTGAGGTCCTCCATAGTCTCAGCCATGACTACTATATCGTCGGCAAATCGAAGGTGAGTGATGTACTCGCCATTGATGTTGATGCCAGCCCCTTTCCAGTCCAGAACCTTGAAGACATCCTCCAGTGCAGCGGTGAACAGTTTCGGAGAGATTACGTCTCCCTGTCTCACCCCTCGCTGCAGAAGGATAGGTTTCGAGGCTTTGTCCTGGAGCCGGACTGACATAATGGCGTTTTCATACAAACACTTCAGCACCTCGATGTACCGATAGTCAATCTGGCACCGTTGAAGAGACTGCAGTACAGCCCAGGTCTCGATCGAATCGAAGGCTTTTTCGTAGTCCACAAACGCTAAGCAGAGAGGCAGGTTATACTCTTCGGTCTTCTGTATAACCTGCCGCAGCGTATGTATGTGGTCTACGGTGCTAAAGCCTTTACGGAATCCGGCTTGTTCGGGAGGCTGGAAGTCGTCAAACCTGCGCGCGAGACGATTCGTGATGACTCTTGAAAACAGCTTGTAGACATGGCTCAGAAGTGAGATGGGCCTATAATTCTTAAGCAGGGTATTGTCACCCTTCTTAAAGAAATGTACCACCACACCTCTGTTCCATGCCTGTGGCGTTTTGCCCTCGAGTATGACGGAATGAAACAGCTTCTGAAGGGCCTTTAGAACGGGTTTTCCGCCGGCCCTCAGGAGTTCGGCTGTAATTCCGTCATCACCCGGCGCCTTGTTGTTTTTGAGCTGCTTCAGAGCCATCCTAATCTCGTACAAGCTGACGTCCGGGATATCTTCAGTGTAGTGTCGAGTCAACCTAGCTCTCGGGTCGTTAGCTAGATTCATAACGGGGTTTCTGGTGGACGTGTATAACTGTCCGTAGAACCTCTCAATCTCCTTAAACAGCTCAGGTTTGGCGGACACGATTCTGCCATCGTCGGTCTTCAGTTTCGCAAGCTGACTCTGCCCAATAGACAGATCTCTTGCAAAGACTTTGGAGCCCTTGTTTCGCTCTATCGCGTCCTTAATACGTTCCGTATTAAAGAGGCGAAGGTCGCTTTTCAAGGACTTAGAGATCCGTCTATTGAGTTGCCGGTACTCGAGTGCAGCTTCTGAAGACTGCAGGATCATTCCGCGCCTCTGTTCCATGAGCTGTAATGTTGGATCTGAGAGTTTCTTTTTTCTATTTGTACGGCGGGTCTTGAAAAACTTAGACCCGACCGTATGGACAGTTTCCACAAACCCATCGTTATAATCGTCCACGGAGCTCCCTAGGCACTCAAAACGATTCTGGAGTTCGAGCTGAAAGCTCTCGGGGTTCTGAAGTTGGATCGGTGCTGGTCGGAGCGTTGACTTCATCAGCCGAGATCTTTCCAGCTTGATATTGATATTCAATGTGCCTCTTACCATGCGGTGATCACTCCCGGTTTTCACCGCGTTGATCACAGAGACATCATTGAATATTTGCTTCTTCGTCGACATAATGAAGTCAATCTCATTTTTAGTTGCACCGTCGGGACTCTGCCAGGTCCACTTCCTGTGCTCACGTTTTCTGAAGAAGGAATTCATCATAAAGAGGTCTTCCTTCTCCATAAAACTAGCCAGTAGGTGGCCCCGGTGGTTCCGACGTCCAACTCCAAATTGCCCCACTCTCAACTCATCATCGCTTCGCTTGCCCAGTTTCGCGTTGAAGTCCCCCATAACAACTGTGAAGTGAGTTTTGGAACCATGCATGGCTCTAGAGATATCCTCATACATGGTTTCCACCTCATCGTCGGGGTGTGTCGAGGTCGGGGCGTACACCTGTATGACCTTCAGCGAATACCTTGCGGATATTCTGAGTATAAGGAACGCCACCCTGGTCGACACACTCTCGATCTTCACAACGTTGCTCACAAGCGACTTGTGGACGATGAACCCGACACCACCTTGAGACTGCTGGTCGCCCTCCCGGAAATAGAGCAGGTTTCCGGAATTCAGGATTATCGAGTCCTCCCCCTCTCTTCGGACTTCAGATAACCCTACTATACTCCATCGTAACCTGCTCAATTCTTCCTCGAGCTCGGCGATCTTCTCGTCGGTCCGGAGTGTACGCGTGTTGAATGTTGCCAGGTCCAGTTGTCGGTGATTGTGGTAGCTGGATCTCTTCCGGGGATTCTTAGCACCCCTTGCCTCACCGTGACTTTGACCGCTACCGTAGCCAAGGGTAGGTGGGCCGCCGGGCACTAGGGGCCGTTTTTTATTCGTGCTTGTCATTATTTGGGGGGGGTTTGCCATAATCGCCACGCTTGGCAGGCGGGTTGGCGATCGCAGTATGGTACTCTACAATGCATAGAGAACGCTGCTGCCCATTCTCTAGTATGTCCCTTAGTCGCCTCTTACGACACCCACGGGAAGAAATGGGGTGATGCTATTCTTTACGTCCGGCACCTACACGGACGTCTTTACGTCCGGCACCTACACGGACATTCTTTTTAGGTTATTTAAAAATATAAATATCTATTCCATACATTTTGAACGCGTAGATATTTCATTTTTCTTCACTGTGTTTTTTAGGGTTCCGTTGCCAAATGGCAAAAAACGGAACCCTTATAGATTCGTCATGTCTGTCTGTCTGTCTGTCTGTCTGTCTGTCCGAGTATGTCGCAGCCACTTTTCTCCGAAACTATAAGAGCTGTGCTATTGAAACTTGGTAAGTAGATGTATTCAGTGAACCGCATTAAGATTTTCACACAAAAATAGAAAAAAAACAATAATATTTGGGGTTCCCCATACATAGAACTGAAACTCAAAATTTTTTTTTTCATCAAACCCTTACGTGTGGTGTATCTATGGATAGGTCTTCAAAAATGATATGGAGGTTTCTAATATCATTTTTTTTTAAAACAATAATATTTGGGGTTCCCCATACATAGAACTGAAACACAAAAAAAAAATTTCATCAAACCCTTACGTGTGGGGTATCTATGGATAGGTCTTCAAAAATGAAATTGAGGTTTCTAATATATTTTTTTTCTAAACTGAATAGTTTGCGCGAGAGACACTTCCAAAGTGGTAAAATGTGTGTCCCCCCCCCCGTAACTTCTAAAATAAGGGAATGATAAAACTAAAAAAAATATATGATGTACATTACCATGAAAACTACCAACGAAAATTGGTTTGAACGAGATCTAGTTAGTAGTTTTTTTTTAATACGTCATAAATCGTAAACCACAATTTACCTTTCATTCAGTCAACACAAATATAAAAATTAAAAAAAAAAAAACATTTCATTTCATAAACGATGATGACGAATGATGATGATGATGACCTGCAGGTTTGTACGGAACCCTCGGTGCGCGAGTCCGACTCGCACTTGGCCGGTTTTTTTAAACCGGTGATAATTTTCTACGCTGCCTTTCCACTCTTTTTTTGTGGGTGGAAAATCATCAAATGACGTCTCCCGCTCTCTGGAGCGAAAGGGCGGGTCAGACTTTTAGTGGCTTTAAACCCACCCGTGTTCCTTCAGTTGTCTGTGACAGAGCCACGGTAACTCTTTCGAACAGATCTCGCGACCCTGGCAGGGCAGATGCCGTTTCAGCCTATATTTAATCATTGAAAATGAAATTAACAAAATTATTGTTATTTCTTATTCCTCAGGAGCCTCAGACAACGCAGCATTCTGTGCAATAATGGCGGAAGCGTTAACAAAACTATCTCGAAGCAAACAGAAGTTGAAACGAAACATTGTGTTCCTCTTCAACGGAGCTGAGGAGAATGGCTTACAGGTAAAGATAAACAATAATTATTGATGCTGTTCCGTAGAGTAAAGAAGCTTCTCTTTACGTCCGGCATCATTTCTTTCCGTGGGTATCATAAAAGGCGACTCAGGAACTTACTGAAGAATGGGCAGCAGCGTTCTCTATGCATTTTACCACCGTACTGCGATCGCCAACACGTATGCCAAGCGTGGAGATTATGCCCCCCCCTCCCAAATTGAGGGAGGCCTATGTCTAGCCGTTGATGTCTTCTGGCTGAAATACTGCTGATGCTGATAATGTTGAATCTAGTCAGTAGTGTTTTACCTGCCGATGCGTGCAAAATAAGTCTTTTAAGTCGCTTACCTTGAAATTGGTTGTCATGGTGAGGGCATGTGATACGAAGGAATGAGAAAAATGTTGTAAGGAAAGTTTGGAGTAGGAATGTCGATGGCTATAAGAGTAGAGGAAGACCAAAGAAGCCATGGATGGACAGTGTGAATTATGATCTGGATAGAAATGGGGTGACTGCTGAGATGACGACTAATAGAGAGGTGTGAAAAAATCTCGTTAAAATGGAAAATCACATATTTAGTACTCCGTAGTTATACGTTTACGCTTTTATGAGTACTAGATAAAAGTTTATTGCTCACTACTAATATAATAAAACGTGAATGTAATAAAATAGTTATCATTTGATATCCGGGTTGTAGGAGGCATTCATAATTCCTACCACCATTTATTGCGACTTGGTAATTGGAAATCTTGTTCTTGAAAATTTTGTTGATCGAAAAGATTGTGATTACCCAAATCATAATCTTTTTCGATCAACAATAGTGGCACTATATTATGGATTAGCAACAAAACACATCGCTGAAGTGGCGGCAATTGCATACAGCTTGTTTATAAACTTGAACACTGAAACATAAAGCTTATTATCGTTTGCATTATACAATATTAGTACTTAGATTGAAAAAGAAACGTATTTTCAAAATAAGAAAAATTATTTACTGAGAAATAAACCATAATTTCTAAGCAACAATGTTGATAAACTATGTTGCAAAATAAAACCACAACTTTTTGGGGTCTTATTTTTCCGGCCGTTTCGACGCGCTCTGCGGAAACCTAGTACGTTAATTTTTTTTATCTTATGAATTATCATCTTAAATTATTTCGAGTCAACACTAGAATTCAAAGAACATTCGTTGTTTGCAGGCAAGTCATGCGTTCCTACAACACCCTTGGGCGATGGGCGCGTCAGTCGTCATTAACTTAGATGCCGCGGGGATGAACGGAAAACCTACCATATTTCAGGTAAGTAATTAAATAGCTATACGAGAAGACTTTTTAGCACTTTCCAAATTTTCACAGGGTGTCCTTTGCATATGAACAACTTTCATTATGGGGCAACGCAAAAATCAAGAAAAATAAATTCTGCTCTTTCAAGTAGGTTTTGATTACTTTTGTTCACGGTGAAAATTTGGAAAGTGATCAAAATGTCTTCCCATATCTACCCCCAAGCAGGAAAATATTACTTACTAAGTGTTTTAGATAATAATATTGTCTTTGTAATTAATTTTGCGTGCCATGTCTTATGATATTTTTGATGTCAATCAAAGACACAACTGACTGTGAATGTGAGTACCATGCAGGCTAGATTGAATACATGATTTTATAACGATGTAGCGGTTTTGAATAGTTTCTACTTGGCCTACGCAAATGTCATGCAGATCTGGTAGCGTCTTGTGACGGGTCGTTGAGCTGCTTCAAATAGGGTTGAGCTACACGATGACGGATGCATGCTTGCTGTCTTGTTTGTCTGTCTGTCTGTAAGCTACAATGGCTTTGTCTTCTAAAGACTTCCCCAGACATAGCCTTGCTTTGTTAGTTAAAATCCAAAAAATATAATGTTTGGACTTTAAACGAGACTATGACCCCTGATCTGGTTTGGAAATTCCTTCTTAGGGATTAGTCAACTAAGAAATACCGGCGGCATCAAATAAAAAAAAAAATACTGACCAATTACATAGTGTAAAACTATCTTTAAAGATCTACTTACATAAATAAATATTTCATTTCGTCCCATTTTTTATAGGTGGAGAATTATGAGCGCTCTGGGTGGAGCGGAAGGGCGTATCAGACTTTTACTGACTAAAACCCACCCGTGTTCCTTCAGTTGCCTATTCCAGGGCCACAGTAACTCTTTCGAACAATTTGCGACCCTGTCTAGCATCGATACCAGCGGACCCCTTCAATTCATTCCGTCCCTAAGTCTCATTTATTTTAGACAGCTATGCAAACGAAATGCAGCAATGAGGCAAAGACTCTTTTTGAAGTCCGTTTTCTTACTAGCAGAGGTGCGAGTCTGTTAAAAAAGGGCTAAGCAACACATGACATAATTTTTATTGTTTTTGGTTATGTTACAATGATAGCATTACACCATTTTCCAGGTGACAGACCCACGAGTATTGAACGCGTACCATCACTCAGCACGGTCTCCAAACGCACAAGGCCTGGCAGAGTTCCTGTTCTCTTCAGGAATCATACCTTCAGACACCGACTTCCGGATATGGCGCGATTTCGGGAATATGAATGGTGAGATATTGAGGCATTCTATTTAATTTTAGTAGTAGATCTATATAAGAGAAAGCGAGGGGCGTGTGAATAATTGATAACAGCCCACAGACAGATCCATGGTGAAGCTAAACTTGCTGCAGTTTTTCTGTAGAGGGATGACCATCTACATACCAAGACCCCTTCAATGCCCTCCATGCCTTGGAAAGCATGTTATTCCGTTGTACCCAGTTGTTTTTTATGTGTATTCGACAATCGGTCTTACTAAGGGGTGTCGTGTTACCCAGTTACTGGACTTCGTAAGTCAGATAGTCTGTCGTATCCGGTTAGATTGGAAGCCAACCGAACATAGTTGTTAAGGCTAGGTAGATTGGTTACGATATAAAATTACCGAAAGGATTTTCAAACAGTTTTCACTAATGAAAAATTTTGGGGAAGGGAATCATGCCGACTAGGAGCTTTACTGGCGTTTGCCACGAAAACCAATAGAGTTATATGAAAACAATGTATTACGGAATTAATACATTATTTACCTGGATTAACACAGGGTACTTTTAATCCCGGTACTACGTTTCCGTGGAATATTTTCCGGCACCCGCGCGGGCGTAGCCGTGAGCAAAACTTAGTATGAAATAAATAATTATTATTCTTTATAGGAGGGGCTTGCGGCTAAGTACTAACAACTGTACGGGTTGCTTGATTAGGTTAAGCTACGCTTGTTGCGGCTGATCCGTGGATGGGTAACCATCTTTACATACCAAGACCCCTCCGTGCCTCAGAAAGCACGTTAAGCTGTTGGTTGTGGATTTTTGATAGCGTCACGGGTCATCAAAGGTTAATAACCAGTCGTACCAAGAGATACCGTATTACCCAGTTACTGGGTTGTGGATATCAATTAGGCAGTTACTTCATGTAAAATGATGATAAAAAGAATATTATTCTTCATAGGTGTAGACATAGCGTTTGTGAAATGGGCGCACGTGTACCACACACGTAACGACAGGCCGGAGCTGCTGCTGCGCGGCGTGCTGCAGGCCGCCGGCGATATGTTGCTGGCGCTGATAGCCGCCACCGCCAATGTGGACGAGTTGGATGAGAAGGTAAATACATCACGTTATACTTAACTTTTTTTGTGGGTGGTAAATCGTCAAATAACGTCTCCCGCTCTGGGCGGAGGGTGTGTCAGACTTTTACTGACTAACACCGACCCGTGTTACTTCAGTTGCTTGTGCCAGGGTAATTCTTTTGAAAAAATCTCCCGACCCTGGCAGTAGTCAATAGTGATTGCGCCATACTATTATTGATCTCTTCACTGTTGTAGAAAATATAACTCACTAGGTTTTACCAGTGGCTCCGCCCGCTCATTACTGCTCCGCTTTTCTTGGTTCTACCGTGATGTTATATAGCCTATGTTAGTCGCAGATAATGTAGCTTTCTAATGGTGAAAGAATTTTTAAAATCGGTCCAGTAGTTTTTGAGTTTATCCATTACAAACAAACAAACACAAATACAAATTTTTCCTCTTTATAATATTAGTGTAGACTAGCTTCTGCCCGTGACTTCGTCCGCCTCAAATTGCTCCCCTAACCCTTTCCGTCGCATCGAATTGCCTGCCAGTTTTTGACAATTTTTCGTTGCTGCTCCGTTCGTTTTGATCATATCGTGATGTGCCTTTCTCCCCAACACAAAAATATTTTTGCAATTCGGACCAGTAGTTCCTGAGATTAGCGCGTTCAACCAAACAAAGAAACAAACAAACTCTTCAGCTTTATAATATTAGTATAGATGTAAAGAAAGATATACATTTTCATATTGTCCACAGATCGAGCCCACAGCGGCAGTGTACTACGATTACCTGAACTTGTTTTTAGTAACGTATTCGTTCGCCGTGTCATACATTATAGATGTGTTCATCGGACTGCTGGGACTGGCCAGCGTTGCTTACTACGTGTGGCTGGTGGGGGCTAGTGAGTATAATTGTATTTTATTTTAATTTATAATAAGTTGTCCATACTGTTACTTAGATCGTAAAGTCTAGAAACATCACACTAACTCCATCTCAGAAAGAGGCAGTGTTACGTAGATCGAAAAGTCTAGAAACGTCAAGCTAATTCCATCTAAGGATGGGGCAGTGTTCGAAACGACTAGAAACAACACGCTAACGCCATCTGTTATCAAGCAACAAGTACCATCAACAATTGTACGTAGACGCTACCGCCATCTATTGTCGAATAGCGGGGTTAAACAGTAAACAGTTGTTTGTGGAAGTTATTGGAAGCTTCTACGCTATCTAAGGATGGGGCAGTGTTCGAAACGACTAGAAACAACACGCTAACGCCATCTGTTATCAAGCAACAAGTACCATCAACAATTGTACGTAGACGCTACCGCCATCTATTGTCGAATAGCGGGGTTAAACAGTAAACAGTTGTTTGTGGAAGTTATTGGAAGCTTCTACGCTATTTGTGAAATGTGGCAAAGTGTTGAATGTTCACGAATGTTTTGCTCGGGATATAAATAGCGGATTGTCGAGCTGACGGGCAGTTTGATTTCGGAAGCGATCGAATACGAATCAACCTATACACTTATACAGTACCAGCGAAACAAGTGATTCTGTTTGTGTTTATTTAATTAAACAGTTTTTGTGTGTTTCGATAATTTTGGCTTAAATTAATTTATCCCGAACCCCAGCTCGTAACAATACTAATATTTTAAATACAGCAAAATGCTATACTAACTACACTTCCCACTATTGCGAAAGTTAGGCGTGACAAGGATAGAGAGTTCATCTAAACACTTGAGGCGGGTAAAGACTGTATTTTCGCCTATTTCATGTTATGGTTCCAAGCGCGACTGTTGAGCGCGGAGTCCTTGGTTTGTTTCTCTCAGCAACAGCAAAGAGCTAATAACGTTATATTGAGAAATTCTCAGTTACAGTCCTGAGTATAGATTTGTACCCTGTTTGAGGCAAAATCTGGCCCTTTTTTTAGATGGGAAATCATCAAATGTCGTCTCCCGCTCTTGGCCGGAGCGGGAAGGCGTGTCTGACTTCCACTGACTAAAACCCACCCGTGTTCCTTCAGTTGCCCATGTGCCAGGGTCACGGTATCTCTTTCGAACAATTTCGCGACCCTGGCAGAAATCTGGCCCCTGATAATGCTTTTCAATATGTGGATGTACTTTATAATGGTTGGTGACAATACTCTCGCCCTCTATTACAAGGTACTTAAACATAACTGACCAAATAGGGGTGTACTATAGGTACACCTCTGCCCAACCTTTAGTTAGAGGTTATGTTATGTTTTCCTTCTAAAAGCATACGAATTAATTTAAAATCAGCTGATGTACTTTGGCCTGTAAGGGCTTTATACCAAGATCTTCAAATGTTTTTTGTCTTTTTTTGGCATTAAATCCACCTTTGTACATTTTTGTGCGTAAAGTATTAAATCATATTGTATTACCCAGTAAATATAATGTAGAGGTCAGATACGCAGTCGTTCCATGTAAGATACTTCTGCATATACTTGCGAAAAATACAATCGTAATGTTTTATTTATGTGACCTTAATATCAAATCTTGGTTCTTTTCAGGATGGTCAACGGTCCAGAACCTACTGTTTACGGTGTTGGGTCGTCTGGCCGCTGTGGTAGTCGGTCTGATCGTGGTCGCGATATGCACGCTGCTCATGGTCGGTACCACTGTGCAGATGAGGTCAGTCTTTGTTTTTATTTTTAACCGACTTCAAAAAAAGGAGGAGGTTATCAATTCGACTGTATTTTTTTTAAATGTTTGTTACCTCATTACTTTTGACTGGATGAACCGTTTTTATGATTCTTTTTTTATTTGAAAGCTGTTGCTTTCCGAATGGTCCCATTTTAATTTGGTTCCATTTGGACAATGGGGTCCATGTAAAAACCACATAAGTCTTAAATTTGCATTAAGTACTTGCGCGACAAATGAACGAATAATGCGATTAGATTAGTGCGCGGTATCTACCATAACTAAAAAGTTAAAAATAAAAACTTTTACAAAAAAATAACAACCGACATCCTTAAAAAAACACTACAAAGTCAAAAATAACTTTAATTTCGGAAGTTGGTGGCAAAAAAACCTTAAATACAAATCCTAAGACACCGAATCCGAAATTAAAGTAATTTTTGACTTTGTAGTGTTTTTTTTAAGGAAGTCGGTTGTTATTTTTTTAAGTAAAAATAATCGTGTGTCGAAAAAAAATGCATGTTATTAATAATATTAAGCTTATCCAAAAAAAGGAACTCATCAATACATGTATACTTAATATTATAAATGGGAAAGTGTGTCTGTTTGTCCGTCTTTCACGACAGCGACGATTTGACGTGATTTTTTTAAGTGGAGATAGTTGAAGGGATGGAGAGTGAGATAGGCTACTTTTTTTTCTTTTTTAGGTGACTGGGGTGAACTTAGAAAAGCCGTGCTTTTCCAATGGACATTTGTATGTAGCATGTTCGCGTGTGTCCAATGCCCAGAATCTGTACATTCTATCCCCAAATGGAAAGACATATAATATCGTCTACAGTAGCGTATAGTAGCGGTAGTTGCTGAAAATCAGCGCTGCTGACGATAGATTCGTCTGACGTCGCCGCATTTTGCTGAGCAACGACCTGTTCTTGCACAGATACGACGCATAGATCAAGTGTTCTTATTTTAGTGGTATATTTGTCACAAAACTAGCCAGAAATGCACTCTGCATCCCGGCAATTTTGTTTTTGTTTTGTTTTGTATTATATAATTACTGTCAGTGTCATAACGCAGATATATGATTTGTATTGTCTTCGGTCCGTAGCCGTGACATCAATGAGCCATAGATAACATTCTACAACGTTTTTTTATCTTGAATACGTTGCTTTTGGCTACCTTGTACGTATGCATTTTTCTTTTTTGTAACAATTTTTTATTTCATGTTGTGCGTTTTGTTTGTGTAGAATAAACTATTTTTCTTTCTTTCTTTCTAAAATAAAATTCTGTTCCAAGTTCTCCTCTGTGTTCTAAATCAGGAATGGGACCATGTTACCCCGAATTTAACGCGAGCAAAGCCGCGGGCAAAAGCTAGTAATAAATAAGCCCAAACTCGACGAGTTTATCTTGTTTAGTTAGAAGTTCCTTCGGCCGTGTTCCAGCTCCATCATCAGAACAGCTCCATGCTACCATATTTTTGTACTTTCATCAAAGATACGTATATGCACCAAAATTGAGCCCAATTGGACATCAAGAAGTGGTTCTAATTTAGCTTGAAAGATTTGTGCCGAACACACAAAGATTGCAAGTTGAATAAAAGCTTGTAAAAATCCGGTTGGCTCATTACTTTCCTAATAATTCCTAAGTTTCCTAAAACTTTTTCAAAGAATACCTAATTTCTGAGGTGTCTTTACAATGGATTAATCTATATGGGTGCCCTATTGGTTCGATAAAACGCTTGTTTTTGAGTTAAGAGCTCAATATGTACAGAAATAATAATATCTAATAATAATACTTTAGGACAACCAACACAACGTTATCTAATCCCAAACTAGGCAGCGCCTATACTATGGCAACCAGACAACTGATAAACATACTTAAATATTTCTAAATACATACATATTATACATAAATTACACCCAGACACAGAACAAATGATTGTGCTCATCACACAAAGATTTGTCCTGGGTGGGAATCGAACCCACGACCTCAGTCTTAGCAGTCAGGGTCACTAACCACTTGACTAACAGTGCAGTGCAGTTTTTTTTTTTACAAAACTGATAACTTAGTCCGGTGCTAAGTTATATTAAAAACTTTACCTACATGGAAATAAAGTTGGAAATGCAATGAGGCTAGAACTAAAATTAAATCGCTTTTTGTAATAAGACAGTTTATGTTTCAGATATCTAACAGAACCATGGCTTGTGGTCCCATTGTACTGGTTGCCGTACCTTCTAGCAGCCGTCGGAACTGCTCAAGCATACGATGCGTGTACGCTGAAGAGGGTAAGACTTCGTATCATCGTCATCATTTCAGCCGAAATATGTTCACTGCGGGACATAACTTCTCCCAATTTGGGGGGGGGGGGGGGGGGGGGAGTTTGCCATAATCGCCACACTTAGCAGGCGGGTTGGCGATCGAAGTATGGTGGTAAAATGTATAGAGAACGCTGCTGCCTATTTTCTAGTAAGTCCCTTAGTCGCCTCTAACGACACCCAGAGGAAGAAGTAGAACGGTGCTCTACTTTACGTCTGGCACCACACGGAGTAGACTTCGGATACTGCAATATTGTTTATTTTATGTAACGTGTGGTGCCGGACGTAAAGAATAACATCGGTCCATTTCTTCCCGTGGGTGTCGTAAAAGGCGACTAAGGGACTTACTAGAGAATGGGCAGCAGCGTTCTCTATGCATTCTACCACCATACTGCGATCGCCAATCCGCCTGCCAAGCGTGGCGATTATGGCAAAGCCCCCCAAATTGGGGGAGGTCTAAGTCCAGCAGTGGACGTCTTACGGCTGAAATGATTTATTTTATAATATAGAGCAATTTTAAACGGTAATGATTTAATTTAATGTTTTGTGTCTCTTAATGTTTCAACTCAGCCTGTCCCAGCCACCTTTTTGAGGTCGTCAGTCCATCTAGCTGGGGGGCGTCCCACGTCCCACGACCCGTCTTAATGCTTCCTACTTACTATTGGATAGAATCAAGTTCTTCTAAATAGACAGACAGTTGTGCTACTGGACAGTTTGTTGCGCCACTTCTTCCCAGTTAAACTAGGAAGTGATGAGGGGCCGGCGTGCCGGGGAACTGTCTTATGTAATGCTCCCTTAGATGTGTCTGCTTGCGGTAGCGTCGGGGGTTTGCGTTATGCTCGTGAACGGGTGCTGCTTATGGTGGCTGGTCGTCTTACTGACTTTGATGTTGATATTGTTATTAATATTACTTACCTGTTTAATTTATTTTACGTCGATGGTCCTAGTTTACCATTTGTGGCCTCGAGTTGTAACTCAGGTCGTAACAGCTATGTTAACTTAATTCAGCACTGCATATGTAAGCTGTCACGCCTTTTATGCCAGGAGGCTTTTATTTTTGTAGCTATGTTTACATTATACATTTTTTTTCTTTTTTGCTTTTGCTTGAGTATAGTTTTCATTTTATTTGTTGGTATATTGGGTTGGCTAGCTGGCATATAGCAAATCGTTTAATTTAATGTTTTGTGTCTCTTAATGTTTTCATACTTACCATTGTATAGAATCAAGTTCTTGTAACTGGCCAGACAGCTGTGCTGCTGGACATTTTGTTGCGCCACTTCGTCCCAGCTAAAGTAAGAAGTGGTGAAGGGCGGGCGTGCCGGGCGACTGTCTTATGTCATTTTGACGTTTGAAAGTGTTGATCCTCAATCTAATTTGAATGAATGACTTTTGATATAGATGTTTTGATTTTGAAACGTTTAACTGTTCATACTGGTTTGAGGTGGCGCGGGACATAAGTTTCTGAAAAAAATTGAGGGAGAACTTTGTCCAGCAGTGGGACAGTATAGGCTAAATAAAAAAACTGTCCCAGAATTCATACTCTTCCGGCCGCGTGATTTTCGTAAAAGGAGTAACAGTTTTTACTTCACGTATTAATATAAAGGTTCTCTCGTTGTCCACAGAACGGTCTCAGCCGCTCCCTCCGCTGCCTACAAGCGATGTCGGCGACCAGACTGCTCATGTCGCTCATACTGCTCTCCCTAGCGTGCATACCGCCGCTCACTCCGCTCAGATATCTGTTCAGCGCGCCGCTCTTCATTATGAGCGTCATGTCATTAATATCGCTCACTCTCGTCAGATATGTCGCTTTGAAAGGTAAGATAATGTATACTGTAGTATTTTAAAGAGTTACAATTTTATTAGACTTCATATATAGCTAATAATATATCTTAGAACAATCAGCACCCCGTTATCTGATCCCAAACTAGGCAGAGCCTGTACTATGGCAACCAGTCAACTGATAAATATACTCATATATTACTAATTACATACATATCCTAGATAAATTACACCCAGACGCAGAACAAATAATAGAGCTCATCACACAAAGATTTGTCCTGGGTGGGAATCAATACCACGACCTCCGTCTTAGCAGTCAAGCGTTTTGAGGGCAGAGGTGATGAAATTATTTACACAAAGTAATGCGCCTGCCTGGGTTCCAACCTATGACCCAGAACTCGTAAAACGCAGCCGTTACCACTGGGCCACCACTGCATGTCAAATGCTTAGGTACGGTCAACATTGCGATCAGTGAAAAGACATCGAGCGTCGAGCAACCGATCGAAGCGAATAATATCGAGACTCTCTCTCTTGAGTACGCGCGTCTTTACAGTCAATTAACAATCAATCATCTCAGCTTATCGCAGTCCACTGCTGGACATAGGTTTCGACCATGCTGCGCCACAACACCCTGTCCTCCGCCTTCCGCATCTAGTCTGCCCCAGCCACTTTCCTTAGGTCGTCGGTCCATCTAGCTCAAAGACTATATAACCACTTGACTGCGCATACAGTGCCCCGACGCTCGAAAACTATTAGTATTTTGTCGCCTATGCATAGGCTGCGGTTCAAGTAGCCATTTTAGTTGTGACCAATTGTTAGACCTCTGTGCACGCTAAATTATTGCAAATAATATAACTAAATCTGCAATTATAACGCATCAAAATACCTTCATGCGCGGTGAAGTGGTGTGGGAAACATTCCAAGACTTCTAGTTACAAAAATGATCGCATAACTTTTCATCAGTAATTAAACAGTACGAAAAATTATTGTGATTTAATCAGATTATGATCCACCGTAGGGGTCTATTTAAAATGGTGGTTGGGTAAACCAGCACACTGTGTGAGTCCCGCGTTGATGTCTTTTGGAAAAGTCTCGTTCTTTCATTAGACAATTCTAATGCATCTATCCCTTACTTTCACTTTGTATTTTTATCGTAAAAATTAGTGCTGTTTCCTTTAATAGCTGAAAGTCTTTATCGAAAATTTAAATTAAAACGAATGAAAATTTTATTCAATTGAATTACTGTGGCTTCTTTAGCTTCGTCTTGACAATCCGTTTGTAAACTGGCGCCAAAACTACCGTGGCCATAGTACCTTCTGCCTTGGGGATGATATTAGACACCGTTTCTGATTGCTATTTCGTCGAATATGATAGTGGCGAAAGTTTTGTTCTTGGATTCTCTAGTTTTCATTTTTTAGTGATTGATTTGATTAAATATGATTTCTTTGATTTTAATTGAGTATTTATCACAATTTTAAAATCCATTTTATCGATATCGACTATTTTCCCTTAATGAAGTAGAGCAGCCTTATGATGGGCATACCTACGCAACTTGACCTTGAATTGACCAATTGCAGCCGCACGTTCTTCCTCGTCCCCCGGCCCGCAGTGGTGAGTCGTGTGCTAAGCAGAAATCGGCCTATACGCTCTCTAGTGGTTATATTCTCTTTGATCTAGCTGGGGGGCGTCCCACACCATACTTGCCGATACGCGGATTCCACTCCAAGACTCGTCTGCTCCACCGGCCATCGGTTCTTCTACAAACATGGCCAGGCTACTGCCACTTCAGCTTGCTATACTATACGAGCTAGGTCGGGCAGCGTTTGGGAAACTTCTTCAAGTCCTCTCGTCACCTATCAAGACTAAGGTCTTCAACCTGTGTCAATCAATCAATCAACTCAGCCTATCGCAGTCCACTGCTGGACATAGGCCTCTCCCATGCTGCGCCACAACATCCTGTCCGCCGCCTTCCGCATCCAGTCTGTCCCAGCCACCTTTTTGAGGTCGTCGGTCCATCTAGCTGGGGGGCGTCCCACACTACGTTTGCCGATACGCGGTCTCCACTCCAGGACGCGTCTGCCTGCTCCATCGGCCATCGGTCCTTCGACAGACATGGCTAGCCCACTGCCACTTCAGCCTGCTTACTCTGCAAGCTATGTCGGTCACTACCAACATAGCTTGCAGAGTAAGCAGGTGGATCAACCTGTGTGTCCTACCCGTAATGACATACGGTGCCGAAACGTGGTCATTGATAGTTGGGCTGGTCCACAAATTCAAGGTCGCTCAGCGCGCTATGGAGCGGCCTATGCTCGGAGTTTTTTTGAAGGATAAAATCTGAAATAAAATTATCTGGAAAAGAACCAGAGTTACCGTTTTTTTTTTTGTGGGTGGCAAATCATCAAATGACGCTGGGCACAGCGAGAGGGTGTCTCAAGACTTTTACTAAATAAAACCCACCCGTGTTCCTTCAGTTGCCCAAATACCAGGGCCACGGTATCTCTTTCGAACAAATCTCGCGATCCTGGCAGAGAGTTACCGTCTTTACAGTAAAATACTAAAATTATTTTTCTCCTTCCAGGCTGGCAGCACCTCCTCCTAGAGGTCTCCCTGTCCCTCCCATCAGTGATGTTCATGTACTCCCTCGCCCTGCGCGTCAACGCACAGATCCTGCCCATCATGAGTCGCTCTGCCGGTGACATGCCGGACCTCACCGTGGCGATACTCAACGCGGGGCTGGCTGTCATAGTGTCCTGCACTATTGTGAGTATCGTTATTTATTTTCACATCTCCTGGTCTATAATTTGTGTCGTGCAAACTTAGCCTAACCCGCTGGTGAATAATATGATTTGAAATTGGACATTAGTTAAAAATTTGTATGAAAACAAAATCACTTCTAGTCAGCATCACTCGTAGATTAAAGTCACTTCTGGTTAAAATCACTTCTAGTCAAAGTCAAATCTACTCAAAGTCACTTCTAATTAAAAGTCACTTCTAGTTAAAATTCACTTCTAGGCAAAGTCTCTTCTAGTCAGTCACTTCTAGTCAAAGCCACATCTAGTGAAAAGTCACTTCTAGCCTAAGTCACTTCTAGTCAAAATCACTACTAGTCAAAGTCACTACTAGTCAAAGTCACTTCTTGCCAAAGTCATTACAATCAAAGTCACTACTAGTCAAAGTCACTTCTTGCCAAAGTCATTACAATCAAAGTCACTACTAGTCAAAGTCACTACTAGTCAAAGTCACTTCTTGCCAAAGTCATTACAATCAAAGTCACTACTAGTCAAAGTCATTTCTAGTTTAAAATCACTTCTATTCAAAGTCACTACTAGTCAAACTCACTTCTAGTCTCTGCAGAGTCTAATGTGAAATCTATTTTGTTTACAGTCGGGCATGGAACTACTGTTTTCTCGCAAACGCCTGTGGATCGTGCTATCGTTCTTAGGAGCCATCTGCGTAGTACTCATGTTTATACCGTTCAACCCGTACGACGAAGAGGGAGTCTCACTGCAGAGGCATTATTGGTTTGTGAGTAATTCTTAAATATTATTGTTTGTTATTTTAAGCTGGTCTCCAGGGTAATTCAGATTTTCTTACGTTTTTTGCAATCTTAAATAGTTTTGGTTGTTATTTTGGGGTGATCTCCAGGGTAATTCAAATACGTTTTTTTGCAACTTGCAGATCAGTCTCAGGATGTATGTTGATACCGTAACAAATATGGTTTTACAGAATTATAATCATTAAAATCTGTACAAAGTGTAAAACAAACTCGCTTCCCGCATCTACAGGATGTAAGGGTAAACACCGTTGTCACTTAACCCATGGGTAGTTTGACTTCAATATAAAATAATAGAACAAGTTACAAAAAAATAGAAAATAAAAATTCCTAAAAAGGTTTAGAATGGACAATCCCACACCGCCCGCAAATTCATGGATATGCGCATGAGTGACGTAATCACTACAACGATCGCCGGCCGTCCTGTCACCCACACAACACATAAATACACATTATCTGTGATGTAACTTTCCCTTCATACTTTTCCTGGCTTAGGACAGGCACAAATACCTACCTTAGGTTTTGCGTGACGAGTCTAAATGTAAATTTGATTCGAAATAGCTTTGGATTTTAAATGATTTGAATAAATTTTTTTATTATCTTCGTCCGTAGACAAAATGGAAATGTTATCGAGGTTTAAGTCACTGCGAAAATACCATCCGTGGAATCATGGTATGCGATCGTTATCATTTAGTTCTTGTGTGGGCCAGCACAGTGAACTGGCCGTAGGTACGTAGCCTTTGTGTCGCCGCCAACTTCGTTTCGCGCAGGGAACAATTCTGCGTACATCCTACGCACCCCGTTCAGATTATTACCCGCAATGGCGTAAAGCCGAACCATTTCGGTCCACTGTTCATTTGTGTAAGACATTGTAAAACAATTTACGCGCAAGAAATGAGCGACGAGACGCGGCGCGGGCGTTACGTGCGCTCGATACCGAGACTGACCGCTGACTGGGGACGCGAACCGCGACCCGTGCGCCGGCGTCGGGCAAGGCGGGCGGCGAAGTTTGTTGCCCTCGCGCCTAGGGTGAAATATTCTTGTGGAAAAATACAGATTTTCTTTAAAAAAAAAGGTTGTTTTTTTTTCATTGGTTTTACGTTCTATTAACGAAACCAAATCACTGGTTTCAAGGATAACGGTGTTTACCCTAACATCCTGTATACGCATAGATCTTTTAAAATACGCAACGGATTTATCAATTGACAAATTATTAAAGAGAAAGGTTTATATGCACAATACGCGGACGAAGCCGGTAGCAAAAGCTAGTTGGCAATATAAACCACAAAGTTTATTTAATCCCATTGAATTATCAAATCATTACGAAATACTTTTTGAAATTGTTTGTACAAATAATGCATTTTCCAAGATGTTGATTTTAACTTTTTTTAATATGGAATGCTACACTATCTGTTGTTTTTAAATCACACATTAAACGTATACATCTTTTCATCAACAAGCAATGAACAATATTATTCAATAGTTTTCTTTTTTTTTACTTGAATACGGGTCTTTTGGCTACTTTGTATGATTGCATGTTATGTATCTTTTTTATCGTAATGTTTGACCAGAATAAACAATTTTTATTTTTTGCATCCTGAAAACAGGTTAGTCCCAAAAAATAATAACACCCTACCTGCCTGACAATGGCCTGCAATTTACAAAAAAACGTAAGAAACTTTGCATTTCGCTCGGGTACCCTAAGATGGAAACTCAAAGGTAGGTAACGGAGATATCTTTTTCATGAGGTAAACGTTAGTAAAAGATACGGTGATGTGTGTAAAAGAATGGAATAGACGTTTTGCAGCAATGGTTTGAATACGTCCCAGCGGTTTCGCCCGTGTGGAGGCCGGAAATTATTCCACAGGAACATACTACCAGAATAAAAAGTATCCTATGTGTTAATCCAGGTTATGAACGATGTCTGCAAGTTTTCATTCAAATCCGTTTAACAACTTTTACACATCAATGATATTTTTAGGGTTCCGCACCTCAAAAGGAAAAAGCGGAACCCTTATAGGATCACTTTGTTGTCCGTCCGTCCGTCCGTCCGTCCGTCCGTCCGTCCGTCCGTCCGTCTGTCAAGACCCTTTTTCTCAGGAACGCGTGGAGGTATCAAGCTGAAATTTATATCAAATACTTAAGTCTACTGTCCCTTGGAGCTGTGAAAAAATCATACTTTTTAGCTAACGCTATCAAAAGATATAGCCGTTTATGCCGCAAATTTCCGCAAATTTTCGAAACTCGCAAGGGAATCAAAACCTAAAGGGTACTTCCAGTCGATCTAGAATTTTGAAATTTGGTACGACGCAACGTCTTACAGTACAGATAAAGGAAAAATTGCGAAAACAGTAAATTTTTTGTTACATCATATAGTAAAAATATTTTTTTAAATTTTAAACTTTAGACCTACAAGTTTGTACGGAACCCTCGGTGCGCGAGTCCGACTCGCACTTGGCCGGTTTTTTTTAAACTAGATGAGGTCGGCGTTTCTCATCTGACTACTCTGAGAAGAAAGACCGAAACAAACTCAAAGGTCACAGTCTCTTTTAAAGTCCAGACATAATCTTGGTCACATCATGTGAAGACCATGTAGATTGCTGTCTGAAATGGTTTTTAGAGGAAAGAGTCACACAGATTGAGTGACCTGTCCAATCAGTGCACGCTTTTGTCAAAAATCGTGCAACTCAACTCAGAACTTAAGGAGGTCAATGATTCGACGAATAATACTAAAGAAAGGACATTTGTGTAGGTCGCATAAATTACTTAAACTGCCAGACTATGATAAAAATTAATTGAGAAGAAAAAGACACCAGAAAAAAAACACCCATTTAGTCTTCACATCTATATATATAAAAATGAATCCCTATTTCCCTTGGTCACGCCATCACGCGTGAACGGCTGGACCGATTTCACTTTTTTTGTTGTTGTTGTTGTGTTTGTAATTGTCAGGAGAAGGTTCTTATGAAAGAAAAAAAATTAAAAATTGCGCGGAAAATTAGAAAATTTAAGAACACTTATTTAAGAATACTTAACAACCATATAATAGGACAATGTAAACTTTTTTAATGTAAAATTATGACATTTGACATAGAATTAACAGAATGCGTGCTCAAATATCATCAAAGAGACAGGACAAAGTCTGTCGGGTCAGCTAGTTTACAATAATTAAAACAATATAATACTTTAACACGTTGAGTGCCGAACACAGATTGATGGTTAATCCCATATGGCCACAGATTTAGAGCGCATACAAAATTGTTGGTAGCAAGCACGCGATATCGCGTGATCGGCACTCAGCGTGTTAAAAGTAAATATGCATCATGAATGTATTAGTAAAATTCATCAATGTCAATGTGTATATAAAATGAGGAAATAGTCGCGATCTGATCATTTGAGGACCATTTACATGAGGGTGTCTGAAATGGTGTTGTGAGGAAAGAACCATACAGATTGAGTGGACCTGTCCAGTCAATGCACGTTATTATCGCATCTATACATCTATACAAATAAATAAAATTGGAGTGTCTGTTTTTAATATTAAAATAACTACTTTTTACTAAGTGTATATGGATGTATACATGGTACATACACCAAAACAATTTTTTTTACAATTTTTGTCTGTCTGTTCGTTCCGGCTAATCTCTGAAATGGCTGGACCGATTTTGACGGAACTTTCACTGGCAGATAGCTGATGTAACAAGGAGTAACTTAGGCTACTTTTATTTTAGAAAAAATAAATAATAGTTTAAAAAAACTAAAAACACGCTGAATTTTGAGACGTATGTCAGCGTAGTTTTCAATGACAGTTTTTATGAAAAACTTTTTGTTAAATACCACGCGGACGAAGTCACGGGTAACAGCTATTACCTATAATTTAACCTGAATTAACACATCTTACCGCGGTAGTACGTCCTCTTGCGTTAATTTCCGACATCCACGCGGGCGAAGCCGCGGGCAAAAGCTAGTTTATAATATTAATAGTATAGATAAGTAAGATGACCTAGCTAAGAAATAGTAAAATGTATATATATCCACCTTATATTCTGCAGCACTCAGAGATAGTCCAGCACGACATAACGAACAGGGCGATATCCCGCACGTCGGGTGTCGTGGTGACCAAGCACGACCCGTACTCCACGCGCCGCGTGCTGCCGGCGCTGGCTCGCGCGGGCTATCATGTCAGTGCGCGCACCGACCTGAGGGCGGACTGTGAGGGGCAGGTCTATTGTGGGCTGCCGCTGTTTAGAACGGGCTTTAGTCGATATTTGTGAGTATATTTTTTATTCACATACACATACATACATAAACTCACGCCTTTTTTTGGGGTAGGCAGAAACCACGGAACAGCACCTGCTACGATCTCTACACACTCCTTTTGCCTCGTTTAGGTTCATACAATTGGTCATACACACACACTGGTTGCGAGTACTACGCACATGACCTTTCTGAAGAACATCACCAATAAGGTCACTATATGTCCTCTTAGGACGTCCCCTCCCGGTGTTTCCACTCACATCTGCCTTGTAAATACCTTTTGTAAGCCGTTCTTCATTCATCCTCTCAACATGACCCAACCATCTAAGCTTACTTTTTCAATTTTTGTCACTACATCTTCTTTTAAACCACACCACCCCCACCATATTTTATTTCTTACATTTTAAACATACATAAATTTTATGTTGCATTATTTCTTTTATTTAATCATTTAATTCGAACAACAAGACTTATAGTTTTAGTAACGATATGTTTAGAAACTATGTTAGTAACACATTAACAAAGACAAAAACAGAAACAGATTGTGACATCATTATGGTTGGCTTTTTTGTTTGTTTGTGGGAAATCATGAAATGACGAAGGCATGTCAGACTTTTACTGACTAAAACCCACCCGTGTTCCTTCAGTTGCTATATGCTAGGGCCACAATAACCCTTTCGAACAAATCTCGCAACCCTGGCAGACCGAGGTGGAATTAGTCAGTAAGATTCTGACAGATCCCTCTGTCCACTTCAGGGAAGAGGACATCCATGAGTATTCTCTAAACCGGAACAAGAAAATAAAATGAAATGCGAAACATCTGGTCTTCTGGTATGGTAGGGTACTGTAGTGGGTACTCGAAGGAAAAGTTAATTAGAATTTAAAATAACTGTAATAAAGTAGCGAGGAACAAATGAAGTAAACACGTGCATTGGTACTGAGCGTGTGTCAGTCCGTCCGTCCGTTAACGGGACCCACTGGGTCGTAAGTTAGGGGGCGTTAAATGAACCTAATTCTGAAAACCTAATTTAAGAGGGGCCCTTCCCAGTCACTCTGTTGTCAACGCGGACAGGATTAAAAAGCATGTTGTCTCATCCAACACAATGCCAGCGAGTGAATACGCGATAAAATTGAACGAAAATTCCACAAAACTTGTTCCAGGAAATACGTATTTGTTCAAAACCCTTACAAGTTTTTACGATTCCGTTAGCAATTTCCATTACATGTGCGAGGTTTCTACGTATATGTTTTCATTACTTTTTTCAATTAATGAGTACAATATGAACAGCAGAACTTCAGATAAAATTTGTCTAAAAATGCTGATTTTCAAACTCTATACTGACTTTGGTTCTCAAAAATGTTTTTTTTTTTAACCACAAGATACCTGTGTGTTAAAAATATCTGGAGATTTGTTTTGTTATAACGCCATATCATGTACGAACGTCTGTATGTGAATAATGACTGGTTGTCCGCTTTTCTTCATTCAGTGATCAAGGTAATTCAACCATTTTGAAGCCGGTTGGAGACTAAGAGCTAAGCTAATTTAGTAAGGCTTACCTCGCCGCACCGCTGAGGCAATTGTTTATATATGTGTTCATTATAGTTTGCGGTCTGCACACAAGTTTGAACTATTACCTCAGCTATGCGAACTAATCTTAGCTCTTAGCCGGTGATATATCAGCACATAAAAAGTAGAGTTTCAGACACCACAAGGATATTTTTATCCAGAATTTAGGGGAAAGGGGAACCTAAGTATTCTCTATAAGGTTCTCCTTAGAATGCCGATGGCAAAAATGTATATTGCATTATACATAGTTATAAACAAGTTTGGCCCAAAATTCAGCAATGCGCATACCGTTTGCTGACGCAGCCTTTAGGTCCTATCGTCTGCAGGTGACAGGTGCGGTGCAATGTGGGAGGTGACACATTATCTGTGGAGAGACGCTGCATACACACGCAAGGAAATCTGAGGCGAATAATAAATTAAAATTACATACAATTGCAGGGAAAGCGCCATTTTCGTGTATACAGACCCGCCCGCCCCGTTCTCACCGCCTGCCTCAGTCACAGTGAGTACGCGCGTGTGTACGGGAGATGAGTGCAGATACCGATTTGTTTTCACAGGTAACTGATTTTTAATGATCTCAATACTCAATTCTTTATTGCATTCCATATGTTACATAGATGGTAAAAAATAAAAAATGGTACAAGATCATAATATGGACCCTGTCGGGTGCGCAAAAATTTGGAGAGAGGAAGAGGGCTGAGTTACAATTTAATTTAATAAATATTCTCATTAACTGTCTTTCATTTGGTATATAATTATATTGTATACATATTATTATTATGTTTGTGTAGATAGGTATAGCATATCAGTTGTCATTATATATATTTGCACGAGATTACATTATTATTATTAAACTCTTACAAGTTTTCGCTTTTATTATGTACTCAACTAGATCAATCAATTCAATCAATTTTATTTATTTACTAGCTTTTGCCCGCAGCTTCGCTCGCGTTAAAAATACTTAAGCATTAAATACATTGTAATGTTTTTCATGTCAAATGTCTGATTTTGTATTAGGAACTTATTACTAACTATAAGACCAACACTGTACCAATACTTATTGCAAATAAATGATTATGATAGATATATCGGAAATAACTATAAAATATAAGAATAAATAGTAGAATTATTTTAACACGGTTTTATTGGTTTCACCTGTATGTTTGTATGGAACTATTTTTGTAACCGACTCCCTTGGAATTGATTTTGACCCACTTTAAATGGTCAAAATTCATTTAAACTTTGCAGACTTATCGAGGATCGATGACAATACAATAATTTAATCATTTTGTGCCATTATCTTTGCCAGAGTTACCGGGGGAAAAAAAACCACTCTTTTGTGTCTAGCCGAACTAAAAAACAGAAAATAAATTATAGTTTAGAAAACTAAAAAACACGTTTCCATAGAAAACCAAACTAAAAATAATTGAAAAAAAAAGCGTGGGTTACCAATTAAAAAACCTCAAAAAGCACCCAACGCTTTTTTTTCTTTCAAGCGTGTTTTTTTTTCAGTTTTTTAAACTATTTTGTTTTATTTCTATTCAACTTTATTATACTAGTATATAACTTTCTTTGTAACTCAAAATTTGATCGAAGTCATAAAACAGTAAGTATTCTCTCGTTCTTAACTCGTCGAATGCCTTAATTAGAGACACAACAGAAAGACAATTGCTTATGTCGCACTGTGTAACATAAGACATTCGAGAGGTAGTGTACAGAAGTATTAGATAATTCATTTAATAATATCTGACAGGACTGAAGTATTTACGAACGCGCGCAAATTGTTTGAAATTTTAACCTCATTTCAACGCTTATAAAAATCACAAGCCAGTTCAGGATTTTTGAAGTCAAGGAAATATTCTCTTTTTTATTATTCCTTTTCCAACTTATCTTCTTTCCTTATCTACCGAAAATACTTCTAATTTAATGTTTTTTTCTGTCCAGGAGGCCACCACAACATGATAACCCTGTGGCCCCGCGCCAACATTACAGTGTCTCGCTGGTCGCTCCACAGCGCTCCTAAAGTGTGCTTCGAGCAGCTCAACAGGCCAGTCTACGTCATATACCACTCCGCTGCCACTTACAACGAGCTAGGCGTTGAGTTTACTGTGGATGTTGCTTTTAAAGTGAGTGTTTTCTTTTTTGGAAGTCATCTGCCTAGCCATTTCCCAACTATGTTGGGCTCGGCTTCCAGTCTAACCGGATGCAGCTGAGTACCAGTATTTTACATGTAGCGACCGCCTATCTGACCTCCACAACCCAAGTACTGGTAATAAGATACCCCTTGGTAAGATTGGTTGTCTGACTTTCGGGCTTCTGACGACCTGTGACAACTGTCTAAAATCTTCGAAAGACAACCGGAACCAACGGCTAAACGTGCTTTCCGAGGCACGGAAGGCTCTTGGTATGTAAAGATGGTCACCCATCCACGTACCAACCGCGGCAGGCGTAGCTTAACCTAAACGATCAATCCGTGCGGCTGTTATAACTTAGCCATAAGCCCTTCTTTTGGAAGTAGTATTTTTTACTCAATATCAATTTTGGAAAATAAACGTTACTTCAAGTGGCGTAACTAGCCACTAGTTGAACTCATTACAAGGGCTAATTTCTTTCTTTTAACAGAAAACAGAACTTGGTTTTTTTTTCCTTTTGCCCAGCCCCCCTTGGACCAATAATGAAATTATCTTGGCAGCCTGAATTCATTAAAATCTTCAGTTAGTCAGTGTAGTTTAGTTTTGGTATTTAAAGATGGTCACCAATCCTCGGATCAACCGCAGCAAGCCTAGTTTTGCCTGACCGTTCAATCTGTGCACCTGTTATTACTTAGCGAGAAACCCCTCTATTTTGGAAAGTGTACAATGACTTAGATACTCGTATAGTGCAGAAATGTAGATATTTTGGCTACTTGCCATCTGAATATATCTGACCCGCCCGAAACAGTTGCAGGTCGTTCGTACAGCGTAGTGATGTGACGGATATCCGTATCTGTATCCGCGGATATCCGAGGGAGAAGAAAAATCCTAATCCTGGCAACCTTTTGATGGATCTTTTACCTCATTATATGGCTTTACAAAAGGTCGTTCAACTACAGATGCGGGTGTCGCTCTCTTGAAACACATTTTTAACGCATGGGAGAACTCGCAAAATGCTATCGGAGTATTCTGTGATCTCTCCAAAGCCTTTGATTGCGTGCACCATGACACGCTTTTGCGTAAACTACATCATTACGGTGTCCATAACGAAGCTATAAACGTAATAAATTCTTATTTACATAATAGGTTCCAATGTGTAGATATTAATGGTGTAAAATCTGCCGGGCTACCGGTTCAGTTAGGTGTGCCTCAAGGCTCTATACTCGGCCCATTCTTGTTTTTAGTGTATATCAATGACTTACCATTATTTTTAAAGGGTATTTGTGACGTTGTACTGTTTGCAGATGATACATCTCTTATTTTTAAAGTAGACAGGAACAGACCAGATTTTGACGACGTGAACAGTGCACTCTCAATGGTTACCGATTGGTTTACGGCAAATAACCTAGTTCTCAATGCCAAGAAAACCAAATGTGTAAAGTTGGCCTTACCGAATGTTAGAAATTTAGGTCCCAACATCGTCTTAGATAAAGAGGTGCTTAAAACTGTAGACTCGGCAGTTTTTCTGGGCATAACAGTGGATGGCAAACTTCAGTGGGGCCCTCATATTTCAAGCCTAGCGGGAAGGCTCAGTTCAGCTGCCTACGCCGTCAGAAAAGTAAGACAATATACTGACGTTGATACAGCTCGGTTAGTCTATTTTAGTTATTTCCACAGCGTTATGTCTTACGGTATTCTACTGTGGGGTACAGCAGCTGATATTCAAAATATTTTTGTCCTTCAGAAACGAGCTGTTCGAGCAATTTACCAGCTAGGTGCCAGAGTTTCCCTAAGGGACTTTTTTAAAGATATTGGTATTCTTACGGTGTCATCACAATTCATTTTCGCCAACATCTTATATATTAGGCAAAATATACACTTATACGCTAAAAACAGTGATATTCACACTGTTAACACTAGAAGTAAGGACAAACTACGTGTTCCCTTTCACCGGCTTCATAAGGTGCATAACTCATTTGTTGGTCTTGGTATAACATTTTACAACAAGCTACCACCTTCTTTACTAGAATTACCTTTTAATGCGTTTAAAGCTCAAGTAAAATACAACCTTTGTCAAAAGGCGTACTATTCCATCAACGATTATTTAAATGATAAGAATAGTTGGTCGTTGTGATTAACTCAAGACAATGTTTATGTTCTCTCTCCAGTATTAGCGTACCTAGTGATAGGTTCAATATAATTGTTTCCATATTTTTTTCCTGTTTATGCCAATTTTATTTTATTAGTATTGCATAATGTGGTTAGCTAGCGACCTCGACAAGTAATCATTCAATTCTTGCTTGAGCAACCGGCAGCAAGTTCGTCATGCTCCCTTAGATGTCAATGCTTGCGGTAGCGTCGGGGGTCGGGTTACCCCCTTCCCTCAAATATGGCGAGGGGGGCAATGGCTGATCTTTGCGTTATGCTCGTGAACGGGTGCTGCTTGTGGTGACTGGTCGTCTTGCTGACTTTGATGTTGATATTATTATTAATATTACTTACCTGTTTAATTTATTTTACGTCGGTGGTCCTAGTTTATCATTTGTGGCCTCGAGTTGTAACTCAGGTCGTAACAGCTATGTGAACATTCAGCATTGCATATGTAAGCTGTAACGCCCTTTATGCCAGTTTTTTTTTTTTGCAGCCATATTTCTATATACATATTTTTTTTGCTTATGCTTTTTTGTGCTATTTTATTTGTTGCTATTCAATTTGTGTCTCTTAATGTTTTACTATATACCTACCATTGTATAGAATCAAGTTCTTCTAACTGGACAGACAGCTGTGCTGCTGGGGAGTTTGTTGGCCACTTCTTCTTCCCAGCTAAAGCACTAGGAAGTGCGCGACGGGTGGGCGTTTTGGGGGGACTGTCTTTTGTAATTTTGACGTTCGAAAAGTGCTGATCCTCAGCCTAATTTGAATAAATGACTTTTGATTTTGATTAAATGTCGATACATAGATGCAATTCTATAAATAAGGTGATTAGGTAGCAGTATAAAACTATTAAATTCCATTCAGATTTTTTTTTATTTCTTACAATACATTTTATTAGTGACTAAACAAGACAAGGACATGTTTCGACTTGCATTGCGGGTCTTTCGTAATTTAAGTTGAAACATGTCCTGTCAAGCAAAGTGTCAAGTGGCGTCAACTATCGTTTACAAAGTCACGCGCATCGACACCAATTCTTCAGATTTGGACACCAAATATCCGTATTCGGATCCGTATCCGCGGATATACATTTTTAATGAACATCACTAGTACTACCTTATAAAATAAACCTTCTTTGTCCCACAGGTCCCCCCCTCGCTCCAAACTCAGCCGATAGTGGACCTGTCGCACCACTCGCACAAGATCCATCACCCTGAAGACTTCACTGCCGAGTACAACTCCATACTGAAAGCGATGCCGCACTACTTCAACGTGGCTAGCTTCCTTAGCTTTAGACATGACTATGTGTTCTAGACCTAGTTCCTACCCCCTACCATGCACCTCACACCTCATCATCATCATCATCATCATTTCAGCCAAAAGACGTCCACTGCAGGACATAGGCCTCCCCCAATTGGAGGAGATTTACAGCCAAATTGGCGATCGCCTGTTGTAAAATGCATAGAGAACGCTGCTGCCCATTCTCTAGTAAGTCTCTTATTCGCTTCTTATGACACCCACGGGGAGAAATGAGATGGTGGTATTCATGACTTCTTCCGCTCTGGGCGGAGCGGGAGGGCGTGTCAGACTTTTACTGACTACAACCCACCCTTGTTCCTTCAGTTGCCCATGTGCCAGGGTCACGGTATCTCTTTCGAACAATCTCGCGACCCTGACAGGCACCACGCACCTCACCAATCCTCAACCATTTATGAATTACGCGTAATGTTATGTTATATTAAAATTGTTAGGATGTTTTGGCGCTCCAATGCCGTTGATAGCGGGACGCTATTGGTAAAGATTTGTGCAAATCTTTTGTGAATTGTGTTTAAAAAATTGAACAAAAAATGTGTGAGTGTCAGCTCCGACGCACCTTACGGAGGATTATAACAAGTTTGATTTTACTACCCATAAATTTTATACTAGCTTGTTAAAATAAAAATAAAATAAAATATATGAACATCAATTCTTAAGGAGTAAACTCCAAAATCAAAATGGCGACGTTAGTTCCGATTTTGGCCACTCGACAAAAGAACCATGTAGCGCTATAAAATATGAAAACCACATATATGCATTAACTGAAATCATATACTTATTACCGCCGTTGCTGACGATACACTAAATATGAACTAAATCGGTCCAGTAATTAGATCAAAAGTACAACTTAAATTTTTGAGCAAATTTCAATACTCGGTAGAATTGGATCACTAGTTCAATGATTCAGTTAATTTGAATCCTTGAACATTTGAATTTGAAGCGACGTTGCCACGCCGTGCAAATTATTACGACGCGGTTACGTATTTTACTTTTTTGCATAAAATGTAAAATGGATACACCTAAACGACATGGTTTTTCTTGTTTTAGAATTATTAATTTTTAATTTACTGTTTTTAATTTAATATTTAAATTTGAGATCCTTCTGTGGAATAATATTATTCATGGTTTCATTTATTGGATTTATATGATTTCCATGTTGTATATTCACATCATAAATGTCACACTTTGACAGTTGTTTGACAGTTACAACAAGCTACAAATCGCTATGTCGTTTTACAGTGTTGTAGCCATGTGTTTAACAATTAATTTCCCTGATTTTTAAATAATCAAAAGAGTTTACCTACAGGCAAAGATTTATTCACCACGCAATATTCATTCTTATTGTGCTCGTTATAGTGACCATAAAAAGGTAAGCCTTTTTATTGTCACTTTTTGTTGGCAACGAGGCATACACTACCTCGTTGCCATGGTCTAGTGACAACAAGCTACTGCCGGCCAGGAAGTCCAGTATTCGATCCCCAGATCAAGCAAAGTACTATTGCATTTATCTACCTGGAATTTCTCAGTAACGGCTCGGATTTCTCGATTTGTATTCGGTAGAAGGGTCGCCCCCTATTACATGGGACTAAAACATAACTGACAAAATGTGGATGTAATGTAGATATGTATGTTTATAATCATTACATTTTATTCTTATTTCTTAGATTTTTTTTTCCAATGACAAGTCAGTCCATAGATGAACATTTAAAAGGTCCCTGACAAGGTTGTGAATAAGAATTGCTCAATATTTATGTCTAAAGTGTATTTAGTACTATTAAAATGTGTTTTTAAGTTTTATTTAATAAGTTATTTATAAGAATTGACCAGTGAATAAAGTATTAAATTAATAATTTGTAAAACGATTTTTATTTCCGCTCTTCCTCTATTCTAATTAAAATTTAAAATAATGCTGTGCCCGACAGGGTCCATAATTGTTTCTATACACCGTGACATTTTAATCACCATACAACGGCAGCCCACTTTATGTATCCAATGACTACTACACATCCATAAGAAAAGAAATGAACATTTGAATTACTAAAAATAATAATATTGTTCATTACAATGACGCATAACTTAGTTTTAAATTGATATTTTGTCTCATGGAAAATGGAGATGGAATGATCTAGTCGACTCGTGCGCTGGGTAGGTATGTTCTCTACCATCTGATACGTAAAATAAATTAACAGAATGTTTCATAATTCTAATGCATTATTTATTTTTCTTAGTACCTATTAATATGACAATTTTTTAATTACCCCTAGAGGTATATTATGTCCGATACGTTGAGTGGACAACCTTTGTAAGACAACTCAAACGTCACAGTGTATATTAATACCCACCACCTGTATACATTATGGAATGCAATAAATATTTGAGATTTGATTTTATTTGAATCAATCATTCAAAAAAATAAATTAAAGAGGAAGACCTGTGTGAGACCAAAAAGGCTCCTATCTTATTCATATATCATTCGTAGATCTTTGACTACACGTCAAAAGCAAAAAAGTCGGACAACCACCCTGACCAAGGGGTATCATATTACCCAGTAAATAGGTTGTGGAGCTCAGATGAGTAGTAGTTACATATTGTAAAATACTGGTATACAGCTGCATCTGGCTATACTGGAAGTGGACCCCAATATAGTTGGAAAAGATATAAATTTGACTTATTTAATGTCAGTACTATAAGTATAATCATTTATTTGCTCTTAACAACGAATATGGCTATATAAATACACATTTGGACATTACAATTTTAACAATAAAAAGGCATCGCGACTGAGAGTCGCGGAGGATCGCTGTGTTACGTCCGTTATCCTTGGCGATCGGGGCTCTCTCATCCTACCGTCTCCCGCATCACTTCGCCTGCGCTAGCGGCGGGTTGGCAGAGGAGGGGGCGCGCGGTATGGCATTGCGTAGCAACAACATCGTAGGTACCTACCATGACCATAGTGTGTGAACAAAACCCGTGTTATACTTATCAATAAAAAATCCGCTGGATGCGAGAAGCACTGAACCGGTGGAAGTGGCGGTGCTTGGGGGAGGCCTATGTCCAGCAGTGGACATCTTTCGGCTGAAATGATGATGATGAAGAATAAAAAATCATGTTTTTTTTTTCTTAATTTTATTTAATCAGCGAGTTCAAAGAACAAATCCATTGTTTATCACAAGATAACAACTTTACAAATATTTAGGTTTATCTATTTTTTGGTGCTATCGGCGACTTAGTGACCCCATGATTACGATACAAGTATGCTCAGTTCCTCAAGGCGCGTAATGATAAATTCGGTAACACATCATTAGAGAAATACCGGCCAAGTGCGAGTCGGACAAGACATGTTTCTTTTTACATAGCGACCCCTTTAATTTTATTTTTATTATTTGTTGTTATAGCGGCAATAGAAATACACATTCTGTGAAAATTTCAACTGTCTACCTATTACGGATCATGAGATACAGTCCGCTGACAGACAGACGGACGGACAGCGGAAGCTAAGTAGGGTGTGTCACCCGCGCCACAACACCGGCTGTGAAAACGTCACACGTAGGTACGTCGACCCCTAAGCGTGCCTTCTCTGCTATTGTCACCACCGGAAAATCAGGTGCGTCGCAGCCAAAGCGACAAAATAAAATATGGGAAAAACAGAAGAAGGGTGCACAACCTGCCCTCGCTGCTCCTTGCCGAGAACGGGTTTCACGAAAGTGAAAATGAAGAAGAAGCCTCAGTATTTGAAATTGAAGACCAACTGGACTCTGAGGGTCGAAAGGTTGGAATCGCGCCACAACATCAATACTAATGATAACTGCCTATTGTTTAATGTTTTTTGTTTGTGGGTAGGAAATCAGCAAATGACGTGTCAGACTTTTACTGACTAAAACCCACCCGTGTTCCTTCAGTTCCCTTTATGCCAGGGCCACGGTATCTCTTTCGAACAAATCTCGCGACCCCTTCAGTACTGCTGATATCTCTTTGAGGGGCGCGTGGAACACATCGCGCCTTCGACCCGAGCCTGGTCCTTACCGGACGGTGAGCTACCCATTGCTCGCCGCCCGCAAGCTCGAGCCTACGGTGGCCGGAAGTCTGCAATCAACTCCCGACGCCCGGGGCTTCTCTTCCTGCAGCGGCTAGGGGCGTGGAGGCGCCTACCTTGCCTCTCCCTCACGCACCCCGGCTCCTACTTCGCGAGCATTACTGCTTCGCAGGAGGAGGTGACGGCTTCCCATGCGCTCTCGCTCAGTACCATGGCTTGCACCAGGGCCGGACGCGAGAAGTCGCCGCCGCTGATCGCCTCCACGATTGTTTGATGCTTTAGTTGGACATATAACAAAATATACCTACTAACAAAACCCTAAAGTGTTATCAATGTAACCAGATAACGAGATGTAGGTAGTGACCTACTTAATATTTTCTCATGATCCAGTTCCTGACCTGCGATGAAGTCAAAGCGGCAACCAATTTCGTAAATATCTGGATTGCAAGACCAATTACGGCCCAGCCATGGTTTCATTCTCCATGACCAGTCTATTGTGCGTCTTGATCATCATGGCGAGCGTGGATGCCGGGGTTAAGAGACCACCCGATGACAATAACTGTACGAAAATGATGGGTCCTTGCACAACTAATGAAGACTGTTGCACTGGTCGCTGTTTGGCACCAGCTTCGTTTCCCGAAGCGAAAATTTGCGCTTATCCTAAAAAGGTATAATATTTGTAAATTAGTATATACGATTTTCGCCAGCTTATAGGTACGTACAGCTAAGAGAATTAATTGTTTATCAAATTGAAATACTACGCCAATTTTCCATGTAATACGACTGTGATAGAATGACAGTAGTGATCTGGATGAACAGCCAATTTAAGTTGGTAATAGATTTGTTAAATAATAAATCAATTGCTATGTCCGTACGACTCCTAAATATTGTATTTTTTATTATCATTAACTCGAAAAACTTATTAACGAAGTTCATGTAAATGGACCAACCTACCTAAATGCTTAGATACCTGCTAATTGAAATAAATGCTTACTTTGTTCATTTGGTGTTTCATTATTTCACTATCACGTTGTTCGGAACTTAGCTACCTTACCTACCTGACATTTTACCTAGATCATTTTGTAAGTTCTATAATCTATACAAATAAATAAAATTGAAGTGTCTGTTTTTTATATAAAATTCACAGCATTTCACTAAATGTATATGAAAGTATATCGCACCTTTAGAATTATAGAGACCTAATTTGAAATTTTAAGATTTCAAGTTTGACTCTTAAAATGGTAAAACACTTATGGAAACTGAGATCTATTATTGTGATATAGGGCTCGGTTTTAATAAGAGTTTTATAATTTTATGAGTCAAAGTTGAAATCCTAAAATTTCAAATTAGGTCTCTATAATTCTAAAGGTGCGATATACGGTACCCACTTTACATCAACTTTTTTTTTCTGTCTGTATCTCTGAAACGGCTGGACCGATTTGGACGGGACTTTCACTCACAGATAGCTAATGTTATAAGAAGTAACTGACGCTACTTTTTGTTCCGGGAGCACGTTCCCGTGAGATAAATTCTAATATCCACGAGAGCGAAGCCGCGGGCAGCAGCTAGCTAGTATAATAATACAAAGAATAATTATAAAGGTCCCGCATGGCAGGAACCTCGTGAAAGCTGTGAAAAATAAACAAATCAAGTATCTTGACTTGGCTCGCGAGGTTGTCGACATGTGGGATGTGGATTCTGCGATCATTTTACCGATAGTCATCACAGCCAATGGCTTGATAGCCAAGAGCCTCGACCAATACCTGAGGAGGCTCTCGTTGTGCAGCTGGGTTAAGGGCTTGATTCAGAAAGCGGTACTTCTGGACACGGCTCGCATTGTTAGGAGGTTCCTCTTTCTGGAGACCTGACCACCGATAGCTTGGACCCTGTTCCCGATACCGATGTGCTACTATTTCTTATATTTTTAAATGTTTTTATAGTTTTATATTCTAATAATATTTAAAAATATAATTTATGTAGGTATTTATACTGCAATAAAGGAGAATGATAAAAAATTAACCATTTATTTCAGTCGACACAAGTCTATAGATAAATACATTAACCTTCTTCTTTTTCTTCGTCGTTACACTCTTGACAGAGTGGTCGTGGTCGTCATATCTGGTGTGGTGGTGAGCTTCACAATCCATCGCCATTCCTCTCGTACTGCAGCCCTTCTCGTACATTCGTGAAGTGGACCATTAAGTGCTGTTTTGACCTGATCGGTCCAACGCATGGGCGACCTGCCACGAGCTCTTGTGCCTTCAACTTTTCCCTGCACGACAAGTCGTTCCACCGATGTGTCGTCTCAGCGTGTGATGTGTCCAAAGAAAACGTTAACCTAAACATACATAAAAATAAATAATCTAAAAACCAAACTAAAAAGTACAACGCTTTTTTCTATTATTTCCTACTTTTTTTAGTTTTGTTTTTCTATGGAAGCGTGTTTTTTTAGTTTTTTAAACTATTATTTATTTTCTATTTTTAGGGGTTTTTCGAAGTTTGAGTGTCGTAGGTCAGCGTAGTTTGTGCCGTATGTCAGCGTAGTTTTCGAAGACAGCTTTTTTGCTATCCTGGTAACCCCAGCAACGATAATGGCACAAAGTTATAAAATTATTGTAGTTAGTGTTGCCCAAATTCAGTCTTGGTCTTGCAGTCTTGGTCTTGTTCTTGCGTTTTTGCAAGACCAAGACCAAGAACAAGACCGCGTATTTTTAGCAAGACCAAGACCAAGACTGACCGTGCAAGACTTGAGCAAGAACAAGACATAGCCTGCAAGACTCTTGCGTCTTGCAGCTAGGACTTAGCGCTATTTCACTGAGTAGTTAGGTGTAACAGTTCGGTGTATAGGTAGGTACGCTTAGGAATTCTATGAGACGCAAAAAACTGTATCAAAGAATATGAAAAACTGGACCTATGCGCATTACGACTAATACCATAAACATAACGAATAAAAAATATCTATTAAAATCAAACTGAGTGCATGCATAGTTATGTTTTAACCATCGGCACTTTGATAATGCGGCATCAAAGGTTTTGTACTTACTTCTCAAAGAAATTTGCCGCTTTTCGGAAGTACATGGTTATGATACACGCGCCGGCGGCTTCTTTTGAAATCTAAAACAATCGTTGCCGCCACGCCGAAATCATAACATTTGTGACACTATTTGATTGCCGCCATAGGGCGTAGGTATACTCATGCAAAATAATTTCGAATTTTTTTAAGAGTACCTACAGGTGTTCCAAAGAATAAATAAGTTTCAGAGTGCTTCGAATGAAAATGAATACATTATACTGATCACGCAAGTAGTATTATGATTAGGATAAAATGGTAAGGATAGGTAGTAGATGTCATATTAATTCATTCTAGTAAGTATATATTATAATATTGATTACTTATATGGTTTTAAACTAATTACTTAGGTACTATTATTTTACATTTAGTCATTATATTTCTTAAGTTTTTACAAGAAAAAATAGCAAAAAAGTGTTCAAATATCACCCGTTTAATAAATATTGTAGCCACTTTTAAAAATACTTGAAACGTGTAAAAAAATTCTACAAAACTAATAAAATAATATAAAAAGCGTAGGTACTTACCTACTAATAAAATAAAAAGCCTGCGATAAGAGTTTTGTATTACTTACCAGCCCGAATATCTCTGAGAGAGATGATGAGAGTAAGTATTTACTAGCTGTGCCCGAGACTTCGTCCACGAGGAATAGTAACTTTGGAGGTATAGTGACGTTCAGGACTTATTTATTTATTTTAAAACTTCTGTCATCAAACATACAAACGAACTCTTCAGCTTTATAATATTAGTATAGATGTACGCCAAAACAAGAGTAAGTATTTACTAGCTGTGCCCGCGACTTCGTCCACGAGGAATAGTAACTTTGGAGGTATAGTGACGTTCAGGACTTATTTATTTATTTTAAAACTTCTGTCATCAAACATACAAACGAACTCTTCAGCTTTATAATATTAGTATAGATGTACGCCAAAACAAGAGTAAGTATTTACTAGCTGTGCCCGCGACTTCGTCCACGAGGAATAGTAACTTTGGAGGTATAGTGACGTTCAGGACTTATTTATTTATTTTAAAACTTCTGTCATCAAACATACAAACGAACTCTTCAGCTTTATAATATTAGTATAGATGTACGCCAAAACATTCACTTATATGTAAAGAATAGTGATTGGCACTAATTCTATTTTATTCACGCGTCGCGTCTGTACAAGTAGGTAATATTTAGTGTGTGTTTGTACGCCGCACGCGGCATTGTTTGATTTGCGGCGGCATCCTTTTCATAGAGCCGGCACGTGGCGAGGCGGCGCGGTAGAAAGCAAGGAAACGTACTATAAATAAAGGAATTATTTTAATTCCAGTCATTTCCAATTGAGCTGTGCTTCGAGTCTAACTTAATAATTGTTTTTACTAATTCTCGTTGTTTTCTAAAAACGTATCACGTGTACAATTTAATATGAGTGACGAAGATTCAAATTATTCTAGTCCGAGTAACGAGAGTTTGAGTCACAGATCTAAAAGACCCAAAAGCAAATTTGAGGAGTTTTTCGAAATAATTCATGCATCCCAAACTGCCTTCTGTAAATTGTGCCAACATAAAAAGATTGAAATAAAAATGAAAACCAGAAACACTTCAGGCTTAAGGAAACATCTAATATCTTTCCACAAAAAGGAATCAGAAATATTTCTTCCTGTTAAACCAAAATTAAGTGGAGATATCACAAGCTTTTTAGTAACCGCTGGAAGAAGTGGACAGGTAAGAATATTTTTTTAACAGTTAAAAGAATTTTAACTCCGCGTAGCTATTCATGCGATACTTTCAAAAACGCCATTAACTTACGTAAGTATTTTTGAGTTAGTGGTGTTTTCATCTAGGGGTGCGACATATTACGTATGTAATTATCGTCTTAAATATTTTTTATAAACACCCATATTTTCATTTAATCGGCCAGTAACAACTAAGTACTTTATTTTGGTAAATTACAGTACAGTGCAACCTTAATATAACAAATATCAATTTAACGATTTTCTCGATTTAACAACAACAAACCTCCTCCTCTTATATTTATTTATTTATTTATTTAATACTTTAAGCACATAAATGTACAGAGGCGGACTTAATGCCATAGGCATTTTCTACCAGTCAACCTTCTACGCCAAGTCTACGTCAGCCAGATGGTTACTTTGTATTAATTCTTGGTCAAAAAAATTGATATAAAGTATCATAACCTAATGATAAAGCTGTTGATTTGTGTTGTATTTTATTTTTTATTCAAATAAATGATAAATCGTAAAACTCTTTTATTAAATTTCTTATAAGTTGAGGGTTCAATCTCTTTCTAGACAGATAAGTATTGTTCTTTAAAATACAGTCAAGTTATTGTAATTAATTTGTTTTTTTACATGTTTTAGCAAATGTAAGCTTATAAATCATAAATGTTTATTAAGAAACAGTTACTTCCATGGAAAACGACATATAGGTCAGTTGATTTTTCGAATTTCTTATCAAATCTTCAGTTATTTATTAATCTGCTTGATCTTTACTATGGCTATGTTAATTCAAGCTCACAATGTTCCAATTCTAATACGTTTTTCTAAGATTTAAAGTAAACTTTAATAAATGGGTCGTTTTCAAAATTAATGTACATTTCTTTTGTGTTTATTTTGTGTTCTCGTGACACAAAAGTAACACAAATGAAGAATAAGGGCAGAGTCACAATGAAGTATTTAAAAACCAATTTGGTGGTAAATCAGTTTAATCTTATTAATAGACAAAATCACGTGTAAAAAATCTTTGAAAGTAAGTAAAAAAAACGAGGTATCTATTTATGTCTTAAACATAACAAGGTCATACAAATCACATTTATTTGGTTTTAGCAGTCTTGCATTTTTAACACACGCTTAACATTTTAATCATATTATATTTAAAATATTTAACAATCAATAACTCAAAAACCTTGTTTATTGTTATGTTGTGTTTATTCCTTGTTATTTAACAATATATCTCTTTTTATACACATTTCGACAACATTTAGTTTCATCCGATTTTTCTTCAGTTATTTGTTGCTTAGACCTTCGCCATTCCTTTCGCCTAACTTTTTTTTCAGATTCAGAAAGTTGACTTATTGGTATGTATTTATTTTTAGTTCGAATCAAATTCTTTTCTTGTACTTCCTTCCATTTTTGTCGATGATTTGTTTTTAACGCTCTCGGTAACGTCTTTGCCGTTCAGCAGGCGTTAACGGCATCTTTCCTAAAACGGAAAATGGAAATACTATTTACATAATTGAATACTGTAAACAAGCCCTAACCCATTCCATTGTGTAACGTGACACAAAAATAATAACATAATGGTCACACAAATGAATAAAACGAACGTGTCCCTAACCTATAAATAATAATATTCTTGTAATTTCACCCTCGAGTTATTCGTGAAACATGCATTTGACTGCAATTTACCATCAACTTCACTGACATGCTGCAATGTAAAGTATAGTACTTACCGAATCCACGTAATTTGGCACTTTAAAACAAATTCTTATTGTCCTTTTTACGACGCGCACGAAGTGAAGCCATCAGTTACAAAACAAAATGGCGCGGCTGAAAGAAACTACCGCCCTCTCGTTGTAACCATTTTGACGTATAGAGTTGCCATGCTAAATTTGGAATTTAGTTCTATTGTTGTAAAATATCAACGTTACAAGAAAGAATTACACAAAGGAATGGAATATGAGACACGTGTTTGTGGGTAAATAAATAAATGATTTATTATAATTACATTGTTTTATAGTATATTCCATATATCTTACCCGTTCATCTGACAAGACATTGTTGAATCAGGTTGCTTAATGCGTGCATTATTTATTATTTTCTGCATTTTTACTATACGCGCGACTGGTGGACATTGCACTTTTGTATGAGAAACAAATTACGACAGGAATTAAACTTAGTTTTATAAAGCGATAGAAGCAATTTTCAAATAAAAACATATGTATGTTTGTTATTTTATTAGTAACTAGTCTGAATGTTGATTTATATGTTTACATTTTGAACTTTATTTTATTTCATTTTACCAATAAGTTGCATGGACACATAACTACAACAAAATGTACATTAATTTTGAAAACGACCCAAATAGTAATAGACTAATAGGTAATTGCAAGACTTGCAAGACTCTTGCTGCAAGACCAAGACCAAGACCAAGACTGGGAGCGCAAGACCAAGACCAAGACCAAGACCAGGTGTATTGGCGCAAGACCAAGACCAAGACTGGCTAAGTCTCGTCTTGTTCTTGCATTTGGGCAACACTAATTGTAGTATCATCGGTGCTTTTTAAATATGCCAAATTTCGAGTTAATCCGACGTTTTGAAAGGGGTTAAAATCATGTTCAAAGTCTAACATACTAACATATCGCACACCTAGATCTAAAGTAAGACAACTCAAAAATTGAGAATTTTGAGTTATCATTGTATTCATATGCTCGATAACCCTACGCAGCTATCCAACTTAACAGGTTCAATAAAAACTTGAAAGATTAGTCGCTAGATGGCTTTAGTCTTCTTTTGTTGAATCACGCATGTCACCCCCCTCCCGCCTAAACAAATGAATACAATGATTACTCAAAATTTACAATTTTTGAGTTGTCTTACTTTAGATCTAGGTGTGCGATATGTACGTATGAACCTAATAAAAGCGTGGTAAAAAAAGATTATTTCAATCACATAAAACATACATGAATTAGAGATCGCCATTTAAGCATAAAGATGCTTGTGTTAGGTGACTCCGCACATACATAGCCCGTTTCTTCCCGTGGATGATGTAACAGACGACTAAAGGACTAACAAGAGTATGGGCAGCAGCATTCTGTATGCATTTTACCAGCATACTGCGATCGCCAACCCGGCTGCCCCCAAATTGGAGCAGGCCTATGTCCAGCAGTGGACGTCTTTCGACTGTTTTAGTAAACATACATACCGGTTTTTTTTTTTGGACCGGAAATTATCAAATGACTTCTCCCGCGCGTGGGCGGAGCGGGAGGGCGTGTCAGACTTTTACTGACTAGAACCCACCCATGTTCCTTCAGTTGTCCATGCGCCAGGGTCACGGTGTCTCCTTCGAACCATCTCGCGACCCTGGACAATCTCTATCATTCCCAGTCAAACATACACACGAGGCAGTGGCATTCGCGAAATCGATTAATTGAAGCACACTCTAACCATTTTATACGGCGCGGTTGGACCGGCAGTACATGGTGCAATCGAATATGAGCTTACTTATAACCTATGTAGCTCTGTTTTTCAAGCTTAGCCAGCTTGGAGATGATTTGCCTGAAGATGAATTTGTTTCCGTCTCTGTTCACGCAAACATAGGCACCACAGGAGTATTGCATGATGACATTGAGCCTGCACACTAAAAACGACATCACGTCATAATCACGACCAACCACTACATATGCACACTCACAGACACACTGCGGAACACTTTCGGATACCATTATCGTCCAAGGTGACATCATTTATAATCTTCGAGAATATTGAGTTCGCAGTTTGCATCGGAGAGTTCGGAGACTGTTGTGTGTCATACAAGATGAAGAAGTTAAATATAATTCTAATTTTGTTCTGTTGGCAACATTCCGTTTTTGCAAGTATCCATTACACATCAGTGGCGAAGACTAGAAGCGGCAAACCGTGTCTAAATACTTGTACAAATGGTTACTGCGCTGTGGATTATAAATTGAATGCTGAAGCGTGTTTGATCGACGAGACTGCCAGTGTACCTAAGTATTACACGGCTCTGTATGAAGGTGACAAAGCTACGTGCCGTAGCAATTGTGGAAAATTTGGCCATCCATATGAGTGGTGCTTCACTACAGAGAACTACGACTGGGATTACTGCAGCTCAAAGTTTCGCGATTCGGCCCATGAATATGGATACGACGTATACGGTGAGGCGTGTGCTGGACCATGTGAAAATGACAACACCGTCGGGCACTTTGAATGTTTCACGAGTGCTGGAGTTACGAAGGTTTGTGCTAGACCCGCTACTGTACCGGTTCGGTCTTTTACGAACTTATTCTCTAACTATCAACCAGAACACGCCCTGGATAGAATATTCTCACCCTCATTGTGCTCGAGCAGTTGTCGGATGCGAGTGATGGCCACACGTGAAGGACATACCCAAGGTTTAATTAATGGTATTAATGCACGCTCCAACGTGGAACTTATTTCTAATCCTCCGGCTCCGTACACTTACGTAGCGACAACGAACTCAACGAACGCCAACGGTGTTATGGTATATTTACCGTTAGTTGTAAAGGCCACTCTTCGTCAAATTCAAACACCCGTGCCGCGCAACTCTTCCGACATCCCCACGGCTGCCCGCACAAATGTGAATCACATGTACAACGGACAGATGACTGGAATCGACGTCGGGCACATAATTGCATTTCAAAATGGAGGAACCACGGATTTGTTCAATTTCGTCGGCCAAACTGCTGCTCTAAATCGTGGGGCGTGGAAGATCATGGAAAACGAAATAAATAATTGGATTAACTTCGCAGGAGGTACGGTTCAAACGGCAGTTGTCGTGGTGTACAGCGGTATTAAACCGACGGAATTTGCCGTCAAGTTGAAATTCTTCAATGGAGATGGTTCCTTGCAATCCGACATTCTGGAGATGATTTTTAAAAATATGTAACACATTTTTCTATGAATATGTATTTCAAGATGAAATATAATATACGAAATTTACTTGAATGTTATGTACTTGTTGTACCTACCACACAGGAAATTTATAAAGTAAACAAAGATATCCAACTTCTAGTACACGTTTATTAATAGAATCTCTCTGTTGAAAGACCTCGAATACAATCGAGCCCCATTTCTAGTAATTGGATGGCCTCTGCAGGATTAGAATGTTCCACGATCACGTCCACCTGGTTCGGTAGGAACCTCGTGCACCGCGCAGGTCCGAGTGACGTAGTCTGTCGCTCATTCTGACGACCCCACCACCGGCACACGGCCTTTGTGGTGTTTTCAAACTCCTCTTCCATCAGTGCTTCGTATCTGCGTCCAGCTTCCACCAATGACTGAGCGAACATTTGTATTTTCGCCTGAGATTCAGCTTCCGCACGACGTTGTTCCAGTATTTCAGCAATACTCTCTACCGAACAGCTTTACGGGTCTATCAAGCAATTTGATAGCAGATCCGAACAGCTCGTGCGCACTTCCTTCGGCGGTGTGTATTCGGGATCTTCGTTCGGAGTTCTGCTGCTGCTGCTGGTGATGTCATCGGCCATCACATGGATTGCCACCAGGTGCCAATCGAGAATAAAATTCCCAGTCGCCACCAGATGGTGACCGGGAAATTATTGCCCCCACTTTAAATCGCTGTACACTGCGGTGTGGATCGCCAACTCCCCTCATCGCTTTCTGACTTACGGCCACGATGGGGCGGTCAGACTTTTCCAGTGTGGTTTTATTAGTTGTTAAGTGATATTATTAGGGACATACAAACAAACATGGGTCATCCCCATGGATATACATGGACATGGCATTATAGACACCACATCGTGGAGTTACAATTGACGCATATCATAACACCACCAATAAATAATACTGGAAAAATCGATATCTAGTAAAGATCGATGTACAGTCTAATTCGGTATGTATCCGGGTTTCACGTTGTAGGGCGAGCAGCTATCAGCTGTTCATCGCTACACCCGTAACCACACGGAAAATTTTAAATTTAACCATCACCGCCAACCGGCCGTTTTTACTCAGTACATATCAACTTATTATTCTCGCTGTCACGAGATAATAGCAATAATTAAAAATCCTATTCCTACTTCGTCCGCGTCAAATTTTCGCTCCCCTTCCCGTCGCATCGAATGGCCTGCCAGTTTTCGTCCATTTTTCGTTTGCTGCTCCGCTCCTTTTGACCGTAGCTTGATGTTATATAGCGTTTCTCAATAAATGGGCTATCCAACACAAAAAGAATTTATAAATTCCGACCAGTAGTTCCGCCGATTCTTGCCATTTCCCTTTTCGTACATACTTTCATCCCCTATTTCCTATTGTTATTTTACCCCCTTAAGGGTAAAATAAAAAGTAGCCTATGTCCTTTCTCAGGCTCTAAACTATCTGTGTACCAAATTTCATTTAAATCGGTTCAGGAGTTTTAGCAGGAAAGCGAGACAGACAGACAGACAGACCGACAGACAGAGTTACTTTTGCATTTATAATATTAAAGTGTGGATAACATCACGCTACAACCAAGAGGAGCGGAGCAGTAATGAAAAATGTTCCAAAAACGGGGAAAATCGCACGGGTAGGCCATTCGACGCGACGGGAAGGGTCGGGGAAACAAGAAATTTAACGCGGACGAAGTCGTGGGCAGAAGCTAGTGATTAATATAATTAGTCAGAACTGTTTGCCTTTTTGTAACCTCTAGGTAATTTTGGTATAACTCAGTCGCATGTTTAAACTGGGTTCTAAAAGGAAAGCTAACTCTATAAATCAGAGGGGTAATTGCGGAACTTTTTATCGGTAGGAATTGGTTTAATATTCATAGTTAAACAACATTCATTGCGTTATTTACGTTGCTGAGCCGACAATTTATTCGAACAAATGACGCAATGGTTTAGAAATAATCTTCAATCCCATTCAGATTCTGATAAATTGTGCGTTTCGCAATTAGGGTGCTGGATTATCATGATGAGTACTCACGCCAAAGCCCAGATTTGATACTATTGACTCGCCCCCTATTACATGGTACTTAAATATACCTGGCGAAATGTGGGTGTACTGTAGGTACATATCTGCCTCATCTTTTGGGGCTTGCACGTTTCATGTTATGCTATATAATTAAAAATAATAAAAAAATCCGATCCTAATTATGCTAAAATAAGAATTTCTGTAGTCTGGATCTGTTTGCTGTACCGCATAAAAAGTTTAGACTTATGGTACTCAACATATTGAAAAATTTATGTGAAACTGTTTTCCACTTATGCGGCACTATTAATGGCTTTATGTTTTGTTCATTCTTTACTATTAACATTCCCCTTTTTTAAATTGTTAACAACGCTAGTCTTAGTACACTCGGTAAGGTTTGGTTAAAACTGTGACCACGTATGCACGAGCCGAGCGAGCGAAGCCAGAAACGACTTGATTCAGTGTGTCGCACAAGCGTGCATTCGAACTATGGTGAGCCGCAGTACATTTTGTCGCACAAGTGTCAAGGCGCGAGCCCACTGCGGCGCACGGAGAGGCTACGCACGTGTATTAAGCTTCGCTTTGTAAGAAAATGTATGTGGTTGTGTCCACTGCTACCCACGGAGAGGCTAAGCATGAATTGATGTCATTGATACACGCGTGGCTTGCTTGAATAGGCGGTTACATAGCTCAACGCTGTCGACGTGGGTCTACGTTTCCACACGTTTTTGGAGTACACGAATGTGACCCACTATTATGTACAGGCTACAGCTCGCTTATCGCAGCGCAGTTTTCAGACATACACCTTGTGAAACTGACGCGTTTCATGTTTCTCGTATAGGTATATCTTATCGAGGTCCTCATAGAATGGCATTGGCACTGACTTTGCTAGACAGTTCTTCTGAGGATGAATCTGGCACGTGCGTAGCCTCTACGTGCGCCGTACCACGCTATACATAGTCGTGGGTCTTCGTGTACTCCAATGGAAACGTAGACCCACGTTGTCAAACAAATTAATACACGCAGCTAAAATGGGCCGCGTGCCCGTGCACAGCATGCGCTGCGGTGCGCCCGCGCCTTTATTCGTACATCCATTTGTCGAACTCACTCTGAGTTTATGCATAGCCTGTGATGATAATAGTATATCTTTAAATAAATGTAAATACATGTATGTACTGAAATGAATATTTTCTATTATGAAGAAAATCTATCCAATAGTCTTTGCAAGATGATGGAAAATATGTTCAGACTAGCTGACCTGTGCCCACTTCGTTGGGCGGTAAAGGGTTTTGTTTTTATTGCATACCAGCTTCTGCCGCGACTTCGTCCGCGATAAATTTCTTGTTCCCCCGACCCTTCCCGTCGGCGTCGCGTTGAATCGCATACCCGTGCAATTTTCTCCGTTTTAGCAACATTTTTCATTACTGCCCCGCTACTCTTGGTTTTAGCGTGATGTTATATAACCTATAGCCTTCCTCAATAAATAGGCTACCCAACACAGAAAGAATTTTTCAATTCGGACCAGTAGTTCCGGAGATTACCCCCTACATACAAACTTACAAACATACAAACTTACAAACATACAAACTTACAAACAAATGTTACCTCTTTATAATATTAGTATAGATAAACTGACAAAAATTATAAAAAATATATTTTCGAAATTTAAATTATTTCCAGATCTCGCAAAAAGTAAACAATATTCAGATTTGATATCGCTACCATATTGTCATAAATGATGTCACATTAATGTCCCTTTTATATGTTGGGTGTGTAATGCATAATACTTTGCATCCGAAAACAAGGGTAGGCAAATGAAAAACAGTTTGAAAATAACGTAATTTATTTAAAAATCAGTCTTTAGGTTCCCAAAAAATATTCCAGAGAATACATTTTAGGCGTATCGATGTCCGGCATCACAAAATAAATTCAAAAATAACAAGAAAAACAGTCGTTCACTCATAAAATGTGCAATGTTACAATTCACACAAGATTTATATAAAAAACAAAAAAACAATTTTTGCCTATAAAAATATTATTTTCTTACTTGCCGTTCAATAATAAAAAAAATGATTATATTTCTTTCAATTAACAATATTGTCCTCTTTCATTCACTCTTCATGATTATATATTTTGGTGAGTGATTTTTACTGAACTATTTGTGACATATAACATTCACTTTCAAAAAGTGCTAAGTAGTTATTTATCTCACAATTTAATATTACAAAATCTGTTTTTACTATTTATCTTAAATCTAATTGTATTAAGTACAGGGTAAAACAGTTGTACAAAAGAAAATTAAAACACTCTCAACTATTCTCCTCCAATATTTATTTCCTGAGATCGTTATAGAAATTATCACATTATTTAGAAAATGGTATTTTGTATAAAATAATTAAACAACGTTTCACAGCTAGTGTATTTTATTTGCATTATTCATAACAATAAGTGTTGCAATGCGAAAAAAAATGCTTTTGCCGAGACTGCCTCGAAATAAGAGCCTTGTATCGAGGCATTAGAAAATAAAGCTTTTTTGAAAACGAGACATTACTAATATATAACCAATGGATTATTTTTGGTGTATTGTTTTATTAAATACAGTTACTGAAACAATAATATACTTTGTTTCTCACAAAGATTGTCTTAACGATTTACCCAAGTGTAAAAAATTGAGTTTGACGTTTTAAAATCCGACCGACTACGAGGCAGCCTCGAAGAAAGCAATAAATTTTAACCTCTACAGAATACAAAAAAAAAAAAATATTTTCACACCTAAACACTAATATGACAAACTTAAGTTATACCTTTTACATAATATAAAGAGAGAGTAATATTTAAATCGAAGTGGATCAAAATTACAAAAAGAGCCTCTTAGATTTTTTTAATAATATGTGTACATCTGTCTTTAACTTTAGTTTTGACTATGTGCCATGATATAGTGATACTTACATATATGTATTTATGAAAAAATCGAAACAAACCGTTTTAACTATTCAAACAAAGCTTGCATCCTTGTATAGAGTAATTTCTATATTTTTAATATTAAATGCAATAATTAAAGAAAAAAAATTCAGCCCTACCACCATTATTAAGAACTTAACACCTTATTTTAATTAAAAGAAAGAAAAATACACGAAATTAAATAATTTTGGCTTCTACATAAAGCAGCAATTTTAATCTAAACAAAAATCAAATAAGTGTCATACGGATGTTTAATTTTGACAGATATTTAAACCTATTTCTGTAAATGTCTATATATCTACACGGATAGTTTAGTGTGTAGGTATTGAATCTGAATGTAAAGAAAAAAAAAGATTAATACTATTTTTCTACTGTTTTTATTTTATTTTGTGTTCAAGATTTTCCAAACGTTCATGTAAAACGAGTACCGTAATTTACAGTATAATTAAAATATCCCTATGAATTTTTCTAATATGGAAATTAAATAAGTGCGAATACAAAAAGCCTTGTACCTATTTCTGATTTGTCCTGACAAATTGTATTGAGGTCATTTAGACAAATAAAAACTAATATTGTGATGTCCAAACTTTTGCATCTACCTTTCCGTCTTCACTTTTAGTGATACCGTAGTACTTTTAACATTTGTCAAAATCTAGTTCTATTGACAGTAAAGCGGCATATACAACGTGTATCAAAAATAGGTGGTGATATTTAAGATTGTGGTACAGAGCATTAAACTGGACAACTTTCTCTATGCAACTAACATATTAATCGCAAATAAATAATCAGCTCTCCGTTGCATTTGGGTCGAGGAGGTACTCAAGTTTTGTATGGAACAGAAATATTTTTTTCGCGATAATGATGTTAGTCGTATGGAAAAAGTTGTTCAATATAATGGTCTGTACCACACGGTCTGTTTATGACCACACATTTCTGATGCAGACTGTATTTTATAAAAACAAGGTTTAATGATTAATCGTAAAATTTTACTCAAACTTTTCAAAGTTCATTTTTTTCATATAGGTACGTAAACAGTTTTGCATCATTTTATTTGGAAAGAAAACTCTTTTAGATATATTTAGCATCTTGAAAAAAGACGGACATTCTTGAAATACATACTGTATTTACGATTCTGAATTGAGTTCTAGTTGAATTTGAAAGCGCAATTTCTACAATGTATTGCTAACCTATTTAGTTTATTAGTATCAATACAAAAAGTGTATTACAAATACAAATATTTGAATTAAAAGTAGACAAAACCTCAGTTTGATTAATGTTCACAAATATAATGATCGGTACATCATATTTTTAACAATAAGAGATTACAATTTTGATTACAAAAACAGAAGGAATGCAACATATTATTACAACTTTTTGGGAAAACACTTTCCAGACAGTATTAAAAGTATTCATAAGCAAAATATTGCTAAAAGTAACAAATTCAGCGTCATTTTGTGTGATGACATACACTTCAGATTTTTATACAAAAATTTTCAGGCATTTTCCATCAATGCTAATGTAGTTATTTAAAATTTAAATGTTTACATGATAATGTATTGTACGAACAAAGTAGATACGCTAATTGTAGTATTATAGTTCACTCTTTTACTATCGAAAACTAACAGAAACATTTATCTTGTATATCAAATACTGCTCGTACTTACAAACTCAATACAAAGCATGTAAAACACAAATAATTAAACAATATTAATTAGTAATTCCTGAAGAGAAAAATATCATTTTACTAAGTCCTAACACGTCTTTTTGACGTCTGTGGTTAAAACAAGAACAGTTGTACAAAGAAGGCGCGTGACCGTAATCTAAAGCGGCCATATTTTTTTTTTTCAAAACAATTCACAATTTTTTACCAACAACGCCGCCCTGTCAATGTCAATCAAGCGTCAAAAGGTCCTTGTATTTAGCTTCACTGTCAAAATCACAGTGAACTTTATAGCCTTTGCAATAAGGTTGCTGTTGGGGTGCTACCATTGACAAGTATGTTATATTCACAATGATCTTTATATCCGTTATAATACGGTTGCTGTTGGATTGCTGTTGTTACAGGTAAAATAGCTGTGACATGGACATGGATTGTTGCAGTGTTATTAAATTATTGTATGTAAGGAAATGTGAACGTAATAATGTAATATAGGATATAGTAATAAGAGTTGGAACATACAATACGATTTTGACTGACAGATTATTCGTAAACTCCTAAACTAAATACCTATAGTAATTGTGGTTTAATAATGGGGACATAGTTTTTCTATCATAATTAAAGTTTTTATAAATAATCAGTTTGACTTATGTGTAATTTTTTTCTGAAAAAGTAACATTTAATGCTATTTTAAGACTTTTTAGAAATCAAACCATTTTAGTTATTACAATCCAGATATACCGACTTATATTTAAGTTTCAATAAAAGCATATTATAGATACCTACATACAACGTAAAAGCTCCAACAATTACAAACTTAATCTAAGTTTCTACACAAAAATAATTACTTTCAATTGAGGTTTTTTTGAAGTTAACTCCTTAAGAATCGATTTTATGAAAAACCCGGGGTATGAAAATTTATGAGGAGTATCATCAAACTTTCTCCATTACGTTACGTTTACTATCTATATGTTTTATTATCTTTTGTACGGAGAAAACTCCAGTCGTGCGTCGTAACTGACACACATAATTTTTATTCCGAGCTACACTACTTATATTGTTTTAAAAATCCCGACATTCTGGGATCTCATTTGTGATGCGCAACTAAAAATACAACTTTTGGAGCATGACGGTCTCCCTAATTTTAAAAGCATATATCTTTAAGACATAAAATTTGGTCGTAACCTTTGAACTAACACACAAATTTACTTTTTAATGCCAATGCTAAACTATACATTTCTAATTATACTATCAGTTATACTTTGCCTCAAAAACACTATAATTTCGACGTGAGCAGTGGTAGCAGTGAAAACGTTTTGGTTTTCTGCTTGCAAGGAACAAAATATTTCTAAACATCGAGACATTGTTTGCTATTTTTCTACACAAAGTGTATAAGAACTTGAGTAATGTACAAATTGTAAACATTGAGGGCACCAATTTAAGATTAACTAAAATTATTATACAGAACATAAGAACGAGCTTTCATTGGCAGATGGTTTATCAATATGTCAATGTATTTCAACCCTTATTTCTATTAAATAAAGTACAAATTTCAATCTCCCACGATAGTACGAGGTCATTCTTCGTACAAATCTATACTTTATATCTATTAGATAAGTATTAAAATACATTGATACATATATAATTTTCTGCAAACCCTTGCAGTCGGACTTAAAACATACTATATTTACTTAAATAACATAATCAAGTAGACGCGACATACCAGAACTATGCAACTACGTAATTTATAACCTAATTTAACAGAAATGTTGAATTTGTAACCTAACTGATAAAAATACAAAAAAGTAGTAACAATCGGGTATTCAAAGTTACATTTTCAAATGCGGTTACATTACAACAGATGTAATAGCTTACTGGTTAATTATAGAATACGTCAAAATTCGTGGTAACCGCGATCATAAAACGCAGGAGAGCGATGGCACGAGACAATATCGCCGTCCTACTCACACGTTTCATGATCGCGACCGCCATAATTGTTGGCGTAGATTGTATATTGTGTGTATTCAGCGCAAGGTGACGGATAGTCGGCTAGCGGCGACCATCTTGTTGTTAAATTTCTTTTTAAAGTTTTCAGCAGCAACCGTCGTTTTAAACGTTATCTTCGCTGATCGCTCTTCTTTGTCCAGTAATAAATTCTGGAACATGAATCCGTGGAGTGTTTTTGTTTCAATTTTACGTTCTCGTTTTAAAACTAAGTCTTAGAAATAAATTATCAACTAATATCAGGTACAAAGCTGTCAAAAAATATGAAAAATGTTAAGTAATTTATACAAGGCAAGACACATAACAGGTGGAATACAAAATGTAAAGTGAGATCCAAACATGATACACATCATTATTACTGTAGAAATATAAAAGTTAGTTACCTTATTTACTAAAAACATTCAACAGTCTAATACAACCTTAGGTTAAAACAATCACTTAACACTTTTCCTATTTTAATTATAATACAATTTTAATACGTAACTTATATTTTTCTTTGCTATTTATAATATTATTTTATAAACCTGGGTACCAAATAAGTACTTTATATACACAAACATAGGCGAAACTACGAATACAACTAATGTTAATAATTTATAAATATAAAACTGATATAAATACAATATTAAAATTGCATTATGCGTATAAAATAGTACATTATTATAATTAAGAGCATGCGCATAGTTTAAAATTGTATTAAATACTGATTATAATCAAAATCGTCTTAAAAAATATATTTTATAATATGCCCTGTGTCATGATCATGATCTATTTTTTGTAACATATATTTAAGATCATGGGAGTATGGCCCTTGTAAACAATGACCTACATTGGCTACACTTTACAACTGTTTCATACATAATTTTCATTAATTAGACGTACTTTTGTATCGTAAAAGCTACAAATAATAACAATATGTTTGTGTTAGAAATAGGTTAGTATAATTTTGTGTATTGGGTGATTCGAACATCCCTTAGACATCACTTAGTTGTAAAGTTTTGCTAAAAATCGATGATTGACTACAAAGGGGCATTATAATATTCGACAAATTGTACGTTTTCGTCAAAAACATTTAATAAATTGGCATAGGCTATTATATTATTTATACAATAAATAATGACCTCGTATCGACGACATTACATTACGATTAAATTTATCTTAATTCATTGTCAAAAAACAATGATAACAAAGCGAATACTGCAGTTGTTACAAATAAATGATCACAGCATTCTATCAGTACATTATATTATAATTCATTAACGTTTTATTAATAAGAAACTAGTACTTATGTCACAAGTGAAGTATTAGCTCAGAGAACGAATATACAGGCTTATTAATTTTTTATAGCATCAAAATATTTTTACTTATTTAGGAGCTCATTGTATTTTTGCTTAGTATCCTTATGACTGCTTCGAGACGTAAAAATGTTTTATTTCTATCTTTTAATATCATAATCAACGGTATCGCGGATGAGAAATGAATAAACCTGCATAAGAAATAATTTTATGAATTCTATTAATATCTGTGTACTACAGTGTATATCTAGGGAATATATTTGTACATATAAATAAATATCACACATTAATATCACAATAAGTTGGTAATCAATAATATCACAGGTTTAGTGGTTCGAATGTCTCAAATTATAAAAAGAATAGCATTAATTTTTATTCTTTATATCTATGCGATTTAAGTCGCAATAATGTATCTGTCTAAATATAAGGAACTTTTAATACATTTCATTTAATTTAAGTATCCCTTAATGTTGCAGTTTTTTTGTGCCTGAATAATATATTAACTTTTCCAAATGTTTTTATTTGACACAAAGCTATCTGCGTGACAGCTGTCTAGATGACACAAGCCCGCCGATTTGTCAATTGCCGTCAGTGCGAAAACGACTTCCACATGTAAAACTTGCCTTCTTCCGAGAAACATAAGTCAGTATTAAAAATACCTTAAAAGCAACCCACGCTAATTTTCTATTATTTTTTTTAATTTTCATCTACTCTATTTTAGTTCGCTACAAAAGCGTGTTTTTTTTTTGCCATCCCGGCCAGGATAATGGCACAAATTCATTAAACTATTGTCACTGGTCCTTGATAAGTGTGCATACATACATACATACAATCACGCCTTTTTCCCATGGGGGTAGGCAGAAACCACGGAACGCCACCTGCTACGATCTCTACACACTCCTTTTGCCTCGTTTAGGTTCATACAATTGGTCATACACACACGCCGGTTGCGAGTACTACGCACCTGACCTTTCTGAAGAACATCACCAATAAGATCCCTATATGTCCTCCTAGGGCGTCCCCTCCCGGTGTTTCCACTCACATCTGACTTGTAAATACCTTTTGTGAGCCGACCTTCATTCATCCTCTCAACATGACCAAACCATCTAAGCATACATTTTTCAATTTTTGTCACTACATCTTGTTTTAAACCACACCGTTCTCTTATCACATTATGCCTCAGCCTATCATTCATAGTCACACCACACATGCTTCGCAAGGAACGCATTTCCACAACAGTAATAATCCGAAGTTTTGAAGGGGTGAAAATCACGTTCAAAGATTCCATTACATGCATACGTACCAAGCAAATAAAAGCGTGTTAAAAACCACACTATTTCCGCATGACATAAGTTACTTTTTTGTGATGTAAATTCAAAGCCCCTGCAGAAATCTCAACTCATACCTCGTAAATATCATCATCAGCAGCCTACAACGTTCCCATTCCTGGGACACAGGCCTCCTGTCGATGAGAGGGAGTAAATCGTAAATACCAAGTTGGCACAAAAGTAATGAGATAGTTGGTTTACGTTTTATATTTTTTATTATTATTTAACAATACAAAAAGCGTAGTCAATGATTATATTCACCATTAGTATCTAAGACTTCTTGCCAACGGCCTTGCAAAGTTTGTATGCATTTCGCCCAGAACGCTGATGTCTGTGCCTCGAAAAAGTTATTCAACTCCGCCTCTACATCGGAGAAATCATTAAATTACTACTTTATAAATGATAGTCAGTTTGGTTGAGATTTGGAGAATAAGGTGCATAATAACACAGTGGGTTTTTTTTTATTATGGTCGGTAGTTTTAATTTACTATAGAAAATTAAAAAGAAATATGCAAATTCAGTTTTTGAACACAATTTCATCCAGATGATCACGGCGCTGGCATTCATGTAAGCGCACCCTAAAAATTTCCAATACACGCCTGCAGTTTGCTTGGGGAATCGCTGCAATTTCCTAGCGGATATTTTGTTTTAATTGAGCCGTAATCCTAGGATTATTTACGTAAACACGGCTCTTAAGGTAGCCCCACAAAAAGTCATCTGGTGTGCTCAAATCTGGGCTTCGTGGCGGCCAGTTAATGTTACCCCTTCGAGAAATGACTTTTCTTGGGAACATTTCACGAACCACCTCTAAACTCATGTTTGATGTGTGACAAGTTGCCCCGTCCTGTTGGAACCATGTCCTGAAATTGTACCCACGAAATTGTTGCAATTCTGCATACAAGTGCTGCCTCAACACTATAGGATACCGTTCAGAGTTGACATTCACTGCTCTGCCTCGCGCATCCTCAAAGAAATAAGGGCCTCTTATTCCGCCCGCAAAAATGGCTGCCCAAACCGTGACTCGTGCGCAATGGAGTGGTTTCTGGTGTTTTAGTCTTGGCTGTTCTCTACTCCAATAGCGGCAGTTCTGTTTATTTACAGCGCCATTCATATGAAAATGTGGCTCGTCTGAAAAGAGTATATTATTGAAGTTGTGGAACTGCTCGAACATTTTATTCGTAAAATCCAACCTTGTAACAAAATCATTTTCATTTAATTCTTGGACGAGCTGTATTTTATACGAATGAATCTTTAAATCCAAAGATAAAATTCTCTGCAAGGTCGTACGGGACATCGCTAATGCTGTTGCATGTTTTACGAGTTGAGAGTCTCGGATCAGCACGTATAGAATCATTAACTTCCTGTACTCTTTCTTCGATCCGAACAGTTCGTGCACGACTTGGGCGGCGTCGCGGCATCAAAGCGGTAGTTTCATTGTGTAATCGTTAATACAACCGCATGCCTTGCGCATCCCAGAAACGGCAAAGCAGAACTTTTAAGCGGTTCTTTTGACTCAGCTTCGGTTGAGTTGGTACTTGGCAGCGTTTCAAAAAGCACGACGTGTATCGTTCTCGTAATGAATCCATGATTTATCTCCAATAACCAGATCAGACAAAAACTTTACGTCGGAGTCACAACAAGAGTGACTGACAGATAGCGAGACGGACTGCACGACTAGCGTCTGTAAGGATGTGCGGTACCCACCGAGCCAACACTTTTCGATACCCATGCTCATGCAGATGGTATTCCACGGCGTAGTGACTACAGTTACTAGCTTCTGCTATTTCACGAGTGGTAGGATCCGGATTCGCCTGCAGTTCGCGGCGTAGATCGTCATCATTCACTGCGGGTGGTCGTCCTGAGCGTGGTTGACTTTCAAGGCTCTTTTCTCTCGATTTAAAACGATCAAACCACCGGGACACCGTCGCATGGCCTGTACTTCCAGCGCCCAATGCACTGTGGCCTAACAAGTACTCGTATAAGTATAGTGTTCGAACTTGTCGCTCGTAATTTTTTTTTTCAAACTGACTAAACCGGTCGCGCTACCTAGAATGATCTGCAACATTGTATAATATTATCAAAAACAATTAACTTGAACAAGGATATGTATAGTTTTGTAGAGTGTCTCATTACTTTTGTGCCAACCCAGTAAAAAGTTTGAAGGGCTACATGATTGCCTGCAAACTTATGAACTGTCAGCAAAAAGTAAGTAACTATTTTGACGTGATTCTATAAACGTGTTTTACAATTAAAATACAATATTTGTATATGAAAGATCATTTCTATTTTCATCAAATGAGTGTGCTACTTTTTTATTTTTATCATTTAATTTTGATTAATCGAACAAAACCCTTGGTTGACTGGTAGAGAATGCCTAAGGCATTAAGTCCGCCTTTGTACCTTTTTTGTGTGCGAGAAGTTTAAATAAATAAATAAATAAATAAAAGACATCGATTTGATTTTGATTATACAAGACACGGAATAACACACGGAAAACTAGAGGAAGTGCCCCTCAGATATCGCGCGCGTGTCAACATTAAGCGCTGATGCGCAGCATTTAGCTTATTAGCCGTCAGATACTTGTCGCGATTGGTTGTCGCAGAAATACGCGAAATATTACAAATTATGCCTTGTTGTGCGGTTTTGACCTGCAAAAACGAAAGCAGAAAAAAAATGTATCTTGTGGAGGTGTATCCTATCATCAGTAACTACTAAACTTTGTTAATTTTTAATATAATTGATTTTAATTGCAATACCACATGTTATGACTTCAATGCAAACTAGAAACAACCTTATTTTCATTGACACAAAGTCTTAATGCACTTAGTCGACATCTGGAAAATCATAACCAAAATTCTAGTAACTTCGACGCTACTCGATTAGGGATGGGACACATCCGTAATGTAGGTCGGTATCGATAATTTTGTCTGATTTTAGTAAGGATTCAATAGCTCACATAGCTATATATAATAAGACAGTTGATTAAAAAAATTAAGTGTGATATTTGCGTTAGTGCTTTAGTAACAGAAAAAAAAACAATCATTACATAGATTTATTATAGCTAAGGATAGAGGGGGATTATTATACCCATCAGAATCTGTGATTAAGATATGTCAGGTGTCCGAAATATTTTTAAAAGACGGTTACATATTTAATAAAGATTATATCATGGCTAAAATAATGCGCCAGTTCATTGGGTCATCGATATTCCAAAACATAAGCTATCATCAATTAGGGGAATTTCTTACGTCTAATCATATTACTGACTTAATGAAAGCTATCACAGCAAAATATATTAATATACGATTTCATCACCTATTAAAATTAAACATAAAATTATAAAAACGGCAAGTAATTAAATAAATATGTGTTATTTCAGGGTTAGTAAATATTTTTAGTACTATCTGTTATCGTTTCATTTATCGTTAGCTTCTATCAGCGGTTTCACCCGCGTACCTGATTTTATGAAAATAACATTACCCCCCTACATACAAACATACAAATACCTCTTTAACATTGATATTTTAACGATAATCAACCTTAGCCGTTATTAAGCATTTGTATGATGTTAACAAATTATTACATTGCTCACTCGAATAAATTACGTAACTTCAATATTAAAATATCGATATATTTCCTCATCTCTTACTTTTGTTTAGCTACTCACCAACAGAGATTACAAGTGCATGTGAATATGACATCTATTTCAAAGGAGCTAGCGTTCTGAATAGAATGAATTGGTTACAGCGCCATCTAGCATTGAGTTGCTGAACTCGTTGTAAATTTATCTATCTAAAGTTTCTAAACGAAAAACGTCTTTATTGTGTGTGTCATGTCAAATAATAACAACTTTCATGCCTTGTAATACGACTTAATTTTTGAAAGCAATACGAAGATGATTTGTAAAACTTGCGTGTGTAATTTGTAGCCAATCATATCACTGTTTTTTATGTGTGTAATGGACAATTTGCTATGCAAATGTGTGAGTTTGGCGACACTGGTTCCCGTGCTTAACCAGTGTAAGGTATTCTTTGTTCTGTGATACAAGACGTCCACTATAGAACCACCCTGCTGCCGCACGCACGTGTGAACCGAGTCCCGGTTTAGGAGGACCAGACTGGTCTAGTAGTGGGCGATATAAATCGATATTTCAAAAAATATCGATACATGCTCGCGATATATCGCTTTAATACGATATTATCGAATCATGTAGTATCGAATGTAATATCGATATTTTTCATCCGATACACCAAATATCGGGTCACATTAATATTTTTTTTATATCTATTTATTTTCTAAGACTTATTCCTTTAAATCTGCAACATTGTTGATTTGATTAAAAATAAAACGAAAATCCCCGGATTATAGAAAACTAGCTTTTGCAATAACGAAACGCAGACATGAGAGATAGATACCCTCCGCAATGGCAGCACTAGTAGTAAAACTTTTATAATCTGTGGTGTCTATGGTCACTCACTTGCTTTCTTTAGACATATTCTTATTGTTTTGTTGGTTTCGCTTTCAATGCAATATAACCTTTAAAAGTTATCTGTTTTGTTTATCATAGTTAACGAAATATAAATACCGTTAAGTGTGTATAAATAACGATATAAAACAGCTTTTATTATATAGAAGAAGCAAGCTGTGATAATCATTGTCTGTTTTGTTTATTCTGTTTACGATTCATACAGTAAGTATAACGTGTTTTTTAATAAAAGTACTATCAATTGTTACTATTCGTGTAAAACAATAAATAATGGAATGCCTAAGTATTTATGAGTGTGAATATAGCCGACACTAATTATTTTTTATAATAATAAAAGAATATAGTAAATGAAGTTTTAATTCAATAACCTAAAAAATTTACAGTTCAAAAATATAAAAAAACATGTCGGTCATATTCATGCTCATTGATATTTGTACTAATTGTTGTCAATGGCCATTTTTTTGGGTTTTGAAGAGTATGAGTTAGAGATGGGAAATGATCGATTAAATTAATTTCGATGGATTTGTTTTTATTTCATAAATTTTTAGGACTTAGAATTTTTCTCACGCAGTTTTTTTTTTCAGAAATTAGGAAATCTTTCAACATGGCACCCCCTAAAAAAAGTATTGTTTGGAAATATTACGACAAAAATGATGACAAATCTATCAGATGCAAGTTATGTCAAAAAAATGTTAAAACGGCTGGCAATACCTCTAATGCGATGGCACATATCAAAAATATTCAAAAGGCTCTCTACTTGGAAGTTTTCAAAAGTAACAATAGTGCTGCTGCTGTTATAAAAGATTATATTTCAGATTTGTCCAACCCCATTCCTAGTACTTCAAAAGAAGATAGTGTGGCAGCGCGCACGTCTTGCGCGCGCGCCCCACGGAATAACACTGGCGCTCAGCTGTGTGCGACCCATATTTATAAACTCAGCTCAAAACCAAAACGATAGATTTTGAGTATTTCGAGTGTTTTGTACTTCGTCGCTATTGGTGGAAACCTATTTAATATAGTTGAACTTCCTTACCACTACAACCCATTATATTTTGTACATAGGTAGGCTTAATGATCAATAAATAATAATTATTACATCTCAAATTCGGAGTTTTAATTATATTACTGCCTAAACGCCAAAGTGGTGACCCCGAACGAAGGAACCGCAAGAAAGCAATGCAGAGTGGCAGCGAACAACCAGACATGGAGTCAGCAGGAGCAAGCTCAGCAAATCCACAGGACGTTTCGCTATCACCCCAACATATCGCCGGTATCTCACTTTCCCTCCGAGTACCACCGTTCTGGCGCGACAAACCCCGATTATGGTTCATCAGTTTCGAAGCAGCAACGCAAGATCTTAAGAAAAGTGAAGCGCAGAAGGCACAGATGGTCATTGCTCAGCTACAAAAAGAGGATATCGAGCAAATATGTGACCTGTTATACAACCCGTCTCCCGATCGTCAATATACCGTCATTAAGGAACGATTAATATCTGTGTACGAAGAATCTGATGGCAGGCAGTTACAGAAGCTACTCTCTGATATGGAACTCGGTGACCAGAAGCCAAGCCAATTACTACGGCGCATGCGCAATCTCGCTCACAACAAGGTGCCAGACAATACACTGAGACTCATGTGGATGAACTTACTACCCGCGCACGTCCGCTCAGTACTTGTTGTAAGTGACACAATAAGTAAAGATACAGCACTCGATGAATTAGCCAAGCTCGCCGATAAAATGCTTGAACAAGCAAGTGAAGTGTCAGTGGTGTCTGTCGCATCAACATCCTCATCACAGCAGCAAGCACAATACCCACCTGTGAGCATACAAAATCTTGTCGAAGAAATACGAAAACTGCATGTCGAGATCGCCGAACTTAAGACGTCATACCGCCACACTAACCACGACCGCTCGCGCACCCCGCCGCCACGACACTACGGCCGCATGCGCAGCTCGTCTCGAGCGCGTTCGATGAATCGGTCCCGCTCTCGTTCATCGACACCGTCAACACATTGTTTTTATCACCGACGTTTCGGAAAAAATGCGAGACATTGTACTACACCGTGCAATTTCAACAATGAAGGCAAGTCGGAAAACTAAAAGAGGCGTTGGCAGTGGCGGAACCTAACGTTGACAAGAAATCCTACCGCTTATTCATCACCGATAAGACGACATCCATGAGTTTTTTGGTAGACACGGGTGCCAATATATCCGTTTTACCGAAAAGGAAAGGAATACGATCGACACCGCTACCATATCAATTATACGCTGCAAACAACACCATTATACCAACTTATGGTGAGAAGACACTGGAGCTCGACCTCAATCTTCGACGACCATACAAGTGGAAATTCATTGTCGCTGCAGTAACGAAACCAATTATTGGAGCAGACTTCCTCGGCTACCACAATTTACTAGTCGATTTACGAAACCAGCGACTCATCGACAACACCACGAAGCTCACCTCTAAAGCTACTGGCCGCTATACAAGCATACCTACTGTAAGTAGTGTCAATCCTCAGCAAACTTTCCACGACATACTAGCCGAATTCCCTGGAACCACGCGGCTATCTTCAATGAAATTGAACCCGAAACACAAAGTGGAACATTTCATTGAAACAACGGGACCACCCATCTACTCGCGAGCACGACCGATACAACCGCATTTGTATGAACGAGCGAAGAAAGAATTCGAAAATATGATCAGCCAAGGATTGTGCAGACCGAGCAAGAGTCCTTGGTCCAGCCCGCTACACATTGTGCCAAAGAAAAACGGAGACTTGCGAGCATGCGGGGACTATCGACGTCTCAACGCCGTCACGAAACCAGACCGCTATCCTGTTCCGAGGATAAAGGACTTCACGTACCAGCTCACGGGCAAACAAATATTCTCTACTCTTGATTTAAACCGAGCATACCAACAACTGCCAGTACGTGCCGAAGATATAGAGAAAACTGCAATAATCACACCATTCGGATTATTCGAATTTCCTCGAATGTGTCCAGGCTTGAAGAATGCAGGTCAAACCTTCCAACGATTCATTCATGAAGTGCTGCGCGAACTTGACTTCGTGTACCCGTTCATTGACGATCTCTTACTAGCCTCAGAAGATGAAGACACTCACAGACAGCACCTACGAATAGTATTGCAAAGGTTGGACGAGTATGGCATAACAATCAATCCTGCAAAGTGTGTATTCGGCCGACGCGAGTTAACATTCCTCGGCTATAAAGTATCCGCAGAGGGTATCAAACCGCCAGAAGACAAGATCAAGATCATCAGCGAATATCCAAAACCAAAAAACATCGAAGAGCTACGAAGATTCCTCGGCATGTTGAATTTCTACCGAGATAGCATACCTAACGCCACCGCTATTCAAGCACCACTACATACCTACTTGCACAACACGAAAAAGCGAGATAAAACATTAATACAATGGAATGAAGATACATCTCAAGCGTATGAAAACTGCAAGAAATGTATTACAGAAACAACCTATCTGTCGCACCCGCATCTTTCAGTTCCACTAGGAATGATGTGTGACGCATCCGATCGGTGTGCTGGAGCTGTTCTACAGCAGCAAGTAAACGGAAAATGGCAACCCCTTGGCTACTTTTCAAAGAAGTTCACACCAGCTCAGCAAAATTACTCGACATTCGACAGAGAACTTCAGGCAATTTACATGGCTGTGAAACATTTCAGGAAGATATTTGAAGGGCGTGAACTCATTATATTCACGGACCACAAACCCCTCACTTACGCCATGCAAAAGATCTCGTCAGATTCTGAGACTCCACGCCGACGAAGACAACTATTATTCATCAGTGAATTTTCAAACGATCTACGACACATTAGTGGGCGAGACAATGTTGTCGCAGACGCACTATCGCGCGTCGATGCAATCAGCTGTCCGAACTCGATCGACTATGAGTCACTCGCTCGCGCACAAGCAAAAGATAAGGATATAACCAAACTTATGCAGCAATCTAATATCCAGTTGAAGACAATAATGTTACCCGGCTCATCTCAGCACATATACTGTGAAACCTCAACACACGACGTTCGACCATACCTACCTCAAGAGTTCCGTATTATAGCATTTAACGCCATCCACGGACTCAGCCACCCGGGTATAAGAACTACGAGGAAGCTAATGCAGAGAAGATATTTCTGGCCATCCATGAATACAGACATCAAAACGTGGGTACAAACATGCCTCGCCTGTCAACGGTCCAAGATCCAACGGCACACATCAAGTGCCACAGCTACGTTGGAACAGTCACATCGCTTCGAACACGTTCACGTAGATATCGTGGGACCCCTGCGAACATCGCCTAACGGTCACCGTTACGTCATCACAATGATCGACCGCGCCACACGCTGGCCCGAAGCACACGCTGTGTGCGATATGACTGCTGAGACCGTCGCCAAGGTGATTTATGGAGGCTGGATCGCAAGATTTGGTTGTCCGGCTAGGATGACCACAGACCAAGGCCGACAATTTGAAAGCCACCTATTCAAAGCGCTGACCAGATTATTTGGCATCAAGAAGCTGCGAACTACGCCATATCATCCCCAGAGCAACGGCATAATAGAACGTTGGCATCGCTGCATGAAGACTGCTCTCACTGCTCGTCTCAGTAACCATAGCTGGGTTGATGAATTACCCACCGTATTGCTGGGACTGCGTACTGCAATCAGAACTGACACAGATGTAAGCGCAGCCGAACTAACATACGGTCAAAATCTACGACTACCGGGTGATTTCTTCGTGACGTCACCAGCACACACAATGGACTGTAATTACGTCGAAAAACTGAGATCTACGATCAACAATATACGCCCGGTACACGCACAGTCGCATGACACAAATCGCACTGTGTTTGTACACCACGACCTACAAACGTGCAAGCAAGTGTTCGTGCGGGTCGATGCAGTGAAGAAACCATTACAGCCTCCGTACGATGGTCCATATCCAGTATTACGCAGAGACAGCAAAACATTCACCTTACAACTACCTGGAAGAGAAGCAGTAATATCCATAGATCGCCTCAAGCCAGCGTTCACCATGCGCGAAGCGGACACCACAGCAATAGATATTTCTAAACGCTCTGATGGATTAAAAACATCGCGCTCCGGCCGAGTCATCAAGCAACCGGTACGCTTCGCTTGAGGGGGAGCACTGTGGCAGCGCGCACGTCTTGCGCGCGCGCCCCACGGAATAACACTGGCGCTCAGCTGTGTGCGACCCATATTTATAAACTCAGCTCAAAACCAAAACGATAGATTTTGAGTATTTCGAGTGTTTTGTACTTCGTCGCTATTGGTGGAAACCTATTTAATATAGTTGAACTTCCTTACCACTACAACCCATTATATTTTGTACATAGGTAGGCTTAATGATCAATAAATAATAATTATTACATCTCAAATTCGGAGTTTTAATTATATTACTGCCTAAACGCCAAAATAGTTTCACGATATCGGAATCTACCGTCAACGAACATCAACTATTGCCTTCAACCTCTACGTCATCGCCAATGGATTCTTCGTCGTCGCCAATGGATAGTAGCGAGATAAGTACAAACAATTCTCAACCTGATCAAAAGATAGATTATGATAAAGCATTGCCTTTTAAACGCCAAAAATCAATTGAAAGTAGTTTTGGAGAAATATATGCGTATACCTCTACTGGTGACAAAACTAAAAGAATTAACAATGCCATAATGTTCATGATCTGTAAAGACAATCAACCTTTTTCATTAGTTGAAAATGAAGGTTTCAAGAATCTTCTGAAAGTAACGGCACCTCACTATAAGATTCCTAGCAGAACTTCCGTAACACGCTGGTTAGATGACAAGTACAGTGCATTATCAACAGTTATAAAAAAATAATTATGCTGTGTAGAAGATCTTACCCTTACGAGTGACATTTGGTCAGATCTACAAATGAGAAGTTATCTAGGTGTAACTGCTCATTTTGGCATCGGAATTGAATTTCATTCCATAACTTTAGGTGTATACCACTTAGATGAAAGGCATACTTCCGAATACATTGCACAAATGCTCACTAAAACGTGTGAAGAGTGGGGATTAAATACTAATAAAGTCACAGCAGTAGTAACTGATAATGCTGCAAATATGGTGAAGGCTGTCGAAATTGCATTTGGAAAAAAAAGCATATCCCTTGCTTTGCGCATACGCTTAATTTAGTAGCTCAAAATATTTTGGGATTTCCAGAATTACAGCAAATATTAACGAAAGTAAAAAATGTTGTTACTTTTTTTAAACAAAGTTGTGTAGCAAGTGACTAATTGCGTAAATCAGTTAAAGCTGACACAAAATTGATTCAAGATGTCCCTACACGTTGGAACAGCACATACTATATGATTGTACGTTTCCTTGATTTACGAAATGCTGTAAGCGAAATTTTAATTCGTCACAAAACAGCACCGCCGATGTTAACTGGTATGGAATTGACAATATTAACATCGCTTCTTAACATATTGCGCCCACTACAAGCAGCGACTAAAGAAATATCGGGCGATAAATATTGCTCAAGTAGCAAAGTCATTCCATTAGTGCACTGCATGATATCAAAACTCAAAAACCTAGTAATTGAAGAACCTTTAATTAAGGAGGTACATAAACGAATTTTTATCGAAATTAATAAACGAATGGGCGCCATTGAACAGGTATCATCATTAGCTATTGCTACGATATTGGACCCGAGATTTAAAAAACTTCATTTTGAAGATGCTTTGGCGTGCGCGAATGCCGTCAGTAAAATTAAAGAGATGATTAAAAAAAATCAGCAAGATGAATCCACTGTGGCTGTGGAATCTGACTCTGACAATTCAGACAAAATAAGTTTATCATCGGATCTCTGGAGTGATCACCATAAACTGGTACAGCGGAATTGGAAAACAAATAAAACTGATGAAAGTGTTTCAGATGAGTTATCGCTTTATTTGAGGGCTCCAGTCAGTAGATTCAACGAAAACCCATTAGAAGTGTGGGCAGACTATAAAATACAGTTCCCAACGCTATACAACGTGGCATTTAAATATTTAACTATGGTGGCTAGCTCAGTTCCATCTGAACGACTTTTCTCAAAAGCCGCACAAGTTCTTACACAACAAAGAAGCCGATTGCAAGCCAAAAGGGTTAATAAAATTTTGTTTTTGCAAGGTTTAGAGAAAAAGTACTGGGATTTATAATGTATATAAATCCCAGTACTTTTTCTCTAAACTTCCCAGTACTTCTTTTCTTTAATGTACGTATGGCCTTGAATTCATTTATAAATAAAGTTTATTCGTTTCTTCTCTTTAAAGTGTTTTTACTCATAATTAACCTGATCCCTATTTAATATTATAGACTAGTTAAATACAAGTAATTTCTTACGATATTTTTAAAATATCGATATATTTGTTCGATATATCACAAAGTATCGATATAACATTACGATATATTATATCGAAAAAAATATCGATACTTTTTTTTATGAACATCCCTAGACTGGTCCTCCAGCGCCTCGCCCCTAGCGTCGGTCAAACTCAAAAAACTGAAACTATTTCAAATATACCAATTACAGGCACTTTTAAATTGTCAAGTGACGGTGAGTCAGAAAAATGAAGCTAGTTGCCCATTCCAAAGCATAGGTACCTATGGAGAAGAACGGGCAAGAAACTCCATGGATACTATTTTCAATCACCACCGGTCACCGGAGATCCCCATGCTGATGACTTGGTGTTGAAATCACCTAGCAACAGCACAGGGTGGAGTCGGCCTACGATGGCGCCCAATTCGACAAGGAAGTTCTCGAAGTCGCACACAAGCGAAAAATCGATAAAAGCTGGCATAAACTAAAAAAATAAAAATGTCATAAAACCTTTTCTAATTGTTGTATCTTACGACTCAATAAACGGGCCTAGCTACCTGCGCCTGCGCCGGCCTGCTATGAGTCACCAAACGGACGCCATTTTAGTCCAAAGTTTGTAGACATGGGCAATATGTATCACTAAAAAGAAAAGATTGATATGTATCTTTTGATCACTGGGATATGTATCACTCATTCATATCTTTATATCCTTTTGAATCCGCGCACGACACGAAGCGACGATACACTGATGCGCTGCTCAGCGTGGTTCGCTTCGTTCAATTCAATCTAACGACTCAGTAAGATTCACCGGGATATGTATCACTCATTCATATCTTTATATCCTTTTGAATCCGCGCACGACACGAAGCGACGATACACTGATGCGCTGCTCAGCGAGGTTCGCTTCGTTCAATTCAATCTAACGACTCAGTAAGATGTATCTTTCTGTTCTATTGCACTACTCGTTTCGTTCTTTTTAAGTATCTATTTTTATGATTGATCATTAAATACCCGAAATTAATGAACTTTAATTTTTAGTTTATTATAATTATATTACAATGAAATTAATGACTAATGAATACAACATTGGTAGATGACATATATCAGTTTATAATGGTCAGACACTTATTCTCCGTATTGAGAAAGTGCGACAGAACATTCCAAGTAGGGAGGTGCGAAAGAGATGTCTGGACTTTCCGAAGAGACATCGTGTCGCCAGATACAAAAGGACGACGATTGAACGAGTTGTAAATGATACACTGATACATTCGGATTTGAACTGATATAAAGAGTGAGTGATCAGAACGGATTGATACATATCATTTTTATCTATCACTCCTGAGTTACCCATCTCTAAAAGTTTGACTTGTTACGCAGCGGATGTGTTCTAAGCAATTTTTGTGAAATTTCAATCTAAAATATTGTAAGTCATAGTGAAATTATTGGTGTTTTAACAATGGACGCCCTTCCAGGAGGTAATAATTGTTTATTTTTATAGTGATCCAAATTTATAAGTCAAATCTTTCATTTGTTATGATTGTTTTACGAAATCAGTGTTTTTTTTTTCAAACGGAGATTTCTCCTAGCTTAAAAGTTTAATTTCCTGCCATTTCATTCCTTAAAATAACCTTCACTGCACTCTTTATTTACTGTTTAGTTAATAAAAGTAACTTTTAAAGGCGACCAATTTAGACGCTTTAACAAAATATGCGTTTGAATGAGAATTAATATTGAGTCTCCTGTGTAACTCAACTAAGTATTAACTGCACGTCTCGGCTTAGCACGGGTTTGTCTTTGTAGATATACATAGAGTGTGAAAGACTTTTTTTAGATTTAAAAGAAAGGAATAATTTTTCAATACATCACTTCCATGTAACTAGAACGATTTTAACAATGCACGTCTAGTAAGTGTTCCAGGGGGGATTTTGTTTCATCTGGGTCGAGAGGCAGCGTGATACCTGAGCTAATTTATACAAATGATATATAAATGTATACTAAAATCTTCCTAATTAATTAGCCTACCTATTAGTGAAAACGACTTATTTTTTAATTTTACTTCTTCTTTCTAGGATCCAACAATGAAGAAATTTGTTTAACAAAATAACTCTTGTGAGTTACTACCGAGAGTGTCGGTCTAAGAGGGATGTTGATAGAATGCATTATTTGTGTAACAAAGTTGCAAATGCCCTAAGAGTGCCGGAATTGTCAAGTGACATAAAAAGTGTCTTAAGCAAACTGGTTTACACATACAAACAAAAGCTAGAAACATCACATAAAAACTTTGAGCGATGTAAAAACTCTAATAAAAATTGGTTTGAAACGTATGTTACATTTCCTGTACCGAGCAGAGGACAAAAAATAAGTAGTGGTTCGGGTGGTCGTCCTGTTAAAGAATTTGAAGACTGTTCTGAACGTACGAAACGCAGAAAGACCGAAGACATTAGGAACAATTTGACACCTGCTGAATTAGCTTTTGCTGCACAAATGGAGTACCGCGCAACAGGAGAAGTTAATAAATCTAAATTGATAAAAGATATTTCTGCAGGTATAACTTTAAAATCAGTTGATGAATCACATGCACGCTATACGCCAGACAAAGCTTTGTCTTTAGTTATTGAAAGCCACTTAACAAAACACCAATACAATTTATTACGTAAGTCTGCATTAGAGTTAAATTGCAATCTTTACCCTAATTACGAGTCTGTAACAGAAGCTAAAAAGAAGTGTTACCCCGAGGGTATTATGAGTACTGAAATAAAAGCTGAAGTATCTCTCCAAAATCTTTTAAACCACACTGCTGAAAGACTGTTGCTTTCTCTAAAAGAAGTGATTTTACATTTGCATCCCAATCAGAAGCAAGACCTGTGCCTTATTTCAAAGTGGGGATGTGACGGATCTGGAAGCCATTCCCAACACAAACAAAAGTTTCAAGACCAAGAATCATCGGACGAGCACATGATGGTTACGACAATAGTGCCAATACGTGTAATAACTACGAATAATGTACTTGTCTGGCAAAATCCCCGGCCTTCTTCACCACGATACTGCCGGCCTTTGAGGCTTCAGATGGCTCCTGAAACATCTGAACTCTCAAGACAAGAAGCTGCAAATTTACAAATAGAAAGAGCAAACCTTTTGCCAACAAAAAATGAGGAATGGTGCATTAAACACGACCTAAAATTAACAATGGTAGACGGAAAAATGATAAACGCTCTAACTGAGACCAGCTCAGCGATGCGTTGTTACCTTTGTGGAGCCACAAGCAAGGATTTAACAAAATAAACGTTTGTTTAAAAAAACCAGTGAAGACCGAAAATTTAGAATATGGCATTTCTTCCCTCCATGCCTGGATAAGATTAGTTGAATGCGTGTTACATCTGGCATATAAATTAAAACTAGCCAAGTGGCAAGTAAGAGGCGAAAGAGATAAAGAGATCGTTGCTTCAGAAAAGAAACGAATTCAGAAAGAATTCTTAGAAAAACTTGGACTACATGTGGACAAACCGAGACAGGGAGGAGGGACGTCAACGGACGGCAATACAGCACGCATAATGTTCCAGCACGCAGGAGAAGTATCTCAAATAACTGGCATCAATTTAAATATTATTAATCGATTGCATACAATATTAAAACTTTTATCGTGTGGTTATAGAATACGCACAGAAAAATTTAAACACTTTTGCCTTCAAACCGCGTCCGCATTTGTCATAAACTATCCGTGGTTTAACATGCCAACTACGTTGCATAAAATATTGGTCCACGGTCATCAAATTGTTGAAAATATGGGTATTACTATAGGACTTCTAAGTGAAGATGCGCAAGAAAGTCGCAACAAGGACATTAGAAAGTACAGAGAGCAATTCTCAAGAAAATTTTCAAGGAAAATGGCTATGGTAGACACCTACCATAGACTCATGGTATCTTCAGACCCTTATATAACCGGATTAAAGAAATTAATCTCAAAAAAAAAATCGTCTTTCACTCCTTTAGACCTAAGTCTAATAGATGAAATTTTTTCATAAAACAATATTCTCTTAATATATTTTATGTTCTCACAACAATGTTTTATTTAATACATATCCCGTTATAATTACAATCTGTTACTCTTGAACATGTTATTTCCCAGTTAAACTAATTAAATTAGGATTTATTCATGAAAATATTAAAAAACCCAGCAAATTAAATGAACATTAGGTTTATGCCAACTTTTATCGATTTTTCGCCTCTGTGAGTCGGTGAGGTCCTTGTTGGGCGAGAAATACGTCCCAATCGTGCCAATGCAAGGGCGACTACTCAGCCGTGACCTCGGGACGGTTTGACGAGAGCCTCTCCAATGATAGCCACCGAACTGTCCAGATCTCCGTCCCTGGGGAGATAAAGTACAGCTTGGCGACCACAGTCACGTCGATCTACCACTCCGCCATGGTCTGCAGTAAGAGGTCTTGAGCTCTGGCAGCGTGGTTGATATTGTTCTTGAGGAAATGGTAGAGCGCCATCATGCGCAGTCCATTCCCTCCGCAGCATCATTCACAGGCCGGGAGTCAGCCGTAGGGCCGCCAGGGTGGGTGTTAAAGAGTCCCCGGCAGCCTTGGCACCCCTTTTCCTCTTCCTTTTTTTTGCCCTTTTTGACGGGCGCACCACAGGCCTTTCCGCCCACTCTGTGCGAGGCTGCAGTTAGGGCTGCAGCGCCTCGGAACACTGGGCCGCTTTGAAGCTGGGCTGACCACAGAGATAGCACTGCTCGCTGCGGCCTATTTCTGCGGTGCACCGTACTCTGACATGCCCCATGTCCATAACCGGTGACACCGCAAAGCAGCAGCTTGACCCTTGCTGCAGCGCACCCCACCAGCAGTGGGCACCCTCGCCCACATCCCGCCGAGCCCGGAAGCGTTGATGCGGATTTCTGGCCACGGCCGCCACTACCTCAGCCGGGGTCGTCGAGTCGTCCAGACCTTGGACGCGCAACTCGGCGGTGTCATCGGGCTGGACACCCGAACGTCCTCCTGGTTGAGAACCTCCTGAGCTTGGCGGCCAGAATGTCCGCCTTTTCGTTGCTAGAGGCACCGGAAACCAGAAGAAGCCGAGCCCCCGTAATTGTCGGCCTCAATATACAGCTGGACGGTGTGCCGAGGTCGGGAAATGCAACCTTGGCTTTCGCCTCCGTCAAGACCGCCTTATACGAGACGCCCCCGTCGACGGTTCTAGGCTGCAGAGTAATAACCACAGCCGCGGAGCGTGGGGCTGTCGCCCTAGGCAGTCCCTGGATCTTCTTCTAGGCTGGTGCTGGTGCTCTTGCGAGAGCTGGAGGCGCGGTCTTCTTTTTTGCCCCTTTTGACGACCGACGTCCAAGCCTCCGTGGTAGGCCCGGGCGCACTCGCCTGGGGAGCAGTTGGGGAATCGGCCGTCTGGGAGGTGGGGGCGGACTTCGCGGGCTTTCTAGCTCCCGCCACGGGCTTACTGGCCTCCACCGCGGGCTTTGTGGCCCCCGAGGCCACCGCCTCTTTTCTATGCAGCAAGCGGTGGGCGAAAGGTTTTGGCTGGAAGGTGTCTTCCCTCAATGGCCTCCAATCGAGCTCCCACCATCTGACCACATTGCATCAAGCAGATACGTGCGATCTTTTCGACCACTGCATCTGCGAGTGCAGGGGCCGACGATGGAGCCAATGATGGGGCCGACGATGGTTCCGTGGCCGTGGCTGCCCGCTGGGCGGCAAGTTGCCGCTTGAGGTCCTCCAGTTGTGATTGAAGACGGCGATTCTCCTACAACTTCGCCGTATCCTCCGAGATCGTGCAACTAAGGAAGATCTTAAGCGCCTCCCTAATGTCTTCAGCCGCCTCCTTAAGGGCGCGCGTGAACGTGCCCTTCAGGTTGCCGTATTTAGTGGCAACCTTCAGGACGACATCCACGCTGTCCAAAACCTGGCGGCTGAGCGCCACCGCCGATGTGTACCCTCCGTCAGCCATCCAACCTGAGCGCCGCTCTCGCGCCTGCCGGGCCAGCTTGGTGACCTCGTCTTCCACTGCCGCTTTGCAGCATTAGCCTCCGCCTTGTTGTTGGGGAGCAGGCATTCCTCACTGAGGTCCTCCATCGAGAGACCGCAATCACTCCGCACGCCCTCCACAGCCTCCACCGGAGCCGCTGTATCGGGCCGGGACAGCACACCAGCACGAGTCGCCCCGCTCGTGCCACTCCACCGAGCGAGCAGGAGCTCCAGCAGCCACGACCAGAGCTCGCCTACTGCTGCCCGTCGGCACTTAGGCGCCGGCAGGCTCTCTTCGTTAGAGTCCACGACTCCTCGCCACCCCCTCTTCCTTTCGCGAGCGGTGCGAGTCCGCGCTCGCTACGCTCATCTTATCGGACGCGGCGCCAGTATGTGACTATAACGATCGGCAACTTAGTAAAATTATTGTTTGAATCCCACGAGTGTAGGGGATGTAAAAGGTCCGTCTAGGTTCACCCCTTGTCCCTAAGTGTAAATATGTAACCCAACCAGGGAGTCCACTGGTACCCTGGCTGGGAGAGTGGCTGCAGTGTGGAGCATGGTCTGGGACGGTGGTATGGACCACAGCTGTGGAGCATGCGGTTCTCCCTCTAAGCGGGCCCTAGGTTCTCTTCTTAGCTGGTGCTCTAGCTGGAGCTGACGGTGCCGTCTTCTTCTTTTTGCCCCTTTTGACGACCGTCGTCCAGGCCTCCGTGGTAAGTCCGGACGTAATCGCTGGGGGTGCAGCCGTCTGGGAATTGGACGTGGACTTCGTGGGCTTTCAAAACACCTCTACGGGCTTCGTGGCCCACTTCCCTGCCAGCTCGGTTCAGTCGCCGTGGCCATTGCCCCTTTTCGCCGTCAGTCCGCAGTGAATAGTGAGCGGAGTCCGAATCCGCAAGTGGGCGGGTCAATGATGGAGCCAACGACGACACGGGTGACGATTGGGTGGTCGCGGGAGATGCTCTATACGCGGCAATCTGCCACTCAAGGTCCTCCAATTCAGATCTAAACCGGCGGTTGTCCTCCTACAACTTCGCCGTTTTCTCGAGCTCGAGCGACTATGTTGAGTCCTCGTTACGGTATGGATTAATTATGTGGGGAAATAGTACTGACTACAATAGAGCATTTGTCGCCCAAAAGAAATGTTTACGAGCCATATATGGGATTCCATCTGATGAATCATGTCAACCTTTATTTAAAAAGCTTGGTTTGCTACCGTTACGTTCATTATATTTGTATGAAGCATGTATGTTTGTTAAGAAATATAAACAACTAGCTGACCCGACAGACGTTGTCCTGTCTCTTTGATGATATTTGAGCACGCATTCTGTCAATTCTATGTCAAATGTCATAATGGTATATTAAAAAAGTTTACATTGTCCTATTATATGGTTGTTAAGTATTTTTAAATAAGTATTCTTAAATTTTCTAACTTCCCGGGCACTTTTTTTTTCATAAGAACCTTCTCCTGACAATTACAAACACAACAACAACAAAAAAGTGAAATCGGTCCAGCTGTTCACGCGTGATGTCGTGACCAAGGGAAATAGGGATTCATTTTTATATATATAGATTATTCAAAACAGCAGAAGAAATAAATTCTCGAAGTCGGCGTGACCAATTTAGACTTGTACTAGACGAGCTCCCTAGGATAGCAAAATATAATAAAAGCTGCCTGGCTATGTGTGTGCGTGTTTACAACAAATTACCAAATGTATTAAAAATATTAAATTGCAGATTATTTAAAATTAAATTATATGAATGGCTGAATGAAAATAATTTCTATAATATTAAGGATTTTTTTTTGACATAAATGTATTTAAATTCATATTTTATTATTCACCTAAATTTGCATGCTTTAATTGTTAGCTAAACATGTATGATCTCATTTTTATAACAACACCTATGTATACCATGTTTTAAGCAAATAAATGATCTTATCTTATCTTATCTTAATGAGTACCTGAACTGGCTCCCTAATATCATCAGACGTCTCCTTCACTTCAGGGCGCGCGGGAATGTGCCCTTCCGGTTGCCGGACTAAGTGGCAACGTTGAGGGCGATACCACCCAAGTAGCAAAATTTGGCCCTGTAAGTATCCTAGGAGCATGTATTTTGTAGCCCTATAGGAATCCTACAAACGATTATAGAACCGCATTTGGGCGCAGTTTATAGGACTATTACGCCCTATAGTCGTTTTTTTACAGTCCGGTAAAGTGCAATTCGATTTTATAATTATCTTATTACGTGGTTTTACAAGATATAATTGTCCTATGAAGATCCGGTAAACACACTGAATAAGCGCGATTAGTCCTCTAACAATCTGGTGCGTGCAGCTACTGGTGTAATTGATCCAACAGTTGTCATTGAGATGCCATTACTAGAGCATTCGTTCTTCATTCATTTTGTAACGATGAAGTGTCAGTTTTCATAAGAAAAAATCTAATATTTTGAAAGGGGTACCTAATCAACATTATAATATCTATTTGCGTAACATAGGTAACTATTGTCTTTTGACTGTTGTGTAAAGAACGCCTACTCAACTTGTGTAATTAATTTTATTGGTAAAGTGTTGGACGATAATAAACATATCTTCATGCCCCTTTAAAATTAAGCATATTTATTATTTGTTCATTCGATAATATTTAACAAATACTTAAGCCGCCATAGGATCTGGAGCACATGTCATATAATTGCATTACCAAAACTTATATAAAACAATTTAGTCAAAGCTAAGACTACCACAGGATATACCTACTTCGCCACCATATTTAAGTTTTAGGGATCTTTTAGAGAAATACAACAGAACGAACCCCGCATGCCAATACATGTAGTATAATGTTTTTATCAGAACGACTATTTTCAGAATAGTGACAGAATAGTGACAAAAGGTAAAGCATATTTATTTCTATTATTTAAAATCACAGAAAGTTCAGATAAGGCTGAATGTGAAATATTATTTTTTAATAGCCCACTGACTTTCATTCTCCCGCAATTCATAATTCTTTTCAAAGTCAGTATGGTTATCATCATCAAATTTACTATCACTGCTTCCGCTATTATTTTCATTATCTTCTTGATTATAACAAGTACCACAACAATTATCTTCGCATTGTTCTACGTCTATTTTAATTCCACGTTGTACGGAACCATCACAAATTGCCGCACACCCACTTTTATTCAAGAAGTGTTTCAACGGGTACTCTGATCCCGATTTCATTTCAAGGTACTTTATCGCAACTATTCTTCGATAACTGCCACTACGTTTAAATCGTTTCCACTTGTTTAAATCCATTTTTATTTTCTCTCGCTTTCTCTAACAAATCACAAAATGAAAACAAAATGGTTGATTACTCTAGTAATAGCAAATGTAGGACACATAAGTACAACCTTATCTATAAGAATCGGAGAGCATGCTAATTTGGTGCTAACAATCCATTAGAAGTCAGGACTATGACAAATCATTCCTATAATATCCTTGACCTATAGCAGCTATATCGATGCCGTTTATAGAAGTGCATGTCGAATAGAAGAATGAAACGAGACGTTAACAAAAGCAAACAATCATATTAAATGCATTTGTAGGATCAAAAGCGACACTTTGCTAATCAGTTATATAACATGCGCTTATTAGATTGCAAGTTCTAGTAATAATTGTATAAAGTAATCCTGTAAACGTTTATAAAACTAGTTATAGAATCGTATGTACTTATAGCGCAAATCGTTTTGTACGATGCAGTTGTAAGATCGCTGATCTTAGTCAAAGCGTCTATTAGATTCCTATAAGAGGTTTAGTCTTATAAGTCTATTACTATAAGAGAATTTTGCTACTTGGGCATCCAAGACTTAACGGCTGAACGCCACCACGCGACCTCGCCAACTACTGCCCGTTGGCACATTGTTACATTTACATAATTTTGGCCGTGGATTACGGCAAACTGATATTTCTAACTACTGTGTAGTCACAGTACTAACTACGGTCAATGACCCCACAAAAATCATCAAATTTATTTGTCTTGTTGTATCATGTTTAGATATCGATCACGTCTTCGAATTTACGCTAGTTTATTTCATTTGAGCCTCTACAAAAAAAAAAATGTCGGTATATTGTTATCCAGTTTCGTCTCACTCAATTTTACATATTTATTTCTATAACGAAGCTTTTATCCACAGGATGCGGTATTCCGCCACTTTTGCGTGCCACCAGAACGCAAAAACACATAGTGCACCTCTCGAATGTCTTATGTTACACAGTGCGACATAAGCAATTGTCTTTCTATTGTGTCTCTAATTAAGACATTCGACGAGTAGTGATACTAATATCATTCTCCTGCCCTTATCGTAATTTATCTAAGGTCGGCGCAACATGTATTTTTCTTCCACACTTTTCTATTAGTCACCATCTCAGTAGTCACCCCCTTTCTATCCATATCATAATTCACACAGTCCATCCATCGTTTCTTAGGTCTCCCTCTACTTTTATAGCCATCGACATTCATACTCAATACTTTCCTCATTACTAACATAGTTTTAACATTTATTTAGTAACACAATTGTTAAAGCCGGTAAGGTATTTATTTTATATATAGATCTTTGTAACCTGAAAATAAATTATTTACTATTATAACCACACTTAAAATAGTTAAGGCAAGATTAAATATCAATTGTAAATGCATTTCTTTCCCGAATATTGATCTAACCTACAAAAATACTGACCCTAGTTGTTGGGACACGTCAAACAACTATTCGAACCACCAACCTCATAAAGAAAGAGAGACAATCCAAAGAAAATAACCCTAAAATTCTAATTACCTGTACTTCAGTGCCGGCCAAGGTCTTCAACCTGGTGTCAGTCATACCGTGGGGCAAGTTGGCCACAGTGGCAATATTCCCCGACTCTTCAAGTAGACTCTCCTCGTCAAGGTCCGATTCACTTTCATATTGAATTTGTGGTTCGTCCTTTTTAATGACGATTCTAGAACTTTCTGTGCCTATCGCGGTTCTGACTGCGCGGCTGAATATGCCAGGATTGGGCTTTGATGGGTCGGTTTTGACTTCGATTCTTGAGAAGACCGAGGAAGACTTCTCTTTGGGAGCTTTCCGCTGTAGGATCACCCGTCTGTTTGAGACAGCTGCTTTTTTCTCGTCTTCTTTCGCTTTTTCAGCTTGCTGGAGAAAATAAGAAAACGTAATTTGAATACAATCTGCCTAGTCTTTTTTCAATCTAGGTTAAATTAGATTTCCAGTCTAGTCGGGTGGAAAATCGAGTTTTGTTCAAAATAGTCTGAGAATCAGCACTTTTCGAACATCAAAATTACATAAGACAGTTCCCCGGCACGCCGGCCTTTCACCACTTCCTAGTGCTTTAGCTGGGAAGAAGAAAGGGCGAAAAAAACTCCCCAGTAGCACAGCTGTCTAGTTAGATAAACTTGATTTTATACAACAATATGAGACACAGAACATTAAGTTAAATCATGAACCATATGTCAGGTAACCAGGCTAAAAAAATGTAAACAATATATTATACAAAAATAAAAGCTCCTGGCATAAAGGGCGTGACAGCTTACATATGCAATGCTGAATTATGTTCACAAATCTGTTAAATGCAGCTAAATACCAGTATTTTACATCGCGACTGACTATCTGACCTCCACAATCCAGGGTGCTTACTCTCGAATATAATTCCAATAGATCGACATTAGTCAAACGTCAGTTGGTTGAGTTAAACGTCAGGGATTGGCTAGACTCAGTGAGTCCAGCCAATCACTGACGTTTGACTGACAATTCCAATGTCGATCTATTGGAATTATATTCGAGAGTAAGCACCCAGTTCAGTAACTGGCAATACCCCTTGGTAAGACTGGTTATCAGACTTGGGCTTCAGACTACCCATAACGACTGTCTAAGAAATATGCATGACAGCCGAGGCCAACGGTTTAACGTACATTCCGAGTCACTGAGGGGTCTCAATATGTAATAGATGGTCACCCATCGACGAAGAGACCGCAGCAAGAGTAGCTGAACCTTCGATTAACACATGTTTTTGGGTCTATTCAAGTCATCAAATTACGTCTCCCGCTCTGGGCGGAGCAGAAGGGCGTGTCAGACTTTTACTAACTAAAAGTACCCGTGTTCCTTCAGTTGCCTATATGCCAGTAATTCTTTCGAACAAATCTCGCGACCCTGGCAGGCATCGGTCCTAGCGGACCCTTTCAATACGTGCTGAAATCTCTTTTATTGGACCATTTGGTTGTTATTGTTAAGTCACGAGACCGAGGTGTAATAAGATATCATGTTTTTTTTTTCTTTTTGTTTTAATAGTATTAACAGTATCAAAATTACCTCTTTCTCGTATGTTATCCGCTGTCTGGATTTCACAGTCATGTCCAGTTTAGATTTTACCTGGAAATAACCATTTTTATTTGTTACATAAATAATATAATTATTATGTCGGTATATTTAGGTCTTACTTGCTTTGTGTGGTAAAGAAATTTTGCAGATAAAACAATAATAGATAAGCGAAATGTAAGTATGTTATTCGCGACCTCCTGACTTTGACTATATGTAAGTTAAAACACGTTCCCAAGATAACATAATGATAAAAAAACCTAAATAAAAAAATTACAGACATTTATTCAGTTAACAATTCTGAACAAACTACTTTCATAATGGCATTTATTCAGTTACACAATGTACACTACAGATCAAGCTATTCATTTCCAGGTGTAGTTGCCTCGCGCTGAATCGATCTTCTGGATCGTATTGGATCGTAACTTCGTAAGTCGATTCACGATCTTAATTGTATTATATTGAATCGATCTTTCTCGATCTCGGAAGATCGTATCTTAATTTTATAACAATAAGGAAACAATCAGAATATGTTTGTTTCATTTAAACCTACATAGGCTCTTATGAAACGTCAGAAGCTACGTGCACGGCTTCAATTTGTTGATTCCTATGGAAAAGAGCCGGCAAGAAACTCCATAAAAAACCCCGTATGCCTGCAAAATTATTTATTTTAACTTAATCTTCTTAATAGATCAACTACAAAGTGTTCCACCGACGCTGTCGTGACAGATAGCCATGATAGGCGATTCAGCCAGTAAGTCGTATCAACTAAAACCTAAACAACGTAGGGGTAAAACGAGAGGTTAAATATTTATCTGGTCCTAGACTAATTAAATATGGCGTTCCGCAGGGCAGCGTTCTAGGGGCATTATTAATCTTGCTGTATATAAATGATCTACCCCGACACATCCCATACCCTTGTTTATATGCCGATAACAGTACGTTTCTAATAGACTGCCTCAACAAATAGCTTTATGAAAACGAAATAAATAATTCCCTAAATCTTATAATAAACTGGCTCAACGGCAATAATCTTATCATAAACCTCATTACAAATTTAATGCATTTCTATCAAAAAATTCTTCCTTTGATCTTAAAAATTAATTATAAATCAAATCAAAAATATTTATTTGCTAGAATATGGTATATAAGGTGTTAAAGTAATTTAATTTCAACATATCCTGCCATAACCTGGCGTGCAAATGTCAATTACAATCAGCGATGTCAATTATTCTACCTTACAAATTAAAGATTCTATTGATTTGTCTTCTAAATAGTCCTTAATGGTATAATATCTTTTGTACAGCAATAGTTTGAATAGTAATTTTTAAAACATTGTCAGGGGTAAGTCTTGAAAACTATTTGGTAAATGATTGTAAATAAAAATCGACATGCAGTATAAATTTACAAAGGATTTACAAAGGACGAACTATTGATAGGGTTAACGTGGTTAAATTAAATTAAAATTTATTGTAACTGTTTGGGTATACTGATTGACAGTCAATTAACTTGGAAACCGCAGGCTGAAGAGTTTGCAAAAGATTAAGCACGTCTGCGTATGCTCTTTACAGCCTGTCCAAGAAAGTTAACGTCGATACATTAATGGTTGCATATCACGGTTTGGTGGTCTCTGTCCTAAGGTTTGGTGTAGTATTCTGGGGTAATTGTTCCGAAATCTATATTTAAAGCCCAAAAACGGTGCATACGATCCATTTTTAATCTCAAGGTTACAGATAGTTGCATTCCTTTTTTCAAGAAACACAAGATACTAACTTTCCCTAGTATATACATACTCGAAGTATCAATATTCGTTAATAAAACTTTTTACAAAAAAATAAAAACCGACTTCCTTAAAAAAACACCACAAAGTCAAAAATAACTTCAATTTCGGAATTCGGTGTCTTAGGATCTGTATTTAAGGTTTTTTTGCCACCGACTTCCGAAATTGAAGTTATTTTTGACTTTGTAGTGTTTTTTTAAGGAAGTCGGTTTTTATTTTTCTGTAAAAAGTTTATATTTTTAAATTTTTAGCTATGGTATATACCTCGCACTAATCTAATCGCGTTATTCGTTCATTTGTCGCGCCAATAATTAATGCAAATATAAGACTTATATGGTTTTCACATGGATCCCACTGTCCGAATGGAACCAAATTTAAAAAAAATGGGACCATTCGGGAAGCACCAGCCTTCAAATAAAAAAAAATCATCGAAATCGGTTCACCCAGTCAAAAGTTATGAGCTAACAAACATTAAAAAAAATACAGACGAATTGATAACCTCCACCTTTTTTTGAAATCGGTTAAAAATAACAAGCATCTATTTCCGGCATTAAATGATACGAGAATGCGAAATAATGCCTTGAGATCAAAATATCAGAGTCTATTGTGTACTGGTAGACAGTGGCGTGCACAGAGTTTTATGATCGGGTAGGCAGTTCAAAAAAAAAACGTCTTTCGTAATTGCTCAAGTTAGTGAAGAAAAACTCACTAGGTGGTTTAAAAGGTTGAAATGGCGATTTCCTGATAATGCTAATAAATGATTTCGGCCACCTCAAATATCTGAACCAGGTGAGTGATAGTTGAAAAAGGCCCTTCATGTGATTCGTATATGTAAATATATTTAATAGGTAAATTAAGTACGGGTAACAGCAAAAATAATAAAGTAAACAAACTCATTTATAAATTGACATCTACGCGCCTATCTTTTTTTAAATATGATTTTAAACCATCGTCATAAAAAGTTGGTATGCGTCTTCATTCGACCAATAATTCTTTTTCCGTCGAAAGCACAGAAAGATGTGTAGGTACTTGTTGTTGACTTTGTGTGTTTCTTAAATAGGTACGTAAGAATATGTTTTAATGAAAAACTTCTTCGTAATACTTCTCTCAATACGATAATTACCAAAATCTTTGAGCAAGCCGCGGGATAGTAATCATGTAAATCTGCAAATCCCGAACAATTCCACACTGTACTCGAACTACTAAACTAGCAAGCAAAAAAAAAAAAATTTAAATGTGTGTAAACAACAACATAGCCGGTTTTAGTTTCTTAATTATTACTATGAAAATTACGAGTTGCATTACCTCTTTGCTGGGTTATAATTCTCGTTACTCAGGTACACATTTCCATTTAGATACACTTTTTAACAAACACACATTTTCAACATAAACCCCACAATCGAACAACATTTTGAAAAAAACAAACAAACAGCGTAGTAAGTAAAAATTAAAACAATTCAAAAAAACTAATTGAAATAAGCAACAAATCTACCTAAATATTAACGTTTGTAAATGAATTAATCACAAGAAAACTCAATCAAAATAAAAACATAAAACAACGCGCTTCACATGTACGAAATCAATATGGATCCTTTCGTAAACAATTGCATCATTGCGAATCGTAATGTTCCTGAGGCTACGTACATATTCAACTTGCGCGCGCTGTGATAATATTAGTCCAGGTTAGGTTAGTCTGCGGCAGGACTTCGCTTTATGTGTGCAATGTATAGACACGAAAATGTAGAAGAAATTACCACTACATGCGTACATTTATGAATGAAATAAAGACATGATCGTTCGCTGCCTGCTTGCGTTGCGATCTGTTATGAATGCGTTGCCGTAGTAAATAGAACGGTATGAACGTTGCTATTATATTTACATTAGGCGTTTAAACTTTTTGAATGGTTTTATTACTTATTGTTAGTATAATTCTTTTATTTTTGAAATATTAGTAACTAGTCCTGATCTAGGGTCTAGACCCTAGGGTCTGCAGTGTCTTTTTGCCTATATGGACTGCACGCCGCTGCTGGTAGATATATCTACCAGTTGCTTAAAAAAAAAAAAACATTATTGGTATGGCACCTATTATATTTAACAAATTGCCAAATTGCATAAAGGATTAGCCTTTAATAAAATTCAAGAAACTCCTAACGTCGTTGCTGATAGATAAATGTTATTACTCTGTTACCGATTTTATAAATGATGAATTGTAATATTTGCTTCACTATATCCATCGATCACTAATAAAGAACTAGATACACAGTCCCAAGCAAAAGTTCTCTTAAAACTGTCACCAAATTGTGTTATTGTAATGCTAGTTGAAATAAATATACATTCATGTAAATTCAACCTTATTCGCAATGCTTAAAGTTTATTTCACAAAGTTATGTACAAAAAGCAATAAATTTTTACGACCGATGCTCACTGGTCAACATACAACAAAAGAAATTTAACCTTAGACGCATGTCTTAAAGTTCGAATTAAAAAGTGCCAATTAATAACAATACAGTCATACGATCCAGGCTGTCCGCTAGGACAAGGAATGAGTGGAGTCAAACTGTCCAATATTTTTTCTTTAAACTGCAATAATAAATGGCCTTTTATAATTTAATGTATTTAAAAAAAAGTGTACATATTAAAGCATGTTTTTATTCTATTCTATAATGTAATATATGTGTTATGATAATATTTTTTTTTTTGTTTGGATAGGGCACCACATTTATTTATTAATGAAACTAATATGTAGTAGCCAAAATCATTTATTTATTCTTCATTTTCTTTTTTTTTTTGTTATTATAAACTATTAAACTTACAAGTAACGTTGCAATTAGCGGTCAAATATTTATCTGTTTTGATTAATTAGGCAATAGTGTATGGAAATATGAAATTTTGCCAACTAGTAATTAGAATATTAATAATGAATTGCAATTTCTTATACCACTGAATTTGATGTTGTAACCGTTTTAGGTGCAATAAGGAATTTGGAAAGTTTCCAAATACTTTTTTTACATTTAAAACTAAAAATGCAGTGTGTATATTAATTATTATTGAATTTTATGTTTCATATTTTAGGTCACTAGTTAGCCATATTTCTTATTTCCATACAATAATATTGCCGAAATAATCAAAACAGCGAAATATTTGACAGCTATTTCCGATGTTGTCCACTTTCTTAATAAACGCTCTTAATTTCCTTGAAATAAAATGATGCCTTCTGATGCCATTCGTAGTTGCAATGCTTCAAACATACAACGCTTCCTTGGGTCGGCTTGGAAAATTCTTCGGATATTTGACGTGCTATAACTGATATCCATTCTCCACACCTCAAAAGATCTCGAAGAAAGCTAATAAAACTCACGTGTTCAATTTTATTACATGCACTTGATCTAAATTAAATCTATAAAAATGTTGCTTTAGTATTGAAAGAAACAGCAAAACTCTCGCATTAAATAAAAAACAATATTATTTAATAATATTTTCTTTTAAAACAATAGCGTCTCTACAAATGGAACAGAGTCAACGCACGTAACTCGAACAATTTAAGTGGGCATGCGATAGTAGGACTAATAGGTTTAGTGAGAGTCTTTACAATTGAGATGGTTTATATCTCTTGCTGTTTATTACGACTGAATTTAAAAAAATGTTTTTTCGATGCTTTCTTGACAAAATATCAGCATTTTTAATACAGTGATAACAATTATATAATGATAATATTAATACTTATCGAAAAAATTAAACTCCCATCCTGTTTTAGCGTCCTAGATGTGTGATTTTTACAATTTTCTTCGAGCACGGAGACATGTTTACCGTCGTAGCGTTCGAATGCTACTAAATCAAAAGCGCACCCAAATGTTCAAGTGGGTGCTCATTTGGAAAGGCCATTTTTTGCCGCTGATTGTGTATCTAGTTCTTTATTAGTGATCGATGACTATATCTCATTTATTATGTTAATAATTTTAGACTTAGCTGATCCATGATCTCATTTTAAATATAAGTACTTAGTTTATAAATATCTGTAAGTAAGTTAACCACTATATTTTTGTATGCCAACAGGCAGAATGTACTGAAAACATATCCGAAAGTAACACCTCTATTGTAACACCTGCATTCTATACAAATAAAGAAATGATTTGATTTGGGTACGTTGTTTAGGTTTTAATTAATACGATTTTTTCATACGATCATATAGGCGCATATGATTAGTTCTGGCTTTATCGTATCCTGTTGAATCAATTTAAAAAATCGGTAGAGCTTATGGTCATCAATCGATCTTCTGAAAGATCGATTCAGATGGGGCATCCCTACTGGAAATGTACAGCTTGAGTTGTGGCCGTGCGTACACTATGTATATTCCTAAATATTGCCCTTACCTTTGTCTTTTTGACTTCGACAGGCGGTTCTGTATCTTCGGTTACTGTCGAGCTTGTGACGATCGCTCGACGCGGAGGAGACTTATCTGTAATAGAACATTATTATATACTATTCGAACATTGTATTCAGCAATACAAGGTTAAGGTTTACACAAAAGCAGGTTCTTTTTACGAGTGGGCGCGATAAGATGTCGTTTTAATCAAGGACTGTGGAAAAAAAACTACGTCACAAAACTAACTTTGGAACCAGTGGTTTCCGTCCACGACTTCGGATAAGTAGATATTGGTATCGATTCCCTTGTTCACAAACTAAACTAAATTTAGGTTCAGTGCATCTTTTTCTTTGTATTTCATTAAGAAGAGGACAAAAGAAATTTTTTAGTTTAGTCCTGTCAAATTAATCAGCGCCTGTCACTACTCCATACAAGTTTAGACGTGATTAAAAACTTGCCAACTAAAATTACGTCAATTTACGTCAAGCGCTGATTAATTTGACAGGACTAAAGTAAAATTTATCTTCTGTCCTTTCCTTAATGAAATAGAAAGAAAAAGATGCACTGAACTTAAATTTAGTTTAGTTTGTGAATAAGGGAATCGGCACCAATGTCCTCCTTCAGGGTTCAAAGTTCTTTAGAACTTACGGTAACTCTTTAGAGTTACCGTGGCCATGGCACAGGCAACTGAAGGAACACAGGTGACTTTTAGTAAGTAAAAGTCTGTCACGCCCTTCTGTTCCGCCCAGAGCGAAAGAACACAATTGATGATTTCTCACCCAATAAAAAAAGTCAGTTATGGTTTGTCCGTGTTTTGAAGATCATTTGACTGGCCTGTTAGTCTAGTGGTTGGTGACCCTAACTGCTAAGACTGAGGTCGTGGGTTTGATTCCCACCCAGGACAAATCTTTGTGATGAGCACTATCATTTGTTCTGTGTCTGGGTGTAATTTATCTATAATATGTATGAATTTAGAAATATATAAGTATGTGTTTCAATTGCCTGGTTGCCATACTACAGGCTCTGCCTAGTTTGGGATCAGATAACGTTGTGTTGGTTGTCCCAAGATATTATTTTTATTAAACTTAGTTAAAAGAAGCTTACCTTTCTTCTTAGTTTTCCCCTCTTCTCTATTTTCTTCTGTGAACACGATCTTCTGTCTCTGTTGTTTCTTGTGTTCGCTGGAAGACTTGGGAGGTAGCTTAGACCGTAAGTCCACCTGAGGCTTTGACTTTGGTACTGGCTCTGGTCTGGAATAGAACGGAATTTGTTGAGTTACTGCGTCTTATAATAATACCATGGATTTCCTAACAATGTTTGCCCAGTGATATTCATCAATTGTTCAAGACGAAAGTCTTTGAACAGTGTGTGTTGCCAGTGATGACCTATGATACTGAAATATTGTCGCTCACAATGGGCCTTATTAGAAGGCTAAAAGTCACCCAAAAGGCAATAGAGAGAGCTATGCTTGAAGTTTTCCAACGTGATCGAATCAGGAATGAAGAGATCCGTAGGCAAACCAAGATAATCGACATAGCCGAAAGAATTGCTTAACTGAAGTGGCAGCGGGCAGGGTACATTGCTCGCAGATTAGATAGCCGATGGGGCCGAAAGGTTCTGGAGTGCCGACCGTGTACCGGAAGATGTAAAATTGGAAGGCCTTCTTCCCACAAGGTGGACCGATAACCTTGTGAAGCCCGCAGGAATCAGCTGGATGAGGGAAGCACAAAACCGGTTGCAGTGGTGGACATTTGATACTAATGTGGCAGCCCGCCACAGAGGTTACAGACCTCTCACAGGCCGGAGGAGTTTGTATACCGCTATAAATCTCTTTGGATTTTGGTCAAATTTAATATGCAATGCAGCGCACGTTGAAACAAACTCGCCTATTTGCTGTGTTGCACATTTGTGTGGAATACATAAAGCTGTGCAAACTTAAGTCACAAACTATGGCTTTTCGTCAATTGCCCAATAATTGTTAAGTGGGATGCGCTAAAATCATCATTCTCCTACCATTATACAAATTTATTTGTGGTCGGCGCAACATGTCTTTTTCTTCCACACTTCTCTATTAGTCGTCATCTCAATAGTCAACCCCTTTCTATCCATGTCATAATACACACAGTCCATCCATCCTTTCTTAGGTCTCCCTATACTCTTATACTCATCTACTACTTTCAGTCTTCCTCTTATGTACTTATTTATTATTCTATCCATTCGTGTAACATCACACATCCCTCTTAACATTCTCAACTCAGCTGCATGCAATTGCCTTTCATTTGTAGGTCGGTGTTAGGTTGTATTTAAGACGATTCGTGATCGTAACAAAAATGGCATAGTAGGAGTAATGGTGGCCCAGTGGTATTGACTGCGACTTACGAGTAGCAGGCACTTTATATCACTGCTCTCAAAACGGTGAAGGAAATCATAGTTAGACATATTCTAGAACCAACTGTTTGAAGACATGTGAGATCTACCATCCTGCACTGGGTCCGCGTGGTAGGTTACGGCCCACTCCCTCTCACCAAGAGGAGGCCTGTGTCCCAGCAGTGGGAACAATATAGGCTGATTATGATGACCAGTCCCTGCTGACGGCGTCTGGTCTCCCAAAGCACTAGGAAGTGGTGAAGGCGCGACGTTTTGGGGGACTGTCTTATGTAACTTTAATGTTAAAAAAATGCTGACTCTCAGTCTAGTTTGCATAAATTACTTTTTATTTTGTTCACGAACATGACGTATGGATCCTACATGGATAACAGACTTACTTCTTAGGCTTCTCCTTGAACCGTCCGCTGTCCTCATCGTCGGACAGGATGCCGTCGATGTCTCCCAGGATGAGGTCGAGGTCGTCGTCGCTGTCGCTCCGCTTGTCGGGCAGCGGCGGCGTCAGCGCGCGCTCCGACGACTCGCGCTTCATTGGAAGCTTGTGAGGAGGGGTCAGGTTTTCTGAGGAAGAGGAGAATTTTACGTAAAAGAATTTGTCTCAATAACCTCGTTACAATTTTGTTGAATAAAACCTTGTATTCCTCTACAAATTCATCATCATCAGCCTATATTTTTCCCACTGTTGGGACACAGGCTTCCTCTCGATGAGAGGGAGTGGGCCGTAATCCACCACGCGGGCACAGTGCGCGTTGGTAGATGTCACATGTCTTCAAATTTTTGGTTCTAAGACATGCCGGTTTCCTCACGATGTTTGCCTTCACCGTTTTGAAAGCCGTGGTGATGTTATTTACACAAAGTGATTCTCTACAACTTATTGTAACATGATTAACGCAAGACCTTTACAACTCAATAAGGGTAATTAATTTAAAACATTTTTTTTTAATTTTGCTCGTTGTATAAGGCCAACTGTTATTTAAAAAAAATCGTGTTCACCCAAGCATTACTTTATGCATTTAAAATTGAGTCATATCGCCTTAAAAAAAATGCATTTTATTTGACTCAATCGGCGGTAAATATCGCAAAAGTAATTTAAAAGAAAATAGCTATTGTAAATAAATAAATATTGTAAAAATGCATAGAGACTGTGCAAGTATCTAGTAAGTCCCTTAGTTGCCTCTTACGATACCCACGGCGAGAAATGGGCTGGTATTATTCTTTACGTCCCGCACCACACGGAAACCCTGTAATCCTGTATATTAAAATGTAATATTATAATTTAAAAAACTCACCACAAGTAGAATTGACTTCCACCCTCTCCTCCTTAACAAGCGAACGATCCCTCACTTCCTTGACCTTCACATCGGCCCTCACTTTCTCCAAGTTGTCAGCTTTGTCCAATTTGGGCAGTTTGTCAGGAGAGTCCCTCGTGGTGTCCGGCTTGTTGTGTTGTAGCTCTGTGGGCGCGCGGGGGGGCGGGGGGGCGGCCGGCGGGGTCGCTGGCGGCTTCAGTAGAGCCTCTTTGTCTTGAGTTTCACGTTCTCTGTAAAAGAGGTTGGAAATTAGGTTGACCGAAAACTTAAGTTTCTTATGCCTAAAGCTAGTCACTGCAGTAATCCTTGTAATAAGGTGATCATGGTAAATGAAATGATGTTGATACATGATTATAGTTTTCAAGTCTGAAAACAAAAACCAGGACACCATCATACAAAATGTTTTGTCATTGAATTAAACAAAAGACCTTAAAGTAATTTGTGCATAATTTACTACTAAATTGGTTTCAGTAACTTTTAAATGATTTTTTTTTTTTCAAAAAACATTTATGTTCCCATACCTACCGCCGATCGAACCAAAAATCAAAATCAAAAGTCATTTATTCAAACTAGGCTAAAGTTAAAGTCAGCACTTTTTGAACGTCAAAATTACATAAGACAGTCCCCCCAAAACGCCCGCCCTTCGACACTTCCTAGTGCTTTAGCTGGGAAGAAGAAGTGGCGGAACAAACTCCCCAGCAGCACAGCTGTCTGTTAAGTTAGAAGAACTTGATTCTATACAATGTTGTATAAGTTATTAATATAATAAAACAAAACATACATTATTCGCCATATGTCAGCTAGCACACGCCATTATACCAACAAAACATTGAAAACTAAACTCAAGCTGAAATAAATAATGAAACAAAATCGTAAACAGAACTTAAAACCTTACTAAAGCCTCCAGGCATAAAGGGCGTGCCCGCTTACATATACAACGATGCAAATTATACATATAGGTACACAATAAATGAAATTAAAAGAAAATAAAAATAAATTAACAAAAGCAGTTAAATAAAAAGTCTGTTAAGTTAGAAGAACTTGATTCTATACAGTATTATGTAAGTAATTAATATTATAAAACAAAACATACATCAAATTATGCGTCATATGTCAGATAGCACACGCCAATATACGAACAAAACATTAAAAAACTAAACTCAAGCTGAAATAATAAAATCGTAAATAGAACTTAAAACCTAAATAAGAACCTCCGGGTATAAAGGGCGTGCCCGCTTACATACACAACGATGAGGAAAGCTAATTCTGATTCTGGTTGAAAGAACATAAACATTGAGTTAATTACAGCGACCAACTATTCTTATCGTTTAAGAAGTCGTTGATAGAATAGTATGCCTTTGAACAAAGGTTGGATTTTACTTTAGCTTTAAACTCATTAAACTGCAAATCTAGGAAAGCAGAGGGAAGCTTGTTGAAAAAGGTAATACCAAGACCAACAAATGAATTATGAACCTTATGAAGCCGGTGAAAGGGAGCACGTAGCTTATCCTTATTTCTAGTATTAATATTATGAATATCACTGTTCTTAGTGTACAGATGTATATTTTGCTTAATATATAAGATGAATTGTGATGCCACCGTAAGAATACCAATATCTTTAAACAACTCTCTCAGAGAAACTCTAGTACCTAGTTGGTATATAGCTCGAACAGCTTGTTTTTGAAGAACAAAAATATTTTGAATGTCCGCGGCTTTGCCCCACAGCAGAATGCCGTAGGACATAACGCTATGAAAATAACTAAAATAGACTAATCGAGCTGTATCAACGTCCGTGTATTGTCTAACTTTCCTGACGGCGTAGGCAGCCGAACTGAGCCTCCCGGCTAGGCTTGAAATATGTGGGCCCCACTGTAGTTTCGCGTCTACTGTTATGCCCAGAAAAACTGCCGAGTCTACAGTTTCAAGCACCTAAGACGACGTTGGGTCCCAGATGCCTAACCTTCGGTAAAGCGAACTTTATACATTTTGTTTTCTTAGCATTAAGAACTAGGTTATTAGTGGTAAACCAATCCGTAGCCATTGAGAGTGCACTGTTCACATCGTTAAAATCTTTTCTATTCCTGTCTACTTTAAAGATCAGTGTGGTATCATCAGCAAATAGGACAATGTTACAGATATCCTTTAAATAGAATGGTAAGTCGTTAATATACACTAAGAACAAGAATGGACCCAGTATTGAGCCTTGAGGTACACCTAACTGAACTAGTAGCCCGGAAGATTTCACACCATTAATATCTACACATTGGTGCCTATTTTGCAAATAAGAACTTATGACATTGAGAGCTTCGTTTCGAACACCGTAATGACGTAGTTTACGCAAGAGCGTGTCATGGTGAACGCAATCAAAAGCTTTGGAGAGATCACAGAAAACTCCAATAGCATTTTGCGAGTTCTCCCAAGCATTGAAAATGTGTTTCAGCAGAGCAACAACCGCATGTGTTGTCAAACGACCTTTTGTAAAGCCATATTGCTCATTATGAAGGAGGCTATTTAAATTAAAATGTCTTAGCAATTGCTTGAGTATTAACTTTTCAAATATTTTACTAAATGCAGGTAAGATAGAAATGGGTCTGAAATTGCCAACGTTATTTTTATTACCTGTTTTAAATAATGGTATGAGGTCAGGAAAAGATCCTAAATCAACACATTTATTAAAAGTAACAGCTAGATAGGGGGCTACGATGTCTATTATATTACTTAACAGTTTAATGGAGATGCCCCAGTAATCACCAATGTTTTTTGACTTAAGTGTGTTAAAAATTTTAACCACATCACGAGGCGTTTACATGTTCGAAACTAAATAAGCGACTCGAGCGACGAAAAAAAAAGCAATGACTGACTTGTCCTGCAGCTGCCTGTGCAGCGCGAAGGCGTTCTTCCTGCGCCGCACCTCCTTGGCGCGCAGCACTCGCTCGCGAAGACTCTCTTGTTCACGCAGCCGACGCTTATATTCGCTGTCCTGTGGGACAAAAGTTATGGTTACATCAAATACACGCCCCGTATTTCTCGAACTGTGAGGCATGACATTCACAATAACGTATACCGCGGTACTGGGAATGATTCTTGTAGAAGATTCACTGCAGTTCAGCAGCAGTGAATTGAATTCTTATCGAGATATAATTATAAATATTATTATCTAAAAAAAAAAAATATCTTAGGACAACCAACACACCATTATCTGATCCCAAACTAGGCAGAGCCTGTACTATAGTAACCAGACAACTGATAAATATACTTATACGGGTGATTTGTAAAACACCGGCAACCTCTCAGGAGTATCTTACTTACATCATAATCAACAACTTATGTTCTATGAGTTTTAAAAATTCATCATATTTTAGTTCATCAGTTTTCATACAAAAATTGGCCGCCCGTAAAAAGGTCAAGTTCAAGCACCCACGCCGCCCAAAACCCGCTCCCTTTTCTAATGTAATATCACTTTCTTTTGCTTCGCATAGACTTAGTAACATGCATGAGGTCAATTTGTGGTCTTAAACCTGACGACTAATGTCAACCCATATTTAAGAAACTTGGTTTGTTACCGTTACCGTCACTTTATATTTACGAAATATGTATGTTTGTAATAAAAAATAAACAATTGTTCAAAACCGCTAATGATGTTAATCCTAGAAATAGACGAGATCCTCACAAACTAGTCTTAAATGATTTACCTAGATTAGCTAAATATAATAAGAGCTGTCTAGCCATGTGTGTGCGCATTTATAACAAAATACCAAGGCATTTCAAGACACTAATTACAAGATTATTTAAAATTAAGTTTTATAAATGGTTAACTGAATGTTGTTTTTATAGTTTAAAAGAATTTTTAGATAAAAAGTGTTGATGGTTGATGCCTTCTTCACTTATTTTTATAATTTTGCATGCTATGTTTTTATCTTAGCTAAACATGGTTGCGTCATATCTTTGTATTTAACACCATTGTATACCATGTTTTACGCAAATAAATATTTGATTTGATTTAAACATTTAGAGCGTTCAATTTAAATATTTTAAATTTTGTATGAAAATCTGATGAACTAAAATATGATGAATTTTTTAAAGTCATAGAACAAACGTTGTTGATGTTAGTAACATAGTCCTGAGAGGCTGCCGGTGTTTTACAAATTACCCTGTATATTTCTAAATACATACATACTATAGATAAATTACACCCAGACACAGAACAAATGATTGAGCTCATCACACTGCGATGTGGAGGGAAGGAGGGGTTAAGTAAATACCATGTCGTGTACTTGTCCATGAGTCAACTGGAGACTGAAGACCCCAGACTCCCTTTATTAGTGTAAGTGTAGTGGTATTTCACCAGATCCTGGCAGGGTCGCCATGCGATGTGGAGGGAAGGAGGGGTTAAGTAAATACCATGTCGTGTACTTGTCCATGAGTCAACTGGAGACTGAAGACCCCAGACTCCCTTTATTAGTGTAATATATACCTAGTCCGTACGTCACGTTTAGATCTTAGTTTAAGTTAAGGTAGATAAGCTATGTCCATAGTTATATTATGATATATGTCACGCACGGACTAGGTATATATTACACTAATAAAGGGAGTCTGGGGTCTTCAGTCTCCAGTTGACTCATGGACAAGTACACGACATGGTATTTACTTAACCCCTCCTTCCCTCCACATCGCAACACAAACATTTGTCCTGGGTGGGAATCGAACCCACGACCTCAGTCTTTGCAGTCAGGGTCACTAACCACTAGACTAACAGGCCAGTCAAAAATTAACTCGCTTTAGATAAGAATTCAATTGGTATAAAAACTCAATGCAGATTTGAAGCCACGCAAGGTAGTAGGACTTTTAATCGGAACTATTGCACATAAATTGTATTGTTTATTCAGCTATCTGAAGCATCCCAATAGAATATCCTAGCTATAGAAAGCAATCCCCGCTATAGTATACTAAATAAATAGATTTTCTTGTACGATACTTGACGTCCACCGTTTAATGCATGCCGAATTTTGGTTTGAAGAAACGACGTGGTTTGCCTGTGACCTAGACCGAAGCAGATTTGCTGAGAACGCTTAGAAGACCCGACATAGAAACTGCCGTCTCTCTATTTCAGCATTCACTTTATTTGCCGCCGGGGCTGCGGAACGTACACTTACCTCATCAGTATGTCGCGGCACGTCGGCTCGCGCTCTACGCTCGGGGCTGCGGAACGTACACTTACCTCATCAGTATGTCGCGGCACGTCGGCTCGCGCTCTACGCTCGGGGCTGCGGAACGTACACTTACCTCATCAGTATGTCGCGGCACGTCGGCTCGCGCTCTACGCTCGGGGCTGCGGAACGTACACTTACCTCATCAGTATGTCGCGGCACGTCGGCTCGCGCTCTACGCTCGGGGCTGCGGAACGTACACTTACCTCATCAGTATGTCGCGGCACGTCGGCTCGCGCTCTACGCTCGGGGCTGCGGAACGTACACTTACCTCATCAGTATGTCGCGGCACGTCGGCTCGCGCTCTACGCTCGGGGCTGCGGAACGTACACTTACCTCATCAGTATGTCGCGGCACGTCGGCTCGCGCTCTACGCTCGGGGCTGCGGAACGTACACTTACCTCATCAGTATGTCGCGGCACGTCGGCTCGCGCTCTACGCTCGGGGCTGCGGAACGTACACTTACCTCATCAGTATGTCGCGGCACGTCGGCTCGCGCTCTACGCTCGGGGCTGCGGAACGTACACTTACCTCATCAGTATGTCGCGGCACGTCGGCTCGCGCTCTACGCTCGGGGCTGCGGAACGTACACTTACCTCATCAGTATGTCGCGGCACGTCGGCTCGCGCTCTACGCTCGGGGCTGCGGAACGTACACTTACCTCATCAGTATGTCGCGGCACGTCGGCTCGCGCTCTACGCTCGGGGCTGCGGAACGTACACTTACCTCATCAGTATGTCGCGGCACGTCGGCTCGCGCTCTACGCTCGGGGCTGCGGCGAGGCGATGCAGAGCGACGCGGCGGGGACGGGGAACGCATTCTGTGGGTACAAGGAACCATATTTTAATTCTACTTATAAATGTGACCTTATCAATGTGTGATCATTTTCGAACTCCACGCGCATGAAGCCATTTACAAAAATTAGTCTTAGAATAACATCACGCCCGAAGGGTTGGGCAACCTACACATAATTCATACCCAAAATATTTATTTCAGAAATAAATCCATATAATCTATATAATATAAAAGAAAGTCGTGTTAGTTACTTCACTTATAACTCAAGAACGGCTGAACCGATTTAGCTGAAAATTGGCAGGGAGGTAGTTTAGAGCCAGGAGAAGGACATAGGATACTTTTTTTTTTTTTTTTTTTTTGCTTTTGGCAAAGGATACTTTTTATCCCCTTCGACCGCGTTCTCGTGTGATGTGACATAAAACGTCAAAGAGAATACATTTCACTATAAAACGTGGTATGACAAAAACTTTGCCTTCGAGGTACCAGGCGGTCATAACTTGGTATGAGCTTATTAAACAGCAGTGTCAGCCAGAAAACGCTTTATGCCTTCGAAGTAACAGGTTATCATAACCGAGTAGGAGCTACCCAAACATATGAGTATCAGCTAGAAAACGCTTACCAGATCACCACCGCGTACCAGGTTGTCAAACTTGGAAGGTTTATTACAACATTTTGAATCTTAGGCGATACGAAGTTCGCTGGGTCAGCTAGTGTTAGTAATAAATAAAAAAAATAAAAAAACACGCTTCCATTGAAAACCAAACTAAAAAGTACAAAATAATGGAATAAAAGAGTGGGGTGCTTTTTAAGATATTTTTTTTTTGTTGATATCAGGCACCCCCCGCTTTTTTTCCATTATTTTGTACTTTTTAGTTTGGTTTTCAATGGAAGCGTGTTTTTTAGTTTTTTTAAACTATTATTTATTTTCAATTTTTTAGGGTGTTTCGAATTTTGAGACGTATGTCAGGTAGTTTGTGACGTATGTCAGCGTAGTTTTCGAAGACAGTTTTTTTTTGCGGTCCTGGTAACCCTGGCAAGGTTAATGGCACAAATTAGTTGGTGACGTATGTCAGCGTAGTTTTCGAAGACAGTTTTTTTGCTGTCCTGGTAACCCTGGCAAGGATAATGGCACAAATTTATGAAATTATTGTATTATCATCGGTCCTTGACAGGTGTGCAAAATTTGAATGAAATCTGGTCGTATAAAGAGTCGGTTACAAACAAACATACAAGTGAAGCTAATATAAAGCGTGTAAAAACAACTTACTCTAATGTATATATAAACGAATGAATGAATTAGTTCATTTTCCTAAATGGGTATGAACTCTCAGCCACCTTCGCAAGAGGGGAGAGTCCCACCGGTCTGAGAACACATTCATAATACATCCACATTTCGCCAGTTATGTTTAAGTCCCATGTAATATAGGGGACGAGCCTATTGCCATCAACCAGGCACAAATACAAACTCCGGGCTGCTACTGAGAAATTCCCGATAGAAAAACCCAATAAATAACACTTTGCCCGATCTGGGAATCGCAACCACTAGACCAATGAGGCAGTAATTTTAATCTTACGGTATCGAAATATGATTACACAATGTATTGACTGTTTACTGTATTTTATGTATTGTAACTGTTGTTTTACCCCTATAAAACAAAATAATACCAATAGTAAAAGTTGTTATCATTAAACGTGGGAGAGTATAAAATATTAAACAAGGGATTTTTAAACTCTGTACTCTCTCTCTATATGTGATACTATAATATGAGGTGCGATTCACATCTTGTCGCTTTGCAAACGTACCGTCAAACGGGTCGAATCGGGGTGAAACTTAAAGATTTTTTTAGTTTTAAACATAAGTTACAGAGGTCATTTACATAAATTAAAAAGGGTAGGACCAAGGACACTTCCCTGTGGGACTCCATAACGAAAGACAACATTCTAGCGGCCTTAGAACGGCAAGTCAATAACTCTTGAAAATAGCAAGAGATAAGCTTCTGATGGTATTTTTTTGCAGTTAGTTTAGAGCAGAAAGGTGACAGAGACAGTGTCAAAGCCTAAGAAAGACTGTAATCGTTTTAATAATAAATCGTTCTTTTTTTTTAACAAATTAGTTCCAAAACAGCTTCTCTTGTATATTTTCCTGATCTAAAGCTAATTCGCGGCGAGAATATTTACCAATACCATCGACCACGAAGACAATGCTTGTGCAGTCCTTAATTTTGCCTATCATCGATTATGGTGATGTGTGCTACTATGACCTGAATGCAGATCTCCTCAACAAACTTGACCGTCTTCTCAATAACTGCATTCGATTCGTTTTCAATTTGCGTAAATATGATCATGTTTCTGCGCATCGGTGCCTTCTTAAGTGGTTGCCCATACGCCAGCGCAGAGAGCAAAGGGCGCTGACCACATTGTTTTCATTTCTTGATTCTCCTTCTTCCCCTGTTTATCTAGCCCCACACTTTCAGTACATTTGCGCCAACCACAATAAAAATCTACGCTCATCGCACAATCGTCTTCTTCAGTGTCCCACTCATCGCACAGACTTCATTCACTCTTCTTTCTTTGTACAGTCTATCGCTTTGTGGAATGCGCTCCCCCAGGAAATCAGGATGGCAACCAACTGATTGACCTTCAAAGTTAAAGTTCGCGAGCACATTCGCAAGAAGTTGGCAGTATCATCACAACGGTAATGTTTCGTCATTGTTTGTCTCATTTGTTTTTAGTAAATTCGATTATTTATGTATATGTATGTATGTGTTTTTATATTTATATATAGTTAGGTATATGTATTATGTTTATGATTTAAATAGGTAATACGTTTATATTTGAACATCTTTAAATTCATTGCACCTACCACTGTTTGTCTCTGCATCACTCAAAGGTTGACTGGTAGAAAATGCCTATGGCATTAAGTCCGCCTCTGTACATTTATGTGCTTAAGGTGTTAAATAAATAAATATTTTGCCGTCGCAAAAACAGGGGTTATAAGTTTGACCGCTGTGTTTGTCTGTGACACCGTAGCTCTTAAACGAGTAAACTAATTTGGGTGAGGTTTTATTAAACTTAAAAGTAGGCTTTCTATCGGTGGTTCTTAGACACGTTCAATCAAAATCGGTTCAGCTGTTTCTACACGACGATCCTTTGATCAAAAAAATATTATCTACAACTACTTATTAAACTTATAGGACAAATATTATTTTTTTACTTTTCAGAGGCTTTTGTTTTGGCTTTTTAAACTTTTTATTAGTAGGTAGTAGGATTTTTCACTTCTCATTTTATATTCTTGTTAAGTCAGTACCGTAAGTGTATGTTTCCAGGTGTAGACCTTAAACGAAGCCAATTTCACTCACCTCCTCCTGAGCCCGGCTCTGTTGGCGTTGATGAACTCTTCCTGCCGTCTCAACAGATCATCGTCATCGTTACTCCTACGCGGAGGAAGCGCCAAGTCATTCTCTATTTCTATTGTTGTGTTTTCTATGTATCTGTAACAATACAAAAGATTAATTATTTATTTTTCTGCGAAGTTAATGGATCCACTTTTCAAGGTAGGGGAGATACGGTGACAGCACGCCTGTCACAGTCATATTTAAAAAGTGTTTTATTGCAAATACCTAATTTAACCTATATCAAGACACCACAGAATGAATATTCATCATCATCATCATTTCAGACGAAAGACATCCACAGCTGGACATAGACCTCCCCCAAGGTGGACCCATGACCTGGTGAAGGCCGCAGGAATCCGCTGGATGCGGGAAGCACAAAACCGGTCGAAGTGGCGGAGCTTAGGGGAAGGAATATTGAATGGTATGAAAACCTAGCTAATACAACCAATATAACATTTTCTAATAATTAAATTCTTCTTTTTTTGTAAGTGGTACTGAAGCTAACTAAGAATTATTCAGGGGTTGAAAGTACACTGACTAGAGAGGTCCACTCAATCGAAGTTCTTTTCTAAAAAGTCCATTTCAGACATCAATTTACATGGTCTGACCAAGATTATGTCTGGACTTTAAAAGAAACTGTGACCTCTGAGTTTGCTTCAGTCTTTCTTCTCAGAGTAGTCAGATAGGACCTGACCTCATCTATTTTTTTAAATATGATCGACGTGTAAAAGTGTTTGTACAAACCTACTTACAGAAATAAAATAATTTGTAATTTAGTAATTAATTATGAATATAATCAAAATTATAGAATAGCTTTGGATGTCGTACATTTTTTTTTGTGTGTGTTTTAACTTCTTTTGCGTGTCCAATAAATTCCTTAATACTAAGTATATGACCAACTCTGAAATCGTACATTTTAACCTGATAGGAATTGTTTTTAAATAATAAATCAATAAATACATTATTGCTCGAAGCCACAGCTGTTATTTCTATATTTCCTCTAACACTTACCTCTGTGGTGATCGCCTGGCATACTTCCTGACTGCAGCCCTGGCCAAAGCGCTGCGTTGTTCCGCTATAAACCGTTCTGCTGCATCGTCTATATCCATTACTGGACCTGAACAATTGTATGTACACGTTAGTTATATATTATTGTATTAAATAATTATAGTTTTATAGTCCACCTGCTCCACAATTCATTCAATTCATTTTAGGCTTGCTTTCAAAACATAATTCTGAATTTATCACCGTTTGAGAGATCAAAGAGACGAGAGGGTCAATTCTCGTAATTTTAAGAAGGTTCACAGTCTGATGTCATTGTCAATCTGTCAAAAATAGATGAAATATGAATGAGATACTATGATAGAGCTCACTGGGTTTAAAAAAACGTTTATTTTAGTAAACACGTCTATTACAGACCAAAACAAAAACCACCAACTCTAATATTTTATGTCAGAGTGAGCTACAGTATTAACTACGTCGGAGACCGTCGTCACACCTTACAACATTGAAATTTAATTCTATTTTATAACAAAAATACCTCAAGTTTCAGTACGTTTTTGACATTTGATTGTCGCCTAGATGAGGCAGCGACTATATTTTGAACGTTTACGAGTTACGAGAATAGAACTTCTATCATCTTCAAACGATTGACAGTAATATGATGTTTTAAATTCGTTTAGCTAAGCGTTTTGTAGAGCTTTCTAGGCCTAATTCTGTTACTAGTAGAGTTCAGTTTTCAAAATTTTATCATAGGTAATTTGATAATCTTTTAGTACTAGCGTTATTCTATTGTGCCCTTTATGGAAACACATAAAAAGCAACTTCCTTGGCAACTCATTTAAAAAACAAAGGTGTATATTTTTTTGGGTAATATTTCCACTGAAAACTATGTTCAAATTCAACCTTCTTTGGACTCAAAATACAAGTACGCACGGCTACACATCAAGCTATACAGTTCCAGTATAGGCTGACATCTCATTGTACGAAAAGCCTATACAATGCGAGGTCAGCTAAAACTGGAAATGTATAGCTTGACCTGTAGCTGAGTGTACAAACTAGTAAAATATTATGAACTACAAAACACTGGTGCCGATTCTGTTATACAAAATTCTCTAAACTAAACTAAAAATCACTAAAATTTGGTTTATTCCTGTCAAACGACGATTTCCTATTCTGAAATAAATTAAAGTGACACATCTTAACTATATTTTAGTTTGACAGCACTAAGATTGCACTGAGTTATTAGTTTAGTGAAAATGACAATTTTGCTATTCTGAGTTTGCCGGTTTTCACCAAAAATTTTGACTATAATAATTTATTTTGACTAAATCTGACTATTTTTAATCACGATTAAAAAGGTGTGAAATAAAACTAGTGGTCATGAACAAAAATTCACAGCAACGCCTCGCCTTCATGTGCAAAAACAGTGCTGTATTTTTTATTTTTATTTTGCTTATATCTCGAAAATCGCAAAAATAATGAAATTTTCGACACCCTTTATGAAACCCCGGTACATTTAAATCTCAACACGTGAATAATTTTTTTTTTTTTCCAAACAAAAAGTGAAAAATTCCATATAAAACACGTCCAGGCCGCCCCCTTGCGCGCCATCGTGTCTAAAAAAATAATTACGGAGCGCACACAAGTTTTTGCCACATTGCGAAACCAAAAGAAAAAAAAAACCACGTTGATTGTCAAATTCGTTTTTAGTCGTGTCAAAATAATTTTTAAATTTAGAAATTTTTTCTTGCAGAATAGCGTTAAAATTCTCATAGCCCTAAGTAAGGAATTTTAGAGATAGTTTAGTTAGTTTAGTTCGGTGTACAACAGAATCGGCACCACTGTCTAAAGAAGGTAACTAAGAAAAATACAGTGCAACTAAAATTATCACATTCACAAGCGGACTTATTTCTAGTGATTATACTGTAAGCTATGAGTAACAACCAGTACAATTAAGTAATTTGTGGATATGTGCATAGTACATAAAGGCGTGCAAACTAGTCACGAACGATTAGGGGGCGTCCATTAATTACGTGAGGTGTTCTAGGGGAGGGGATTAGGCTAAATCTTTCCAAATCTCACTTAGGGGGGAGGGGGGTCTTGGCAAATATCACGTAATTATTTTTCTCGCAGAAAACGGTGTAAAATTGCGTGACAAAATATTTCTACAATAAAATATGGCCAAATCTGAGACAATAGTACACGGATAAAAAAAAAATAACTTGACTTAAGAGCCAAAATCTTGAAGAAAATGATTTTCTTGAGTCAAGAGAATAAATTCTTGAGATAAATTCATGGACTGAATTAGAATATATCTTTTCTTAATTTTTGTTTGATATTAATTATTTAATTTTATGATTGTGATTTTAAATTACGGTAATATTCACAAATACTAGTTTTTGCTAGTCTTCAATAAAAGTAATATAATAGAACAGGTTGTTTTTGTTTTTTTTTTTCTCAATAATGCAACACGTTTACAGCCCAAATAGAAGTTTTGAAGAATCTCGCGTGAGATTAGGGGAGGGGGGAGGGAGTTTAGGAAAATGTTACGATATCTCACCAAGGGGGAAGGGGGGTCGAAAAATTCGCAGAAATGCCTCACGTAATTAATGGACCCCCCCTTATACATTAATTTACACTAAGCCGTATGTTTGGAGAACGGTTATCGATACTTTAATATTATATACTTCTACTTCTAGAAAAAGGATTTATATAGTGTTATGTGAAATGATTTACCAAACATCGAAAATAACCAGGGTGGATAGTTAATATTGTGCAAAATAAGTGACTATATAGCGCCGATACCTTTCTATGTATATATGTCAATGTGAAATTGTAAATACCGTTAGATTATAATCTAACTAGCGAGATTGTAATCTGCCGAAAGATTGTGAACCGTCAGATCATAATCTCGTTAGTTAGATTGTAATCTAACGGTATTTACAATTTGACGGTGACATAAATACACACATGACTAAATACTTCGTATTTCATTCTAGTGATAAAACTTCAAATTGTTTTGTAAGAAAAAAATCAAATTTTACAATAGAAAACATTAAATTAAAGACGCAAACACTACATTTTCAAAACCCACAACATTTTTTAGTATACAGGTATTTCTATTTAAAACAAAAACATACGAAGACGTATCAATATCAGCACTAAACCTAGGGTAACTACAAAAAACCATGCAGTACACAAACAAATCAGTTACCGAATTTGTTCTCAAGAGTGGGACTGACAGGCGGCGACTTTTGTATTCGCGTCGGTATGTAGACCGGCAGCCCTATCGACATTATATTTAATTATATAGACACAAATAGTTACAACATTTCGAGATATATTCGCTAAAATACACAGATAAAAGACCAGAGAGCAATCAGTAATGGATCCTGAAAACTGTCGCTAGTACATAATGGTTGCTTTCCGAATTAGAACATAACGCTCACAGCGCTCACATCAATATGTGCGTACCGATTTGGATATCACGATTAGGACAGTTGAGAGCTGTAATTTTTGTCAACAATATGGAATTTTTGTGAACACGCTACTAGTGCTCGCTGAACGTGGTCAAATCTTTTAGACACCATTTAAATCTTGTTTATTTCACCGTCAGATTGTAAATACCGTAAGATTACAATCTAACTAGTGGGATTATAATCTGACGGTTCACAATCTATCCGCTGATTACAAATTTCGCTAGTTAGACTGTAATCTTACGGTATTTACAAGTTCACGTTGACATAAACACCACAAATTGGTTCTTCTTTTTTGGTTAGGTGGCGACTTTTCTAATAAATCAAAGTTAATTTAAAGAGATGATGAAACTCAAAACAAAACAACAAAAATATCATCTTTGACAGCGCTCACGATGATATCAGTTTTAGGTATGGTCGGCGTTATCGCAAGATGGCGCACGTCCGACGTCATCTATGACGATTCACGGGAAATCGTTATCGCACTCTCGCCAAATCGGAACGTGTGTGAGCGCGCTCAAATCGATATTATCGTTATTCGGAATGCAGCCAGTGACGTAGTGACAAGGTGGAAATTGAAATTGCCTTATGTGGCAAACATGTCTGATGCTATATATTTTATGTTATCTTGCATGCATTTATTCTTGTATGTGCACACAACATGTTTGAGCAAATAAATATGATGTTAATATATCTTTACTAAACAGTATATAAAAATAATAATTACCTTCAACAGGCGGCTGGAAATTCCCTTTAAAGTGTGGATTTATCAAGACTTTCTTCCCAGCCAATCCTCCAGGAGGCAAGTTAGCCGGTAGAGACACGGGTAACATTCTGACTTCTTGTTCCCTCCCCCCTTCCTTAGGACCTTTGTCCATACTCGGACCAGGCATAGGCAAGGCTTGCCTAATCGTTACTTGAGGCATATGACTAGAATTAGGCACGATCTCCCTCATAGGAGGAGGGAATTGCCCAGGCGGGAAATTCGGCCGGAAAAATACTGGTCTAGGCTCAAAATTCGGCCTGAATTGGGGACGCTCTTCCATATGAGGCCGGTATTGGAAACGGGGGGAGATGAAATGTGGGCGTTCCATAGGTGGGCGGAACATTTGCATGTCCTGGGCCAGCATGGGGCGCTCTGGGGAGATTTCGGGGCCCATTTGGGGTAAGTTTGGGGGTTCTAGTCGCATGTCAGGCCGGATGTCGGGCCGCATTTCGGGCCGCATGTCAGGTCGCATCTCAAGCCGGATATCGGGCCGCATGTCAGGCCGCATATCGGGTCGCATGTCGGGTCGGATGTCGGGCCGCATGTCGGTTCGCATGTCCGGTGGGAAGTCGGGCCGCGTCTGTGGAGGGCTGGGCCGGGCTTGTGGCGGCGGGAATGAAGGACGCTGGTTGAAGTTGCCCTGTGAAAGTTAAGGTACCTAGGTCAAATTTAAATGAGATCAAGAAACCTGGAAAAAAAGGAAAATTTAAGGAAATGGGAGTGATTTTATTTTACATCACGTGTATGTGTGTCAAGAGACATCAACCCGCGCAAGTGAAACCATTAATACCTACAGCACATAATTCTTAAGAATTGATACCATTTATTTGGACACAGTTCGTATCAAGCATAATACAAATAGTACAGTATAAATGGGTGGGTTCAGAATCAAGGACCAAATCTATTTTAACAGGTTATACTTGGATGTGTCTGCTACCCTGTATGTGTGTGTTCCATGTATGTACCCTTTGTAGCAAAAAAAAAACTAAAAATACAGATTCAATGACACTGACGCCCGAAATTAGAGTTATTTCTCAGTTTGTGGAGTTTCTTCGGAAGTAACTTATTTTTTATGTTTTTATTTTTACTTTGCGAATGTGAGGACTATGTGAATCATTACTGACAAACGTCAGTAACCGTGCTGCTCAACTCAGGAGAAGACAAGTGTGTGGTTCTTTCCTAAAAAGACTATTTCAGACACCAATCTAGATGGTCTTCACATGATGTGACAAAGAATATATCTGGAATTTAAAAGAGACTGTGACCTCAGAGTTTGTGTCAGCCTTTTTTTCTCAGAGTAGTTAGAGAAATAAAATCATTTATCATCTGTATATTAACCCATTACCGCCCTCTGTACCCGCGTGTGTACAACTATTTGATGCGGGAATGCGTTTTGTTTATTGGTGGTACTACGGTACTGATTAGTTATTTTTAGTCTGTGTACTTGTAGTTGTCTATGGAATACAGAAAAAATTGTGTGCCGGGAAAATAAATGTCACTTTGGTAACTTTGTTTTACGAGTTGTGAGACAAGTTGGTAAGGTAAGATATTTTTAAAATTTTTGACTATAAATAATTATAAATTCATAATTGTTTTTAATCTTTTTGTGTAAGAAGGCTTTATAGTGACATATAATATTGTTGGAATAACAATTCGTTGGCTAAAAATGCAATAAACATAATTTTTCTGTGCTGTACCTGTTTGTGTACAATGGGCGCTTGTGTAAATTATTTTTTTATTTAACAGGTTTATTCAAAGACACTACAATGACTGACCGTCGCATCTTTACGAGTCAAAATAACTATGCGAGACTTGAAGAAGCTCTCGAATCTATAGTTGCTGATGAAAATGATGATGCACAGTACGACGTCTTTATATTGCCGCCAGATCCAGCTATTGTAAGTGATGAAGAAGAAGGTAACGAAGATGACTTGGCTTCTACAACTTTCCCGAGAGACATACCGGGTACAATTGAGGTTGTTCCATTGCATGCTGATCATGATGTTTCTGACTGGGATGATAGTGATGATGAGGCATTGTCCACTTACTCACGACCTGCAAAGCGAGCTAGAAGGCAAGATACTAACGAGCCTGTATGGAGAAAAACTTTACCTATATACAGCATGACCCATGACGTAAGTGATATCATTCAGCGACGACAAGAAGTCCTCGTTGAATCTTTGAAAGACTGCAGCCCTGTGATGTTATTTGAGAAGTTATTTGATGATAATGTTATAAGTTTGATTGTGGAAAATAGCATGAAGTATGCTGGGCAACATAATAGACACAGTTTTGAAATTGATAAGCCCGAATTGAGAACATTTCTGGCAATTCTAAGTTTTACTGGATATCACGAACTGCCTTCCGAACGTGCCTATTGGAGTTTGGATGAAGATCTCGGCGTTCCGTTGATCGCCAATTGTATGTCACGCAATAGGTTTTTGGACATCAAACGAAACCTACATTTCGTCGACAATTCCCTAGCGGAAGGTTCAAATGATAAAATGTTCAAAATGAAACCGCTGTGCGATCTCTTACAAAAAAACTCTTGCCAGTGGGGAGTATTTCACGAAAACTTATCCATAGATGAATCTATGATAAAATACTTTGGCCGTCATCCCGCCAAGCAATACATAATGGGAAAACCTGTACGATTTGGCTATCGAAATTGGGCTGCAACAAGTTCAGATGGCTACTGCTACACTTTCGACATATATTGCGGAAAATCTACAGAAGAGTCTACAGACCCGCTGGGCTCGAGAGTGGTAAAGTCTCTATTAGCAAAGATGCCGATAGTCCCAAAAGAACACATCGTATACTTTGACAATTTTTTTACCAATTATCAGTTACTCCACGACTTGCGACTCTTAGGGTACAGAGCCACAGGAACAGTACGAGAAAATAGAACAAAAAAATGTCCTGTGACTGATGTCAAATCAATGAAAAAGAAACCAAGAGCGGAGTACGACTATCGTTTCGATACCAAAAACGAAATAATAATCGTGCGCTGGAAAGACAACAACGTGGTCACGATGGGATCAAATTTTGACGCTGTAGAACCACTAGGGAAGGTGAAAAGGTGGTGTAATATACAGAAAAAAAAGTTGGATGTGAATATTCCAAGATTGTTTGTTAATTATAACAGAGGAATGGGTGGAGTAGACCAGATGGATCAGTCGATTAGTCTCTATCGAGTAGCCATAAAAGGAAAAAAATGGTGGTGGGTAATCTTTACCTACCTTTTAGATATGGCGATTGCAAATGCATGGCGCCTACATGTTTTGATCAGCAAAACTACTGGTGCACCCTACATGGATCAATTGTTATTCAGACGTACGATTGTTAGAGCATACCTTCGCCCAACTAAGACGAAAAGTCGTCCTACGTCATCCACGATAACTGGCCTTATGCAGAAAAATAACGGACACAACCCGCAACGCATCGAAAACCCATTACGATGTGTTATTTGCCACAACCGCGTTCGTTGGCGCTGTGAGATATGTGCCAAAACACTATGTGTGGAACGACCATGCTTTGGACAATTTCATGCCTGATTCGCCCACTGTACCCGGCCGAGTACACCCTTACAGTTCCTAAACAAAATAAAAAAATTCAAATATTTTTTTTTGTACCTCATATTTAGTCTATATTCATGCAATAAATAACGAGTTGTTACAATTTTCATGTGTAGTTTAATTTTGGGCGTTAATGGGTTAATATGTGAAGGCAAACTTGTACCCGTATAGAAAATTACACAGATAGACGAGTATGAAATTTGTCAGTCAGTTACAGTTTATATTGAGAAGGAGTACAGAAAGCTATTATATAATAATATAATGTAATACATTTATTTCACCGAAAAAAGAAAATACAATGGATTATACATACTTATGGGCTAGTACTTGGTGGTGCATAACATGTTAGCATCTGTTGTTGAACCGTGTGGTGCCAGACGTAAAAAATAACACCACCCCATTTCTTCCCGTGGGTGTCGTAAAAGGCGACTAAGGGACTTACTAGAGAATGGGCAGCAGCGTTCTCTATGCATTTTACCACCATACTGCGATCGCCAACCCGCCTGCCAAGCGTGGCGATTATGGCAAAGCCCCCCAAATTGGGGGAGGCCTAAGTCCAGCAGTGGACGTCTTACGGCTGAAATGATGATGATGATGATCTGTTGTCGAACTAGGACGAGTCCTGTATCTCGACATACAGCGCCAGTCCCCTCAAATTTGACAATAGCATATTAGCCCAAATGACATGCAAATATATGGAAGACTTATCATTATCTAAATTAATAAAACAATTGCAAAATAAAAAATTGGTGTGTGTATGTGTGTGATTTTGTGTAAGTGTATAGTAGTGAATGGTGTTGGGGTGTTGGGTAGTGTATTTACGTCTTACCGAAAAAATAAAATAAAAGTAAAGTAAACTTAAATGTATATGATTATGGTCCAATTTCAACCACTAATTCACCACTAGTTTAAATAAATAGAAACAGTAATAGCACACATACCCGATGCATATTATTCCGTCTGTAAGGATGCGACTGATGGGAGAATCTCTGCACGAACTGAGGGTTCCTCCACGATGTGCGACCGCGACCGAACCCGCCGCGAGGTATCACCACCTTGTCTGAAATAAAACCATCATAAGAAGAAGAAGTAAAAATATCGCGGAGATATTTTATCGTGCACTGGAATTTCAGCTCTCGGTGTAACTGCCCGGCGATCGCCACATACAGGGCCAAGTACTTCGGTAAACCCAGGTACCCTACGTGAGATGGTCAGTAACACCAAGGCGTTGCTGGCCTTCCTCGAGGAGCTGGGGTGGATCGAATAACCGATTTCCCACCCGTACGCAAAATGCGCGCTCAGACGTGCATGCGGATACCAGCCCGTTCTACCTACTACCTAACTCTCAGTATTGAACCGATCACTGAGAATCCGAGTGCATCACAGCGCGTCAAAAAACACAAGCAAAGTTAATTATATTTCTTTAGGACCATCCCTGAGGGATACCCTACCCATTAAAAAAAGAATTGTTGAAAACGATCCCCAATTCCCGGAGATAAAGCGGGTAATACTAAACACTTTTTTTTGGAGTTGGTTAAAAATAATCCTAAACTATCAAATGAAAAACTAAAAATTCTAGCACATTAAGTTATTTACCTAGACTGTCAGGTATATCCCTGACTTGCGGCAACCTCTGCGCCCCCGGGGGTCTCTCCGACACGAAACGTTCGCGTGGACCTCCTAAATCACCATCTGTTGACAAACATGAACATTAGTACTGTGTACGATGTATGATGTCTTCCTGCTGAAATGATGATGACGATGATAACTGTGTACGAAGATATTCATCATTTCCTGCTGGACAGTTTGTTGCGCCACTTCTTCCCAGCTAAAGCACCAGCACGCGTAGCATGACCGCCATAGAAACGGAATTTGTCGACGGAAGAGAAGACAAAATGATAGAATGTGTCGTAGAAAAATTGCGTAAAACTGAAGAAAAGAGATGTTTCTATTCTTCAGTCGACAAAAGTACGATGTCAAGTATGATGAATATTTTTCTTTACTATTGATGAGATAGAAACATTTTTACAGAATTAAAATACATAAGGAACTTTTTTGTTCTTGGTAGAATAGATATAGAATCGGTCATGCTACGCCGGCTGCACGCGTAGTATGAGCACCATAGAAAGAACTTTGTCTATTCTTGGTAGAATAAAGATAAAACTGTCATGCTACGCCAGCATAAAACAGTACAAATCTTTCTACAACCTTTAATTCTGTCTTTAATCTTTCGACAATCTGTAATTTTGTCTATTCTTCCGTCGACAGAGCCCCTTTCTACGGTGGTCATGCTACGAATGCTGGAAGGGATAAGGGAGGGCGTGCCGGGGGACTGTCTTCTTCAATTTTGACATTAAAAAATTGCAGATGGTGAACCTAATTCAAATAAATGACTTTTTACTTTGTCTAGCGCAATTCTATAAAGCGCTTGTTCTTCTTACGAAAGCGGTGGCAAAATGATGGACAGGCAAACAAACGGTTTATAACACGATTATGTGAGCCACCATTAACATGACAGAGTTTCCATGACAGACGTCATTTAAAATCTATTTAAATGATGGAACTGCTTCTTTAGAAAACCCAAGCTTAACTAAAGAGGGACTTTCCCGATCCGTATATCTCCAACGCGACCATGATTGAAAAGCTTGTTGTTTCATCCAACGCAATGCAAGAAAATAAAGATCGTAATAACAACAAACGAAAATTGGCGCGCGGAGAAACTTGTTTTTTTTTTTTTAAAAGGCTCTGTTTTTTTGGAAAATTGAGTTTTCTATGAATAATTATGTTTATGTTTTTTTGAATTTTTCAATGTATGAGTACATTATGATCAGCCAAAGGGTTTTAGAAGTTAAAGTTTAAGTTATTTTAGAAGTTATTTCTCAAAAAGTATTTATTTCATTACAGACCTATTAAAATTGTAATTTGAAACCATTGTAAAAGCCAATTATTTTTAAATTGGAGTTTCTTGCCGGCTCTTCTCCATAGGAATCAACAATTTGGAACCGCGCACCTAGCTTCTGTCGTTTCATACGTGCCCATGTAGGTTTATGTGAAATAAAAATGATTTGATTTAACAAAGACACCTAGACAAAAGAAACCATAAGATACCTGTATGATTAAATAGCTGGAGGAAAATTGGATATAATTATAATCATAATACAAGCATTTGTATGAGAATTATGATGTGTTGGCCACTCTTAATTACCCTAGACAGAACAAAAAATTGATATGAATGGCTACCTATAAAATTTGCTATGGTACTTGACAAATAGTGAAACTGTTTAATTTTTAAATGTGCTACAATTCCGCATTGGGTCCAGCCTGTAAGGATATTGTATGTTTGGTGTGAATAAATAATAAAAAAGAGAATATAAAGTAAAACTAAAAATTTGTAAACTTACTTTGTAATTGTGCATTCATATCAGATGGGACGATCTGTGGAAGTTCTATTGGGGCTGCGGGCTGCAAAAACAAATAATACTTATTAATGTCAAAATTATTGAATATCTCAATTACAGAAAAGCTATCCTTGTGAATGGCTTACTAGGTGGTTTTCTACTACTCAGTAAATGGGTTGTAAAGGTATGATAGACAGTTGCTCCAAGTAAAATACTTTTAGTCAGCCGCAACTGGTTATTCTAAAAGAAATCATAGTTGTGAAAAGATGGCAATTTTCTGATTGGGAGGTCAGGCCTTTTTGAAGGCATTTCAATGAGTCTGCATAATATTTCACAATATGGTAGAAAGTTGTGCACCTGCCAGTAAAAAGAATGGCAATCTTTTGTATGTTTTGCATATAGCAAAGAACTTAATACACTCCCAGACTCCTAAATCAAGCCACCTTGCAATCCTACTAATATTATAAACGCGAAAGTTTGTATGTATGGATGTATGGATGTATAGATGTATGGATGTATGTATGTTTGTTCCTCTTTCACGCAAAAACTACTGGCCCGATTTGGATGAAATTTGGCACACAGATAGTTTATAACCTGGATTAACACATAGGGTACTTTTTATCCCGGTAGTAAGTTCCTGTGGGATATTTTCCGACCTCCAGGCGAGCGAAGCCGCTGGCAAAAGCTAACTCTGAAAATGGGGCACAAGTGCCTAAAACATCAAATGGTGATGAGTCAACGAAAAAGTTTTCATGCAGTTTTGATGCCACATACTGGCAATCATTTTGGTGTCATCATTGTTCCGAATTTAAATTTACAACTATTTAAAAATCTATGGATTTCTATGCAAAAATTGTAGGTTGGTTTGCTATTTATTTGGAGTATGTAAGGACCACAGAAGGTGGTGTTCCATAGGCCTACCCTTTTTTTCTTTTTTTTTTTCGTGTGGATATCCTCATGGATGTTCTCCACCCTGGGGTGGGTGGAGGGGTCTGTCAGACTTCTACTGACTAAAACCACACGGTGTTCTGCTGCTACCTTTAGCCGGGGTGCTGGAGTGCTTGCGCATTTCGTCACGCTCCCCCGGCTACGTGTTGGCCCGCATGAATACATGCGGACCCCATCACCCTAACGGTCACGAATGGCCGCAGTTCCTTCAGAGAAAGGCGCGCGCGGAACACGGCGCGCCGCCGTCACGGGCCTTTTTCTGTTCAGGCAACAAACTCCCCAAGTCTGTTGCCTGCAGGCCTCACCCTAAGGCGGCCGGAGATCATTTCGCGCCCTCCGTCGCCCGGTTACCCTTCTGCGGAGCATGTACTGAACCATGCCCAGACGCGAGATAGGCCTACCCCCTGGGGATAAAGGCGTGACTTTATGTATGTACAAATTTATTAACAAGAACAATAGACTACTTATTAGCCATGCAATTTCAATAACAATACACAGACAAATAATAAAACAAAAAACCACAAGAAATAAAAATAAAGCCGCCTGCAAAGAGGTGCACTGCGACTCTTGTAGAACAATTTCCATGAAGTTATCATAGAGTAACTGTCGCATCGTACCTGTTTGTAGGACCTTTAATCATGCAATTGCTGGTGTACACACAAATACGCAAAATCTTGCATGCCATTCTGTGCCATTAGAGAGGTTTTAAAGGACTCTTTTATTGACATAAAGAACACTTACTATAGCAGGTGGGACCGCATGCTCTTCATACACAATGGGTGGCTCATACGGTGCATAAGTAGGGAGCTCTGGTATTGGTGCAATGGGTACTTCTACGGTTATATTGGGCACCACACTTTCGGCGTCAGCCATAGCCTGGTATGGCATCGGCTGCTGGAATCATATTGCGAAAATGTAGCAAGGCTTAAGATTAAGAGGCTGTATATGAAATTTTGCTGATTTATTTGATTTTATGGATGTTCTATGGGAGTTCTATAGGACTAAGTGCGGAAACCAAACCCCTATAAGGTTTGGTTTCCACACTTAGTCCTTTTAGTGGGCCATGAAGGCCATCAGTGTTGATTCCAACTAGACCACCTCCCTCCAGAAGTTGGTAAGATTTTATGGATGTATTTTCCAGTTAAAATGCTGTATTACAACGCAATATGTAAGATACACATAATGCACAACATGAGAGATTATTTCAATAATTATCTAATGAATGTGAAATGTGAAATTGGATAAAATTGTTTGCAGCCTCAAGGGAGAAAGTACATCGTAGATTCTTTGCTACAAATATACAGGGTTGGAAAAATCATGATTTTTTGAAAAAAATCTAATAAATTACGATTTTTTGAAAAAATCCTAATTAATCACGATTTTTTTGATTTTTTCATTTTATTATTTCATTTAACTATATTTTTGCGCAAAACGGAACGCGCCCTCAAGGGATAGCGCGGACACAGTGCGGGGATTTCCAAATGAGCAAAAGTTAAAAATATGGTCGTAAGCTCAGTGGAAGATTATCTAAATAATTTTGAAGCCAATATGTTACATTGGATACTTTACAAAGAAATAATGAAAATTTGTCTACTGCTGTAACTGCTTGGAAGAAGCTTGGAGCTAAATTTGAAGAAACTGATTTAAATATTAGCCAAATGTCGAAGTTTCAAAAGAGATATAAGCAAGCATTGTCCTCCATTCAACGTTTTGGAATTTTTATTAGACCCAACCCAAACAGAATTCACACTGACAGAGAAGAAGAAAGTGCTTTGGAGGAAATACGAAATCAGTATGATGGTTCAGTTTTGCTACCATTGATAGTAAAGCTTAAGTAAAAATTCAACCAAACCATTAGAAGACAAATTCATTCAGAAGTGCGATGTTTGCAGAAAAAATTGTAAAAATGTGACACCACTATACTCCATTTGTTTAGGTAGTTAAAAAACTGTCTAAAAATTGAATCTCAAAATGTTTACAATTAGGTATTTACTTAAACCGATGTTAGGTAAGTAACTTAATTTAAATAATATTTGTTGGTCTTTTATACGATTTATTTTATATAAAAAGACATATCAAGATTGTTTACCTTTAGTTAACTACCTAAACAAATGGAGTATAGAGTGGTGGATGTCACAGAATAATATATTTAGTGAAGAGAAACAGTCAAAAATGTTTCCAGTGGTGAAGCACTTGTTTGGGGCCACGGCTTCTTCAGCTGCTATAGAGTGTTTTCCATCCTTGGAATTGTTCAGAGCAAATTAAGAAACCGACTGGGAATTGAAAAGGCTGGAAAACTATTTTTTTTGTTAATTCAAATATTATAATAATGATATTGATTTCTCAGATTTAAACGACCCTAGTTAGTAATTTAACTATAATGTGTAAATCTGATTTTTTATGTTGATTTTTGTGAAAGAAAGTGAATTTTAACATTTTTGATTAAATCATTGATTTTTATTGAAAAAATCATTTGATTTAAATCGTGATTTAAATCATGATTTAAAACAACATGATTTATTCATGCCAACCCTGCAAATATAGCAAAGGAAAAAACACAAAACAACAGAGGATTGCATGGGCTTTACTTGTAAAACCATCTAGTATACTACCATAAATATAATATGCATGTGATTTTTTTTTTGTTCGATGCAAAGTAAAAAGCAACACAAAGAAGTCTAGGATTGCATAGATTCATTACTTCTAAAACCATCTACTATATTATCGTAAATGAAACATTAATGTGATTTTTTCTTTATTTCTGTTCATTGGGTACTTTTATATGAATGTAGCTGCATTTTCGGCTGTTTTCTGTTTGGTAGCCACTACATAGATAGTAGGGAATCAAAAGCAATAGTGGGGCATGCTTGTCTAATTAAAGACCTTAACTATAAAAATGACAACAGTTTTCAGCAGTGATCGGGCTTGGCTACTTGTAGGGTAAATACGCCATACGTCGGCCCCTCCCCAAATTTCGGCCGTCTGCACATTTTCAGCTTGCGTTCATTTAAAACGTAATAAAATGACAAATTTGCCACTCGAGTTACAACCTTAGTTTATACTCTATATGTACAAACCGTTACTTTCCGATTACGTCGCTCACTCTTCGCACACTGAGTGTCAGAAGCGATTGCGCCGTCGAAGCGTCAAGTTTATACTTAAAGCACCTTACTTGCTGTGAATACCCACACGTCGGGGATTGATATTAGAACGGTACGACATTCCTTTTTTTTGTTTTAAGCTTTATTATCAGTAATTAGTGATTTTTACTATATTTTGAGATAGTTTTTTCAATGTTTTACGTATTGTTTTAAAGGAAAAATAGGAGGCCGCCAATAGAATACCAATTTTGAGTTAAAACCGGATTCTCGGCCGTGGCCGACTTAAAGTAAATGCAGTCTGTTTTATAAATTCCAATTGTACTAATTCCACTGGCTTAATAAGAGAATTTGCAACGCATATAGGCAAATAAATCTATTTTACGTTTAATCGCCAAATACCGGCCGGGGTGATATTAGTTGAATCTCGAGAAATAATGTACACGAAATAGGGGCCGGCTTTAGAAACATTAAAGATCGTAATGTCGACCTACCTCGAGTTCGAGCCCAACTATACAGGCTGATCACTAAAAGTCCAGCACCGGAAAAAAAGTATGGCGGCTAAAAAGGAAGTCAGGGCGACAGCAAAGTTGGCCATTCAAAAGAAGAGACAAGGTACACAGAAGAAAACTAGAAAGACTAAAGAAATTAAAAAAACCTATTAATTGTGCTGGGTGTGAGGAGGTACTCGTTAGCGATGTCGAAGATGACAACTTAAAAAACGTTGGGTGTGATCGGTGCCCAAAATGATTTCATCATCAATGTACGACTAAAAAAGGGTTACCATATTCGGAAGTTGCTATTAAAAAGTTTATTTGTCACCATTGTATTTTAATTGATTTAGATTTAGATACTCCTTAAAAAGCCTAGTATTTTTTACTTCGTCGAAGTGCTTTAAAAATGGGAAATGAAAAACATTCATTTCTTTTGTTAAATATTACTTTACTACCTATTACTGGTAAAATAATTAAATTGTTTACCAGATTATTGTATATACCTAGACTTACCTATATTATTATATATGTCGGCAGCAATATTATTTAACAACTGCGAGAGACGGCGACTAGATGGCGCTAGTGGAACGTGCACCGGAAGCATCATAGACAAACCTTCACTCTTTCGATCATTTGACGTAATGTACAGTTCAGTAAAATATCGTAACTACCCTCGGCCACTAGCGACCGCCTTTATAAGGAGCTGCGCTGTTGAGACGGCACGCATTTCAAACGGATGCGTCTTGGTGCACGGACCACTGTCTCTCGACAGTCAGTACTGCCCGGTTATTGGATGTGGAACACTGTGTACACAGTTAGTACTATCCTTATTGCGGTGGGTGCATGGACCACTGTCCCTGACAGTCAGTACTGCCCTATGTGACCGCCCTCACTGCCTTTATTCGTTATTTAATTCAGTTTTATTTCATTTCTACATTTCCTAGATTTAAGATAACTGATTGTTCAATTAAATTAAAATTAGTGTATTGTATTGCCATAACTGAGTTTTACTTCTGATGTCTGGACCAAACCCGACATCAGAAGTGGGATCGGATTTTCCGCCCACCTCTGGCACTTCATCATCACAAAATATGCAGGAAGATATTCCGCTACCCACAAATAGTTTAGAAGCATTTCTTTCAAAATTAACTGATGCTCTACTACCCCGGTCCAATTCAGCACCACAACCTTTCATAGCGTTAGTACCTTTTGATCCTGACGACCCCAATTCAGACATAGGGGGCTGGTGTCGGCTGTCAGACACTATAATTAAAAGCAAAAATTTGAAAGGTGTCGATTTAATCATGACATTGACCCATTGTCTTCGAGGCCGCGCAGCTACATTACTGACCAAGATACCTCCCAGTCAATATCAATGGGACGATATACAGGAGACTTTAAAAGCTCAGTTCTCTCGCCCTATGCTTATTCAGGATCACTTTGACAGTATCCTCAAATTTCAACTTAATTCTAATGAGACCCCTGCTCAGGCATGTTTACGTCTTTGGCAATTGATTGAAAATATCCCGGACGCAAGATTATCTGAAAAGGTTGTGACAGGCTTTGCCATTTCTATATTATCTCAGTGTGATGTTCAAATACGTCGTGAACTAAACTCAACTGTAATAGTATGACATTTCCCTTTATTTTTGATTCCGGTTCAGAGTGTAGTTTAATTAGGAAAAGTTTTTCACACCTTGTTGTTGGACAAAGATCGCATGACTTTATCAACATGACTGGTATTGGAAAGAGTATCATTAGTAGCACAGAGCAAATCATTTGTAACATAAAAATTCAAAGCGTTGAAATTAGCGTCACTCTTCATGTAGTTCCAGATGATTGCTTGCGTGATGCTATTTTATTAGGTAGAGATATACTTGAGCGCGATATTCTTGTTGAAATTTCAGAGAGCGGTTTAACATTCAAACGGTGTGTCGAGACTAATATGTGTACCAAAACCAAACCTATTTTTGACATTGATTCAATTAATACTGACTTGACAGGATCTGACCGAATAAAACTTTTTAACATATTAACGCAATATGCAGATAATTTTATTGAAAATTTTCCAACAACTAGAATTAAAACAGGACAGTTGAAAATCGATTTAATTGATCCTCATAAAGTGGTACATAGGAGACCGTATAGGTTATCCCCTCAGGAATCTAAGATAGTTGACGAAAAAATCGAGCAATTGTTGGCGGCAAATATTATTAGGGAAAGTTCATCCCCGTTTGCAAGCCCCATCATTCTTGTAGAGAAAAAGGACGGTAGTACACGCATGTGTGTTGACTATAGGGAATTAAATAGTAATACTCAACCTAATCATTATCCTTTACCTCTGATCTGTGAACAAATTGATAAACTTAATGGTGCTCATTATTTTAGTAGTATTGATATGGCCTCTGGGTTTCACCAGCTGCCTGTACATGAAAGTTCCATAGAAAAAACTGCATTTGTTACCCCAAAAGGGCAGTTCGAATATTTGGCTATGCCCTTCGGTTTGCGCAATGCACCTTCCATTTTTCAAAAGGCTATTAATACTGCTCTACAGCCTATGAATGATGAAAGAATTCTAGTTTTCATGGATGATGTCCTTTCAATTTCCACAGATATTAATGAGGGGCTTGACCGTTTAGACAAATTACTTAAAACTCTGTCCAATGCTGGTTTCTCGTTTAATTTAAAGAAATGTTCGTTTCTGAAAGTTCAAACTGAGTACCTTGGGTATATAGTTTCAGCTGGGGAGATTAGACCAAATCCAAAAAAAATACAAGCCTTAATTAATGTTCCAACGCCAAAAACTGTCACTCATGTTAGGCAGCTCATAGGGCTGGCAACGTATTTTAGACAGTTTATTCCTAACTTTTCCCAAATAATTCGCCCTTTATATCCCTTGACAAAAGGAAAAGGCAATGTTAAGTGGACCCCTGAGCATGACCAAATACACAAAAAACTTATCCACATTTTGACGTCTGAACCAGTTTTAAAAGTTTTTGACCCTTCCTTGCCCATTGAACTCTATACCGATGCAAGTAGTGCGGGATATGGTGCAATTCTTATCCAAAAACATAATGATACCCCTCATGTAGTAGCATATTATAGTAGGAAGACCATAGATGCAGAAACGCGATATCACTCTTACGAGTTAGAGACTCTTGCGGTAGTAAAAGCAATCGAACATTTTCGTCATTATTTGCATGGACGAAAATTCACCGTATTTACCGATTGTAACTCCCTTAAAGCTTCTCACTCTAAACGTGATTTGACTCCAAGGGTTCACCGTTGGTGGGCTATATTGCAAGCTTATGATTTTGATATCGTGTACAAAGAAGGTCGAAAGATGGCTCATGCAGATTTCTTGTCTCGCAATTTGTCAAACACAAATTATTCTGAGCCCCGCAAAGTAAATTTCCTTGAATTAGATAAAGGTTGGTTAATTGTAGAACAAGAACGCGATTCAGAACTTTCTGAAATAATAGCAAAAATCCGTAATAATCAATTACCTGAAGAGATATCGCATACGTATGATTTAAGACAAGGAATATTGTATAGGAAGATAGAACGTAGAGGAGTTTCTAGTTGGCTACCTATTGTACCACGTTCTTTGGTTTGGTCCCTTATTAACCACGTTCATAATGAAATAAAACATTTAGGTTTTGACAAGACTTTAGACAAACTTTACGAATTTTATTGGTTTTCTGATATGGCTAAATTAGTCAAAAAGTTTATTAATTGCTGCGTAGTATGTAAAACTGCTAAAGGCCCTTCAGGTGCACAGCAAATGCAGTTGCATTCAATTCCTAAACATCCAGTCCCTTGGCACACAATTCACTTGGATTTAACCGGAAAACTTTCGGGCAAAAGTGATAAAAAAGAATATTGCTCAGTTTTAATAGACGCCTTTACAAAGTTTGTACTGCTGGAATATACACCGGCCTTAAGCTCTTCATACGCTGTGAGAGCAATTAAGAATGCTGTAAACTTATTTGGTGCTCCGAAGCGCATTATCGCAGATAGAGGACGTTGTTATGACTGCAATGAGTTTAAAAACTTTTGTAATAATAATGGAATAGAGCTCCATTTAATAGCAACTGGTTCTAGTAGAGCTAACGGGCAGGTTGAGAGAGTCATGCGAACTTTGAAGAGTATTCTTACTGTTATAGAATGTAATTCTAATAATGCTTGGAAGGATGAACTAGGAGAGATCCAACTTGCTCTTAATAGTACTCGTTCCAGGACCACAGGTTTTACGCCTATGGAACTGATGTTTGGCATTCAAGGTTCCTCACTTAGTCTAGCTAAAATAACTCCTAGTTCTTCTGAACCACCTATAATTAATGTTGAAACGGCTCGTTCATCCGCATCAGAAAATATTCAAAGAGTAGCTAACGCTGACACTATACGGTTTAATAAGGGAAAAGCTCGGATTAAACCTTTTGCAGTAGGTGAATTTGTTTTCGCAAAATGCGAAGCAAGACATCAAACAAAGTTAGATAATAAATTTAAGGGGCCTTATAAAATAGTCACCGTATTAGATAATGACCGTTATGAACTTAAACATATTAACGGTTCTAACAGAATTTATAAATATGCACATGAAAATTTAAGGGAAGTACCTAAAGGGCAAGAAAGTTATTTAGAAATTTGCGAAAATTATAGTGATGAAAATGATGAACGGACCGTGACGGCAGAAGATGAGCTCAGTACGTCTTTTGTGCCAGTAAATAATGATATGACCTCAGACTCGGAGGAAACTCTTACTGTAAGCTCTCGTACATTGACTGCACATGATTCAGAGGAAACACTTTCTGTAAGCTCTGGCACATTGACTGCAGATGATGCAGAGGAAACACTTTCTGTAAGTTCTCGCACCTTAAGTGTAGATAATTCCGATGCTATAATGGAATCTTTGGAATGATCAATTACTATGTGGTCTCTTCTACTTTTGTGGAAGATGGTTGTTTTAGCAAATAGAATATAAAGATCTTTCCTGTTGTTGTGGGAGATGATCTGTGATGCTCTGCAGGAATCTCACCTGCTTTAGTGGGTGACGATTCAGACCAGAATGTTTGAACTGTATTGGTGTTCTAATAAGATCTCTTGCTGTTATGAGCAATGATGTGTGAGATGCTGCAGGAATCTCGCCTGCTTTAGTGGGTGACGATTTAGACCAGCTTGTTTGAACTGTAGGGGTTTTCTGTTGTAAAGAAATACCTAGACCAGTGATATTTGCTATTAAGCTATGTAACGATGATGATGATGTGAATTAATTAGTATTATTATTATTTTTAGATGAATAAATGCACTCGAGGACGAGTGATTTGTCAGAATGGCCGTGTCGGCAGCAATATTATTTAACAACTGCGAGAGACGGCGACTAGATGGCGCTAGTGGAACGTGCACCGGAAGCATCATAGACAAACCTTCACTCTTTCGATCATTTGACGTAATGTACAGTTCAGTAAAATATCGTAACTACCCTCGGCCACTAGCGACCGCCTTTATAAGGAGCTGCGCTGTTGAGACGGCACGCATTTCAAACGGATGCGTCTTGGTGCACGGACCACTGTCTCTCGACAGTCAGTACTGCCCGGTTATTGGATGTGGAACACTGTGTACACAGTTAGTACTATCCTTATTGCGGTGGGTGCATGGACCACTGTCCCTGACAGTCAGTACTGCCCTATGTGACCGCCCTCACTGCCTTTATTCGTTATTTAATTCAGTTTTATTTCATTTCTACATTTCCTAGATTTAAGATAACTGATTGTTCAATTAAATTAAAATTAGTGTATTGTATTGCCATAACTGAGTTTTACTTCTGATGTCTGGACCAAACCCGACATATACATAGTTTGTATATTGTTGAATATTTTTTGTTGATTATTGTATAACGAGAGTTCCTAATTAAGCCCAAAAATGTTGATGCTAGGTAGGTACATACTTTTTTACATGACTGAAGAGACTAAGACTTTTTTAATTAATGACAAACACATTTACGTATATTTCCCATAGCATAATAATGTTTAACCTTTTTACCGACTTGTTTCACAAATATTTAATGTTATTATAAATATTGTTACGAAGACGTTAAAAGTTTAAAAAACAACAACTTTTGAAGTATTTTCATACGACTTTTTATTTTTTGCGTTGTTTACTTCGTTGTAAATTGTAATACCTAACGTTATTTAAGTGCAAAAATAATACTTTACCTACTATTAAACAAATACGATTAATAATGTATAATTAGTGAGACTCCTGCAAAATAAATCATATTAATAATATTTGTCTATCTTAATTTAAAACACCCTATACCCGGCCGACATTAGGGAAAAACGCGACCGACCATGGGCCTTGAATGGCCGACTTTTGGGTTTTTTCGTTCTCGACGCATTTAAACCTTAGTACTTTTTCCTAGCAGTAGAAAAGTCAACCTTATGCCCATAAACATGAAATATATTTATCAAGCTATCCAAAACCGCATCGGAAGCTATCCTTTCGTTGCAAATTGATGGTGCCAAACCGATCCCAAAACAGAAAAACCGTAAGGGGGCCGACTTTTAGCGTATTTACCCTATACCACAGTAAAAATGTTACACAATATTAATGAGATCACTAACTTCTAAGGAGGGAATCCTTCTTTCCTGCCTTACTGACTCTGAGGCAGTAAAGAATTCTACAAAACACAAACCTGATTGTACTCCACAACCGGATAGTCTGGTGGTTCCACATCGAGGTTCTCACGGTAACCTGAACCAACTGATGTCGGGACATTTTGAGGTCCGGCATTCTCATAATCATCAGCTAAGAGCTGTTCCTCCTCCTCATTGCCAAGGTTATAGTCTGCGAGGCTCTGATCTCCTAAATCGTCACCTAACAAGTCTTCACTGCAACAAAAATAGATACTTTATCGATCACGATATAAGTGGAACACACATGTCACGAATTAACGATAAATACACAAGTTTATAGCTTTTCGCAACTAAAACACGTAGATTGCTTAGAATTTAAAATAAAGCAAGCTATTTTGAGTTAATTATTGTAATTAAACACAAAAAATTACAATTAATTTGCTAAAAATACTAACTTGTCCGACATGTTGACAATAATATGTAGCGTTTATCTTGTCTATGGAATGGCAAGCTTGCTGCCACACGTTTAGAAATCACCCAGGGATTAAAAGAACTTCATAGAGACCTAATACTTATTGCGAATTATTCATTCAAAGTGACTGTCTTGAATGGTTATACATAGGATTTTAAGAATTTTGGGATAAACTGGAACACAACGAGGTACTATATTTTATTTCTGTGGAATTTCTCAACTAAAACGAATTTATTTTCATTACTCAATCCTTGATGACGCCGGGTCACTGTGTGGTCGTCTAAGGCCCTCCTTGTCCAGCATGTTCTATTGTTTGCATGCTATAAAAGTTGATGGACGCTACTAAAAATGCTAAACTCATAACCAAATTCTGGGCTAACTCTATTTAGATTTCTATCGACACACTTAGAAGAAGAAAGCCCCCCTAAAAATTTCGTTTAAATCCTTTTGTTTTTTTTTTTTTCTTTCTTTCTTCTTTATAAAGTATCACACTAGGTGATACTTTATTCACATTACAATCTAGCCTATTAGCTAATAAGTAATTTAAATATAACTTAAACTGCTAAGCAACTATAAAACTAAGAAATCGTCCAATAACGTCTTTCTTACTCACTGACAGTTAAGGGGAAGACACTTGATTAACGTGTTCTTTATAAAAGTTAGCACTTTCACTGCAGTTTGTGTTCACTTACACTGCACTACACTAACTCAAAGGGTTTAACCCTTTTTAGTCTTCGCACTAATTCAGTGGTGTCAAGGAGTTGAATCGCCTCGACATTCACGTGATGATGAAGTCTGTGTTCATGAGCTTCTGCATATTTTTGTATTACTTGGCTTACGACATCCATTTTGAGGTCCCGATGAAGGTCGCTGTTTCTTATGTACCAGGGCGCGCTGACTATGTCCCTAAGTACTTTGTTTTGAAATCGTTGTATGATTTGACGATTACTTTGGCTGGTGCAGCCCCACAGCTGTATACCGTAGGTCCATACTGGCTTTAAAACTTGTTTATATACCAACAGTTTATTAGGTATTGACAATGGCGACTGTCTACCAAGTAGCCAATACATTTTTTTGTATCGAATATCTAATTCAGCTCTTTTCTTTTTGACATGCTCTTTCCAGCGCAGTTTTGCGTCCAGGGTCATGCCAAGATACTTAGCAGTATTGGCATATGGGATTTGTTGATTATTCATGAATACCGGGATATATTGTGGCTTTTTATTCGTGAAGTCAATGTGGATAGACTTGCTTTCATTAAGTTTGATACGCCATGTTGCAGTCCACTCATGAACATGATTTACGTACTCTTGAACCTTTTTTACGGCTTCCTCGTCACTATTTCCAACAGCCATGATAGCGGTGTCATCAGCAAAGGTTGCAATTACTCCATTTTCTAGTTGTGGAATATCACAAGTGTATAGTAGATACAGGACCGGGCCTAGTACACTTCCTTGGGGTACGCCAGCTTTTATCTGCCTAAGGTTTGAGTAGGCATTTCCTTGTCTTATTCTAAACAATCTGTTTGATATATAGGACTCTATGATATCTGAAAACTGTTGAGGCAGCATTGTTCTTAACTTATAGTTGAGGCCTTCGTGCCACACTTTATCGAACGCCTGTGCAACATCAAGGAAAACAGTGGAGCACACCTTCTTCTCCTCTAGTGTCCTTTCAATAATATCAGTGATTCTGTGTACTTGGTCGAGCGTAGAGTGTTGTTCTCTAAATCCGAACTGATAATCGGGGATTAGATTTGCAGCTTCAATAAGAGTCAAATCCTTTTGTGTGGGGAATCATCAAATGACCTCTCCCGCTCGGGTGGAGTGGGAGGGCAAGTCAGACTTTCACTGACTAAAACCTACCCGTGTTCCTTCGGTTGCTTGTACCAGCGCCACGGTAACCCTGGCAGGTCGTTTAAAGCTACAAAATCAAAAGTTTTTTTGATTTTTGATTTTGTAGCTTTAAACGACCTGCCAGGGTTACATTAGGGTTCTAGTGTGATTTTATATGTTCTATCTAGAGCCTTCTTCGATAATTTCTATATTATATCAAAATATAATTATTACTTCTGCCAAACTGCAAAGCACTTTTTTATTTTAGTTCTAAACATAAATATAGCATTTATCATTTCTATTTAAAAATTGCTTCTTTACTTCTCCTGAAAAATAAAATCTTATTTCTGTACCTACTATCCAAACAATAAGTGGACAGGATTTTATAGTGTGAATGTCTACAGTCAGGGATATTCATTGATAAGCAGATTGTGTATCTACGTCCACTTGCGGTGTTGTAGTCATTTATAGTAATCATCATCACTTTCCTGCCCTTGTCCCAATTTTTAAGAGTCTGCGCAACATGTCTTTCTTTTTCTTCCACTCTTCTCTATAAGTCGTCATCTCAGTAGTCACCGGCTTTTGGCCATAACATCGTTCACAAAATCCATTCATCAGTTTTTGGTCATTCAAGAAAATTTAATGTAGCGCTTATCGCCTTACACAGACAAATCTAGTTGATGTTTAATTTGCAAAACAACAATTTTACCTGACTTTACCTACAATAGGCTGATAGGAATAAAATACACTAAAAAAAAACAAAATAGGCCCTTTATTCAATATACTTTTATTTATTTAATATTTACTTAATAATAATAATTCCTTGGTTGTTCAATATATTTGGGTGTTTTGGGCTTCTTTGTCTGGATTAAATAAATTGAGAAGAACACGGCGAACAACTGAAAACAAGAATTTTTATTATCAACCTTGTTGCCTATGTTGTCAAAACATAGTTCAAATGGGGGTTCCCTTTTTTTGAAGTCAGCTAAGCACTCTCTGCGACGACGGTAGTGTTTAACAGACTGCTTCTCTTAATAGCGTTTCTAGTAACTCAGTGAACATCTGACTCATGTTGAAAGAGTTAGACATGTTTGTGTGAAACCGCGTATTTATTGAAAACCAAGAAACTGCTACATTCCATGTTCATTGCACATCTTTATATATATAATTCTACTGTACGTGTATATATCACTGAACTCCTCTTAAACGGCTGGACCGATTTGAATGATTTTTTTTGTATGCGTTTGGGTGGCACCCTGGATGGTTTAAATTCACAAATCAGCCCGACAGATGGTTCTAGCTAACAGGACAACGTCTGTATGGTCAGCTAGTCTTTATATTATATGTATATAATTCTACTGTACGTGTGTTTGCCACTGAACTCCTCCTAAACGGCTGGACCGATTTGAATGAATTTTTTTGTATGCGTTTGGGTGGCACCCTGGATGGTTTACATTCACAAATCAGCCCGACACATGGCGTTACTATCGAGTTATAGGAAACAGGACAACGTCTGTACGGTCAGCTAGTATTTATACATGTTGCTCGAACAATATGAATTATATACAATATTGCGCATATTACGAGGTCATGATTTTAATACTGTTTAAATTAATGTTTTAATTGTTTTAAAATTATTATACGAATTAGGGTGATTTCATAACCAGCAGGGTACCTACATCAGCAGCCAATAACGTTTCCACTGCTTGGACACAGGCCTCCTCTCGGCGAGAGGGAGCGAGCCATAATCCACCACTTGGGCCCAGTGCGGGTTAACCAGCAGGGTAATAACTAATAATTGCAATGCCTTAAATTTTGACAATTCGATAACATTCATTGCGTTATTTATGAGGTCAAGCAGACGAATTTTTAAACCAATGAAGAATTAGATTAGGATCATCTTTCAAAATCTATCGGATTGTGAAAGAAAGTGTGTTACGTTACTATTCAGGTGTATTTTTTGCAAAAGTGCATAATTAATCTAGCCTGCACTCCTGACTCACACTCATATTAGATCATAAGTGACCTTAGCAATATGAAAATCACCCTAACTGCCACGCAATAAAAACTTTGTCAATATGTTATAATAACCACTATTCAGTGCGCTTGATTGTCCTTTAATAAGTTTGTTATATGTAAAATAAAATTATGTATTTACCTCAAAACCAATAACAATTAACAACCCAAAGGAAAAAAAATTCCCGATTGATTGAATGGCTCCTCCAATCAGTGTCGTGCAACCAGTTTCAAAGGCATCTTCTCTTTTACACATCGTCAGATTTCCTATATCTATAGGTAGATTTTCAATATCAAAATCTCTTAAATCTATATTTGCAGGTAAATTATCTATGGTAATAGGTGCATTTTGCCTGTCTACATTTTTCGTAGTCAAATTTGCTACAGAAAGATTATCTAAAGATAATGTAACGTTTGCACCGAGCTCGCAACAAGTTGGTGACGTAAGGTTGTAGTCGTTTACATAGGCATCTGGTCCCGTTGTCCCGCAACATTTGAACTGTTGAGAATAATTTCATAGAAATAATTTATCCATTTTAAAGCTGACAGCACAGCTGTCATTTTGACAGTTTAGCTGATATTAGCACTGGCCACGGACTCTCCGTTAGGAGTATATGTATTCTGTGGTCTAAGCGCGATATTGTTGTAGTGGCGAAACAAAAGCGTGGTACTTACTATGTTGCGTACTCGCAACTTATACCACACTAATTATTCACACTAGCGCACATGGCTGCGATGGTCGTGAGTTGGAACTACTCAACTCAAATATTTGAATCCCATAAAACTCCCAGTTGAGATTGATCGATAATTATTGTAATAAAAAAGGAGATGCAAGGCCTAATTCCAAAATAACAAGACTGTCATCAGCAGTCCTGAAATTTCCTTTTTTTTTTGGCATATTGATTATCCTGGTATATACCCGACTGCGGTGAAGCCAGAAAGTAGGGTTATGTTACTTAGGTACTTACTTGAGCTTCGATAAGGTGGAAGGTTGCGTTCTGATGTTGATCATCAGATTGAAACATATCGTTTAAAGCAGTTTCAACCGTATTTGTGAAATCGCTTAGTTTTAAAAACATCAATACTGTTAAAACTATCTTTGCGGCTGCTAAAATAGCCATACACACTGCATACTGAAAACAATAAAATAATTTGTGTAAATAGGTAGTATACTCGTATAATTATATATTTTAGCTGTGGTTCAGTGGTGACAAGCTTGGTGTGGAGCAGTGATGGCCCAGTGGTAACGGCCTCGACTTATTTGAGTTGTAGTTCGTGGGTTCAAACTCGATTAGGCATTTTACTTTGTGTAAATAATTACATCATCACTGCACTTCACAGAAAAACATTGTGAGGAAACCGATATGCCCTAAAACCAGAGCTTCAAAGACATGTGACATGTCATGTACCAACCCGTACTGGGCCCGCGTGACAGACTACGGTCCACTTCCTTTCGAAGAGGTCTATTTCCAGGAGTGTGGAAACATGGCTTATTATGCTATGTATTTTATGCTGAGTTCCTAGTATATAACTCACTAGCTTCTGCCCGCGACTTCGTCCGCGTCAAATTGTTGATCCCGTGACCCTTCCCGTTGCATCGAATTGCCTCCCAGTTTTCGTCCATTGAGGAAGGCTATAAGCTATATAACATCACGCTACGATCAAAAGGAGCGCCTTTTGATCGGAGCGTGATGTTATATAGCCTATAGCCTTCCTCAATAAATAGGCTACCCAACATAAAAATAATTTTTCAATTCGGATCAGTAGTTCCCGAGATTAGCGCGTTCAACCAACCAAACAAACAACTCTTCAGCTTTATAATATTAGTATAGATTATCTTTCAGTCATCTGCTCTTAAACTCTTAAGAGTTCACATCTAGCCTGTCCTGTGGGGCGAGCACGGCCTCTGTAATAGGCTTGAGTCACGCATTTTATCATGATTTTTGTTCCCAAACTGTGATAAAAATATATGACTCAAGCCTATCAAGGCCAGCAAGCCAGTATCCTGTATTTTGAATGATGACGTACGTTTATGTAGACTCGTAGTGATAATTATTTGCAGGCCATTGACTAAGGCAAACGTGCAAAACTGTTTTTATTATTAGGTAGTTCTAATATCTCTTGCATGCTGACAATTTGTGTTGTACATATGTATCGTATTTAGTGTCCTCATGTGTAAGCAAATAAATTATTATCTTATCTCAATTGTTTAGACTATTATTAAACATCACCGAGTTTAAATTATATAATCACTCTCTACGTATTGATCGCCGATGGTAAATTTGCTATAGGAAAACTATGTATTGTATTTATTGTCCTCATGTTTATGCAAATAATGATTATCTTATCTCAATTGTTTAGATTATTATTAAACATCCATGTGTTTAAATTATATAGTCACTCTCTACGTATTGGTCGCAGATGGTAAATTTGCTATAGGAAAACTTTGTATCCAACATAGCAAGCCAAACCGAAAATAATCGAAGGTTGCACTAGAAGGGACTCAATTGGCCTAGCCTTTTCCCAACTGTATTGGAATCGGCTTCCAGTCTAACCGGATGAAGCAGCCTATCTGATCTCCACAACCTACTAATTGGTTAGGATGATACCCATTGGTAACACTGGCTGTCAGACTTTTGGGGTTGTGACTATCCGTAACGACTATCAAATATAGCACGGAGGAGTTACGATATATTATGGCTGGTCACCCTTCCAGGAACTCACCGCGTATCTTAACCTTCGAGCGAGTAGCTACGAGCTCTTTACCTGCAGGGACTACAAAAGCCAATAAACGGAAAACTTACAGTTACAAGCAAGCATTTTGTTTCTGTGAACGTTCCACAGCAGCCGGAGAACGAAATCAGAAACACAATAACTCCTAGACCAATGATAACGTACGGCACGAAGTCAATATTGTATTCATACGGTAATTCTTCTGTTAGTTGCGTAATGTTTTTCAATTCATAGATTGCATAAACTCCAGTTCCAATTACCACTAGACCTATAAGCTGAAATAAGAAAATGTACAGATTATGAAATATGTCAAACCTGAGGGATATTTGCGGAACACCTAATAGGAATGGCAGTTATTTTGACAGTTCAGGAACATTCATTGCGTAATTTACGATGTTGAGCAGACACATTTTTCGAAAATATGCAGCTATGGATTAGAAACGTCCTTCAAAATGATTGAAATTCTGATTGATGACTGAGTGTATAACGATGATGACCAGCGCAGTCAGACAATTATTGCTAGACTCAGGATTTCAGTATTTTGTCAGTTATTTGAAAGCGTGGGTAATATAGAAAGGACGTCAAGAAGTCCGGAACACTGATGAATCACAGTGATCTATATTTTCATGACAACAAGGTTTCCATTGGGTTGCTGCTGTCAGAAGTAAAATAATTATGAAAGGACTACCAATACTTCATCAAGGATCGCCACAATGACCCGTCGATCCTGCCTGCATACAACGGATTCTCGCTACCCTCAATAGCTATTCACAAGATTAACAAGCTTTCGACAGACTATCGTATCATAAATGACACTTTTTGCCTACCACCTGATTTGTCTTGTCCCCGACAGTAGACAACTGTCGAAATTAAGAATCAGAGCTCTTACACACGAGCGGCATGTTGCCAACGGCAAGTAATTGCAGCAGTATCCCGAAATCCTACTATAGTCCATGCTGTACCTGATTGCACGTGGTAGCTACTCAAAAAAAAAATACAGCCCCATTGGACATTCATTTTGTGAGCAATTTGCATTCAACTAGTGCCTCGGCGGCGGTAGCAATTTTTTTACAGTGACTGCCACGTAGAAAAAATTTTGCTAGCACGATTTAACTAACTTATAGTTTAGCATTTAAATAATAATTAATTAATTAATAAAACCGCGAAAAAAACGTCTCCAGCACATACTTGAAATATATAAACTGTTAAAGGGTCCTGCACCCTAATTGTGGAACACACTATTAATCAGAATTTGAATCATTTTGAAGCTTATTTGTCATCCATTCTTTCATATGTTCGAAAAAATTGTTTGCTTAGCAACGTAAACGACGACGCCATGAATATTAGGGGACTGTTAAAATAAAACCGATTCCTACTGATACTGTAGTACGCAATTACCCCTCTGGTGAACTGAGTTACAGGTTTAAAAAAAAAAACTTAGTTTAGGCACGACTTTTCCACAAATTACTTAGACTTATTTAACTCTAAGCTGTAATTTGTGGTAAGTTAATAAAAATCTATTTTATTATACTATATTTATCCCCTAAAACAAAAAAAAAAGCGCATACAGTTACCACACAGCACAAAAAATACTCACCAGGAATATTAAGTTAAAGAAAACTAAAATAAATTTCACTAGCCACCGACACATTTTTCAAACTGTTTATATACACTGGCTCGCACTAGCACTATTAGAATCTGTTTTATGCCTGTGTATCAGGATTTCCATTCCTAAGCTTTTAACTATTCATAACTGAATGAAGTGTTTCTGTATCAATAAGTGGACTGATAAAGTAGGACCAACCAGAGTCTATTTATTGTCGCACATATCCCTATAGATTACAGGGTTTTTTTTTTCTGTTTCAGCGTTCCTCGAATTAAAAAGATTCTAAGTGTAGTATCAGTTGAATACCACAATATACTTTTACACTGTGTTTTTAAACGATAATCTTAACTCAAATCTAATGTATTTGTTATTTATCTTTCGATGGTACTAAATTATTTTGATAAGATACTGTTATTTGATAAAAACGTTTGTTTTGTTTTCGCGTCATCCTAGTCGTCGCATGCGAAACTGCAGAGGGTCTTGTGCTTGTCCCAGATTCCATTTAAAGAATTCCTTAGCATCTGGATTTTAGGACTGGTAATAGTAAAATGTTTTTCACATATTACAAGGGGTTTAGTGGACCTTATCAGCAGCTTTCAGTAAAACTACTTAAACGCTCGACGTCAAAATATATGGGAATAGGCTAGACAGATTGACTTATAAAGGACCTGTATACCTATAACTTAACTAAACAAGGCACGTGTATTGTAATTTGTACAACGCCACACCCCTTTCACGATAAAATAGAATGAGCTCATTTTTTATAAATCATTGATTGATTTAGTTCTAATTGAAAAATACGGTACCCTTACCCGTTTTATTATCCTCATATTCCGTTTAACAAAGAAAATTAAAATAGGTAATCATAACATTTAGAGCCATTGGATACGTTTCCGAACCCTATCGAACGTCAATCAAGGTCATCGTAGGTCTCCTAAATGCGCTGTTGATAAATTCAAAATTCGAAAACTTTGTCAGTTTAAATCAAAATGACGACAGCTATTCTTCCGTCAACTGTTTGCTGCCAAGGACAACGCAAACCAGGATATTGAAATGTATCCATTTTGATAAGAAAGCCTGACGAGCATCGATATATATGTGGCTATAAATAGCTATGAAAGTAAGGCTTACCGGTTGACGTACGTACAAACGTAGGGTAGAAACCCAGTACTTACATGCAGACAAATTAATTATAAAAGTACTTGAAAACGAATTAATTACGTACCACTCATATCAAGTTGTTGTTTTAATGAAGATGTTTTCAATATAATTAATAGATAGCAAAATGAGTGATAGTGATTCGTATCTGAGTGAAGTCATCATTATTATTAACTAGCTTCTGCCCGTGACTTCACCCGCGTCAAATTTCTTGTTCCCCTGACCCACCCTGTCGCATTGAATAGCCTGCCCGTGCGAGGTCTTCGTATTTGTGACTTTATTTATTTTTGCTCGGCTCCTAATAGTCCCAGCGTGATGTTATATAGTCTATAGCATGGCTCGATAAATGGGCTATCCGACACAAAACGTTTTTTCAATTCGAACCAGCATTTCCTGAGCTTACCGCATTTACCAAACAAACAAACCATCTCTTCAGCTTTATAATATTATTATAGATGTCTTCAAAATATTTGCATTAAATTGAGTAATTTATTTGATACTGAAAGATAATCGTTTGCCGCTTCTCCCCTCAGGCACTGACTCACGTCCTGGGTCACATATCCAAGCAGCGTTGAATGGAAAGTGAGTCATTGTGCCATCAAGGTTGTTACCTGTGCAATTTATGATCTTATGTCTGCGTCAGTGAGCGGAGTTCCCGTAGCTGAATTTTGGACCAAAGATGTTTGAAGTTCGATGCGCTAAGTAAAAAAGAGCTGGAATATACCTACAAAAACTGTTTTCCATACCACAATGCAGTGGAGTCGCAGATCCAGGATCGTCGTTTGGGAGAGTTACCCTGCTATGGATAGATTTTTAACCGACTTCAAAAAGGAGGAGGTTCTCAATTCGGATGTTTATATGTTTTTTTTTTTTTATGTATGTTCGGCCATAACTCCGTCGTATATAGACGGATTTGCAAAATTCTTTTTTTGTTCGAAAGAAATTTATTCCGAAATGGTCCCATATAATTTTCATATAGATCTGATGATGAGTTCCGGAGACAGACACTGGAACTCTTTAAAAAAAGACAGCAAATCAACCGCGATTTCTGCTATCGCATAAATATGCATTGTTTGTTTGGAATTAGTGCGGGGTGAATACCACAACTGAAAATTTAAAATAAAAACTTTTTTACAAAAAAAAAAAACAACCGACTTCCATAAAAACACTACAAAGTGAAAAATAACTTTAATTTTGGAAGTCGGTGGCAAAAAAACCATAAATACAGATCCTAAGACACCGACTTCCGAAATTAAAGTTATTTTTCACTTTGTAGTGTTTTTTAGCAAAATAAATTCAAAAAGCCCACAACATTTAAATGCCTTCTCGGATTACTATTCGCAAATTCTTCAATGCTTGATTAGGTTGTAGACTACCAGAGATATATCATTGAATACGTATACATGGCAGCTAAATAGATAAACCTGTCTTCGGTAACGAATGCTGTACGATACGAAGGTATAATTTTACTAGTATAGTATAAGCGAAGAGAAGTTGCGCTCTCCACTACAAGTGTTGCTAGTAATGTAGTGAGAACTTGTAAAATCATTTTTATATTTGGTATTCATTAAGTGAACTCATAGCTCGCTCATAGTGATATGAGAAGTAAGATAGTCAAGAGTCAAAAAAATACCATCAGCTTGTTTAAATAAAAAGATTTTTGATTCAAATAACAAAATAAAAGATCATTTAAAATAAACTACGAAGCGAGAATTACAAATAAATATAAAAGTAATAAAGTTTCTACACGAAAGTTTATTTCATAGACAATTGTAAACTATTACATTCAATTTTGTTCAACAATTCAAAAAATCATAGCTGTCAAGTGTCAATGAACTTGACAGCTACTAGGAATGCGCAAAAGATGACAAAATATCGACATTTATTATTTCGTCATTTTTAAAGTTCGATAATTATCGTGTAAAACATATTGATATATACAAATTGGATCAGTTTTTACATGATTAATTATTAATATATATTCCTAAAAAAGTAAAAGGTGACTAGTTTTGCCTTTTTTTTTCAAAAACTTTTACGCTTTTTGCTTACATGAAAATTACACAATAAAGTTACTGAACTTTACCATTCCCTTGTAAAACAAGTACACAGTTTCATGTATTCGTACCTATACTGTAAAATCGTAATCATAAGGGGCCATCCATAAATTACGTCACGCGTTAAGGGGGAGGGAGGGGGTCGACGAAGTGTGACATTGTGTGACAAGGGATTGGAAGGGGTCCTAAATTTTAAGACGTCACATTTCAAAATCAATTTTAATCTAAGTGTTAAGAAAAACACATATTCGTATGATAGCTATTGCCCCAGTGTCGAGGTATACTTGTTTAAGCGATCATGTGGCATTTGTGGTCTATATTTTGCATCATAAAGGCCACTAATCAACACAAGGAAAGACATAGGAAACAACAAGTTTTGCCCATCGTGAAGATTCATCCTCAAAGAATTTCTGCTGATGAAGATGATGCTGTATGGTTCGATGAGAAAGATGTGGATACAACGAATATTCCTGACACTAACACCCAAACGAGAACGAAGTGGCTGCTATGCCATGCATATGCCTACCTATATGGACTCAAGATGATTAATTAGTTTGATCTTTAATTAATATTTTTTGTTTTTTTTAATTTCTTGCAGTGTTTGATAAGATTTTCATTTTATTTAAAAAAAATACATTAAAATTTCGGAATTGCTGTTTCAATTCAATAATTATTTCTAGATTTAAAATTATAAAATTCATGACGTCACACTAGGGGGGGAGGGGTCTCACAAATGTGACCAGCTGTGACAAGGATGAGGGAGGGGTTCAAAAATCGTGAAATTCGTGTGACGTAATTTATGGATGGCCTCTAACAAAAGTACGCTTTTTTATGCATGCTTTTGTTTTGTCTCTATAGTCATTCTGTTATATTCTATTGCATGAAGGTTGTAGCGAGATTTGTTTATGACGATGCGTGAGGACCACGTAAGGAGTATCCAGTGTTACTTGTTAAAAAAAAATTGAAATCTAGACGACTACGATACTCAAACGTTAGCTATTAAAAGTCAGCATAACATAAGTCAGCTAGGAAATGCAGCCGTAATCTAGTTTTAAAATAATGACCAACAATTTTATTTCACTGTAAAATTAATATCAAATATTGATATATCATATCGTGATAAAAAAAAAAAACGACGAAACAAATCGATAATTGTATTGGAAAATATCGATAGTTCATAATATTGTGCTTGCCCAAGCCTAGTTAGAAACGGAAAGAAGGCGCTGTTGCGATCGAAGTAATAATTTATTTTCTGTAAACCAAATGATGGCTGAATCAGATGGTGAAATTGAGTTTCTGGATGAAGATGCTGATATCGTCCAACAATGTGTGCAAGTACTCCCAGTCCCAGAAGAAATACCACATTTACTATTCCAGGAAGCTGCGAAGCCAACCCCCCCTCTGTTGGTCGAACGCCGACCGGCTGAAAAAAAGCGTAAAAGAAGGAAAGACGAAGATGATTCTGACTACGATCCTACTGATGACATTGTGCCTCCTAGTCCACCAAGTTTAAAAGGCAAAAAGAAAAAACAGCCAGTTGCCAAAAAACTTAAAACAACAGCTTCTTTAGGGTATAAAGAACCTGTTCCAAGTTCAAAAGCTGGTCCAAGTTCAAAAGCTGGGCCAAGTTCAAAAGCTGGCCCTACTTCAAAAGCTGGTCCAAGTTTAAAAGCTGGGCCAAGTTCAAAAGCTGGGCCTAGTTCAAAAGCTGTTCCAAGTCCAAGAGCTGCTCCAAGTCAAAAAGCTGTTGGTCCGGTTCAGATGCGAAAACCGAAGTTACATCACTCCAATGAGGTACCTTTGGATCGAAAGAAGTTAAACATACGGATTCCAGATTATGACGATCCATTGTGTTTGCCAGTAAAAGCTATACGGACTGAAGAGTCTGATATAAAGAGGATTAATAACTGGAACAATGTGTGTCTGGCCCATTACAAAAATTGCGATACCTTACTGAAACCAGAGAGCGGGGTAACTACTAGTTCTTCAAGAACTCTGGAGTTCAAGAATGTTGTTAATAAGCAAACAGGTCTGTATAGCTAAATTTAGACTCTTTTCAGTATCTTTATCGTTAGTATAAAATAAAGTCACAAAAAGAGCCACCTACTTTCTTGAGCCTGGTTGTAGGAACAACAAATTTGTTTCTTTCTAGTTAGTATTAACATTTTGGATATCACTGTATCTTTTAAAGAGATTAATGTTCTATGTGCATACAAAACATTTTCATAAATATACTGAGAAGGCACAGTCATTATATTAATCTCTTTAAGTTTGTCTCTGAGGGAGTGTCTGGGGTCTGGCTATAAATTGAACAATTTCCCCTTTTTTGTAAAACAAAAATTATCTGAATGTCGGTTGCATTTCCCCACAATAGAATACTGAAGGACATCATACTATGATAATAACTAAAGTAAACTAAACGAGCCGTCTCTAAATCAGTTAAATCACGTTTTTTTCATATGCTGCAGAGCTAAGTTTTATCAACAATTTATCTATTTGGGGTCCCATTGAAGCTTGGCATCCAGAGTTACACCTAAGAATACTGTGGTGTCTTCTATAGTATATTCTGTATATAATTTCCCTAATAATTTTGAAGTTAATATAATTATTTAGCAATTTTAATGGTAATTTGTTAGAAGTTATTGGTGCTGCGGAGTTAAACTGGTCTCTTGCAGATTGTGTGAGACTGAGGCACAAATGTCTTATCTTCTACACTACTCTATTAATGGTCTTCTTCATACTCACCCCCTTTCTAACCATATCATTGTTCACACAGTTCATCTATAATTTGGTTTTGCCTTGGAATTAGAGCTTAGAATAAAATGTATAAAGGAAGTGAAGAGTAAGGTTTATAGCACTTGTTCGTAATCTGTAGAATAAATGAATTCCTCTGTATTTTGTCAAGTTTGGGTTGGTTGAAGCAAGACATTGAGTCTCGTTTTTAGGGTTCCGTTGCCAAATCGCAAAAAACGGAACCCTTATAGATTCGTCATGTCTGTCTGTCTGTCCGTGTATGTCACAGCCACTTTTTTCCGAAACTATAAGAGCGATGCTGTTGAAACTTGGTAAGTAGATGTATTCTGTGAACCGCATTAAGATTTTCACACAAAAATAGAAAAAAAAAAAACAATAAATTTGGGGGTTCCCCATACTTAGAACTGAAACTCAATTTTTTTTTTCATCACACGTACGGGTTGTGGGGTACCTATGAATAGGTCTTCAAAAATGATATTGAGGTTTCTGATATCATTTTTTCTAAACTGAATGGTTTGCGCGAGAGACACTTCCAAAGTGGTAAAATGTGTATCCCCCCCGTAACTTCTAAAATAAGGGAATGATAAAACTAAAAAAAATATACGATGTACATTACCATGTATACTTCCACCGAAAATTGGTTTGAACGAGATCTAGTAATTAGTTTTTTTTAATGCGTCATAAATCGTAAACCGCAATTTACCTTTAATTCAATCATATTATATTTGAGTAAATAATAAAAAAAATTAACTAACATAAACCTTATGCATAAACCGTGGTTTTTTTAATGCTTGCTTTACAGCCGTGGAAGCTCCAGATGACTTTTCCATCAGTCATTCAATGAAATTAAATTGATTTAGACTATTTAGAGGGTTGTATTGAAGATTTTAATGATTATTATTGGCACAAGCTATATTTATATATTCGAGGCTCACTGGTAACTCAACTTATGGGTTCGAATCCAAGGAGGCGCTTTACTACACCCTCCTAAATACATGTTGATTTTATTTAATGTACACTCCTACATTATTATTGTTTCTAGTTTTAGAAGAGCGGGGTCTCCTACCACAGGTATTTGTATACTTAAAAGGAGACCTCTATGTAATATTAAAAACTGTAGAAGTATGTAAAGTTATTTTTTATTTTAAGACCCATAACATATACCTCATAGACTAACATAAATAATTATAAAAAACCACTAAAACACATTGTGCCTCCCTGCTACATTTGGTCATCTTTTCAACCTGTATCTCACCATCCAAATTGAATCTTACAGGTAAGACAGAAACCACAATCTGGAGCAAGACAGTTGTAGAAAATGAAGAAGGAGACAAAAAGTCTGAGATCTTCCAGTGCGTACTCCCTCGTTACAAAGAGAAGAAAGTATTGACAAACTTTACTCTTTCTGGTCGGAAACCTAAGCCGTACCATATCACTGATGAGGTGATACTGGCCAAAGAAGATGGTAAGGATGGAGAGGTTCTAGTGGCATATAAGCCAAATGAGGCATCTTCTTCTGTGTACAAGCTCGTGACTCCTCAGGATGGGTATGTTATTCTGATTATTGCATGGCAATTATATCTTATCGTTCCGTTTGGTGTCGGACGTAAAGAATAACACCATCTCATTTCATACCATGGGTGTCGTAAGAGGCAACTAAGGCACTTACTAGAGAATGGGCAGCAGCATTCTCTATGCATTTTACTACTATACTGCGATCGGTAACCCAGGCGGGTTTCCCATAATCGCCACTCTTGGCAGGCGACAAGAGTGGCGATTATGGGAAACCCATCCAAATTGGGAAAGACCATTATCCAGCAGTGGACGTCTTTCGTCTGAAATGATGAAATATATTTATATTTGACAATAATGCATGCTGCAATTAAAGGGGTTTATTTATAAAAAAATATAAAGTTAAGTAATTATTAAAGTCTGTATAACTCAAGAATAATTTTTGTTACTTAAAAAAACAATGTTTATAAATAAACCTTATTGTTTAAAACAGGTACTTATACAAAAAGCCAACATTCCATTTTATCTAATGGAGATCATTCGGGTACTTATAGATTATTTTCGGCGATAATTTCGTTAAGAAAAAATGTGTGCTGGCCAGAAACAAAAATACTTTTTATTTTCATAAATGCGCTAAACTAGACCCCAAAATACCCGTCTGCCCTATTCCTTTTTCTTTTGACCTCTCATCAAAATACCCCTGCCAAAGATCTGCACACTTCTATCCAGCCAGAGATTCCTCGGGTTCCGTGGGTTGATTGCAACCTCAACAAAAACCTTGTTACTATAGCCTTAGACTTCGTTCCGGACATATTCCATCAAATAAGTTTTATTATTTAATGAAGAAAACTTTGTCTCCAAATTGTGATGATTGTGGAATGGTTGATGATGTGGTTCATATCCTGTTGGAGTGTGTCCGGAATGAAAATACTAGATTTAATGTTTTAGGAGGTTGTAAAAGGTATGATATTGGCTTATGTAATACCATCCTCGCTTGTCCATTGTCCGATAAGGCAAAAAAATTGTACACGTTAGTTGTAAGATAGCTCGTAATCAACTATTTTGTGTTTTTTTTGCACTGGGCGATGTGGTCGCTAAGCGACAAAGTCATCATCATCATCATCATTTCAGCCGTAAGACGTCCACTGCTGGACTTAGGACTCCCCCAATTTGGGGGGCTTTGCCATAATCGCCACGCTTGGCAGGCGGGTTGGCGATCGCAGTATGGTGGCAAAATGCATAGAGAACGCTGCTGCCCATTCTCTAGTAAGTCCCTTAGTCGCCTTTTACGACACCCACGGGAAGAAATGGGGTGGTGTTATTCTTTACGTCCGGCACCACACCGTACGACAAAGTCCTTTAAATAAATTTAAAAAAAAAACCCGTCTGCCTTGAAAGCAAGAGTGAACAAGAATCTTTTAGGCACGCTCGTTCCACCAATAGACCTCATCCATCACTTTTCATCAGGCATGGTCGAGGCCAGCAACAGGCTCATCATCATCTGCCTAGCCTTTATCCAACTATGTTGGGGTCGGCTTCCTGTCTTACCGGATTCAGCTAAGTATCAGTATTTTACATGGAGCTACTGCCTATCAGACCTCCAAAAACCAGTTACAGGGTAATACGATACCCCTTGGTAAGACTGGTTGTCAGACTTTCGGGTTTCTGGCGACCCGTAACGACGAAGCTAACAACAGGCCCACCCAACTAACAATTTAACGTCGTTCAAATGTTTAGTAAACGTTGTCTTAATTGCATTGATCGTAATACCTAAGTCGCACTAACGTTATAATAACGTTTACTAAACGCGGAAATGGCCCCAGTTATACAACCAACATTGTCGTATAATGGACATACAATAGTCACAAGCTGACTTCGTTAACGTCATTCAAAAGTCGTATGAACGTTATGGAATTACCACTTTCGTCGCGCAGTAGTCGCATCATAACTTTACAACGACTCGTTGGTTGTATTGTCGTCATACAGGTGTTTTTGAATGACTAAAACGTTTTATTTGGGTCAAGGAACAACACCTGTAAGACTTATTCACTTTTCTTGTTAGTGACACGTGTTTGTGGTTTTGTTTCGAGATTCGAGTGAAAAATAAATTATTACAAGGAACTAAAAGGTGAGTGTTATTTAACTTATATTTATATATCTCGCTAATAACTGTATCTGTCTCTCATGCCGTTTAGTTCAACTGGGTATTAAAGTTATATGATAATATACCTATGTGTATCTATTTCAGATTTTCATGCCCCCTCGCAATTTTGAGTTTTAATTATTATATTTATATTAATAAAAATATGTTTATTTCTAAAAATGTAGGTCATGTTGCTTTTGTCACACACTTATCTGTTTACGACGTTGTAAAGACATAAAGTCGTATTAAGGTTATTTCAAGACCATGCAATACGCCATGACATCTAGCTATTAGGGTTCCTCATAAATTTAAAACCCTTTTTATATTGCAGGTCACAGTAAAAGTGCAGTGCAGATTTCAAAACATTTTAACATTCAAGTAAATTTTATCTGAAAATATGATCATTCAATATTTGGATATAGATAAATTTCTAACGAGAGCAGATTTTAGACTTCTTCATAGATTGATTTGGCCATGGGAAAGCACTCATTTTATACTATCGCAAAATTAGAGATTTATTGCATTTTAAGGATTTTTGGTGCCACAACTGCTTAAATTTTACCGTTTACAATCATTTGTTGCAAGATGAATGTGATTATTGTTTCTACTCAGTTCCTGAAGGAATTGAAAAATAGTATTACCATGCTACAGATTTGTAGTTAGTTTTATTTTTCATTAATTGTTGAAAAAAATTACGGTGTTATTTATTATTTATGTTCAACATTCCATACTAATAGTTGCATTTTATGTTTGTATGGTAGATCGAAAAGTTTCTTGGCAAAAGTTGTTTAGTTTCACGGTCTGATAGAAATAATTAATGTTTGTGCACTGATTAAAAAATAACCATGTAAATTTAAAAGATAAGTTCATTCATAAATTAATACTCTTGATTATGTGATTTTAAATTCTTTAAAATATAATTTAAGACTATACTTAGATACTTATGTACGAAAGTAGTGATAATTTTTTGTTATTATGATTTTAAACCAATTATTTAAGACTGAATAGGTAGTACAAAAATCTTGTTTAAGTACGTTTAGTTTGTACAATTTGATTTTGAGACAGATATTATTGGTTTTTGTTTAACTTGTTTGAGTCTAACTCAGATAGTTTTTTCTTAGATAAGATAGAAAATAATTTAATTAGAAACTTAGATCACAAACTTACTAGAATTGGTGTTGTTATGAGTATTACTTAAAGTTATTATGGTGGATGAGTGGAATTAACGAAAACGCATCTAAAAGTAACTATTGTACATTAATTATGGGTGCAAAAAAATCCTATAGATTTGTAGTTCGTTGTACAATGTTGAAAACATCATATTTAAAAAATAAGTAAGAAAAACTTTATATGTTCATAATTATTCTTAGTTTAAGAGTAGATAAAACAAAAGGTAATAATTAATACTCGTTGTATGTGATTTTAAATATTTAAAAATATAATTTAAGACTAGTTACCTACATGTGTACAAAAGTAATTAATACTTTTTGTCAAGTATTGTCATTATAAAGACCCAAACCAATGATTCATGACTGAATAGGTAGTACAAAATTATTCCACAAGTAGGTACGCACTGTTTTTTGATAATAATATTATTATTATATTTTCATATCCTAATTACTGTGTCGATCGATATGCATACAATTTTCTACTGATGATTTTGCATGTTAATAAAAGACTTAAAAAAGTAGTTTTATATTTTTTATTTCAAATAAATCCTTTACAAAGTATGGATGAGAGGTACAAAATATACACGCTCATTATGAGGAATGCCAACAATTTTACATTTGATATTCTTTATAAGGTACGTAGATTTCGATTTAATGGTATTATTCACATCACACATATAAATACCAAGAAATGAAGATTTCATTGGAGCTTCAAATGCATCAGTGCAGTTCTCCAAGGTATTCCCATTGATCTGTATATTTCTACCATCATTATTTATAGACAAAATTTCAATTACTTTATTTTCTGTACTTAGAAACCATTTATTGTGACTTTCAGTTGACAAAATATATTGTTTTAAATGGATAATTGACACAATACCGTTCTTATTTCTTTTAGTACTATAAAAAGGATAGGTAGGTGTATTTTGGTGGTCACAGTTTTGCAATTCTAAATGTCTTTGCTCTGTAAGTCTTTTTGCAATTTGGCTTAAAGGTTTGCTTCCCTGTCTTACCATTTTTTTAATGCTAAAAAGTTTATTTTCAAGCGGGTAAGCATTGAAGTTTTGCAAAATACCAAATCTTTTTACTTCGTCTATTAGGTGACAAAGATTATGTACATTACTAGTCAAATATTATTTTCCATAAATCTTCGCATATGTTGTAACTAAGTACTTTAACATTTCTTCGGCAAGTCTAAGGTACGTAAAATGTTTCTCATTGGAACATACAGTAATGGCGCAAAAAAAAGTTAAAAAGTGGTAGTATACTTCAGAACACAACACATCCTTGAGAATAATGAAGCTAAGGTACATTAGAAATGTGTGGAATTCAGAAGCTTTCCAATATGCCAGGAGTTCCAAAGATCTAATAGACCTAAGAATTTCCGTCGGCAATTTGCAAGAAAGTAAGAATTCAGATATTTTACATATATCTCTGGAGCACAACTTCGTTAAGTTTTTGTTTCCAAAATTGCCATCTCGCCAACCTCGTCTTTTTGTTATACCTAATATATATGTTATACCTATTATACCTAATTTTGTCTATTAAATGTAAAGAATCACCTACAGGTATATCTTCAATCATATCCATTGATTCCAGCTGAAGTAGAGGAGAATCATACTTATGATGATTTCCATATTTTTTTGATCTGAAATCAGCATCATTTCGTTTTGGACAATCAATCTTAGAAAAAACAACAGTGTGGGATATTTGCGAGTACTCTCCAACTACTGTACATTTTAAACATCCATGTTTTCCATTAAAATTACAAACTCCTGAAACAATTTTTTTACTGTTAACTAACAATGAAAATAATATCGCATTAAATTCACTTCTAATGAGCTGGTTACCTTTGATTAAAGCTCTAGCTGGAGAATCGCAAATAAAACCCTTAATTTGAATAGTGCACATTTGTTGAAGGTCTTTCTTTGTATTAATTTCCATAGGATTTTGAAGAAGATTCTTCAACTCCGCCACCAGATGTGAAAAGTAAGCTTCTAGGTCGCTTGGTTTTCCTGTTCCTTCATAAATACCAACAACAATTGGTGAGAAATGTCTTTTTTCGTAAATTGGACAAAGTATAGGCCATACTTGATGTCGTGAACTTTTATAAAGAGGGAGACCATCTATGTTAAAAACCAATGAGATTGTATTTGGAACGTCATCAATATGTTCTAATGTTTCTTTTAGTTGCAACGTTAAGCCATTATGCCAATATTTACCAGTGCCTACTGAAAAAATAAATAAATTGATGTCATTTGTTCTGAGAAGAGTTCTAGGATCGTTAGGAACAATGTTAGGAAGTCTTTTGTTCACGAGTCCGCTTAAACTTTTGAGGGCATGATGAGAAATGTTAAATTCAAGAGCCCATTTTTCAAATCCTCTCGAAACGTATTGTCTTTGTCATCATCTGTATCAGAAGATTCAATTATTGATTCTCGTGTGCTTGACAACTCTGAAGGATCGCTATTATGGTCGCCTGAAAATCAAAAACTAAGTATAAATTTAATTTTTAAAGATAATCATTATGATAAATAAAATACCAAAACAAATAGTTTTACAAATATTGCGAAACACCTATGAATATAAGGTGTAATTTTATCAGTATACAACCCGTCAAGGTATGGAATTAAAACAAATAACTTTTCCTAAGAAACATGGGTCGAAATATGAAAAAAAAAATTGGCCTTCCCATACTTCTCTGTTATTGTTTTATTATGCGAAGTTCAATCATTTTTTTTACAATTCGACCCATGTTTCTAAAGGAAAGTTAATTGTTTTGATGGGTACTTTCACACCTTGACGGGTCGTACACTAATAAGATTACACCCTATATACTTGAAAGCTTAATACACTGGTAGGTAATACGTTACGAAAAAAATCTTACCATTTGTTACCTCAGCCGACCCACTAGGAACACTTTGAACAACGTCAACTGTAAACAAAAATTCATTCACATGATTTTAAATTAAATTTCATAATTGTATAGGATGTAAAAAAAAATGCTGGCATAACTTTCAGGGGTGAACCTACCTAAGAAACTGAACAACTTTCCCCAAGAAACATGGGTCGAAATATGAAAAAAAAAAAAAGTTTTGCTGGCAATTTTTTTTACAACCTTTAAAGATTAATCATTTTAAAATTGACTGATTAAAAACGAATCAATCAACACAACATTTACAACGAATTCAATAGCGGAAGAAATCACACACAATATTTTTATAGAAATAAAATAAATATTGATACTGAACCTTTTTGTTGTTCATGTTTTGTACACTTTTCTTCTTCAACATTTGTTATTAATGCCACGGTTGTTGGCGTTGTACTTTTTAGCAAAAGGAAATCTCGATTAACTTTCCTTTTGAAAGTTCCACTACGTTTAAGTCTTCTCCACGAATTTTTTGCTTCCATTTTTCGTAGTAAATTTAATCAAACGTTCTGTAAATATGGCAGCCTAGACGTTTTAAAGTCAAAACCTGACTTAAAGGTGCCTACAAGTTTGATTAAAGTCAGGGCATGACATTAAAAAGACATCATGTAATATATAGGTTATATTAGAGTATTAAATAAACCACCAAGTCATTTAAGAGTCTCCAATTAACCGCTGTAAAACAGGATAGTGATCGTTATATAAACGTCAGTGTGAAAACGTCTATACAACTGCTACGTTATATAAATGTCATTTATAGGTTTTTCAAAGACCTAATTTGGTCAGTTCAAAACGTTTAATGGACTCTAACGTTAGTATGACTATTGCGTTGTCGTACAAACGTTTTAGCTAAGACTGTAATATAACGTCGTTAAGTTTAGTCTTACCAATGTTGCTAAGACCAGCATATATGACATATTCGTCGCACGACTAATAAGTTAAATTAAAGACGTCTAAAGTACCTAGTAGTCATGTCACTATCATTATAAGACTGCTATCCAACTTTATGTCGTATAAGTCAAGACTTATATGACGTTTTTGTTTGTTGGGCATTCAGCGATGAATAAATATATGGTTTCTTCTTTTACAGAAAATCGTCAGACCAGAACGAGGCAGAAGATTGTGACGAGGACAAGATGTATATGAAGGAGGTGGTTTACTGCAGGATGTGCGCGCCTTGCTTCCAGACGTCTTGGAGGGGCGTCAAGAAGACTCCCAAGAGTAAGTACTAATGGGGGGATGACCTTTTAAATTTTATTGGTAACAGCCGCATGGATCTATCGATCAGGTTAAGCAAGGTTCGTTCGTGGGTGGGTGACCATCTTTACATACCAATACCCCTCCGTGCCTCGGGAGCACGTTAAGCAGTTGGTCCCGGCTGTCTTGTAGATCTTAGACAGTCGTTACGGGTCGTCAGAAGCCCGAAAGTCAACAATCATTCTTACCAAGGGGTATCGTATTACCCAGTAACTGGGTTGTGAAGGTCAGATAGTCAGTCGCTCCATGTAAAATACTGGTTTTCTGCTGCATCTGGTGAGACTGGAAGCCGACACCAATATAGTTGGGAAAAGGCAGATAATATGAACAGGGTGGAAATCTTCATGGATGTCCTTCGCCCTGGACCGGACAGAGTGGTCTGTCAGACTTCTATAGACTAAAACCACCTCGTGTTCAGAGGTTGCCATTATTGCCACGCTTGGCAGGCGGGTGGGCGATTGCAGTATGGTTGTAAAATGCATAGAGATCGCTGCTGTTCATTCTGTAGTAAGACCCTTAGTCGCCTCTTATGACACCCACGGGAAGAAATAGCATGGTGCTATTCTTTACGTCCGGCACAACACAGAACCGTTGTATTGTATTATTTTTATTTATGTTTCTTTTCCTTCATTTTCAGAAAGTGTTGCTTGCCCGATCTGCAACCGTTCATTCGTCACTGTGTATAATCTCCTGGCACACTTCAAGACTCACTCTTCAGAAGACATGAGAAAGTATAAGAAGATTATCTCTACTATTTTGGCAGGGGTGAGTTTAGTAGTTTTTATGTGACTGATTTACATTCTGTGATTACTTTTATTCACACACTGACTTGCAACTTGTTTAAAATGTTAGGAAATTCGTATACTTGCTTATATACAGGGTGTTTGGCAGAACGTTGAACATACGAAAATGGTGGATAGGTGGGGTCATCTGCTACTTACTTAGCCCTAATTTATTTGGCCCTGGCCCCTTGGATATTTAATAAAAAGTTTTTTGTTTCTTTCTTCTAGTTTCACCACTTTCTTAACTTTGAAGTGTATTTTTTATTAAAAATGGGTAAAACAGGCAATTTTTTTTTATCTTTAATGTTGGCAGATTCTTATAATTCTTAGAAGTTTGAGGACTCATAACTTTTATTCTAGCTAACATCTGAATAAATCAATAATTTTATAAGTATCTGCCAACATTAAAGGTAAAAAAAAAAACAAAAATATTGCCTGTTTTACCCATTTTTAATAAAGATTACACTTTAAAGCAAAATAAATTTAAAAAAAATATCCAGGCCAGGCCAGGGCTAAATAAATTAGGGCTGAGTCAGTAGCAGATGACTTCACCTGTCCACCATTTTCATATGTTCAACGTTCTGCCAAACACCCTGTATAATTAATTTATCTCTCATTGCTTCATTGTTGTGGTATGATCATTTTATTCAAGGTGCATCGTCTTCACATATAGTTATCTATATGCTGTACAAAAATATTGAAAAACATTTTAAAGAGTTTCTTGCCCATTCTTTTGCATACGAATCTACACAATAACACAATCACACAATTAATTCGATTTTAATGTAAATGTTGATATTCAAAAGTTCCTTTTAAGTGCCTATAGTAAATGCGTTGACTTTGACTCTTGCAACGTCATCTGCGTATGAAACTCAAACGTATCTGTTTTTGTTCGTTACAGAAAGTGGATTATCATTACAAATGCCGCATTTGTCGACAACAGTTCATCAGTATCAAGGAGTCGAGGGCGCATGTTTCTTCACATCAGGGTGAGAAAATACATTTAAATTAATTTAGGTACCACATTCCCTGAGGAAGTACAGCGCCGTCGAGGTAGGCTGAGGCAAAGGTGGGGTGAGGATCTGAGAAAGCTTGCAGGACCAACATGGCTAGAGAAGGAGGAGGAGAGGGACGCTTGCAAGGAGAAAGAGGTCTTTGCCCAACAGTGGGACACAACATAATATAGAAAAAAAAGAGAAAAAACCGGCCAAGTGCGAGTCGGACTCGCGCACCGAGGGTTCCGTACAAACCTGCAGGTCATCATCATCATCATTCGTCATCATCGTTTATGAAATTAAATGTTTTTTTTTTTAATTTTTATATTTGAGTTGACTGAATGAAAGGTAAATTGTGGTTTACGATTTATGACGTATTAAAAAAAAACTACTTACTAGATCTCGTTCAAACCAATTTTCGTTGGTAGTTTTCATGGTAATGTACATCATATATTTTTTTTAGTTTTATCATTCCCTTATTTTAGAAGTTACGGGGGGGGGGACACACATTTTACCACTTTGGAAGTGTCTCTCGCGCAAACTATTCAGTTTAGAAAAAAATGATATTAGAAACCTCAATTTAATTTTTAAAGACCTATCCATAGATACCCCACACGTAAGGGTTTGATTAAAATTTTTTTTTGTGTTTCAGTTCTATGTATGGGGAACCCCAAATAGTATTGTTTAAAAAAAAAATGATATTAGAAACCTCAATATCATTTTTGAAGACCTATCCATAGATACCCCACACGTATGGGTTTGATGAAAAAAAAATTTTTGAGTTTCAATTCTATGTATGGGGAACCCCAAATATTATTGCTTTTTTTCTATTTTTGTGTGAAAATCTTAATGCGGTTCACTGAATACATCCACTTACCAAGTTTCAATAGCACAGCTCTTATAGTTTCGGAGAAAAGTGGCTGTGACATACTCGGACAGACAGACAGACAGACATGGCGAATCTATAAGGGTTCCGTTTTTTTCCATTTGGCAACGGAACCCTAAAAACCAGCCAAGTGCGAGTCGGACTCGCGCACCGAGGGTTCCGTACAAACCTGCAGGTCATCATCATCATCATTCGTCATCATCGTTTATGAAATTAAATGTTTTTTTTTTAATTTTTATATTTGAGTTGACTGAATGAAAGGTAAATTGTGGTTTACGATTTATGACGTATTAAAAAAAAACTACTTACTAGATCTCGTTCAAACCAATTTTCGTTGGTAGTTTTCATGGTAATGTACATCATATATTTTTTTTAGTTTTATCATTCCCTTATTTTAGAAGTTACGGGGGGGGGGACACACATTTTACCACTTTGGAAGTGTCTCTCGCGCAAACTATTCAGTTTAGAAAAAAATGATATTAGAAACCTCAATTTCATTTTTAAAGACCTATCCATAGATACCCCACACGTAAGGGTTTGATTAAATTTTTTTTTTGTGTTTCAGTTCTATGTATGGGGAACCCCAAATATTATTGTTTTAAAAAAAAATGATATTAGAAACCTCAATATCATTTTTGAAGACCTATCCATAGATACCCCACACGTATGGGTTTGATGAAAAAAAAATTTTTGAGTTTCAATTCTATGTATGGGGAACCCCAAATATTATTGCTTTTTTTCTATTTTTGTGTGAAAATCTTAATGCGGTTCACTGAATACATCCACTTACCAAGTTTCAATAGCACAGCTCTTATAGTTTCGGAGAAAAGTGGCTGTGACATACTCGGACAGACAGACAGACAGACAGACAGACATGGCGAATCTATAAGGGTTCCGTTTTTTGCCATTTGGCAACGGAACCCTAAAAAGTACCATATCCAATAAAAATATGTATTTATATGGATGTGGTAGTTTTATGAAAGTCTATCCATCATAAAAAAGAGAGTTAGAAACCCTTTGCCTAAGAAATGTTCTTTGTTTGCAATTTCTGACTTTTTTCTGTTTTGGTTCAATTTTTAGTCCACGTTAAAGTATCGCACACTAGACATTCAACACCTGGTGTTGAACCGAGCCTTAGGTCATCATCATTTCAGCTCAAAGACGTCCCCTATTGAATATAGCCCCCCCCCCCCCCTGGGGGGGAGAGGGTTTGCCATAATCGCGGGTTGGCGATCGCAGTATGGTGGTAAAATGCATAGAGAACGCTGCTGCCCATTCTCTAGTAAGTCTCTTTGTCGCCTCTTACGACACCCACGGGAAGAAATGCGATGGTGCTATTCTTTACGATCGGCACCACACGGCCCTAGGTAGCACACAGGTACTAGGAACAGTATTGATATGACACCTACGCCAAAAATACAGATATGTCAAGCCCTCTTGAGTGTATCCCAGAGAAGCTGGAGTTCTGTTTTATTTAAATTTATAAGTCCTCGTGAGTGTTTCCGTTCCTTTCGTGCTTTTTTTTGTAGGTGGGAAATCATCAAATGACGTCTCCCGCTCTGGGTGGAGCGGGGGCGTGTCAGACTTTTACTGACTAAAACCCACCCGTGTTCCTTCAGTTGCCCATATGCCAGGGCCACGGTAACTCTTACGAAAAAATCTCGCGACCCTGGCAGTTCCTGTCGTGCTTAAAATACTGATTTCGTTATTTACTTTTCAGGTAAGGAGGTGTTTGTATGTGAAGTCGGCAACCACATGGCGCGATAGACAATGCGGCTGTGAAATATCAAAACCCAGTATCTGCATAAAACACAATAACGAATGTAAAATGAGGTTCCAACCAACGCAATGGGTAATAACCACCAACAATTAAGAGAGTATCTGTATTATAGCCGATAACATTGACTAACAGACAAATATTGTACACCCATTGGGTATGTTTCAGTGATACTATCATGTTAATTATAAGAACTGTATTTTCACCTGTGACAAACAATAAATAAATGATTATGAATATGAACATTTCTGGGAGTTTTTGCTAGCTTAGTATCTGGAGATTGGTTTATAAGGTCGAAAATGCAAAAACACCCGTTTAAATAAAATGACAGATACTAGGTTTTGAAATTGAACAGCCGAACGTTCTGAAGAATTGTATAAAATATAATTAAAGATAAGTAAATATAACGTAACGTAACGGAGAAAGTTGATTTAATTCCCCATAAATTTTCATACCCCGGAGTTATATCTGAAAATGGATTCTTAAGGAGTAAACTTCAAACAAAAACATTAGGTACGTATATTCAAGTTTAAAATTCATTCATTCTCTTTTAAAATGTAACATAAGATTCATTATCTCTTATAAGTATACTGGCTTTTGCCAGCGGCTCCGCCCGCGTATTATACGTATAAACCTTCCTCTTGAATCACTCTATCTATTAAAAAAAACCGCATCAAAATCCGTTGCGTGGTTTTAAAGATCTAAGCATACATAGGGACAGATAGAGGGAAGCGACTTTGTTTTATGCTATGTAATGAAGTGGCCTGTACGCAAAATACGAGCTAAGACATGGGGTTGCGTAACCATTCAAAAAAAAAAAAAAAAAACATTATATTTATTTGCAAAAAAATGTTCACGTTAACATTCTACCTAGTGTTAGTGGCTATGTTCGTCTGTCTTCGCTTACTTCTTCTAAACCAGCAACGGATTTTGATACTGTTTTCGCTAATATTAAAATATTTCTTCCGTCAAGTTTTTATGTATGCATATTATTGTAAAGTTCAGAATTGTAGAATCTGATTCTACTTTTTTTTTATTTGGAGCATTTCAAAGATTTGTAAACATGTTGTGAAAAACATATTTTTCGGCTCTTACATTGCTAACGCTAGCTAAACCTTACGAGGAAGATAAAAATAATGTAAAATTGAATTGTATACTTTGTAGAGGTTTACTGAAAACTGTATGTCTGCTATCTCCTAATCTAAAGACGATATATGTTTCTCCCCTCCTGTATAACCACACTAATAATACCTATTTATCTTTATATAAATATGAATAAAAAATATGGGTTATTTACGTAGCTATTTTACACCAAACAGTATTAATCCTTATCCAAATAAATAATAAGTTCAACATTGCCATTTTCATTATATTACTAACATGAAATCTTAGAAGATAAGTACCTATCATAGATTTCAAAATTATTAATTGCTCGTTTGACTCGGGCGGTCGACTGGCATGCCCCGTTGCCGCCCACGCCGCGGAGAGACATTCTATAGTCCAACGACCTCTTCAAAGTCACATACACTATAAACCTGTGCGAAGCCGGGGCGGATCACTAGTGTTAATTAAATAAAAATCATTTAAAAACATACTTAAAATTCACTACGCGTTTAACTATTTTATTTTATTTCTTTAGGGACAATAAACAGCTACAATATAAAATTTTAACGTAACAAAAAATAATAGGTGTAAATAAGAATATTGCAGCCCACTACATTATCCGCATATTAAAAACAAGATATAGGTAATGAGTGCCACCAAAAGGAATGATTAAACATAAAGTACATATTAAAATTATTACATCATTCATAACAAATAACTAATAAATAAATAACTTAGTGACGAGATAATACAAGAATTAAAATTATACAAAATAGGATTAGATCTATTATTGTAAATTCATTTCATTGCATTATTATTAGATAAAAGTTTCATATTAAAATTCCATTAAAATTCTGATTTGGAGCAAACAAAATTGTCGACATTGATAAAATAAAAAAATAATATTGTACGAGTCTACCAATCGGCGAATAGGGCAGCGCAAACTAGAGTTAGTTCGACAGCTATTACTATAACCAATAAATAATTCTAAGTCAATAATAGCAGTAAGTATTAGTTAATGTGCTAAAAAATACAATCACCAATATTGCATTTAAATTTAAAATTCATTATCCAGTAGAAAAACAAAAATGTAATCGTAACTAACAAATAATAATTGACAAATCATTTAATTGTGACTGTCGTAGATAAATAATGTATATATTATGTTCTGTGAACTCGTGTATACTGTAATTACTTTTTCTCAATAAATAGTCGTCGAATAAACAGTCTTTCATTTGTTTGGATTCTCTCATAACGTAAGATTTAAATTCATCACCACCATCATCATTCTTGCGGTATCCCGGTTGCATCCTTTCGGAGCCCGGGGTCCGCTTTCCTGCTTTTAACCCTCCACTTCAGACGGTCTTGTGCATCCCTTATGGTGAGTTTGTTGGTACGCATGTCATCCGCTACGACGTCCAGCTAGCACTTTTTGGGTCTGCCCCTTCTACAGAGACCCGGCGGAGGCGATTTGAATGATAAAATTCGAAACAAGTTTATAGTGTCATCTATTTTCTTCATGACACTGGCTTGTCCACGATCAGGGATTTTAATTTTGATTACACAAAAACTTGTTGCTTATTAGTCGCCAAATATTAGAATTACTCAGCCACTGGTTTAAAAGTTACACGGATTAATTGGTGGCAGATCTGGAACAAATCTTCGCTAGGCTCTCACTTTTAAGATTCAAATGGGCCCAGCTGCGGTAAGTTCTCTCCAGGTTGACCACTTATAAATCTTTCTAGCTTTGGAACCAGTGACTGACTAATTTTGATATTTGGCTACAAATTTTGACTAATTTGCAACAAATTTTTCATGTTATCAAAATTAACATCGCTGATGGTGGCCAAGCCAGTTTCGGTCACGCTATACGTTTTACTCGAAAATAGCGCCATCTAGTTTTTATATACGTATCTTGACTCATTCTACGTAACGTTGCGTGGCAAAAGTTGGTCAGTCAACTCGCTAGATGGCGTTAATAGTTTTCACAGAAGTATTTGAAATAGAGTAAAAAATGTGTCACCTTACAAGTTTCTTACTTTTCCCTCTCCATAGGAGTAGATACAGTTTGTCCGTCCCTGCTGCACATTACCTCAATATTCAATGAACGTTTTTTTTTTAATTATTAATTATTTTCCAGGAAAATAAAACTGTCTCTATATCCCTCTTTATACCCGATCACTCAATTACGCCTGAATCAAGAGGAGGTTTATGATTTTAACATCATTTACAACTAACACGCCCCTCTTCTGCAGCTTTTCATGGTCTACAGCCACCCCTGGGCGTTAATCAATCCGATTAAACAACAGCGTATCATAAGTTAATTACTTTATGGAACCCCTCTACCTAGTCTATGTTAAATGCAATTTTGTGACCATTTACCATACAGGCTATCCAGTTTAAGTGCAAGTCAGGGAAGGTAAGTATTGTTGGAAAGAGTAACCGTGGCGCTGGCCACGAGCTGAAGGAACTCGGGTGGGTTTTAGTCAGTAAAAGCTTGACCCGCCCTTCCGTTCCATCCAGAGAGAGAAATGAAATCGTGTTTAGAACTTTAGACTAGCCCGGAGTCTAGACTTGTCAAGGGAATAGGTATTACTTCGTCCCCTGTCAAATAGAAGTGGCTAAACGTGTGTTATCATCAATGATATTAAATAATTTTTTTGTATGTAATATCAATGGTTTTTATGCTTTTCTCTTCGGGGAATAAGGTGACCCATTTAAATGGATTGAGTCAGTCAATCTGTGTAACCTTTTCGATCGGATTCCAGTACATTCCAGTATTTTACATGAACGACTGTTTATCTGACCTCCACATCACAGTTACTGTGTAACACAATACCCTTTAGTATGATTAACGAATGCATTTTGTCAGTTGTTACATGACATAATAATTACCTATGTTTACAAGGTGTAACAGAATAAAAGCAAACCTAAAAGTATTGTTCCTAATTGACTACTTTAATATGGGTATTAAAAAAAAAAGTGGAATTTTCGATACTTACCGCCAATTGAGCCAAAGAAAATTAAATCGTGTTTCAAGGCAATAAGACTCGGCGGCGACCTCTCGCGTCCGGCCCTGGTGCGAGCCATGGTACGGAACGAGATATGGGAAGCCGTCACCTCCTTCTGCGAAGCAGTAATGCTCGCGATGGAGGAGGCGGGGCGCGTGAGGGAGTGGCAGTCTCTGCGCCCTCACGTCCCTAGCCGCCGCAGGAGGAGACGCCCCGGGCGCCGGGAGTCGATTGCGGACTCCCGGCCACCGTAGGCGCGAGCTTGCGGGTGGCGAGCAATGGGTAGCTCGCCGCCCGGTAAGGACCAAGCTCGGGTCGACGGCGCGTAGTGTTCCACGCGCGCCTCAAAGAGATGTCAGCAGTACTGAAGGGGTCTGCTAGGACCGATGCCTGCCGGGGTCGCGTGATTGTTCGAAAGAGATACCGTGACCCTGGCACAAGGGCAACTGAAGGAACACGGGTGGGAGAAGTTATTTGATGATTTCCCATCCAAAAAAAAAAAGGCAATAGGACACAATTTGAAATGCATAAAGTAATGCTGTTAGCTTTTAAAAAAATAGTTATGGTCGTTACACGTTGTACAGGGTAGCAGGGACATTGACGCACAAACTGATTACCATGGATTCTTAGTACGTAATTTTGAGATTTGGTAAGAGACAGCCTATACATCCTAAGGTTGTTTCTTTCTGCCAGGGTCGCGAGATTAGTTCGAAAGAGGTATCGTGGCCCTGGCATATGGGCAACTGAAGGAACACGGGTGGGTTTTAGTCAGTAAAAGTCTGACATGCCCTTCCGCTCCACCCAAAGCGGGAGACGTCATTTGATGATGGGAAATCCACAAAAATAAAGGGTTATTTCTTGCAAACAACCTCTACAGTACTTATATACTTTTAAACTATAATACAGTCTATAATGTCCCCACTATTGCCTGGGAGACAAACCTCCTCTCTATGAGAGGGAGTGGGCCGTAATCCACCTCACAGGCCCAATGCGGGTTTGTAGATGTCACCTGGCTTCAATTTTTTGGTTCTAGGACATGCTGGTTTCCTGACGATGATTTTACTCAATACTCAATATCTTTATTGCTTTGACATAATGTGAACTTAGGTGGTAATTATATAATTTAGATCATTATGGACCCTGTAGGGCACAGCAAAAGGATAGGAGAGAGGAAGCTCTGTTTTTGAAAATCATTTGGTCAGGAGATGTCGTAGAATAAACCAATATATCGCTTATATATCTATAAAATGTATTAACATAATTTATATGATTTTTATTTATGTATCTATGTTTTATAATAATTCTGTTTACTCATTTATATGGATTGTTATTCTTTCAAAAATAATTATTAGTTATATTGTTTAATTTATTAAGTATTTAATTTTATTTATAATTATTGCTGTTTGATTTAATTTTTCTTTTTTTTTGATAAATTATTATTATATTATGTATTAAAAATATACATCATACATACAATTTAGTATCATTAATTTATTTTACATATACCTATAAATTGCGTGTTTATGATTAATTATTATTATCAATTATCATCATTATAGTATTTATTATCATATTAAATTATATATCTATTATTTATTTTTATCATTTAAATATTCTTCTTCATCGTTTCTTTTTCTTCATCGTTTTGAGAGCGATGGTGACGAAATAATTTATACAAAGTAAAGCGCCTTGTTTGGGTTTGAATCTACGACCTTCTACTCGTAAGTCGCGGCCGTTACCACTAGGCCACCACTGCTCTCCATTTTTAACCATCTCTGGTAAGTTCCTCTATTCAATCGGTGTTTTAAAGTCATCATGGGGAGTAGAATATACCTAAGTCAAAACTATACATTTCCAGTTTTAGCTGACCTCGCTTTGTGTAGGCTTTTCTTACAAAGAGATGTCAGCTTATACTGGAAATGTATAGCCTGATGTGTGGCCAACTTATTATGTATCGTATTACCCAGTAACTGGGTTGTGGAGGTCAGATAGGCAGTCGCTCCATGTAAAATACTGGTACTCAGCTACATACGGTTAGACTAGAAGCCGACCCGAACATAGTTAGGAAAACGCTAGGCAGATGATGGGATTCTCTACTTTTGAACGCAACCTACTGGTTTATACACTCTGGACTCCTACATTGAGCCATCCTGCACTTTTTGTATAGAAGACTATAACTTTTCTTCTAATGGTCGTATGGTGCAGGACATACAGCATAGCACCATCCCATTTCTTCTCTTGGGTGTCATAAGAGGCGACTTAGGAACTTACCAGAGAATGGGCAGGGAGTGTTCTCTATGCATTTTACCACCATACTGCGATCGCCAACCCGCCTGCCATGTGTGGTGATTATGGCAAACCCCCTCAAATTGGGGGAGGCCTATATCCAGCAGTGGACGTCTTTGAGCTGAAATGATGATGATGATGATGAAATGATCATATTCGGAACATTGATGGCCAGTATTGCTTGGGAACTGCATTAAAAGTTGAGTCATCATCGTTTTGATGTTTTGTACATCACTTGGATATATTTTTATGGATATGCACTGCGATTTAGGAGTTCAGGAGTGTATATAGGTACTTGTACTTTATAAGTAAGTACACTAAGTAGTAGATCTTAGTTACACTGTGCTTGACAAATTGTCGAAAGGTAAATTGGACAGGTCCACTCAATTTGTGTGATTCTTTCCTTAAAAGATTATTTCAGACACCAGTCGACATGGTCTTCACATGATCAGACCTAGATTATGTCTGGACTTTTAAAGGAAACTGAGTTTGTGTCGGCCTTTCTTCTCAGAGTAGTCAGATAGGAAACGTCGACCTCATCTAATTTAAAAAATATGATTAACTTGTAAAAGTGTTTGTACAAACCTACTTGCAAAAATAAAATCATTTATCATTTATTGGTAATATCTCTTTTTCCGCACAACAACAGATTGCCAGCCCATTATCAATTGAAAAGAAAAAAGAAACAGATTCTGAATGGAACCCTACTCGATTTACAACTTGTGGCGTCCCCAAGGATACACAGCCGGTGCACTTTTTCATCCCTACAAAAGAACGGACAGACCTGTGACGTCATCACGTCATACCGTCATTCTCAGTCACGCAGTCATCTCGAATATTGTTCACCAGTATGGAATCCCATTTATGTTACTTATGTTGATCGCATTGAAAGTATTCAAAGAAAGTTTTTAAGGTACATTCAATACAGATCTAAAATCTATTTACCTGACTACCACAGTCGCTGCAGGAAGTTTCACATTCTTCCACTAATCGAGCGGAGAAAAATTTCAGACATGGCATTTTTGTTTAAAATAGCTAATGGTTCAATAGATTGTTCCGAACTACTTAGCAAAATTGGACTACGAGTTCCATCCTTTTCCTTTAGGAATCATCGACCACTGCATGTTCCCTCTGTACGGTGTATCTATAGACAAAACTGTTTTACTATAAGAGCTAGCAGGGCATACAACTCGATGTGTCAGAGTGTTGATGATCCTGACTTATTCACCACTAGTGTCAGTGAACTTAAAAAAACACTATGTAGTCGCTTTTTTGAAGATCACTGACACTTGTTGTTTTCAACTTTTATTCGCTCCGAATTCTTTTAGTTCTTACTTTCATTTAACTTGTCTACTGTCTCTTGTTCTATCTTAATTTTTATCAGTGAAAACTTGTAATTGGCCTTCTTTCACTATTGTTAACCTATCTATAACCTAGCTGTAAGTTTTCTTAAGATAATAAAATAAATAAAATAACAAAAATCTAACCCTCGTTGCAAGGTCATTGACTCGTGTTTACGCCATGATCCGAGGGATGGTAGTTCGATGAACCCGCTTACGTCACACCTTCTATAATTTTTTTGGGGTGCCAATGTGAATTCGAGGGTCGAAAATGACATTAGGAAATGTTAGATACTCGTTTTTGTGGGGACCATCTGATTGGATATTTGGTAGGTTATATCGGTGGATTGAAGGTTTCCTAAGTGGTGAAAACCGAAGATCTAATTAAAATGCTTATTTATATTGTTTACTACCTTCTGCCTGCGACTTTGTCCATCGAATCGCCTGTCCGTGGGAAGTCTTCATATTCATGATTTTGTTTTGCTCGGCTCCCGAGGGTACTAGCGTGATATTATATAGTCCATAGCCTTCTTCGATAAATGGGCTATTTAACACTAACGATTTTAACCAAACAAACAAACTCTTCAGCTTTATAATTAAAAATTAAAATATTATAAATATTACAGTAGTTTAAATATTGACCAGCCCGAAAGTCTTGTAAGGAGGGGGTATCGTGTTACCCAGTAACTGGGTTGTGGAGATCAGATGGGCAGTAGCTCCATGTAAAATATTGGAAGTAAGCTGCATGCGGTTAGACTGGAAGCCGACCCTAACATAGTTTGGAAAAGACTAGGCAGATTGATTGGGACAAGTGTATCATCTGTTTTTTAATCGACGAAAAAAAACGGAGGAGGTTATCAATTCGACGCGTATGTTTTTTTTAATGTAGGTATGATTACGCATAACTTTTTACATATTAGTCTGATTGTGATAATTCTTTTTTTATTGGAAAGGGTGTACTCCGAAGGTGGTCCCATATAAATTTGGAAAACAAAATCGAACCCTACGGGCCGGAAAACAGGGGATGATTGATTGTTCACTCACTGATTGTAATGTATAACCACGCATAACTTTATACAGAGTAGTCCGATTTTGATAATTCTTTTTTCATTGGATAGGGTATACCTTGCCAAGTATTATTAGTACATTAAAGCCACAAAAAATTATAAAATAAAAACTTTTAAACAAAAACAAAACCGCCGAAAAAACTGAAAAGCAAAAAATAATAAACCTAAAAATTTTGAGTCGGCGCCAAAATATCAATGAACAAAGATCACTCAAAGCGCCGACTCATAATTTTAAGGTTTATTATTTTTGCTTTCAGGTTTAATTTTTTGTAAAAAAAAATTTTATACTACCAACCTACCTTACTAGAGAATGGGCAGCAGCGTTCTCTATGCATTTTACCACCATACTGGGATCGCCAACCCGCCTGCCAAGTGTGGCGATTATGGCAAAACCCTCCAAATAGGGGGAGGCCTATGTTCAGCAGTGGACGTCTTTCCGCTGAAATGATGATGATGACTAACCTACCTGGAATCTATTGATCAGCTATAATATCTGTCTATCTATCTACCTTGTCAACATAGACCCTAAGACATGCTTAACAATTCATTCTATTAACCCCATAATCTATTGGCAGAGTTTTTATTTTAATTACATTTAAAACACTTTTACAGCTAACTAAGATGTTATAACCAACTTATACCATCCTCTTCTTTCGAGTTGAAAGTTATGAGCTAACAAACATTTAAAAAAAATACAGTCGAATTGATAACCTCCTCCTTTTTTTGAAGTCGGTTAAAAAAGAGTTTGGCTCAGTAGGTGGCTACGGCAATCGCGGCGTCAGTGACGTTTTTCGGTCTTCAAAGATTCAGGTGTATGGAGTATGGACACTCCAACCAGTCTTACCAAGGAGTATCGTATTACTTAGTAACTGGTTGTAGAGGTCAAATTACAGTCACTCTATGTGAAATACTGGTATTCACCTGCATTTGATAAGACTTAAAGCCGATCCCAACATAGCTAGGAAAAGACTAGGCAGATGGTAATCAAACAAACTTGACTGGCCTGTTAGTCTAGTGGTTAGTGACCCCGGCTGCTAAGACTGAGGTCGTGGGTTCGATTCCCACCCAGGACAAATTTTTGTATGATGACCACGATCATCGGTTCTGTGTCTGGGTGTAATTTATCCATAGTATGTATGTATTTAGAAATATATAAGTATGTTTATTAGTTGTCTGGTTGCCATAGTACAGGCTCTGCCTAGTTTGGGATCAGATAACGTTGTGTTGGTTGTCCTAAGATATTTATTATTTATTAATATATTAAACTAAGAGACAAGACACAAAACCATGCTTTTAAATAGTTACAAAACATTTAGGAGTCCCACCCTCAAACATTCCTTTGACAACACTACATTCCATTCAGATCATGCCACACCATATCGATATCTATTCGATCGACTAAATGAAAGGGCTCGACAAAGCGAATACCTTCGCCACCCTACTCGTACAATAGAACAGACGAAATTCGCTACAGGGGGTGATAGGGGACGGATCACGTTTTTGTGACACTGAGTTTCGAATCGCGATTATTGAACCTTATATTTTTTGATGTGTCATCTGATGAGGGGCTCATCGTTCGATCGATTATTGAGGTTAGGAAGGGTGCTTTTGTCGAGATGCAGGTTACTTGCAAAAGTCGATAGAGATCGTCTTATTTAAAACTGTACGTCTCTCCACTAAAGTTTCTATGCACACATTTGAAATGTGTAAGTAATAGGCTGTAGAGGGGCATGTAATTTCAAATAAGAAGAAATTTATTTAGGTCCGCGTACCAACCATTCCCGACATCACTTCAACCCTCCTCCAGGAGAGTAGTAATCTCACTAGCACACTGTATATCATCAGTCTATGGCATACCTGATTCGGTTTCATTACGATTCAATACATAATCTCAAATAAGCACACGATTCATTACGTTTCTTTCAGTGAGCTCGTGTGGCATCCAAATAAGAGCTACTTTGTATAGATAAGTACCCAAATATTTTAATGGGGTCAAAACTGTTTTGTGGACAAACCCTAACTCTTCAGCGATGCCGTAACTACTAATCCAACAGACAGTCTGTAATGCTTCACTTTTTTTTTAAATGTCAATGATTTTATCTGTAACCGGTCGACCAGAGTGAGCTGCATTTTTGACATCAAAATTCCCGGACTGAAAAAGCTGGTACCAACTTTGTGCTTCTCTTACTTACATTGCGTTATGTCCATAAAAGTCTGATATTTATTTCGTGGTTTATGTCACATTTTTCCCATCTTATAATAAAACTTCAAAATGTATCGAATTTCTTCTTTTTAATCACTTATTTTGCCGGTCAGAAAAACAGTTGAAAAATAGCGCGAAATAGTTTTTAATTTTTTACTTTGCTTTTTTTGAATAGCATCTTTTTAATGATATTAAAACCAGCCAGAAACCAACAGTACAGCATATTTTATAATCTCTAAAATACGAAAAGTTTTTCTCTCACCTATTATATTGTAAGAATATAAATGTAATAAACATCAAGAACAGCGATGTATTACATACTAAAATAAGTATTTCTTCAGGCGTGGATCTCACCTACACAGTCATACGCTATGCGGAAAACCTATGAAATCACACTACATTCAACATATACATATCTACTTACAGCTCATGTTTGCTCCTTCTGTCGCTGCAATTGCATCCTGTGTGACCCATCCTTAAGACAGGGAGGTAGGGGGGATAAGGGTGGGAGGTGGATGCAAGTATTAGAATACACTTTAACGATGTTTTGATATTGGATAGTGTTCATCAAAGCTTGCTTGTTATAATTAATTGGCAGGCGAGCTTTCGAGCTTAGAATGTTAAGCTGTTTGTATCTCGGTTCTTATATCAATAAAGAGTAGTTGCTTTAATTTAATTAACTTTTCCGGTAGGTTTTCTTTTAGTTAGTTTGTTTACCTATTTATTTCCTGGTTTTGATTTCAGAAAATAATCATTGATGCAATAAAATATTATCAATTGTGGGATAAACTAAGTTTGACTAATAGAATCGATAGAGGTTATATGCGCCATTAAAATTACCAATGACTTATTGTTTATTAAGTAAAACCAGATGCAAACACTAAAATCTACTACAGAAACACGGCTGCAATGTCTTGCCTTTGCACCTACACAAGTGTCTTCCTTGCCACCCGATCCCTGATAATGAAAACTCGTAGAAAAACAGCATAAGCCATCTCCCATCAAGATTATATAGCTACAGATTTATCTATATGATGAAGGGTGTTGACTATCTTTTGTAACTTTGACGTCTAAAAAGCGCTGACTCTTAGCCTAAATTGAATAAATGACTTTTGATTTAATTTTATCAAACATTCTATTTACCCCACTAAGTTCCAGTTCCAAAATCAGTTATTTTTGTCCCACTACCTGGTAAAAGCCTCTATACTCTATTTCCACCTTTCTCTATCACAAGCTGCTAAGGACCAATCTTTATTAAAGGAGCCCAATTTATCCCGCCATCTTCGTCAATGCCTGCCGCGATCAGTCAACGAATCGCAATGTCTACTAGTCACTATGTATTGCGAGAGGGTGGTGTCACAGAGAAATCTCATTTGAATAGCGTTTGCAAGTGACATATGTCACAGTTTCTATCCAATTTTGTAGGAAATTCGACATTTCTCGTGTCTTCTCATGTCAATGAAGACAAGAGGAATGGAAGCTGTAGGAAAATAAAACACATTTGTTCAATAACTATTATATTTTAGTTTATGCTTAGCTTCTTAGAATTCTTCTATACTTGGAAGGATTAATAGCGGTTTTGTAAGTACAAGTACCACTCGCCCGCCCGGTGACCTGGAAGAGGAAATAAAAATTAAGGAATTGTCAATCAATTAAGTCAGCATTTTGCACTTGACTTCTGGATGAAGGCCGCTCTAAAGTTGGTCCTCTGCCTTCTGATTCTGAGAATGTCAGAAGACAGAAGTGGTCTGTGTTCATTAAGTATATGCCTGATTTATCCATTCAGTGGCTTTTTGGTAATTTATTTCAAAACTGTACAAAAACATCAGCTATCTTGATTTCATTTACAATTTGTTCAGAAGGTGGGACGATTACAACTTAGTCGACCTCAAGTAAATTAATAAGTTAGTTAATTTTAATGGTGTGCAGAATAAAGAGGGTACAATAAGGTGGTTGGTCCTTGGATGGGTTACCATCATTACATATCAAGACCCCAAGTGCCTCGCATAACACGTTAAACCGTTCGTCATTCGTGAGTCCCGGCGTTCATTCGTGAATCTGTGAAAGTCGTTACAGGTCGTCGCTAAGCTCGAAAGTTAAACAACCAGTCTTACCATTGGGGTATCATGTTACTGGTACTGAGGTACCGGGTTGTAGAGGTCAGATAGGCAGTCGCTCTATGTAAAATACTGGTATAAAGCTGAATCCGGTTAGACTGGAAGCTGACCTCAATCTTCATTCTCCTGCTTTATTTTCCTGCTTCATTTCTCTTATCTTAATTTATTAATGGTCGGCGAAACATGTCGTTTTCTTCCACACTTCTCTATTAGTCGTCATCTCGGTAGTCACCCACTTTCAATCCATGTTATTATTCACACAGTTCATCCAACGAAGCCAACCCTAATATAGTTAGAAAAAGGCTAGGCAGATGACTATGCCATCATCATTTCAGTCGAAAGACGTCCACTGCTGGGCATACGTCTCCCCCAATTTGGGAGAGTTTGCCATAATCACCACGCTTGGCAGGCGGGTTGGCGATCGCATTATGGTGGTAAAATGCATAGAGAACGCTGCTGGTCATTCTCTAGTAAGTCCCTTAGTCACCTCTTAGGACACCCACGATATATTCATGAATTCATGATAGATTTTATGTAAGCAGTATACCTACTGCGAAAGACTTCAACTGCGTTAACATTAGAAGTGCGGGCGTCCCAAATTTGACCCATTTCGATGTTCTTCCTGCTCTAATTAATATTTTATTATGCTATATGCATCGTAACTTTTTATGACGTTTCATGAAATATGATGATTATTATATTTATCATTTATACGAGACTTCAACCACGTAATTGCAATACACATATTTTTTTATCCAATTTTACCTCGGTCGGTATGTTCATTGTTCAGCGCTTCTAATGTTAAAATATCGAATGATAGGGTGCAGGCAGCCACATGAAAATCTGTCGAAGTGAAGCAGACATGAGGTTATGTGCAGCGTTTAAGTAAATAAAGTCACACTCATACCAGCGCACATAATCCCAATGTATATACAAACAACCACACTATACTTGATACGGGCTTAAATTTCAATTAGAGTGTCCACTAATTGAAATCAGCGTCCGAGCGTCAGGTACAGGGGGATTTGAACGTCATACAAATACACCCCCTTACATCCCCCTTTACCCCCTAAAGGTGGGGTTGTCTGTCTGTCTGTGTCCATGGCAACCCCCCCGGCCGGTACTATTATTAATTTTGACGAGAATACTTTGATTGATCGAAGCATCAAATGCAAAAGGTATGTTGGATATTTGCGTAGGGGAGTTTAAATTTTAATGTTTGTTAAGGAAATATGTACTTTATTAGTGGGTGCTTATGATCTGTTATTTTGAAATAAAATTCGTTGTCATTGCTAGAGTTCACAAGTGGTCAGGTAAAATATAAGTTTAAAAAAAAACTTTATAATACAAAAAAAAAAAAAACAACTGACTTCCTTAAAAACGTGAAAAATAACTTAAATTTTTGAAGTCGGTGTCTTTGGATCTGTATTTAAGTTTTTTGCCACCTACTTCCCAAATTACAGTTATTTTTCACTTTTTTTTTCACGTGTTTAAGGAAATTGGTTGTTTTTTTTAACTTTTAGTTATGGTATCTACCCCGCACGTATTCCTATACCACTGCTGGGTAGGTGAATAGCAGTAACAGGACTATTAGAATATGATCAAAATAAAAACAAAGTTGATTAAATTCGTATTATAGAAGCTAACGCAAAAACTACCAAAAAGTTATTAAAATGTTTATGGGACCATACGAAACGTACCAGCTTTCAAATAAAAAAAGAATCATCAAACTAGGTCCGGTCCACCCAGTCGAAAGTTTAGGAGGTAAAACATAAAAAAATATAGTCTAACAGGTTAAAAATGGTCTCGAATGAATGTTAGTTTTCGTCGATTTACACTTAGTCTTACTAAGTGAGAGAAGTGTGGGCCCAGTGGTAACGGCCGCGAATGACAAGTTATATTTCATGGGTTCGAACCCAATCAGGCACTTCATTTTGAGTTAATTATTTCATCACCACCCTCAAAACGGTAAAGGAAATCATCGTGAGGAAACCAGCATATCTTAGAACCAAACATTCGAAGACATGTGACATCTACCAACTGGGCCCGCGTGGTACTTTATCGAATATGGCCCACTCCCTCTCACCGAGAGAAGGCCTGTTTCCCAGCAGTGGGAACGGTATAGGCCGCTGATGACACTTAGTCAAGGAAAGGGAAATTCTTCTCAGCTTTCAGATGCGACTGAAAAACACCATTAAGGAATAAATAACATATTCTTCAGTTTATGGCAGGCCCAATGTCTCAAAGGTCACACATGCCATACTTCTTTTCCGTAATTTAGAAATATGCGAGATCTATTATAGTTATAACAAACACTGGGGCTTAATGCTATGTACCTTGGTTTCGAAGTCAAAGTCAAAGCATTTATTTCAAATAGGTATGCCTTTAAAAGGCACTATTGATCATCAACATTCACATTAAAATAGAATTGATTCTAGTTGCCCCCTCCAAAAGGTAGTTTCGTATGGAGTAGAATGGACAAGAAACTCCACCGTTACTCTTTTAAACATGTTTTATAATATTTGTTGGTAGGCCTTTATACAAATAAAAAAACAAAATTATATGGATACTTACCTGGCCTTTGCCCAGAAGTGGGTCAGAGTAGGTTAGCAAAAAAAAAAAAGAAGATAACTTGTCTATTCCTAACCATTATTTTCAAAATCACTACCACAGAATTGATGATTAAAATCGTTAAAATATCATTCTTTCATAACTAATTTATTTATCAAAAAACACCACAACAAAAGATCAAACTGCTTTTGTTTTTTTTATGCCCGTCTAGTCAAAATAAACGCACTTTTTATCTCTTTTTGCTGTCTACCTTTTACCGTCTATGGAGGTGGCAGCTTATTAGAGAGAAACTTTATTAAATTCCATTCGCCAAAGGGATTTTTGTCTGCGGCACCCTTCGTCCAACGCAGAGGGGGTCTATTTATACTTAGAGCTACAAAGTTTTACGGCGAATAAATTATTTAGTCGTTTTGGATGAGTGACTTCGGTTCTACGGTTTTTTTGTGTGTAGTGAAATGAATAAGGAATTGGATGACCTTTGCTTGTGTTACTCTTGGGTGTCGTAAAAGGCAACTAAAGGAAGTGCTTCATCATCATCATCATTTCAGCCGTAAGATGTCCACTGCTGGACATAGGCCTCCCCCAATTTGGGGGGCTTTGCCATAATCGCCACGCTTGGCAGGCGGGTTGGCGATCGCAGTGGTAAAATGCATAGAGAACGCTGCTGCCCATTCTCTAGTAAGTCCCTTAGTCGCCTTTTACGACGCCCACGGGAAGAAATGGGGTGGTGTTAATCTTTACATCCGGCACCACACGGTACAAGGAAGAGCTTACCCTAAGACAAAACGGCTTGGTTGGAGCAGAGCAGTTGGTTCCTGGCGTAGCATACCGAGGTACTACAATTTGTTTGCCAAAAAAATTATAGTACCTCAGTATGCTACGCTTGCGTCGCTTGCCTCATTGGTTCGTGGTTGGGTGACGATCTTAACATACCAAGACCCCTCCGTGCCTCGGAAAGCACGTAAAGCCGTTGGTCCCGGCTGTCATCTGTAGATCTTTGACAGTCGTCACGGGTCGTCAGAAGCCCGAAAGTCTGACAACGAGTCTTATCAAGGGATATCGTATTACGCATTGAGTTGTGGAGGTTAGACAGGCAGTCGTTCCATGTAAAATACTGGTATTTAGCAGTATTCGGTTAGACTGAAAGCCGACCCCAAAATAATTGGGAAAAGGCTAGGCAGATCAGTACTAAAGTTTGTCATTTGCAGTTTCAGAGTCTCTAGCATGCAAGTACGAACTAAACGTAATGTAGATTTACGATTTTTGAATTGCAAATACTCGTTTTGCACATAATATTATTTGAATGTGTTCATCTTATTCTTTGGACAGCTCCATTCAATCTGTGCAGTTCTTTCCTCAAAAGACCATTTCAGACACGAATCTATATGGTCTTTACATGATCTGACCAAGATTATTTCTGGGATTTAAAGGAGACTGGCCTGTTAGTCTAGTGGTTAGTGACCCTGACTGCAAAGACTGAGGTCGTGGGTTCGATTCCCACCCAGGACCAATCTTTGTGTGATGAGCACAATCATTTGTGTAATTTATCTATAATATGTATGTGTTTAGAAATATATAAGTATATTTATTAGTTGTCTGGTTGCCATAGTACAGGCTCTGCCTAGTTTGGGATCAGATAACAATGTTTTGGTTGTCCTAAGATATTTATTTATATTTACTGTGACATCTGAGTTTGTTTCGGCTTTTCTTCTCAGAGTAGTTAGATAGGAATCGCTGACCTCGTCTAGTTTTAAAATATGATTTCTATGTAGAAGTCTTTGTACAAACTTACCTACTTACAGAAATAAAATCATTTTATCATTCTATATTGGTCCCAATTGTGCTTGCAAATAATAAGAAACTGTTATTATTTCAGTCTGTACGAAAGCAGCCCGTATCTGAGAAGAAGTGGGGTTTCTGTGGAATTTAGAATTTATAAACTTGCTTGTAATGAGTCACACAGCTAAATAAATTAACTATCTATGATGATAAAAAAATACGGTGTGCTAGATTTTTTTCTTGCCTATTAAAACAAACTACAGATATGAATACTGTGTCAAACATGGTGATAATTTTAATCTATACTAATATTATAAAGTCGAAGAGGTTGTTTGGTTGAACGTACTAATCTCAGGAACTACGTTTATTGTTGGATAGCCCATTTATTTAGGAAAGCTATAGACTATATATATAACAACACGCTTGGGCCCTTAGGAGCCGAGCAAAAATAAGTCACGAATATGACGACAACGCACGGGCAGGTGATTCTATGCGCGACGGAGTGGGTCGGTGGAGCAAGAAATTTAACGCGGACAAAGTCTCGGGCAGAAGTTAGTTACTATATGATAGGATCCTGTTTTCAGCAAATAAATAAATTACTGAATGAATAAGATGCTTAAAAGACTAATCCATAACGCAATCACAACAAAAAAATAATTTTAGGAGAGTGCAACTAAAACTTGAATTGTACAAACATTTCGCTATTTGTAAAAGGGGAAGTGCTGTGATTTAGACAAGTGGTAAATTCTCGTCGTTTCAAGAACGTTCCATCAATCGTCACTCTATCAAAATATCTCAAATTTGCTCACACATTTTTGATACGTTTTTGAAATTGATAGTTGCAATCTATAAACGGTATACCTGCTACCCCATTTGTCGTAAGAGGCGACTAAGGGACTTACTAAAGAATGGGCAGCAGCGTTCTCTATGCATTTTCATACTGCGATAGCCAACCCGCCTGCCAAGCGTGGCAATTAGGGCAAACCCCCCCAAATTGGGGGAGGCCTATGTCCACTATGGACGTCTTTCAGCTGAAATGATGATGACGATTATACGGTATTGGCTTTAAATTTAAAGTTATTCTCTACACAACCAATAGGTACCCAACTATTCCCCATTACATTAAAATCAGCGGTGTCTTGTTCTAAGTGATTTAAATGCAGCTCGTTTGGTCACGCGTCACCGCCTGCACGCCACACGCGGGTTGGGGTGAAACGCGTGAAACATGAAATGACCATATGTCGTTACACTAAGTGACCGCAACTGACTGATGCGTGTTAAGTTTTAATTGTATTTATTCGAGGACTAATTTTTTTTACGCATAATGAGCTTATAATGTTCTCGCACACAGGTCATACAAATTAAAGCGCCTGCCTGGGTTTGAACTCATTAACCACAACTCGTAAGTTGCAGGCGTTTCCACCAGTGTTCTCAAAACGGTGAAGTAAAACACTGTGAGGAAATCGAAATGTACTAGAACTAAAAATTCGAAGACCTACCAACCCGCACTGGGCACGAAGTTGAAGACATGTGACATCTACCAACCCGCACTGGGCCCGCGTGGTAGATTACGGCCCATTCCCTCTCACCGAGAGGAGGCCTGTGTTCCAGCAGTGGGACCAAAATAGGTTGATTATGATGGTGATGACACAGGTCACAGGCCTCCTCGGTGGAGTGGGCTTTAATCCACGCGGGCCCAATGCTAGTTGGTAAATATCACGTAGCATCGATTTTTTTCCTCACGATGTTTTCCTTCACCGTTTTGAGAGCAGGGGTGATGTAACTAAATGCAAAAAGTAAAATGCCTTCCTAGGTTCTCGTACTCGTTAGTCGGGGTTCATAATACTGGGCCAACGCTGCTCTATTTCTTTTTTTAACGAGTTCTCATAGAATATTTTGCTCTTCCATAAAAAAGTGCAATACTATAGCTATCGGTTTTCGAGAAGAGCGATGGCCGCCATTACAGTCTATATTTTTCACCAGTATTTGACATTAAAGTGTCAAAATAATACTCGCCAAAGAGTATATCTATTCTAGGCAGATAATTTTCGTCTTTATCTAAATAAAGTAATTTCCATAAAGTCCCCTAAATCATTACTTACCTATAAAGGTGAATTTACCATATACTCAGTAAAATAAACAAAAATTTACCTATTCTATGACAACATCAATTAGTTGCCGAGCCATCAGGTTTCAACATCACTACTTCATTTTCATACATCAAAGAGTTTTAATAACTGCACGGTGGGGGCACCCTGCCCACCGCAGGGCCTGGGGCCCCGGGGGCCCCGGGGTCAGTGTGATCCGAAAGCAGATTGAATCAATACTGGCCGCCTCCCTACGTACAGGCAGCAACAAAAGGCGTTGGTCATTTCGGATATTTTCTTTTTTACACGCTTTATAATTATTAGCTTCACTTGTATGTTTGTTTGTTTGTATGTTTGTTTGTATGTATGTTTGTTTGTATGTTTGTTTGTAACCGACTCCTTATAGCGCGATTTTGACCCACCTTAAACGACCAGATTTCATTCAAACTTTGCACACCTGTCAAGGACCGATGACAATGCAATAATTTCATAAATTTGTGCCATTATCCTTGCCAGGGTTACCAGGACAGCAAAAAAACTGTCTTCGAAAACTACGCTGACATACGTCACAAACTACGCTGACATACGACACAAACTACGCTGACATACGTCACAAACTACGCGGACATACGTCACAAACTACGCTGAGATACGTCTCAAAATTTGAAACACCCTAAAAAATAGAAAATAAATAATAGTTTAAAAAAACTAAAAAACACGCTTCCATTGAAAACCAAACTAAAAAGTACAAAATAATGGAAAAAAAGCGTGGGGTGCCTGATATTAATAAAAAAATACCTTAGAAAGCACCCCACGCTTTTTTTCCATTATTTTGTACTTTTTAGTTTGGTTTTCAATGGAAGCGTGTTTTTTAGTTTTTTAAACTATTATTTATTTAATGTACAGCTATGATGAGGATCTGTCTTAAATTTGCTTGGAGATCACCGACATTGTAGAAGGAAACTTGTGTAAAATATGATGAAAAACTGAAAATCATATTAAAATCACAACACACAGATGAACACGAAAAAAGACTTAATTTCATACAATATCAATCAGTCTACTTGGCCTTTTACCAAATATGTATAATGGGGTCGGCTTCCAGTCTGACCGGCTGAATACCAGTATTTTACATGGAGCGACTAACCTATCTGACCTCCACAACCTAGGGTCCAACATCAGGGTAATACGATACCCCTTGGTAAGAATGGTTGTCAGACTACCGGGCTTCCGACTTCCCATAACGACTGTTAAAGATCTATGAATGACAGCCGAGACCAACGGCTTGACGTGCTTTCGGAGGCATCATCGAACCAGCAAAAAGAAAATCAAAATATTTTATTTCTCATAGACGATGGAGGAAAACCGGCATGGCCTAGAATCAAAAAATCGAAGACTTCTACCAATCCACAGTGGGCTCGCGTGATAGATTACGGCCCACTTCCTCTTATCAAGAGGAGGCCTACGACCATATAGGCTGATTATGTATATACAGGGTGACAAATGGGAAGTTACCTAAAGTGTATGCATCTCTATCCCCTTTAACCATATCGTATAAGGATGGGCCCACGTAGGTACATTCGAGAATGTTGTCTGTTTCTATTGAGACGCCGTAAAGGACAATACGTTTACTTTAAAATGAGTGACCTTACGAACGAAGAAAAAGTGTATCTCATCGAATGCTTTTATTCTAGAGGTAAATTATTTGAGAGATGCTATTAGAAAAGGAATTTTCTAGTATTTTTCTATCTAAAATTGAAAAAGTTTTACATATTTTCCAAAAACGGTTTGATTATACAAATTACATACAATACATTAAATACAATTATTGGAAATATATAAGTATATTTATCAGTTGTCTGATTACCATAGTACAGGCTCTGCCTAGTTTGGGATCAGATAACGGTGTGTTAGTTGTCCTAAGATATTATATTATTATATTATATTATGTTATATTATTGTGCAAATTCAGATAGGAATCACTTCGAAAATATTTACCACCAATACCTAGTTATTCCCTAGCCAGGTTTCGTAAATAAAAAAAAAAACTTAATATATGTCTGTTAAAATTTTTCAATTAAACTGAAACTTATTTCAGATTAAAATTACTACTTCACTGATTTAATATGTATTTTTATTATTTTTTTCCCTGCACTCATCTTAAAATGACAAGTGATTACTTTAGGCAACTTCCCATTTGTCACTCTGTATGTTATGTATTCATAAAACTCTTTTGTAGCTGTAACATTTCTCGTCAAGATTTTTTACAAGCATGCAATAATTTTTGCAAGTTATAATCTTATGATTCATAAAACTTTTTAAAATGCTATCAAAAGCCTTCTGTCCCCGACTGTGCGACTGTATCCTTTGATTGGGCTGCCCAGTCAATTAGCACGGTAGCCACATGAAACGTACCTTTGAAAGGAACTTGAGTACCTATGTAATATGGATTATTGGCGGCGAGGCTTTTGAGTACATAGGGTTGAAAATAAGTACATATTTTTGTGTCTGTATAGGGTGATTTGGTTTTTGTTTGTGACCGAAATGAGGTAAAAAATGTCTAACAGTTTGTTTTCAGAAATAAACTTAGCTTTTTTTCTATTTGATTGTTTTCTGCGTATATTTTAAAACTTTGAAGATTCTTTCATTGATTTTATTAATTAAATTCTAATGTATTTTCTCTCGTAATATTAATTAATAATAATAATATCTTAGGACAGCCAACACAACGTTATCTGATCCCAAACTAGGCAGAGCCTGTACTTTGGTAACCAGACAACTGATACTGATATTTCTAAATACATACATATTATAGATAAATTACACCCAGACACAGAACAAATGATTGAGCTCATCACACAAAGATTCGTTCTGGGTGGGAATCGAACCCACGACCTCAGTCTTAGCAGTCAGGGTCACTAATCACTAGACTAATAGGAATTACTTACATATTATTGTTTAGAATCATGTTCTTCCAACTTAATAGACAGCTGTACTGCTGGACAGTTTGTTGCGCCACTTCTTCTTCCCAGCTAGAGTACTAGGAAGTAGTAAAGGGCGGGCTTTTTGGGGGACTGTCTTATGTAATTTTGACGTTCGCGTAGTTCGAATAAATTACCTTTTTTTCATTCAATCATTGTCGTCGTAGCTATTTTCTAACTATGTTATGGTCGGCTTTCAGTCGAACCGAGCACTAGCCTAACATACCTCTACAACCCAGTTACTGGGTAACACAATACCCCTTGGTAAAAAGCATCTATCAGTAGGAATGCTTCCTCATTAGTCATCATTTCAGCCGAAAGACATCCACTGAACATAGACCTGCCTCAATGTAGGGGGGTTTGCCATAATCGCCACGCTAAGCAGGCGGGTTGGCGATCGCAGCATGGTTGTAAAATGCATAGAGAACGCTGCTGCCCATTTTCTAGAAAGTCCCTTAGTCGCCTGCTATGACACCCACCGGAAGATATGGGAAAGAAAGGAAAGGTATTCTTACAATTATTTCAATATTGGCTAAAGATAAATGACTACCAACATTTAGTTTATAACTTATTTATTACGCATAATATTATCTATACTAATATCATAAATGCGAAAGTAACTCTATCAGTCTGTTACGCTTTCACGACTAAACCGCTGAACGGATTTTGATGAAATATGGTACCTACCTGGTAAGTTTGAACCTCAAAAAAGGACAAAGGCTATGTACAAAACTGGAGGAACTTCTAGGAATTTTGGAAAATATAATAAAACTCAGGATGTAGCACGCAGCGAAACACTTAGTATGTAATGTAATTAATTTTTGAACAACCTCACATTCAAAAACGATTAAAAAATGACAGTATGCGAAACGCCTGATAAAATACTTATAGTTAAATTACTTATTATCTACAAATTGTGTCGAGTTAACTTTGGCCGTCGGTACTGGAACTGACGCTTTAACACGCTACTTTTTATTCCGCGACTTCGTCTGTGTCCGCGATAACCGACATTTACGCGGACGAGGTCGTGGGTGGAAGCTAGTAATAAATAAGTTGGTCTGGTGATCGCGACACTACTGCTAAGCTGAGGGTACGATTCCCAAGTTGGATAATGATAGTAATAGCTGCCCCAAGTCTGGAAATGTGCCCGGTTGTTGGCAATAGACTCGCCCCCATATCACATGACACCTAAAAAAATTGGCTAAATATAGGTGAAGGTATTATGGCTATAGTCCCACATACCGCAGTGTCTCAAGACGAAAGTCTTTGACCAGTGTGTGTTGCCAGTGATGACATATGGAACCGAAACGTGGTCCCTCACAATGGGCCTTATTAGAAGGCTGAAACTCACCCAAAGGGCGATGGAGAGGGCTATGCTTGGAGTTTCCCTACGCGATCGATTCAGAAATGAAGAGATCCGTAGAACCGACATAGCCCGAAGAATTGCTAAACTGAAGTGGCAGTGGGCAGGGCACATTGCTCGCAGAACAGATGGCTGATGGGGCCGAAAGGTTCTGGAGTGGCGACCGCGTACCGGAAGACGTAGAGTTGTAAGGCTTTCAACAAGGTGGACCTTGTGAAGACCGCAGGAATCCGCTGGATGCGGGAAGCACAAAACCGGTCGAAGTGGTTGAGCTTGTCCAGCAGTGGACGTCTTTCGGCTGAAATGATGATGATGATTATGGCTATATCTCTGCCTAACCCCACAGGGAATACAGTCGTGATACATAATGCTAATAATTAATTAAGCTCTCTGTGGTTGATTGGTGATTGTTGTTTCATTTCATCGCGCCATTTTGAATTCATTCATTAGTATTTTTTAACCGACTTCAAAAAGGAGGAGGTTCTCAATTCGGATGTTTATATGTTTTTTTTTTTTTTTTTATGTATGTTCGGCCATAACTCCGTCATATATAGACGGATTTCCAAAATTCTTTTTTTGTTCGAAAGGGGTTTATTCCGAAATGGTCCCATATAATTTTCATATTGATCTGATGATGAGCTCGGGAGACAGACCGGAACTCTTGATAAAATGACAGCAAATCAACCGCGATTTCTGCTATCGCATAAATATGCATTGTTTGTTTGGAATTAGTGCAGGATGAATACCACAACTAAAAATTTAAAAATAAAAACTTTTTTACAAAAAAAAAACAACCGACTTCCTTAAAAACACTCCAAAGTGAAAAATTACTTTAATTTCCGAAGTCGGTGGCAAAAAAACCATAAATACAGATCCTAAGACACCGACTTCCGAAATTAAAGTAATTTTTCACTTTGGAGTGTTTTTAAGGAAGTCGGTTTTTTTTTTTTTGTAAAAAAGTTTTTATTGTTGGACAGAACGTGTTGGTTGTATCAATATGTTCCAATGATTGAGTTGATGTTTAATTTGGTTTCCGCTGTTATTGCGATTGCGTTTTGTATGTTACTCGCTTTTTCACTCGTATCCTATGGGAAAATATTTGTAACGTAATTTATTTATTTATTAAAACTTTATGCATAAGTAAAAATACCGTACAAAGGCGGACTTAATGCCTGAGGCATCTTCTACCAGTCAACCTTAGGGTGATGCAGAGATAAAACATGGCAGGTGCAACAAAAGGGATAGATATATCAGAAACAACTATAAAATACAAGAATAAATACCAATACATAGATACATACTATACATACATATGAACAAAATAAACTGTGTCAGGAGAACTAATGATCGGTAGAGGAGAAAACAAATTTATCTGCCTAGTTTTTCCAACTACGTTGAGGTCAGCTTCCAATCTAACCGAATGCAGCTGATAAGCAGTGTTTATTATATTTGTAATATAATTCGAAAACTAAAATCACATTTTCTTTGGGACATTTCTTAACTGACCACTGAAGTGTCCTAAGTTCCATCATAACATAGTTTATCTATATGCCACTTCCACATCTGTTAACCTGTCTATGCTGATAAAAATCTGCATAACCAAGGAAAGAAGTAAGGATGTCAGAAGTCTATATTTACGGATACCAAAGAAGAAATGTCCTGCCTGACGGATATATCGAAGAAGACTCACTGAACCAACGATTGGCACTGAAGCTGACAGCCGAATTATTCTATACAAATCTCAACAAGAAAAGTTAGGTGAAGTGAGCTTAACCTGAAATGTCAAGTTCCTCAGTTTCACGGAGAGATTTTTACAGAACGACCGGCAGGAGAGTCGGTTCCTTTTGCGATATACGCATGAAGAATGGATTCCTGGAAAGTCCTACCTGTATAATATATCTGCCTTTTCCCAAAATGTTGTGGTCTAAAAATAGCAAAAAGGGTCCCCAAAAATATTGAACGTAATTTTTATGGGATTTATCATTTCGATTCAGCCCGAGCTTTGCTGCCCTCTACCAGAATGATTTAAGCCAAGTACCGTACCCCACAGGGGATTCTCTTAGCGAGTAGTTGCTCTAGTTTTAAGTTTTTAAGCCCTGGTTGGAGGCCTTATGTTATTAAGATAGCTACAGGCAAGCACGGTTAAGTAGCCGACAACCTCATAGGTTGACCAGCGAGATGTCATTCCCGAAAAATAGGGATAATGTGAGAATGATCCAAAATTTTGAGATAACAAGGTCTGTGAGTCAGCTATATAGTATCAAATGTATGTATTAATATAAGAAAAGGCCAAGTTCGAGTCAGACTCGCGCGCCGAGGGTTCCGTACAAACCTCTGTTACATACGATGTCATTAAAAATTTACGGTTTTCGCTATTTTTCTTTTATCTGTGCTCTAAGACGTTGCTTCGTACCAAATTTCAAGATTCTGAGTTCACGGGAAGTACCCTGTAAGTTTTGATTCCCTTGCGAGTGTCGAAAATTTGCGTCATAAACGGCTGTATCTTTTGATTGCGTTGGCTTAGAAATTTGATTTTTTCACAGTTTTAAGGGACAGCCAACTTGAGAATTTCGTATAAATTCCAGCTTGATACCTCAACTTGTTCCTGAGAAAAAGGTTCTTGACAGACAGACGGACGGACGGACGGACAACAAAGTGATCCTATAAGGGTTCAGTTTTTTCCTTTCGAGGTACGGAACCCTAACTAATGTGAAACTTTGTGTCTTTAGTTGTTTGTTATTCAATCACGCAAAGACGACTGAACGGATTTGGATAAAATTTGTTACACAGATAGTTTAAAACCTGGATTAACACATAGGATAAATTTCATCCCGGTAGTACGTTCTCGTTAGATAATTTTCGACCACCACGCGAGCTAAGCCACTGACAAAGGCTAGTATCAAAATAAACTCCTATTTAAATATGAACCTTCACTTCCGCTATAATAACAACCACCCCCTATACACGGCCACTATCAAAACAGAGAGAGAAAAAGGCTACACTCACAATAGAATCAGTGGGAACAATTAGTACTAACTAAATGATATGAGAGTGTACCAGACGAATTAATTCCATCGGCTTATGGAATGGTTGGAGCCCCTCTCCATTATGCGTGCGGGGATTATAAAATGTGTTTTGATTTGTAGCACCGACTCCAAGAGAAAGGAAGACTTAAAACAGTATTTCAATAAGTTTATTAAAAAAATTGTTTTTCCTTTTTTTCTCATTTATGTGATTTGGATCTATTCAACTAATAACAGCTTTGTACTAAATGCTTATGAAAGTTTATAGGGTAGGTACCATGTTAAAATGATGTTAGTTTATTTAAGAAGTATGTTATGTATGTATGTTTGCATGTATATTTATTCTCATATTGTATGTGTAAGTTTAAATTATAGTATGATTTTTGATTACTCAAGGAATGGAAAAATACGTAGTGGAAGACAGTTGAAAGTGTGGGAGATCGATCTGCCGAATGATTGACGGAGAATAGCTCTGGACAGGAGTAAGTGGAGGCATACTTGGGAAAAGGCAGGCAGATCGTAATGATGAAAGAGAGTACATACTTCTTGTTTAAGACGTACCAGTGTCGGTAATTATAATGTCCTGCGAAGGATTTTGACGTAACAGAGTAAAGCAAAATTGGCTCTCAGTCTAGCTGCCAAAAACGTGTATTTTAATTTGATCCTTCTAATTTGTTTTTAATCGTTGTGGCATAACTTCATCCATACATCTCCATTAGCCGCCATCTCTGTATGGACCCGCTTGCAAGTTTTGATTTCATTTTTCTCACACAGTCCATCCATCAGTTCTTTGGGTTTCTTCTATTCATATTTGTGTATCCGTGTGGTGCTGGATGTAAAGAATCTCATCCCGTCCTTTCTTCCCATGGGTGTCGTAACTGGCGACTAAGGGGCGAACTAGAGAATCGGCAGCAGCGGTCTCTATGCATTTTACTGCCACCATTCGGCGATCGCCGTACCGCCTTTCAAGCGTTGCGGTTATGGTAAAGCTAAAATTGGGGGAGGCTTATGTCCAACAATGGACATCTTATGGCTTAAATGATGATGATGATAATATTTTTATATTTAAATTAATTAAATTAAATATTTTTATATTACATTCAAAACTTCCACATAAATTTAGAATACAATTTTAAGCAGAGCGAAAACTGTTACCATGAATTCAGCAAAAAATATGATTCTAGACCTCTTAGCGTAGAAACTAATTATCCATTAAAAAAAAAAAAATCTGTGCAATACATTTTGACCGCGTAGAGGTTAAGCTTAAGGAAAATCAATGTTTCATAGAATAGTGTTATTGCACATTGAAAGTACTGATTTTTATACGAAATATTGCGTCGCTAGGAGGTCTAATCATATGCTGAATTGAGGGTTATAGTTTATGCACTGGCTATTTTGTTTACTATAAGCTAATGCAGGAAAAAAAAACCAGTTAATTAACCTGTAATGTTCCCAGTGCTGGGACACAGGCCTCCTCTCGGTCAGAAGTTGTAGACCATAATACATCACGCGGGTCCGTTGCAGCTTGGCGGATGTCACATGACTTCAAATTTTGGTTCAAAATATTTTATTCAAATTCTTCGTCATGGACAACCAAAACGATGAACTGAATACCAATCATTTTAAGTGATCCTGTCATCAGACGTATTAGCACTATCAGATTAAAGGACCCCTTCCATTAGCTGTATTGGGATTATTCAGCGTGTCAACCCGCCTGCCAAGCTGGGAGATTATCGCAATCACACCAAATTATGGCCTATGTCCAGCAGTACCGTGTGGTGCCGGACGTAGAGAATAACACCACCCCATTTCTTCCCGTGGGTGTCGTAAAAGGCGACTAAGGGACTTACTAGAGAATGGGCAGCAGCGTTTTCTATGCATTTTACCACCTTACTGCGATCGCCAACCTGCCTGCCAAGCGCGGCGATTATGGCAAAGCCCCCCAAGTTGGGGGAGGCCTAAGTCCAGCAGTGGATGTTTTTCGGCTGAAATTATGTCCAGCAGTGGACGTGTTTTGGCTGAAATGACGATGATGAGTTGATGACAGCGTGTCTGTAACTCAGTATGAGTTCAAAAAACACTGTTGAAAAGGTTGATGTTGTTGGGGTTTTTTTTCTTTTTTTTTTTTGATGGGAAATCATCAAATGAATTCTCCCGCTCTGGGTGGGCATGTCAGACTTTTACTGACTCAAACCCACCCGTGTTCCTTCAGTTGCCCATGTGCCAGGGTCACGGTATCTCTTTCGAACAATTTCGCGACCCTGGCAGTCTCGTTCCTTATTTAATAGTTCTGTATAGCGAGTGTGAAGATGTCTTCAGAAAATATTTTTGTTTTGCTGAGCCCTAGAGCCAAGCCGTATAAAACAAATGTACATCAAATCTGACGACGTAAATATCGTCCTCGAAATTTACGTCGTCAATTTGAACTCAACTAAACTAAACAAACAGATTACAGTCACTTTTAATTGTCAAGAGGTCGATCAGACAGAAATATAAAGCTAGTTGCCCATCCCAAAGCGTAGTAGATTACTATGGAGAAGAACGAGCCCAAAACTCCACAGACACTATTTAAAATCAAAATACAGTTACAAAAATTGTTTGCAACATTCAAGTTGCTATTATACGTGTGAAAACGATGTAGAAAGATGTACCTACTGGCGGTGTCCATTGTCGAACATCAGCAAGATTCAGCTCTCTCAGCAAGATCAACCAATACACATGCCACCCTCAGCCGCGAATGAATTACAACTTCTTAGTAAAAGAGCTGAAAGATATAAATATAGTACTAAAAATAAGGACAGCAACGACTAGGTTTTAGACAGGCTGGCGTCAACTTTCATGTGGTACTGTTCAATTCAATTGATTCCACATAATTCCGCTGAGTGAGACAAAGTTCAAATCTCGTATAGCTCGCACACTATTCAGCCTATTATTAGTTAGGGCAGCGGTTCTCAAACTTTTTTGGTGATGGAACCCTTTTTGAATGTGAAATATTTGACGGAGCCTTAAAATAAACAAGTTCATTATTTTGTTTTTGTAGCTGCATAGGTCGAAAATCTTGTTTCGCACAAGTATGTTGTTGGGGACGGGAGTAGAACATTCAGAGCCATTGTGGCAAGAAGTAGATATTCATCACGGATTCTGCACCAAAAATCATTGACAGGCATCGTTTTGAACAGTGACTACAAACTAGTGTCTGATGACATTTCTAAAATCGATTCATATATGTTGGTTGACCTACTTTCGGGCTTTTGCAAATTTCGCAATTTTTTTTACCCAATTTGCTAAAGCCCCAAATATCCATGGAACCGTGGAGCCCCCACAGAGGCTTTGCGGAACTCTAGGGCTCCGCGGAGCACACTTTGAGAATGGCTGAGTTAGGGGATTACTTCGCTAAAAAAAAGCATTACTCAGTACCGGTCATGCACCACAACCACAACCAATTGATACATCATTATCATTTCAGCCAAAAAATGTCCACTGCTGGACAAAGACTTCCCCCAAGCTCCGCCACTTCGACCGGTTTTGTGCTTCTCGCATCCAGCGGATTCCTGCGGCCTTCACAAGGTTATCGGCCCATCCTTTACGACACCGTCGGGAAGAAATGGAGTGATGCTATTGTACTAAATATGTCTTTCATTGACTTGAATGTACCCTGTTGGCTGACAGTATTTCATGCTTACTCAAATGTCTTGCTGACGGTGGCGCGTGTGTTGTTGTTTCAAAATGGTTGAGCTAAATTATGCTAATCCAAGCGCCATATTCGTGAAGGGGCGACGACAGTTGGGAATGGTCTTCTGGTAGCTGTCAGGGCCTATTTTAATTATATTTTCTACAATACATTTTTGTTTTTTGTTTCTTTTTACTGTACATACTTACATACAATCACGCCTTTTTCCCATGGGGGTAGGCAGAAACCACGGAACGCCACCTGCTACGATCTCTACACACTCCTTTTGCCTCGTTTAGGTTCATACAATCGGTCATACACACACGCCGGTTGCGAGTACTACGCACCTGAACTTTCTGAAGAACATCACCAATGAGGTCCCTATATGTCCTCCTAGGGCATCCCCTCCCGGTGTTTCCACTCACTCCTCTCAACATGACCAAACCATCTTTTTACTGAACTCACATTACATTCAATATTAATGATGTTATTTATATTTTTGTAATAATTTAAATAAGTACCTATCCATGGAGTTTCTTGCTTGTTTTTCTCCATAGGTACTAGGCTTTGGAACGGATAACTAGTTTCATTTTTCCGACTGTTCAACTTCATGGGCGGAGCGGGAGGGCGTGTCAGACTTTTACTGACTAAAACCCACCCGTGTTCCTTTCGAACAATCTCGCGACTCTGGCAGGCATCGGTCCTAGCAGACCCCTTCAGTGCCGCTGATATCTCTTTGAGGCGCGCGTGGAACACTACGCGCCGTCGACCCGAGCCTGGTCCTTACCGGGCGGCGAGCTACCCATTGCTCGCCGCCCACAAGTTCGCGCCTATGGTGGCCGGGAGTCCGCTATAGACTCATCCTTTGAGTTTGACTTTGTATTGGTCATGAAGCTTGTTGCATCTATGAGTACCCACATGTACCTGTAATGCTATCGATGTTTTAATTCGAAAACACAGTCGGCGTCGATAAATGGATATCGGGAGAAACAGACTGTTCAAAATAATCTAAACAATTATGAAAATTAAATATTAACTCAATGATACAATACACGGAATGTTTCAGAATGAAGTCAGTACACGACAACTTTCATTTTGAAACTGAACTTTATACAAATGAGATAAAGTTTAATTTTCATAGTTGTTGAGATCATTTTTGTCAATCTGTTCGTCCCGATATTTTTGATAGCATTTCGGTAAAAATGTTTTGACATGCACAATTTAGTAGTACCCGTACGTAGATATGAATAAACATAGGTTCTCGTATTTTATTGAATTATAAACATAATAATATTATTTTTAATTGACTTTATTGATCTATGCTAATTTGTGTTTAATGAATCATTTTATTGTTATTAAGTATTTTAAATTTTAAGGTATTATCCACATTGTTTAATTCATATGTCGAACTAAAGAAGAAAGGAAAAATGTATTAATTTTAATTGGTTGATGAAATTATGAAATACAAGCTACTTGTTCATGAATAAATGACTATGACTATGTACGAAAAAACTATTTTCCATTTTAAAATATTGTATTTCTAATTTACTCCGCGCGTTCGTGCTAGGCCCACCGTTCTATCTATTTTACCTCAAGAAGAAAGTAAGTATGGACGAAACGATGATGAGTGAGTAAGGTGGTGTGATCCAAGTAGTTCTAGCAGTGTTCAAGAAGATGACGATCGCACCCATACATACAGGAAAACGGGTAAACTAGAGAAATATTTTTAAAGTAACTAGGTTCTAGTAAAAGCCAGGCTTACCATACACCGTGGTTTTCTCCTTCCAGTTGACTGAAATTATAGCTTTAGTTGATGTTTACACGATCGTAATAATATGGTGGCGAGATTTTTTTGCAGCGGATCTTCAACGTGCTGCCTAACGCAGAGGGTTTAAAATCGCGTGTCGAATCGACGCGCTGAGATGCACTTTGTTGGATTTTCAATGCTTGGCTCGACACCGAGAGTCGACAATTCATTGCGCGATAAAATCTCACTGCGATATTTTTACGTCGTAGTAAACGTCGACTAACAAGAAACTTTTGGCGCGTGGCCAAAAAACTCACACCGCCATTTTGTTTTTTGAACACATTTCACAAAACAATACTGTCCAATTGTTTACCAACATTGGCACCCCTTTTAACATTATTGAAGGGCTAAATGAATGCGTCAGCCAATCAATAACGAGTAAAGAAACTGACAGGAGAGACTTCGAGAGAATTCCATCCGTTCTATTCTGTAAAAACCCCACCACGAAAATTTGAATGAAGTGAACTGTCAAAAATGCAATTTCTTAGCATCAGGTATACTCAAAACGTAGAAGAAGTGAGCTTGACCTTAGCCTTAGCGTCAGATACAAATATATAGTCCTCTAGACCATATTTTGGGCATGGCGGCCAATCTGGAGAGTGGGTGGGAAATCATCAAATGACGTTTCCCACTCTGGGTGGAGTGGAAGGGCGTGTCAGACTTTTACTGACTAAAACCCCCCCGTGTTCCTTCAGTTGCCCATATGCAAGGGCCACGGTATCTCTTTCGAACAAATCTCGCGACCCTGGTACGTATCGGTCCTAGGGGATCCTTTTAGTTTGCTGACATCTCTTCGCGTGGAACACTACGCGCCGACGACACGGGCCTGCACCCTACCTAATTGTGGAACGGATTATCATTCAGAATCTGAATCGTATTGAAGATTATTTGTAATTCATTGCATCATTTGTTCGAATAAATTATCGGTTCAGCAACGTAAATAACGCAATGAATGTTGTTTAACTATGAAAATAAAACCGATTACTATTGATAGCAAGTTACGCAGTTACCCCTCTGGTGCTTACCGCCCGCAAGCCCGGGCGGTGGCCGGGAGTCCGCTATTGACTCCCGATGAGGTGAAGTAAGCTTGAAGTGAACTGTCTTTGGAATGACAGCTCACTTCACCGACGTGTTAACTGTGAGATTTTTACAGAATACACCGAGTCATGTTATAGACAGCACTGGCATATGAATGGACGGATTACGCAGAGAGATTTTCTATTTAGTAAATGTTGAGTAGAAAGTTATTATTTATACAACTAAATAAGCTAGCCAAACGGTGCAGAAAACAAAACGAATGGATGTTGTTACATTGCATTGTTAAATACTAACTGTGATTAAATTATAATGTCCTAATTTAGTATTATGTAATTTAAGTAGTGATTAAATAGGTAAATAATTAAGATGGATGCTCCAGGGAGTCCGCAAAATTCATTTTTTATTTAGGTTTTTTTTACAATTTTTTAAATCTGCAGGTCAGTTTCAGGTTCTATGTTGATTTGTTGTCTTTTTCATGAAATAATCATTCAATGGAATGAAATGAAGTTAGAGGGCTGTATTGTTGATAGCTTAAATGATTACATTTATGTATAGCCATATTCCCTTTTATATATATTTGTCTATTCTTAGTGTCGCTCAGCGAGCTTTGGAACGAGCTATGCTTGGAGTATCTCTTAGGGACAGAATCCGGAATAAGGTGATCCGGCAGAGTACCAAAGTTGTCGACATAGCTCGCAGAATAAGCAAGCAGAATTAATTTGTTACGGACGCCAATAATATTTTAATCAACACTAGCTTTTGCCAGCGGCTTTTCCCGCGTGTAAACCTACCTCTTGAATCACTCTATCTATTAAAAAAAACCGCATCAAAATCCGTTGCGTTGTTTTAAAAATTTGAGCATACATATGGACAGACAGAGGGAAGCGACTTTGTTTTACACTATGTAGTGATACAACCTGGCACTGACCTGCATATAGCAAAAAAAATTTAAGAAAATTTGAGTTTTACGGGTGGCCCTGGAAATTTCACCTTAAATATTATTTGCATGACAAACATAAAAGCGATAAAAGAAATTCTAAATTGTACAACAAGAGAGCAGAGCATATGCTTGAATTCTCTATGCGTTCTTGCAAAATGTGTGCACCAATTTCAAATATTCTAGGATGAGAGATGAATCTAGATGAATAACTATTACTAGGTATAAAGTACTTATGATTTAGACGAAATTCTTCCTCGATGACGGTTGAAGCTGTCGACTCCTGGACCGAAGCTCTCCCTCAGCCTGGTGGACTGACGATGAAGTCTGATGACGCTGGCAGGGTGTGATGTGGTAGATGAGGAACCCAATTTCCGTACTTAAAAAAACTTTTAATCAAGTCGAAATCTTATCACAGTGAAAAACTATTTAAAAAAAATATTTATCCAAAAACTTAACGAAATGGTGTCTGAGAATGAGATAGATTGGAATGCAATAGTCATAAAGTTATTCAAAAACTTTGTGGATGGTGGCTTCACTGAGTTTACCTACTTGAAATTCTGTGTAATACTACTTTCCCGATTTACTATGATCGTCATCATCATATCATCATAATCATCCTATATTGTCCCCACAGCTGGGACACAGGCCTTCTCTCAGTGAGAGTGGGCCTTTACCACCATCTACCATGCGTCCCCAGTGCAGGTTGATCGAATAGAATGTGAAAATTCGCATAAGAGACTTTGTAAATAGAAATACAAACTTTCAAAAAAGTACAATAAGCGTCAAAAGTGCTTTATTTTGTTTTTGTTGAAACAACTTTTTGTGAACTATTATTTTTATGGCAATCTATTTTCAGGAACAATGTTCTCAGAAAATTTGGTAGCCACTAAGGCAGTTGATGGCTGTTAATCAGTTGTTGATGGCTAAGATGCCTTACTAACTAAGGTACAAGCTTCAAGGTAGCCCGAAATTCGAATATTGTTACGTTTTTTGCAATTTGCAGGTCAGTGTTCATAAAATGGACGAGTATCGTCAACACGACAAGAAGAAGTGTTCACTAAATTCTATAGAATGACAATTTTATGCAAAAGTCATTCAATGGGTTTAAATGAACTTAGATGGTTGTATTGATGATTTTAATGATAATAATTCGGTAAAGTCTCACTACTTGTCGTTGTGATCTTGTTCTCCTAATCTAACTGTAATTTTCTATGTACTGTCTTCATTCATTTTTGTGCTTTATATATTTAGCATGTATGTATTTATGTATCTATTATTTAGATTATAAATATCTGTATAGCAATTTTAGTACATTGTATATTTACACCATTGACATACCCATTTTATGTCCAGACTTATCACTGTCCATTCCATGGTTGCCTGGAAGAGATCGCATAAAACGATAAGGCCGCCCATTGTATATTTTGTAGTCATTGTAATGTTTTTTTTTGTTTTGTATTTTTATGGTGTACAATAAAGTATATATAAATAAATATAAATAAAGTCATATTTTAACCGTGGCGAATTATCATTAAATTATATACATACAATCTGACATTGGCCTATAAATTGCAAAAAACGAGTTACTCTAGAGCACCAGACCGCCTTAAAATATTTACTATCTAAGCTGCAGATTAAAAGAAGCTTATAATATGAGTGATGCTAAAGTCATGTTGTATTGTTGTGCATGCCTACTAATAAATCATTGTTTTACTCAGTAAATGCGCCTTATAAAGGCAGGGCACATGCGTCAGGTAAAAAAAAAAAACTCAATCTCGGGTTTTTTATATATTTAGAACAAGAAATGTATAGTTACAACCATTGAGGATATTAAATATCATATTGTAAAAACTATTGTATAAAGTGAAGAATGTGACAATTTTTCATATTTTTTTATTACAATTAATTCCAATAAATTAATTAATTATAGACACATAAATTACGTGAAAATATTAATTAAGAATTACGTAAAAACAGCCAAGTATCTACTGATGTAAATATATTGGTTATTAATGCTTACTTTTAGGAATGAGTATTCTTTTTTATTCAAAATCTTTCTAATCCGTTATCGAAAGAAAGATGGCGTGTAGAATTATGCAAACACTTGCTTTTTCCGGTTGATTACACGTCATTATGGAAAAAGTTAGTGGCTTTGGAGAATTCTACACAACATCCTTAAAACGATCTTATAAATAATCGGAAACAACATTTATGACTAAGAGCGACACTAAAACTGCTGTGGACACTAAAATATATTAGCTGTCAAAATATTACAACAATTGTTTGACATTTTCATACATTTTTAAACTTTTTGGATTGTCAGAGACACGACAATGCGTCTACGAGTGCAGTGTCAACGGTAATTTTAGACGCAAAATTGGGTCTCAGAGAAGTCTCCTTTCTACTTTCCAACTAAAGCCAAGTATAGTTGGAATTTAGAATAAATAAGTAGTTCCAATTTTAGTGTTTACCTTAGTCGCCTATTCTTGTGCAAATTATAATTTTTCACAAAAGCTATAAGGTAGAGGTAATTTATTTAACCGACACAATAATTATTATAGAAATACCTAATTTTTAGGTACAATATCAACTAAATCGGTTAACACCACCAACACATATAGACATCTACCTTCTTAATTTTATAATAATTCATAAAAAGACGAAAATGAAATTTTTAACATTGATTCTTTAAATGTTAGTACCGGAAGATCTTAAGTGTTTTTTTAAACTTTTTTTTGCATTTTGTTACTTTTATAAAATACGTATTTTGTATCAAAGTGACGTCAGCGAGAACAAGGAAAATGGCTGACCGAATAATTCATAATCTCATTTTTTTTAATTATTATAAATATCATTGCTTTCATTGTCTAGTACACCTTAACTTTGAAGTTGGTAAAATACTTATTCAATACTTTATTTTTTGAGACTCTTATCTTACGATGCATTTTTTTCTATTTTAATTATTTCCTAGCCTTATTGAGTCTGTGGGAAGTCGGATTGATTTTACACATTAGAAAATTCACATGAACGAGATCAGGAGAAGTGTTAGCACTTTCCTGGTCTATAGTTATGGATTTATGAATAGGTATTGACTAACAGTATGCACTAGGAGTATCACAATCTACTCTGTATGACACCGAGTTCGTTCCCATCGCGTTGAAATAATTGCAAAAGATAGTGATGTGACACTATTGCTGAACGGAATATTAATTTATCGATAGTGATCACGATACAATTAAACTAGCTAAGATATACTGAAATATACCAACAATACGACAACAAGTTCTACTGATGAAGACGAAATGGGAACCAACTGTGATCATGCAGTTTAAGAGGAATCAACACCGAAAACGAATACTAATAAATAGACAGTGAAATTGATATTACATGATATTACTTTTTATTTTAAATTCGAAACTATGGGTTATTAATATTTTTTTTATTCATAATTCGCTTACCCGAAGCAGGACCGATCCTTTGATGTTTATTTACATATTTATTGCAATCTGTTTTTTTACCCGACGGCGATAGTCAAGCTAATTTCATTCTAATATGTTTGTAAATAAAGCTTTTTATCCTACGTCAGGTCGATATTGTTTTACCTCTCGCTCCGGTTTTCACTGTCTATAACGATTATTCAGGGATAAAAACACATAGGGCTATTTTAGTCAGAATCGTCAATTAGATTAGTTGAAAGGAATTTTATTCGAAACAAACCGTACAACACTATGTGTTCGGAACATTTGTGACAATGATAATGCGTTATAGGGAAGCAATAGGCTGCTAGAGTTAGCTGTATTTATAAAATTATCGATAGACATTAAACTATTAAGCTAGACTACTAGAGAAACGGATCCAAAATACAAGGAAGTAAAAGGTGAGCAAATGTAGTATTAAATTTTATTAATAATTTTATAACAATACAGCTGTAGCAGCATACAAGTATCATTAGATGTTGTGCATTGCGTTCTGTACTCTCACTAGCAATTTTGACATTTATGAAGTAATAGTAACACATTTAGTCGATGTCTCGAGTTTTCCACGACGTGAAAAATATTTCAATCGTTATCGCCGAGTTGTCGCTTGGGTAGCTGTGTCACAACACTAGACGCGGCGTCCATTATTAAATTGAGCATATTGTTTAGGCGCGTCGAATATCGAAACACAGATAAGTGTTTACACTGAAATATTTTTACGTGCAGAAATATAAAACTTACGTATTTATTTACTATGGAAGATCATTTCTTCATTTGTGACCTAACTATCGGAATCGCGTCCATCTCGGCCACAGTGATAATTATTTTGTGCATGCGTCCGAGTTTAAGGCCATTCCATTCTACACGATAAGCTGTATAGAAAAACTCTATATGCTTTTATTCCCATCTCACTATTTTCTATCATAATTTCACACTGGACAGTCAAACAGTTCACGCAGTTTGGAGTATTTATTTTCAATTGATTTACTTAATAAATATGGGCATTAATATGTTTTTTGTACGCGTGATTGCATGAATCCAATCACAGAACAGAGAGGCATTCAGGCTATGGGCTAGCAACCTATATCTTATGTACTATCGCAATCTTTATATTTAACACTTTATTGCTGTGTGTAGCCTCAAGCGGCGTCAGCGCTTTCGTTCACGCTGCTTGAAGCTCAAATCCCTTAAGAGACAGATCATCAAGATACACACATTCCTTATAATATAAAAGTGGTGTTCAATGATTCACAGGAGAGAATTGGTAACAAGTTATTATGGCACGTTGACATCCATCCATGCTAGGCAAAGCTGATGCTTCCATTGGGAAAATGTGAATATCGACACAATAGGAAACGTTTAGGAAATGATGTGTGCCGACTAGTTTGTGGTGCGTGAACTCCCCATTAGTTCTCTGTTCTGTGATTTACCTTACGTTAATATTTTATTTATTAAGTTACGATCGATCGTCACGTGTCTCTTTAACTTTATTTTTGCTAATTTCACAGCCTCATTGTCAATTAGCCTATGCGTATTAGAGTATTGTTTCTGTGTTGCCAATTAATTACGATTTTTAATAATATTATTACTTTTAATTTCATAAAAATGCATCAAAACACCTTTCAAAAAGTAGCCGTTACGCTATTGATCAGATTATCCCTTGACACTTAGTGGGGTTAGTTACTTAGCTTCGACGTTTTGATCCACAACCTATTTACCATAGCTTTGTAGACAACTTCGATGGTTCAAGTTTTAATTACTATGCATCTTCTGTTAAATTATGGTCACACTTTCTTCAGTCGATTTTTTATTAGTTTTATTGTACTTTTCTCACGATCCGTGACGATTTTTCATAAAATAGGTTTTTTTGGATTGCTCTAGCGATACCTAGCAAGGTTTAATTTTTTTTGATATTTATAACACAGGACCTGTGACCAAAATTTTGTTGTATCATTCGAATAGCAATTAAAATATGAACCATACTGAATTAGTAGAACGTTTTGCGAGTCTGCCGCTTACATCTATGAAGATATGAATTACAGTATATATTAAAATACATACAAAAATATTAAGTTAATTATGGTGTAGTTATTACCCGTGTTTTCTGTTTATAAAATTCACAATTATTTTTATTGCTTTCCGCGTTACGTACTACGGGCATTGCCCTCTAAGCTATTGAGCACTATTATTAATTATTATTATTTTTTATAATTATTACCGAAAGAAGAGGGGCGCACAAAACATTCTACTAACTAGTCACGTAACACCTAACCAAACTCCTAACGAACAATTTCACTCCAAAATATCATTTTTGCATTTTTATCATTCTGCAATCTCATTATTTCTTATTTATTATCTAAAAAGTCGATGAAATTTCAGTAAAATACTTTGGTGTTTTATGTTTCGATTCAATACGACGTATTAAGCTTTATTTTACGCAAATATTTGAGAAAAAAACTTTAAGAAGGACGCGTAAAATTGTGTAATTTAACCGAATGATGACGTTTTTTTACCAAACCAAGTTAGCACATCCAAGCTCCCTACCTAGATGATTTCCCCGATATATTTCCCTAATAAATAAATAAATTTAGGTTAACCATGTCGAATTATAGAAAAAAAGACATCAATTTTTATCGACGTTAATAAATAAACTGGTGACTTACACATTTGTGTTCATCCGTACCATTCATGACTAGAGACGAGACTATTCAACGATATATCGACATCGATAAAAACTAATATTTAGGAATATAATAATTATAAATTATACATTAAATAAGTTAAATGCACACTAAGTTTACACATAAAATACAATTAATTGCACATACACTAAATTAATGACAATTAATCTAAGATGAAAAAATTTATGACAAAATTATCGTTAAGATTATTATTATCAACATTGATCATTAACTTCAACTATTCAAAATATCAAATATTTTTTTATTATAATTTAATAATGATTCCTTTCGGAATAATAATGACTAGAATAGTTGAAATTTTCATGTTGAATGAAAACAACACAAAACACAACAACTATTTTTAACCTAAAGACAACTACATAGTATAGATAATAAGTAGTTAGCAAATCTTGTGCTTCACACGCCGACCATACATATACTCATTTCTTAGCTAACCGTTAAAACGAAATCAAACATAGTCAGCATTTGAAAACTTCACTTCAAATTGACAGCTCTCAATGATGACAGGTGAAGTGACGTTTAGAAATGCCTAGGTAACTCACGAATTTTCTATAAATTAATAAGAGTACTCCTAATAAAAATATTAAGACTAAAAAATGGAATGTAAAAGCATTGTCAAGCTGTATCGAAAACAAGCATTTTTTTTTGTAGATTTTATATTATTAAATTAATGGAAAAAATGAGTGAATCAATTCGCGCGTTCTGAGTGCGGATAAACAAATAGTTTACAATAAATAGTAAACAAGGTGGCGTGAACCCCTCAATACATGTTGATATTATGTCAATCAACGCCTCTTCGAGTCATTTTTGACGTTTTTTATTAATTTTTTTTTTTTATTAAATTACTGGCTATTAGTTATTGCACATTTTACATTTATAATAAATATATAAATACTTGTAAATTTTTATCTCCATCTTTTGGTATGTAATGAGTAGATACCTATTTATTTTAATATTTGAAATGTTACAAAACTGTTTTTTACATAATATTAAGTATATATTTTTTTTTACAAAAATCGTAGGGTCGTTAGGACGGCACGATATTTAAAATATCTATTCAAGTTCGATGTTTCATAGTAGGTCTTTGTCGGGTAAAGTTTATGATTTATAGATCCTAGTTTGACGTGTTCAGACGCGGCGTTACAGTTTAGTTATTCATTTATTATTTAAATTAAACAACTTTTTTTCTATTTACAAATTTCCATTTAGACTAAGACAATTAAAGCCTAGGTCGAATAGACGCAGGGCCGCATCCATACATTATTAATATAGCAGGTACCGATCATATGTTTAGACATCGATTTAATCATATTTTTGGAACGATATCGTTAGACTAGAGTATGCACCATTGTTCCGCGAACGGACTCCTCCTCGCCGCGAGGGTGGCTGAGGGTGAGGGGGGGGATGGGTTGTGGTCGCGACATCCCCCCGCCCCGGCGGGCCCGGGCCCGCGCCCCCGCCCCGCACTCGCCTGTGCGCTCCCCAGAAATGGCTCGATCGATTTTCGCCCGTCTCCGATTCTCCGCGAACTCGGTACATCCGTCAACTCCGAACAACTCGGCATCGCCCGTCGTGTTAAGCGTAATACCACAATCGAAAATGTTTCTCAAAAATTTTTCTAATACTAACTACTGCCAGGCCTGCTGACCTCGTACAGTCCCTTCCATTCGCTCTTTGATCTTTAAAATTTTATCAAAACCTATCACAGTTTTTGATTAGTTTTTTTTCATCCTTAATTTTAATATATGATTAAAATATACGTATAGATAATATATATTTTTCTTTCCAATCTTTAACAATATAACACTATTTTACTTCGATTAGTGGCCTGTCGAGCGGCCGCCGGCCGTTGTCCCGGGCTGGAGCTTCGCGGCGGTTCTGTCGTAATACGTCGTGTGTGTGTACCGGCCTTATCGCGTAATACTTCATTTGTCTGTACCGGCCTTATCACGTAAAAACGTACGTTAACGTAATTATTACGATATGATCGCATAAAAAATTGGAGCATAGCATTTAGGCTATTATTGCTAAGATTATTTAATATTCGAAAACTATTTTCTCGATTTAAACCACAACCTTTCATAAGCGAAGTTTAATATCATTATTTTGTTATTGACTATTACCAATATGTATGTGTCGGTGTTCGGCCAGGTGTTCCACATCTCATGTGGAGTGTGCTTATTATATTATTGCGCGGTGCTGGTGACCCTTCACTCAGCGCCATCTTATCCGGACCTGCGCAAAGCGACTCCACTTCGGCGCCATTTTGATTTCCTCAACACTTAACCCAATTTTTGCGGTCGACTGTACCGGGCGCCGAACAAAGGGTTACCGCACATTACAGTCAAAAACATTTCTCTAGTTTTACAATTATAAAAACGCCCGCCCGGCAACCCTGACACGAGGGCGGGCCTGGGGAAGACAGTCTATAAAGTCAAGTCCAATATTTAGGAATGTCACCTACGTCTATTATTACATTAGACTCATGCTTATCAAGTATTTGGCATTTTATACGTCACCGTAAAAGTCCGAAGTCCATCACTTTCGATATACACGGTGAAAACGTAATATTTTACATATATGAGTATATAACACGACAAAATACTAAATTTTCACTGAAAGGTGACAAGCCTGTGTCCACGTCGCGGGGTCCGCACGGCACTGCGGCGGTGCGGGCACGGCTCTGTTGTAGCGACTGCCGTGTGAGTAAGTATGTGTATGTATGGGTGCGTCCTGCTGTGCCGTCCTAGCGTCCGGCTAGGCCGAATCTGGGGCGATGCCCTTAGATGGTCTTGATCTTATTAGTCTTGAAGCTGACCTGCAGCACTCGGTTGCCGAGAGTGTATCCGTTGAGCGACTGGATGGCGACGACGGCCTCGTCGTAGTTGGTCATGGTGATGAACCCGTAGCCCTTGCACTTGTTAGTCTGCAGGTCACGGATGACCTTCACACTCTGCACGGCTCCGAAGGGGCCGAACAGTTGCCATAGGACGTTCTCCTCGGTCTCGGGTGCCAGGTTGTACACGAAGATGCACCACTCGGAGCCGACGGCGCCGGGCAAGACGCCGCCGAGCAGCTCACCCGCCAGCGGGCTGTAGCGCTGCAGACCTTTATTGATCGCTAGGAGAGACTTGCCTGAGCTGAATCTGCCGAGCGGGGCCGGGAAGCGCAGCGCGGCCGGCAGGTACGCCGCCAGCGGCGCCAGCGCCTTGCCGTTGTTGCTCGGGTTGTTCGCAAATTTCACAGTTATCGGCTCCGTAGCTCCCTTGGGCACCGTCCCGTTCAACTCCTGAATCGCCCGCTCCGCCTCGACGCGCTGGTCGAAGCGAATGAATCCGACGCCTTTCGACAGCCCTTGCTCGCCACCGGTGAAAGGCCTCCCACCGGAGTTCTCGCACAGAATCCGCGACGTAATGATCCTGCCGTACGGGCTGAACAGTCGCTCTAGTTCAGCTTGTGTCATAGTTTTGGGTAGTCCGGAGACATATAGATTCGCACCTTTGATAGCTTCGCTGCTGGGCCGCGCGTATGAGACTTTGATCGTCTTGTTCTGCAGGCGCAGGCCGTTGAGAGTGGCGATGGCCTTCTCCGCATCCTCAGGTCGGTGGTAGTTGACGAACGCATAGCCGAGGCTCTGACCACCGCCATGCAGTGCATGGTTCAGTGCGTCGGGGAAGGCCGCGCCCTTGTTCCGGATCAGCTTGCACGACTCAACCTCTCCGATGCTGGAGAAGAGGCTCCGAATTTCCTCCTGCGTCATGGACTGGGGCAGGTAGTTGATGATCAGGTTAGTCTTGGACTCCTCGCCACCACCGTTTTGCTGTTCACCATCGCCTTTCGACATGGTGGCGGCTTAAATCATAAACGGAAAGAACGAAAGAGGAACGAAAAAACGCGATAAAAATAAAGGGCACGTCCGTCGGGGCAGCGCGCGCGAACGGTATTGAGGGCTAGCGGCGACTGCTCCGCGCATGACGCCCGCTATCGACCCGCCTTACGTAACTGGGTTCGTTCACCCTCCCGTTGGTATAGTGTCCGAAAAAACCAGATCTACCCCGGGCGAATCGATCGACACCCGGGAACCGCGGCCCCTAACGTAACTGGGTTCCTTGCGGGGACAACGAACGAGCTAGTACTGGGAAAACGCTTGAAATTAGGTGGAAATTTGCGAGGAGTTATGATTGTGTCAACGTTATATTACAACCTTTTTATTACGTGTTATTACGGTGATGAAAGCATCGTAATTTGTCAGCGATTGAGTACGATGGTCACACAAATTGGGACCATTTCTATTACAAAATGATCAACACATCCTCAATTTTGTATCAACATTTTCTCATAACTATTACCTCATAAAACCACTACAAAAGCTACCAAATAAAACCCCTTTTACCTCAATCTTCTCATAGAAAATCTATTTCTAAGTTTAGGTGGAACATTTCTTTGTTTCTTCAAACAAATTGCTGTATTAATAAATGATTAGTTGTTGGGAAATTCGAATTGTTATAATTTCCCTTTCCTGGAAGGTGGAAAGGGTTCATTCGTGTCAATAAGCAGGTGGGCTGACCTGCTCCGGGGTTGTTGCATCGTTCAATATGTTGTAATTGTTCCTGTAATATTTTGATGAGGGTGAGCTGTATGTGGATTACGGAAGGTCGAGTTTTGTTACGCAAGTTGGGATAGGCTTATCATTTTGAGTCGAGTACTCTCTATTCTTTGTTGAGTTTTGAAGCGTTTGTTATTGGAAATTGGTTATGATATTCAAATTCTAAATGATAGTCATTTGTTTTTTGTTCTTTTATATTTTGTACGAAATTTAAAAAGTAAGTAATTTAAAATAGCGTTCCATTTCTGGCAATCGCATGAAGATTACAGAAAAATGATGATTTTTAAAAGACAATTAGGTCTAAATAGTTCGAGCTTGACTCCTACCGAAAAGACTGGCCAGCATTAGCAAAAGACAGAATTCTGTGGAAAAGGGAGAGGGGGGGCTTTGCCCTGCAGTGGAACAATACAGGCTAGTTAGATTTGATTAGGTCTAAATAGTAGAATTTTGAGATCGTAAAGAATGTAACTTATTCTACTACTAATTAAGGCCAAAATCTACTGTTATAGCAAATGAAAGGCATTGTTTAACACAATTTAAAAGGCACTTTTAATAACTTTGGATCATGGTTTATTTTGTGTTTAATCGCGTGTTAAATAACCGTATGTTATAATGAATTTATATGGCCTATAAAAACTTGTTCCGGGTTGGAGTATTTTAAACGTGACATAGTAAATTATGACGTAGTACTGTGCTGAATTTATGTTAATGTTTAAACAAAGTAATGCATGACGTCATTAATAAAGGTTGTTTGTTTTATCGGGTGATGTATCACCCGCGCAACCGTATGCTTAATCTTTCTGCTTACTCCTTTGAGGGAAAAGTGTGTTTATGTACACATATAAACACACTTTTCTTCACACAAATACACACATATATTAGCAGCTCGCCCTGTTTCACACGATTTTTACGACTTCACAAAAAAGATCTCACCTTCACTAAAAATATATTTCTTGCAAATAAACATTTGATTTGATCGGCATTTGTGTATTACTAGCTTTTGCCAGCGGCTTTGCCCGCGTATTATACAAATAAATCTTCCTCTTGAATCAATCTGTCTATTGATGAAAACAGTATTATTATTTTCTTTTATACTATGTTAAAATAATGTAGTATTCACATAAATATTCCGGATAAATTCTCTAAATATTGGTGAAAACCGCATCAAAATCCGGTGCGTAATTTAAAACAACAACGCGGTCACACATACAGACACACAAAGCTACTTTAATTATTCCTATAGGTATAAAAAATCTAAAAACAAAATGCCATGAAATCTCAAAACACCTCTCTACCCAATTTAGCAATCTAAATAAAGGAAATTCACAGGTCGTAGCCTCGTAGCCTCGTAGCAACGCGGCTACGCTGCTACGCCGTAGCACTTTCCCGGCCTTTCGTAGGCTGGCTACCAAGGTTACAATCACGGTTACAATTTAATGATTTTAACATTGTTGTAACTTTATTTGATTTTACTTTAACATTGAATGAACGATATTCAATACTATTTTAACTATCTATCCATAACACGTACAATATTTTTCCATATTTGACTGGTTTGATTTACAAGAGCTAAGCAACGCTTGCCGCGGTTGGTCCATAGATGGGTGACCTTTACATACCAAAATCCCTCCGTGCCTTGGAAAGCACAGTAAGCTGTTGGTCTCGGCTGTCATTCGTAAATCTGTCTCAGTCGTTACGGGTCATCAGAAGCCCGAGAGTCTGACAACCAGTCTTACCAAGGGGTATCGTTATACGCAGTAACTGGGTTGTGGCGGTCAGATAAGTAGGCGGTCCATGTACAGTAACGATATTCAGCTGCATCCGGTTAGACTAGAAGCTGACCCCAATATAGTTAGGAAAAGATAAAGAAAGAAAGAAAGAAAGTGCACTTTAATTTCTATATTGGAATACCTTCAACTCGCGACTTCATCCGTGTTAAATTTCTATCTTCCCCTTCCTACCCCGTCGCATCGCATCACCTGCCCGTCCGACTATTTCGTATTTGTGATTTATTTGCTGTTTGCTCGGCTCTTAAGGGGTCTTAGCGTGAACGTTAGCGTGGCTAGTAAGTCTATATCGCCGTCCTCGATAAATGGTCTAATGGTCTAAACAAATTTTTCAGTTCAAACCAGGAGTCCGTGAGATTAGCGCGTTCAACCAAACAAACAAACTCTTCAACTTTATAATATTAATTAACTAGCTTCTGCCCGCGGCTTCGCCCGCGTGGATTGACCATTCAAACCACCCCATTTCACCCATTTAGGAATGGAATTTCAAGAAACCCTTTCTACCCTAGATACATACTCCTCACGGAGAACACGTTGTAAACATATTTCTTATATTGGATATTTAAATCGCATGTACACATTGTATACAAAAACTCGCGCTACTTGTTCCATGTTAAAAATGAGTACTCAGCTGCAACTGACAAAAAAATTCATTGATGTCCCTGCCCCTGTTTTTGAAGTGAAAACTTCTTTAGCACCGTTGTGATTTGAAAGTCTATGAAACGAAAAAGCGACAGTCAAAAGAGACAGACGCCTAACTTCATAAGATTTAACGTGAGAGTAAATGAGACAGGAAGCATTATACAGTGTTTCTTATGTTCGTCGTTCTCTTTGTGCTCTGCTTCGTACCCCCTCCATTCGTGTTTACCGTCTGAATAAATCTAAGTAATATATACGAATTAAATGTAAAATATATAATTATCAAACTTTGTATCACTATGATCATTGCTGAAACCTACAATTATCCTCTTCCCGTAATTTTACATTCGTCTCATTATCTTGAAGCCAACATTTTTGAATGTTTCACTTCTACCACGTGTGAATTGCACACATGTTTTTTTTTTTTTACTGATATTCTCGTCACCTCATTAGAAAAAAGCCTTGGACATTAAACTCTTTAACAAGAATAATATAAGTTCATTAGCTTGGCCGTTAGATTATGTTTACGTTGATGACGCAAGACATTATGAACAAAGCATTGTCCGACGTCACTTTGTCTGCCGCGCGCTCTTAGAATCACAGGCACCTCCCACGTTATAGTAGCGTATTTATAGGTAATAAGTATAGGGGCTATTCCAGGTAAGTTTTCCTTTATAGCTAAGCATAATGACGCTTGAACCTTGTTTTGTGTATAAGGAAAGAAAGAAAGAAAATACATTTCATTTAGCTCAATTTAAAAGGCACACAATAGTTAATTATACAGCAGCCGGCGTAGCATGACCAATTCTATATCCATTCTACCAAGAACAAAAAAAGTTCCTTATGTATTTTAATTCTGTAAAAATATTTCTATCTCATCAATAGTAGAGAGAAATAGTCATCATACTTGACATCGTACTCTTGTCGACTGAAGAATAGAAACATTTCTTCTCTTCAGTTTTACACAATTTTTCTACGATACAATCTATCATTTTGTCTTCTCTTCCGTCGACAAATTCCGTTTCTATGGCGATGCTAGAAAGAGTAAAAATAAAATAAAGAAATTTAAGGTGCTATGTCAGAAAATAGCATTATAGGGTATGTACACAGTTGTAGTGGGGAGACAGTTTATGCCTTATCACCATTTATGTCTGGCATTACCAATTATAATTTACCGCTTTAAAACAGTGAAAGAAACATCGTGAGGAATCCGGCATGTCTTAGAAACAAAAATTCGAAGATATGTGACATCTACCAACTGGGCCTGCGTGGTGGATTATAGCCTACTCTCACAGAGGAGGCCTGTGTCCCAGCAGTGGGAACATTATAGGCTGATGATGATGCAAAATTATAATGAACCTAGTTACTTCTCAGTATGAATCTCTTTTTGCTTATACAATTGAGTGGCGTAATGATACAAGAAAACACAAATGTAGAGCTAGTACAGTTGTTTGAAAATTCCAGCCTGAATTTAACGAGCAGCTAAAAGATAAAGCGAGGGTAGTTAGACGACTCTAGCTAGAGACTTGGACAACTTTTAACTAGTTTGGTAGAGTTTGAAGGAAAGAGAAGGCAACGAACAAGTTCATTCCTGGGTTCTTTATAATTGGGTTGATAAAGCTGGATTTGCCGACCGCATTTTGACTTTAATTTGATTAGTATGATATGCTGAGGAATAATGTGTCAAGACAATGATGCGGTTTAAACTAAGATGTAGTGACAATAATTAAAAAGTCGCTTAGATGGTTTTGTCATGTTGAGAGGACGAATGAAGGGCAGCTAACAAGGCAGATGTGAGTGAAAACGCTGACAGTTTACGCCCTAGGAGGACATTATAGTGACCTTATTGGTGATGGTCTTCAGAAGGGTCAGGTGCGTAGTAATGGTAACCGGCGTGCGTGTATGACTAGATGAATGAACATAAACGAGACAAAAAGGGGTATGTAAGGCTCGTAGAATGTGACCTTCTGTAGGTTCTGCCTGCCCCTATGGGAAAAGTGGTGAGTTGTATTATGAGGTGAGTTTATGTATAACGACAAATAGGGCATGTCTTCGCTACCTTGTTGGTCGGTCATGATGGAACGTGGAGTCCAACGTGAAATAATACACAGGCACTGTTCGGTACACTAAACTTTACAAAAAATAACAAAAGATTGAAGAACTATTCTTGGATTGAAACAAAATAAAATGGAATGTAGTGAGGTTAGCCAAGTCAACCGTTCGTCGCCACGATTACAGTTTGAATGTGTCAACTGCACAAGTCTACTGCCTTTTATTCACATCAAAAATGACCAACGATAACTTTAATCGACTAAACACACTCAAGCATTGCCATACCAAAAATCAAATTAAATTAAACTAAATTAAAAAAAACGCTTGACATTCCATTATGGGATCTGCGACATGTATGTACATAAAAACGGCTTATACAACGTTACCGTTCATCTATAGATATTTGTTCATTTCACTCGTTGATATAGAGGTCGTAAACCCTACTGTGCATGAAGTCCTGGCTTCAATTTCCAGGTTAGCCAAAGTATTATTAGGTTTTTACATATAGAATATTTAGTAGCAGCTCGGAGACTGGATTTGTGCCCGGCTGATGGCAATAGGTTCGCCCCCTATATTACATGGGACTTAAACATAACAGGAGAAATGTGAGAGTACTATAGGTACACCTCTGCTGAAACCCTTTTTTTTGCCTTCGTGGACATAAGGTAGTGTTATGTGTTAATATTCATATGTATCTAAGTAACTTTATTTTTATATGGGATGGTAGGGATCGCTCAAACCTCATCACTAGATGAAATTTTTCGTCGAGTATAAAAAAATTCGGACGTTTCCTGCAAAATTGTAATATCTAAACAGTCTCATTGTATGGAACAGAAATTGTTTAAAAACATAATATTTTCTTGGTTTTTAACCGACGAAAAAAACGGAGGAGGTTATCAATTCGACGTGTATATTTTTTTTTTTTATGTATGACCATGCATAGCTTTTTACATAGTAGTCCGATTGTGATAATTCTTTTTTTATTGGAAAGGGTATACTTCGAGGGTGGTCTCATATAAATATGAAAAACAAAATCAAACCCTAAGGGTCAGAAAACAAGGGATGATTGATTGTTCACTCACTTATTGTAATGTTTAACCATGCATAACTTTATACAGAATAGTCCGATTTTGATAATTCTTTATTCATTGAATAAGGTATATCTTGCCAAGTATTATAAGTACATTAAAGCCACAAAAAATTATAAAATAAAAACTTTTTACCAAAAAATTTAACCGGCGAAAAAACTGAAAAGCAAAAATTAATAAACCTTAAAATTATGAGTCAGCGCTGGAAAATCAATGAACAAAGATCACTCAAAGCGCCGACTCATAATTTTAAGGTTTATTATTTTTTGCTTTTCAGTTTTTTCGGCGGTTAAATTTTTTGGTAAAAAGTTTTTATAGCATCCCGCCATAATTTCAATTCATAAAAACTTCGCAAAATATGGCCGCATCCAACATTTTTGTGGCAGTACTTTACGCTTTTACAAGTAAAATTTCTGTGCAAAGTTTTCCTGCCGACGCGGATGCTAGGGCCGACACGCGAGTTGCATTCTATGAAAATATATTGTTTTTCCTCGTAACTTTCAGCATGAAGTTTGGTGAAAAGGAGTTTTTAGTTTGTTTGTTTTGTTTTTCTTTTAAATAGCAGTAATAGTTTATATGAATGGCGAGGGTCGTAGTAAGATGTCTGTGTTTTTTGTGGAGAAATAAATGTTTATTTGTCCACAAAAAACATTACTTGTTGAATTACTGTCAAACTGTTCTTAGTGCTAAAATGTTAATGTTACTAAAATGACCCTAAAACTATTTATGAAATATTTGACGCGACTAATGCGGTACACAAAAGTGCACTGAATCGATTTTTTATTTATTTATTTATTACCAACTTTTATTTAGAGTTTGCCCCAGACATATAAGTTACACATACCTACAATCATAGAACTTTCAATACTTACATAAAACTAGACAATATTTGTTGAAATATAATACTAATATTATAAAACTGAAGTGTTTGTTTGTTTGGTTGAACGCACTAATCTCAGGAACGAATGGTTCGAATTAAAAAAATCTTTGTCTCAGGAACTACGTTTAGTTTTGGATAGCCCATTTATCGAGGAAGGCTATAGACTATATAACATCACGCAAAACTTTAAATCCGAGCAAAACAAACAATCTGAAAACGAAGATCTTGCACGGATAGCCGATTCGATGCAGGGGGGAGGGTCGAGGGAGCAAGAAATTTAACGCGGATGAAGTCAACGTGTCATGCCGACATTGCCAACTATGGTGAACCAGTGTAAACACCGAAAGAGGAGTAAATTAATTTCTATTGTTGGGTGATATAGAGGTCAATGACCTACCAGGACCGGGTTAATTAACTATCTCAATCTGAATAATTTTGCAGGATATTTTGGACGACCGCGACTGGCGGCGCTTCGATTAGCCCTGGATTGGTGAAGGGCCAGATTGGCCGGGATAGATTGTTTAAAAAAAATACATTAGGGCCTTTGGTCTCATAATAAAATATGTTTAAAAGAAGGAAAGAAAATACATTTATTTAAAAATCCAAATATTATTTTTTAAATTTAAATTACCAAAATAATAGTTACATAATTATGTTAAATGATAATAATCATTTGTACAAGTTTAAAAAAGGGAGGGGAATAATCATAGAAAAACGTTATTTAGAAATAAATATTTGAGCGAATCGTAATGTCGTAGTTTCAAACCCAAAAACGGACAGAGAGGAATACATTACATACATTGTACAAATATGTAATCTTACAGAAACATTATTAACATTTAAGGGATGACCCGAATACAAAAGAAAATATGCAAATTCTTCATAATCCTAAAAATAAATAAAGTAATTCATTTGGGACAACCCTAAGAGCAAACGCAGGGCAATTTAAATGGTAATATTTTGGACCTGGGGCTCTCTGCTATCACAAAGCTTTATTATTCACCTTCACGCTAAAACCAGTGGGAGCCGAGCAGAATTATCACCTTTATGTGGTTTATAGGGGTTGGAAAATCTTTGTGAAAGGTGAAAAAAATTATGTCGATATTAGGAATTCATTTGGAATTGTATGTTCGATGATTAGATTATTGTTTTCTAATCATCATCCTATTGTCCGCACGGTATTGTGTTACCCAGTAACTGGGTTGTAGAAGTCAGATAAACAGTCGCTCCATGTAAAATACCGGTATTCAGCTGCATCCGGTTAGACCGGAAGCTGACCCAATCATAGTTGAGAAAAGGCTAGTTAGATGATGCTGCCTCATCATCCTACAGAAGATTAATAATAAATTAAATCTTATTTTATTTTATTTAATCTAAGTTAATTAATTTAATTGGTGCTGTAAGCAGGGGTGGACTTTTTTTTATTTCTGGGTAGGAAATCATCAAATGACGTTTTCGGCTCTGGGTAGAGCGGAAGGGCGTGTCAGACTTTTACTGACTAAAACCCACCCGTGTTCCTTCAGTTGCCCATATGCTAGGGCCACGGTATCTGTTTCGAACAAATCTCGCGACCCTGGCAGAAGCAGGGGTGGCCTAGGAGCAGTGTTGGTCTAGTGAAATCATCCCCAATTCACGTCTTGTGTTCGAACCCACGTTGGCACTTTATGCAAATAATATCTTCACCACGGCTTCAAAATGGTGGAGAGAAACATCGCGATGAGCTTTTAAACTATTTTTTTTTAAACTCTATGTTACTAGTTTTAAAGTACGCAGAGTTATCTATTTCTACGAGGAATAGACACAGCTGTTATACAAAGTCTCTTATACTCTTCTCTCCACACAATGTGACATTTCGTTTCTCCATTTTTGACATCGCGCCTTTTGCAATCTGTCATTTAGTCTTTCGAGTCTATCGATCTTTGTCTGTTGTATGTAGACTACTTCTATCAAAAACTGTCAAAATTACACTGACTACTGACAGTTGTCTAAGTTAGTGAAGACAATTGATTTTGTAATCGCCATGCTAAAGACAGTAAAAAACTTTCTACATCGACGGCCACTAAGTAAATGCGGTTTTCTACAAAATCATGATTTTACAGGAGAGCGTTTTGAATGTTAAAGTGAAATAATTAGTAGAAGATCAAAGGTATCTTCTCCTTTTTACATCATTTAGTTAATATGGCTTCGAAACTTTGAGAAAACATGTTGTAGTTTTCTTTATATACGTAACTTTATATTATTAAAAAAAAGAGAATCTGACAGAAAAAAGAAACGATATACATGGTAAGAGTGAATTTCGTAAAAAGTGTAGTGGACAGTTTTTACTTTCCTGCCGTCGTGCTATTTACTCGGAACGTCATTTTTGTCTACTCTTCCGTCGACAACACGGTGCTCGGGCGAAGCCTACAGGAGTTAGCAATAATTGATGATTAATTGCATATAACTATCTGTATGTCTGTGAATACTTAAACAAGCATTTAAGGCCGAACGAATTTATATGAAAAAAAATTAGCTTCTGCCCGCGACTTCGTCCGGGTCAAATTTTGCTCCCCTGACCCTTCCCGTCGCATCGAATTGCCTGGCAGTTTTCATACATTTTTCGTTGCTGCTCCGTTCCTTTTGATCGTAGCGTGATGTTATATAGCCTTACTCAATAAATAGGCTAACCAACACAAAAATATTTTTTCAATTCGGACCAGTAGTTCCTGAGATTACCGCGTTCAACCAAACAAACTCTTCAGCTTTATAATGTTAGTATAGATTTTGCATACAGGTAGACCATGATTGAACTTTTTATCCCGGTAGTACGATTCCGCCTTATATCCAATCTTCCGCAAGCAAAAGCAAGAAAATTACAAAAAGCACTGCCTACCCCAGCAGTGAACGCAATAGCTTAGTCTTGTACTTATCAGCAAGTTAAGTAACCTAGTTTTCAGCCTGTAATTCAGTTTACGATCGCGTGCTTATAAACAGAGATTCGGTTTAAGTTTTTATTATATAACCACTACGTACTAACCTTTTACTGGGTAGTAACTGGGCTGTGGTCCATTAATCACGTGATGTTATTTTGTTTTTTTTTTAACCCCTTTGGTGATACATGGTGAGGTTTAAGACTACCCCCCCCCCCCCCATATCACGTGTATTTTTAGTACCTACAAAGAATCTATTTTTCTTTTAAATATTTATAAAATACAGGTATAAGTATCATCTAATTTTATTATAAAAAATTAATATATGTGATATATTATTACACTCTCTCCCCCTTGTGATATTTCGTGATTTTTTATGGACCCCTCCTCCCCCCCTTTCGAGCCTCACGTGATTAATGGACAGCCCCTAGGTAGTCGCTTTACGTAAAATACTGGTAGATACTCAGCTGCGTCCGGTTAGACTGGTAGCCGACCCCAACATAATTAGGAAAATTGGCTGGTAGTATTATGTGGCTAGAGCTCTTTTAAATTTTTATATTAGAATTTAATTCGTTTATTCACATTACAAACACAAACTGACGCCTTTCCCCATGGAGTATAAGGTAAAAACACCATCTGCTATGATTATTTCATACTCATTTTGCTTCGTTTTCGTTCATACTTCAGGTCATATACGCTCCCAGTTGCGGGTTCTACGCACCTGACCTTTACGAAAATAATAATAATAAATTAATAATGATTGTAAGTACAATGATTATTAATATAACGGTCACCATGACAAGAATCTCGTGAAAACTGAAATATATAGGCAGATTAAGCATCTTGACCTGGCTGGCGAGGTTCATCATCAGTCATATTTAAAAACTCGATAAGATCGGCGTATCCTATCTGACTACTCTGAGGCTGAAACAAACTCATCGATCACGGTCTCTTTTAAAGCCCTGACATAATCTTGGTAAGATCACATCAAGACTATGTAGACTGGTGCCTGTAATGGTCTTTTGAGCTAAGAACCACAGACCCGTTCAGTCAGTGCATGCATTTATCAGCTATCTGGCAGCTTAACTCAGAGGTTAAGGAGATCAACATTTAGACGAACAATACCAAAGAAAGGACATTTGGGTAGGCCGAATGAAGGACTCGAAACTCCAGACTATCAGCAAAACTGACTGAAAAAAAGTAATAAAATAACATGCTCAGGGCATGCAACGCGGATGCGGACGCGCTTGCGGACGGCGGGCAATGGGCAGCTCGTGGCCCGGTAAGGACCAGCAGGTCGACGACACGTTGTGTTCCGTGCGCGCCTCAAAGAGATGTCAGCACACACTGAAGAGGTCCGCCAGCATCGATGTCTGCCACGGGCGCGGAATTGTGCGAAACAGTTACTGTGGCCTAGGCACAGGCAACTGAAGGATCACAGGTGGGTTTTAGTCAGTAAAAGTCTGACACGTCTTCCCACTCCACCAAGAGCGGGTGACATCATTTGATGATTCCCCACCCAGAAAAAAAGGGTACGCTGAACGTCATACATTTCAAGAATCATTACATAAGGCTCAATTAATGTATTTAATCCATCGCGTGATTCCACCTAAGATTCTGATGAAATTTAAATGGACTGACCTTTTCCAAGACAACTTGAAGCTTTTAATTCTATGTGTTCGTGCGCACCTGACCTTTATTGTCAAGCTTGATGCTTTGACTGGCTAGAATTATTTATTTGTAATTGGCTACTGCATTGACATACTGGTCTACATTGATACATTTTAAATTGGATTACTATATAAAAAAAATGGAATCAGTACGCTTAGGTGGTTTGGTCATGTTGAGAAGATGAATGCAGGGTAAGGATAACAAAAGGTGTTTACAAGGTAGATGACTGAAAACGTTGGAAGGAGACGCCCTAGGAGAAGATATAGTGACCTTATTGGTGAAATTTCTTTTTCCCCAGACTCCCCCGTCGGTCGCCTGCCCACGCAATTACTTCGTTTTCGCTAAGCGACTTTTCTCTTTTTTTATGCTAGGCGCCTTAGGTTCCTACTGTAATGTAAATGTGTCTCAATAGTTGGACTAATAAATACATATTTTTTTCAAATCCTTCAGGTAGTTCTCGAGATTAACGCGTTCAAACAAACAAGAAAACTCTTCGCTACGCAAACGCGGTTTATTTATTAGTAACATGAAATGAGAGTGGAATAAAGAATGCATAATAGATTAATATCAGAATCAATATGTTTTTTACGAAGTTTTCACTTTACGATCGCGTGTTAGTTCTACAGACCTACACTAAAAAATTTCCATTATTTAATACGGGGTTCCCTCTATCTGGCAGAAACTTGATGCTCCGAATTTTATTTGGCATAACACACTTGGCATAATCTTCTTTAAACGAATATGTGTAAGGCATACAAAATGTTTAGCATAATCATTGTTTGGCCGAATATTTATAAGTCCGACTTTACGCTGGCATACTCTTAAGATGGCAGAATTAATACCTTTGGCAGACTTAACATTCCGCAGAATTTCGTTTAGCATAACATTTATTTAGAGCGACGATTATTTGGTACAATTTCACTTGGCATACTATGAAGATGGCAGAATTTCATTTAGAATAATTTTGTTAGGCATATTGTCATTTCTATAAAATTGCATTTTAACCTTCAATTAAAATTAAAATAGTGTCTCAAAAAGTCAATATATGTTGTGCTACAAAAGTTATTGACAGAAACGAATCGCTGCAGAACCGACTCCACGTAGTCTTGTCTGCCCTACCCCTAGAGTGTAATTTAAGCCCGCGTAGGCGCCGAGGGGCGAGGCGGCCCGCGAGCTGAGGAGCAGGTGATTTTGACGCTCGCTGCCGTGGCTAAGGCTGGCCGGCAGAGCCGGCCAGCAAGCCGAAGCTGCGGTGGTGAGCGTAAAACCATCTGCGACGATGAGCTCGCGTGGGACCGCCGGAGCCACGCAGCGCCGGAGCCGTGACAGAAAGCATGCATGCTGCATGTTGCATGCTGCATGCTTGCTTGCATGCTGCATGCTTACTTGCATGCTGCATGCATGGTGTATGCTTGTTTGCATGTCTGCATGCAGCGTGCTGAGTATGATTTTTCTGTAATGTAATAGATGAGCGTTTCAATTATTATGGATATGAAATGTATGCCAAAAGATGATTCTAACTGTAAAGTTTCTGACATATGATAATTCTGCCTTTTAAGGACTAGCGATATGAAATTATGCCAAGAGACGATTCCGACTGCGAACTTTTTGCGATATGATGGTTCTCCTTTTTCATTATTATGGATATAAAATTTATGCCTAAAGATGATTCTGACTTATAAAATTATGCGTTGTGAATGTATGATAAATGAGGGTATGCCAAACGATTTTCTGCGAAATGAAGTTTATGCTATCCGCTGTTATGCAAAATAATATTATGACCAAAAAAGTTCTGCCATAAAGGGTGGACCCTTTAATACGTACTTATTACCTAGCGCTATTACGTAGTACCAAGTTCTCGTTCCTTATGACTATAAGGTTCAACTTGGTGGTTAATTATTTAACGGTTTATAAACTTAGGTATGAAGTGCCCGGTAAATAAGTATAAATGGCGGCAGGAACATCCTTGAGATCCCGTATATGATTCTGAACCTGCGTTGATTTTTTTTGTAGGTTATTTAAAAAAATATTAGCTCCATACGATTTGACTGTATTGTTTGTTGTCGAACGTACGTGATCCTATTTCTTCCCGTGGGTGTCGTAAATGGAGACTAAGGAAGTTACTAGATAATGGGCAGCAGCGTTTTCCATTCATTTTACCACCGTACTGCGATTGCAAACTCCAAGCGTGGCGATCATGGCTAACCCCTCCTTGGGAAGGCCTATGTCCAGCAGTGGACGTCTTACGGCTGAAATGATGAATAAATAATATATAAGCTTATGAGTAACTACACTTTGAGTTGCTTCGGGTCGATACATTTTGTTCATGGGGCCCAAGTGCGCGTCTTCATTTTAAGGAAATTTCTCGCCTACTGGTCGACACTTCATGTGACCAGAGCGTTGGCTCGTTCTTTGGCAAAATAATTAGCATTGTCATTAGTTTTTTGTATCTCTTTATCTCGCTATGGCTTATTTTCATTTCGCTCGCGTAATTCATTTCTCATATAACTATCTTGACAAACTTTATTTTGCATTCTTTCTATCATAAAATCATTTCGTTTCATTCTATAACTCCTGCGTATCACTTGTTCTCACTTAATGGCCAAAGAATTAGGATTATAATTTGTTTCTGGATGACAGCGTTGCAGACGAGTATTTCGACGCCTAGTGACCAAAAAAACAAAATGGCTTTTGTATTTATTTGTATATTTGTTACGTTAGCCATATAATTTAATACCTAGCGTAAATATAGTTATTTGCGTAGTATATATTAGCATGGGTTGATGGATTAGCGCAAATAAATATGATTGAACGTGCAAATGATTTAAAAACAAAATAGTACGTGGATACTGTTTAATCAAAATAGCTATTTGCTGTGTAGAGATACTGACATCTAGATATGTGAACCAAAATATTACCTATTCTGTTAGTGGCGAAGCGTTCGACTCTTGCTATCGATTATCACGCACGTCCCAGCTTCCGATGCTGTTGAAATATTTGCACATCCGTGTGAATGTTATGACTATTATATATTATTATTGTAAATGTGAGGACTATGTGGGTTATTTCTAGTCTCAGTTAGTTTTAATCATGGTCTGGCAGTTTGAGTAATTTATGGACACTCTCTTTGGTATTGTTCGTCGAATTGTGGAGTTCCTTCAGTTCTTACTAGACCATCATAGAAAGTGTCCTTTCCTGAGAAGTTAAGTTGCATGATTACTGATAAATGCGTGCACTGATTAGACAAGTCCACTCAATCTGTTTGGTTCTTTCCTCAAAAGATCACTTCTGACACCAATCTACAAGATCTTCAGATGATCTGACCAAGTTTTATTTTGTAAATTTTAATTTTAATCTGTACGGGTTGTAAGTAGTTAACTCCGTACACTGATTTGTCGTGAAGATTGTTAAGTTGAAGTTAGTATAGAGAAACACCTTTCCACTAAAATGCACAAGTTGAGTATATTTAATGTAAAAGTAAATTACAGCAGTGGAAGGCGATTATTTCTCTCAGTTGTTGATAGCTACCGAGTTATAAGTTTACTACGTTGAAATTCGTCCGTCATGTCATTTTATTATGCGACAGTGTGAGGCGCATCGTTGGCCAAAAGTAGGTTGACGAGTAAGCAAGAAAAATGTACGGCGATGAGACCGTACATAATGGCAACCCCCTAAAGAAGCAAAGATGAGTAGAGAGAGAGAAAGAAACGCCTTTACAAAGTAAAAAAAATAAAGTAAAGAAGTAAAGATAAATGTACAATTAGTCAAATGAATTAATTAAAAGTAAAAGCAATGTTGTCTTGATGTCCTTGATGTTGAACGTCGCAGCCGTCCGTGGGCGACCGTTGGTTGTCTTCTCTGGCAGTCTGTTGTCGAGATCCCATTGGTTGAAGCTCGATATCTTCATGCGTTGGTGTTTTATTTTCTCGATGTCAGCGGTAAACACGTATTTGTAAGTTCTCCATTTTATGATAAGTTCTTGGATATCTTTTTGTAGGTTGGGGCCTTTTTCTTGTAAGCTGTTCAAGCTGTATCCCGTTTTAGTTTTCTGAGATGCATTGAAGACAACTCTGAGTTTTGTGGTAGTAGACTCTTCTCGAAGTACTCCGTGGTGTGGTAAGAAACATTCAGTAGTTGAAGAAGGAATGGGTTTTGCTCGTTTCATATAGCCCAACTCTAGATATTCTTTAAGGAAGTTTTTGTATAACAGCTCAAGTGGACCATTTCTTTGAAACTTTCTTTCCAGCTGTAGCAATTGTGATACTGCGATCGTTTTCGATGTTCCGATTTTATTTTGATAATCCGGACATAAGGGCATCTTCACAATGTATCTTCCATCTGAATCACGGCGAGTCGTTTTCTTGTAGTAAGTTTCACACTGATCCTCTTGTGCTTGATCAGTGTTTTTTATAGTGACATCTTCACACTCCCAAAATTTTGTTATTTCAGTCAAGTCTAGGAGGGTGACGTTACAATTAAAAGTTTCTAGTTTTCCACACAAAATCCATCCCAGTTGTGTCTGTTGCGCAACGGGTGACCTTGGGGTGCCTTTTAGTACTCCGTCCTGGATAATTTCGGCATAAACGTCAGCTCCAAATAAAATGTCAACAGACCTTGAAATATTAAATTCAGGGTCTGCTAGTTTTATGTTTTTCAAATACGACCACTCTGGTCGTTCAAATGTGTTGTTCGGCAGTTTGTTGATTAGTTTCTTCATAATCAATGCTTCAGCGTTGAAAGTATACTCCGAGTGGATTGATTTGCATGTTATGCTTAGTCGTCCCTTACAGTCGCCTGAGACAGATCCAACTCCTGATATCTTTGCAGTTAGTTTGTTTCTTGGTAGTCTCAGAAGTTGTGCTGCATTTTCAGTGATCAGGTTGACTTGTGAGCCCTGATCAACAAGTGCGCGAAGGTTTATGTAAGTCCCGTCTATCGTCATGACCTTAACTTGGACGGTTGTGAGTAAAACTTCCATCTCGTTGGCAGATAGATGATTGGAACTCGGTGTTTCAGCTTCTTTCGATGGTCGTTGACCTGAACGTTGGTTTTCAGTACTCGTTGAGTTTGTTGTTTTATTATTAGATTTGCTATAATGCAATAGCGTATGATGCTTCATATTGCATTCTTTACAAGTTTTCGCAGAATTGCAAGTTTCGTTTTCGTGTCGAAACAGACAGTTTTTGCATAGACGCAATTTTGCAACTACGCTGTTTCGTTGCTTTGTATCCGAGTCAATAAATTGCGGACATCGCATCAAAACATGATTGTTTTTGCAAAGAGGGCATTGCCCGTATGAAGTGTGGTAAGTTTTCGGATGCCATTTCTTATGCTCGTTATTTCGAGAAACATGTTTTTCAGTCCCAGCTGCCTTCTCTGAGCTCTGTGAGTCTTTCTTGGAACTCTTCATAGTTTCAAATGCCGTGAATTGATTTTCCAAGAACACCAGAAATTCTTGCAGTGTTGGCACTTCTCTATTATCATGCAAACTCTTTATGTACTCATTGTAGGTCCCACAGTCTAGTTTTTGTGCCATCACGTGCACAATCATGGGATCCCAACTAGATATGTCTAAGTCAATGTTTGTTAGGCCGTTCAGACATTCCGTTGTTACGTCATGCAGCGTCTTCAAGTTATAAGCGTCTGGCTTATGTATTACAGGCAACTGCAGCATCGTGTTCATAAAGGATGAGAACTGTAGTCGACGGTTGTCGTAACGTTGAGTCAGTATCGCCCAACATGAAGAGTAGTTGTCAGCGCTAATGCTCAAGTGTTGCACTAGTCTTTCTGCTTCACCTTTCAGCTTGGTTTTTAGATGCTGCATTTTTTGAGCCTTGTTTAATGACGGGTTTTTGTGGATCGTTTCAAGGAAAAGATCTTTGAAAGATATCCATTTGTTGTAGTGGCCCGAAAACTCTGGGATCTCGATTCTTGGTGCTGATTGTTGATGATGAGCGGTGGACCACATCTTGCTTTTCAGTCGTTTCCTCGCTTCATCATATTTGGCTTCCATGCTGTTGAACATTTCATTGTACGTGTTTTTCGAGCCTTTTAGTAAGGCTTCCAGTTCCCAATGAGTGCTGTCAATACGCTCCCACTTCGACTTCAAGATTGACAAGTGATCCTCAAGTTCCCATTTTTCGCTTAAGTTGTCAAAATCAATTTTACCCATAGCTCGATCAATGGCCTTAAAGTTACATTCCTGTTGAGTCAGTAAAGTCTTTGTCTTCTCATCAGTTTCTCCCGCCGACGAGTCTGACAGGTCAAATTTCACATTCTCCTCAGCAGCTTGCAAGAGTTTTAACATGTCGGCTTTAGTGGTCTCGTACATGATTTTTGTCTTACCGTAGACATCGTCCATAAAATAGTTCATGTTTTTATCTTCGATTTCTTGCGACAGTAGTGTATGTCGTGCATTAAAATCCACCCATTGAGCTTCTAAAGACGAGAGCCGCTTGTTCAAATATTCCTTTGTTTTTCTTGTTTTGCTATCCTTGTTATAGTTGTTGCATAATGTTTTGATGTTTTCAAAACATGCTGCTTGTAGTGACAGCTTATTCATCTTGACTACAGAAGGTACTTCCAGTTGACGAATGCTGTGCTGGTGTAGTTGGTTCCAGTGGTTGAAGAGCTTCTAGTTGTTGAAGTTCTTCTGGTAGTTAGTTGAAGGTTCTTCCAGTAGTTGAAGATTCTTCTAGTAATTTCAGTTTCTTCCAGTATTCAATGTGCCTGTACTCTGATCAGGTATGTGCGCCTTCTCAATCCAACTGGGGCGACCCGCTTGTGGGAGACCAATTGGACCGATTCGCTACCGTATCAAGAGCCACAAACACACCAAAATACACGAATGCTCGAAGGACCATAAATGTACGGGTTGTAAGTAGTTAACTCCGTACACTGATTTGTCGTGAAGATTGTTAAGTTGAAGTTAGTATAGAGAAACACCTTTCCACTAAAATGCACAAGTTGAGTATATTTAATGTAAAAGTAAATTACAGCAGTGGAAGGCGATTATTTCTCTCAGTTGTTGATAGCTACCGAGTTATAAGTTTACTACGTTGAAATTCGTCCGTCATGTCATTTTATTATGCGACAGTGTGAGGCGCATCGTTGGCCAAAAGTAGGTTGACGAGTAAGCAAGAAAAATGTACGGCGATGAGACCGTACATAATCTTAATTTTTTGTTTTATGTCGAAGGAGCGAGGCAACCCCAACACAAGTATTAATAATTACTTACTAGGGCTGTTTCATTTAAAATTTTGAAAATGTAATCGTTTGAGATCCTATAAACAAATTATTTATTATTATTTATATTTAAGATTATGTCTCCCTCGTGAAGGTCGAAAATTATCACACGGGATCGTACTACGGAGATAAGAAGTATCATGTGTTAAAACAAGATGTCAACTATCTGTGTACCTTATTTTATCCAAATCCATTCGGCTATTTTTGCGTGATTGATTAGTAAACATCCAATCATTCACTAAACATCCAATATGAGTAGGCTTTTTTTTTCTAATTACCATATACTATCCCACTGCTGATTAAAAGCCTTCCCAAATCCCTCCAGTAATCCGTTTCCAGGGCCATCTAGATCCTACCCTTGTAATATGCATCTAGTAGGATTTCAAAATCAAAATTTGTATCAGTTCGCGATCTTTATATAATTGCAAACTGCCTGCCACCGTTGCATTAGACGGCAATTGAAGTTGCTAGATCACAATCTATATATACTATAATAGAACCTCTTACTACCCAATTACGGTGCAATATTCGCAGCGGAGAAATATATTAGAAAATTGTCAAAGGGAACGACAACTTGCTATGTACTATATTATATACGTAGACACTTGCAAAAAACGATATCAAATCTCTCGCGCCGAGCTCTGCGGAACTGTATTTGTAATACTAAATGTATTTAACTTAACACAGCGTAAAACACACCTTAATTTTTCTGTGTCAGGGTACATTTTGCAATGTCTAAGTTAAACAGGAAATATTAGCTATTACTTTTCTGTTTCGAAGTAAAATCAACTTTATATGTGAGAACGATGGTTGGTTTTTGATTGCAGTAAAGTTTCGCTTTATTCAATAAAGTTTGAGTGAGATGTTACAGCAAATAGTACTTTATTTCGTTGGTGTTAAGCTGGGGTTTCCAATGTTAATAAATGTTAGGGGGTTGCTACCGGCTGTACATTTGCAGAGATGTCTTAAGGGTGGCAATTTGTTTCCAATGTCCGTTCTATAAATAGGATTGTCGTGTGAAGATTTACTTCCTGGGATGTTAAGAATCATGTTTTGGAATGGAAAATTATTTCGGGACTAGTTCATATTGCGTAGTAATGCGTAGCAAACTGCTACGGCGACGTAGCAGGCGTAGACCTTTGCTACGCCCGTAGCAAACTGTCATGATCTAGACAAATAAATAAAATTGGAGTGTCTGTTTGTAATATTAAAATAACCGCTTTTTACTAAGTGTCTATGGATGTATACACGGCACATATACCAAAACAACATTTATTTAAATTTTTGTCTGTCTGTTTGTTCCGGCTAATCTATGAAATGGCTGGACCGATTTTGACGGGACTTTCACTGGCAGATACTTTAGAAAAAAAAAATAGGATCTCACGAAAAAAAATAAAACGAATGAAAAACTTTATTGTTAAATACCACGCGGATGAAGTCGTGGGTAATATAATATAATATAAAATAACAGAGGTAATGTTGATCGTGGCACTACCCACCCTTTTTTGTATATATTACCTATATAACCTGGATTGACACATTCTTACCGCGGTAGTACGTCCTCTTGCATTAATCGACATCTTTTATGACTGGCCTGTTAGTCTAGTGGTTAGTGGCTCTGACTGCAAAGACCGAGGTCGTGGGTTCGATTCCCACCCAGGACAAATCTTTGTGTGATGAGTACAATCATTTGTTTTGTGTCTGGGTGTAATTTATCTATAGTATGTATGTATTTAGAAATATATAAGTACATTTATCAGTTGTCAGGTTACCATAGTACAGGCTCTGCCTAGTTTGGGATCAGTTAACGGTGTGTTGGTTGTCCTAAGATATTTATCTACGCAGGTGAAGCCGCGGGCAAAAGCTAGTCACTTATATAATAAAAGCTGTCAACAATTCATCATCTTTCGTATTTATTTGAATACCAATATGTTCAATAATTAATTTTTGAAATGGATTGTTGTTTACACGAAATTGTGACTAGATTGTGAACGTTTTAAATAACGGAGTTATGTTTAAGGATGTGTCAAGTTCCTCGTGTGTTCCTTTTGTTCAAAATGTCCAATAATTTACTTTATATCTTGCAAATCTTCTTATAGATTAATTCTTAAAATAGAGAGTACTCAAGTATAAATTGGAAGATCTGTGGACCTGTTTTATGTTTCGCGAAGATGCCTGGAATAGTCTGAAATCTCAAACATGCAAACAGAACAAGTGCAGGGTGCTTTACCTCATCGCACCTTCTCTTTTTCAAAAGAAGCAGTTTTACTGTTATTTTACCTAGCTCTGGTAGTCCTAACAGATTTCAAAATAACCTACATTTCAAACCATTCTTGATACAAAACAAAATATCGATCCTTTATTCCCGTACCGTCCGACAGTGTCAACGTACCACCTCCCCATACATCACCGCTCCCCTCCCACTCCCCTCGCTTGCCCCTGCCACCCTGCCCCCGCACCCATCCCTCTGTCACAGTATTCGGGTCATCGACATCAGCTGGTAAGCCCGGTATCACAGTTAGCCCGGTAGTACTCTCATCCGCTTGTACATCTATCTGCCTAGTCTCTTCGTATCTATGTTGTAGTAAGCTTCCAGTCTAACCGGATGCGGCTGCATGGTAGTATTTTACATGGGAAGGGCTTGTGGCTAAGTAAGAACCGACACAACGATCAGGTTAAGTTACGCTTATGGCGGTTTGTCCGTGAATGGGTGACCATCATTAGATACCAAGTCTCATCCGTGCCTCGGAAAACATGTTGGTTGCACTTGTTATTCGTGGATCGTCAGACGGGTCGTCAGAAGCCCGAAAATTTAACAAACATTCTTACCGTATCGTATTACCCAATAGCTGGGTTGTGGAAGTTGGTTGAGGAATTTCGTTGAATACCCAGGTACTTCCTTCTTAACGTGCTTGATTTAAAAAAAATTAAATTTAATTATTTAATTCGAGCATCAAGACTCATAGTGTTAGTAACAATGTGCTTACAAACTATGTTAATAACATACTTACAAAGACAAAAACAGAAACAGATTATGGTATCACTGCTGCAAGGTGACAGGCCCAGCTGAAGCCTTGCAGCAGTGGTTCACAAACTCACTATCCAGCCTACTAGCTATCATAGATAGGATGCTGTTGGCACTGCCCCGCACCCTACGGACCAGGGATACGCACCGTTTCCGCATCACCGTGTAGAAACAGATGAGGCACAGAATAGATGTTCACCGGTCTATGTGGCTCATTTTTGTGGTTTTCGTTCTTTCTCAGTAAGTTGGTAATCATGATCTGGCAGTTCGAGTAATTTATGCGGCCTATCAAAATTCCCAAAAAATTAAAAATTAAATTGTCCTTTGGTATTGTTGGTGGAATCGTTGGGCTTCTTTAGTTCTCAGTTGAGCTGCACCATTAGTGACAAATGCGGGCACTGATTGAACAGTTCCACTTAATCTGTGTGGTTCTATCCTCAAAAGACCTTTTCAGACACCAATCCACATGGTCTTACCAATACCAATATTATGTCTGGACTTTAAAAGAGACTGTGACCTCTGAGTTTATTCCGGCCATTCCTCTCAGAGTGGTCAGTTAGGAAACGCCGACCTCACCTAGTTTTTAAAATATGGTTGACGTGTGAAAGTGTTTGTACAAACCTGTTTACAGAAATAATATCATTTATCACAGAATTTCGACGCATTGATCGATCCCCACCGCTTGTTATTATTAAGTCACGAACCACTCTTTCACACGCAAGAGGGACCTAATAAGTTGAGATTGGCAGCCAGTTTGTGTCATAGTAATAAGGGTGGTTTTTGTATTTAAGCGTTATTATTTGGTTGACTGTACGAACCGGGCGTGGGTTTAGTATGATTTTTATTGTATGTAAGTTTTCACTGTGTTTGGTGTGATTTGTAGAGTTTTTTTTTTGGAAGGAAGGATTTTGGTCTGTTTTCAGGTGTAGGGAAAAGTGTGATGAATAAAATGTAGGTAGCGTTCTATAAACCGCTTTTTATTAAGATAGATAATTATGAATGTTTTGACTCGACGATCACTGGTATGTCTAAATTATCACTATAGAATGAAATATCGATAAATGTATTTTTATTTTGATATCACAGTAGTCGATTTTGTGAATTATTTTCTACTAGCATTTGTCAGCGGCTTCGCCGAAAAATAATCCCACGGGAACGTTCGACTGGAATAAAAAGTATCCTACGTGTAAATCCGGGTTATTAAAATATCTGTGTGCAAAATTTCATTTAAACCCGATCATATGTTGTTGCGTGATTAAGTGAACAAAATATATAAACTTCCATATTAATAATATTATGTAAGTAGTATAATTTGGAATATTATATTTCGTTCTCTTTTAAACTGTACCGTTGCTTTATCACGTCATTCCTCAGCCTATCATTCACAGTCACACTACACATGCTCCTCAAGGAACGCAATTCCACAACATTTATGCTAATTTAATGTTTCTTTTGCCACATCCAACATTCACTACCATATATAAGCGGAAGCACTTGCACACGATTGTAAGCCAGTCGTGAGCCTAAATAAATATATATTATATCTTCAATAACAAAACTGATGATATTTCATTTTTTTCAGTATTTATTACCGGACATCATGGAACTTGGCAAATTGATTCGATTGTTTGTATATTTAAGTTAGGTAAGTTTATAAAGAATACTCCTATCGAATATAACAATCAGGCTAAACATTTGAGGTTGGATTAACAAATTAATTGAAACTCAAAAAGCTCATACCATAAAAATAAAGGTGAGCAGAGGTGGCCTAGTGGTATCGGCCGCGATTCAGATTTACTATTTGTAAATCGTGAGTCTGAACCCAGGCTGGCAGATACCTTACTATGTATACCGGGTGTAAGGGACAACCCTCCACAAACTGACAGAGTGCATTCAGCTCCTTATTTTGAATCAAATTCCACCGGAATTTTTCACAGGTTTTTTTCAGCTTTTTCAGTTTTATTTCAATGTAAAATTACATTCTCTGAAAGCAGTACTCCATTTATGTAAACAATACGGCTAAAATAAAAAAAAAAACAGCAATGGATGTTGAAATAATCTAACGAACGACGCATAAAATCAGCTGTTCACATCCGATATACATTGCGTGTGAGAAAATAAAACAAATCAGGTTTATTGGATTCCCATAACGGTCCTGAAATAATTTCTTATACTTCGTCATCTTAGTATGATATACTGAATCCACCCCATCAGTTTGTGGAGGGCTGTCTCTGCTTACACCCAGTATATAACTTCATCCCCACTACTTTCAAAACAGTAAAGGAAAACACCGTGAGGAAACCGACATGTTCTGGAACCAAAACATTCGAAGACACGTGATATCTACCAACCCGCACTGGGTCCGCGTGGTGGATTATGCTCCACTCCCTCTCACAGATATCAGGTCTGTGTCCCAGCAGTGGGAACTGTATACACTGACTATACGTTAATGGATGCTCTATTACATAAATTAATGAATTGACCTATTTTTATGAGCTGGAATTCTCATTTTAATGCCCAAAAAATATTTAAAAGCTAAATAATTGCAACCATATATCTGGTTGTTTATTCCCCGTGACCAACTGAGCAAGACCAAAATGTTACAAATACGCTTATTTATTTAGATACAAAATGTACTACATCATTAGAAGTTAAATAAGTTTCTAAAGGATCAATATTTCCTCAATAAAAACCCTACCTACTAGACCCTAGTCAACGTCACGCATAAAAGAGTACTTCATAATGTCACGGTGTCACGTTGTATAATAACCAGACAGCGGGACGCCCGCCCGACCTCTGCTCTTGACATAATCCCGTACTCGCCTTTATAAAAGCTGAATAATTATATGCAATATGAAACCTAGTTTTTCCGCTGCACCGGTATGTACGTCTGTGTATTAAAACGCTTTAATTTAGTTACACTTGTCATTTCGTGTGTTAAAATAGACTAAATAATCCAACATTTTCCTGGCTTATTAAGTTGAACTTTATAACCAGTGTTACCAAGGAGTATCGTGTTACTCAGTAACTGGGTTGTGGTACTGGTATTCAGCTGCATTCAGTGAGACTGGAAGCCAACCCCAAATGACTCGTAGTTGGAAAAAGGCAGGCTGGGATTCTGATGACTTGATAGGTTATACAATGGAGAATGTACAGTTATATTATTATAACACCGTATCGTTCTATGTTTCCTCAACTGAGCCACGATTTGCTTGCTCTTATCTTGAACCTAACAAGCTACTTGTAGTCAACTTCTTCTTGGTCTATTTAGTTGAAACCTATAACCAGAAGTAACAAGGGTTATTGTGCTATTCAGTAATTGAGTACAATGTAAATGTATAGTTATATTATAGCACTTTTTGTTCTGTCTTCTACTGAGCTATTTGTCGCAACTTGCTACTCTAAACTGTTAAGGTAGCTTATAACTCCTCCAAGGCTGTCTGTAGAGAAAATTGAAAAGATGTTCTCACAACTAAGCCGACAGGAAGGGTCTGACTTTTGATGGGATCGGTCACGATGTGATGGTGAAAATGATGATAAGACAATATTTCAACACAAAAGTATATAGAAACAGACCTCGATCGATTATCCCAAACAGGCTAAAAATTAGGAAATTTGTTGACATTTAATAAAAGGTAAAAACGCCCATTCACGCTCAGAAGAGTACTTCATAATGTCACGGTGTCACGTTGTATAATCACTAGACAGCGGGACGCCCGCCTGACCTCTGCTCTTGACATAATACAGTAGTCGCCTTTACAAGAGCTGAGTAAGGAAATTAAATATGAAAAGTAGTTCTATTGCTGCAAAGGAACCATGCACGTCTTTGAAAAATATTAGATTAATGTCAATAATTGTAGTTATTATTTGTTTTAATATGGAAGGCAAAGGTAATTGAATATGGCGTGGTTATAGTTTGGTGGTTTTCTTTTGTAAGAAATTATCAAATGACGTCTTCCGCTCTGGGTGGAGTGGGAGGGCGAGTCAGACTTGTACTGACTAAAACCCACCCGTGTTCCATTAGTTGCTTATGCCAGGGCCACGGTAACTCTTACGAACAATTCCGCAACCCTGGCAGATAGCTTGGTCCCTGCGGCCTACAATAAATGTAGAATGTCGTTAATTCATTCCATTAAGTAGTCATAGAAGCTGTCAGGGAACGCTGCTGCCTATTCTCTAGTAAGTCCCTTAGTCGCCTCTTACGACAACCATACGAAGAAATGTGATGGTGCTATTCTTTATGGCACCATACTGAACTGTATTGTTTTATGCAAAAAATATATTTAAATAGCTTTAAACGACACGACAAAAGATGTAACCTAGAAATTCTAACTAGACTAATACGGTAAGACCTAGATAACAGTATCTGTTAGAACCAGTGCATTCTTCCACGGTTGTTTACAATTTCATCTAATTCCGTATTCGGGTCAGCCGTAAGAATCTATGTAGATTTGTGAGAGTTAAAACTGTTTCATATTTAAATACTAGAGAATTCCGAACAACTATAGCTAAGAAAAATTCTCTTCAAACTGTGATCGGTCTCATAAACGTTAAAAATTACATAGCAATTACCTTATAATGTTCCCACTTCTGGGACACGGACCTACTCTGTGAGTGGGAGTGGACCATAACCCACCACGCGGGCCCAGCCAGTGCGGGTTGGTAGATGTCAGATGTATTCCATGCTGGTTTTCTTACGATGTTTTCCTTCACCGACGAATTCCAAAATAAACCCAGAGATGACGCCTAAACCACTCAACCATCTTGACATAACCAAATAATATTAATCTTTAATTAATCATTGTATAATAGCTGTTAAACCCTTAATTCCTATGTTTTTCTCTTACATCCAAATTAGACGTGTAATATGTCGGAACATGATTTTCACATAATCCAAAAATACACACGAATCACGCGATCATATATCTCCAAAAAAACCCTTTGAACAAAGTTTACAAAAGCGTGTCACGTTACAAAAATCCGTCGCACGGAAATCGAACCTAAGCCGTCCATTAAGGGAGCGGCACGCAATCCGTATTGTAAACTTAATGTACACGATTTTTATGACATAAAACGGAATAATTTAGTTGGACATAAAATGGGCCCTTCACCCTATTTGCATACAGCTGTACAGAGTAGCTTTTGATTTCAGAGGTGGTAGCGGTCAATAATGTGAACCGCCCTTGTGGGACGAACATTTTGTTGTATTTGTCCTCATATCATCATCTGCCTAGCCTTTTCCCAACTATGTTTGGGTCAGCTTCCAGTCTAACCGCATGCAGCTGAATACCAGCTACTGCCTATCTGAATTCCACAGTCCAGTTGCTGGGTAATACGATGCCTTGCCTGACGACCCGTATTTGTCCTCATAATCATAATTATTTATATTTATAAAGAGAAATGGTGACCCAGAAGTAACAACTGCAACTTACGAGTAAGCCGTAGGTTCGAACCCAGCCTGGCGTTTTATTTTGTGTTTAATTATTTCACCACCACTGCTCTTAAAATTGGCGAAGAAAAAAATTGCGAGGAATCCGGCATGTCCTAGAAACAAAATTTCGAAGACATGTGACGTCTTTCAACCCGTACTGGCCTGCTTGCTAGATCAACAATCCGACTCCATCTGGAACTCTTGTGTCCTAGCAGTGGGAACATTATAGGCTGGTGGTTATATTCTGTAACACTGATCATAAATCATTACATCATAAACGAAATCATTTCAATTACATAATGAAACGAACAAAACAACAACTTCCACAGTTGCACACTAAAAATAACAAAAAACATCATAGTACAACATGTGACACTACTCTGTGCAGCCGAGAGAGCACGCGACTGATGCGGATTTGATCCAGATCACATAGTGTGGAGGAGGTGCTTTTGTTTTTAGATTTTTTTGTTGGAGTTTTGGTAATGTTCTATATTCTACAACTTTACTATATTTATGTATGTCTCATCACCGTTATCATTTCAGCTAAAAACATTTTTGCAAAAAATAAAAAAGACAAACAACCTACTTCGAATTAAAGTTATTTTTCACTTTGTAGTGTTATTTGGAAGTCCGTTGTTTTTTGAAAAACTGTTTTTTTTTTCACTTTACAGTTATAGTATCTTTCCCGCAGTAATTCTTATACCACTACCTACTGACCAGTTCAATAGCATTGTCGGGAAGTAATAGAATATCATCACGATAAACAAAATGGATTAAGTACGTATTATCGAAGCTAATGCATAAAATTACCAAAGACACTAAAATTTATATGATACCAATCCTGCACGCGTAACATGACCACCGTAGAAATGGGTTTTGTCGACGGAAGAATAAATAAAATTACAGATTGTAGAAAGATTAAAGACAAAATTAAAGATTGTAGAAAGATTTGTACCGTTTTATGCTGACGTAGTATGATAATTCTATCTCTATTCTACCAAGAATAGACAAAACCATTTCTACGGTGGTCATACTACGCGTGCTGAAGCATAATCTATCCATTGAAAAAAGATTTTTTGAAATCAGTCCACAGTTGGCGGAGAAATCGGTGAACATACATTAAAAAAAATATACAGTGGAACATAATTATAACCTTCTTCTTTTTGAAGCCGGTCAAAAAGACGTCCAATGATGGACTTAGGCTTGGTGGAACCAAGCACCGCCGCTTCAACCGGTTCTCTTCTTCTCGCATGCAGTGGATTCCTGCGGCCTTCACCAGGTGATCAGTCCATCTTGTGAGAGGCCTTCCAATGCTACGTCTTCCAGTATGCGGTCGCCACTCCAGAATTTTTCGGCCCCATCAGCAATCTGTTCTGCGAGCAATGTACCCTGCCCGCTTCCACTTAAGTTTAGCAATTCTTCGGACTATGTTTGAAATATGAAGTCAGACTCTTGGTTCTTCAGTCTGCCTTAATAATTAAATAGAATAATAATAGATAAAATCAATCAATCAATTATCATATGATTTTATCTAATTTTAATATAAATAAACCAAAACTAAACAATCCAGAGGTATATTTAAGGGTCCTAAAATGGTTTCAAAAGGATGAATTCTAGTGAGAACATAACTTTTATGATATTTTTTTCAATTTAACGAGATTCGTAGCTTATTCAAAGAAACATAAACTCTGCACGGAACAACTTATTAGTTTCTTAACGAAAATATTAACCGAGACAAGCAAGTCAAATACTCAGTCACTCAAAATACCGAAGATGATGTCGTTTCGTATACAATCTAATTAGATAGCAAATCTAATCCAACAAAAGATTCACCCTTTAAAAACGACCGTGAAGAAAAGCAACACTATTCAATACAATAAATAAAAAAATCGCAACATGTGTGATATATTCGCAACAATAAATCGCACTCCACACTAATCGTTCGGTCATGCATGCAATATAATTAGTTTCGTCCTACCTTGCCTCTCTTTCCCACTCAAAGTAAACGTAGTTTGGTTACGTGCTGTTTCGCTCGCACGCGCAGTTATAATTAGGTTGTTATCCGTTCTCTCTGTCGCACGCGTCTGTCGGATGTAGGCCGGGAGTCGGGATTGCGAAATGTATTGTAAGAATAGTTTGTTTGTTACATTTGTATGATCTAGTTTTGTCATGTAAATCTGATCGGAAACTCGTTACAATGCGTATTTTACATATTTGACTTTATTGAGAATCAGCCAACTCGTGGATAAATTAAGTTTTTTTTTAATAATATCAATTTTCAAATGTAAGCAATATTCAATGTCCGTGTGGTGCCCGGAAGTAATGATTAGCGCCGTCCTATTTCTTCCTGTGGATGTCGTAAAAGGCAACTAAGAGACTTAGAGAATGGACAGCAGCGATCTCCAAATATTTTACCACCATACTACGATCGCCAACCCGCCTGCCAAGTGTGGCGAATATGGCAAACCCCTGCCAAAAAATTAACAAGCACCAAGAAAATGAATCGGCTGGATGCGAGAACCATAGAACCGCTTAATAAAAAGTGCCGGTGCTTGAAAAGGCCTGTTTCCATCAGGGGTCGTCTTTCGACTGAAATGATAAAGTAATTTTCCCTTTTTATGTGAGTAACTAATCGCTCCGCGAAGTGTGGAGCCCCAAGCAACTTCTATGTTCTTAGACAGAGCTATGCTGGCTACGCTGGCAAGCAGAGGAATTCCGTTTCACACTAACAATTTGTTGTTTACGCTGTTGTGCAGATAATGGTTTTCGAACATTCAAAGCAATTGATTAGCGAAGTTCTTCAAAATGATTCAGATTCTGATTTATAGTGTGTTACGTAATTAGGGTACTGAACCACATCATGAACAACAGACCAAATGAGAGTCTAGTACAAAAAACGGAGTCCTCTTACTTACAAACATACGAGGTATCTGATTCTAAGGATCATTGTCGAAAGGAATGACTAGCTGACATATGGTAAATCATTTAAATTTAATGTTTTGTGCCTCTTTAATGTTTACTACTTACAGTTGTGTAGAATCAAGTTCTTCTAACTGGACAGACAGCTGTGCTGCTGGTCAGTTTGTTGCGCTACTTCTTCATCCCAGCTAAAGCACTAGGAAGTGGTGAAGAGCGGGCTTTTTGGGGGACTGTCTTATGTATTTTTGACGTTCGAAAAGTGCTGACTCTCAGCCTAATTTGAATAAATGACTTTTGATTTTGAATGATTACTGCGTCCCCTTCTTGCTAATGGAAGGTTTACAAGTAGATATTTTTTCTGAAAGTAATAAATACCTTGGAAAAATTACTGGTGATTGTAGTATGCTGTTACTATAAGAGCAGAAAGCTGTCAATAAGGGCCGACACAGACGGCCCTTACAGATAGAAGCATAAGTATACTTTTTATAACAATAATTTCCATTTGTTTTATACCATTTTGACATAAAACTGTGCCTTAAAAATATTGCCTGCCATCAGTATAAGACTGACAAAGTTCTTTCTTTTTTCGTCCCTAAACAAAAAGTCTGTCATAATATTCAAATCAAATGTAACAGACATTCATATGCATCAGTTTGATACTTTCATTTCGTGCGACATGTTGAATTATGCATGAAGTAGGAACGTGGTATGTAATGATAAATGGTTCGCGGTTTGTCGTCGCGCGCTTTTTGTGATATTCGCCTCACTGTTATGAGTTTATACTGCGTATTTTGTGAGGAAAACTGTAGCGAGGAACGTAGATATCAATGCATGAAACAGCAAACATGTTTTTGCCCGGGGCCACTCGCAATATATGCCTTTAGTATTACTATAAACTTTTGTTAAATAAAAGCAATAATTAGGAGAGAGTTCACTTCTCCTGTCGTGATGTCCAGACAAAATCTTGGTGTTGACTTGTTTATGTCTGAAAGGAAAAAGTCTTTAAGGATTTTTTTTTGTAGGAAAGAACCACACTAATGAGTGGTGGTTGATACCACCTTTCACTTGACGGTCCTAGTCCTTCAGTCTTGGGCTATTCTCACTTATAATTTTAGAGTCATTACTGAAGAAATTCTTAGATTTGTTCCAATTTTTTATTTTACTTGCAAAGTAAAATAAAAGATACATATCTATGTTTGTTCGGGTGGAGTTTTGCACCTCAATTGTGAAGTAACTGATGAGCTGACATTTTGAATACGTTTTTTATGAATAATTTTAATAAAAAATGTCGTATTTAAAAGCGTTTGAACTTTCTAGTTGCAGTCTTATCTCATTGATGAATGATATCAATAAATTATCGATATTTGTGACAGATTGAGTTTAAGATTAGAATGCGACCATTAGTAAAAATAAATGTTGAAAGTTTGAAATGCACTGTGTATTATTTAAAACTATCTCTGTCTGCGTCTTCACCCGGGTGGATTTCTTCCGGAAGAAAAAGAAGTCTATGCTACTCCTTATCCCATCAAAATCACTTCGGCAAATTCAAAGACTAGCCGAAACAAACCGATGGACAATTTTTTTTTATTAGTACCGTACCTGTATACTTTCAACATACATTTAGTGAAACGCTGTTATTTTGACATAGCAAACAGACTCTTCAATTTTATTTATTTGTGTATGTATTTAGATGTATAGGTAGGTTCCCTGTGTTGCCGAATGTAAAGCATAGCTCCATCCCATTGCTTGACGTGGGTGTCGTAAGAGGCGACTGAGGGACTTACTAGAGAATGGGCAGCAGCGTTCTCTATGCATTTTACCATCATACTGCGATCGCCAACCCGCCTGCCAAGCGTGGCGATTATGGCAAACCCTTCCAAATAGGGGGAGGCCTATATAAGAATAAGAAGAATGAGAATAGAATAATTTATTGGTTAAGAAATTACAGTCATATGCGATTGATTCCTGGAACTCACACTAGGATTCCCTGTGTCGTGAGATCCAGGCTCCTTCGTTCCATTAACATTTGCTGGTATATACAATATGTAGGTTGTTGGTGAAAATATGTTACAGTAAATTTCTTAATTTTATCTAATCTAGAACTAATACATTAAAGAAAACTAATACTATATCCAGTAGTGGACGTCTTTTGGCTGTTATAGGTAAACTATATTTTAGAATGTTAGAAAATATTATTCATCATTTTGGCAGGAACTTCAGTAAGTTGTAGGCCCCCCTAGCATAGGACAATGGTTTTCAAGTGACCGAAGAGCCATAAAATACACGCGGGCGAAGCTACGGGTAAAAGCTAGTTTAATATAAAGGAAGACATCCATTACATAGTAATTGGAGAGAGCTTAACACTTCTGGGCAGCAACAGTATCCATCCTTGGCAAAGAGATGCATTGTTAAGAGTTTTGCGTTATACTGCCAACCATGGCTTGTCTGCTGAACACGCCCCTAATCGATAAATCAACTACAACTATCGTAATCTACTGATGAAGACATGAAATGCGCATTAAGGTATGGTCAGCTTCCTGTCAGGGTCGCGAGATTCGAAAGATATACCGTGACCCTGGCACAAGGGCAACTGAAGGAACACGGGTGGGTTTTAGTCAGTAAAAGTCTGACATGCCCTCCAGCTCCGCCCAGAGCGGGAGAAGTCATTTGATGATTTCCCATCCAAAAAAAAAAGCTATGGTCAGCGAACAAACCTTAAGAAATTTTCAAACGGATTCCGGCGCATGTCACCTTTTCGATCTGGCACATGGCATATTTGCAAAAGTAATAAGGTGCACATTATTCCGTATGGTGACGCACGTAAACAATAGCACCATCCCATTTCTTCCCGTGGGTGTCGTAAAAGGCGACTTAAGGGACTTACTAGAGAATGGACAGCAGCGTTCTCTATACATTTTACCACCAAACTGCGATCGCTAACCCGCTTGCCAAGCGTGGCGATTATGTCGAGCCCTCCCAAATTGGGGGAGGCTTATATTCAGCAGTGGACGTATTTTGACTGAAATGATGGTGATCAAAAATATATCTTCTCTACTTCATCAGCAGCCCCTAAGTGTTCCCACTGCTGGGACACAGGCCTCCTCTCGGTGAGAGGGGGTGGGCCATAATCCACCAAGCGGGCCCAGTGCGGGTTGGTAGGTGGCACATGTCTTCGAATTTTTAATTCTAAGACATGCCGGTTTCCTCAAAATGTTTTCCTTCACCGTTATGAGAGCAGTGGTGATGAAATAATTTACACAAAGTATAGCGCCTACTTGGGTTCGAACTTACGAACTACTACTCGTAAGTCGCGGCCGTTACCACTGGGCCACCACTGCTCTCATCTTCTCTATTTAACATTTTATTATTTCTTCACTGTAATTACCTATATTAATATCTGTTTTCTTCACAACTCCACTAAAATTAAAAGGAGAAAAGATTTGATTTTTTATTGTATGTTTGATTGTGAAATGCATCAACTCAAAAAATACTTAACTGATTTTGAAAAATCTTTCACGGAACGCAATTTTAACTCACCCAAAATAACGAATGAGAAACGTTTTTTTCTGTCTTGGTCTAGATTGAAGTTAATATATCCATAGTTACTTAAAATGGTAAACGTATTCAACGCTCTACTTAGTATAAATCTATGCAAAAGCGCAACTCCATTAGTATTTAATGAAATGCTGACAAATAAAAGCACTACTTACCGCGCACAAAAGTATTCATAAACAATAGATAAAAAAGAACAGCTCCCGACCTTTTTACTTAGGGTAGCCTGCCTTAAATTAGCATTTAAAATAAGGGGTAGCCTAACTTAGTTCTACTGACAAACACAGGACGAACCCTTACATCCTATTTCTTTGACATAGAGCATACATTTGTGTGAGTTTCATTTTCAAAACTGCATTTTTCATTTGGTTTCAATTTTACATTCCTTGATACTTGCGACGTCTCATACGGCTCTTCACTTAAGGTTCAATTTCGCTTGATTTTTATCATTTTGTTGATAAATACAGTAAGTTTTAGGCCCCCTAGCATATGACAGTTGTTTTCAAGTGACCGGGGAGCCATAAAAGATTTATGTAGGTCACCAGAAGAATTCATTGTGACAAGATAATGTTGTTAAAGTTTTTGACTCCATTTTTGTGACAGATTGTTATTAAATAATACAATGTGTCATTGCCATTGTCATATAAATTTTCTTATGGGAATCTAAATTTGTAAACGAACGGGTGGGACGTATATGAAACTAACTTGTGATTTTAATCTGCTTTTAATATTATATTATTGTCACCGTGCGTAGAACTGCGAAACCACCATGAAAACTTTTTCTTCTTCGGAGCACTCTTGTCAAAGCGGTTGTAGTCCTTATGAAATAATCTTGTCCACGGGCCGATGTGATTCACCTCACGATTTTTCGCCATCTACTCCGATTTTTGGAATTGTATGCAAACTGTTGTACAACTAAACTTTTTGTAATAGTGTACAAAGGTAACAGCCGAGTGCTTATAACTTACCAATCCTTGTAAAAAACGGCGACTCGTTTTTTCCCTATAAATAAAATATACGTCAAATCGCAGCGCCAGCTCATACTCACACACACATACACACGCATGCATTCACGTACGCACGCACGCGCGCATGCTCACACACACACACACACACACAAATACACACACGCATATCACGCACACTAACATGCCCACACAACCACACTTTTCAGCTTTACACTACTTTTATATAATTTTCGTTATAAAATTAATTTTAGTTAAATTAAATTTAACTTTAGTTATAAAATTGTACTAGAAGACTAGTATCAAGTCAATATTGTGTACAATACAGTTATAATATCCAATGGGGACTGGCACTGTACTCCCTCTCTCCTAATTTTTGCGTGCCCGACAGGGTCCATATTTTGATCTTGTACCATGTTTAGGGTTCCGCACCTCAAAAGGAAAAAGCGGAACCCTTATAGGATCACTTAGTTATCCGTCCGTCCGTCCGTCTGTCAAGACCCTTTTTCTCAGGAACCCGTAAAGGTATCAAGCTGAAATTTATATCAAATACTCAAGTTTACTGTTCTTTGGAGCTGTGAAAAAATCAAACATCTAAACTAACGCAATCAAAAGATATAGCCGTTTATGCCGCAAATTTTCGAAATTCGCAAGGGAATCAAAACCTAAAGGGTCCTTCCAGTCGATCTAGAATTTTGAAATTTGGTACGAAGCAACGTCTTATAGCACAGATAAAAGAAAAATTGCGAAAATCTTAAATTTTTAGTTACATCATATAATAAACAGAACAAAACACAAACAGAAATAAAACCAAGCCAAGAAACAGAACAGAACTACGACTCGATTGACGTGATGGGTGAACTTTTACTTATATACCTACAAGTTTTCACGGAACCCTTGGTGCGCGAGTCTGATTCGCACTTGGCCGGTTTTTATTTTCTACCATCTATGTAACATATGGAATGCAATAAAGAATTGAGTATTGAGTATCCCTTATACAGGTTATTCTATAACCTAACTGGAAATGAAGCACCCCACCACCACTTCAGTTGTAGTTTTAGTACACTCAATTTGTCAACCCTTTAAACTGTACTACAATGCTCTTATGATGATTAAACAATTTTAATTTTTATATTTACGTGTCGCTCCATAAAATTTTATTAAGATGGAACTAGTTTTGATGTATTACTATTTTCGTTCCGTGTGGTGTCGGATGTAAACAATAGCACCGACGAACGAACTTACTAGAGAATGAGCAGCAGCGTTCTCTTTGCATTTGGAGGCCTATATCCAGTTGTGGACGTCTTTCGGCTGAAATGGAAGCATTGTGCGAAGAGCTTAAAAATCGCCTTGTGAACGCGAAATAAGAGGGTTAGTCGTAGCTAGTTAACAGCAAACTTCTTACAACTTACCAATTATTTAAGGTAAGGAAGAGTCCTTTCTATTTAGGAAGCCCATGTAGTAACAAAAATTTAAAAGAGTATGCCTATATGGTCTGGTCATGTTGAGAGGAAGAATGAAGGACGGCTTACAGAAGTTATTTTCAAGGCAGATGTGAGTGAAAACGTCAGGAGGGGATGCTCTAGGCTGACATACAGTGAACTTATTGGTGATGTTCTTCAGAAAGGTCAGGTTCGCAGTACTGGTTACGTGGCGTGTGTATGACCAGAGGGGTAATTGCGGAACTTTTTATCGGTAGATGAATATGAAGTTTGACAATCTGGTACGCGGTGGTGGTCTGGTAAGCGTTTTCTAGCTGACACTCATATGTTTGGTTAACTCCTACCAAGTTATGATAACCTGGTACTTCAAAGGCATAAAGCGTTATCTAACTGACACTCCTTTATTTGGTGAGCTCCTGCAAAGTTATGATAACCTGGTACGTCGTCGGCATAAAGCGTTTTTTACCTGACACATACCCAGAGGGTACGTAATACACTATCAGTAGGAATCCCTTTCATTTTGACAGTTCCACAAAATTCATGACGTTGTTTGCGTTGCTAAGGACAGGCAATTTTTTCGACCATATGAAAGAAAAGAAAGAAAGAAAAATATGAATGATTATGAGCAATAAATAACCTTCATAGTGATTCAGATTCTGATTAATAGTGTGTTGCGCAATTAGGGTGAGGTTAGGCGACCGCCTACAGAAATATGACTACCTGGTACTTCGAAGGCATAAAGCGTTTTCCAGGTGAGTCTTCTTTGTTTAGCGATTACAAAGATCATAAAGCTCCTACCCAATTTATGACAACCTGCTTCTTTGAAGGCATGAAGCGTTTTCTAGCTGACATTTTTTTTTGTTGGTGGGCAGTCCACCCGTGTTCCATCAGTTGCCTATATGCCAGGGTCATGGTAACTCTTTCGAACAAATCTCGCGACCCTGGCAATCAGGTGAGGTGAGCTCCTACCGGATTATGACAACCTGCTTATTCGAAGGCATAAAGCGTTTTCTAGATAACGTTAAAGCAAGCTCCTTCCCAGTTATGACAACCTGGTACTTCGAAGGTATAAAACGTTATTTAGCTGACCATCAGGTTATGTGAGATCCTACCCAGTTATGGTTGTGGTATTTAAAGACAACGCGTTTGCTAGCTGATACTCCTGTTTAATAAATAGTTCATACCTTACGCGCTCAGACGTGGGGTTGTGGAGACAGCCTGTTCTGCCTAGCTCATACCATACCAAGTTATGACCACCTTTTTTTTGGATGGGAAATCATCTAATCACGTCTCGCGCTCTGGGCGAAGCGGGAGGCCCGTGTTAGACTTTTATTAACTAAAACCCACCCGTGTTCCTTCAGTTGGCTATGCCAGGGTGAGGGCCACGGTAACTGTTTCGAATAAATCTCGCGATCCTGGCAAGAAGTTATGACCACCTGGTACTTCGAAGGCATAAAACGTTTTCTCACTGACACTGCGGTTTGATTAGCTCATACCAAGTTATGACCACCTGGTACTTCGAAGGCATATGTGTGTATGTTTGTAATGAATAAACTCAAAAACTACTGTGCCGATTTAAATTAGACGTACAAACTTAAGTCGCAGAACTCAAGTATTCTTAAATAAGTGTTCTTAAATTTTCTAATTTTCCGCGCAATTTTTTATTTTTTTTCTTTCATAAGACCCTTCTCCTGACAATTACAAATAGAACAAAAAAAAAAGTGAAATCGGTCCAGCCGTTCACGCGTGATGGCGTGACCAAGGGAAATAGGGATTCATTTTTATATATATAGATTTATGTTACCTCATTAGACTTAATAATATGATGATACTATTTTCTATATGCATAATAAGTACTAAAATTAATTGTGTTTGATTCAACATCGATGTGATTAATTAATCATTTTCATTTTACATTGTTGACTTTAAACGTTAATCTGTCAAATTGTCACTCGATTGAAGTATTGAAAATCGATTCCAATAGAAGTGACATAAATAGAACAACTCTATGTAACAGATATATGCACTTTTGGCACCGGTCTCTTCCTTATGACTCGGGAGCGTGCACAAATTACGCATTACTCAAGAGAAAATAGACTTAGCAACTGCTAAAATAGAGTTGTAAGTCGCATGGTAAGTTTCCTTTGACATTTAGTAATTTCACGTGGACATTTCTGACTAGAAATGCGGCCCAACATATCGGTCAGACAAAATCTGTATTTAGAAGCTCAGTCACTCCGATTTCCCTGTAAACGTTAGTCGTGAATATATCCGTATTGCGAAAATGAATAAAAAGGGAAAAAATAAAAAAGGGAAAGTACCAAATCCTGTACCTGTGCAGGAAGAGAAAACTAGTGATAAAGTTGAAGATTTAGGGAAAAGTACTGATAAAATCGAAGATGTGGGGGTGAGTACCGGTGACAAAAAGGATGTAGTGGGGCTAATTACTGATATTATTCCAAATTTAGAAGAAAAAGTTGAAAGTCTCAAAGAAAAACGTGTGCCTGAAATTGTGAGTGAAGTTATAACACCTGCTGTTGATGTAAAGGATGAAGAAACTCCTAAGAAGCCAAAACGAAACAGAGGAAAGAAGAAAAAAGGTAAAGACGATGATTTTGATGATGATACTGATGAAAAACCCAAGGAAATTAATTTTCAACCTGTTGAAACCAAAGTTGATATTCCAGAAGTTGAGCCAAAAATAGACGATTTACCTCTAATAACTCCTACAGCTCGTAAAAAGAAGAATAATAAGAAACATGTGGAACAAAAGCCTGTAGAGTTAATTTCGCCTGATCAGGATCTTTCAAGTATTCCGTTACAAGTAGAAATAAAACAACCTGAAATTAAAGAGTTCGTACCAGATATCAAGCAAGAATTTTTAAAAACAGATATCGCGGATCAAGAAGGAAAACCGACCAAAAAGAAGAATAAGAAAAAGAAACGGACTGATTCGGAGAAATCTGACCAAGAAGAATTTTCCTGTACTTCTGCTTTCCAAAAGTTACTTGATGACAAAGATGAGCCCGAAGTTAAATTGCAAGAGAAAATTGATGTCTCTATTATCCCTTTTGAAGATATTAAGGCTGAAGCTGAGAAGATTGAAACCAAATCAGAAAAGACTGAACAAGTTCTTCCAAAACAGCCTGAAATAGAAAATGAAGCACTTCAAATGAAAGACGTACAAGAAATAAAAGCCCCGGCTCCTGAGAGTAAAGGTAAAAAGAAAAATAAAAAAGATAAAAAGCAGACTCCAAAACTTGACGAAATTCCTAAAGTAGATGAAACGAAGTCTGATCTAACTACCACATTGATAGATTTCGGCTCACCTGCAGACAGCATTGTTACAGAACCAATGAAGGACATCGTAATAAGTAGTCCAGAAGACAAAACAAAAGAGTTTACAATAACAGAATCACCTGAACCTTTGATTGAAGATTTGAGTCCAAAACCTAAAGCTAAAATCGCAAAACCCGTCGAAAAGAAACGCAAAGGAAAGCATGAAACAGAAAGTTTGCCACAAGATACTTTTCTTCCTGAATTTGCGAAAGTAGAAGGTGATCCTTTCAAAGTAAAGTTGGAAATCATTGAAACTGAACCTGTGGTCCTGGAAAAGCCAAGTGAAGTTGAACCTCAGACTACACAGCTTGAAGTTACTAGTGATATCACTTCTGTGGCACCTGATGAAGACGAAAAACTGATAGCTCAAGAGTTTGAACTACTTGCTGAGAAAGCTATGGGTAAGAAACGGAAAAAGGGATCAAAAATGCCTAAAGCACTTGAAATAGGCGTTCAAGAACTAAAACTAGAATCAGATGTAAAACAAACTGACATCAGAGAGACTGACAAAGAACAATTAGCCGTTATTACAGAAATTTTGACTCCACAGACTGATCAACAAGAATTCATAATTAAGAGTGAAAAATTAGGTATGCCAAGTACAGTTGAAACTGTAAAAGAAATTAAAGGTGAAGCTCCTATACCTGGACCACCAGAGTTCCAAGGGAAAGTGCTTTTAACGCCCGATGATATCGGAGAAGTAATAGAATTTACTAAAACTGAAGAAACCACACAATCGACTGAAGATAAACAAAAGACTGACAGTAAACCTGGTAAAAAACGAAGAAAGTCCCCAAAACCCCCAACAAAAAATGAAGAAATGGTAAAATCGGTGGAACGAGCAATAACACCAAAACCAGAAGCAGTAACTAAAGAAACATCTAAATCGGTGGACGTAATACATCAAAGTTTAGGTGAGAAAGTAGACGCTTCTAATATAACGAGAATGTATGATATCGAAATAAGTAGTATTAGAGCGTCAGAATCTGAAGTTTCACCTTCTGATCTTGTACCCGATATCACATATCCATGTTCTTCAAGTCAACAGTTACACGACAACAATAATAATACAGTTATCAGAGAAATATTACCTCCAACAGAGTCTATATTGGGTATACCTTCAATACAAGAAAGAGCACAAACTCATAAAAAAATGGAAGAAAAAAGATCTCCTCCCAAGGAAGAGAAAACAGATATAAAATCAAAAATGATGGAAGTAAACCAAGATATGGAGGAATTAAGACTATCTATTGAAAGATCTTTAGCAGAACTAACTTCCATGGAAAAGAGTGAAGATGCTATAGAAAAAGAGTTTGAAGCAACCAGGAATAAAGCTAAAAATGTAGCAAGTCTTTTATTTGATACTGGTGAAAGTGCTACAGTACAAATACCGAGCATCCAAGATAAAATCAGAGATAAGAGTCCTATAGTGGAAGCAGCTGTTAGTATTCCGTTAGAAGAAATAAAAATGCCAATTGTCATTGAAGATAGTAACAAACAGAAATCTGAAGAGAAGCCTAAAGCCGAAGATAAAAAATCAAAAAAGGATAAACACAAAAAAACTCCAACAGAAGAAAAACAAATTGAACTGCCTTTTGTTGAAAGTAAAGTTGCGGAACCTTTTTCAGTTGAAAGCAAAACTATTGAAACGCCGCCTAAAGCAGAAGATCGGCCATTAACACCTGTTGGCTTATTGCCATGTATCGAAAAACCTTTGACTGAACCACAGGAAGTTATTGAAAGTGTAATACCTCCAATAGCATTACCACCAGTAGAAGAAAAGAAGACTGACATAGCCGACTGTGAAAAGAAGGATACAGAAAAACCCAAAGATCAAACTATAGAAACACCTGCAGAGGTACCACCAATATGTCCTTCAAGAAAAGATAATAAAGGCAAAAATAAGAAGAAGAAAGGCAAGCAAGATACTCAAATGATCTCAACTCCACAAAGCACGACAACTGCTGCTCAATCACAGTCTGCACACGAAACAAAGAAAGAAGAAACAACAGAATCTAAAACTGACAGTAAATCTGAATCAAAAGGTAAAAGTCAAAGTACGGAAAAAGGTAAACAACAGGCAAGTAATGTTGATTCTGAAACGCCAAACGAAGCAATTGATTATGAACCTATAGACAATTTTGAAGATGCACTCACTTCCAGCAATGATGACGTCAACAAGACTTTTGAAATGATAGTAAAAGAAACACAAGAGCAAAACAATCCTAAGATAAACATAATAGCACCGGATGAAGAAAAAACACCCGTTTCACCGCCAAAAAACTTGCTAGGCCATCCCGATATTCCTGTACGATCGAATAGAAGAGACTTTAAAAAGGAAAAAGATAAAATTCCGAATGAAATCACAGCTCGAGTCAAAATAAAAGATTCCGTTGAGGTTGAGAGGAAACAGACTAAGAATACGCAGACTAACAATAAGATAAAGGAGTTCTGTAAAGATTACAAAATGGATGACAACGATGATTTTGTTTACAAGTATAGTTTTAGGAAAGTGTTTCTTCAGAGTTCTTGCCACGCTTGTAAGAAGAGTTTGAGTGGTTCTCGCGTGCCGTGCAGTTACTGCAACTTGCTACTCTACTGCAGTAATAAACATAAGGATGAAGATTGGCCACAGCATCAGGCACTGTGCTTTGCTATATCTACCATCGTACATCTGAAAGGTGAGTAAAACTGCTTACGTCTTAAAAAAATTATTTTATTCCTGATTTTGCTTGGACTTTCAATTGAAGCGCTTCTATCTGGCAGTATTTAACTTTGGGTTCTATCATTTAAATTTCTGCCATCTGATATATCAAAGTTTTTATTTGAGAGTCAGAGATTTGTCAAACATTTTTATTGAAATACTAGCTGTGACGAAACAAAATATAATAATATTCTGAAACTAAACCAAAGCAAAATTATCATCTACGAAATAATGACTGTTTCTCGAGTTAAATACACACACTGTTTACTGTTTTACTGTCACACAAAGGGTCGTTTCGTCATATAAAACGTAAGCAAATAAGGTCGAAAATAATTTTACCAAATTATTGTTACACAGATCAAAAACACATATACGGTGACGCAAAGAACTTGACAGGCCACGACTACCGGCTCATCAGAATGCAGATGATCGTGTCTTGCGAGAAGGTGCTCAAGAGACGCCTGGTCCCGTGGGAGCAGGAGGCTCTGCTGTATCCCAGGATCTGTGCCCACGTGCCGTGCAGGGAGTGGAGGCAGAGCAAACTGAGTGATTGTCAGGGCTGTGGGCAGGTTGGTTACAAGTGTAGTATTGAAGTGTGAAGTTTAAGAACGAGATCGTGTATCTTTCTTATAATTGGAGGTCTCTTATCGAATACAAAAACTGTTTCAAGAAAATAGGAGCAGTTAATTTCATCAATATAGTTGTTCAAGCAAATTAAAAGTTGCGAACTTAATTAGCATGTAATACTTTATTGTAACTTCAGAGTACGTAGAAATGGTCGTGCTATGAAAACCTTTCTTCATTTAGCAACGGACGTTTTATTTTATTTTGTCTTCCTTTTCTAACTTCTCGATGGCGTGAATTCTATTCACTTACCTAACTTACGTCATGTTAGCATGAACTTTAGTGTTGTGTTTAGTAATTGGTAAGCTTACAAGTAGTCACTGGACGTTAGCAGAAGTATCTAGCGTAATCATTAGGTAATGCATCTATAAAACAATCCATGTATTAATTCTATATTTTACATTACTTGCATAAACTGACTTCGGAACAAAATAACACTATCTTGTCTCCCTAGATATCCTTTTGCACTGACAACGCCGACCACTTCCCCAAATCTCACTCTCGCTGGTGCAAGTCTTACTCCCTCTATGAGAAGCTGGTGTGTTACCAGCAGACCAAGGGTCGCCTGGAGCCAAAGATGCCTACCAAAGTGCTGCAGCAACTGCAACAGATACCGGAGAAGATCAATGAGGTGATTGCGTCTATGTATGAGGAGAAGATTGGTGAGTGAGGGATATGTTTTAAGTTTTTGTCTTCTTTCTTGATCTTATTTTGTCTTATGATACTACTTGATGTTTAAGGTAAAAGTAACTAGTATTGGTGTTGCATGTAAAACAGTAAAAGAGAAGCAGTGGAATCATAAGCTATAGAAAGTAATAGTTCTCTTACGTTTTAGACTTCGACTTCGTTTTTTTTTAATCTTTCTTACAAAGGTTTAGAATGTTTTTTGATTTACATTGTGTAGTTTAACGAAACAAAATTTTCTTCAAATTGCGTGCTTAGATCAAACAATACAAGCTTTCCAGTTTGTTGTGAGTCCAACATCATCATGTCAGCTTTGAGTTTAGAACAAGATAACTTGAACAAAAGAAAGAGAATGGCCAATTTTACATCTGGAACAAAACGTTCAAACAACAGTTGTATAAAAAAGAAAGTAAAGAGGGGTTCTTTTAATAAAAATAAATAAGACTGGTGATATTATTCATTGTGTACAGCAGGGGGATGGACCCTCAATACATTTGACCTAGATTTTAGTATAATAGTCTGTCCATCAGCAGGGGCTTTTGTAATTTGAATTATTGCAATAAATTGACCCTGTGTTCGAGAGTTTTTTGAATTTAATCCGTGTGAGTGGAATTGCGATTTTGAAAAGCAATTAAATGAATTGACGGCAAAGATTACTGTCGGGCTAATAATGATAGGCACGTAGGTGTTTTCATTTTGCAATACAATAAAATGATAATACGGGTACTCTCAATTTGAAGCATTTTATTTAGATTAATTCTTATTTTGTTATGTTGCCCGTCTTTGTAACAGATTTTTTGTTAACCAAAGAATAGATTTAACTTTAGATATTAAAACGTTTGTAAATTTTGACAATCAACTCAATTAAAACACTTGGTATGCTTAAATGAATCCAACCAGGTTTACGGACTTGTTCGAATGAGTTACCTTGGCCCTGGCCCACAGGCTACTGAAGGGACACGGGTAGGAAGTCAGTAAAAGTCTGACAGGCCCTCCCGCTCCGCCCAGAGCGGGAGAAGTCATTTGATGATTTCCCAAGCAAAAAAAAAAGGCTTAAAAAGAATGAACAAGTTACAGCGTAGTAGGAGAGAGGAGGAATACCGTTTGCCTATTTCTGTTACTTTGATATCGGGGCCCCTTTCCATAATTTATGTTTGATTGTCAAAATAAAACTCTTTAGAATATGACGCCAAGTTCATTTAAAAAAAAATATTACATTATAATGTCAACACCGCAGTATAAAAACGCTATAGGTTCCCCCAGTCTGGACGACGAGACAGCGTGAATTGACTCTAGCCGATTAATTTCCATGAAGTTTAGAAAAAACTTGCTGGTCTGCGGGAGCCTTAATTGACAAAATTTTAGAACACAAAACTAGCTTTGAATTTTTATGAGACTAATGATTTGTAGTCTGTGTGAGGCTGGGGGTAAAGAATAGCATCACCCTATTTCTGCCCGTTGATGTCATAAAAGGTGACCGAGGGACTTATTAGAGAATAGGCAGCAGCGTTCTCTATACATTTACTGCGATCGCCAACCCGCTTGCCAAGCGTGGCGATTATGGCAGACCCCAAATTGGGGGAGTTCTATGTCCAGTAGTGGACGTCTTACGGCTGAAATGATGATGATGATAATATGTATTTTGTTGTAAGTTTACTCACATTCGGTCATGACATTTAAAAGCTTACATCATACCTATGATTCAAAAGGTAACCAGTACAATAATTCTATATTTACAATTGGTTACAATCCTACATGCAAACGAAATAATTTGAAAACAGTGAGTAGTAACTAGAAACCTATAAAGTTGATTTATTACTGAATATTTGTTAGTACTTGTAATAACTAATAAGTCATGGTGTATTTCAATATTTCTGTGTTTTAGCTCGTGGTGTAGGTAGGTACACACTGGTTGCCAATGAATTGGGTTCGTAAGTAGGAGACCACGATTGATTAAAGTGTTCATTTACGGGTGCTTTAGTCGCTTTATCTTCCTTCCTTCTTACCTTACATCGAAAGAGCTGGTCCTTAACACGTTAACTGCCATGGTGGAAATCAGAAAAAGTAAAAAATTATACTTAGTGTTACTTCACTTTAAATAGTTTATTTATTCCATAAATACATATACATAATATTTATAACATGGTATACAGCCTATTTTCATAATTTAATTCCTTACTTTAATTATGACTTCATACTTTCCAAAAAGTGTATGAGAGTAAATGTAAGCAAAAGTTATATATACCGTGACATTACGTCGTCTTACAAAGGTTTTCCACTCAACATATCCGACATAATATACCTCTAGGCGTGATTAAAAAAATATTACCATGAATAAAATTAAGATAAGAGAAAAAAGAAAAAAAAAGAAGAAAAGAGAAGAAAATCAAATAATGCATTAGAATTATGAAATATCCTGCTAATAATGTTTACGTATCAGATAGTAGAGAACATAACTACCCAGCGCACGAGTCGACAAGATCATTCCATTTTCCATGAGACAAAATATCAATTACAAACTACGTCATGCGTCATCATAATGATTCATATTTTTATATTTTAGTTATTCAAATATTTTTTTTTTTCTTATGTATGTGTCATTGGATACATGAAGTAGGCTGCCGTTGATTAAAATTTCACGGTGTAGACATAGTGGTTTTTGCGCTCTACGGGACACTTATATAGCTGAAAGAGTAATAAACATGGCCACCAGGCAGCAACGACACGTTCAGATTTCGTATGTGTTGTCGGTCATATAGTCCGACAAGGTCTGAATGGAACAGAAGTGTCGGACACACAGTCCGACATGGCAGTTAACGTGTTAAGAGCAAGATATTAAGGACGTGTTCTGTCTCCATTATCATTAGAGACACAAACGTGTTATGGAAAGTTGTGATAAAGGATGGGGGGGGGGGGGGGTTGGGTTGATTTTGATGATACTAACGTTTTAGGATGTAATGTCCAGTGGTTATATTAAAAGCAATCACGCAATCTGAAATATCAGATTACTATCTGGGAAAAACGAATGTTAGGAATATTATTTTTAATTTCCATTACTGTCGAGTGTGGTGCTTTTTTCTAGTTAGATTATTTCCTCAGGGATCTGTCAGCTTGGAAATGTCAGCGCCATCTAGTTTTAAAATTCTGACCAACGAAATATTGACGTACCAAACTGTCTTGTAAAATGTGCGTCTTATTGCAGCACTAACAACTTTTCATTTCTTGTATATATATTTTGTATAGTTTAAAACCACCACAATAATCACCAATTTACGATTGTATGACAGATATAACCGACATCCAATACGCAGCGTTAACGCAACTGGCGACGGCTCCATTGACTGCTGCCTACTGCCATCAGCTCTGCAGGACCAAGGCTGGCTCTCTAACCAACGGAGTTAGTAAGGTTCGTACAGTTTTCAAAGAAACATTTAACTATTGCATGGAAACCAATATCAACTTTAAGTACATGAACATAAGTTTGGTTTCAGAATGACAGCTACCGTTGAAAATGTCATAAAGAAATTTTGTTTGTACTGAAAGGAGACGGGCGAAAGTTCATACAAAGTTGGGCCTGGCGTCACCATAACGATTACTGCATTAATATATTTAGATACTAATACCATTTAAAAAGAAAAACAAAATGTTTACGACTTCTCCATGGTGTTTACGAAACTTACCACTTGAGGTGCCACCCATTGCTGTATTATGGAAAGAAGGCCTTCGTCGTCTATTTGTTGTAATCCTCTAAAAGGATTGCGCCGCCAACAAGCTATACCGCAGTTGATACAATGACGATGTTGAACACTCATTGTATTAAACTTCGAAATCCGGTATATGAGGCTGAGGTAAGACGAGTAGGCAAGTTATCAAGTCCGTTGTAAGAAGTGCGTGGGTCGTTCGTCAAAGTAATAACCGTCAGAATCCTTAAACGTAGCCAAAGTCGTTAAAGAATACTAATCGAATAATATTACAGCACACGAAAACACAACAACACAAAAAATATCCACTACCGTAAGCCAAACGAACAGAAGCGAATGTTTGTTGCAAAGAGTAAAGTAATATAATGGGTAGTTTGTTTAATGTTTGACATGACATTGACATAAGTTTCACTGTGTTGCCTGTATAATAAAATATGATGATCGATTGTGACATCGATTTTAATGTTCAATTTATTTTTATATCTTTTTAGAAACGTAGAAAAGTGTCACTGGTTAGCCATTATCTGAAGGAGAAAACACTGAATCACCTCCAAGGTCCTGTTTCTATTTCTATTTTATACTTGTATGATCATTATTTTGTATTCAATAAATCGATACTTTTTTTTCTAGATCTGGCAACATTGTTTCAAAAGTGAACATTAGGGAAGTCAGTGTTATTTTAATTAAATATTTCGTTTTTAATACAATGGTAAAACTACTTAATATTTCATGATTGATTGATGACAAAAAAAAAAAAAACAAAACTAAAGGAAATATTGATAAATATTTCATTACTGTAACATGTTTAGCCCAGATTCGCCCGTCTCCTTTGAACCATAAAGGTTCGTGTTACAAAAATATGTATTGCGGTGTTTTAAAATGCCTCTCACCAGGAGATCATGTCACAAGTTCGTAATCACTTCATTATGATTGCTACTGGTGGATAGAGGACTCATTCTTTGTTGGAAACCTGTGATTAATTATACCACATTCATACGGACGAATAAAAATATCGAGCACTGAATTTTCGACTCTCAGTGTTAAACCAAGAGTCTAAAATCCAACAGAGTGTATTCCAACGCGTCGTAAAAACGTATGTTCGTATTTCAACTCTCGACACTAAGCAGTTCGTACATACGAATCTACCTTTTGGAAGGGGAAACTAGAATCAATTCTATTTTCAAGTAACTTTTGACGTTCAAAAGTGCCTTTTTGGGCCTATTTGAAATAAATGCTTTAACTTTGACTTAGAAGAGTGCGCGAAATAATCCCACCACGATATTTTAACTTGCGTGCTAACGTGTTTATTATTATGACTTTTAGCGTTAAGGTTTTTAAGAGGCTCTTTACTAGGTATTATATCGTCAACTATTTTTTGCTAGCGGCTTCGTCCGCATATTAGTATACATATAAACTTTCCGCCCACGTATTGTCGTTATAAAGTTTTCGCTTGAATCTCTCTGTGTATTAATGAAAACCGCATTAAAATCCGTTGCGTAGTTTAAAAGGTCTAAGCGTACAGACGCGGGAAGCGACTTTGTTTTATACTTTGTTGTTTGTGTAAAGATGACCGTGACCTCTCAAAACGGTGAAGGAAAACATCGTGAGGAAAGCGGCATGTCTTAGAACCAACAATTTGAAGACATGTGACATCTACCAACCCGCACTGGGCCCGCGAGGTATATTAGGTACGGCCCACTCTCTCTCACTGAGAGGAGGCCTGTGTCCCAGCAGTGGGAACGGTATAGGTTGATTATGAAAGATGACCATGGCAGAAATCATCTCATTGATATTCACACTTTACTACAATAAACATTCTTCTATTTCAGAAGACCTCATTCACAATCCACGTAGTAGGAGCAGAGTTACAGTTCGAAGCCGATGCCCTCAACAAATGGGAGGTGTTCTTCCTGCACCTGAGACCAGACCTACAAGAGCTGAGGGTTGTGCTGATCAACTATAACTTGAACCCTTCAAACTTGCCGCTGGAACTGCTCGGGAAGATCAAGTGAGTTGGTTCATGGATAGCGAAGTCTAAGAAAAAGAATCTAAGAAGTAATTAATAAGTGGAGGAATTGAAACACATTATAGATTATTCGAAGATCAATCGATCTATCTACTGTTTAGGTGACGTAATTTCGTACCAAGTCGTTTCTGGCTTACTGATTTTACATTGCAAAGCAAATAAGTAGAATACGTTGTTACGCTGTTTTTGACCGAAGGGGGCAAGTGGGAATAAACGACATCGTCGCGTGATAGTTTGCACTGCGTGGCAACGTCGCTTTTCAAGTTCATTGAATCATAGACTTAGTGATAGTATTCTATAGTGTTCAAATTTGCTCAAAATTTTAAACTCTTCTAAATACTACTAGATTCTGACCTATTTTATGAACTGATTTCGTTCATTTTTTGTATATCGTGAGCAAAGAAGATGACAAGTATGTGGATTCGTTTATGTCATATATGTGGTTTTCCCCGTGGAAACTGCCCCTTTGATCTAGTGGTCGCAAGCGCAACTGCTAAGCGTGGGGTTCGATTCTCAGGTCGGGAAAACTGTTATTTGGGTTTTCCATTAGGAGTGCCTTAGTAACAGCCGGGAGTTTGGAAGTTGGCGATGTGATAGCCCCGTGTCGTTTTGGCCCTGCGTTCGATCTCTCTCCTGTCGCGTCGGATTGCCGGCACATTGGACTATGAGAGTGAGGGAAGAGTGAGTGCCCCAGTGTCTGCGCACACACTTGTGCACTATAATACTTCACGCGCCGATGGCTAGTCTCCGTTGAGATTAGCCACCATGGCCGAAATACGGTATAATTTATTTTATTAGGGACAACAAACAGCAGTATACATAAAATGATCCCAACACTTAGTCTATAGGAGTATTAAATACACTGCTAACAACGTTTTCCACAGATCATTTAAAAAAATAGCTAGCTGTTAAAAGACAAAATCTGTATGTAGTTCCATACTGTATATTTTTGTTCATGTTAGGGGAACATTTCTCGATGACTGCAATCTTAATCTAAAACAAAGTCTACAATACTATTGATAATGTTGAACCCATGAATCAACATATTATTTATTTTACCAGGTTATGTGAAAACTGCCGTCAAAACAATCGTCGTGTGGTGTTCAACTTCCAAGACAAGAGGACTTACGCAGATTACAAGTCTAGTGATGACTTTGTGGTTCCTGATATTGGTAAGGAAATCTTTTGCTAAATCAAATGTCTGCCTGTTTGTTTGCTTCCCCCTAAAAAACGTTTTCTTCTAAACAATAGCAAGATTTAGTCCTCAATATATACACGGAAACTATATACGATCATACATTGTCTGTAACATGCTCACTAATATTAATGACGATAATAATACGACCATAAGTTGAATACATTTGCGATGTAAATTTTTAAGTTAGTTACATATGTTTATCATTTAAAATCTTAACGGCAGCGTTATTCAACAGAACTTTATCTTTATTCGATTTCAAGAATACTAAAATTGAAAATAATGTGTTTATTTAAGTTAATCATTAATAAAGTGTAATTCTTTTTTTTACATTACTAGTCTGCGCCTTCAACCCCAGCATCCAACGCTCCTCAGTATACAACGGCAAGGACCCCTGGCCTTCCACCATCGACGCCATCTTGAAACTGAAGGTTCCTTTCATCATCACCGGCTACACCATCACCGAGCTACATAAAGACTGCGTCAGAATCAAGGAGTGCTCTGAAACTGGTTACAATTTTATCGCTGAACCGAAATATAATAATTTCGCTAGTGTCAGACCTGATAGAAACTTTATATCTGATGATGAAATGCCTTTGTTGTTCAAGAATTACTGTTTTGCTATTATTTCTGCATGATTCTTTAGTATATAGTTTAATATACGTCAGCAAGTTAGGGTCGGCTTCCAGTCTAACCGAATCCAGCTGAATATCATTACCTCTTTTACGTGGAGCGACTGCCAGACTCCATAACCTCCTCTTCATCCTCCGTTTGTTTTATAAAGTATGTATTAGTTTATAGTTATTATTGTTTGTATGCATATTTATGTAGTGTTTTTATGGGTCTTAGTTGCCTGAAAGGATTGTATTTTATAACTCAGTTTCTGGGTATCACGGTGCCCTTTGGTAAGACTGGTTGTCAGACTTTCGAGTTTTTATTTACTCTTAACGACTGTCTGTTTGTGTGTAGTTTTATTAATCTTTTCATTAATTGTTTCGTTCTATATTTTGTTGTCTTTAAGTTCAGTGTGTTCCATTATGATTTCATATGATTGTTGATTTACAGTTTTAGTTTAAGTTCATTTCTAATTTATTTTCACTTACTCGTTTCCTTGTGTTCGGTTTATTTCTGTTCTGTTTTGTCTTAATAAAGTATGTGAATTGAAAGAATTATCTTTTCTTTATTTATTTTAAGTACTTTCACATTGTTCTTACAGTAAAAAGAAATGTCTTCATGATTTGGGGGTCAATCGCCTCTAGGGATTCATCAAGTATTCGTAGAGCTGGTCTAAATTGACGATCATTCAGATTTACCTAAACTTCAGGGTGGTTAATTGGAAAAGAGTGTGTGCGTCAGCATGCACAGATCAATGAGAAGAACGAAGAATCTGTGGTACGAATCAAGTATCTCTAATTTCGACGCTTTCCGCTACAAAGGGCGTAAAAACCAATCTGGGCATATTTATTTTTTGATGTAGCCTAATTTGTATTAAATATAACTTATCTATCGATTTGTATATTTGTTTTAAAGCCCAAAGTTCTTTGTAGCGGAAAGCGTCAATTATCCCAGCCTTGCACAGGCGCGGTCGAAGCCTAACATTTTGGGGGGGGTCACCATGAGTACTAAATAATATTTTTAGGAAGGTACATCCTCTTTAGTCTAGTAGTCGCAAGCGCTGCTGATCAGAATGATGTCCCGGGTTATAATCTTTTTGCAAATGTCCATCGGAGTCTCAGTGGCTCAAGTAAGACAGGCAAATCGTTCAGGGTTTCGACAGCATGACTGTCTTTGGGGGGGGTCATGACCCCTAGGACCCCCCCCCCTCGGACCGCGCCTGGCCTTGCAGTGGTTAACATTGTGCATATTAACAAGTTTTAATTCTCATTTCAATTATTTTTACAATCTCAATTTCTTTTTAGTAAACTATAAATTATTTTCCAGACTGGCCTTACATCTGACTTTTTGCAAACTCTATTAATAATACGTTTCAGTACAGAAATAACTAAATCTGCGGAAATCAGACTATCTCAAATTAGTGTCTATTTTAGTCCATAGCGCCACCACCCGTTGTCACTTAAGGCATCTGCATTAAGAGCCAGAAATACTTCACGACAGATTGGCAGTCCCATGTCTTCGAGTGTTCCGGAAGGAAAATGTATTGGAATGTATTATCATTGTCACTAGCCAAGAATAGGAAACACTCGTCTCGTGGGTGTGATAAACAAGATATTGGCAGGAGTGCAAAAACTGGTGGTAAAATTCTTAAATACAATGAAGTGTTGTTTGCCAATCTTTATGGATACTAAGACTATTGACGTCGGCGACGACATTGCTGCTGGTCAGCTTAAAGCTGCAATGGCTGTTTCTTCAAAAGGTCCTTGCAGACATGCAAGGCCAGTATTAGTAGACTCCATAAAATGCTAAAAATATAATGTGAGGATTTTAGACAATGCCGAAATAAAGTCAGAGGTCGAAATGTAAGACCTCTGACTTTGTTTTGGCATACCATCTCAGAGAACAGTCAGCTAGGAAAAGCCGGCGCCATCTAGTTTTTAAAATATTGACCAAAAAAGTATTGGCGTGTAAAAGTGTTTTATAAGATCCACTTACGTAAATAAACATTTCATTTAATTTAATTTTAAGAAATAATTAAGTGCAACACACAGGATACACAGGATACGCAATCAAAAATATGAGAAAATCTTCGATTTTCCCCTCTTTTGAGTAAAGATAAGAGTATGAACGACTTTGTTCGTATGTTTTTCCTCACTGTGAGTGTAGACCATACGAAAGTGGCAGATCATGAGAATGTGAGAATTAATTTAACATGTATGCAATAGTTTGACTATTTTCGTTGATACTAAACATTCCTCGAACTGACTACGCCAAATAAATACATTTTTGGAAAAAGTATTTATTAATTACAGGAATTTCTGACATTGGTACATTCTTTGGATCATTAATGAACAAAAAATAATTAAAACAGTAATTAAGAACTATCCTACACAGACACAGCATTTATCGATGTTCACCTAGAAGTATACGAACACGAGAATCGCGGGTAGGTGGGTCGTCGAACGGACGAATGTTTAGTTATCAAGGGTTAACAGTGTCCGTGGAGTTCTTTGCCCGTTCTTCTCCGTAGGAATCTACTGCGCTTTGGAATTGGCAACTTTATCTTTCTAACTGACCAATCGACTCCTTGACACTTCGAAAATGCCTGTTACGCTACGTCCTACGTAGGCGGATCAAAGCGAACACGATTATGAAGCGGTGACACGCGAATTCAACGCGATGCGGTGCGACGCGGCGGCTATGTCCTACGTGCACGCGAATCGTCTCGCACAGCCGCCACTGACGCCGCCGTTCAGTGGGCACTGTGGATTTGTCATGAACGGATGGAAACAAATATTATTGGAAAATTCATATGTTAAATATCAAATACTCAAGAAGTATGAACGGCGAAGAAGTGGGACTAATATTGTATACTTAGGTCCCAGTTAATTTGGCCCAATCCTCCCATTCGCGGTATGATAATAACCGGTTGTGATATTTTTTATTCCTTTTATCCTATAATATAGGACGTTCTTGGATAGCATTAATTAAAATTTCTATAAATCCGAAATTATAACCAAAAAAATAATAATACGACGGCACCGCATCCGTTCGCGCGAAAATATCAAGCCAACTGATCGCGTTCGCTTCGTTTCGCGCCGCTCCGCACCGCACGCATGTGCGTTTGGGCACGTAGGACACTTCAATAGGTTTCGACTCTTTGTTGTTTTCGCGCCGCGCCGCGCCGCTTCGCGTTCGCGTCTAGATCGCTCACGCAGGACGTCGCGTTAATCATCATCATCATCATTTCAGTCGAAAGACGTCCACTGCTGGACATAGGCCTCCCCCAAGCACCGCCACTTCGACCTATTCTGTGCTTCTCGCATCCAACGTATTCCTGTTAATGGTTCAATTGAAATATATAGATGCATACCGTCATAATAAATAACACAATCTTAGTTTAATTATAGTCCAAAACTGTGAGTCAGCTTTTGCATTTGTAACTTTATTTCGATTTGAGTAAAGTAAGTTTGACTATAAATAAAACAAAGAATACACTGAAAATATAACATTTATATTCTTAATTGTAACTGACAATTAAATTGGCAATATTCAAAAACAAATTATAACTAAAACATATCACAGATAAAATGATTAGTCACGAATTATTCTAACGCACGTTTTCAATAACCTAGCTATCGCTGCTATCCCTGACTAGAAATAGAACTTTGACAAAAGTTAAGTAAGAAAAGCCAAAATTATATTTCTAGCAAGTTAATATACAAATAGATAGTTTATTGAAAACGGCCATAAGTTATGAGCTAACGACTGATAGGTTTGGTTCTGAGACAAAACTTTTTATTTTTCGCTGAGAAGTGTGCAAAAATTATACCGGATCTCCATCTTAAGTAACTTACTGAGTGGTTCTGTATTTTGGTCCAGTTGTATTTACCGGTTTTTGAGTTAGCTTCAATAATATCTACTTTTTTCCACTGGTGATATTACAATAATTACCTATCACTGTTATTTACTTAGCATAAGCAGGTGTACGAAATTGTGAAAATAATAAAAAAAACAAAACCAATCAACGCTTTCCGAAAATTAATCTCTAATACAAATAAACACGGAAATACACACGGTCGGGGGCAAATAAGTACGCTAAGTCTTCAGCCCAGCCTTTCACCCACATTTTTAAAGGTTCCGACTAAACCAGAGCTTAAACTAATGCTACTAAGTACTAATATTTTACATAAAGCAAAGAAAGAGTTCGATTAATCTAACCCCAACAAAATAAGTATTCCAAAATGAGTCCAAAGTAGTTTTAATCACACTCAATCAAACTACACATAACGCAGATGATAGCACATGTGTATAGTACATCCTCGTTTTGCCGAACTGGGAAATTAACTCAGGACCTTATATTAAGGAGTCGCGTTTGTGATCACTAGATCAAAGAGGTAGTCATGACAATTAATACAAAACAGAAATATTCATAGTTAAAAAATAGAAAATGTCAGTCGTTAGCCGTTAACCTAGCACTTCCCAAACAAGACACAGAGACACTTGGTGATAGAGTAGATATAGAACAGAGAACACGCAACCGGCTTACTGACGATAGCTCTGGATACAGACCCCAACACCTACAGACAGACATGTATTAACACACGTTCACTGACCTCATTCACAACGGTTTTTTCTTCTTAAGATCGTTTATAAAAACAAAAGAGTAAATAAAAAGAACGTGAAAAATGAAACGTAAAAAAAGCATAAAAAAATGTTTATATGTCTTCAACAGATATGGTTTTTCATTTATAACATTACCTCGAATCATACAAGAATAAGTCATGCAGTGGCAAAGATGATTATGCGGTGATTGTAAATTCGATTATTGACACTTTTGCTAGTGAAGTGATATCCCAAATAAAGAAATTAATCAATATCTCATAGAAAAAGTGAAATATTTCTGTCTTTAAAATGAAAAACCGCTGATAAAGATAGATCAGTCAACGAATAGACGTCAAAAACAGAGGTAAAAGGAGTGGGTGTACACAAGGACAACACTGAAACAATATAAGCAAAGTAAAGGAGAAAATGTGCAATCTTTACAATCGAAAAATTAACAAGCAGTAAGTAAAGTGTTAGTGACAAACTAATTAAAATAGGTGCTCACAAGATTGAAAAGCCTGATAGGACCCAGGATTTATTGTTTCCTATAGAGTCTTTGTAAGTATTCGATGGATTTTCGATCTTGTATCTCACCACGTAGAGACTAACATTAAAAAAAAAACAAAATGCTTAGATTAAAGAAACAGTTAAAATGATTAGTGGTTATCAGAGAAATTTCTTATTTCTATGGTGGTTATTGAAAAAAACCAGACTGAGGAACTGGTTTCTTCCATTACAGTTAAGTATTTAGTTGTGCAAATCAGACATTAATATATACAACAAACATTCATTCACTGAGCAAATTAATTCAATTAGCAAAAGTTAAACAATATTAATTATCAGATATTAGCAAAATTAAGTACAGCATTCGATGCAAATTAGATTGTAAATTATAATTGGTACGAACAACTGTCTACTACAATATTTACTATTACAGTGATTGCAAAAAGCGTAGTATCTACGTATATATGTTTTGTGTTATGTTAAGTAATCATGCTATTAAAATTGTTGGGGCTTACTGCAACTTATTAGAAAGAAAACTAAAGTAAAATGACAACTATAAAGATGATCTTCAAATTTTGTAGGTACATTAATCCAGAAATGAACTGCAAGAATGTAATAGATTGATTTGAATAATTGATCGACTCATATAGCTTTTGTTTGAAGTAAGCATTTGTAACAAATTATAGTAACTATAGTAGACAGTTGTTCCAAGAACACAAAATTAAAACAACGATTAACAACAAACTTTAAACAATTGTAACAATAACCTGTTCTGTTAACACCGGCGCCAATGTTGTACTGCTATTACTTTTGGCCCCAACTGCGGTACCATTATCAACTGCACTTGGTTCCACTGTAGCACTTTTACTCCCAACTGTAGTCCCATTATCAATTGTACTTTGTTCCACTGTAACACTATTAATACTATCTTCAGTAACATCATTTACTGTACTTGGTTCAACTGTGATACTATTTGTACCAACTGTGGTACTATCAACTGTAGATGGATTGATTGTACTAGACTCCTCCGTACTTATGTCTATAAAACCGACTTCTATTGAATTTGATTCGGTAATGTTTTCATCTATACTCAAATCATTATTAAATGTACTAGTCTCTACTGTATTTACAGTAGCTGTACTTGTGTCATTTATTTTAAGTTCTGTGGCACTTAATGTAGTTGTACTATTTTCGGTAGTACTTAACATGGTCGTACTATTTTCCGTAATACTTAACATAGTTGTGCTATTTTCGGTACTACTTTCTTCAGTTGAATTGGTATCTTCTGTAATTAAATCGATAGCGTTTATTTCTTCTATGATCAATCTATTTTCATCTGTTTCAGTGATTTTTACGGCAATTGTACTACTTTCCTCATTACTTACATTAACTGTACTAAATTGTTCTTTATTTATATTAATTATACCACTTTCCTCTTTGCTTATATTAGCTGTACTGATTGTTTCGGCTTTTACAGTCGTTGTACTAATTTTTTCCGTACTTTTTATGGATGAACTATTTTGTTCAATACTTTTATTAGTTGTACTAACAACAATGAATTCATTCGTTTCATAAATATCTTCTGCGGTGTCATCTCCTGTAGTGTCAGTGTCATAATCATAAATATCTTCTTCGGTGGTCGTTGGCACTGGAACATACAAAATTATTAATTGAAAATAATACTGTACGAGAACATCTTTTTTTCAATTTGTCTTGTAACTGGTTATTTCAACAAAATAGCATCGATAGCACAGTCCAAGGTATAAGCCTCAATTAGTATGATAGAAGTAATATCATTTTATGTATTCACTGTGCAGGTCAGAAAATATCCCACGGCCACATACTACCGGGATATAGGGCATAAACACACAGACAGGTTATAAACTATGTGTGTGACAAATGTGATCTAAAATCAATTTAGCCGTTATTGCGTTAATCCGTAACATACAATCGGACAAACCGGGCATAAAATCTTAGAAACAACAATTTTGGCATTAGACTCATTTCCACACCTTGAAGCAGATACTTTTTCTCAAAAATATCCAATATACGGTTTTGACGGCGTTACTATTTTACCATATAATGTTATAGAAATGTCGTAAAAATCGCTTTTATAGCTTGAAATTTAAACTTAGAATGAAAAATGGACCTTAGACGAATAAACAGTGTTTATTGATTAATACAAATAATAAAATAATAATTATACTAACTTAACCAAAACTAAACACAAACTAAAATAAAGCGTCGAAAAATTCATCCTCATCGCTGTCGACCGGCAATGTACTCAAGAGACTGGCAGCATTACCACGCTGTATAGCAATGCTTAGCCGCTGACCAAAATAAAAACCAGCCCTTGGGTCCCAAGAAGTGTCAACCAGCCGTTTTGATATTTCTTTAAAGAGGCCATGAGCACTCTGACCCCACAGCCCGAGGGTTTCAACCCCAAACGGCTCGAAAATATAATTACCAATAAGGTGCTATACTTTCGCCGCTTGAGGTTTTCCGAAGCCGCAGCGGCAGCGCCAGCGCAGCAAGCCGAGCTAGGAAGATGGATAATAAACAAGATTTAGAAAACTCACCAGTTGTTTCTCCAAATCCAATAGAAATCTTCTTAAAAGGATCCTCAGTGACTAAAACTACACGAGATTCATTAATACCATTGTCTTCCTCGTTCTCATCAGTCGGTCTCACTTTACTCTTATTATCACAGCCTTCAGTACAATAATTAGCTATCTTATCCAAAATCAGATCAACTAGAATACTTTCTTTAATATCTTTGTGTGCTGTCGCAGCTTCTTTTTCTTCTTTTAACTCTTTATCAACCAGTTCTTCAACCTTTTGTGAATAGTTTACGGGAGGAATCCAATTATATTCTGGATCATATTTCGATGAATTGTATGGCTTGTAAACTATATTGTCTGTCTCATCAGGGTCATCTTCAAGTCTCATGTTGTTTTTAGTATACCTGGCTATAGCAGGCCCTAGTATGTCAGTGACGTATTTCCTCAGTTTCTGACATTTTTCCAATGTGTTCACATCGTTGGAACTGCCCCAGATTATAAAGCCTGAGGCGTTTGATTTGTAGAATGTGCTTAATGCTACGTCTAAATCCCTCTGTAACAGAAAAATATGGAATGTTAGTACAATTAATGGCTTCACAGTCATAAATTAGTTTCCTTTCTCGAATTGTTATTTTATTATCATTTTAATAAGTAACAGTAGCTTTTAGTTCATTTTAATAAGTAACAGTAGCTTTTAGTGATTAAATAACTTCAGCAGTTGCTTCAATTAGTGAAATAATGAAACGTCGGAAAATTTTCGAAACGTTTATTTTAAAGCTATGTTTAACATACTCTAATAGTGTTCAATAACTTGAGCTACAAATTAAAGACTCTCCGTATCCAGCGGATTTCTGCAGCCTTCATGAGGTCATCAGTCCACCTTATGCGCCTTCCAACTCTATGTCTTCCGGTACGCGGTTTATATGTATTATGATGTTATCTCACCTCAGTGAAGAACGCCTTATCCCTGTAGCGGTACCAGAAGTACGGCAGCACGGGCGCCGCGCGCGCCAGGCGCGCCGCCTCGCGCACGCGGCCGCGGATGAGCCCCGCCAGCTGCTCCGGCGTCATGTCGTCCGAGCTGTACACGGACGGGAACAGCGCTGTGCTCTCCTGCCAGAGCCAGCTTATACTGGAATTTTAGAAACGAAATACGAGTACAATAATTACTTTATACTCTTACAATGAAAATACAAACTTCAAGAAATGAGTTAATGGTTTACTTCAATACAGTGCCCAATTGCTAGCAACACTTTACCCATGCGTTGGTAGATATCGAAAATTAATGTAACAAAAAAATAAGTTTTTCATCATACGATGGGTGAAGGTCGTAGGCCCGTTATCGAGGTAACCGTATTAAAGGTAATAGTGAATAAGCCTGACTGACCGTTCCTGGGGCACTGGACCCGTATGCATAGCTGCAGGTCTGGTGCAACGGGAAGGGGAAATAGTTATAGGTTGCGAATTAGTTTTTTTATTTTATTTATTTTTAATGATAAATGTTACTAACATAGTTTTATAATTGTCACTAACAACAATATGAATCATTGTATTCGAATTAAATAAATAATAATAATAAAATAAATTGGAACAAAATCTAGTTAATTCTAAAAACAAATGCTGTGCTCACCGATCATTCTCCTGAGGAACATTGTCAGCACAGGACTCCTTCCTGTTGTTCGCCATGTTGAAGCAGTAGGGGAACCCGTAGTACCCCCACACGGCGCGCGGGCGCATCTTCTTGGCGAGAGACACGGTCGCCTGCATGAACTCACGGCCTGCTCCTTCGAAACGACGCTTTGCCTGGAACGGGAGAGTTGGGTTTGTTATTTTTCGTATTCTGACAGGTTTTTGTTATTATTAAAAGCTTTTAGTTAGCTTCACCAGTGGTATCGGTCCCGACTTACGAGTTGTAGGTCGTGAGTTAGAACCCAGGCAGGCGCTTTACTTAGTCTAAATAATATCATCACCACTGCTCTTAAAACGGCGAAGTAAAAAATCGTGAGGAAACCGGCATGTCTTAGAAACAAAAATTCGAAGACCATCACACCACCATCGACATCTATCAACCCGCACTGGGCCCGCGTGGTGGATCATGGCCCCCTCCCTTTCACCGAGAGGAGGCCTGGGTCCCGTGTAATTGCGAAACGCACTATTAATCAGAATCTAAATCATCTTCAAGATTATTTCTAATCCATTGTGTGATATGTTCGAAAAAATTATCTGCTTAACAGCGTAAACACGTAATGAATTTTGATGAACTGTCAAAATGAAAGCGATTCCTATTTAAAATACGTTACGCAATTACCCCTGTGGAATTTTTGTATGCAATATTTCACCCACTTCGACTCAAGCTATCAGGTTGAAATTTGGCACACACGTTTGGGTTCCGCACAATGTGCGATAAAAGCTTAAAAGTAAAATCTTTTAATTATTTTTTATCACGTTTAATTTAATGACTTGTTCATACACTAGAATTTCAATAGGATTATAATATTGTTACGTAGATCGTAAAGTCTAGAAACATCGTGCTAACTCCATCTCAGAAAGGGACAACATTACGTAGATCGAAAAGTCTAGAAACGTCACGCTAATTCCATCTAAGGATGGGGCAGTGTTGAAACTTCTAGATACGACACGCTAACGCCATCTGTTATCAAGTAGCAAGTACTACGAACAATTGTACGTAGACGCCACCGCCATCTATTGTTGAGTAGCGGGATTAAACAGTAAATAGATGTCTGTGGAAGGTTCTCGAAGTTTCGAATCTACTTGTAAACTGTGGAAAAGTGTTGAATGTTCGCGAATGTTCTGCTCGGGATATAAATAGCGGATTGTCGGCCCGATGGGCAGTTCGATTTCGGAAGCGAGCGAATACGAATCAAGCGATACAGTACCGGGCACGCCACAATTGCGGCGGTAAGTCCCCTCTTTGAGGAGTGGATAGAGAGGCGCCACGGCGCCCTCACCTTCCGCCTGACGCAGGTTCTCACCGGGCATGGGTGCTTCGGTGGGTTCCTGTTCAGGATAAAGCGGGAGGAAACGCCCGGGTGTTTCCATTGCGAGGATCGTCTGGAGGACACGGTGGAGCATACGGTGGAGGTGTGCCCTGCTTGGGCGGAGCACCGCCGTGTCCTCGTGGAGGCGATCGGCGGCGGCGACCTCTCGCGTCCGGCCCTGGTGCGAGCCATGGTTGGGAGCGAGAGGGCATGGGAAGCCGTCACCTCCTTCTGCGAAGCAGTAATGCTCGCGAAGGAGGAGGCGGGGCGCGTGAGGGAGTGGCAGTCTCTGCGCCCTCACGTCCCTAGCCGCCGCAGGAGGAGACGCCCCGGGCGTCGGGAGTCGATAGCAGACTCCCGGCCACCGTAGGCGCGAGCTTGCGGGTGGCGAGCAATGGGTAGCTCGCCGCCCGGTAAGGACCAGGCTCGGGTCGACGGCGCGTAGTGTTCCACGCGCGCCTCAAAGACATGTCAGCAACACTGAAGGGGTCTGCTAGGACCGATGCCTGCCGGGGTCGCGCGATTGTTCGAAAGAGGTACCGTGACCCTGGCACATGGGCAACTGAAGGAACACGGGTGGGTTTTAGTCAGTAAAAGTCTGACACGCCCTCCCGCTCTGCCCAGAGCGGGAGAAGTCATTTGATGATTTCCCATCCAAAAAAAAAAAAAAAAAAGCGATACAGTACAAGCGAAACAAGTGATTCTGTTTGACTATTGCGATATTGTGATTGTTTAATTAAACTGTGGTGTGTTTCGATAATTTTGGCTTAATTAAATTAATTTATCCCGAAACCCAGCTCGTAACAATATGAACTTAGAGTGTTGTATTAATAACTTTAATGATGAGAAGTAAGGGATAAATTATGCCAGTTTTACCGAAGGAGGATACGGAAGGTATTCGTACCAGGAGTCAGCGCCAGCAGGAGGTGGATCAGAGGCGATTTGAAGGACCTTCAAGACAGACATCTGGGGGTAATCAGCCGACGACGGAGCCAGTTTCCCAAGCGTCTGGTGTTCCTACAGCATCACCAGCCATGGATCTTTCTGCTCTAATGGCAATGCTGCAGGAACAGAACCGCCAACTGCAAGAACAGCTGCAGCAGGACAAAGAGGAACAGGCCCGCCGACAGGAAGAACAGGCCCGCCACCTACAGGAACAGCTGCAGCAGGACAAAGAGGAACAAGCTCGCCGGCAAGAGGAGCAGGTTCTCCTCTTGAAAGATCTACACGCGACATTTGGCAAGGACATCAAAGCCATGAAGGAGACTGTTCAGGTACATGAAAATCGTATCTCCGAGGCCGAAGTCCAGATCGCTGATATAAGAAAAGCGGTTGGAGTTCTGAAAGCTGGAGACCGGACTACGGCTTCGATAGTTGCTGCACCTTCCGTGCGCGGGTTTAAAGTGCCACCCTTCGACGGAACATCTTCCTGGTCGGCATACAAAATTCAATTCGAAGCTGTCATGAATGCAAATGGGTGGACAAAAGAGCAGGCCATGACCGCGCTTACTTTGGCCCTTCGTGATCAGGCCTTAACCGTGTTAGAGGCTCTCGGCAAAAATGTTACCTACGAGCAGCTCGTTGAGGCGTTAGAGGCCAGATACGGTGACGCGCACCTGGAACACGTTTTTCGTGCGCAGTTGAAGGATCGTGTGCAGCACAGTGGTGAAAACCTGCAGCAGTGGGCCCTAGAAATAGAAAAGCTGGTTCGAAAAGCATACCAGTCTGCGCCTGCACTCATCGATGGGACTCTGACTCAAGCATTCATAGATGGCATACGGGACCTGGAAGTAAGGGCTACTGTAAGACTTGGACACCACGAGACACTCAAGGATGCCTTGTCCCATGCGTTGGAGGTGGAGGCAGTGAGGCAAGATCATCGAGCCCATCGCATCAGGGAGGTTGCCGCATCACCTGTCCGTGACCGTCCGAGGTACAGCCCTAAGTGCTACACTTGCGGAGAAAAAGGCCACCTTCGGTCAAGTTGCCCGAAGCGAAACACAGCTAACGAAAACCAGACCCAAGAAAGAAAGGCGGCAGATATCACCGCCCAGCAGCAGGAAAACTAGTCAACGCCAGGACTGCGGGGCGGGTGCTGGCTGGTGTTAAATTAGCCCCAAGAATTTCGGTCTCACAAGCCCATGATGGGAACACCCTAGTCATAAAAGGTGAAGTGAACGGAAGACCATGTAAGCTGACATTGGATACTGGAGCTTCTCGCACGGTTGTCAGTTCCCAACTAGCGAATCGTTTTCTTGGAGACTTCTTCGGTAAGCATGACGGCGTAAAATTAGTAACAGCTACCGGTCAGCACATAACCGTCCGTGGTGAGAAGGAAGTGGAGTTAAAACTGGGAAACACTATCTACCGACATAAGGTCATCATGGCTGACATAGTGGACGACTGCATCTTAGGTTTGGACTTCATGCGGCAGCACTGTTGCGAGATCGACGTTAATCAAGGAGTCCTAAAATGTGGGTCAGAAGAAGTCTTCATGGAAGGTGCACCATCAGGGAAAGTGTACTGCTTGAAGAAGATTGTTCTTTCTCCCCGATCGGAAACAATAGTTCCAGTTAGGCTCCCACATAATTCCGGGCAGAAGAACCGATGTATTCTCATTGAAGGATTGGATGAAAACCTTCCATGGAAGATTGCGCGGACCTTGGTAAAGGCAAGCGATGTTGCAGCCGTACGCATACTGAACCCAAGTGAAAAGGAGCAAGTAATCAAGAAGGGTGCGTTGATGGGTTCCTGTGGGGAAGTAGCTTGGATGCGTGAATGCCAATATCAGCCTTCTCAAAATAACACCCAATCTGTAAGATTTAACGTGTTAAATCTTTTGGAAGACTGTCGTAAAGATTTATCGGAAGAAGAAAGAGAGAAGGCTAGGAAGATGCTACTTCAGTATGCAGACATATTCTCCAGAAATGATGCTGACATAGGGAAGACTGGATTAGTTCAACACAGAATTAATACCGGAAATGAGTTGCCAATACGACAGCGACCCAGAAGACTACCAGTGGCAAGAGAAAAGGAGGTAGATACCATGATTAAAGGGATGGTAAAGGATGGAGTTATAGAGCCTTCGTCTAGTCCTTGGTGTTCTCCTGTGGTCCTGGTGAAAAAGAAAGATGGCAGCATGCGGTTTTGTGTAGACTATCGTCGATTGAATGACGTCACTAAGAAAGACAGCTATCCACTGCCCCGGATCGACGACACACTGGACACGCTGTCAGGAATGAAGTGGTTTACCACGTTAGACCTAAAAAGTGGCTACTGGCAAGTGGAAATAGACCCTAAAGACAAGGAGAAAACCGCATTTTCTACGGGAAAGGGATTATGGCAGTTTAACGTCATGCCATTCGGATTGTGCAATGCTCCTGCAACATTTGAAAGACTAATGGAGCTAGTTCTCACGGGACTAATTGGAGACGCCTGCCTTGTCTATTTAGATGACATCATCATCGTGGGCCGCACATTCGAAGACCACCTTCAGAATTTGGAACGTGTTCTATCAAAAATCCGAGGAGCCAATCTCAAGCTAAGTCCAAAGAAGTGCTCATTCTTCAGACAGCAAGTAAGCTTTTTGGGGCACGTGGTTTCGAAGGAAGGAGTCCAAACAGACCCTGAGAAAATCGTCGCCGTTAAGGAATGGCCAGTCCCGAAAGACAAGACGCAGGTCAGGGCATTTTTGGGTTTGTGCTCGTACTATCGACGGTTTGTCAAGAATTTTGCTGACATTGCCAAACCTCTTCACAAGCTTACTGAGGAGAAGAGACCGTTCTGTTGGGATGAGAATTGTGACATAGCATTCCGATATTTAAAGGAACGTTTGTGCAATACCCCAATTTTGGGCTACCCTGACACAGAAAATGAATTTATAGTTGACACGGACGCAAGTAATACTGGAATTGGCGGTGTGTTATCTCAACGGAAAGGAGATTATGAAGTTGTGATAGCTTACTTCAGCAAATCTTTATCAAAGCCAGAAAGAAATTATTGTGTCACGAGACGTGAACTTCTTGCCGTAGTAAAGACATTGCAGCATTTCAGCAAATACTTGATTGGACGTAAATTCCACCTGCGAACTGATCATGCTGCATTAAAGTGGTTGTTGCAGTTTAAGAATCCAGAAGGACAAGTGGCGAGATGGATTGAACTGCTACAAGAGTATGACTTCGCAATTGAACATCGTAGTGGGAAGTCTCACGGTAACGCGGACGCTTTATCAAGAAGACCTTGTCCTGAAGACTGCAAGCATTGTGTCAGGCAAGAAGCTAAGGAGACAGTACCTGTCAGGATGCTAAGAACGGACCTTAGTGACGAATGGAAGGAAACCCTACAGCATGCTCAGCATAGTGACACAGATATCAGGCCAATTTTCGAGTGGATTAAAGCTAATGCTCCCAAACCGAAATGGTGTGATGTTGCAGCGATGAGTACCACCACAAAAAGTTATTGGGCACAGTGGGAGAGCTTGGTGATCCAAGATGGTGTCTTGTGCCGAAAATGGGAAAATGCTCGAGGGAATAGTTTACTTGCAAATGGTAGTCCCAAAAACGAAGGTACCAGAAGTTCTACAGCTCTACCACAATGGTTCTTCAGGAGGTCATATGGGAGTAAGAAGGACTCTGTTAAAGATCCGAGAAAGATTTTACTGGATCCATTGTCGAGAGGATGTGGAAGACTGGTGTCGCAGATGTACCAGCTGTGCAGCGGTAAAAGGACCACACACACGAAGCAGGGGTGCATTGAAAGTGTACAACGTAGGAGCCCCCTGGGAACGAATAGCATTAGATGTCGCTGGGCCATTTCCCGAAAGTGAAAGTGGAAATAAATATTTCATGGTTGTCATGGATTACTTCACCAAGTGGCCGGAAGTCTTCCCCATCCCTAATCAAGAAGCTTCAACAGCCGCTGATAAATTAGTCCACGAAGTCTTCTGTCGGTTTGGGGTACCCTTGGAAATCCACAGCGATCAAGGAAGGAATTTCGAGTCTCAAGTGTTTCAGGAAACATGTCGGGTTATGGGTACTCACAAAACCAGAACCACTTCATACCACCCACAATCTGACGGAATGGTGGAGAGATTTAATCAGACGTTGGAAAGATATCTGGCAAAAGTTGTAGCAAGCAGACAAAAGGATTGGGACAAGCACATACAACCGTTTCTTCTGTCATACCGAAGTGCAGTTCACGAGAGTACAACTGTGACGCCAGCCTTCGCGAACTTTGGAAGGGAGTTAAGGTTACCAGCTGATCTAATAACCGGCATTCCGCCTGATTCACCACGCAGTATAACAGATTATGCAAATGATCTGCGCAACAAGATGAATGACGTATATGAGCATGTCAGAGAATCAGGCCAGCAGATGTCCGAGAGAATGAAAACTCGTTATGATCGAAAGATGAACAATACTGGCTTCGACGAAGCTTCGCTAGTGTGGTTGCATAACCCTGTGCGCAGCAAAGGGAAGTCCCCTAAACTACAGGCAAAATGGGACGGGCCGTACCGGATTGTGACCAAGATCAATGACGTCACTTACCGAATACAAAAGGGTTTGCGAACTGCGCCTAAAATTGTTCATGTAGATCGATTGGCACGATATTACGGGAATAATGATGCTCGGGACGAGCATGTCTAAGGAGGGGGCAGTGTTACGTAGATCGTAAAGTCTAGAAACATCGTGCTAACTCCATCTCAGAAAGGGACAACATTACGTAGATCGAAAAGTCTAGAAACGTCACGCTAATTCCATCTAAGGATGGGGCAGTGTTGAAACTTCTAGATACGACACGCTAACGCCATCTGTTATCAAGTAGCAAGTACTACGAACAATTGTACGTAGACGCCACCGCCATCTATTGTTGAGTAGCGGGATTAAACAGTAAATAGATGTCTGTGGAAGGTTCTCGAAGTTTCGAATCTACTTGTAAACTGTGGAAAAGTGTTGAATGTTCGCGAATGTTCTGCTCGGGATATAAATAGCGGATTGTCGGCCCGATGGGCAGTTCGATTTCGGAAGCGAGCGAATACGAATCAAGCGATACAGTACAAGCGAAACAAGTGATTCTGTTTGACTATTGCGATATTGTGATTGTTTAATTAAACTGTGGTGTGTTTCGATAATTTTGGCTTAAATTAATTTATCCCGTAACCCAGCTCGTAACAATATGAACTTAGAGTGTTGTATTGATAACTTTAATGATCATAAATACATACTTGTTACGGTTGCAAAACGTGCTTTGTTCAAAATACAGCCTTACCTTCAAAAAGACAACCATATCAGACTTACCATACTCAGCCTATAATGTTCCCACTGCTGGGACACAGGCCTCCTGTCCGTGAGTGGGAGTGGGCTGTAATCCACCACGCGGGCTCAGTGCGGGTTGGTAGATGTCACATGTCTGTGAATTTTTGTTTCTGGGGCAAGCTGGTTTCCTCGCGATGTTTTCTTTCACCGTTTAGAGAGTAGTGGTGATGAAATAGTTTAAAAGTAAAGCTTCAGTTGTAACGTTCTGTGTGGCGCTGAATTTAACGAATAGCACCATTCCATTTCTTCTCGTGGATGTCGTGAAAGGAACTTACTAGAGAATGGGCAGCAGGGTTATTTTACCAACTAGCTTTTGCCCGCGACTTCGTTCGCGTGGAATAGTGACTTTCGGCAGATTTTTGGTTTTACCCACATAGTTCCCGATCTCGCGGGATCTCTTCAAAAATGGAATGTGGAAGATATTCTAGGGAACTCTTCAAAAATCAACATAATGAGCTCTGCGTTTGAATTGAAGATATGTATACTCACTTAGGGCATTAAAGCCGTTATTGCCGATCGAAAAAGGCGAAAATGTTATTTTTCCCTTATTTTCAAAATATTATTTTGATTTGCCATTTCAGAAAAAAATACTGTTTCTCCCTTGAAAAATTTTCTATTATTTTAGGCTTTAAAGATTATTAAAGTTTCTTACACCAAGACATTTCTGTATACCACGTTTTTAGTTTTGCCATCCTTTGCAAAAATATATAGGTCTTGTGGTTTTGACACTCTTGAGCACGCAACGTAGAGTTGTCCATGGGAGAAACAGTCTTTTTCAAGATCAAGTCATTTCAAGCTCAAGGGCAAACGCTTAAAGTTGCGGGGGTACCGCAACTTTAAGCGTTTGCCCTTGAGCTTTATTTATGGTCATTGCAAACGCAGTTTTCAGCGGAAACTGAACTCTTTTGAATTGGAATGGCAAATCAGTTGGAATGATGGGAATGCGGGGAATAATTACAGTTTCGCCTTTTGCCATTCCAGTCATAATAACGGCTTTAATGACATTCCGTCCTAAATAGGTTACTTGTAACCGTGTGCCGTTACATAGCCTTGGTGAATCTAGGTTTCTCATAAGCATCACAGGAACTCCAACTTTCAGCCTCAACTTGTGAGAAGGCACTCCTGATAAATCTAAGGAGTTGAGAAACTCTGTTGGGTAAGATGTCACTTGCTCGGTATCCACGACGTTATCTACTGATAGATACTCGATGACATCTCCCTCTACATCAGACATAATTCTTTGAGTTGCATGACGCCTGGCGTCTAAGAGCCGTCGCTCCTGCCTCACCTCCTCAGTCTCAGCAGTTCTTTGAGCAGCGTGACGTTCGCTGTTTAAGAGCCGGCGCTCCCGAGTCATCTCTTCTGTCTCAGCAGCTCTTTGAGTTGCATGACGCCCAGCATCTAAGACCCGGCGCTCCCGAGCCATCTCTTCTGTCTCAGGAGCTCTTTGAGTTGCATGACGCCCAGCATCTAAGAGCCGTCGCTCCCGAGCCATCTCTTCTGTCTCAGCAGCTCTTTGAGTTGCATGACGCCCAGCGTCTAAGAGCCGTCGCTCCTGCCTCACCTCCTCAGTCTCAGCAGCTCTTTGAGCAGCATGACGTTCGGTGTCTAACAGCCGGCGCTCCCGAGTCATGTCAGCGGTCTCAGCAGCTCTTTGAGTTGCATGACGGCCGGCATCTAAGAGCCGTCGCTCTTGCCTCGTCTCCTCTGTCTCAGCAGCTCTTTGAGCAGCGTGACGTTCGGTGTCTAAGAGCCGGCGCTCCCGAGCCATCTCTTCGGTTTCAGCAGCTCTTTGAGTAGCGTGACGCTCAGCGTCTAAGAGCCGTCGCTCCTGCCTCACCTCTTCAGTCTCAGCAGCTCTTTGAGCAGCGTGACGCTCGGCGTCTAAAGTTAAACGGGCTTGAGTCTGTTCTTGAGACTCTTGACTTCTTGCAACTCTTTTAGCTCGAGCTCCGCTGGAACTACGTGCTAAATTGGACTTGCGTTTTCTCGTCATTGAAAAAAGTAGTTTAAAAAAGAACTTAAACTAAAGAAATATTACAATCTTTCCAAACTTAAATTGAAAACTAACTGAAAACAAAAGAATTCAAAAAAAATACGAATTACGAACTTGATAACAATTTAAAAGAAATTATATTACAAACTATTTTCTTAATAACCAAGCATAAAACTAAATAATTTAAAAGGAACGATCTAATTAATTTAAAAATTAAAACGAATTTAGACATACAATTTTAGTATCTACTAATAATCGAGATCAAACTAAACTTACATTATACAACAACCAGACAACCCAACAAATACAAATACAACGGAACCAATTTTGAAAACAACCACCAGACAACCTAACAAATAAACCTTTTAATCTACTAATACAACGGAGCCAATTTTAAATTTACGAAACGATCAATCCACAATACCACGATAGTACCGAAGCGCTCGGCCGATACCCAACCAAATGCGTGTAACGAAACCATAGCGCGATCTATTTCGATCCCAACGCCATCTATCGAGCATAGTGACAACTCGGATTATTTATCTATACTCCGTTCGGGCATTTTCTTTGTACTAAAAGTTTTATTAAATTGATATTATTTTTTTCATACCTTTTTAATATTTATTTACTTTTTCCGATGAATTAAAACAATAACATAAACCGAACTCGTGTAACGATCGACACCATTGCGCGATCACCAACTCGACATATCGATACCAGAAGTATCAATTAATGTAAGGGACAAAACACGGTTTTTCAGGAGAGCCAAAAAACGATTTTATTTTTTTAAATCTGTCTATAACTTTTTACTGTCTGCTCCAATTTTAATTATGTCTAGAGGAAAGTTTCTTAGAATTTCTTCTTCTTTCATGGTATAAACGCAAGATTTAGGTATACCCAGCGGTTTAAAATATAGCATGTCCCTTACATTAAAAAAATATGTTTAGTTGTGCCTTACGTTACTAATATTTTATGTGTAAACCGCCAAGCATAGTGTAAGCAGCAAGAGCAATAGAAAATTATACGTAATTCTATTGTAAAGGACTTTTACAGTGTTGCAATTTGATGTAACTATAGATTATCTACTAAAATTATGGTACTTTAACACCATGGAAATAGGTTATTTTATGATTAATGTTAGTTTCAGCTCAGCTATCACAGATTTAAATGAAATTTAGGGATACAAAAATAAAACGATTTATTGTTAATATATTTTTTTTTTAGTTTCGACTTTTATGTCTGCGTAATTATTATAAATTCAACACACTATCAGTCTATAAAACTTTTTGTTAAATTTAAATAAATGTTCCAAAAGTAACAGTGATACACACCTAGTTATCAATGTAAAAATAATTATGTATAATTGACTCCATGATCTCTTAATTAACAGTCCTACAAACTTTGTGCTTTTAATAATGACGTTTAATTAGCTTTATAATTATAATCACTAAACGAATAAAAAAATATGTTTTCTCAGACTTAATCAACAGTCTTATTTATTAAGTAATTGAATGAATGTACTGGAAACGAAAGACAGATGAAAAAATATGAATTTCCTAAAAGATGAATGAATAAAATAATATAAATATATAAGAAATTAATATTATTACAAGAATAAATAATTAGGAATGGGCAGACAGATTATGATGATAACTATTAGTAAATTAAACTATTTTAATGGTGAAATGTTATTTAAATCGACTGATTTGAGGTTTAAGGTAAGGGTGTAAATTATTTAACACTATGACTTACTTTATTTTTCAGAGAAAAAAAGATGTAAACGTCTGTTACATCATTTTTTTTGTCATAAATCGTTTTACGCAGGCCAAAAATGTTTACTGTAAGGGATTTTTTTTTAACGATAGAATTTTTTCAATAATACCAATCGATAGAGCTGAAAATTCTGAATCCAATGACATATATAACTCAATTTCGCCAAAATGTCCCTTACGTTAATTGATACTTCTGGTATCGATATAGTACTAATAGAATTATCTATACTCCGTTAGAGCATTTTCTTTGTACTAAAAGTTGTATTATATTATATTTTCATACCTTTTTACTATTTATTTACATTTTTCCGATGAATTTTCAGTACTGAATTGATGCCGACTCTTGACCAATAGATGGCGCTGTATGTCCGGAATAAATGTTATTTTTTATTTTATTTTATATTTTATTTTTTGTAATAAAAACTATCCTATGTCCATTCTCAAGTTCCAAACTATGTCTGTACCAAATTTCACACAAATCGGTTCAGTAGTTTAGGCGTGAAGCAAAGACAGACAGACAGACAGAGTTACTTTCGCATTTATAATATTAGTTTGGATATACTGCGATCGCCAACCCGCCTGCCAAGCGTAGCGATTACTACAAACCGAGGCCCATGTCCAGCAGTGGACGTGTTTTGGCTGAAATGATGATGTAGAAAGCGCCTGTCAGGGATCGAACCCACGACCTATCAAGTCGAAAGTCACGGCCATCAGTACCCTCTCCACGCTAAGGTCAAATATATAATCATGCATTTATCTTAGTCTAGTATGATTTTGCTTCTTAGATTTTTATATACCAGTCTATCAGTTTTGGTAAACATTCCAGTGATTAAATTTAAAGCTAACATTTCCTGATTCTTTATAGAGATTTATTATCTAGACCATTCTACAGATCTAGACTCAGAACAAACATAGTGCATATTTGTCTGAATGTAGGAACCAGAAAGTCAACGCGGAAATAGACACTAAGTAAGGTCAGCTTACGAATTGACGTGCAACTTACGGGTTTTAGATATTATACTCGTATTACTTGTAGCATTTCGACCTTTTTAACCGACTTCAAAAAGGAGGAGGTTCTCAATTCGGATGTTTATATTTTTTATTTTTTTATTTATGTTCGGCCATAACTCCGTCATATATAGACGGATTTGCAAAATTCTTTTTTTGTTTGAAAGGGGTTTATTCCGAAATGGTCCCATATAAATTTCATATAGATCTGATTATGAGTTCCAGAGATAGACACCGGAACTCTTTAAAAAATGACAGCAAATCAACCGCGATTTCTGCTATCGCATAAATATGCATTGTTTGTTTGGAATTAGTGCGGGGTGGATACCACAACTAAAAATATAAAAATAAAAACTTAAAAAAAAAAAAAAACAACCGACTTCCTTAAAAACACTATAAAGTGAAAAATAACTTTAATTTCGGAAGTCGGTGGCAAAAAAACCATAAATACAGATCCTAAGACACCGACTTCCGAAATTAAAGTTATTTTTCACTTTATAGTGTGTAAGCAGTACCCTAGCAAAAAGTACTAGGCTTGCATGAATTCACGGTACTATTTCAATCATTAGTAGTATGCTTCTAATATCAATTAGAGAATTAACGTGTGACATATGTTGTTATATAGGTATGTATCTTGTTTTAACTAAGTATAGCTTTGGATATAAATAAAATAAAAAGAATTATAACCTAAATTAACTAAAACTATTTACAAATTAAAATATAGCGTCGAAAATTTCATCCGCATCGCTGTCGACTGGTAATGTACATAAGAAACTGGCGGCATTACCACGTTGTATGGCAATGCTTAGCCTCTGGCCAAGGTAAAACCAGCTCTTGGGTCACGGGAAGTGTACCCAGGCGTTTAGAGATTTGTTTAAATAGGCCAATAGCTATATAAACAAATACATTTTATTCCACATAAAGCTACATGGGCACGTTAGTAGTGTCAGGTGCGTTTATTTATTTATTTATTTAATACTTCACGCACACAAATGTACAGAGGCGGACTTAATGCCATAGGCATTTTCTACCAGTCAACCTTTGGGTGGTGTAGAGACAAACAGTGGTAGGTGCAATAAATTTGGGGAACAAATATTAAAAATATAAACGCATAAACCTATTTAAACCATAAATACAATATACATACCTAACTATATATAAATATATACACACATAAATATATATAAATAAATGAACTTACTAAAATCAAGTAAGATAAACAATGAAGAAACATTACCGTTGTGATGAAACAACAGTGCAATTTAAACAGATTTTAATAATAATTCTTTAGTTTTAGGCAAAGCTCAAGAATTAAGAAGGAAAAATACTTTGTCTCGTTTAGGATATGTATATTTCGATACGGACTTACGTACAGCTATTAATTACAATATATATGTTGTAGCCCTGTTACTGTACAATAAAAGTAATGTGTTACATTATTTTATGTGTTGACTAATTTTCACGTTTTAAAACAGATTTCGTCAGCGTGAATGTCGGAGATTAATTCAAACGAACGTACCACCCAGACAAAAAGTATCATATATATTAATCCATATGATAAACATCTGTGTGCCCAATTTCGTCTTTATCCGTCCAGCTGTTTTTGTGTAATTGAGTAACAAACATACAAACTTTCTATGTATATTAGTAGGATAGTAGTATCAAAACCCTCTCATGAATCGACCCTCAAATCAAATCTCTTTTCTCATCTATCAATCAACTCAGCCCATCAAAATTCCCAGGTGTACAATATAAAGACATATTTCTCAGTAACAGTTAGTACCCAGCATTCAGATGTTATTATTAGATCACACTTTGGGATCTCAATGATCGTTAGTGAGATGAAGAACAGGAATGAGTTAGTGCGTCGATACAAAGACTGGTTTCAAAATCAAAATACTTATGTGTTATATGTATGCGGTGCGGTGGTAGGCGAGTGGTAACGGCCGCGACTTACGAGTAGTAGGTCGTGAGTTCGAACCCAAGCAGGCGCCTTACTTTGTGTAAATTATTTCATCACCACTGCTCTCAAAACGGTGAAGGAAAACATCGTGAGGAAACTGGCATGTCTTAGAAATCGAAGACATGTGACATCTACCAACCCGCACTGGGCCCGCGTGGTGTATTATGGCCCGCTTCCTCTCACCGAGAGGAGGCCTGTGTCCCAGCAGTGGGAATATTATAGGCTGATGATGCTGATGTATTATATTTCACATAAACCTACATGGGCACATATGAAACGTCAGAAGCTAGGTGCACGGTTCTAATTGTTCGTTTTCTAAACAAAAGAGCCGGCATGAAACTCCATCGATATTCTTTTGAAAATGATTGGGTTTTACAATGTTTTAAAATTAACATTGTTATTGGGTATGGGACGATAGTGTGTTCCGATCAACAAGTACCATGTACTTAATACTGTGAGAGGGAATGGACCGTATTCCACCACGCGGGCCTAGTGCGGGTAGGTATCACATGTCTTGGAATATCTGGCTCTAGGACATACCGGTTTTCCTCACGATGTTTGTTTTCACCATTTTGAGAGCAGTGGTAATGAAATAATTTACACAAAGCGCATTTCTGGGTTCCAAACCTCGACCGTTATCACTGGTCTCAATGCTCTGTACTTTTACACAAAGCATTAGATTGATCTACCACAGTACTAGCTGCCCTAAATACGTAAGGGGTTATTTAAGCGACTGCATACATACCAACATCAAATTGAGAAATGATCTTGATCAAATTGATAGATTGACACCCGTGTACCGCAGCCCTAAGCGCCCTAAATAACTTAAGCATTAGTTTGACGAGTGCACGCCGACATCTGATTGATAAATTACAATCTTACAATGTTTGTATGTAGTTATGTATGGAGCAATCTGTTGTATGTTGTAGTCGGAGAGCTTGCGAGGAAAGTTGCATAGCCATCATAGAAGATTTGTAGGCTTGTCAGGCTATTTGGAGTATGATAATGGAAATTCCTTGGGGCAATTGCTAACATATTTGCAATGACAATGCATTATTTATGTCGTAGAGGTCGTAGAGTTGACATAAGAAGCAACCATTGCTTCTTATGTCATTATTAGGTATTTTTTTCAAAATCTTTCATGGTCTTAAATGGGCATTTCACATAACGATACCTCACTTTATATTTTGTTTGTTCGATTTTTTTCCTTTGTCACAATATGGTGTCTAGTTGTTGCCATACTGAATTTCGGTTACTCACATGCCTTTAGGGGCACTCGCAAGATTAAAACAAATCGATTGACGCAAGAATCATAAAAATCAACCCACGCGTTTGGTCTCTAGAGTCTCACAAACGAACAAACATACATAGGCTGGTAAACATAGTACCTCCTTTGCGTCGCGCGGACGGGTATTAGGAAATAAATAACATAAAAGTAGTTAACTTAGTATATAGGAGTACAGCACATTCCTATGTGGGTCACCGTTGTGGGTTTCCTATGTGCTATGCTCCTGCATAGCACATAGGAAACCTACAACGGTGACTCAATCAACATTATAAAATGTACATACAAATGCCTTCATTAATCAAATACACTTAACGCATACAAAATCCCTAATAAAAAAGACAGCCCAATTACCGACCAGCATACAAACAATTATGAACAAAGCAGGACAATCAACCACAACACGAGAGACCCTTTTATTAGCGCGCCCTAATTACAGCCCCAGATAACAGGATTGAGCAATCAACTGGATGAGTACTATTGTTTTGTATGGAATTAGAGCAGGCGATGGCATTATATGGGTGATGGTGTTAACATCAGTTTGACCGTTTGTTTTGATTACAAAAACATTTGGTATATTGGGTAGAAGTATTCTTTCCTATGTTAAAAACTGTTTTATAAAAACTGGTCATTTGTGTATGATGCGAACAGTAAAGGGTCTCGTAGTTTAGGGATGAATGTTTACCTTTGCATGCACTGTATTGTTTTTACGGAATGCAAAAACAAGTTTGTGTTTCAAAAAATATTTTCAGTTTTATAGGCGTGATTACTATGTATAACCATGCCAAATTACAGCTTTTTTGGAACCTAGGGTCTCAGAGATTAACCGTTGACAGACCGATGGCAGCAATCTGTTCTATTACTCTGACTGTCTGACTGATGACACTGAAAGCTGCCACGCTTAAATGGAATTGGGCTGGATACATCTGCCGCATGTCAGACGATCTATAGGGCAAACTTACGGCTGTACGAGTCCCGTTTAGTAGCAAACGACATCGCGGCAGGCCCAGACGGAGATGGTGGGATGAGCTGGACTCTTTCAATAGAGAGTGGTCCTATGCATTAAAATCATTACTACTAAAATATTTGATTACGATCGAAAAAAAACATCGTGCGGAAACCAACATATTCTAGAACCAAAAAAATGTAGATTTGACATCTACCAACCCGCACTGGATGATGGACTACGGCCCACACTCTCTCCGAGACGAGGTCTGCGACCCAGCAGTGGGAACATTTGAGGCTGATTATGGTACCGGGTATTCATCCTAAAGTAGGCATAAGCGAAGGTTTATTTTATGTTTAAAATACACTAGGTTACCTCTTCTTCAATCCACTGCTTCTTCCACCACCAGTGCCGCTTCTTCTCTATCTCGTAGGACACGTCCTTGTAGGGCGTCAGGATTCCGAAGTTCTGCCTCAGCACCGGCCTCCAAGACTCGAAGTCTATGATGCCTACACCTGGAACATGTGGAAAAAGAACTTTACTACGGAATTTAAGGTAGGGTAACTCAGTTATCGTAGTCCACTGCTGGACATAGGCCTCCCCATTATGCACCCAACCCCCTTCCCCCCTCCCCTCTTCCCCTCCCTTAACACACTCTCCTCCGCCTTCTGCATCCAGTCTGCCCGCATTCTTTAGGTCGTCGGTCTACCTAGCTGGGGGGCCGCCCACGCTACGTTACGCGGTCTCCACTCCAGGACTCGCCTGCTCCACCGGCCATCCGTCGGACATGGCCAGCACACTGCCACTTCAGCTTGCTTACTCTGCGAGCTATGTCGGTAACTCCAGTTCCTTTCCGGATAATTTCGTTTCTGATTTCATCCTTCAAAGGTAGGGCTTACTTAATGGAAGTTTATGTCATCGATATGCACGGGTTAGGGAAGCCTAGCACAAAGGGGTCAATGATGATGATGACATCTATACAGAGTGGTAATTGCGTGACACACTGACAGTAGGAATGGTATTCATTACGTTATTTACGTTGTTGAGCAGACACATTTTGAAGAAGCGATGGGTTAGCAATATTTTTCTAATTTATTTGGATTGATAGTATTTACGCATTTAGCATGCTGGATTTACTGGCTGGAATGTGATATGCTGCTTATTAAAATCCATTATGATTATGATTTAGAACTGGCAGGTAAAAATAACTGTAACAGTTCCGTGTTATGTTGCACATAAAGATTAACACCATTCCGTTTCTTCTCGTGGCTCGAAAGTCACGTCCCTTAGTCACGTTTTACGACTAAAAGGCGACTAATGGACTTACTAGAGATCGGATAGCAGCGTTTTCTTTGCATTTTTCCACTATTCTGCGATCACACCACACACCTGATAAGCGTGGCGATTATGGCAAATCCCCCCATTTTTGAGAGAAGCTTAGGTGCTTAGGTGCAGCAGTGGCCGTATTTTGGCTAAAATAATGATGATGATGTTATAACGTAGGTATATGGTTTACATAAGCATATAGTTTGTCATAATCACGTTTATGTCTTGTTATGTCGATCGAACCGTGCTGCTGTAATTACTTAGCTACGAGCCCTTCCGTTGCATTTCTGAAATTGACGTCCAGTGTAACTTCACAAGTACGAAACTTAAGCAATTAAACTTCCTAATAGCTTTCAGAGAGCAGCCTCCTGCAGTTTCCAATTCATTAGGGTTCGCTAACAACATCGTGTGAAGGTCAGTCAATTGTGCCATCGGAGCGTTAAGGCAATCACATTATAGAGCCCTCCCGCTGCACTCTGTGGCTGCGCGTCTTTCGTGGAAGTGAACTTAGAAGAGGAATAAAGTTTTGAGTATAAAGAAAGAAAGAAAAATTGTTTATTCTGCACAAACTAAACGCACATTATGTAAAATAAAATCAGATAGATATAGAAAATGCACACGTTATTAAAATATTGTCGATTGCTTGTTGATATCAGGGCAGTATGAATTTCGATGGCTATAAGAATAGAGGGAAACCAAAGAAACGTTGGATGGACTGTGTGATTTATAATATGGATAGAAAAGAGGTGACTACTGAGGTGACGACTACTAGAGAAGTGTGGAAGAAATAGATATGTTGCGCAGACCGCGAATAAATTGGGATAAGGGCAGGAGAATGATGACGAAGATAGGAAATGCTAGGTTAGCGTTGTGCTCTGCCAGGGTCGCGAGATTCGTTAGAAAGAGTTACCGTGGCCCTGGCATATGGGCAACTGAAGGAACACGGGTGGGTTTTAGTCAGTAAAAGTCTGACACGCCCTTCCGCTCCGCCCAGAGCGGGAGAAGTCATTTGATGATTTCCCATCCAAAAAAAAGCGTTGTTCTAGAAAGAAATACAGGAAATATTAAATTCCGAAATTGTACCAGTAACATCAGAAGAACTATATAACTATTACGACATTGTACCTTAGGGGACCGGACTGCTTCTCCTTAACACAGGTTTTCATAACCTAGCTAGGAGAGCAGTGCTCACCCACACGTTTGTAGAAATAGTACTTATTTTGTAAAACTGTTTTTTTTTAACGTGTACCAAAATTCAATTTATTTTGTGAATAAATAAATAAATTAAATTACCTGATAATTTTTAACTCACGTCAAATACCTCAAAAAGCATTACGCTTATTTCCATTATTTTTTACTTTTTAGTTTGGTTTTCTGTGGAAGCTGTTTTTTAGTTTTTTAAACTATTTTTTTCATCATTCGATGGGCGAAGGTTGTCAGCAGCTGTGTTTACAATTTTTCGTGGAACATAGATATTTTTTACGAATTTTCAAAAACTAAAAAATAACAGTTGATTGGTGGTTTTAATGTCCTACGTGTCAGTGTCGGGTAAAGTTTTGAACAAAGATTTGTTATGATTTCAAGTTCAATATACAATGAAAAAAAAATTTTTTTTCGATACCGATATCCAACACGCGGATAAAGCATTGCCTGCTAATTTAACTTGACCTATACTTTGATTCCTGACTGAGGTTTTGTACTGATCAGTGATTAAGTACCAAGAAGGCAAATAGAGGGGTAATTGCGTTACTTTTTATCGGTAGGAATTGGTTTCATATTGATAGTTAAACAACATTCATTGCTGAGCCGACAATTTATTCGCATAAATGACGCAATGGTTTAGAAATAATCTTCAATCCCACTCAGATTCTGATAAATAGTGCGTTTCCCAATTAGGGTGCAGGACTCACCCACCAACCAGAAGTAGATTAATTATACAGGGTTAAATTATAATAGTTTGCGAAACTCCGTAAACGTCTATCTAAACAGGATAAAACAAAAAACAAAAAAAAAAATTGTTTGATTATTTTTAGTGGGTCATTCACCGCAGTATTACATTTGATATATCAATTTTAAACTGATTTTTGTGTGCAAATTTCTTAGACCTGGTTGTTATCAATATCTAAACACGATAAAACATATGTGCTCGACTCATACTTCAAGAAACAACAAACTCAAGTAAAATCATTAACATTTTTTTTTATATTTTATTCTTGAACTAGCTTCTGCCCGCGACTTCGTCCGCGTTAAATTTCTTGTTCCCTTCCCGTCGCGTCGAATCGCCTACCCGTGTGATTTTCCCCGTTTTTGCAACATTTTTCATTACTGCTCCGCTCCTCTTGGTTGTAGCGTGATGTTATATAGCTTATAGCCTTCCTTGATAAATAGGCTATCCAACACAAAAAGAATTTTTCAATTCGGACTAGTAGTTCCTGAGATTACCGCGTTCAATCAATCAATCAAACAAACTCTTCAGCTTAGTATAGATCAGAATCAGTACTTTATTTGCTATGAATTAGTAATATGATAGTCAGGTATATATGTAAGTCTTAAGTGGTCAAATTTGCAATTAATTATAACATTCATTTTTTTTTTTTCATTTTTTTGTGTTTATTATTACGGATACGGACACATACTTCCATATGTATTTATTATTCTAGCGTATGGCACTCGTGGGTTGCAACTGAAAATCAGCGTCAGGTGGCACACTTATTTTTTTTTCTAGGTGGGAAATCTTTATTTGACTCCTCCCGCTCTTGGCGAAGCGGAAGGACGTGTCAGACTTTTACTAACCAAAACCCACCCGTGTTCCTTCAGTTACCTATATGCCAGGGCCATGGTATCTCGTTTGAACAATCTCGCGACCCTGGCAGGCATCGGTCCTAACAGACCCCTTCAGTACTGCTGACATCTCTTTGAGGCGCGCGTGGAACTCTACGCGCCGTCGACACGAGCCTAGTCCTTACCGGGCGGCGACCTACCCATTGCTCGTCGCCCGCAAGCCTCCGCCTACGGTGGAGGACGGTGGAGGACGCCGTGGCGCCTCTCTATCTTACCGCCGCAATTATGGCATGCCCAAGGTGGCACACCTTGTGCTGTTATCTGACATTACGCTGAGCTGAGGCCATTTGGCATTATTATTATTGGTTTCGGATGTAAAAAATAGCACCATCCCATTTTTTATTATGGTTATCGTAACAGGCGACTAAAGGGACTTACTAGAGAATCGGCAGCAGCGTTCTCTATGCATTGTACTAACGTACTGCGATCGCCAACCCGCCTGCCAAGCATGGCGATTATGGCGAACCCCCGCAAACTGTTGGAGGCCTAAGTCCAGTAGTGGGCTTCTTTCGCTTGAAATGATGATCATTCCTTTCCAGTTCGTACACTAGTCGGTAACTCGTACTAATCAATGTATCTTACACCCGTCATCAAGAAAAAAAAAAACACTACTTAATCTATATATATAAAAATGAATCCCTATTTCCCTTGGTCACGCCATCACGCGTGAACGGCTGGACCGATTTCACGTAAACTTTTTTAATGTAACATTATGACATAGAATTGACAGAATGCGTGCTCAAATATCATCAAAGAGACAGGACAACGTCTGTCGGGTCATCTAGTTTAATTATATAATTATCTATTTGTATAATATATGCCCGTTGATTCTTTGACTTGATCTCAATAATACCCTAGAGTTATGGGATATCAATAGGAACAGTTTATTAGATGTTTGTTACTTTAATCACGGAAAGGCTGAACGGATTCCGATGAATTTAGGCCCACAGACAGTTTAGGGGTCATCCATAAATCATGTCACACGTTAAGAGGGAGGAAGGGGGTGGATGGAGTGTGACATTGTGTGACAAGGGGGTGGAAGGAGTCCTAAATTTCGTGACGACACATTTCAAAATCTATTTTAAGTAAAACACGAACTTTGAACTGTTAACGAAAAACTCAAAAACATTTGCAACTCTATTTGTAGAGTCATAAGGTTCAAATTTGGTGCAATGATTGATTGGATGTTAATTTTATTAAAAAATCATTTAAATTGAAATATTTAAATAATTTTCGGAACTGCTGTTTTAACTCAATAATTATTTTTAGATGTAAAATTGTAAAATATGTGACGTCACACTAGGGAGGGGGAGAGTCTCACAAATGTGACCAGCTGTGACAAGGACGGGGGTTACGTATACGTTTTATTCTGGTAATAGTACGATGCCGTGGGATAATTATAGACCTCCACCGTACGAAGCTTTTGACAAAAGCTAGTAATTTAATTGTTTGTTTTCATTCCATTCCAAATTGTTTCCCAATCCGTATACTCGACAAAGTTGTATGTATCATCTTATATTCGCACCAGGTGCATCGTTTTATTGCTAAATCAATATGTTCGTGGAATTGTGCACAACATACTGCGGCTTAGCAAAATAAACTGAACCAATGTTATGACGGTCATATTGAAAGGTTGTGCCAACATTCGGTGAGAAATAATTATGAATGAAAGTAAAAGTTTTATGTTTTTGCAGCAAATAAGTTGGATAAAAATAAAATAAGATACAGCTATTGTGGGAGCAGTGGTGGTAGGTGGCCCAGTGGTAACGGTCGCGACTTACGAGTAGGTCGTGAGTTCAAACCCAAGCAGGCGGTTTACTTTGTGTAAATTATTTCATCAGCACGGCTCTCAAAACGGTGAAGGAAAACATCTTGAGGAAACCGGCATGTTTTAGAACCAAAAGTTCGAAGACATGTGCCATCTACCAACCCGCACTGGGCCTGCGTGGTGGATTATGACCAACCCCCTCTCACCGAGAGGAGGCCTGTGTCCCAGCAGTGGGAACATTATAGTGGCTGCTGATGATGATGATAATGACATATATTTATTGTGTTAATCCTATGATGTTGTCGAATCGAACAGTGTGTTTATTCAATACACTGGGATGCACTTTGTTGGATTCTCAATGCTCGGTCCAACACCGTGAGTCGAAAATTCAGTGCGCGATGTAATCCCGCCACGATATTTTTACGTCCGGCGAAGGTGAAATCAAGACTAATCCTACTTATCCTACTAATATTATAAACGCGAAAGTTTTTATGTGTGGATGTGTGGATGTTTGTTCCTCTTTCACGCAAAAACTACTGAACGGATTTGGATGAAATTTGACACACAGATAGTTTATAACCTGGATTAACATATAGGGTACTTTTTATCCCGGTAGTACATTCCCGCGGGATATTTTCCGACCTCCATGCGGGCGAAGCCGCTGGCAAAAGCTAGTATTATTTAGAGGTAAAAGTTTGTGAGTTTCTTTCTAGGAAGTAATCTGTAAACTACCAGTCGAATTAGAAACAATATTTTTGCATGAAGGTTATGGCTAGGCTATTTAACATTACGCTACGACTCTTAAGCCAAAGTAAAGAAGTCAGAAAGAACGCTCAATGTAAGCTAACCGCGACTTCTCGAACTCGAGGGCAGAAGCTAGTTAGTTCATCATCATTTCAGCCGTACGACGTCCACTGCTGGACATAGGCTTCCCCCAATTTGGGGGGCTTTGCCATAATCGCCACGCTTGTCAGGCGGGTTGGGGATCGCAGTATAATGGTAAAACGCTGCTGCCCAGTCTTTAGTAAGTCCCTAAGTCACCTCTTACAACACCCACACGCCACGGGTAGAAATGGGAAGTTTGTTTATAGAAAGAAATCTCTGGAACGTCTAGGCGGATCTGATATTTTTTTTTGCATTTGATAGTTCTATTCTTGGGAAAGGTATTATAGGCTATTTAAGATTACGCTACGACCCTTATTATCCAAGCAAAATGAATAAAAATCAGAAAGAACGCTAGGCAACAGCGCGCGCGGTTGATGGGGTACGACAACACGACGACGGGTCAGCTGCCAAAATTGAATGCGAACAGTCGCGGGCACAAGCAAATTAGTTATATAATATGTTCCCAAAAAAGCGCCAAAACACCATACATATATTATTTCCTAAATTAGACCTAATTGTGCCCGCACATGAGTTATATCTAATTAAGAAATTCTAGGTGTTTAACTAGAACTAACTAGGGCAGGGTCGCCCGCATGGCAGACGATATGACTATATGAGTACAAAGGGACAATATATGATATAGGCTGGGGAAAGTGGAGGTTTGATAGAACTTAATCGGAGGAAAGTTTGAGATAGTTTTATCTAAATGCTAAGCCGTACTACCGGTATAAAATAATACTTTAAATAAACTAAGAATCACGCTTTGAAACTTCGCACACTTATCAAGGACTGGTACGACAGTAGACAATAATTTCATAATTTAAATCCTGGTCAGGATTATTGCAAAAAATTAAAACGAAAAATCCGCTTTTGTAGATAGCCGAACTCAAAAATGGAAAAAACATGTCAAAAAAGATCCTTACCATCAAAATTCTTATCCGGCACACTCTGTTCCAGAACCCTCTGGAAAGTATCCAAATGTCTGATGAGGTCCCCTTCTTGCGGCACCCCTCCATTCCTATACTTAATCTCTCCACTGGTACTGTTCCTCAGCAATGCTGGGAAGTCCCCAGGATCATACAGTATGGAGATCTTGTCCCCTCGGAAAGTGTCGCCAGTGTTCTGTATGATGCCGAAGTTTTCGTACAAGTCATCAAAGTATATCTTCCTGGATTTGCACTGCATTGTGGGCACGTTCCAGTAAACATTGAATTCTTTTTTTGGGAGTATGTCGTTGTCCGGTATTTGGACCACGTAGTAGCTGGAACAAAGAGATAAAGGGTTAGGTGCTGTGCTGTAGAAGCGGTATTCCTCATTTATTAACCGACGAAAAAAAAACGGAGGAGGTTATCAATCGACGCGTATATTTTTTTTGTTTTTTTTATTTTTATTTATGACCACGCATAACTTTTTATAAATCCGATTGTAATAATTCTTTTTTTAATTGGAAAGGGTATACTCTGAAGGTGGTCCCATATAAATTTGGAATACAAAATCAAACCCTAAGGGTCGGAAAACAAGGGATGATTGTTTGTTCACTCACTGATTGTAAACGTATAACCACGCATAACTTTATACAGAGTAGTCCGATTTTGATAATTCTTTTTTCATTGGATAGGGTATACTTTGCCAAGTATTATTAGTACATTAAAGCCACAAAAAATTATAAAATAAAAACTTAAAAAAAATCAATGAACAAAGATATACGAAATATATAAACGACTCATAATTTTAAGGTTTATTATTTTTTGCTTTTCAGTTTTTTCAGCGGTTTAATTTTTTGTTCGAAAGTTTTTTTTTTTTCAATTAAATCATTTACAGGCACTTTTGAATTGGCATAAACTAGGTCAGTTAGTAAGAAGGTGGGCATTCCAAAACGTAGATCTCTTTGGAGAAGAACAGGCAAGGAGAGTGAGATTCTTTTAATTGAAAAAAAAAAATACAAAATCCTGGAAACATTATCCTTGTACCTTCTATATGTGAGAATAATGTCAAGAAAATTTAAATATAAGATTAAAATAAACACTGAATGATAAAAAATGAGCAGTCTGAACCGACGACGGCACCCGTTCACGAACATGACGTATGGATCAGTACCATTCAGTTCAACTATTTTGAAAGGAACTTAATGATCCAACGCACATAGCTACTATGGGTAGGCCATTTTATGATTTATATCGACAGATTATCTAAATCTATCAAGCTCACGATATATTATGTAACTAGCTTCTGTCCGCGACCTCGTCCGCGTTAAATTTCTTGTTCCCCCGACCATTCCCGTCGCGTCGAATCGCCTACCCGTGCGATTTTCCCCGTTTTTGCAACATTTTTCATTACTGCTCCGTTCCTCTTAATTGTAGTGTGATTTTATATAGCCTATAGCCTTTCTTGATAAATAGGCTACCCAACACAAAAATAATTTTTCATTTCGGATTTCCTGAGATTAGCGCGTTCAAACAAACAAACTCTTCAGCTTTATAATATTAGTATAGATATAGTATAGATCTATATAGCGGAAACCAATCTCCAGATAGGTCTTTTCACCATTTCGGATTTCAGCAAAACGATTCGGTAGTTTAGCAGTGAAAACGAACTATACAAACAGGGACACGTGAACCACTTTTGCGTTTTATGGTGACAGATTATAACCGTTGTTCCGTGTGGTGCCCGATGTATAAAATAGCACCATCTCATTTCTTCCCGTGGGTGTCACAAGAGGCGACTAACTAGAATGGCAGCAGCGTTGTCTATTTATTTTACCACCATACTGCGATCGCCAACCCGCCTGCCAAGCGTGGTGATTTTCGCTAACCTCCCCATAATTGGGGGAGGCCTATGTCCTGATTATGAATAACATAATAATTGTCGTTGGTACCTAAACATACAACCATGCATAGAGACCTAAATTAATATTTATGTAACAATAATAATAATTGTTTATTTATGTGTCAATGACCGATGCGATGTATGTATTTTACGATATGACCTTAATCGATTGTATATCAATTACATTATACCATTGGACAATTTAATGGTTTATTATTTTTAAAAAAACGTGTGTGTCAGTTCCAACGTACGACTGGAGTTTGCTCCTTACGAACTATTATACAATATATATAGATTAGTTAAGATATCATACATTACACATAACGTAACGTATCCGAGAAAGTTTGATTTTATTCCCCACTAGCTTCTGCCCGTGACTTCGTCCGCGTTAAACTTGTTCCCCCACCCTTCCCGTCGCGTCGAATCGCCTACCCGTGCGATTTTTCCCGGTTTTGCAACATTTCTCATTACTGCTCCGCTCCTCTTAGTTGTAGCGTGATGTTATATAGCCTATAGCCTTCTTCGATAAATAGGCTACCCAACACAAAAATAATTTTTCAATCCGGACCAGTAGTTTCTGAGATTAGCGCGTTCAATCAAACAAACATACAAACAAACTCTTCAGCTTTATAATATTAGTATAGATAAATTTTTACACCCCGGGCTTATATATGAAAAAGTCTAAAAGTAATTTATTCTTTGTTTACAAACGCAAATATAATATTTAAAATACTTTTATTTTTTTTAAACAAAAAGATGTGCCAATGTGTGACTTCAATGTTACAGGCGAAATGTAGGTGTACTATTAACATTATTTATCATTTGCCTAGTTATCTTCCAATCTAAACAGGCGCAGGCTGAATACATTTTTTTTTAATGGACAAACCACAACCCATTTATTGATACCTATTCGTCTGCTTATCTGTTCGTGAAATATAGGCGTTGTGTTACGTTAAGTCACAGTTGCAACAATGTTCTTTGTCAAGAAACATTATTTGTCATTTAGCACTTATATTCCGGTCTGCCAAATATCCTGCCAAGATTTAATTCACCCTCATAAAACGCATTAAAAATTAAGGCTCCCGCCCACTGCGGTGTAATCTGAAATACAGGTCAGTGACCTGTTACGCATTATGCGATGTTCGCATTCGGTTCGCACTTGATTGAGCCATTTTTTACTAGAATTAATATTGTGATCTTGACCGTGAAGCGAACATTTATGAATGGCGGTATTATGATGTCATTTTTATTGGAGCTAGTTGAAGAGCCAGTGAAGAATGATTTTACTTCATTGGTTTTGACATTGACATTCAGTGTCAAGTCTAGGAGCTAACGCACGCTTATTTATAAATGATACCGCTGTTTTAATGACAGGTAAATTATAGACCACGTGCCTATGAAATTACTTATTTAATGTTGTCACTCAACTGTCTAGTTTAGAAGTTACAGAATGCGTTTATATAGATTGGCGCTCGTTGTTTTGTTTAAACCAAGCAATGATTTATTTTCTCTAGCATGTATTTCAACTTCATAACACTGTCATCTTTAGATATTATGTCATTGATATAATTATCTAATTAAACCAGTATTGGCAAAATGTAACACGTTTCTTTTGCCATAAAATGGCTTCATCATCATCATCATTTCAGCCAAAAGACGTCCACTGCTGGACACTGGCCTCTCTCAAATTGGGAGGGTGTGCTATAATCACCACGCTTGGCGGATTGGCGACCGCAGTATGATGGCAAAATGCATATTGAAACACTGCGAAACATTCTCTAGCACGTCCATTGATTGCCTCTTACGAGACACATGGGAAGAAATGGAATTGTCACGGAACTAAAAATGGCTTGCTTGGTCCAATTTCAGCAATCGATAAAGTCTATACGCATTGTCTAGAAAGCTAAACTTAGGCCTAGACTTTACGACGCTGGTTACGCCCCAATTCACGCACATCTAGCCAGAATTGCATGCGTAATTGCAATTTCAAAATTTAAAAACGGGTGCTGAGCCGCTTCTCTCATAGTCCTTGCTTGTAGAATTCATTGTCCCCTTGATTTTTGATCATCTGCCTCGCATTTTTCCAACTGTGTTGGGCTCGCCTTTCAACCATATGACGCTCATTCATGGTTCTACTGACACACAAAGAAAAAGTCTGTAAATATTTAGATAACAGCATGCTATCTCCATATTATTATGTTTGTCACTCCATCACGCGTAAAAATGTGAACGGATACGGTCGTTTAGCAAATAGATATGTTAGTCTTTGATTAATATTACTACTATTTTTTTTGTTATTATAACCATGTCTTGTGGGCAACTTGTCTGCAAGGCAACGCCTTTCTTCACGTTTCCCACTTATCCTGGTCTACTGCGGTTATATGTCAATCCTTTATAATGAGTCCAGCTCATCCCACCATCTCTTTCTGGACCTCTGATTTGGGATGCTCTCAATGGCATTTTGTGTTTTGCTGCTCCGACATGCAACAGATGTGGTCAGCTCAGTAGCACTTTAGTTCACTTTTGGATTGAATTATAGAGTTCCTAATACGGTCTGTGAGTTTGACACGTAGTATATTTCGTTCCATAGCCCGATGCCTATAGCAGACTACAAATGCGGACATTTGATGAATTAAAAGACCATATAGGTATATTATGACATAGAATATCTTTTTGCTCCTGAAACCGCAAACAAAATCTAGCCATTTAATAAAAGCACGTGCGATCGTGCGTTTCCTCCATTAGAACACGTTTTGTACCATCAAGACAATAACCGTAACTATTTATACCACTACTGTTAATCACAATAAAATCTTGAACAGCATTAATTAGAAGTGACGTAATGTTCTGAGAAAAACAACAATTAACACGGTATTGTATTGGATGTAACTATTAACGTGACTAGAGCTAATATGAGCCAGTTGCGCAGCATCGTCATCACTCTCTTGCTCTTAATCAACATCATCATTTTAAACAAAAGATTTCTACTCCTGCGGCCTTCACCAGGTCATCGGTCCTTCTTGTGTGAGGCCTTCTTTCAATACGCGGTCGCCACTCTAGAACCTTTCGGCGTCATCGGCCATCTATTCTGCGAGCAATGTGCACTGCCCACTGCTACTTAAGTTTAGCAATTTTCCTGCCTCTAACTTAATTTCTTTCAAGTCGTCGCAATGTGTCTCTTTCTTTCATACTTCTCTATTAGTAGCCATCTATGTAGTCTTTCTTGCCATGAATTATTTTTTACACAGTCCATGCATTGTTTTTTGGACTTTGCCTACTTCACATTCAAAGTCAGAGTATTATACTCAGTAATTAATAATAATATCTTACTATGGTAACCAGACAACTGATACTTATATATTTCTAAATACATACATATTATAGATAAATTACATCCAGACACAGAACAAATGATTGTGCTCATCACACAAAGATTTGTCCTGATTCATTTAAATGTTTTGTAGTGTTAGTTGAAATTGACACTGATTTGGCGAAGTAAAACATCATGAAGAGGCAAAGACCTCTCCTTCTACAAAGAAGGAACGAACATTGGTCACCACGTTTGCTCAAGGTTGGCAATATCTATAAGATTGCACTGTGCTATCAGTTCAGGTTTCCTCACTATGTTTTATTTTGCCGACGATAGTCCACACATAGTTCACAGTCCATATTTTAAAATATACTGGTACTATTATTATACAAAGAGGATGTCTACTGTGTTAATAGTTTATAAAACACGTGCAGTAGAATTAATCAAATATGAATGAAATTAGATCTCTCATAGGTCATGGTTTTTTCCTGCAGACTATGCAAAATTACATTTAATTAGCTACATGACATTTTGACGATGTGACATTTGTGAAATTTGTTCATTTTATTATAATTTTGTTTTGTCAGATATTTATAATGGCAAATCAAATGTTGAATATTTATTGCATTCCATAATGTATACAGGTGGTAGCTATTAATATAAAATAGAAACAATAATGGACCCTGTTGGGCACAGCAATATTTTAAATTTTAAGTAGAATAGAAGAAGAGCGCTTTAATAAAATTCCTATAAAATCTTAAGGTTTTTTATGTTGTTGTTCTTAATGTGATGTCAGAACTTAGCATTATCAAGTTAGTTCAGGCAAAACAAATACTTTAAAAACAATTTATGCCAACATTGTTTGGCAAATGTGAGTGGTAACGCCGGGAGGGGGACCCTAGAAGGACATATTGACACACACATATTGATTATTTTTTGACTGGCCTGTTAGTCTAGTGGTTAGTGACCCTGACTGCTGAGACTGAGGTCGTAGGTTCGATTCCCACCTAGGATTAATCTTTGTGTAATGAGCACGATCATTTGTTCTGTGTCTGGGTGTAATTTATCCATAATATGTATGTATTTAGAAATATATATGTTTATCAGTTGTCTGGTTGCCATAATACAGGCTCTGCCTAGTTTGGGAACAGATAACGGTGTGTTGGTTGTCCTAAGATATTTATTTATTTATTTATATTATCGTGATCTTTTTGGTGATGTTCTTCAGAACGATCATGTGCGTAGTACTCGTAGCGTGCATGTATGAAAGTAAATGGGGCAAAAGAGGTAAGAAAGTGAGTTAGTAAGGATCATAGCAGATGGCATTTTATAGTTTCTGAAGGTGTGTTTATGTATGTGTATTGCTAGGAAATACATGTACACTGATGCCCAGTGGTTGCCTAGTGTTATCGGCTCCGACTTACGACTTGTAGGTCGTGGGTTTGAACCCAGGCAGGCGCTTTACTTAGTGTGAATAATTTCATCACCACTGCACTCAAAACGGTGAAGAAAAACATCGTGAGAAAACCGGCATGTCCTAGAACCAAAAATTCGAAGACATGTGACGTCTCGGACTGGGCCCGCGTGTTGAATTATGGCCCACTCCCTCTCACCGAGAGGGGCCTGTTTCCCAGCAGTGAGAATGGTATAGACTGTTTACGGTTATTGCTTGGAAAACTACCTTAGTTTGTAATTTTAAAAGTAAAATCTATGTCTTAGCGATTTCTGGAGTACAAGTAAAAATAGTTGATTAGCCAATAACCCAAAGCATAAAAATAAAAACAAACCATAAATATTTTAATTCCAAAGCAAATGTAAACAAACACAGAACACGTGTTACTATGCAGTGGGCGGAAGTCTTTATATACATTTATGGTAGGCGGCGACCGTTTATTATTCTATTTACTGAATGAATTAAATGCCACATCAAAATATAGTCACAGAATTATTGTACAGACGCTAGCACATTACTGCAACTACAATCTGTAAAATTTCTTCAATGGGTTTTCAACTTTACCGCTAAATTATTAGGTTCAAGATTGACTGGGGAAATTTGATAGTTTCGGGTAGCTTTGTGTGCTGGCGTCTGTGCCGATCGGTTATTTACGGTCTTCTATCGATGGCGAATCGTTTAGTTTACTAATGCTTTGGAATATATTAGTAGTCAAATTTTTAGGCTTCTGTACCTTTCCAAAGGGTGGTTATAACCACAATAATAAGCCTCTGCTGTCAGTCCGTCTATCTGTCAGTGCTGTCTCATGAACCGTAATAGGTAAACAATTTAAATTTTGCCATACATACATTCCGTGTCTTAAAACACCCACCCCTCAACACTTTCGCTTTAGCTGGGAAGAAGAAGTAGCGTGACAAACTCACCAGCAGCACAGCTGTTTTTGTTACATAGCAACTTGATTCTATACAATAGTAGGTATGCAAAGTATTTAACATTACAAGACACAGAACATTACATTAAATAATTTGCCATATCTCAGCCAGCTATGCCAATATACCAACAAATGCCATGGAAACTACATTCAAGCAAAACTAAATGTGTACACTAAGCTATCGTCATGGTTGTGTTGGGTATATATGTTTTTTTAATTACATTATTATTTTTAATATTTTTGTGATATTTATTTTAGGAGTTCATAAGTAAATTTATTCTCATATTATTTGTTTAATTCTGTGAATTGTTTTTGATTATATGTTTTGTGTTTTCTCTTTAACTCTTACACGCTGTTTACATCTCTTTATATTCTCTCCTATCGTAGATGCACTGAAAGAGATTTCTTTAGAAATAAGAATCACGTTTATACCAATTTTTCGGTTCTTTTCTTCTTGTTTATAGTTATGTGTGCGTACATAAATGGTTTAGTAGTTAAATAAAGCACAAGCCTCCACGCATAAAGGTCCGTGACACCTTACATGTAATTTCTTTTTCTTCTGGGTTGACATCATCAAATGACTTCTCCCACTCTGGGCGAAGCGTGAAGTGTTAGACTTTTACTGACTAAAACCCACCCGTGTTCCTTCAGTTGCCTGTGCCAGGGTCAGGGTAACTCCTTCGAACAATTCCGCAACCCTGGCCGGAAACTAGGACTTCTGGATTTTAAGTAGTGTGGAATTACCAACGATCATTGTCTTCTTTGAATGAATAGAGGCTTTCGTTATTCAGTAGTTCAGCTGATATAATATCAGGCTCTATTTCATAATGAAGATATAACAGTTATATTAAGGTTAGCATGTTTGGATGTCATAAAGAAGTGAATGATTTAGTTCAGTCGATTTCTCGGCACGCGAAGATTTTTCGGCTTTACTGTTATTATTGTTCTTTACTAATTGGTTTAATATTCGTATCGGTCTATTTTTAAATAGTTTTTTGTTTGATCACGGGGGCTATGAACTTTATTGGCAAATTATCTTCGTGTGTTTGACAGTTAGCAAAATGAGTTTTTTACTTCATTTATGGCCTAAACATTTTCAACAAAAATGGTGTCATTGTATACGTATTAGGTGACTATGATTTTTCTTTCAACAAAATATATAACTTCCGTTCGTGACTTCGCCCGCACGGTATGTCAATAAAAGTATAAAGCCTCGGAGATTAGCCAGAACAAACAAACTACAGATTAAAATTAAACAAAAAAGTTTTTTGTATCCTGTAGCGTAGACATAAACCTCTAGATATTGAGCATTAAAAAGCTGTTATTTTCACATTAATCAAATAGACACTTCATTCAATTTTGACTCTCATTTTCGTACTCCGCACCAAATTGATTTTCTGCTTTTCAACTGTATCGTGAATCCAGTTCAATTATCGCTTACTTGCAATACGATAAGTAAACAATCTTATATGTATACATAGGTATGTAGGTATGCATACCTGAGTATTCAAGGTCAGTATAATACGAATATGTCTCTTGTTGATACGGAAATGACTTGACTTCGTTGAGGTGTTCCGAATTTGGGTGTTTGATTTTGTAAGTGTAGGTGTAAATGGCACGGAGACGTGATCGCGTGGACGTGATGACATATGGCACTGAGACGTGGTCGCTCACAATGGGCCTCATAAGAAGGCTCAAAGTCACCCAAAGGGCAATGGAGAGGGCTATGCTTGGATTTTCCCTACGCGATCGAATCAGAAATGAAGAGATCCATAGGAAAACCAAGGTAACCGACATAGCCCGAAGAATTGCCAAACTTAAGTGGCAGTGGGCAGGGCACATTGCTCGCAGAACACATAGCCGATGGGGTCGGAAGGTTCTGGAGTGGCGACCGCGTACTGGACGTTATATACGTTGGATGCTAGAGGCACAGAACAAGTCGAAGTGGCGGTGCTTGGGGGAGGCCTATTTCCAGCAGTGGACGTCTTTCGGCTGAAATGATGATGATGATGAGGTGTAAATGGAGGTAGAAAAACTACTTTATTGGACTACCTCCATGGTCTAGTGGTCGCAACTGAACTGCTGAGCATGCTTGGTTCAAAATCAAAAGTGATTTATTGAAACTCGACTGAGAGTCAGCACTTTTTGAAAGTCAAAACTACATAAGATAGTCCCTCAAAACGCCCGCCCGTAGCACGGTAGAAGAAGTGGCGCAACAAACTCCTCAGCAGAAGGTGCGTTCTGTCAGGCAAAGTATTTGGGAATCAAACAATTCAGTAAATGGAATTAGACTGCGCTAATGTAGTATCTTATTCGTATGTTAAATAACCCTTTGTAATTTATTTATTCGGAGGTAACTGATAAGTAGTTACAACAAAATTACCTACGTCTTTGACAAAGGTTTATACATAAAGTATTGTGTGATTTAAGTTTTATTAAAAGATGGACACTGCATTTTTTTTAAATATTTTCAAAGTAAAACTTTCGACCAAACATTTTTTTTTTCATTTTACGGTTATAGGCCAAAAATAAAAATCACGCCGAAAATGTTGTTTGCTTTGACCGAAAAAAGAAAAACCGTTTTCGGTCGGACTTTAAAATAAAACTGCTTGGTATTTAAATTCCTAGATCACCTGATATGAAGAAGTGACTTAGGAACCAACATCCATCCATCCAAGTCTAGTTTCCAGTAATATTTAGGTATGTTTATTCTTTAAGTAAACATTTGGTAAAACAAAGAAACATGATATTCACACTCCAAATACATCCGACTGGGTAAATATTTACACACTCGATGTAAATATTTACTTCTTTAAATGTAAATAATCGGTATTATTTCGGAAGTGACCTTATTATCGTGTCAAGTGGGTGTTAAATAAATATTTGTATTTGTTTATTTATTTATTTATTTAACCATTTATGCACACATATAAATAGACAAGAAGACAGGAACAGAAAAATATGTACAAAGGTAATAAAAAAAAAAAAAATAATAAATATTTGGCTGGTATTGCGCAGGTTGATCGAATTGGCATGTTAAGCAATTTGGTGCGGTCAGGTTCAGGGAACGGTGACTGTTTTGATACTTCGTGTTTTGATTCCTTCATACTTATTGTTTTTGTATTGAACAAAAGAACAATGGCATGTTTTTTTTTTACTATATCCTTTTTAGCTATATCCTTCATCTTGTTTAGTTCACAAGTCGACGTAAACACGGACGTAAAAGTATCGCGACGAGATTTAATCGCGTACTGGATTTTGAACTGTGGGTGTTTCAACACCGATTTACAAAAAATGTGACCATAACCCAGTTACTGGGTAATACGAAACCCCTTGGTAATAAGAGTAGTTCAATCTTTCGGGTTTCGGACGACACAATTGTCAAAGATCTAGGAATCAAAATCAAAATCAAAAGTCATTTATTCAAACTAGGCTGAGAGTCAGCACTTTTTGAACGTCATAGTTACATAAGACAGTCCCCCAAAAACGCCCACCCTTCGAATTTCGAATGACATTCGGTCACAACAGCTTTGTAATAATAATAATAAAACTTTTTATTTCAATCAACAACGGATCATAAACACAATAATTACAAAATTAAAAAGAAATGAAAATAATAATACAAAAAACACATAGGTACAATAAAATAAAAATAAAAAACGCTCAAAACGTTCTACTGCATTCGGTTGCTCAGTATGTGAATCATGTAGCAATGGTTCAGGTACAGAAAATCGAACCTCTGCGCGAATGCCCTTAGGATGCCGCTGGAGCTAGCCCGAACCCTGCGCACCAGGGATGTGCATCGTTTCCGCATAGTAGAATAGAAACAGTCTACTTGCGACTCGGCGAACATCCCTGATGCGCTGCAGAATCGGGGTAGCCCCATCAGGACCCTGAATGCATTATTATATTGCACACACAAGGCGTTGTACTGTCGGCGCGTATGAGATCCACAGGCTGCTCGTGTAGAATCATGTACAATATGCTCTGAACAATGTTATTTTCACTTTGGTGGTACAACGAGCAAACCTGCGGGCAATCATGTTTGCCCTTACTTAGTGTACTTTCGTGTCTTGGTATGTAAAGATGGTCACCCATCCAAGGATCAACCGCAGCAAGCGTAGCTTAACCTGACCGTACGACCCGCACGGCTATTATTACTTAGCCACAACCGACATGTTATAATGTTATCAGGTAGAAACAGACCGACATTTACCTATCAAACCACAGTTAAACACACACCTAACATCAGAAGGTGCCGCCGACCTGTTAGTTAAGTAAACGTCAATGTAACTTGACCGCTCAGTTGTTTAACTTAGTTACATATGTGCAGCCGGTATCGATTGTAGTAAGTGGGGCAGGACTTTGAACTGACGATAGTTATGACGTGACTGCATTTATTTCTTTTTACATGCTTTTAATTAGCTTCACCTGTATGTTTGTTTGTAACTGACTCCTTTGGACCTGGGTGCTTACTTTCGAATATAATTCCAATAGATCGACATTGGTCAAACGTCAGTTGGTTGAGTTAAACGTCAGGGATTGGCTAGACTCAGTGAGTCCAGCCAATCACTGACGTTTGACTGACAATTCCAATGTCGAACTATTGGAATTATATTCGAGAGTAAGCACCCTGATCTTGACACACTTCAAACGGTCAGATTTCATTTTTTTCATCATCATTTGTAAACTTATTGAGGATCGATGATAATACTATTATTTCAAAAATTTGTCCCATTATCAAAAAACTGTCTTCGACAACTACGCTGACATACGTAACAAAATTCGAAACACCCTAAGATAAGATAAGATAATATGATTCGATTTTGATTTTATTATGATATAAATAAAAAAATAATAAAAAAAACGCGCTTTATGAATGATTTTGTCATTTGGTGTTTCATCAGTTTTGGTCTCATGCGATCTGTGTCCATTGTTTTAGCCACTTCAAGATGTTAATAAATACTTTGTTAGTGGACTCCGTACATTTTCTGAAGATATACGTACGTCATAAAGTTTAGGCCGATGAAAGACATTTCTCGGGATAGTTTTTATACAGATTTGTCACAATCAAACATAGGTCGTATTTTTGAATCTACCGATGTGAATGACATGGTTGATACTTTTAATAACTGCATAATATCGTTGTTTGATGTTCACGCGCCGTTTAAAACGTGAAAAAATAAATTAACCTAAAAAAAATTAAAAGTAAATTATCCTATCCCTGGATTACGGATGTTATCCAGCTCATGATGCGGTTGCGAGACAACGCATTAGCCACATATAGGACCACTAAATCCGGAACAAAAAAGGCTTATTATAAACAGTTAAAATCCTTAGTAGAAAGTTCCTTGTATCATGAAAAAATTGCATACTTTAGGCACAATATAAATAATAAAATAAACAACCCAAAATGACTATGGAAGAACATTAAATCTACCCTCAAAGCAAGGACAAGACCTTCCTCCACATTTTAGAAACCCAGACCTAATAAATAACTCTTTTTTGAATGTCCCTGGTAATTCGGTAGCTAGCGCGTCAATTACATCGTTTTTTGAGACTCACAGATATAGTGACGCAATATTCACCATTGCTCCGGTGGACCAAAATGACATCTCCCGCATTATTTCAGAACTGAAGTCAAATGCTCAAAGCTACGACAACATAACCTTAAGTATGCTTACCTTAACTTTGCCGCACACTTTAGCAACCATTGCCCACATAATTAATTCTTCCATTTGGACATCAAAGTTTCCTTACCAATGGAAAATTGCCACAGTTAGACCCCTTCCCAAAAGTCCAAACCCTATAGAAATTAAAGACTTGCGGCCAATCAGTATTCTGCCCTGTCTGTCAAAAGTAATGGAGAAGGTAGTGTGCCGTCAATTAACTCGTTTTTTGGAACAGAATGAAATATTGTCTGGTCTGTAGTCTGGTTTTAGGAAACAGCGCAGCACTTCTACGGCGTTACTAGATGTTACAGACAATATTCTAGCAGCCCAAGATAAGGGTATGTGTTCAATTATGGTGCTACTCGACTTTTCCCGTACATTTGACTGCATAAACATCCCGCTTTTACTGTCAAAATTGAAATACTACGGTTTTGACGACAATGCCATTCAATGGTTCCACAGCTACCTTAGTAACCGAAAACAACTTGTGGAATTGCGTTTATCGGGTGGTACTACCTTGACTTCAGCCCTGACTTCCATAGATAGAGGCGTTCCTCAGGGATCAATTTTGGATCCGATTCTTTTCATTCTCTACTGTGCAGACATAATAAAGTGCCTTCGGAAATGCAAATATCATATTTATGCCGATGACGTCCAACTGTATTTATCTTATAGTCCTGATAATTATGAATCGGCCATCAGAGACTTAAACGAAGACCTAGAAAGAATTGCCGCCTGGTCAGATGAGAATTGTTTGGCACTAAACCCATTGAAAACCAAGTATATGTTGTTTGGTACGAGGCAGCAGTTGAAAAAGGTACCTTTGAGCCTTAACTTAACCCTAATGGGTGAGCCTATTGAGCGTGTGAATGAAGCGCGGAACCTTGGTCTCTATATGGATAACAACCTTAGATTTGAAAAACACGTTGCTAACTCCGTAAGAAACTGCTTTTATCGTTTGAAACTGCTTTACAAAATGAGACCTTTTTTGTCTGAAAAGCTTCGCGAACAGTTAGTCGAAACCCTTGTTCTGTCTAAATTAAACTACGCTGATACAGTTTACGGCCCACGTTTGCTGGTTCGTACCGATCGACTTATGCAAAGAGTCCAAAACGCATGTGCACGCTTCTGTTACTCTGTTCCCCCTAGAAGTCATGTTACCCCCCTTTCTTAACAAACATTTTATTCTTCTTCACTTATCGTGCCTACTCTTTGGTGTCGTTAAGTCTAAGAAACCGAGGTATTTGTATGACAAGCTTAGTTGGATGGCTAGTAGACGGGACTGCGCGCCCAGGCTATGTGCACAGCAGCTCTCAACACAGTCTCATAGGACAGCGGCTTTCAGAGGCACTTTCCGATACGCTGCATCTAAGGTGTGGAATAATATCCCACCACCACTGAGGGTTCTGGGCACTATCCACACGTTCAGAACACGTTTACGGCAGTATCTAATAGATTCACAACGGAAAATTGATATGGTAGCCTTAAATGTATCACTTATATAAAATGCAATGCTTAATAATTTAAACATAATTTCTGTTGAGCCACCCGGTTTCCATTCTTTGCTGCCTCAAATGTCCTCGACTGGATGACGCTGCCGTACCATCCGCGGCGATAAGGTGCTGTGTCTGTGAGTGCAGCGCGCACGGGAGAAGGTTTTGCCTTAGTTTTTGTTGTCTTCGTTTCGTTATGTCTGTTTGTGAGTAAATTTATATAATTAATGACTAGTTTATTTATTTATTTATTTATAAGTACTAAATAATATAATTATGTTGAAACTGTTTTGTACTCCTCGTCACTTGTCCCTATAGGTTCATTAGAAAACCAGCGTCAGGCAGCATCTGTCTGGCATTAATGCTGAAATGAACCTTTTTGGCGCAGCCGTGAGGCACACACATGTTGTTTTATTTTTTAAATTATTTTTTCATGTTATTTTATTTTGTGTTTTACGAACTGTGTCAAATAAACGGTATTCTTATATAAAGAATAACACCATTCCATTTCTCCCTGTGGTTGTAGTGACTACTACCGAATGGGCAGCAGCGTTCTCTGTGCATTTTACGGCGTGGAGACGCCTGCCAAGCGTGTTGACTATGGTGAACCCCCCTAAATTGGGGAAGGTCTATGTCCAGCTGTGAACGTCTTTCGGATGTAATGATTATGATGATAGCTTCCAGTGGCCTTTATTTTATACTAGACTTTACCAGCTGCTTCGACCGCGTATTATACACTAGCTTCTGCCAGCGACTTCGTCCGCGTAAAATTTTTGCTCCCCTGACCTTTCTCGTCGCATCGAATTGCCTGCCAGTTTTTGTCCACTTTCCGTTGCTGCTCTGCTCCTTTTAATTGTAGCGTGATGTTATATAGCCTATAGCCTTCCTCAATAAATAGGCTACCCAACACAAAAAGATTTTTTCAATTCGGATCAGTAGTTCCTGAGATTACCGCGATCAACCAAACAAACTCTTCGACTTTATAATACTAGTATATGTCTGTCTATTGATGGAAACCGCATTGAAATCTGTTGCGTAATTTAGAAGATCTAAGCGTACAGACGCGGGAAGCAACTTTGTATTATACTATTTAAAGAAGATTAGTTTCTGCCCACTACTGCTCAAAGTCAAAGTCAAAGTCAAAGCATTTATTTCAATTAGGCCCAAAAAAGGCACTTTTGAACGTCACGTCTGAGCTAGAGTTCCTGGGTTCGATTCCTAATTTGGGCAGACTGATATTGAGTTTTTCTATTAAGAATTTCTCAGTAACAGCTCACAGTCTGGACTTGTACCCGGTTGGTGGCAATAGGCTCGCTCCCTATTACATGGGACTTAATCATAACAGGCGAAATGTGAGAGTACTATAGGTACATCTCTGCTTAAGCCTTTTGGATTACAGGGGTGATGATATGTTATGTTAAGTATTAGGATAAGGAGTTCACTGAAATGTTAGTAGGTACCGAATATGCAACCCAGATAGGTAAATGTTCCAAGTAATTTTTAAAGCAATCAAGAACAAACCAATATTACTAATTTCTTTGAACCTGATTGTTTAGTTTAAATAAAATATCATAGTAACATTAGGCGTCGTATATACTAGAGAAATATTGAGATATTGAGTATTGAGTATTGACATTTTGTTTTTAAGGGTTTATTAAGGGTTCTTATTACGGTTTATTAAGAGTTGCTAAAGGTTTTTTTTTTGTTTTAGCGTGTACTTTGTTTTTTTTTTTTCAATCGTAAAAAATCTAAGTAATCGCGTTTCTTAATTGTGTGATTTTTAGCGTAAATCCTTAAATACCTTAAATATTACATAAGTAAATGTTGACGATGTAGCAAAGAATCATCCGAAAGCTATTAATACGCTCTTAAGACTACTAATGTATATAATCAAGTCTATCTAACTAAACAGATAGCTGTGCTGCTAGACAATTTGTTGCGCCACTTTTTCTTCCCAGCTAAAGCACTAGGAAGTGGTAAAGGGTGGGCGTTTTTGGGGACTGTCTTATGTAATTTTGACGTTCAAAAAGTGCTGATCCCTCAGCCTAGTTTGAATTAATTTTGATGAGGAATTCTTAACAAAAATCGGATACGAGTAAACACTGTGTCGAGACAAGATATCTCTATTGTGAACTAAGCTTAATGAGATTAGGTGCTGCCCCATTTATGATAAGAATCACTTAGCGACTGTGTCAGGAGCTAATATTAGCTTTAGATTAGTTGATTAACTGATTATCGGAGTGGTTTCTTTCACTGAGGGGTGTGTTGCCTTGTTTGGTAAAAACATGGGCAGGGTTCCTAATAAAGAAACCGTAATACTCGCTTCCTTTATGATTCACTAGTGGTAAAAGCGAGTACCATGTGAAATTTATTATCACCCTATTCAAGGCTTTCTGTCAGGGTCTGTACGCGGGGGTCTATGGGTCAGCTACGTCAAAATATCGATAGATGCCTTACGCGACCAATATAACAATGTTTTTTAGGATGCTGTTGGGACTGTCCCGGTTCTGTAGTGCATCAGAGACGTTTTCGCAAAACGGAACTGACGGTTTTCACGTAGTCATTCGCAAAAAGTTGCTTCACTGAGGCATCGAACGCGGGTAGTAATAGTATCCTGAAATCAGTGGCGGAGAGTCCTTACTCCCCTGAGGTACTCCTTCTGAGGCATTTTGATAACTAGGTAACTGATCTCTTGCTTGATCTTTCTCTGCGCAACCTGCCTCGGACACTTAATTCATTTTGTGTTGTTGATCTTGATTGTTTTGTATTAGTAACACTAGTAATAAGGTATTTGTTAACTAACATGATAGATTGTGTTGTTATCCGAAACTGAATAAATAATAATGATTACTTCTATTCTTATATTTTCAGGTTATCCTGGCGACTGGTTGCTGAGTAGCCGCAACGATATCTTTGCATTGTATAAATTCAATCTTTTAGCATTGTATAATTACATAGCACATGTGTGAGCACTATGTCCTTCTATAAAGCTACCATTTCCTGGGTCTTTCATTGACTTGAATGTGCCCTAGCAGTTGAGAGTTTGTCATGCTCACTCAAATGTCTCACTAAATGTTTGTTGGATTATTAAGTCCCCTTCAAACTGGTTCAGCTGAATGGTGCTGAAAAAAGTAATTTTTTTTTGCGTCATATTTTGTAATTTTTTTGTAACAGACTCTCCTAACCTAGCATGACAAATAGAAATATGCTACCGTAGACTTAAACATTTTAACGAATTTTATATAAAAATAGGTGTTCTATACTACTCTATAATATGACCTAGCTCGATGAGATTGCATGACACAAAGACATATAGACCGATTTATATATAGAATAGTTTGCTGATGTGTAGAGAGGTGTGGGCTTTATCTATGTATAAAACTTGACCATGGGACCACCTAGGCTGGAATGTAGTTGGCCTACCTATTGTATAAAGTACGTTTATGGGGCTTGCTCACTCAGATACGGGTAAGGATGACGTATTTGGCTTGAGATGGTCTTGTGTATCGAAACATACTGTACGGGTTGGGAGAGACATTGACACTTAATCTGTAACCAGGAGTGGCTTACATTTTTGTCGTGGTTTATGCTACCCAAACATCATAATTTCAACCAAACGACATCTCTGCACGCGTAGGATGACCACCATAGAAAGAACTTTGTCTATTCTTGGTAGGATAGAGATAGAAATATCATGCTACGCCAGCATAAAACGGTACAAATCTTTCTACAATCTTTAATTCTGTTTTTAATCTTTCTACAACCTGTAATTTTGTCTATTCTTCCGTCGACAAAACCTCGTTCTACGGTGGACGTGCTAAGCATTCTGCTAGACATAGGCCTATAGGTTAATATTAAAATTGCGATAGTTAGCGTTATATGTATTTATGTCTGTTGACACGGAACTAATCGTAATGAAATTTGACGATTAGGTAGCCCAGAGACCGGAAGGAAGCCATATGCTATGCTATTCATTTTCTATTTCTACTCTATAAAGTGGTAGAAGGAGACCAGGGTGCTTAGTCTTGATTTTAATTCTGACCGATTTACATTGGAATTTTAACGTTTTGTATTCTTGAGTTTGACGCTAGCGCCAAAATGTGTTTAAATTGGGTGTCCATTGTGAAGAACTAAGTGGAATCGGGCGTTGTGTTGTTGTTCCAATGTCGACACTATTGTTTTCAAGAGTACTGAATCATGTGTATGCAAAATTAACATTGGAATCGTATTGGCATTAGATTGGAATTAAAATTAGGTTGAAGAGTAAGCCCCCAGGTCGTAAAAATATGCCGCGATAGTAACAAGTCATATGAAGAACTTCTACCAGGAGGATAATCTCTAGAATTTCCAGTCGGATTTGGTCCTTCTTGCATTATGATAGTCCAATTCTGGAGGAAGGCTATTTAGCATCACGTTACAATCCTGAGAAGTCACAGTCTCTTTTAAAGTCCAGACATAATCTTGGTCAGATTACGTGAAAGCCTGGATGGTTTGGTGTCACAAAAGGTCTTTTGAAGAAAAACCCACACAGATTAAGTGAACCTGTCCAAGTGTCGAGTCAGTCCACGGATATGCGGACACATTTATCAGTAATCATGCTGCTCAACTCAGAACTTAAGGACACACAACATGCATTCAGTACATGATTTTGAACTCCTTCTGTTTTATTTTTTTTTGTCAGAACGTTCGTTGACGGCTCTTAGGAACCGGGCGGCAACCATTCATTTATAAAGACCTTCGTTTTCACCATGGATGCATGGTTTATTTACCTCTCTATTTCCCACATATTATAAGTGCGTTATATACGTATGTAATGCACATATAAGTGTATATAAAGCCGTGATCAGTAATGTATGGGAGTGGACAAGCTTTGTATGTTCACCTTGACTGTCGAATGGGACAGATTGCTAGGGCTGGCCCGTGCGACTTATTTGTTAAAAGTTATAGAGGCTAACATGCATAAAATTATATATTATTAATGATATTATGTATATAAAAACAGAGAGAAAAGAATCAGAGGGCATAAAAAAAACTCTTCTTCATCGCTGTCAATGAGATAAGGGCTGGTAGCATTGTTAAAAGGTTTTTTTTAGATCGTATGCAAAACACGGACGTTTTTTTTTAATTCAAATGGATGATTTGTAGATGGTTAACTATATTAAAAAAAATTGGGTTGTTCTTTGGTTTTTTTTTTAAATGACGTTTCGTAGGTCAACAGGACTTGCTTGCTATTTTAATAAATTAAGATCTTCAGCCAGGGCTTAAAAAACTTAAAACTAGAGCCACTGCTCGCTACCCTGTGGGTTTTGGACCTCGGCTTGGGGCATAGTCGGTAGACGGCTGGCTGGATCGGAATAATATGTTTAAAACTATTTTGGTTGTCTTTTAAGGCTTCTTCAGACAGGCGCGACGTGACTCTTGTTAAAAAAAAATCCATGAAGTTTACACAGAAATTCTTCTACGGGAGTCACGTCACACCTGTTTTTTGGAGCCTTAACGGTGCCATACGATTAAAGGAAAATAATCGCACTGGATCTTGAACGTACTGCCTAGCACCAAAAGTTGAAAATTGAATTCTGTGTTTGACGCTCTGAGAGTCACTCGCGCTGCACTCTGTTGGATTCTCAATACTCAGTTTAACACCGAGAGTTGAAAATCCAGTGCGCGAAAAATCCCTGCACGATTTTATTACGTCCATGTGTATGTCGACTGGCATTTTTGCCATCGCGTTTGTGAAATATTTATTGAGAGCTCTTACACATGAAAAAATAGGCCGGTTCCTTTCTAAACTGGTAAGTTACACGCGACGATGACGTTGATCTTTGAAGATGGCATATCGCTGGCTGCCGACGACGCGTCAACGGCAGCGGTTACCTTTGTCGTTGGCAACATGCCGCTCATGTGAGTCAGAGTTCTTAGAGACTGGTACAAAATGTACGAGTCACTAAATAAATGTTAACTTACTCCATTCTAGTTTAGATACGGGCTCGCCTATTTTTTCTTGGAAAAGTTCTGTTTAGTTAAGATAATACGATAAGAAATCGTTGAATTACTAGCTTCAATACAGATTGCGCTCCTTTAATTTAATTGTACGAAAAGGCGTTAATGACGGAAAAATACGCGTGTATTGATTTTATACTGATACTTTTATTATTAGTTTATTTTTGTGTGACATTTGACGCTTAATCATGCTAATATTATAAATGTGATAGCTTGTATGTTTGTTACACAGTCACGCAAAAGTTACTAAATTGATTTAGATGAAATTTGGCAGGCAGATAGTTTATAACTTAAAACAATATATTGGATACTTTTTTATCCCGGTAGGACGTCCCCATGGGATTAATATTCGACCTCCACGGGAGCGAAGCCGCTGGCAAAAAATATTGCACTGATACAAAATCACTATGCACTATGCAAAATGGATTTATGCCTTAGATATTTTTTAACATTTTACCGCAAGATAAAGCGGAAATTAAATAAAGCATTTATTAATTTAGTTTCGATAAAATCGACTGTTGACAGCCCTACTCGTCAGACGCATAAAAAGACTGTTTCTATGTTGGTAGTGATTTATATTATTCTTTTTAGCGAGTTCGAGACACGCGAGGTAACAATTGAAGACTGATTAGTTCGTTTCATGAGCTCTGACGCATACAGGCTGTGGCTGAAACCGATTCGTTTTGGCTATAAATCTATTACAAAAAAAAAGTGAAATTCTAGAGTTCATCATCATCATCATTTCAGTCGAAAGACATCCACTTCTGGATATAAGCTCCCCCCCAAAGGAGGGGTTTGCCATAATCGCCACGCTTGGCAGGCAGGTTGGCGATCGCAGTATGGAGGTAAAATGCATAGAGACCGCTGCTGTCCATTCTTTAGTAAGTCCCTTAGTTGCCTTTTACGACACCCACGGGAAGAAATGGGATGGTTCAATTACTTACATTGCCAACATACAGTATTAAAAGAAAATGCCTGCGGCTTCGTCCGTGGGGAAGTCGGCCTTTTTCTAAAGTAGATACTACCGGAATAAAAAGTTTCTACGACCCTATGTCCTAATCCAGGTCATGGTCTGCCCATGTGGTCAATTTCAGGCACATTCATTAAGCCATTTGAGAGAGACAACGCATTGTGGTTAGGTTAGGATTATGGAATGATGTCATAAAATTTTATGTTGCCCCCAGCAACGTTCAATAACTGATCGCGTATTTACTCATTTAAATATTTTGAAGGACACACTTGTACATATACTGTTATGAGTTTGGTTAAAACACAAAACAATACCAATCAATTCAATGTAAAATTATCAATTCAAAGAACAAAGTCACAATAATCAAGCTGTGTTAACAATGTCGAAATATTTTTTCCACGAAATAGTTACACAAAAATTATTCAAAATCAAAAGTAATTTCTTCAAATTAGGCTGGAGATCAGCACTTATTGAACGTCAAAATTACATAAGACAGTCTCCTCAAAACGCTCGCGCTTCACCACTTCCTAGTGCTGCAGCTGGGAAGAAGAAGTGGCGCAACAAACTGTCCAGCAGCACAGCTGTATCTTGAGTTAAATAAACTTGATTCTATACTACAGTAGGTAAACAAAGTCATTACCATTACGAAACACAGAAAATTCAATTAATAAATAATTTGCCATAATATGTCAGCTAGCCAACCCAATATACCAACAAATAAAATTAAAACTATAATCCACAAGTATACCACACACACACACACACCGTAACGGACCAGTTTAATTCCACAACATCACACACACACACACACACATACACTCCTCACTATTATCTCATGAGTCTATTCAATAAATATGTACATAAGAATTATTACGCAATTATATGTACATAAAAAATTATTACGCAATTATATAATATATATTTTGTAAAAACGTGTCAATCCATCTAAAGTGCTCTGTCCTGCAAGATACATGATTCTCCTAGTTTGGAGGGCAGGGGTCTTACTCATCTGTAGGGTTGCCAAGTCTCAATACCGAAAAGCCGGACAGACCAGTCAGTTTAGCCGGACATTTGAGTAAAAAGGTGTGACATCTTTAATTATTTAATCTTAAAACAAAATTAAACAAAACACTAAAGAAATAACGTTAAAATAAATAAGTAGCATAAACGAATTAATATTTCTTATTGGCAGACACAGGCTTTAAAAGCTCATTTTCTTTTTAAATTGAGCAGTCATAAGGCAGGGATAGTGCTAGTTCGCTCGCTTGCGCTAGCGACACAAGGAGAGGCTGGTGGAGCGGAAATCAAGGCAAAATGATCAAAACCGAAAAGCCTAACAAAAAACCGGACAGGCCGGACACCGTCTAATTTGGCCGGACACACAACCGAAAAGCCTGACTGTGTCCGGCTTTATCCGGACGCCTGGCAACCTTACTCATCTGTAATAGCCAAACCTATCTATAACTGAGACAATACTGATGTTACCTAGGCTAAGTCTTTTTTTCAATAAAATGATCATTGACTTACTTACGATTAGATTATAAGCAAAATACTGAATTAGTTTTATGTCACACTCTGTATATAACCTGACTTCATTCCATTTATTTTTAGGTAGTATGTAATGACTACAATTTGACGAATTGCCTCACATTACATAATAGTTACGACGCGGACGCCAGACCGACTTGTATTGAATATTCTTTTCATTTCATTGGCTCTTTTAATTCTTCTCTTTTCAGATTGTGTTCTAGAAGGTATAATGGCTAGAGTTTCGCAGGTAGACAGTGTTTAGGAGAGTTCAAGCAAATTTGCTTTATACATACATATAATTATAGTTACAGTACTTATTTACTTACTAGTTATATTTTACATGGAGCGACCCCCTATCTGACCTCCACAACCCTACTGGGTAAAGCGATACTGCTTGGTAAGACTGGTTGTCAGACTTATCGGCTTCAGACGACCCGTATAGACTGTTAAAGATCCACAAATGACAGCCGGGACCAACAGCCAAAGTCATGGTATGTTAAGATGGTCACCCATCCACGAACCAACCGCGGCAATCATAGCTTAACCTGATCAATCAGTCCGTGAGGCTTTTATTACTTAGCCACAAGCCCTTCGAAGAGGCTTCCTGAGCGTTCTTAGGAAATTAGTTATCTTCCATAATTCAAAGTCAAAATCAAAATCCAAAGTCGTTTATTCGACGACGAAGGAACGAATTTGCTTCCTCTTGATAGAGCTCAGAGAGCAATTTTGAAGGTAGCAAACTTCCATCCCTTCCTTTTTCCCACAGATCTACTTTATAAAACTTGCAACGTGCTGACTGTTCGGCAGCTTTTCATTATGCAGTTAGAATTAAAACAGCACACCATGCTTACCTACACTGCTGACAATACTAACAAGAGACGGAATGATATAGTATGTATAACAAATGAGACCTCAAAACATGTCTTTGTAGAAAGATTCTATACATTTTTAGGCCCATTTCTGTACAATAGATTAAATAGAAAACTAAGTATCTATAGCTTAAACTACTATAGCTGTAAAAAAAATAAACTTCAATATTTACTAACCATAGATTATGCACAGACAGAAGATTTACTAGTTGTCTGCAAATAAAACCGCTAACACGCTATTTTCTTTTATTACCTAAGTTTTAATTTTAGTTATTACTACACATTGTTAATTTATTGGATTATAAGAATTTGTGCATTTTTAGCCTGAAACACAGGTTCTACCTAGTTCAGGCAAATTAGCAAATCTGCTCAATTTTAATTGTTTAACGTATTTATTGTAAATGTGTCCCTTGTTATTAATAAACAATTTATTATATTATATTATTATTATATTATTTATTCAAACTAGGCTGAGAGTCAGCACTTATTGAACGTCAAAGTTACATAAGACAGTCCCCCAAAACGCCCGCTCTTCACCACTTCCTAGTACTTCTCTAGTGTAATTCTAGTGCTAAGCAACTTACTAATTGTATTTAGTTTGTGGTTGTATTCGCTTTTTATGATGTGGACTGATGTGATTGCGATGAAATCTCGCCGCGATATTTTTACTTCCTTGCAAACGTGGTCTAACAGAGGAATCCTCAGTAGCAGCGCTTGCAACCGTGTGGGGTTTAAAACACCACATGAAAACTACGCATCACACTGGCGTCATGCAAAATCCTGCATCACGCAAGCACAGTTTACCGCGCAACTAGCATATATAAAACGTCCCGACATCAATCATAGGGTGGTAACCCACCAGCTACGACACCCGTCTGGGGGCTTACTCTTCAACCTAATTTTAATTCCAATCTAAAGCTAATACGATTTAAATGTTAATTTTGCATACACGTGGTTCGGTACTCTTGAAAACAATAGTGTCAACATTGGAACAACAACAACGTTCAATCTCGATTCCACTTAGTTCTCCAAAATGGACACCCATTTTAAACACATTTTGGCGCTAGCGTCGACCTCAAGAATACGAAACGTCAAAATTCCAATGTCAATCGATCGGAATTAAAATCAAGAGTAAGCACCCTGGTCAGAGGACCCTCGCTTTTCTACGGAAGTTGAGTGAAATTTACAGCCTGTTCCTCATAACTACAAATAACCACTAGATAAACAAGACAGCCTACTAAATATGTATCATATAAATAACTGAGATAAATATGAAGAAATGTACATCGTCATCTACTGATAAGCTTATCTACAATATAAACAAGACAGGTCATTGCTCTAACAAATTCCCATTCTCTTGGTTACGAACAGACGTATAAACAATTATTTGCTCATAAAGAGATCTCATTCATCATTTGCATGCCTTTTTAGGGTTCCGTTGTCAAATGGCAAAAAACGGAACCCTTATAGATTCGTCATGTCTGTCTGTCTGTCCGAGTATGTCACAGCCACTTTTTTCCGAAACTATAAGAGCTATGCTGTTGAAACTTGGTAAGTAGATGTATTCTGTGAACCGCATTAAGATTTTCACACAAAAATTGAAAAAAAAACGACAATATTTGGGGTTCCCCATACATAGAACTGAAACTCAAAAAAAATTCATCAAACCCATAGGTCTTCAAAAATGACATTGAGGTTTCTAGTATCATTTTTTTCTAAACTGAATAGTTTGCGCGAGAGACACTTCCAAAGTGGTAAAATGTGTGTCCAGTAACTTCTAAAATAAGGGAATGATAAAACTAAAAAAAATATATGATGTAACATTACCATGTAAACTTCCACCGAAAATTGGTTTAAACCAGATCTAGTAAGTAGTTTTTTTTTAATACGTCAAAAATCGTAAACCACAATTTACCTTTCATTCAGTCAACTCAAATATAGAAATTAAAAAAAAAACATTTAATTTCATAAACATAAACCTTATACATAAACCGTGAATACCTGCAGGTTTGTACGGAACCCTCGGTGCGCGAGTCCGACTCGCACTTGGCCGGTTTTTTTTCAACTATGTTGACTTTTAGGCCTCTTACTACCCGTAATGACTGTAAAAGATGTACGAATGATAGCCGAGACCAACGGCTTATCATGCTTTCCGAGGCACGGAGGCATTTCCATAAGTAACTGGATATGTTAACAGACAGCTGTGCTGCTGGACAGTTTGTTGCGCCACTTCGTCTTCCCAGCTAAAGCACTAGGAAGTGGTGAAGGGCGGGCGTTTTGGGGGACTGTCTTATGTAACTTTGATGTCGAAAAAGTGCTGACTCTCAGCCTAGTTTGAATAAATTACTATTGTTTTTTTTTTTTTGTAATGTTTGGTCAGCAGTGGAAGCCCAGTGGTAATGGCCGTGACTAACGAGTTGTAGGTCGTGGGTGCGAAGTTGCGAACGTTACTTTATTGTAAATTATTTCATCACCACTGCTCTCAAAACGGTGAAAGAAAACGTAGTAAGGAAAACGGCATGTCCTAGAACAAAAAATTCGAAGACATCTACCAACCGACACTGGGCCCTCGTGGTGGATTATAACCCACTTCCTCTCACCGAGGAGGCCTGTGTCCCAGCAGTGGGAACATTATAGGCTACTGGTGCACAGTAGCGGCTTGTATGTTATGTGTCAATGGATGGTCACCCATCCATGAACCGACCGTAACAAGCGTAGATTAACCTCCGATCAACCCGTGCGGTTGTTATCATTTAGCGTCGACCTGGCAAAGAGATGTCTTTGAAGAACAATAGATATTTATCTCATTCGTCAGTTCATCTGCTTCTGTATATCTATATAGAAAGTGCATTACCCGTCAGGTGTGTGTTTTTTAATAAATATTATGATGAGGGATGAGTCAGGGTTTGGATGAAAAAATACGTATGTTGTCTTTTCTTTAGTGGTATTTCCGGAGGTGTGTAGGTTATAACATATTGTAAATAGCATCATCCCATTTCTTCCCGTGGATGTCAGAAGAGGCGGCTAAGGGACTTACTAGAGAATGGGCTGCAGCGTTCTCTATGCATTTTACCATCATACTGCGATCGCCAACCGGCCTGCAAAGCGTGGAGATTATGGCAAATCCCCTCCAAATTGGGGGAGGCCTATGTCCAGCAGTGGACGTCTTTCGGCTGAAATGATGATGATGGTGAGAGCAGTAGCATCGGCTACGACTTACGAGTTTGTAGGTCGTGAGTTCAAACCCAGACAGGCACTTTATTATGTCTAAATAATTTGATCATCACTGCTCTCAAAACAGTGAAGGAAAACATCGCGAGGAAACCGGCATGTCTTAGAACCTTCGAAGAAAATTCGAAGACATGTGACATCTACCAACCCACACTGGGCCCGCGTGGTAGATTACAGCCCACTCACTCTCGAAAAGAGGAGACCTGTGTCCCAGCAGTGGGAACATAATAGGCTGATTATGCATGAATAAAAGTATATTATAATGATATTAATTTAGTTTTTAATAGGACTAGCCTGAGACTTCATCCATATAATTTTTTTTGTTTGACGACCCACCCCGTCGAAGCGCATCGCCTGCGCTTTACTCTGTTTTCGCTTAGCATTATTTCTGACTTGTTTTCTTTCTGCTGTGCCTACTGCTACGATTTAGCGTTATGTTAATTAGCCTATGGTCTTTTTCAAGAGTTGAACTATCAAATGCATAAGTATTCTTTGAAATTTGACAGGTAGTTCCAGAGAATAGCGCGATTAAATAAACAATATCTTTAGCTCTATTATTATTTAGTATTATATAGAAAGGAAGCTTATATAGATATCGCTAGTGGCTTGTATAGATATCGTGAATTCGTGGTATGTAAATGGGTTAAGTGGTAAATAAACTATAGGAAAAAATAGTAAAATATGTTTTCTATGAGCATGTTACTAATATGATATAGGTAATTTAAAAGGATAATATCGTTTTAAAGTAAAAACACGGTTACACTCATTTTTTTCTCATTATAAGTCAATTAGGATTTTTAGATTTCGAAGAGAATGTAAGTATATATTTGTTGAGCATGTGTTATATGAATTTAAATATTCTTGAAGCAAAAGGACTTGAATTTGGATCTATTCTCTGAACACGAAATCCGTAGTTGAGGTCGAAATTTCGGGCGTTTCAGTCGTTTTACGATCAGTTTGTGGCTTCAACAACAGTGAATGACAACACAATTTGACAGCTGTCCTTTGCCCCGATGTGTTTTTCCCGTCCGAAGTTAATTACTACTACTACTACTAGAACTACTTTCAGAAGGCCCTGCATCTTCTTGATGGACTTAGATAATAGGTCCCATGGTTACTTTTGTTTGAGTAATGAACGGGCTAAATGGAAAATACCTGCCTGTCTGGGTTTGAACTCACGACCTACAAACTCGTAAGTCGTAGCCGATGCTACTGCTCTTATCATCATCATCATTTCAGCCGAAAGACGTCCACTGCTGGACATAGGCCTCCCCCAATTTCGGGGGGTTTGCCATATTCAACACGCTTGGCAGGCGGGTTGGTGATCGCAGTATGATGGTAAAATGTATAGAGAACGCTGCTGCCCATTCTGTAGAAAGTCCCTTAGTCGTTTCTTACGACACCCACGGGAAGTAATGAGATGCTCAATCTACATATTATATCACTCTATAAACATACCTACATAATGCAACACATCCGATGAGTATAGTAGTAAATAAACATACATAAATGTTTGTAAATATATCAAGCAGTATTAAAACAATGTTAATGGATTAAAGGACCATTCTTTGGAAATACAACCATAATGTAAAAAACAAAAAGCTGAAATTTCAATGATAGGTGCCAGCTCTAGAAATCTTAATTATACAGTGTGATATAAACTTTAGGCTTTGCAGCTTAAAGTGGAATTTCCAATAACCAGTGTCACTATGAAATGGTTAAATTTGCAACAGGAATTACACCGTATTTTCAGTGTTGCAAAGTTGAATTTCCAATGACACACCTTTGCTCTAGTTTTATGAACTGAATCATCGGTTCTCGCGTTGCCTAGCAACGTGTAAACAAACAAGGCAATGTTTCTTTGTTTTTGTGTATCTTTCGAATGTCATTTTATTCAAATCAAGTTCCCATATTCCTTTCTTTTATAAAGATATTTAAATTTTTAAAGTTTGAGATGACATATCTGTGTTGTTTTTTGAATTCTAAAATTCTCTAGAATAACATTTATCTGCTACGTGTTTCTAGCGAATTTCGGACATACGTATATTTTTTCATTCCATTGTTTCGGATGCTATATACACTTAACACTTTTTTGACATTTTTGACACTCTGTCAGTTTCCCCATGTCCATTTTATGGCCATGAGAACAAAGCACTTTCGTTTTTCAGCATTTCTTTCCCAAAAGTTAATTACTCAAATCCAAATAATTGTTATACTTACGAAAGTAAGTTTGTTTGTTACGCTTGCATGCTAAAACGGCTGGACAGATTTCAATGAAAATCAGCACTCCGATAGACTGTGACATGGGTAAGAACATAGGCTAATTTTCATCCTAGATTGCATATGAAGTCGCGGGTAACAGGTACTCTTAAATATATTACAGATACGTGTTATTTTTTTTTAATTTATTCATTTTTTATATTGATACCTAACACGTGGATGGTTATGTTTTGGTTTTGGCAAAATCATAAACAATATCTACATACGTACCACAATAAAAAAAACAGCTGATCGATTACGGTCATTGACCTTCACCTATCGAATGATGACTGCTCTGAAATTATGCATAATGTATCTTAATGAATACCGTCTGTGTACCGTCTGTAACGTGTTAAAGTGTTGCTAGCTATTTAATTTGACCCTGTATATTTTAGAATTGGAATATCCTCTTTGACTTCCAAAAGTGCCTGTTAATGCATCAGTTGAAATAAATGAATGATTTGACTTCTAAATAGGGTTGCCACCCGTACTTTACAATAAAGTATTGTACGTTATTGCACATAATTGTACTTTATACTTTATGAGAACAATAAAGTACACGAAAATACTTTATTTTGCAAGATTTGTTTTCTTTGGGATTTTAAAAAGTTTAGTCATAAGTACATTTTCGTTAATCGTAATTTATTTGATACAAACTGCAAATAGCAATAAAAAATATGTTTTTAAATGTAATAATAAAGAAAAATAAATCATATTTTCTACTATGTACTTTTTTTCTTCGCTATAAATAACCAATGTACTTTAATTGCAAAAAAAGGTGGCAACCCTACTTCTAATTGACACTAGAATACAGTTTTTCTGGCCTCAGACATCACGGCTCCAAAAAGATAAAGTTTGCAAATAAAATGTCAACATCTTATTTTCCGCATTCCAATCTCATTATTTACCTAACGTCTTTTAAGCCATTTTATCTTTCACATAATCTATCTAATTTGTTTAATTAAATTAGTACCTAGGTACCTATATCCCTACGTTTTGCTTAGAACTGTAAGAAGTTTGTTTAGTGATAAAATTTATTGTCAAAACGTGAGATAATAAAAAAAGGATTTTAAGTTTTATATAGGTTTGTATTTCATTTTAAACTACAACAGATTATATTGCCTGCTGATTATGTCAAACCTGCCGGGGTCACGAGATTTTTTCGGAAGAGATACCGTGGCCCTGGCACATAGGCAACTGAAGGAACACGGGTGGGTACAGTAAAAGTCTGACACGCCCTCCCGCTCCGCCCAGAGCAGGAGACGTCATTTGATGATTTCCCATCCAAAAAAAAAAAAAACAAAAAAAAACACGTGCGTGAAGTGCTGCCTGCAAATTTAATTTGACACCTTATCTTTAAGAATTGGGGATACCTACCCTCTTTAGTGCCTGATAATGCATCAGTTGAAATAAATGATAGATTTGACTTTTAATTGATAATAGAGCACAGTTTTTTTGGCCTCAGACATCACGGCTATAAAAATATAAGGTTTGCATATGAAATGTCAACATCTTATTTTCTGTATTCCAATCTCACTATTTACCTAACGTCTTTTAAGCCATTTTATCTGTCACATAATCTATCTACTTTGTTTAATTAAATGAGTAGGTACCTATATCCCTACGTTTTGCTTAGAACTGTAAGAAGTTTGTTTATATAGTTTCCATGGTGATAAAGTTTATTATCAAAACGTGAGATAACAAAAAGATGTTTAAGTTTCATATGGGTTTCTATTTCATTTTATACTACACTAGATTATATTGCCTGCTGATATAGAACTAACCGTCGTAAAAGGCGACTAAGGGACTTACCAGAGAATGGGCAGCAGCGTTCTCTTTGCATTTTATATACCATATTGCGATCGCCAGACCACCTGCCAAGCGTGGCGATTATAGTAAACCCCCTAAAAAGGAGAAGGCAGTGCCAGATGTCTTTCGGCTGAAACGATGATGATAGCAACAACCTAATTTTACTTACTAAAATGAACCCATGGTTTATTTAGCTTTGCCTTTGTTGCCATCCAAATTTTTCCTCACTATATGCCCGTCATTCCTCATACCCCCACATCACATGTCCATTATGACAAACTGATTGTCAACTTGCTACTGTCACACGCGTGCACTGACTGTACAGGTTTATTCAAATCTGTGTGGATCGTTCCTCAAAAGACTATCGAAATGGAATGAAATGTTTATTTCTGTAAGTAGATCTTATAAGACACTTTTACACGTCAACATTTTCTTGGTCAATATTTTAAAAATTAGATGACGGCGGCATTTCCTAGTTGACTTTTCCTTGAGCAGAAATGCCGATACAAACTTAGAGGTCATGGTCTCATTTAAAGTCCAACATGAAATTGTTAGAATTGTATGTGAGGCTCACAATGCAGAGCTATGTCTGGAAGAGCCTTTTGAAGAAAGAGCCGTTGCAGCTTTGAGATGACTTGCCCTAACAGAAGGCATGTATGTACCAGTCCTCGTGTAGCTCAACCCTATTTTAGGGAGCTCAACGACCCGTCACAAAACGCTACCAGATCTACAGTACATTTGCGTACGCACTAAAAACCAACTGCTTAACGTGCTTTCTAAGGCACGAAGGGGTCTTGATACGTTATCATGGTAACCAATCCACGGACCAACAGCGGCCAGCGTAGCTTTACCTGGTTAATCGACCCGAGCTGCTGTTTTTGCTTAGCCACAAGCAAAAGACTAACCGGTTTTTTTTTTTTTTGTTACTTAATGTTTGTAGTGTCGATTTACAGAATGTGAACACCCTCCATAATAAGTGCATGAACAAAATCCCTGTAAAATATCACTAGTTCTTTGCATAATTATAGAATGCGATCGAGTGAGTTATAATGAGTCTAGCTCACTGCTCAGTTCGGTTCAGTTCAGTGAGTGCATCAGTGAACGCTTGACGTGTTCCTACTCCGATGGTCGTTATGTTAATGATGTAGATTCTATGGAGTAGAGCTAGGTATGTCTGGAAGTATTTTTAGAAGAAAGAGTCATTACAGGTTTGAGCTGACCTGTCTGTTTCCTACGAGCATAATGATGCATGCATGTCTGGGCACGCCACAATTGAGGCGGTAAGACCCCTCTTTGAGGAGTGGATAGAGAGGCGCCACGGCGTCCTCACCTTCCGCCTGACGCAGGTTCTCATCGGGCATGGGTGCTTCGGTGGGTTCATGTTCAGGATAAAGTCGGAGGAAACGCCCGGGTGTTTCCATTGCGAGGATCGTCTGGAGAACACGGTGGAGCATACGGTGGAGGTGTGCCCTGCCTGGGCGAAGCAACACCGTGTTCTCGCGGAGGCGATCGGCGGTGGCAACCTCTTGCGTCCGGCCCTGGTGCGAGCCATGGTACGGAGCGAGAGGGCATGGGAAGCCGTCACTCCCTTCTGCAAAGCAGTAATGTTAGCGAAGGAGGAGGTGGGGCGCGTGAGGGAGTGGCAGTCTCTGCGCCCTCACGTCCTCAGCCGCCGCAGGAGGAGACGTCCCGGGCGTCGGGAGTCAATAGTGGACTGCCGGCCACCGTAGGCGCGAGCTTGCGGGCAGCGAGCAATGGGTAGCTCGCCACCCGGTAAGGACCAGGCTCGGGTCGACGGCGCGTAGTATTCCACGCGCGCCTCAAAGAGATGTCAGCAGCACTGAAGAGGTCTGCTAGACCGACGCCTGCCGGGGTCGCGAGATTGTTCGAAAGAGATACCGTGACCCTGGCACATGGGCAACTGAAGGAACACGGGTGGGTTTTAGTCAGTAAAAGTCTGACACGCCCTCCCGCTCCGCCCAGAGCGGGAGAAGTCATTTGATGAATTACCATCCAAAAAAAAAAATGCATGCATGTCTGGGATAGGTCAGCAAAAAGCCTCTATGTTCAAAAGGCCTTTCTAGACTCGTCCTGCATTGTGAGGACTCACATATGATTCTATTATATACTGTTTGGACTTGATAAGAGACCATAACCTCTGAGTTTTCTCGGCATTTCGTCCCAGGGATATAGTTTTACAATATTGACCTACAAAATATTGAAGTGTAAAAGTATCTTAAAAGATTTACTTACACACCTCATTCACACACACACACCCACATTTCATTTCAATACCTTAATTACATTCGAAGAAGTTATGAGAGACTTTGAAAATATATAATTATTAAGTTTCTGCGATTGCCAACCCGCCTGCCAAGCGTGGCGATTATGGCAAAACCCCCCCAAATTGAGGGAGATGATGTGTTTTTTGGTAAGAAATAAAATTTACATAAGCAAGACTTCCTGATTCTTTTCTGGTAATACCTACAAGACAAATATATGCTACGAGTCAATCGATGAGCACTTGTTTCAGCACTACAATTTGCTACAATCATTGCTGCCCACATACTAATACTAGTAGTTAAAAGGCAGAGCTAATCGTGGAAGCCCACTCACTGTAGTTAAACGGATTACTCGTGTATGTCAACATTGTAAGGTTAAGGACATGCCAACAACAAACCATACATACTAGATGGACAGCGCAATAGATATAGCATGGACGCATACTGAAGGAATAGCACGTGCGTAAACTGGGGTAATTGCACTTACGCATATTTTGATAATGTACGGATGCAAACTGGAGAGGGGGGATGGCAGGAAGGGTGTACTACGTGAGCTCGAGTGTATTGCACAAGCATGCATTCGAACTATGGTCAGTCGCAGTACAGTTTCTCGCACAAGTGTTATTCGTACATCCATTTGTCGAGGTCACGTAGTACCCTCGGCAAACGTCATAGGGTGTCATTTACCTATAACTGGGCTATTCGTTTTGCAAGTATTGTGTATCACAATTGTCTACCTACTTAACGTAGAATGACGGACACCTACTCCTATTTATTGATTGTTTTAGTCCATCCTTATGAATGAAAACAGGTAAAAATAGTATTATTATTGACAATAGTGAGTAATGTATGTATGTTACATGGATTTGATTCGTGTTTTTGTCCTTATGGAAAAACGTCATACGTATTATTAAGAATAATAGTAATTTATGTAAAACAGAAATGACGTAAACACTATGTTTTCAAAAAAAATATAGGCATAATTTATTGTTACCTAAATTCACTATCACTATACAGGAAAAAAAATTAACCAGTGCGCAAATATTTTTGGTGGTTCAGTATCATTAATAGAACACATATCAACTATTTTCTCAATACTTAAAAAAAATATCTGACCATAAATCAGTAAACTGTGGACACCCTACATATTTCGTAATATGATATCGACAATAGGAATAGGTCAGTAACCACGCGCCGGGGTAGGTACTTCGAAGTACTTAGAATTTTGACCGATCGAACAGCTGGAAGGTACTTTTAGCTACGCTCGGTCGTTCACCTTCGCCGCCGCGTGTAAGTTACCATAAAAACCAGTTTCAAAATAAAAATCTTTCTTTAACGATAACTAAATTTTTTTGTACTAAGATATATCAAAATAAAAATTGCATGGTTATTATAACTCGTTTACGTTTAATTTGTTAAAATTTGCACAATGGTGAAAAACTTATCCAGTATAAGTTCACGTTGCATAGACGTCAAATATTACGACGGGTTATTTTCGCGTACTGAATTTTCAACGCAATGCTCAGAGCCGATAGTTGAAAATCGAACTATGTGTTTTTTCGCGCTGGATGCACTCTACTGTATTCTCAATGCTCGGTGCAACACCGAGGGCTCAAATTCCAGTGCGCGATAAAATCCCGCCGCGGTATTGTTACGTTCGTGTGATTGTGGTCTGAGGTTAGTTCTACGATTATTTCTTTTATCTATACTTAATATTATAAAGCTGAAGAGTTTGTTTGTTTGGTTGGTTGAACGCACTAATCTCAGGAACTACTGGTTCAAATTGAAAAAATATATTAATGTTAGATAGCACATTTATCGAAGAAGGCTACAGGCTATATAAGATCACGCTAGGACCCTTAGGAGCCGAGCAAAAAGAAAAAAAATAATGAACATGAACACCACGCACGAGCAGGCGATTCGATGCGACGGGATGCAGGGAGCAAGAAATTTGATGCGTACGAAGTCGTGGGCAGAAGCTCGTAAGGATATAATTATGTAGGAAACTCGGTCTTAAAACCATATATTAGATTACATTTTGAGTCCAATTTTAATCTTTCATCATTTAATCGTAGTCAGGGAGAGTTCGTATAACTTCTTTCTAATCATCTCGTAAAAGTAAACAAAACTAAAGCTCCACTCGCACTTGACCACTTTTTTCTGTGTGTCATTGACTTTTAAGTAAAAATAAACTTTGCTTTACTGCCAAAAGTTACACACAAAGAAGTTTTTACGTCTAATTGTGATATAATTGTAGACATTATAGTGAAGGGCGGTACGGAAGCGAATGGCTTTGGGCATTACCTCATAGACTGTGACGATGGACCTGTTTCTCAGCTGGTTGTAATTTTAAAAATGTCTTGGTTGAATTAAGGATCTCTTTAAATAGTAATGCCAGTTTTACATTAAAGAAGACCTTAAACCAATTGACAAAACAAGATTACTGAAGGTTATTTACGGTTTTGAATACTCAATTACCGACTACAGGCTGTATATCAGTTTCCTGAATTACGTTTAATCCATGTTTCTACTTAAAATGAAAATGCTACAAAGAAGAGTTTTAAAAATACTGGTGAATTATAAAATAAAAAAACAAAGATTTGAAAAAAGAATATGCGAATGCGCTCTTGAAAACTAAATTTTCCGCTACGGGCTATATACCAGTTTCTGACTTACGTTTGATCCATTTCTAGAAAAATTCAAAAATTCTACAAAAAAAAAAGTTTGTAAAATAATGCTGAATCAGAAAAAAAAATTAAGAAAGAATACGAGAAGCTGTACAAAATATGTAAAACACTACCTGAGATGAGAAGCTGTTCATAATGAAGTCTTAATGAGGTCAAGCGGAGTCGGGCAGGGGTGGCTGACCATTTTTCTTTAGTTTTTGGGGAGAAACGTTTTAAAAGCGCCAAGGCTTTGGGTATTCGACCTGAAAGCGAGCAACTTATACAAAAAAAAAAAAATCACTAAAACTACCAAGGCAGTTACCATCTGCAAGGCGTAGTGATGACAGCTGAAGTAACGCTGTGACCCAGTGATGACCAAGGACTGGTAGGCGAGGTGTGATGTACAGACGATACTTGGTTACTACTGCGTGCAAAACGTGCACGAGGTTGGCGCAAGAGTATGGAAATTAGAAGAGGAAAAGATAAAAGCTGTGGAAGTTGATGATGATAAAATCTTTGGACAAAAATTGCGAATACAAAGGGCAGAATAACATGATTTTTTTTTTACAAAAAAGTGCATAACTATCCAACTCAGTTATCTAAGAAAAATAAACTGAGTGCACGTAACCAAACACAATGGTAATTGAACTAGGAAATGTATCGCTCCAATATTAAGTAACGAACTACCTAAAGATTGTATTGCTAATGTCAAAATCAGGTTTTAACTAAAAATAATACTGATTAAACGCAATTTGTCATTGTGGGCGTAGAGGACAAACAATTTGAGCAAATTTTTAGTCTAAAGTATAACACATAACGCTTATAATTTTCCATGTGTGATGCCGGACGTAAAGAACAGCATGACCCCATTTCTTCCCGTACGTGTCGTAAGAGGCGACTAAGGGAGTTACTAGAGAATGGGCAGCAGCGTTTTCTATGCATTTTACCACCATACTGCGATCGACAATCCGCTTGCCAAGCGTGGTGATTATGGCAAATCCCCCCCAAATTGGGAGAGGCCTATGTCCAGCAGTAGACGTCTTTCGGCTGCAATGATGATGATGATGATGACAACACAAAACATAACAACAGGCTTTTAATTCCCAAAGGGTTTGACAGAGATGCACCTATAGCAGGGTCGTAGCTAGGGGGGCATTGTGGGGCAATGCCCTACCTTGAAATCACAATGCCCTACCTTAAAAATACCAAAAAGGAAGATAACCTATTAGAATTGGATTGAATGTTTATAGTTTTAGATAAAAAATTGTAGCAATAGGTATCTTAACTTTTTCGAACATACCACAGTTCGGGACATTCATTTCATATTATAATAATTCTTTTCTCTGTGTATAGATGGCATTTGAAGCGCCATCACATGAAGCAATGGGTCTATTTAATTATAATATGCGGCATGCAGAGAAAAATTTCAACCGTCTTGTTCGCTTGTTCTCATCAATGAGGATTTAATAGCTGTCCTTAGTCATGTTCTGTCACAGAAATTATTTGTCAATGAATAGCTATTGAATGTGCATCACGGACATAAAGGTGATGTTGATTGATTTAGGAGTGCTTCAGAGCAGATCAATTATGATATATTTTTTACTTCCGCCCTACCTGTAGCCAATGCTGCCCTACCTCAAATTCGAGTCTAGCTACAGCCCTGACCTATAGTACACCCACATTGCCGAGGTTATCGTACCAACCAACGTTACTTATGTGCCTATCTACTATGCTGTAAAAGTGTAAGATGAAGGAGACTAGTCTCCACGATACAGGGAATCCTAGTGTGGAGGCTAGTGCTCTTTCAATTTGTACTGCTATCTTTCTTGAACAATAAAGTTTTTTTTTTATGATCCATATAATATGAGGCGAGCCTATTGTTATCAACCGGCACAAAACAGACTCCGACCTGGTACTGATAAATTCCTGATAGTTAAGCCCAGTACTACTTTGTACGGCCCGGGAATCCAACCCAGGACCCTTTGCTCAGCAGTAGCGTTTCCAACAAGTGGACCAACGAGGAAGTCGAAAATACAGTTATGATTATATAGCTTTTTCGTTTAAATTTAAGCGGAATGAAAAATTACCACGGTAACTCTTTTGTCGGCGTTGGTTCGTAGGGGCTTTTTATAAGTCTGTCAACGAAGAAACGAAAACGAAATATCGAACTACTTTTGAACGGATCCTCCGTTCAAAAGTAGTTCGATATTTCGAAATAAACTCTATTCCCGATAAATTAAATTAATCGGACGGGAAAATTCACATCGGGAGTAGGAACAACTGTGCCCCGCACTAATCTTAGTTTTTATCATTGGTTTCATAACTTAACTAAACAATTCGTGTCTCAAACGTCAAAACTTTTTATTTACCTACTGTCTATGGTCTGCAAAAAACTTAAACCTGTCGGTATTGTACGTGACGTTAAATAAAATGATTTACATCACGTACTCAAACCACGTTCAACGCTTGTATATGAAAACCGCACTTGACGTAAATATTAAAATATCCTCCTGCAATACGTCAGAACCAGGGGATAAAATTGTTTACGACAAAATGTTTAGTCAGCTATGCCGTGACAAAAGTATGACACATGCCACAGTATTAGTTAATTTTCTCACAAAAATACATATGTAATGTTATGTATGTGTGCGTTTTTTCTTTCAGTTTACCCAACGTTTTTAGGGTTCCGTTGCCAAATGGCAAAAAACGGAACCCTTATAGATTCGTCATGTCTGTCTGTCCGTGTATGTCACAGCCACTTTTTTCCGAAACTATAAGAGCTATGCTTTTGAAACTTGGTAAGTAGATGTATTCTGTGAACCGCATTAAGATTTTCACACAAACAGAAAAAAAAAACAATAATATTTGGGGTTCCCCATACATAGAACTGAACTCAAAAAAATTTTTGTCATCAAACCCATACGTGTGGAGTATTTATGAATAGTTCTTCAAAAATGATATTGAGGTTTATAATATCATTTTTTTCTAAACTGAATAGTTTGCGCGAGAGACACTTCCAAAGTGGTAAAATGTGTCCCCCCCCCCCCGTAACTTCTAAAATAAGGGAATGATAAAACTAAAAAAAATATATGATGTACATTACCATGTAAACTTCCACCGAAAATTGGTTTGAACGAGATTTAGTAAGTAGTTTTTTTTTTAATACGTCATAAATCGTAAATCACAATTTACCTTTCGTTCAGTCAACTAATTTTTATATTTATAAAAATTAAAAAAAAAAACATTTAATTACATAAACATAAACCTTATGCATAAACCGTGAATACCTGCAGGTTTTTACGGAACCCTCGGTGCGCGAGTCCGACTCGTTTTCTTTAACAATTTGAATCGGAATAAAAGAAGGAAATAAAAATCTTCTTTTTAATTTTACGAGATTGTCATGATAGTTTTAATTTAATCATAGTTTCATGCTACTTACGGATTAAACAGACATAACATTCATAATAAGTATGTAAAAATAAGAAAACGGGAAAGATAAAACTTTAAAATGCATCGTTTGAACTGATAAGAGCAAGGGTGTGGGGGTGCTTCGATCTGGTTTACATTGTAATAAATAAATTAAAAATAAGTGGAGTTTGTTGGCTTAAGATAGCTTACCTTGGCATTGGCTGAAAACGGTGATCATTGCCAAAAAAGAAACAAAGAAAGTGAAATGGCCCAAAAAGGGATTATTATTTTCTTTTGTTCGGGTTGTTTATGGAATCGGATTTTAAATAAGAAGGTTAATTTTTTAAAGAGTAGTTAGTCATAAATACCCATTATAATAATTTGCAACGAAAATAAAGTAATTCCTATGAAATAGAGGAAGTTCTTCAACCTTTTTCAGATCTTACAATTTTTTTTATTATATATTTTTTTAAATAAGGTCAATTGAAAAGAAATTGAATAAAAAAGTTCACTTACTTCGTAAAATCATCGCACCTGACAGCATAACCCGCCAAAAATATAAACAAAAAAATTTTCATGTTCACACTAGAAACTCCTTAAATTAATTCCCATAAAACTAAACAATAAAAACGAATCGTCCACACAATACTTGTCCAACATTAGAAACAAAATAGTTCCAAATTTAAACTTTGTAAAAAACTTTACGAATAAAAAATAAAAATACGTTTCGCGCCAATTTTTGACGTGAGCGCTGAGCAGTGATGTGCTGTGTGAGGCGCGCTCTCGACTCCACGTGCGCGCCGATTATGACAATATTAAATACTATAGTGAGTGGTCGATTGTCGGTTGTAGTACAAGAGCCAGAGAGTGATTCGTGCATATCATTATAAAAGCATAATATTATTGTAGTAAAAAATTGTATTTCTGTTATTGTGTTTATAAATTAATCGGAATACTTTTTATTTAGATAAAGAGGTCATTGGAACAGCATAGATACGAGAAAACGTACAACTGATAAGAATATTATTAAATACTAACTAATTATATTTTTGAGAATTCCAATTAGATGCGGCTGATAATTAAAGTCATTTCCCATTTATTCCCGTGGGTGTCATAAGCGCGACTTAGGACTTACCAGAGAATGGGCAGCAGTGTTCCCTATGCATTTTACCACCATAATATTGTGATCGCCAATCCGCCTGCCTAGCGTGGCGATTATGGCAAAGCCCCCCAAATTGGGGGAGGACTATGTCCAGCAGTGGACGTCTTTTGGCTGAAATGCTGATGATGATGATGGGAAGGGCTTGTGGCTAAGTAATAATAGTCGCACGGGTTGATCGTTCAGGTTAAGCTACGCTTGCCGCGGTTGGTCCGTGGATAGGTGATCATCTTAACATATCAAGACCCTTCCGTGCCTCGGAAAACACCTTAAGCCGTTGGTCCCGGCTCTCTTTCGTAGATCTTAGACAGTCGTTACGGGTTGTAAGAAACCCGAAAGTCTGACAACCAGTCTTACCAATGGATATCATATTACCCAGTAACTGAATTGTGGAGGTTTTTTTTTTTTTTTTTTTTTTTTTTTTTTTTTTTTTTTTTTTTGGATGGGAAATCATCAAATGACTTCTCCCGCTCTGGGCGGAGTGGGAGGGCGTGTCAGACTTTTACTGACTAAAACCCACCCGTGTTCCTTCAGTTGCCCATGTGCCAGAGTCACGGTATCTCTTTCGAACAATCTCGTGACCCTGGCAGGCAATTGTGGAGGTCAGATAGGCAGTCGCTCTATGTAAAATACTGGTACTCAGCTCATCCGGTTAGACTGGAAGCCGACCACAACATAGTTGGGGAAAGGCAGGCAGATGATGATGATGGTAATTAACGTCAACTTAAAGTTTATTCCTTGAAAAATAGTTATCCGATAGTAGAAAAATCTACCCTAATATTTTTCTCTGTTCAGCCCTAATTGACCTGAAAATTTTCAAAATCAAATATTTCCAGAAACCGTTTATTTGTACTATCCCCAAACATGTTGTTTACATGATTAAACTAAAACCCAATAAATACAGTATGAAAACAAGACGTTTCTTGATAAAAATAAATAATTATACCCAATGATATAACCACTATTTATAGCCAGAAATAATGGAATTTTCTCACAAAACATAGACGTTATCAGCAATTAATAAAAAAATTAGACAAACACATGGCGACAATATTTGGAGTACGAATCTTTATTGGGTTAATTTATCTTTAATGAGCTAATTTATCTGTAATAAAAGGTTTTTGTGTAACATATGTTTATGTTTACTGGGGATATTTAGGTAATTACAATATGGAATATTCCCAGCCTAAGACCAAGGCGAAGATGGCGGAATTAACTTGACTCTAACCATGGTACTGTACTAGCTAGTATCATCATCATCATTTCAGCCGAAAGATGACCACTGTTGGACATACGCCTCTCCCAATTTTGGGTTGCCGTAATCACCACGCTTGGCAGACGGGTTGGCGATCGCAGTATGGTGGTAAAATGCATAGAGAACGCTGCTGCTCATTCTTTAGTAAGTCCTTTAGTCGCCTCGTACGACACCCACGGGAAGAAATGAGATGGTGCTATTCTTTACGACCGACACCCACGGATAGCTAGCTGATATACGCTAAGATAAGCATGTTTTTTTTTCTGTTTTTTTTTTTCTCGTTTGCAGGTGATACTGAGGTTGTATGTTGATTTAAATATAATTCTTTACTTTTATGAGGCTTTACAGAATAATAATCATAAAAAGCATCAATACAATACAACCCTCTAAGTTCAATTAATCCAATAGAATTGCTTTTTCATGACATTGTCGTAAGAAAATTTGCAATTCGCGTCTACTCTGGCGCGTCCACTGTAAGTAGTAGATAGTGAAAGTTATACTGCCTCTTGGTCTAGTGGTTGCAAGACCGACTGCTGAAAATTACGTCCTGGTTTAAAATTCCAGGTGCAGCATAGTGTTATTGAGCTTCTGAAATTTCTTAGTAGTAGCCTGAATTTTTGCTTGGTTGATGGCAATAGGTGGCATACCTATTACAGGACTTAAACAAAACTGGTGAAATGTGGATGAAATAACTAACACCTCAGTCTTATCCTTCCGAGAATAGAACCGTGATGTTATGTAGATAATAATAGTGAGTGAAAAGAGTGAATGAGAGACTTTTGTCCTGGAGTGGGACTATACAGGCTGGAACGATAGATCTGCAGACTAATTACGCGGCACACTATCAGTTAGAATCTATATTATTTCTAATCCATTGCTTCAAATCATCCCAAAATTTGTCTATTCAACAACATACATAATCAGCCTATCATGTTCCCACTGCTGGGACACAGGCCTCCTCTCAGTGAGAGAGAGAGAGGACCGTAATCCACCACGCGGGGGTAATACAGTTTGGTGGTTGCCACATGTTGTCTAATTTTTGGTTCTAGCACAATGACATGATGACTTTTTCCTTCACCGTTTTGAGAGTGGATGATAAAAATATTTACACAAAGCAAATCGCCTGTTTAGGTTCAAACCAACGACCTACACTTCGTAAGTCGCGGCTGTTACCACTGGGCCACTACGGCCACAAAATCCCACATGACGCTGAATAACGTAAATAACGCAATTAATGTTGTTGAACTGTCAAATTGAAAGTCATTTCTTTTGCTAGTGGGTTTTTTTTTTGGATGGGAAATCATCAAATGATATCTCCCGCTCTGGGCGGAGCGGGAGGGCGTGTCAAACTTTTACTGACTAAAACCCACTCGTGTTCCTTCAGTTGCCTATGCCAGGGCCGCGGTATCCTTTTCGAACAAATCTCGCGACCCTGGCAGCTGGTAGTGGGTTACGCAATTACTCCTCTGATTAAGATACGAAACTTAAACTGTTATCTGTCTCGCCTTTTCCTAACTAAGTTAAGGTCAGGTTCAACTCTAACCAGTTTCAAACAATTTGTCTTACAGCTGTTAGACAATAGTTTGACCGAAAATTAAGTGTGTTTAGCCGTCTTACCTAGGTGGGTAATCCAATTTTTAGGGCACAATATCGTTGAAGCAATGTTGACCGAAAATTAAGTGTTTCATTAAAATCTGATATTATAGCTATCAACAAAATAAACTCTGCTTTACTAGGTTGTAGACCGAATTCGTCACGTTGTGGTTAGTGTTTTTTTTTTTGGAAATGATATCTTGGAACTCATCCTATAAGATTGTCGGTTGCTTAACCGGACTTGCCTGCGGGGCCCCCAGCCAGGGCTTAAAATCTTAAAACTAGATCGACTACTCGCTAAGCTAATTCTAAGCTGTGTAGCGGACCGAGTAAGGCATGCCGTGAAGATTCACCGCCGCGAAGCAGCTGTGCTAGCAGCCTAGTTTAGGTACTCTGCCCTGCAAATTCCTACACTGCTCGTGTATATGGATACACGAGCAGTGTAGGAATTTGCATGCCATCCAAAGCACATGTGAAAAAAACATAGCTTAGTTGATAATTTTTTGGACCAATTAATATGATTGGTGGATATAGGAAGAAAGAAAGAAAGAAAATAATTTTATTTTAGACACGCACTGGACATGAAATAATAAGAAGAACATAAAAACTTTTAGGATACAAATAACAAAATAGTACTACTATTTATCTTTTAGATAAAAAATAAAAGTGTGCGAGGCCAAAAAGACTCCTATCTGAGCATAATGCTGTGATATTTGTAAAAAACAACTATCACAGCGCTGGTATTCCGATAGGGCCCGATATCAAACGTATTCATTACTATCTAGCATAGAAAACATCTCTGGTGGACAAGCAGCCTTGACTTGACAAAACATCGAGATTTAATTAACATGTATACGTTTCATATTACTGTACTATGCATTATAAACCTGCCGGAATAAATTTTCTAAATGACAGTGAAATCGCATCAGAATCCGTTGCGTTTAAAAGAACAACGCGGTCATACAGAGAAACACGAAAAGTGACTCGTAATTTGTGCATGCGTACATGTGTCTATAATAATTCTATACTCATGGATAGACCACAACATTTCTACAGAACTCAGCCCAATTAAAAGGCGATCAAAGGAGAAATTGCCATAATCACTGCGCCTTGAAGGTTAGTTGATTATATTGCAATTTCATAGTAATTGCATAGGGCTGGATACTACACAGTCTTGGTATAATCCTGACGAAGATTCTGTCCTTGATAAATTCCACCTTGTACAATCCCTTCTAGCAGTCACAAAAACTAACAAATATGTTTTTTACTCCTCTGTCCTAAGGAATGTTGTAACACGTAAAATAACGTCACGAAAAAAAAAACTCCACACGACTGTACTACGGTCAACTGATGTCACTGGATAGTACGAAAACCACCCTTATTGCTACGGAATAAGAGCTATGTTAATATTAAATTGTTACCATGGACGGGTTGATAGTACGACGGTCTCGTACCTCATTGTATTATTTTCTAGAATCAAACGTGATCAGAATGTGTTGACAAGGAATTCTCAGTAACTCGAGGACAGCAAAAGGTTGTGACTGGGGCATGAAATCAAAAGGTTATTTGTCACTTTCTCTACAGGAAATTATAAATTTTGATGTGTTGGTTGTCTAGGGGCATGTTTGTTTAGCATCGAAGGCACCCATTTTGAGCGCGCGAGATGATCAATGCTTGTTTGAATGAGAAGGGACGTTACTCTGCAGTGGGATAGTGAGATAGGCTAAGGTTATTATTATTAATATAAAATAAATACTTTGCAGCACCTGAAGGAAGAAATAAATCGAAGGTTAGGAAGACTGAACTAAAGGTACAAGTACGTCATATAGATCAAGGAGATATTGAAGATGAAGCGTGTAAGTATGTCAAGGAACTGAATATAAATATGGGGATGGTACCGTACCGATAAGGATTACGCTCGCAGTGAATAAAATAATTAAAATAACGGTTAGTATTTAGTTAAAGATATTAAGTTAATTTATTTTATTCCATCAAGCGTTTATGATCACACGTGTAAACAGATAAAAACAAAGGAAAAAAAATACACGAACAAAGATGATGTTTATTTCTATGGAATATCTCATATCTGCGATTGATAAATAGATGAAAAGATATGTAGACATCGTGTGTAAGAGTTCAGAAGAGAAAAAAAAAAGAAAAAAATAAAAACATTTATTTAAATAAAAAATTGTCGGTATATGAGAATATACTTTTATTTCAATTTCCTAGATTATTTTTAGAACATTTAAAGGCTAACAGTTCTAAAATAATAATATGTACAAGTACATAAAAAAGAGTGGGGAAAGATTCATAGGGCATCAATAAATTCGTCCGCCTCAATACCAATAGCGAGTTTGATTCTTTGACCCATAAATAGGCCAACCCTTTGGTCCCATGAAGAGTCGATCAACCATTTGGCGATGTTTTGAACAACGAAGTGGGCAGTCGGACCCCATGGCCCTAGTGTTTCAAACACAAACGGTTCAAAAATATTGACATACGTACATGGTAAATATCATTAAATGTATTATGTTGCTAAGCAAGCCCTTGGATACAGTCTAGTAAAAAAGAGTCGAATGCATTTTGCAGCAAATATAAAGTCACTTTCTAGGCCGCGAGCCAGTGAATAAAAAATATTAAATTGTGTTCTACAGATTTTGAAAAAGGTTAAATCTATGCTAATGATAAGGTAATTTATTTCTCATAACAAGGTTATAAGTTATTCACGAATACTATTACCAGGCTTCTGTTAATAGTGTGTCATAAAAGTTTTTTTCTATGGAAAAGAACTAGTATAGAAACTGTTTATAAAGTAAAATGACACTAGTAACACACTCTTACTTTTAATTTAAATCAAACCTGTCTGTTTCTTTCATATTAGATCTTCTGTGTGGTGCCACACGTAAAGATTAGCACCACCACATTCCTTCCCGTGGGTGTCGTAAAAGGCGAGTAAGGACGACTACTAGAGAATGGGCAGCAACGTTCTGTATGCATTTTTAAATCCAAGCTGCGATCACATATTCGCCTGCCAAGCGTGGTGATTATGGTAAACCCTCTTCAAATCAAATCAAAAGTCGTTTATTCAAACTAGGCTGAGAGTCAGCGCTTTTTGAATGTCAAAGTTACATAAGACAGTCCCCCAAAACGACCACCCTTCACCACTTCCTAGTACTTTAGCTGGGAAGAAGTGGTGCCGATGATTAACAGCTTTCCAAATTGGCCACTGCAGTTCGCCTTCTATAACTCAGTTACTACCTTTATTTTTAAACAACGCAACTGCAATATTCTACACTCAACGCTTTATGATTAGTCTAAATATTTACATATATTAATTTGTTTGCATCAGCACCTACGTCACAGGGCATTCAATTGTAAGCTTATCGCTTGTCCAGTACTCGGGTAAATGGAGTGTTCCATAGAAGTGCATAGTTGTACCTTTGTTATGACTGGCCAAGTTCACGGAATTGATAGGAATAAATGACGCAGTAGTCGTCTGCATACATGGGAATTCTTTAAGGTAGGTATTATACATTCCACAGAAGTAAAAAAAAAACCCTAGGCACATGAAATTGAATGCAAGTTTAACTTTAAGAAAGTTTTACAAATCTACACTTCGAATTTTCAAGATAATTTCAATCAAATTAGGTCGTGCTTACTTGAACACTAAGCTAATAATATTACTACGGTATATTTTGAATAATTGTTCTTGTCTTAGGAGAAAAGCATTTTAAGAGAAAAGTAATAATACCTATACTAACTTATTCATAGGATTCTGTATAAAAACTAAATATCTTAGTATTTTACAATAATCTACATAACCATTATTACGGTAAAATAAAATTTAACATTTTTGCAACAGACATTTTAATGTAAATTTCTTTCTTTCTTTTTCTTTTCTTTCTAGGACATCTTGAAAATATCCTCAAAATTAATAAGATTACTATAACTACTTCACTATCTCCCAGACTATAACAAGGCTGAATTAATTGCCTCAGTCGGCAGTCAGTCCGGAAGTGAGTCTCGTCTAGAGGTGCACTCATCGATTACTATCGATTACTCATCCGCGTCCCGTGACTCATTTGATTCAGTCGATCGACTCAGTTGCTACGTTGCACATCTCTTCAACGGCTTTATCGGTGTAGGAGGTAATATTCGCGTAAGCCGCCTATAGTAAGCCGTTAATCTAAAGTGCTACGCCACGTCTTTTTTTTCTGAGAAATTATTAAATGACTCCTACCGCTCTCCGACTCAGACTTTTACTGGCTAAAACCCACCCGTGTTCGTTCAGCTGCCTGTGCCAGGGCCACGGTAACTTATTTAAACAAATCCGTGATTCTGGCAGGATCACAGTTCTACTAACCTTGCATACCTTTACCTTTGCATTATGCCAAAGTGTTATTATATCACTCCACGTCTGCCGTTTGCCCTTTGAGGTGTGCGCCAGTGAAACTATTACATACAAACCTGGCACAGCCAGAAGGCGCCGCAGCCGACCCCGGAGAAGATCGTAAACAGTGATCCATTTTATCTTCAATTGGAAGTCATTGGGTGAGGCTTTTGCCCAGCAGTGGGATGATTATCATCATCATAATTTCAGCAGAAAAGACGTCCACTCCTGGACATAGGCCTCCCGCAATTTGGGGTGGTTTACTATAATCGCCACGCTTGGCAGGCGGGTTGGCGATCGCAGTATGGTGATAAAGTTCATAGAAGAAATGGAATGATGCTATTCTTTATGTCCGACACGACATGGAACCACGAAGCCCCTCTGTAGGTATAGCAAAGTACTAGGTTATGTTTTAATGAATAACACTCCAAGATTAGATAGTGCTTGACTAACAACGTAACTTAAAATCGATAATATGTGACATAACGCATTCTTGCATTATATACGTGATAATGTCACAAACAAACAAGTGCTTATGTAAACAAAACATATTACGTACATGATTTACGGCTATTTAATAATTATGTTGCACTAGACAGTTCCGGAGCAGTGGTAAAGGCCGCGATTTACGAGTTGTAGGTCGCAGGTTCGAATCCAAGCAGGCGCTTTACTATTGTAAACTAAAACTCTCAAAACGGTGAAGGAAAACATCGTGAGGAAACCGGCATGTCTTAGAAACAAAAATTCTAAGACATGTGCCATCTACCAACCCGCACTGGGCCTGCGTGGTGGATTATGGCCCACTCCCTCTCACCGAGAGGAGGCTTGTGTCCCAGCATTGGGAACATTATAGGCTGATGATATGACAGTTCCGGTTGGTGCCGAACGTAAAGAATACCTGCATCAAATTTCTTCCCGTGAGTGTCGTAAGAGGCAACTAAGGGACTTACTAGAGAATGGGCAGCAGCGTTCTCTATGCATTTTGCCACCATACTGCGATCGCCAACCCGCCTGCCAAGCGTGGCGATTATGGCAAAGCCCCCCCCCCCCCCCAAATTGAGAGAGGCTTATGCCCAGCAGTGGACGTCTTTCGACTTTAATGATGATGATGATGTTATGCTAGACAATATTTATAGAAGAGACTGAATAAAAACAATATACGATCATGGAAAAAAGAAGGACTTTGAATTTTTGAAAACTGATTAGCAAATCTTCTAAAGGGTGTCGTGATTGGATAGTAGCTAAGTAATAACAGCCGCACGAGTCAATCGGTCAGGTTAAGCAACCCTTTCCGTATTTAGTCCGTGGATGGCTGACCATTTTTTTACAATTGAAAACCCTCCGTGCCTCTGGAAGCACGTTAAGCCATAGATTTTCGATAGTCTATACATGTTGTCAGAATTTCGAAAGGCTGACTACCATTCTTACCAAGGGGTATCATATTACCAAGTAACTGAGGTGTGGAGATCACATAGGCAGTCGCTTCATGTAACGTACTGGTACTCAGCTGCATCTGGGTAGACTGGAAGCTGACCCCAATATAGATAAACAACGCTGGGTAGATGATGGGTGTCGTCGACCATCACAATAACAGTAAATAACAATATGTCGGAGTTGGTTATCATTACAAATTGTGGGTAGTCCGCATAATTTGTTATGAATTGTTCTTATTATCATTAATTTTGATGATGTTTCTATCAGATATTGGTGCCGATTCCCTTGTTCACAAACTAAACTAAATTTAAGTTCAGTGCATCTTCTTCTTTGTATTTCATTAAGAAGAGGACAAAAGAAAAATTTTAGTTTAGTCCTGTCAAATTAATCAGCGCTCCATACAAGTTCAGACGTGATTAAAAACTTGCCTACTAAAATTACGTCAATTTACGTCAAGCCCTGATTAATTTGACAGGACTAAACTAAAATTTATCTTCTGTCCTTTCCTTAATGAAATAGAAAGAAAAAGATACACTGAAATTAAATTTAGTTTAGTTTGTGAATAAGGGAATCGGCACCATTGTCTTATAAATCAGAAGATAATTTATTGAGTACTTGGTGTACTCACTAATTCATTTTTGGCAACTTATTTCGATAATTGTAACCGGTAGTTTTGTTCAAAACAATAAATGACATGTCACTTTAAACTTTAAAATGAATTACGTTGTGCATTCACCATTTGTTTATTTACGACAATTAAAGTCTTATTAGATTTAGCATACTTTAGTGTTTTGTATCAAGTAAACACGTGGCGTGCTTCCGCGCGCCATCGGACAGAGTTGTCGTGGATATTATGGCGGGACATTGTCCTATAAAAGAGCTTGCACTCAGTGAGCAAGTCAGTCTATCTTCGGATTAGACTCATTACAGAGCTCCTGCTCCCGACAATACTGTCGGTTTACCTGGTACAGCGCTGCTGTATATTCACATAGCTGTATTGACTAGCTGATAGCGAAAGATACACTTTGTATTTGGTCGGCTTAGGCCTCTATACGAACAGTAACCTTAAGGGTTTGTTCGTTGAATAGTATTGTTACTATACCTTTCTATCTTGTAACCATTTTATTGTTTCTTTTTATATAGTGTGATTAATTAGTATTATTAATATTTCTGTAATTGTTTATACGTCTTGTTTATCCCAATTAAATGGGAACTCCAAATCCTGACGATATACCGCTCGGCACTCCCCGATCCGACTTCAGAAGCGGGATTAGGTTTAGCCCAGGAATCGCAAGGTGTTGGTGGTCCATGGCGAGAGATGTTAGATCTTCAGAACCATAATATGGCTCAGTTAATTGAAGCGATTAAGTCGCAGTTTGCTCCATCTATTGACATTGACTTGCCTGATTTTGACCCAGACCTACCCGATTCCAATGCTCAATCTTGGATTACAACTGTTGATATTTGCCTATCGGAGAAACATCTTCAAGGTGGTACTTTTATTATGGCAGTGCTAACGCACGACTCTCCCAAGTGTCGTATCCAGGCATGACCTGGACTGAGTTCAAGAGTCTCTTCCTGTCTCGTTGTGACGTTTCGGAAACTGTTGCTGCTACTCTCATTGACCTTCATAGTGGTCAGCCCAAAGGAGAATCTTCAGTTGCATATGCCAGTCGACAGGTCACTTCACTGACAGCCAAATGGAATAGCATGAGTGGCGAACGTCTTGCTGTTTCTACTGTACTGGCCCATGTCTCCAAATTTGATTCCCGTGCTCATCGACTAGCATTTACTACCGAAGTACATACTAGACACAAACTTCAACAAGAACTGAGTGTCTTGTCAATCCTTAAGAGAAAGTCTCAAACCTCTGATCAGATCTCGAAGAAACTGAAATCGGTCTTTGAGCAGCCAATGATTCTTGAATCGAGTTTAGGCTGGTGATGGGTTATTATTAGCCTCTTACTGGTGTTCTAAACCAATCTGGTGAGTCGTTTTCATTTTGTTATGACTCTGGAGCTTAATGTTCTCTTATTGCTGAAACATTTGCTGAAAGGTCTGGCAATCGTATTTCTTGTGAAGTCAATATAAAGGGGAATAAGAAATGCTAACACATGATAGATGATGGGATTTTTTGCTGGTTTTTGATTTTGACATTATTTATCAACAAAGCAAATCAGAAACGTGTTGAATATACAACTCTGTCTTATAGTTGGCTTTTAGCTGAGCATGTAGCCTTGATTATAGCTAAAGGTGCCGGATATGATAATACTGTATAGAATCAAGTTCTTCTAACTTAGCAGACAGCTGTGCTGCTGGGGAGTTTGTTCCGCCACTTCTTCTTCCCAGCTAAAGCACTAGGAAGTGTCGAAGGGCGGGCGTTTTGGGGGGACTGTCTTATGTAACTTTGACGTTCAAAAAGTGCTGACTCTCAGCCTAGTTTGAATAAATGACTTTTGATTTTGATTTTTGCCGGATACGATTAGACTAAAACGATCCCAGTTGGAAACTTTGTTCAATTAGATTCTAATGGTGATTTTCCCGGTTTTATTGCGTACCAATTGGATTTACAAATGTGCTCATGATCGTGTATAGAAAATGACTGAATGTCCAGATAATGTTAATGCGATGTCAATTTTGACAGTGATAATGATTCATCTGATTTTGACATACTATAGCTAAATTGAAAAGATGTCTATGTTGACTCTTGTTTGGAATGTCTATGTTGACGCTTGGATGTCTATGTTGAATCCTGGATTTGGAGGTTGATCTTGACGCTTTGCGGGTTGTCTATGTTGACGCCTATGCGGGTTGTCTTTTCGACTCCACTTTATTTGAGCTATGGATTGTCAGTAACAGTATGGTCATTTTGAATGGTTGCGATGCAACTGCTATTGATAATAATTTTGTTGGACTAATTCAGAATTTTTCATTGCAACATACCTTTTGTTAAGGCTTTTTGTTTGTCAGAAAGGCCGATCGGTGTCCACAAAGAGATTTTCTTTTTAGAATCACACGAGGTCGTGTAGAACGTCAGTTCTGGCCGTGTCGGAGTTGGTTATCATTACAAATTGTGGGTAGTCCGCATAATTTGTTATGAATTGTTCGTATTATCATTAATTTTGATGATGTTTCTATCAGATATTGTCTTATAAATCAGAAGATAATTTATTGAGTACTTGGTGTACTCACTAATTCATTTTTGGCAACTTATTTCGATAATTGTAACCGGTAGTTTTGTTCAAAACAATAAATGACATGTCACTTTAAACTTTAAAATGAATTACGTTGTGCATTCACCATTTGTTTATTTACGACAATTAAAGTCTTATTAGATTTAGCATACTTTAGTGTTTTGTATCAAGTAAACACGTGGCGTGCTTTCGCGCGCCATCGGACAGAGTTGTCGTGGATATTATGGCGGGACATTGTCCTATAAAAGAGCTTGCACTCAGTGAGCAAGTCAGTCTAAAGCAGTGACCCACCCCAACCCTCTGGTTGTCGCGGCAGCTAGCTATACCCCCTCCCGTATCAGTAAAGTCCGCCGTCCGCGGCACATTCTCAGCGAACCCGATGATCCCACTACTCTCCTCCAGGAGAGTCGAAAAGAGACAAGTACAGTGAGAACAACACACAAACACAGATCGTACCGACCTCGCCGCCGAGGTCCGTCGTCGCGACCCCGACTTAATAGTCCCTCCCGACCCTTGCATGAGCCAGCCCGCGATGCTGCGCCTGTAGCTTTAAATTAGCCCCTAAATAATTTAACCCAGATCCAGCATGTCCCTTGCTGCCCTCCCCCAGTGATTGCCTAAGCCGAGGTGCGAACCCCCCTCGGGGTTACCCTTAGGACTTTCGCTTTAGTTTGTAATTTTACTATGGCCCGGCTGGAGGTCTAAAAAGTTTACTTTTTAGAAATCGCCGGGCAAAAATCCGTTTAAGTAGTCAGAATCTTTTTCAGATTAACTACGAGATGTCCTACAAAAAAAAAAAAAAAAAAAAAAAAAAAAAAAAAAAAAAAAAAAAAAAAAAAAAATGAGCAAGTCAGTCTATCTTCGGATTAGACTCATTACAGAGCTCCTGCTCCCGACAATACTGTCGGTTTACCTGGTACAGCGCTGCTGTATATTCACATAGCTGTATTGACTAGCTGATAGCGAAAGATACACTTTGTATTTGGGTGGCTTAGGCCTCTATACGAACAGTAACCTTAAGGGTTTGTTCGTTGAATAGTATTGTTACTATACCTTTCTATCTTGTAACCATTTTATTGTTTCTTTTTATATAGTGTGATTAATTAGTATTATTAATATTTCTGTAATTGTTTATACGTCTTGTTTATCCCAATTAAATGGGAACTCCAAATCCTGACGATATAAGTACCGCTCGGCACTCCCCGATCCGACTAATATAATAATAATATGTTTTTTTTAAACTAATATTTAAAAATATAATTTATAAGAATGTTTAAATGTAATGTAACATAACGTTGTCTGATCCCAAACTAGGCAGAGCCTGTATTATGGTAACCAGACAACTGATAAAGATACTTATATATTTCTAAATACACACATATTATAGACAAAATTACACCCAGACACAGAACAAATGATTGTGCTCATCACACAAACATTTGTCCTGGGTGGGAATCGAACCCACGACCTCAGTCTTAGCAGTCAGGGTCACTAACCACTAGACTAACAGGCCAGTCTAAGTTCTAAAGAGCATTGCCAACAATGGCTCAGTTAGATCGTTTTTAATAAAATTTCCTACCTCCCATACTACATTTAGGAAGCATAAAATTGTGCTAATAACCCTTTTGATAATGTGTGTCGGTATTACCCAACCACCTACATAACTTGAAACCTGCAATTCGGTACTTTTACGATCCCCTTATCATCATTTCCGTACATTACTGTAATTTGAGGGGTCAAGTCAAACTGGTTCGGTACACTTCTACCAAACGTTTGATAAGCGTTACAAAATTCCACATGATTTCAGTTAGTTAAATTTGGACTTAGTTGTAAAGACATAAGGATTGTTTTGGTGGTAAACGTATGTTGGTGGTTTCAAGTCGTTGTTTTTATTGCAAATAATTGAATCATTAGCCACAGTTGAAACGAATGCAGTAAGCCAAGGTTGTGCAAATATTATTTTAAAGCTTGTTGTCTTAACCTACCAAAGCTGACTGATATATTATGGTGTAAATATTTTTGAGAATAACATATTATTGGGAAACGTTTATTAATGGAATTAATTATTTATTTTTACATATTAGAGAATGTTCTATTTTATGCTGCTTTTCCGTTTCCAAATTCAATAACAGGCTCTTTTAAAGTGTTTCAAGCGTTTGTGTTTAAAGCGTTCAAAACCTTATTTCAATTAAATACCTGTTGTATGTCGGGACAAGAGGCCGATTGGAGCTGAATTTTTCATCGTTGAACATTTATTGGGCGTTGATGTTTGTTGCGGGTGACGAGAAAAACTCTGAAGATGATTATTGATTTTTAGGTTATATTTGAACTCGCCAAATATATTTGACAGGAAGTATTGTGACAATACGTATTATCAAAGCTAATGCAACTACCGAAAAAAAATCAATAACATTTATATGGGATCACCCCTGAAGCCACAAAACGAACCCACAATTGCCGGAGATATCGCGGAACATACATTACAAAATAAAAAACAGACGAATTGAGAATCTCCAGCAATTTGAAGTCGTTTAACAAAATAAGTAAACAGAAAATAAATTATAGACTTACGACATTGTCCTACTGCTATTCATTATGCTATGACAACTCCAGTAGTACAGTCTATACAGTAAAACATTGTAACAATTACAAAATGCTTTATCAAGCTATTATGAAATGATAGGACATGCGAAGGAAACATTAATTAATACTACTCATTTAGTGTTCATTAATCGTTGATGCTGTTGGGGAGCTCGTGGCTAATAATAACAGCTGCATGTGTCGATTGATCTGGTTAAGCTACGCTTGCTACGGTTAGTTCGTGGATGGGTGACCATCTTTACATACCAAGACTCTTCCGTACCTCGGAAGGACATTAAACCGTTGGTCCCAGCTGTCATTCATGGATTTCTCCCAGACGTTACGGGTCGTCAGAAGCCCGAAATTCTGACTACCAGGGATTCTATTTACCAAGAGAAATTTTGTTACCCAGTAACTGGGATGTAGAGGTTAGATAGAGAATCCCTGAATATAAAATACTGGTATTCAGCTGTATCTGGTTAGGTTAGGTTGGAAGCTGACTACTACGAATCAGTCATGTCGCAGAAGGAGGCTGCTGAAAGGGAGTGGGAGATATCTTCCGCTCACCCCGCCCGCAGCAGGCGCACCGAGCGTCGGCGGAGGGTGGTTAACGCCCTCTTCCGGCCCCGCTAAATGGGTCCAGGGGCGACGAATCCGGGGATATCCATCGCCCCCTATTCCTTAGGCCCCTGATGGTGGCGCGTAGTGTTCCACGCGCTTCTCTGTGATGTATGGGGGGGAGTTTAACACCTCACTCCCCCTTAACGTGATTAGTTCCCGTGATCCCCGACGTAGGTGTGGGACGGAACACCGGGGTGGTTTTAGTCAGTACAGTAGTTGAGTCCTCCGGCCACCACAGGGCGGAGGACATCCATGAGGATTTCCACCGCGAGATCATAAAAAAAGACCGGAACCTGACCCCAACATGCGTAAGAAAAGGTTAGGCAGATTGATTGGTGTAGTTGACAGAAGTTAGTTGGAAATAAAACCCAATAACATATTTCTCGACCTGAGAATCAAACCCAGGACTGCACGCTAAAAACAAACATACTCATGCATAAAACCATAACCTTGCTTTTAGTTATTCTGTTGTCGGCTAAAAATAGCGAACGGATCTAGGCCTCCCACGTACTTTCCTCCCATCAAATCTCCATATGGAAATAATATTGATAAGATAAACGCATAAATAATTTGACATAAAAAAACAAAATGTGAGAAAAATCGACTCGGGCGCCGGGTCAGTGACCCCTCGTGGTACAGATGTTGTTTTTATTTAAATTTTATTAGAACACGCATGTAACGGTGTTTTGGTTATTTGTTTATGCACAGACTGTTTATAATTCAAAGAGAAAGGAATGGTAGGATAAATCGGACTTCTTTTGTCTAAAATGAAAATTCGTTTTCTTTGTTCAAATTATATTTTGGATAGGGCAATTCTCTAAGATGTTGAAATGCGCAATAAAAGCCTACTATGCCACCTGCTGTCCCACGTTTGCAACCAGGTATGAAACAACTAGGTAGCAATTTGTAATTTATTTATTAACGCTAAAAATATTAACATAACAATAATTTTGCGAAGAGAAAAATAAATTGTAGGCTATAATGGAAATAATAATAGTACCGTGTGGTGCCGAACGTAAAGAATAACACCACCCCATTTCTACCCTTGGGTGACGTAAAAGGCGACTAAGGGACTTACTAGAGAATGTGCAGCAGCGTTCTCTATGCATTTTACCATCATACTGCGATCGCCAACCCGCCTGCCAAGCGTGGCGATTATGGCAAAGCCCCCCAAATTGGGGGAGGCCTAAGTCCAGCTGTGGACGTCTTACGGCTGAAATGATGAATGGAAATAATATAACATAGTTGCATCTGTTGCCGAACTAGGTGAAAAACCTGCAGACTACAGCGCCATACCTCTCTGATAACGGACTGGGAGATTTTTAGCCAAGTTTTCAAATTTTGTTAAAACTAATAGAATATTTGTTAATACACAATATCACTATCACTACATAGTATAAAACAAAGTCGCTTCCTTGTGTCTGTCCCTATGTATGCTTGGATCTTTAAAACTATGCAACGGATTTTGATGCGGTTTTTTTAATAGATAGAGTGATTCAAGAGGAGGGTTTATACGTATAATATGCGGGCGAAGCCGCTGGCGAAAGCTAGTTTCTGATATAAAAGAGAATTGATAACACTTAAAATGAGTTGTAGAGTGTGAGTAAGGGGTCATCATCATCATCATCATTTCAGCCGTAAGACGTCCACTGCTGGACTTAGGCCTCCCCCAATTTGGGGGGCTTTGCCATAATCGCCACGCTTGGCAGGCGGGTTGGCGATCGCAGTATGGTGGTAAAATGCATGGAGAACGCTGCTGCCCATTCTCTAGTAAGTCCCTTAGTCGCCTTTTACGACACCCACGGGAAGAAATGGGGTGGTGTTATTCTTTACGTCCGGCACCACACGGTACGAGAGTAAGGGGTATGTGTGTGTAATTTGTGAGTGCAAATGAGAAGGTGAATGTGTGTATTTTAATATAATAGGTTGAGGAAAAAGTTTCTTCGCATTTTTTAAGAAAATTCAAAACATTTTTTAATAAAGTTTATTTACATTTAACTAAAGTATGTAGGTACCATTTTGTTCGATAACTTTTTGCCATCTTGTAGGTAGGGACATGGTCCCATTGCTATAGAAATTTTGGGACTTCTGGTCAAAATACCGCGACAAGTGGGTTTTGGCAGTCCTCTCGTGATGTTAACCTGACACTGCCTAAAGAATTCTGAAGAGACCGAAACAGGTGGAAATCTGAAGGTGCAAGGTCAGGACTATACGACGGATGCATTAACACCTCCCAGCCAAACTCTCTTTATTTTTGTTGGGTGGCTAAAGATGTGTGAGGTCTAGCGTTATCATGATGAAAAACCACACCCCTTCTGTTGATTAATAATAATAATAATCTTTATTGGAACCAAAAACAGTATATTTACAATAAAATTGTGTACGATAATAGCCACATTAGTTAAAAACTGTGTCGCAGCTATTAACGCCCACCTCCATGTGGAAGGTGACAGTGTCCCAAATATTTAATGCTTTACAAAATAACATTAATTTATAAGATAAAACTGAACTAATTAAAACTAAAAGTTAGTATGTAGAGTTTGTATTAGCAGTGTGGATGCATGTATAGTGTGTAGATGGAAAGTAAGTGCCGAGGTGTGGTGTGCATGTAGCGTGTGTTGTGTGTGTGTGCATGTAGTGTGTGTTGTGTGTGTGCATGTATCGTGTGTTAGTGAGGAGGAGTGTGTGTGATGTGCATATCTATCACGGAAGAGAATCTAATACAATATCCTTATGGCTTAACTAAAGTCTCCAACTCTTCATAAGTCAGGGTGCAAAGCCAATCGTTGGTTATTTTTTTGCAATCTCGGGAAGAGGAAGAATAAATATTAAGTTGTTCATTTACTCTATTGTATAGCACGGGACCTAAGAAAATATACTGTCGCCGGACAGTTTCAAGTCTAGCCGGAAGTGTTTGGCAGACTCTGGCAGTTCTTCGTCGTTGTCTGCTCAAATTATGGTTAAGCGGCAGGTCACAGTGTTTTCGTAATACCGTGCTCAATACGAAGGAGTGTCTAACAGTAGGTAACTTCCATAGCTGATATAAGTCACGTGTAGGGAAACGAATGGGTTTGTATGCCATGACCTTGAGCACAGCCCTTTGAGCTCTCTCCAAGCGCAACAGCAGACACTTTCCAGCTCCACCCCATGATGATATACAGTACGTTAAAATGGAGTGAGCAAGGGCAAAGTAAACTGTTCTTAGGGTAGAATAATTGGCGGAGGTTCTAAGATTTTTAAAAATAAAAATTAACTTACTCACTCTAGATACCAGAGCATTTATTTGCACACTCCATGTCAGCGCACTGTCAATAAGAACTCCAAGGTATTTTATGGAATCTGTGCGTATAATTTTGGTACAATCACAATCAATACCATTTATTGTACCACACACATGACCTATCAAAAAGTATGTTGAAGATGGCTGTGATGCTTTCCTCGGACTAAATGTGATGAACCTAGTCTTGTCTAGGTTTACTGTGAGCAAGTTCTGTGTTAACCACGTCATGACAGTACGAAGTGCAGACTCTGCACATTTGCAAGCCTCGGTCCAGTCACTGCCATTGGCCAGGATTACGGTGTCATCAGCGTAGGTAACAATTTTGGCATTGACAAGCGAAAGTTTACAGAGCTCGTTAATGTATATTAGGAACAGGGTGGGTCCCAGAACACTGCCCTGTGGGACACCGTAGGAGAGAAAAGCTTCTTTGCTTTGGTTTTCAATTTTTACTACTTGAGAACGACCACTAAGGTAACTCTTGAAAATATCCAGCGGTAAGCCTCTTATGCCTACCCTTTCCATTTTAGTAATTAAGAGGGATACAGAGACAGTGTCAAATGCTTTAGAGAGATCAAGGAAGATAGCTATGGTCTTATCTTTATTATTAGTATTTTGGGCTACTGTACTTACTGTAATTCCGGCCGCTTTCTCTCAACTTCTTGCTTTAATCTCATCAGTTGTTCGCAGTAGAGTTCAGAATCGATGGCCCTGCCTGGTGGTAACAGCTCATAATGAATAATGCCCTTCCAATCCCACCACACACACAGCATCACCTTGTTGCGAGTTAACCCGGGTTTCGCCACAGTCTGTGAAGCCTGACCGGCCTTTGACCACGACCTTTTTCGCACGTTCTTGTCATACGTGATCCACTTTTCATCACCAGTTATCAGCTTCTTCAAAAATGGTTCGGTTTCATTACGTCGTAATAAAGAATCACAAATGAGTACACGGTTCATTAGGTTTCTTTCAGTGAGCTCGTGAGGTACCCAAATTTCGAGCTTTTTTGTGTACCCAGTTTTTTTCAAATGCGCCAAAACTGTTTTGTGGTCAATTTCCAGTTCTTCAGCTACGTCGTAACTACTGGTATGCCGATCTTGCTCCACTTTTTCAAAAATGGCATCCATTTTATCCGTAATAGGGCGACCAGAGCGACGTGCATCTTGACATCAAAATTTTCGGATTGAAAACGCTTAAACCAAATTTGTGCTACTCTCACAGACACTACACTAGGTCCATAACATCGCAAATTTTTTTCGCGGCTTGCGTTGTATTTTTACCTTTTTTGTAGTAAAATTTTAAAATGTATCGAATTTCTTCATTAGATTCACTCATCTTGACGGTATGAAAAACAAATGAAAATCACACATTTTCCTAATTTGAATTTGGAATTATGTTCTTTAAAATTTAAACTTTCAATGATACCAAAACCAGCCAGATACAAATAGTATAGCCAAAGAGATTTTATTACAAGTTCATACATACTATAATGCGAAAAGACTTTTTTTTTTCCCCAACCTAATATGTAAAGAAGCATGTAAAAGCATTTCCGTTTAATATAGTAAATTACTTAAAGGAAATCTGATTACACTGGTACGATTAAAAGATTTTTCGACATTTTCCGAAAAATAAGGTTATTTTTGACACTATGTTATGATGACATAAGACAGTGTCAAAATGAACCTTATTTTTACACTGGGTCTTGTTAAGAGAATAGATTTATTGTAATTATAATATAACTAGCTTCTGCCCGCGACTTCGTCCGCGTCAAATTTTTGCTCCCGTGACCCATCCCGTCGTATCGAATTGCCTGCCAGTTTTCGGCAATTTTTCGTTGCTGCTTCCCTCCTTTTCATCTTAGCGTGATGTTATATAGCCTATAGCTTTCCTCCATAAATAGGCTATCCAACACAAAACTATTCAATTGGTACAGGTAGTTCCAGGGATTAGCGCGTTCAACCAAACAAACAAATAAATTCTTCAGCTTTATAATATTAATATAGATTGTATGTAGTATATACTAGTCTTGTCTATCGTTTACAACTTTGTATGTTGACTAGTACTAGTATGTTGACTGTTGAACTACGAATCATATTGACGTCCCGCAAAATCCTACATCGCACGATCAGAGTTTATCGCGCAACTAGCATATATACATATGTATGTATATACAATTTCTGGTCCTAGTCTTCGGAAAGCTGTCCACTAGATACGATACCCACCCGGTCGGAGACTCCTTTCTGTTCTTTAAGGCCCTCTTGTAGTTGAAGACGTTACGGCGAACACTGGCCGGTCGTTGCGAGCGCTTGAGCTGCTAGATTTTGTGTATAATTGTTTCGTGGAGACAAAATAATAAGGAAATTATAAAATATTTTCTCAGCATGCCCTATAAAACAATAAAACCTATGTTTTGGTATGAGTTTTACATGATTTAATGATGGAATCTCTTCAAGGTACACGTTTTAAATGGCGATTTAGTGTCAACTTTATGATTATTTTTTATCAATACAATACAATGCAATCCTTTATTTCAGGCAACTTAGGCCCATAAAAACACAATAAACAAATAATATAAAACAATAACTATAAACTAATACATATTTTATAAAAACAAAACTTAAACTATCACTAAACACGTAATGATGACGGCGTCGTGTTCCGCTGCGTGGTGTCGCATAACCGTCCTCGGAAACGACGATACAAGACACCTTTCGGCCAAAAGTCCTCTCTCAGGCAGGTCTGTAGATGGTGGGTTGGAACTCGTACCACAAACGACTTAAAATTGATGTTGTGGCGCGATTCCAACCTTTCGACCCTCAGAGTCCAATTGGTCTTTACTTTTAAGTACTGCACAACTTCCTCAGTCGTGGTGGAGTGATGCAGACGTGAAATATACAGCTGCGTCGTAGGCACAGCAGGGCGCAGCAGCATGTTGGGTCCACTCGGAGCTGTACCACACTGGTTTCGAGAACAGGGCTTCTTCTTCTTCCTTTCCACTTTCGTGAAACCCTCTTCATCAACTTGGCCCGATCTCGGCAAGGAGCTACGGACGGCAGCCAGGGCAGGTTGTGCACCCTTCATTTGGTTTTCCCCAATTTTATTCTGCCACATAGACTGCGACACACCTGATTTGCTGGTGGTGACAATAGCGGCGTAGGCACGTTTAGGGGTCGACGTATCGAGCCAATTGTTTTAATTCACGTCTTCACACAGCGCTTAACAGTATGTTCAATTTTCCTAAATATTTTTTTTTTTACAATAACTACCCATGTTGCTAGATTTACAGAGGTTTAAAAAAGTTAAAAAGTACTGCAACCTCGCCTTAAAGGGTAAGTGAATTTAACACTCTGTCTTCGTGCCTTTATATTGTAAAGACGTAACTAGTTGAAAACATAAAAATGTTGAACCAATTGTACATCCTATATTCAGCTCGATTCTCAGCAACTCTCATTCAGCACCCACCTTTCGAAGATCGTCGCTCCACCTAGCCTGAGGGCGTCCTACCTTACGTTTGCCGATTCGCTGTCTCCACTCAAGAACATGTCTACCCTAACAATACGGTTCTACAGCTAATGTGGCCCGTCCATTGCCACTGTAGCTTACTTGTTCTGTGAGCTTTGTCGACAACTTTGGTTCCTTCAGAGATACTCAAAGCGTAGGTCGTTCCATAGCTCGCCAAACGATCTTCAATTTATGGACCAGCCGTACCGTGAGTGTCCACGTTTCGGCTCCATAGATGTCATCATAACAGGCAGGACGCACTGATTGAAGACTTACATGTAGGTTATGATACTGCTGGTCATTCTCTAGTAAGTCTCTTAGTCCCCTCTTACGATACCCATGGGAAGAAATGGGATGGTGTTATTCTTTACGTCCGGCACCACACGGTACGATGATTAGCAAATAAGTAAAATAAAGTGATACAAAAATACTGTATTTCATTTTATTAAAGAAATAAACAATTCATTAGAGTAACAATAGTTAATTACGTAGTAACATTAAGTACAGTTAACAAAATTAGATAATTTTGTTAAACTTTAATTTTTAATATACCGCTGTTTTACTTGCGGTCTTACCCAATAATCTTACAGGTTTTCATTATTTTTAATACTAGAGAGTACATTAGCTACGATAAGACTAAACATAAAGTTATTGGTCTAGTTTTCTGACTTCTAAAAAGTTCTAAAGATGTTTAATTAACTATGTTCTTAATTACCTATAAAATAACATTGAGCAATGTTTCTTCTACATTATTACATCTGTGGTGTGCATGCACCAAATAGGTAATTACAGCTTACTACTAAATATGTAATAAGCTGAAAACTAGCTTTTTTAAAATAGCCCGGAAACCTGAAAGCAAACGGCTAGAAATCGCCATCAAAGTTAATAACACTCACGGAGCAATTTAGTTGACTAACGCTCGTTCCTTACTTGTATAAAGAAAGTACATTTGTAATACGGCTGGGAACTGATAAATTAAAGCTTTAGAAAAACATAATTAATTTGTAGGTAGCTTTATAATTATGACAGAAATATCAATAATATAATTAAATTAAATTTATTTATTTTAACCTATTTGGGAGAAAACTTGAAATAGGTAGTTGTAACATTATGTCTGTGTGACTTTAAAAGAACCGTTTTCATGGAGCTAAACCATTCGCGTTAGTCCCAGCAAGAAACTAGGCTGTCAATAGTTTCATCACTTGTGTGGTCTCGAAAATGTAGAGAAATATAGTTTTTTTCGCCTTTGATTCTTCAGAAAGGTCAGGTGCGTAGTACTCGGAACCGGCGTGTGTGTATGACCAATTGTATGAACCTAAACGAGGCAAAAGAAGTGTGTAGAGATCGTAGCAGGTGGCGTTCCGTGGTTTCTGCCTACCCCCATGGGAAAAAGGCGTGATTGTATGTTGTTGTATGATTTACTTTTTCAAAATAACAGCTTTTGCCAGCGGCTTTGTCCGCATGGGGGTCGGAAATTTTTCCGCGGAAACGTACGACCGGGATAAAAAGTACCACTTTTGTTAATCCAGGTTATAAACTATCTGTGTGCCAAATTTGATCTAAATTCGATCCGTCATTTTTGCGTGAAAGAGGAACAAACATCCATACTCACAAACTTTCACATTTTAATATAAGTGGGATTGTATAACCTTAAATTACATTTTGATTTTCTTTCAAAGATAGCTGTAGACTAAGGTGCGATTTTTAGATTTCTTGAAATTTTTTGCTATCAATAAGAGACTTTACTGACTGAATGTTCGTGCATGGCGCCTTAACATTTAACCTTTATCAAGCCTAAAATTTCCATATTGCTGTTGGTCCTTTAACTAATTAATCCCTACTCCAAAATCACCTTCTTCTAATCTACTCCTTCTTCTCAAAAGTCCCTACATACTGCTCTGGCCTAAATCTCTTAAAGTACCAACCGAAACTCCTCTGCGTCCCCGCAGTCCTATTCAGCGATGGCGAAGAAGGCAGAGAATCTTCTGGCCTAGAGAGAGTGGAAGAGTCTTCTGGAAGAGAGAGATCAATCGGAGAAACAGACATATCCGGAGTGAAAAGGAGATTGGTGGATGCCTTTAAGTCTTCTTCAAAGTCTTTCATGTAACTGGCACTGCAGAGGGGAGTTTCAACTTGTTCTACTGTGTTTAAGTTCTCCTCGTCGACCTTGTAGGCTTCTTCTCTTTTGCTGTAGCTGTAAGAAGAAAAAAAGTAGTCAGCCAGATGTCAGAAGTGGTGGTCTAGCTTCGACCTACGAGTTTGAGGTCGTTATTGCAAACCCAGTCAGGTGGGGCACCATGGGTCTCAAAATGGTGGAGAAAAACATCGTGAAGAAGCCGGATGTCGACGACCATGTGACGTCCACCAATCCTGGGCCCTCGTGGTTGATTACGGCCTGCTCCCTGTCACCGAGAGGAGGCTTGTGTCCCAGCAGTGGGTAGGTTAAAGGCTGATTTATGCAACCAGATGTCATATGCTGGTGATGTTCATCATGAAGGTCAGGTGCGTAGTACTGCTAACCGGCGCGCGTGTATGACCAGATGTATGAACATAAACGGAGAAAAAGCGTATGTAATGATCGCAGTACGTGGCATTCTGTAGTTTCTACCTATCCCCAAGGGAAAAAGGCGAGAGTTTATGTATGTATGTATTATCACTCCCAGATGTTACCCAGAAAGCTGCCCAGTTCAAGTGGGACTGGGCCAGACATATCTGCCGGATGTCTGATGACAAATGGGCTAATAGAACTACCAATTGGGTCCCACTAAACGCTCGAAGACATCGCGGCAGTCTGAGACGAAGATGGCGGGATGAGCTTGACTTCTACCGAAAGGACTGGCCAGGACTAGCAATAAACAGAAGTCTGTGGAAAAGGGAGAGGGAGGCCTTTGCCCTGCAGTGGGACAATACAGGCTAGTTAGATAGATAGATTATGTACAGTAGCTAAAAGATTAATTTCTTCGAAAACGTTTTACGTGCAGAAAAATGTATACCTTCATAATGCAAGATGATGAAACACGTAAATTATATCAATCAGTAAGTTTCCGCATACAAGTTGAATTAGAAATTACTTTCAAGGGGAAAAAAATCAACCTTGCATTTTGTTATATTAAGAGTAATTAGTCATTCATCATACATACCTACGTCATTCTTGTTGTCGGTACGTACAATAATTAGCTGTGTGTGTCTGTGTATGAATAACGAGTAAGTACGGTCACCAAAATAAGTAACCACGGTTATCAGAGGGTTGCACTACACGATGACTACATGCCGTTTGTTGGGACAAGTCAGCTCAAAGCTTTTTAATTTCTTTAGTGGCCTTAAGTGGCCGTTCGCATCCCAGTAACTTATTGTGGTTAAGTTATAACAGCCGCACGGGTGGATGGGAAACCGTCTTTACATACCAAGTTCCCCGCTTCAGAGAGCACGTTATGCCGTTGGTCTCAGCTGTCAGTTTGACACTCGTTACGGGTCGTCAAAAGTCCGAAAGTTTGACAACCAGTCTTACCCAGGGCTATTTTTTACATTCCCTAATAACGTGAGATAGGAGGTTACTCTATGTAAAAAAAATAATGGTAAACAGCTGCGTCTGACACCAACATAGTTAAGAAAGAACTAAGTAAATGATGGCCTTATTTGCAGTACTTAAAGATGATTTTTTTCAACCACATGACTCCAAAATATAGCTAATTTATATCAGAAATGTACCGTGTGTACCGTGTGGTGCCGGACGTAAAGAATAACACCACCCCATTTCTTTCCGTGAGTGTCGTAAAAGGCGACTAAGGGACTTACTAGAGAATGGGCAGCAGAATTCTCTATGCATTTTACCACCATACTGCGATCGCCAATCCCCCTGCCAAGCGTGGCGATTATGGCAAAGCCCCCCTAAATTGGGGGAGGCCTAAGTCCAGCAGTGGACGTCTTACGGCTGAAATGATAATGATCATATCAGAAATGTTATGATCCACATTGTATTTGTATCCGGCTACAGTGAGCAACATTAATTTTCTTTCCTTTCGTATGATCAAAACCAAAATTTGGTAATAAAAGGGTTTTTTCGTCGCTCAATCATGGTAACATTTTTCCGTCGATGTCCCAGCCACGGTGGTTGCACCAACCAGCGTGGCTGGTGGCGATGAAAAATTTCAACGCAGGGTGGGTGGTTCAGAAATATGAATTGAATCTATGGTAATAGGTTTTCGATGGGAGCAGTGGTGGCCCAATGATCTTAGCCCCATAAATTCGAACCCAAGCAGGCGCTTTACTTTGTGTTAATAATTTCATTACTACTGCTCTCAGAACGGTGAATGATGTTTTCCACATCGTGAGAAAACCGGCATGTTCTAGAACCTAAAAATCGAAGACATGCGACATTTACCGACTTGGGCCTAGGCCCTCGTCATAGCCCACTCCCTCTCACCGCAGTGGGAAAAATTTAGGCAGATAATGGTGATGAGGTTGTCGATGTCTCTGCCTTCCTGTGCACTGAACTTTTGTAAAACCTTGAAAATAAATAATTTTAAATACTTTGTTGATTACATATAAAAACATAACGTTATATAAATCAGCTGACCAAAAGTCACATTGCTTGCCTAACAAAGTAGCTGAATTGAGCATTTTTTAACCATTACACATAAAAATGATTGAATGAATAATTGCTTCACAGCAAAAAGTGACGTTACATTAAAATTTATTAGTCACTTACATGATGTGACAAAAAACCGTATGTAAAAACGTTCAAGGTGTCAATAGAACTCATTAGGTGTGCAGGGAAGCTGAGATGTGTGCCTGTTTATCATATAATCCAGTTTTATAGTCGGAAATTTTCAATGGGTTATCTTTCGTTTAAAAACTGCTGGCTGTCCACTTAACTATTTTACAAATACATCAATTCGCCTAGCCTTTTCCCAACTGTGTTGTGGTCGGCTTTCAGTCTAACCGGATGCAGGTGAATACCAGTATTTTACACGAAGCGACTATCTATCTGACCTCCACAACCCAGTTGCTGGGTACCACGATACCACTTGGTAAAACTGGTTGTCAGTGTTTTGGGCTTTTCGAAATTGGCCTATCGAAATATCTACGAATGACAGCCGGGACCAACGGTTTATCATGATTTTCGAAGCATGAGGGTCTTGATTATGTAATGGATCATCATCATCATCAGCAGCCTATAAATGTTCCCACTGCTGGGACACAGGCCTCCTCTCGGTGAGAGGGGGTGGGCCATAATCCACCACGCGGGCCCAGTGCGGGTTGGTAGATGTCACATGTCTTCGAATTTTTAGTTCTAAGACACGTCGGTTTCCTCACGATGTTTTCCTTCACCGTTATGAGAGCAGTGGTGATGAAATAATTTACACAAAGTATAACGCCTACTTGGGTTCGAACTTACGACCTATTACTCGTAAGGCGCGGCCGTTAGGTACCACTGGGCCACCACTGCTCTACTCTATGTAATGGATGGTCACCATTAATAATCATTTAATTTTATAATCAACACCATAATTTCAGCCGAATCACGTCCTCTACTGGAGGCCTCCCCCAATTTGGAGGGAGTTGCCGTAATCGCCACGCTTAGCAGGCGCGTTGGCGAGCGCAGTATGCTGTAAAATGCATAGAGAATGCTGGTGCCCATTATCTAGTAAATCCTTTAGACCAGTGGTGTGCATTGCTATAGGCACATAAGTAGTGCCTACCTCGAAAAATCATCATAAATCTGTCAATTACATGTTACTGTGTGTCCTAAAATTATTATAAAACTAAATAAATTATTATACCTAAAAGAAAGCCGCGCTTGTCTGCCTAGACAAGAACAGACGGTCTAGTGCCTACCTTTACAGAAAATCAATGCACGCGACGTATACATCAGATGTATTTATTAAAATTACATCCCACGGCAAGAATTTTTTTATATTTATACTTTTTTTTTTGTTTTAAAGATGATGTTGCTTTTCACTTTTATATCGAATTTAAATAGTTATGTTTGCAATTTGGTCGTTTTAAACAGCTGTTTCTCATGGTTTTCACTATTTTGATCCTTCGAGCCGGATACACTTTTCTCAACCACCTCATGCACCTCGGCCTGAGTTTTCTTTTCATGAAATTAATTGGGGTTTATACTTACTGAACAACATTCTTGAACCGGTAACCCCAGATGATCTCCTTGGAGAGGTATGAGGTTCTGCTCTGTGTGGTAGTGCCCATGTTCTTAGAGGCACCAGTCAAGCAGATAACTATCTCGAATCTGAAAGATAAGATAGTGTATTTTAAATGGATTTAGGGGTCTTCTTCATACCGTGTCGATGGCAGTCTAAATAACACGACCCCAGAATGTATATATTACTTGCATTTGATAGAAAAGTACCTCATTAGGCACATAGCCTTATGCTAGTAAATAATCTGTACAAGTTTATGATGGTTTTCGATTCCTGAGGTAATGAACTCGTACGTTGCTTCAGGATTGACAGGCAAGAATAATAGTCAAACCGGTCTAGAGTACCTTATTTGTTCAGTAATTAACCCCTGGAGATTGGCTGAGAATTTTAGTTGTAACCTTCTAATACCATTCAATATATATAGATAAAAAATAACCTAGAAAAATAATGACCCTATATATGGGTATCCTGTAGGTACTTCTGCTTAACGCTTCAAGAAAAACTGCGTCAGTTTGTGTTGTTCATAATAATAATAAGTATGATACTCGTAACAATACCTGTAATCCATCATATCTTGTGCAGAGAAGTCATACAGAGGGCTCTCAGCATTAATGACATGGACCACTGTGATAGGCCACAGTAGTAACGCACGAGATTCCTTCAGCTCTAACTGGTGCATGTAGTTATGGACCAGCTCACCTTCTAGCGTCCTGAAAAGTTAGGGCAATTAGAGTGATGTGGAACTTGAATTATCTGTCTTGTATTTAAAGGGAAAGTTAAATTTAGATAATCATTTTCAATTTTGACATTTAAGATCAAGATCATGTATCATCAATGTTCATTTGCATTTCTTAACAAATAAAAGATGGTATTAATAGCACAGGACTAAGTATGCTGCCCTGTGGCACACATTTAAATGTTAGTACTAGCTTTTGTAATATTATATAGTAGGTATAGATTGCTAATCTTGTAGCGTCACGTCAGTGCTGGCTGTCGCTAAAAACCAGCGCTGGGCCTTTGTCTCGGGATAGCATTATGCTGCGCGGTTGCCGTTTTGCGTCGATTGACTATGTGTTTGGTTTTTCTTTGCGTCATATTTATCGCAAATAAGCGTATTATCTTTTTTTCTTATAAGTACTTATCACTATATTAATTTCTTTTTTCAAATTACTAAGTAGTCCTAGTTTCGAGTAACGTATACCTGATAGGCTTGAGCATATAAGCGGTGATGGTACTGCCAATAAGATGTACGTTCATCAGATCCCACACCCTGAACTGAAGAACAAGCTCACCGTCACGACGACATACCTGAGAACGGAAAAATAATTTTACTATACAACTGGGAAGTGAAGTACGTAGAGAAATATAGAATATCTAGGGATTTCCCAATATTAAGGTCACCGGCACTAATACTTTATAAACAGGACAATAAGTAAGGAAGTTGGTATGAAAAAATATGATAGAATAATATTTGTGCTTCGACCATTACTGCGTTTTCATACATGTAGTTTTTTTTTATCGCACCCTATTGTTTCGTGTAGTTCTGGACATAAAGTATAGCACCACCCCATTTCTACCCGTGGGAGTCTTAAAAGGCGACTAACGGAGTTGCCAGAGAATGGGCAGCGTTCTCTATGTATTTTACCACTGTACTGCTTTCGTCAACCCGCATGTCAAGCGTGGCGATTATGGCAAACGTCCTCAAATTGGGGGAGGCCCATCTCCAGCAGTGGACGTCTTTCGGCTGAAATGATGATGATGTTGATCCCACCCAGTGTTTAAATATATTGATAATAAACAAGTTCATTTAACTGAACAGAAAGCTGTGCTGCTGGGGACTTGGCGAGTTTGTTATGCCACTTCGTCTGCCCAGCTAAATCACTAGGAAATGGTGAAGTAACTTATATTTGTGGTTTGGTTAAAGAATCTATATTTACTCAAAATAAATTTTAAACTATACAATAATAATTACATTCATGAACAGAGCTCGTATTATATCCACAAATATTAAATGAAGACAACAGTATTTCAAATTTTGTGGATAAGTTTAAGACCAGGGCCACACTTAAATTTTATCAATTATAAAAGATTTTAGGTATATTTTGGTAAACACAGACACATTAAACTAAGTTCCGTGCATTAAATTATTTATAATAATACTACTTACAGCAGCCTTCCTACTGAATCCAACGGAGTTGATATGTCGATTTGGTCTAATTAGTTTTGTGAACAGCAAACTTGATAGTCCACCCGAGAGAGCAGTACCGGCTACTATCTGGAATTCAAAATAAGTCAATTAATTTATTAAAATATTGTGACGATATCATGCGCAGTAGTGCCTATCTTTTGTGGGTGGGTAATCATCAAATGACGTCTCTCGCTCTGGGTGGAGCCGAAGGGCGTGTCAAACTTTTGCTGACTAAAAGCCAACCGTGTTCCTTCAGTTGCCTATGCCAGAGCCACGGTAACTATTTCAAACAATTCCGCGACCCTGGCAGACATCGATCCCAGCGGACCCTTCAGTATTTACTGACATCTCTTTGATGCGCGCGTGGAATACAACGCGCCGTCGATTCGGGCACGAGATATCTTTACCGTGATTCGGGCCTAGTCCTTACTGGGCGGCGACATACTCACTAATCGCCGCCCGCACAGTACTGCCTACATAGTGGTAATACGAAGTGTCCGCAATGCTTCCGCTGACATAATGTGTGCTTGCAGAAGTGAGGTTTTAAGTAACCTTTATGGAATAAATTCAAGGGCTTCAAGTTTTTTATTAACATAAGCTTACCTCTAATACCATGATAATGATAGCTTCAGGACATTCTTCGTTAGGATATCTTACGCCGTATCCAATGGTCATCTGTGAATAAAGCGACAAATACTTTTAATTTCATTCTAGTTATGAGTCTTAGCAACATGTTGCGTAATCCAAACATAACTGATGGAACTTTTATAGTGATTGTCCCCTTTTTTTCATAAATTGGTCACTCTTTTACAAAATACTATTAGTTCTAAAAAAAAAAAAACCGGCCAAGTGCGAGTCGGACTCGCGCACCGAGGGTTCCGTACAAACCTGTAGGGTTTTAATTTTTTTTAAATATTTTTATTATATGATGTAACTAAAAATTTACAGTTTTCGCAATTTTTTCTTTATCTGTGCTATAAGACGTTGCTTCGTACCAAATTTCAAAATTCTAGATCGACTGGAAGTACCCTTTAGGTTTTGATTCCCTTGCGAGTTTCGAAAATTTGCTGAAATTTGCGGCATAAACGGCTATATCTTTTGATTGCGTTAGTTTAGAGGTTTGATTTTTTCACAGCTCCAAGGGACAGTAGATTTGAGTATTTGATATAAATTTCAGCTTGATACCTCCACGCGTTCCTGAGAAAAAGGGTCTTGACAGACGGACGGACGGACGGACGGACGGACGGACAACAAAGTGATCCTATAAGGGTTTCGCTTTTTCCTTTTGAGGTGCGGAACCCTAAAAACGATGTTAAACATAGTTTTTACAAGTATAGACACTTACACTAATGCCTTTGCAAACTGGCACATCCTTCGATCTTATCCATCCTTAAATTCATAAAGAGACAGCTCGTACCTGAGTTTCCACAGACATCATGAGCAGCCCAGCAAACGATGCAGTACCAGTAACACAGTGCTCCTTCCCATCACCTATGTCATCCTGGTAGGAGGAGGACACGGCGTACCATATGACGGCGAAGATGAACCAGAAGATGAAGTGGGCAGCCACCATCATCAGCAGGATGAAACGCCATTTGCTGTTGATCTGAAGAGAGAAAGAATATACCATCATTATCATGATCAATGAGTATTTAAGTTGTCTTTTTGAATATAGAAATTATTCAAGGCCTGTCCCAAATGGTCATATAAATTTTTAAGAGTCTACGTCTCTCCTATAAGGTCTAATTATACTTACAACAGTAGTAACGATATCCCTCATGTACTTGATAGACTTGGCTGAAATATTGCTTCTGACTGGTACATTCTCTTCACCAGATTTGAGTACCACTCGTCTAGAACGATTGGGTCTACCGTGCCTTTGTCTGAAAGAAAGTCAGTTATTGTCATTTAATTTTACTGGAAGATGTTGAAGAAAATTGACAATTTAATGGTGTGAAGAGAGTAGGTAAAACCGACGTTGCTCCTTTTTGTTTACCTTGGTTTTCTCATTGCGGTTTTGGCGATAAAATGGCCGTGTTTAAAAAAATGCAAGTTGACATTGTGGTAGCAAAGCTGGCTACGCCGGGTGAGTTGGACGTACATGTCTAGTTTCTAGATACTAGCTTTAGCCCGCGGCTTCGCTCGTGTTAAATTCCACCCTCCCCCATTTTAGGGAAGTGGGGGGTTAGAATGAGACAAAAAGTAGCCTATGTCCCTCTCCATCCCTTCAACTATCTCCACTTAAAAAAATCGCGTCAATTCGTTGCTCCGTTTTGCCGTGAAAGGCGGACAAACAGACACACACATTTTCCCATTTATAATATTAGTATGGATATGGAAATTCGTAAATATCAGTCGTGGCCAATAAATTAAGCATGGTTATAATAGAAATCTCTCAAATAATTAGTAATAAACTTGGAATTGGTAGAATTTTTTTTATTTTAACATTGAACGGTTATCGGGTTGTATGACAATTGTAAACAAGTGATTCAATCATTAGCAAGTTTTTTTCCAATACTTTTCGGTAATCTTAGAAATATGACTACTATCTTATCTTAATTTATGGTTCTCCTTAACATCGATATGATTCAGGGCTGACATATTGTATGAAGGTAATTTTGGACATCAATTTCAACGAAATTGAATACATTGACTATCACTGTTTTAATGTGGGCGTAGTAAATATTGAGACAGTAGACAATAGTACAATTTTAAAACTTAAAATGTGTTCTGAAAATAAAATGAAGATAATGTACACATTTCAAACTGTATGTAGGTACTGTAACTGTATTAAGTAATGCGGAGTACTATTTCAAGATTGATTAGCGGCTTACGAATATCTTTAGACTTGACAGCATTGGTTTACAATATGACTGATAGGAATAATTGTGTATGTGACTATTGTGGAAAATCTGCCAGATTATAATATTTACTTGCCTTTTATGCTCTTGATCAAATTACTTTATAGCTCTATAAGCCTCATGTCAACCGAAATTATAATTAGAATCATCGAGAAGCGCCTAAAATGGATAGGCTTATCAAGTGTCATGATATTTATGATAATCTTCCTGTGATTTTGAAGGCCTATTCTCTGTTTTTTTTTTACTTTTATAACTTTCATCAAAATTACAACGATCTTACCTATGAGTCATCTTCTTCCTTCTCCTACTATAAGGAGTAGAATACCCATGAGCTGACGGTCCAAAAGTAGGGTCCCTTCCATCAAAAATGCTGTCAGGAGTCTCGATACTTTGAGCAGTTTCAATTGTATCATAAATATGATTTGTGTTAGTATCAACACTTGAACTAGCTATCGGTAAGGTTGAACGTTCCGACCATGGCTTTGACACATCAGAATCTTTAGGACTAGTGTTTATATCTCCAACATCTATTGTCATGACCAAACCACGGTCTGTTTGCTCATCTTCACTAGAGTATATAGAAGAATCTTGTGAAGCCTCATCTATAGGGATTCTTAGTAAATTCTTTGTGTCAACGTTTGTGACTCCCGATGGGAAAGTTATTTCTTTTCCTTCGACGTAAGTTTGAGAAATTCTGTAGTGTTTCTTTAACTCTTCGTTTGCGTAAACGTCTGTGTCAACGATGTTGGGTATTTCAATAGAGGATCTGCCTGAGCCGTTTCCTATGGCTTCGGAGTAGCTGAGGGATCGTTCTAAAGCTCTACTTCGACTGCCTCGTCTTGACTCACTTTCTGCGGCTCTAGTCCGACTACCTCGTCGCGAGTCACTTTCATTGAAATTCATTTTGGTCACTTCGAGGTTGTTCATTTTTAATGGTGATTGGAATTCAACTAGCTTTTAGGAATTAATGATATAACTTGAAGATTACAAAAGGAAAATGTTGATAGTTGTCTTATTTGCCGACTCTTACTTTGTTAATATTATTGTAAGCATCTACGGCACTACATAATATAATTCTGATACTGAATTTTATATTATTTTAGCACTGGTTTAAAACACTAACGTCGCAATATCATTTTGTTATTCTTATAATATCATTGAAAGATTTTCCTGTCCGATAAAGAAAAAAATAAGTAGGTAATATTTGCAGTTATCACTTATTATTTCTGCTCCAATTTCACGATCGTTTTTCTTGCAAACATACAACATAGCTTTCTGCTTCTTACATTTTGTAACACTAAAACTTTTACCCAGGATTAATTTCACTCCACTTTTCTTGAGCACGTTAATATTTATACTTTTATTACACCAAAATATTGACTTGATTGGGAATGTCTTACACTTGTACTATACTAAGCTAGAGGTAAGGTACTGCTCGGTAAAATAGTTATCTTTTGAGATAAGACGCACACCTTTAACGAAGATAAGAAACAAATATATTTGTACTAGTTGTTTTGATCTAATTATGGCCTAGAAATCTTTTTGGGGCGTTGACTGGAATTTATGAATGAAGGTAATTAGAGTTAGCAAATAAATAAACAGTAACTGTTGTTAGAACGGATAGTCAATTTCAAAAATTGTATTCAGATCTACCTATGAAGGAGGTTTTGCGAATTATGGGATTTATTGTTAGAGTGCATTCTTTGTGGTCACAAATGGACTTGCTATTTTAAGCTGGATCCTTTTAAGTCTATTATGTGCCCTAAAATACGACAAAATAAGGCGACGGGTACTAGTTGATCTTTGCGTAATGCTCGTGGGTGCTACTTATTTACCATGGCTGGTTGTCTTGTTGACCATGTTTTTTTTTAATTGTTAGTGGTACCTAATTAATTGTATTTTTATTTCACTTAGATGGGTCTAGTTTACGTACTAAGCTTTTTTTAGCTTGAGTATTGTTTTCATTGTTTTTGCTGGTATATTGGAATGACTAGCTGATGATGATGATATGATGAATTGAATTATTCAGTTTAATGCTCTATGTCTCGTTATGTTAATTACTTTGCATATTAACTATTTTATAGTATAAAGTTTATCTAACTGAATAAGTTCTGCTGCTGGGGAGATTGTTGGGATGCTTTTTCTTCATAGCTAAAGCTTTAGGAAGTGATGAAGGGTGGGCGTTTTGGAAGAATATCTTATGAAATTTTGACGATCGAAAAGTTCTCAGCCTAATTTGGACAAATGACTTATGATTACTGAAATAAAATGTTTTAAAATTATGGCAAAGCCTTCGTACTTGAATTAGATTTGGACTTACAAAATAAATTGAAACCACATTTGGTTGCGAAAAAATATATAATTGTAACAACTTCGACCCGCCGTTTTAACAATGTTTTACCAAAAATACGGACAATTCACATGCCTAAAGTCGAATACAACATTTTCTATGCCAACCATAATTTTTTTTGCAAAACCAGACCCGTTTCCTCTGGTCATTTTACATTAGTGATTGTCTCACAAGCACTTCAAATACATAAAATAAAAATCATGACTGATTTTTACATTACCGTTGATAACGTAACTTGTTTCTTTTATCTACTCACATACAACAATATCTTTAACTTAATAATCTCTTTTCATTATTTCTAATTTACAAAAAAAATCTTCATAATCCTTCAAATTTTTTAAGAGTTATGATTATTAGTATTTTTCCTAAAAGAGGAAGATCTTTCAAGACGGAAGCCTGACACTGTTTCACTGAAGTTTCCTGGAGTGCCAGGTGTAGGAGGCGGGTCTATCTTCACCGGTGTAGACCTGGAACATCAAAATAAAAGTATATTAGTAAAAGAAAGGAAAGGAGGACTCGTTGAAGAAACGTTTGGTCTAGACATATTTGTCTGTGTTGATCTTAGTTAAGTTTGGTAAAGATGGAGATGCAAACTTCTCTCTGCTTCTAGGAAAAACTTTAGCCGTTTTATGTAACATTATCCGTTTTTAAGATTCATAAGGAAGAAGAGCATTGAAGAGCATTGACAGTCATCAAGTTTGCTTACGGCAAATACTACTGCTTTTTAACAGGGTGTTAGCTTATTGCTAAAATGTACCTTGTTTGTATAAGCAGGAGTCAAGGGTTTAAGCCAAAACCAAGCGCTTACCATCCCTATTGGGGACCAAAGTATAATGCTGACTCTTCAACCTTTAAATTACGGTGTTGTGGTTTTGTTCATGTACCTACTGCTATATGTCTTTGCCAGTAGTTATGAGTCGTCAAAAGCCCGAAACTCTGACAACCAGTCTTACCAACAGGTATTGTATTACCCAGCAACTGGGTTGTGGAGATTCGATAGGCAGTTGCTGCAGTTGAAAGTTGGTACCTAGCTGCATCTGTATAGACTGAAACCAACCCCAACAGAGTTGAGAAAAAGCTAGGCAGAATGATTAACCTACTACTACTAGCTGTAATACTGGAGACAATAATATAATTCAGAATTATATCACTAACTGAATATATTGGTGCGTATACACTCACGATCTATAAATATCCCGGGCACAGCAGTAGGGAGTGTCGACAGGTTCCAGCACGTCCAGCTTCTTGTGATCAATGACATACTTCTGCTTGTGGGAATCGTACCTGCAAACTCTTTACGTATACTGTTCACGAATTCTGTGAGCACGGTAGGTGGTATATTTAAATTAAAGAAGAAAAAAACTATAGGCCGAAATATATTAAGAGATAGAGACCTATAGTTGTAGATGATGATGATGATATAGCTTGGAATACAACTCATGGTCCAAATACACGATATCTAAAAAGAAAGATCTACAATATTATTACCAGTAGTTTCATCACACATTGTATTTCATAAAAACGTACACATTATAGAATCTCCTATAATTGCCATAATAATTTGGCTCTTTTGGGGCACAGTTCTAACCAAAAACTTGGTTGAGTTTTGCAGTTCACCTCAATCAAGTCTGCAGTTTTATCAAACCCCCATCTTATACGTAGATACAATTTTTTATATTTCAGTAAAACTGTGTTTCCCTTAAGAGACCTTAATAACCGCCATAACGTCGTTAAAAAAAAGTTTACACTCTCAATTGTCACTTTTTTTCTAGCTTAAAACCTCACTCACTTCACGACAGGAGGGAACCGGTATCCCCACTCGACCTCCTTGGGCAGGTACGACGTCTGGCTCTGAGTGAACGTGCCCATGGATGCTGATGCGCCTTTTAGACTCACTGTGATCTCGTAACTGTGGAAGAGAAGGTTTGTTTGCTTTAGACATATTACATCATCAATACCACCATCATGGTCTGCCTGCCTGTTATAGTTATGTTATTGTCAGCTTCCAGTCTAACCGGATGTAGCTGAATACCAGTTACGGGAATACTAAACACATATTAAATGTATAAATAGTAGACAAACTAATTTAATAATGGAAAAACTTTTTAACAAAAAATTAAACCGCCGAAAAACTTAAAAGCAAAAAATAATAAACCTTAAAATTATGAGTCGGCGCTTTGAGTGATCTTTGTTCATTAATTTTTCAGCGCCGACTCAAAATTTTAAGGTTTATTATTTTTTGCTTTTAAGTTTTTCGGCGGTTTAATTTTTTGTTAAAAAGTTTTTATTTCATAATTTTTTTGTGGCCTTAATGTACTAATAATACTTGGCAAGGTATACCCTATCCAATGAAAAAAGAATTATCAAAATCGGACTACTCTGTATAAAGTTATTCGTGGTTATACATTACAATCAGTGAGTGAACAATCAATCATCCCCTGTTTTCTGACCTTTTGATTTGATTTGGTCTGAATTTGGATTTGATTTTGATCATACCTTTGGGTTTGATTTTTTTTTCAAGTTTATATGAGACCACCCTTTTTTTTTTTTTTTTTTTTTTTGGATGGGAAATCATCAAATGACTTCTCCCGCTCTGGGCGGAGTGGGAGGGCGTGTCAGACTTTTACTGACTAAAACCCACCCGTGTTCCTTCAGTTGCCCATGTGCCAGAGTCACGGTATCTCTTTCGAACAATCTCGTGACCCTGGCAGGCATCGGTCCTAGCAGACCCCTACATTGCTGCTGACATCTCTTTGAGGCGCGCGTGGAACACTACGCGCCGTCGACCCGAGCCTGATCCTTACCGGGCGGCGAGCTACCCATTGCTCGCCACCCGCAAGCTCGCGCCTACGGTGGCCGGGAGTCCGCTATCGACTCCCGACGCCCGGGGCGTCTCCTCCTGCGGCGGCTAGGGACGTGAGGGTGCAGAGACTGCCACTCCCTCACGCGCCCCGCCTCCTCCTTCGCGAGCATTACTGCTTCGCAGAAGGAGGTGACGGCTTCCCATGCCCTCTCGCTCCGTACCATGGCTCGCACCAGGGCCGGACGCGAGAGGTCGCCGCCGCCGATCGCCTCCACGAGGACACGGCGGTGCTCCGCCCATGCAGGGCACACCTCCACTGTATGCTCCACCGTGTCCTCCAGACGATCCTCACAATGGAAACACCCGGACGTTTCCTCCCGCTTTATCCTGAACAGGAACCCACCGAAGCACCCATGCCCGGTGAGAACCTGCGTCAGGCGGAAGGTGAGGACGCCGTGGCGCCTCTCAATCCACTCCTCAAAGAGGGGACTTACCGCCGCAATTGTGGCGTGCCCATATGAGACCACCCTCGGAGTATACCCTTTCCAATAAAAAAATAATGATCCCAATCAGACTACTATGTAAAGAGTTATGCGTGGTCATACATAAAAAAAATATATATATACGCGTCGTATTGCGTCGCGTTTACTTCCTCCGTTTTTTTTCGTCGGTTAACAAATGAATAAAGACTTTCTTAATTTTTGGTAAAGGCGAGCCGAAAATGGTGGGATTAAGACTAATGCCACCATTTTCGACTACCATTACAGACGTAATGGTTGATTTTTAAACGTTACCGAAACATGATGCGATCATGGTGAGTAGTGGCTGTACCATGTATGGTATAAGTGGCATTGCCTTACAGAGCAACAAAGCATTAGGTACCGCGTATTTTCCAAAAGATTAGAGTTGAATAAGACGACATAACGACAGTTATGTTATCAGCCATGTAGGGGACCGGCAAAACTCTAAGCTCCAGGCTTGCTACATTCTGACAATTTCAACCCAGGGATCGTAACTTAGACGTTTGCACTTACATACTGAGAAAATGAGAAATTTAATTAACACAAGCTGCTCTTCGTAGTATCGCCTGAGTCTCTAAAAACTAACTTGGAGTAAGTTAGTTTCTTTCCAAGTTTTGTTTTTTTACGTTTGTATTGAAATGTTTATAAATACCATCTTTTTTAAATTGCGCGAATAATAATTAAAATTTTACATGTTTGGTACCTAGTCGAGAAAACATTTATCAGTACCTACCTATGTATTTTACAATAAAGAAATGAGATATTTTTATGCCCTATTCAATGGAAAAAAAAACCTATAGAAGAGGTCCTTCTGGGGCTCCGAAACACAAGACATTTTATTTCCTACCTATTATGAGCGATCAAATCCGGCGTGTACCCGAACAGCGGGCTGGTGGCATCGATGACGTGCACCAACGTGACCGGCCACAGCAGGAACTGGCGCTGCTGCAGAGCCAGGCTGCGAGCGTAGTAGCGGATCACTTCGCCTTCCTTGGTTCTAGAAAATCAGAATAAAACAATAATAGGGATTGCTTTTAAAGGATTGATTTTGGTAAACAGATCTTTACATTGCGAATGCCTACAGAGTATTAAGAACTGTCCTTGAGCGCATTTTTACAAAATCAGGAAAATAATAATATGTTTTTAGGGTTCCGTTGCCAAATGGCAAAAAACGGAACCCAGACAGACAGACAGACAGACATGACGGATCTATAAGATCCGTCATGTTTGTCTGTCTGTCTGTCTGTCCGAGTATGTCACAGCCATTTTTTTCCGAAACTATAAGAGCTATGCTGTTGAAACTTGGTAAGTAGATATATTCTGTAAACCGCATTAAGATTTTCACACAAAAATAGAAAAAAAAACAATAATATTTGGGGTTCCCCATACATAGAACTGAAACTCAATTTTTTTTTTTTTCATCAAACCCATACGTGTGGGGTATCTATGGATAGGTCTTCAAAAATGATATTGAGGTTTCTAATATCATTTTTTTTAAACAATAATATTTGGGGTTCCCCATACATACAACTGAAACTCAAAAAAAAAAATCATCAAACCCATACGTGTGGGGTATCTATGGATAGGTCTTCAAAAATGATATAGAGGTTTCTAATATCATTTTTTTTCTAAACTGAATAGTTTGCGCGAGAGACACTTCCAAAGTGGTAAAATGTGTCCCCCCCGTAACTTCTAAAATAAGGGAATGATAAAACTAAAAAAAATATATGATGTACATTACCATGAAAACTTCCACCGAAAATTGGTTTGAACGAGAGCTAGTAAGTAGTTTTTTTTAATACGTCATAAATCGTAAACCACAATTTACCTTTCATTCAGTCAACTCAAATATAAAAATTAAAAAAAAAAAAAATAATTTCATAAACATAAACCTTATGCATAAACCGTGAATTCCTGCAGGTTTGTACGGAACCCTCGGTGCGCGAGTCCGACTCGCACTTGGCCAGTTTTTTCTTTGTTTTTGATGGCGATTCTATCTAAGTATTTAGCACCTAATGTATTTTAAGTAGATAAAGAAAAAAAAAAACCGGCCAAGTGTAAGTCGGACTCGCGCACCGAGGGTTCCGTACAAACCTGTAACGCGTTCATGAGGAAAGGGGTAGTAAGTTTAAAATTATTAAAAATATTTTTATTATATGATGTAACTAAAAATTTACGGTTTTCGCAATATTTCCTTTATTTGTGCTATGAGACGTTGCTTCGTACCAAATTTCAAAATTCTAGATCGACTGGAAGTACCCTTTAGGTTTTGATTCCCTTGCGAGTTTCGAAAATTTGCGGCATAAACGGTTATATCTTTTGATTGCGTTAGCTTAGAAGTTTGATTTTTTCACAGCTCCTAGGGACAGTAGACTTGAGTATTTCATATAAATTTCAGCTTGAACGCGTGGAGGTATCCAAAAAGGGTCTTGACAGAAGGACGGATGAACGGACGGACGGACAACAAAGTGATCCTATAAGGGTTCCGCTTTTTCCTTTTGAGGTGCGGAACCGTAAACCAGAACCCAGAACTCATCTGTTGGCGGTTAGAATTAAAGACACTTGACACTCATCCTCATCATCTGCTTAGCTATTTTTGGCATCAGCTTCCAGCCTAACCGGATGCAGCTAAATACCAGTATTTTATCTGGAGTGATTGCCTATCTGACTCCCACAACCCAGTAAATGGGTAACACAATAACCCTTGGTAATTCTGACTATTAGACTTTCGGGCTTCTGACGACCCGTAACGATTGTGTAAGATCTACGGAAGACAGTCGCGACCAACGACTTAACGTGCTTTCTGAGGCACGGAAGGGTCTTGGTATACAAAGATGGTCCGCACATCCAAGGATCAACCGTTGCAAACGTAGCTTAACCTGATTAATCGACCCGTGAACCTGTTATCACTTAGTCACAATAGGAGCGTTATGTTATATTATAATATATCAAACTGAAAATAAGGGGTGTTAAAGAAATTAAATGGTACCTAATTCAATATTGGAACCTATTATTGCACAGTAAACAGCGACTATTAAAAGCTCCGTTGGAATAAATAAAATAATAGTACCATAATAACAATTAATCACCTGTACGTATTAACAAAGTGTGCTGTGAACTCGGAACTGATGATGTGGTCGTAGTTGAGGTCCCACGCCCTCATCATCAGGCACAGACGACCGTCGCGCATGCTGATCTGAAAGATGTAGAAATAAGAATGACAAAAGGCTGCTGTATTGAATAGAGAATCTAAACATGCTTCTTGAAATTTTAGAAAAAAAATAATAGAAACTGTTGTGATCCATGAAATAGTCAATGAATTGGATTAAACGAACTTTGAAGGTTGTATTGATGATTAAAAGTAAAGCCATATTTATGACGAACGCAAATCGTATTTTGTTCAACATACAGCTTGGCTTTAAAACTGCATCATACGGTAAGAAAATTTGAATTTCGCTGGCTGTCCTGGAGCTATCATTTCAGCCATAAGACGTCCACTGCTGTACATAGGCCTCCCGCAATAGGGGGCTTCATCGCCACGCTTGGCACACGGGTTGGCGATCGCAGTATGGTAGTAAAATGCTTAGAGAACGGTGCCGCCCATTCTCAGATGAGTCCCTTAGTTGACTTTCATGACACCCACGGGTAGAAATGGTATGCTGTTGTTTTTGACGTCCGGTACCACACGGATGCTGGAACTTTTACCTTAAGGATAACCCAAGTAGCACGTTAGTGAATTTTGGAACTTATTTTGCAACTGTAGGTAGCATATAAGTGATGTAAGAGTGTATGGTATTACTTATAGATGCAAACAGCACTCGAATTTGCATATGAGTAGCTCTTATCACTAACACTTGCTTTTGAGTGATTTTTGTTCCTGCTTTATAACTTATGGTGGCATTAAACCGAATTTATTACTTATAGACGCATACAGGTTTCAATTTTTACTCTTTAGAACTCAAAAAAGCATATTACATCTTAAAATCACCCCTAAAGAACCGTGCCCTAATAGGTGGTAATTTTTCTTTATTTGGCACCTTTACTACTAAATAAGTAATATATATAAGTTATTTATCACCTGTAGTGGCTCGAGAGTTATTATTGCAGCTCATTTGGAACCTAGTGTAATTGCCTTTGTAAGGTCTAATATACTCTAATATGCCACTGTAACGCGTAGATCGATTCTAAAGAAGGTTCTTGAAAACGTCGTCGTGAGGATCCCCAATTCAACGCAAAGACAACGAGACTTGTAAAGTGAAAATAATCACTACTAGGTACTAATGAGTGAATTTAGGACCTAGGAGCTCCAATAAGGCAACAAATGAGTGGAAATATGAACTGCAAGGTCTATTTTAAATCGCCATGTTTAAAAATGGAGTTCTTGAAAATTATCTTGTTGAATGGTATTATATTACAATAACATACAATAAAATGAGTTTTGACAACTGTTTTTGATGTAGTTTGACATTTTACTTTTTGTGAAACCATAATTTTTAGGTTTTTAACAACCATATTTTTATAAAGTATTATCTTATTTATTTGATCAGTGCATATTTTTTGATAATTCTTGATTAGATCTAAGGCGCATCAAAATTTACTCAGTAAATATACCATGGTTTCACGATAAAAAACCATTTGCATGGGCTCCATGATGGTTATCCCATGTTACACACATATTTTTTTAATACTCACCAAATAGATGAATTTTAAATAATCCAATAAATTTGCTGTCACAACACAAAGCACAAACAACCGTCATTTTGTTTATCTCCACCAAAAATAAGAACTTGTTAAGATCTCATTTGTCACTCAACGAATGAGTGTATCGCTTTTTCGTTCAATCATTCATTCACGGCGCGCAATTTGCACCATGAGTTCCAAGTGCCACTCAGGATAACAATTCGAACTATTGTGCATCGCTTTTGCATCTATAAATAAGTTGCAATTTTTCTCCCTTTGGTAACATACAGGTTGCTTATAGGTTCTAACCACCTTTATAGAACTTAATCACGGTGGATTTTATTACTAAAGTTTCCAAAAAAATACTATATGCAAGCTATTTGTCGCCAAATGTGTTACTTGTACTTGTCAATGACATCAGCAACATATACCATTAGTCTTGGAAGATGATCACTAGTCAAATGTCAAGAATTAAAAAAATATCGATTTAAGATATATGTGGTTAAATTCTAATATAATCAATCTTAAATATAATTAATCCTATGCTATCCTACCCTAATTGCTACTTATATTATAAAATGAGAAAGTTGAGGATGGAACGATAGATGCTTGTTACTGTTTTATGCAATAACTACATAACGGGTTCGGATATAATTTGGCACACAAGTAGTTTATAATCTGGATTAACACATGCCACACACAGACTACTTTAATCTTGGTAGTACTTTTCTGCGGCATAATTTCCAACCTTCAGGCACGCGGTCGAAGCCGCTGACAAAAGCTAGTATTTTATCGCGTATCTAGTAGGTACATATAAATAAGTGTAAGTGATGCTAACACCGGTAGAGGCAGACAAATGATAAACTTCCTAAGTATGTGCCAACTTAGTGAAAAGGTGCTTTGGCCACACCAGCCGCTTTAGGCTCTGTAGCGAAAGCAGCGAATTGTGGTGCAGGGATAAGTTGATGACATAAGAACGCGCGGCAGGTCGTCCATGCGTTTCACCGATCAACTCAAAACTACACTTAATGGGCCACTTCACGACTGTACGAGAAGGGCTGGGAGGAATAGCGACGGATTGTGAAGCTTGCCACCACACCAGAAGTGACGACCATGACCACACGAGTAACAACGAAGAAAAATTCTTACCACGGCTTTTTTGCTGAATCCAACACCATCGCGAGAGAGTTTCTCTGGTCTCGTCAACTTAGCGTAGACGACGCAAGTCAGCACGCCTGAGAGACCGGTGCCCAGTATTAACTGAAATAATAAAGAGGTTTTTAAGAGCCTGGATTTGTGTCCAGTTGGTGGCAAATGGCTCGCCCCGATTTAATGGACTTATACATAACTAGCGACATGTGGTTGTGATAGGTACACCTCTGCCCAACCTTCAAGGCAAGATGTCGTGTTATGTTCATAAAATAACTAACCATATATAGTTGGTATGACTTATAAGTTATAACATCAGACCAAACAAAACTTACCGTCTTGAAGTTTAATGGAGTTTAGGTACTCCTTAAGAATCGATTTTTAAATTATCAAACTTTCTCCGTTACGTTACACGTTATTTTATGTTTACTAATCTAAATATTTTTTATTCACTCGTAAGGAGTAAACTCCAGTCGTGCGTCAGAGCTGGAACACGCAATTTTTTTTTGCAAAATGTGGAAAACTATACTTGGGTATATCATCTTCTCTTGTACCTACCTCTATCTGATTTCCCTACCCTTAAAAATTAAGTAGGAAACGTTTTTGTGATTTGTGTTTTTTTAATGAAACTGTATTGTTTGAATACATATAAAATTTGAGATGATTATCTAGCTAACTCCATAACTTTCCAAAATCTCGTGAATGCAGTAATTAATTCCTGAAAAACTTGAAGACAGGCTCTTCAGAACTACCGGGGTATCCGTCAACGACGAGAAAGCCCCAACATCTTTTGGTCCTTCGAGCCGGATTTAATTTGCATCCATTCCTTTTCTATGGAGTCCGCCAGGTGGCGCTGTTAAGTAAACATTGCAATAAGTTGTGCTCCAACAAAAATTTAATTTAAAACTATAGAAAGTCAGTATTTCGTTTCCTAAAGTAATTAATTATTAAGCCTAGCTTGCAGAACAGTAGTGACAGTGTTATGAGTAAATTCTAGTGAGTGACTACTTCAGTAACGAATTTTTAAAACAGTGATCAGTGAATTCGAAACTGTTGACATTCTATTTCTCAAGAACTTCTGAGTGACAGATATTTCACTGTGCAAATATGTAAGCTTAAGTGCAATACACTCACCATAATTAGCAATATAATTAAGTGCTAGTGACTTTTTAAAACTTTGGACGCAAAAAAGTCGTTTTTTTTCATCATAACATTTGAACATTTCTGCTGTCTACAGCGCCATCTAGTACCAAACATACAAACAACAAAATATTTTGTGTGACCAAATATAGAATAGTGTTGTCAGACTATTAAAGCTCTAATTGTTTGTTTTTTTTTTTTTATCATTGATGAAAGTGACATCTATTGTTTAGAGGAAGAACTACGTGGATAAGATCACTACAACGAATAATAAGATCACTATTTTAGTCATATCGACTAAGTGAGCAATTGGTCTGGTGGTTAAGAGGCCTACCTATGAATACGTGACCGATGAGAGGTGCTTTCGAATCCTACCGAGTGAAATACTTTTGGGATTTATTTTGAGTTCACACAATCAATATTAAAATAAATCCATACGCCACCATGAACTTCCTGGAAAATATTACATTCCGACGTACCCGCACTCAATCGGATTCCAATGTTGACAACAATAATAGTCATAATGTGACGTCGCAAACATTGGATTGTACCACAAATTCCCTGCCAGATATGTCTGAGGATGAAGATGTCGAAACATCAAACATACTAAAGAAAGAGATAGAAAGTCTAAAAACTAAATTACAAAGCGCACACGAAGAAATAGATAAATTATCTCTAGAGAATGGAAACTTGAAGCAAAGTAATGCTGAATTATTAGAATTAAATAAAACATATAAAGTCGTTTGTAGCAGTCCAGTCAGGAACAAAATCAGAACTCCAAGAAAGAATACATTAACGAACCATCAAGCAAAAAAGACTCTATCTTCTTCAACTTTGGAAAATATTAATAAAAATATAAAAAGTACTCCTCAATTTATTGATATTGAAACTGAGAGTACCAAAAAATACCGTCACAAATTTGTAAAAATAGTCCTAGTACATCTTTCACTTATTTGAAACGTAACATATGTGTCGTGAGCAGCGAATTGTCCAATAGAATGTATTCAATGAGTGAAGGCACACATCTACGTAATTATAATATGTGTCATTATCGTACGCCTAAATGTGGAATTGAATATATCTTAAAAAATCTTGAAAGTAAAGTCCGTAACTTTACTTGCTCGGATTACTGTATTATTATTATTGGTGAGGAGGATTTCAAAAAAACAAATAAGTATATAGAACTGGTGACATTAATTCGTGAAAAATTGTTACAATTAAATCATACTAATTTTATTATATGTCTACCTACATTTAAATATATGGATAATTCTAATATTATGTTCAATAGCAGGATCAATACTTTTAATAATTTAATCTACATGGACGTTCAAACTTACAGCTATGCGTTTATCTTAGACTCGAATCTGAATCTCCCTTACACACATGATACTTACAACCACTGGCATAGTAATCTCAATAATAAAGGTTTTAATATCGTAATATCTGACTTGCAAAACCTCATCTTGGATCTAGACTACGTAAACACCGTGCAACCAATAGTTGATTGTTCCCAGAAAGAAAAACCTGAAATAACACAAAACACGTCTCAGTTTTTTCTATAATAATTATGTTAATATTCTTCATCAGAACATTGCGGGACTTATAAATAAAACGGATTTGCTGATTGTAAAACTAGATGAGCTTCAAAGTAACGGAACCAGGGTGGATGTGATTTGTATTACAGAGCATTTCATTGACACAGGCAATGAGAATGTATTACATATACCTAATTTCTGCCCAGCTGCCTTCTTCACTAGAAATGTTTTGTTAGAACAGGACTGCAGTATCGGGAACTGTTGGATGTTGCTAAGCAATCAGTGACAGGTACTTTTGAGTGTTGCGGTGTAGAACTGACATCTTCTAATGTTATTATTATATGTATATATAGAATACCCAAATATAATTACAACATATTTTATGAGAGATTAGACTGTATTCTTAGAAAATATTGTTCATTCAGTAATAAAAATATTATCTTAGCTGGAGACTTTAATATAGATGTGTTGAAAAGAAATAAAATAACATTAGAATTCGAAAACTTTCTTTTGCAATACCATCTACAATTGGAACTATATGAACCAACTAGACTAAGTAGTAACTCCTGCATAGATAATTTTGCTCACACCAACCGCAGAAACTGTAAAGCTGAAATAATAGACTTAGTTCTTTCGGATCATACGTCACAATTATTGAAGTTTCCTGTTAGGAAAACTTGTATATTAAAATACTGGAAAACAAATAAACAAGATATCACACCAGACAACTTAGAAAAATTTAAGAACCATCTTAAATGCTTAACTTTCTCACAAGTATATAAAGCCAAAGACGCGAATGAATCTTATGATCTTTTTATGGATGACTTTTCTTTGCTATACAGTTTATGCTTTCCGAATAAAATTGTTACTGTGTATACCAATAAAAAAAATAAGTGGATATCTCGTGGAATAAAAATTTGCAGTCAAAAGCAACGGCAGTTACTTTGGACATATAGATTCAATCCTAACACAAAAAATAGACTTGTGTTTAAAAAATACTCTTCAATTTATAGAAAAATAATAGCATTAACTCAAAAAGCTCAAAATAACCACTTCATTAATACCTCAAAACATAAATCAAAAGTTGCTTGCAAGTCATTAATAAATCTAAATTTAATCTACCTCAAGAACCAATACTGTCAATTAACAAAGATAATTTGACTCTTACACATCCTCTGAGTATTGCAAATGAATTTAATAATTATTTTATAGAGGCCATTGAAAATAATATTAAAACTAAGGGAACTTTTAGTAATAGTTATAACATTGAAAATTCAAATTCTCAATCACTATTTATGCTACCTGTTTCAGATTCTGATATAATCAAAATAATTAGCAACCTGAAAAACACAAACACGGTAGGATTTGATGGCATATCAACTAAAGTAATTAAATACGTTAAGGAAATTATAGCGCCTGTACTAGCTTATATAATTAATCTTTGCATTTCAGATGGTGTATTCCCAAGTAGCCTAAAAAATGTCATTATTAAACCGCTATATAAAAAAAATGATAAAAGTGATGTTCAAAATTATAGACCTATTGCTAAGATATCGATATTTTCAAAAATAATCGAGAAGGTAATTTATAATTCAATTTATTCTTATTTAGAAAATTTCAAACTTCTTTGCAGTCAACAAAAAGGTTTCAGGAAAAATACTAATATTAATATGGCTTTATTTGACCTGCTATCTAGTGCAATGACATCTGTAGATAAAGGTAATCCTGTGTGCGCTATACTAACAGATATGACCAAAGCATTTGATTTCGTAGACCATCAAATTCTGCTGCAAAAATTACATGGGTATGGCATAAGAGGAAACATCTTGAAACTCTTAGAAACATATTTGAGTGACAGAACTCAATGTACAGAAATTACTAGAATCTGTCCTATTACTAAATTGGAGATAAAATATCTGTCGAAACCAAGATATATAAAATATGGTGTACCCCAAGGTAGCATACTGGGGCCACCACTATTCTTAATATATATATTAATGATCTCCCTAAAAGTATAGATCATAAAATGGTACTATTCGCAGATGACAGCACGGCCATTGTGGAATGTACTAATCCTAATAATTATCAAAATGACATAAATAATTCTCTGAGTGACATTATAAATTGGCTTGACAAAAATAATCTTATAATTAATTTAAATAAAACAAAAGTTATTCACTTTCACCAGCGCCGTAAGCATCCACCAGTTAACATTGCCTACAATAACCCTGTGATAGAAAAAGTTACACATGCAAAATTCTTAGGTATCACTATAGATAGTGAACTAACTTGGAAACATCACACAGAGGAAATCTGTAAGCGCCTTAGTAAATCTGCATATTTATTGTCTCAATTGTCAAAGAAAGTAAATACAAACACTCTTTTAACAGCCTATCATGGATTGGTCGCTTCTACTTTAAGATTTGGTGTTATTTTTTGGGGACAGTCAACTAATAAAGAACTTATATTCAGGATGCAAAAAAGATGTATACGAGCAATGTTTGGTCTAAGAACAACGGATAGTTGCGTAAATTACTTTAGACAATCAAAAATTCTAACTTTACCATCTTTATACATTTTAGAAACTGCACTATTCGTAAAAGCGAATCCGCAATTTTTTCAAAAAATTTCAGACGTCAAAAGAACCCCAATTCGTTCTCAATATCAGAATTTGTTGTGTCCAATCAAGTGCAAAACTGCGTTACTGAAAAAGAGCTTCTTTGCTAGGGCACCCATTGTCTATAATAAAATACCTGATGTTGTTAAATGTTTACCTTTAACCAAATTTAAAAAGTCCGTTCAGGGGTTTTTACTAGAAAAGTGCTATTACAGCGTAGATGACTTTTTAAATGATAATCTACTGCAATAGAATTTGGAATGTGTACTTGTTATTATTTTTTCTAATATGTATTTTACTTAAATTGAATTTAAATTGTTGACATTTTATTACATTAATCCTAATCCTAATCCTAATTTTTAAGTCATTGTTTTATTTTGTTATTAACTATTTTTTATAATTATTGTAATAGTTGTCTTAGTGCGACTAATTTTGTACGCCATGATTGGCAAAACATGTAGCTACCTCTCATTATTTTTAAGACCTGTATAATTCTGCACTCATGTTTTACAAAATAAATATCTTGTATCTTGTAACGTTTTCCTGTAGGTACAATGACGATAACGGTACCCATTTTCTAACACGCTCTCTGTATAGCATTCATCGGTCACAGTTTGGCACAAGTATCGCCATCTAGTATTAAAACTTAGTAACATATTTTCACAGTTCTCTGTCTTATTAAACTAGATGGCGCTGTTAGCAGTAAAATTAAATACAACCAGTAATTATTTACAATCATTTGCCATCCGTTACAATATGACATAAATACACGATTTCTATTATTCTAGTTAACAATGAGCGACCTTCGTTTGTAGTAAATAAATATTTATGTAATGTATGTTCCGTAATACACAGTTGTTCAATACAGAAAATAATTACCATACCTACTGTACCTACTCCATTCTTACTTACTTAATATAAATAAGAATCATTACATTACTATTGATATCTTTCATCAGGTAGGTACGAAGGGTTTGTGCCTAAGTAATAACAGCCGCACGGGTCGATCGGTCGAGTTAAGCTACGCTTGCCGCGGTTTTCGTGGATCTTTTACAGTCGTTACAGGTCGTCAAAAACCCGACAGTCTGACAAACCAGTCTTACCAAATGTATCGCATTACCCAGTAACTAGGTTGTGGGGGCCAGATAGGCAGTGGCTCTATGTAAAATACTGGTTTTCAGCTTGATTTTTAGTAGATAGGTACATTTATACCATAATTGAACTATGGAAGATAAAAATATGTTGTGGTTCCCGGTTCATGGCTTTCTCTGATCATCTATTAGTTTCACAAAAAGGTACACTTTGCGGGACACTTAACGCCCCCAGACGTAATAACAATAAAACTTCTATTGTGTTTTGTTAAGTTTCCTTCAATGAGTTAAGAGTAGGTATGTATATGTGAAAAGATAGTAATACAATATTAGTAGGTTTATACAAACATCTTTTTACCTGCATTATGAAGAGAAATATTGACTCTGGACATTCTTCATCTATTGCTCGATCTCCAAATCCAATCGTGGTCTGAAAAAACATAAAATAAAAACGATATAAATAGGTAATTAGGTAATTATTTCCATCTCATAACATAGTGTAATCTTATATGACGCCTAGTCTCTCTGAAGAGTAGGGTGGTCGTGTTTATTATACTCACAGCAGATGAGATAAAAAAATACTAATGACTAAGTAGTTTATACCATTGCTCCATTTTTAGGGTTCCGCACCTCAAAAGGAAAAAGCGGAACCCTTATAGGATCACTTTGTTGTCCGTCCGTCCGTCCGTCCGTCCGTCCGTCCGTCCGTCTGTCAAGACCCTTTTTCTCAAGAACGCGTGGAGATATCAAACTGAAATTCATATCAAATACTCAAGTCTACTGTCCCTTGAAGCTGTGAAAAAATCAAACTTCTAAGCTAACGCAATCAAAAGATATAGCCGTTTATGCCGCAAATTTCCGCAAATTTTCGAAACTCACAAGGGAATCAAAACCTAAAGGGTACTTCCAGTCGATCTAGAATTTTGAAATTAGGTACGAAGCAACGTCTTATAGCACAGATAAAGGAAAAATTGCGAAAACCGTAAATTTTTAGTTACATCGTATAATAAAAATATTTTTAATAATTTTAAACTTACTACCCTATTCTTCATGAACGCGTAGAGGTATTAAATTGAAATTCGTATCAAATACTCAGGACTATAATACCTTTTAGCTGTAATACCTACAGGTTTGTACGGAACCCTCGGTGCGCGAGTCCGACTCGCACTTGGCCAGTTTTTTTATTCTTTTTATCTTCTGTGGTACAGTAATTTTATTATAGCTGCATTGTTTTTACATCATCATCACAGCCAAAAAACGTCCACTGCTGGACATAGGCCTCCCCCTATTTCGGAGGGCTTACCATAATCGCCACGCTTGGCAGGCGGGTTGACGATCGCAGTATGGTGGTAAAATGCATAGAGAACACTGCTGCACATTCTCTAGTAATTCCCTCAGTCGCCTCTTACGACACCCACGGGAAGAAATGGAATGGAGCTATTCTTTACTTCCGGCCCCACACTGACAAATATTGGTAACTTATATTAATAACTAGCTTTTGCCCGCGACTTCGCCCGTGTTAAATTTCTTGTTCCCCCGAACCTTCCCGTAGCGTCGAATCGCCTACCCGTGCGATTTTCCCCGATTTTGCAACATTTTTCATTACTGCTCCGCTCCTCTTAATTGTAGCGTAATTTTATATAGCCGAGCCGAGCCTTCCTCAATAAATAGGCTACCCAACACAAAAATATTTTTTTAATTCGGACCAGTAGTTCCTGAGATTAGCGCGTTCAATCAAACAAACAAAATCTTCAGCTATATAATATTAGTATAGATTATAGTTTTCGCATATAATTATTTAATGCATGTATCTAAAATATTGATTAAACATTTTTAAGAGAGTAGCGGTTCTGTTTCTTGCCCATTCTTCTCCATACGAATCTACCTTTTGGAATGGGCAACTACTGCAACTAGAAACAATTTTATTTTAATGTAAATGTTGACGTTCAAAAGTGCCTATTATACGCCTATTTGAAATACGTAAATGCTTTGATTGACTTTTAGTAACCTAGTAAACGGACATGCATAATTAGCCTAATATTTTCCCACTGCTTGGCTGCCTTATTGTGAGGGGCAATGAAGGCAGTGAACCATCACGCGGGCCCAGTGCGGGTTGGTAGATGTCGGACATGCAGGTTTCCTCACGATGTTTTCCTCCACCGTTTTAAGAGCAATGGTGATGAAGATACACAAAGAACATTTGTGGGATCGAACTCTACGACCTTACAACTTGTAAGTCACAGCCGGTACCACTGGGCCACGAATATTAATACTTACCTAGCGTTATTATTGAAACAGAGTAACATTTCTTAGTCAAAATTTTACCCATATCATCACTCTCCTGCATTTATCCCAATTTACTTGGGGTTGGCGCAACATGACATTTTCTTCCACACTTCTCTATTAGTCGCCATCTCAGCAGTCACCTACTTTCTATCCATATCATAATTCACACAGTCCATGCGTCGTTTCTTTGGTCTCCCTCTACTCTTATAGCCATCGACAGAAACGACACGTAATTTATAAGAACTGCTCCGAACCAATCAGAATTTCCGCTTACACACAAAGACATTCGCAATTCCACGATCAACGCTCTCTGCAGCTAATTCCCTTAAAGAGGATATGACACTCAATAGTCCTTGATTACCACCATTTACGCTTTGGCGGTAAAAGATTGAACTAATTGGATCTTGTCTGTGGTGTAGCCTATTATCTGATGATTGAGGGACGTAAACTGCTGGAATTTTAACGGAAATTTTAATTTGCGGAAAATGGTCCTTTGAGGATTAATCGATTGAGCAGGTTAAGCAGCCCTTGCCGTGGTTGGTCCGTGGATAGGTGACCATCTTCATACACAAAGACCGCTTTGTGCTAAGAAAAGCATGTTAGCCGTTGGTCGACAGTCGCACAGTCAGTGCGGGTCGACAGAAGCCCGAATGTCTGACGAGTCTTTTCAACGGGTTACCCAGACAGTTACCCAGTATCTGGGTTGTGGAGGTCAGATAGGCAGGTCGCTCCATGTAAAATACTGATAATCTGCTGCATCTGGTTAGACTGGAAGCTGACCTCAATAAAGTTGGGAAAAGGTTAGGCAGATAATGGTCCTTTGACGTAATCCTTTCAACGTCCTAGCGTTGAAAGACGTAAAATAAACCTACTCATTGACATCGATAGCCAAATATATACACAAATATATATCAACAACAACTGGTAACGAAAGCGAAACAGTTTAACGAAGTGTTGGATAAAAATGGTTTCTTCAACTGCGTTTTTACAAAAAATAATCAATGAATGTGGTTGATTTGTGACAATGAAAGTCAATATTACTGTGTGTCACGCAATTACCCTCTAGTAAATGCCATAGGTGTTTATTGCCCATCCTAATTTAGTACCAGTCACCTTTACACCCACTCCAACACTTTGGAGATTCTCCTCCTAGGACCAAGAGTAATCATGATCCATTCTCAGCTAACAGCACACACCTTGAGACAAATTGTATGGGCTTCCTCATTTCATACTGTTTGCGAGCTAATGACGAATCAATTTGTGCGTGATTGTTCTGGAGTTAGCGCCCACGTTGAGCTGGTACAATGGAGGAACGAGGAGCGATTTGGTGGAGGCACGTCGTAAAGTGAACCAACAAGAAAAATTGTTAAAACAAAAACTAACAACAGAGAAACATCATTCTAAGTCAAATTCAGACAATAACAACACACATTCTTTTGTGGGTGGGATATCATCAAATGACGTCTCCCGTTCTGGGTAGAGTGGAAGGGCGTGTCAGACTTTTACTGACTAAAACCCACCCGTGTTCCTTCAGTTGCCTATGCATCACACCTGAAGCCCAATTCGCGAAATAAAAAAAACCTTCGAAATCTAGTCGCAGGCTCATATGGCCACAATAAAATGTCAAAAACTTGTCAAAAATGTCTGGAAACTCGAGGTATTGTTGAGAAATAGTGAGATCAGCTGTGAATGTTCTTAAACTTACGAGGATTGGCCCTTTTATCGGCTGTTATTCATAACTGTTGCGGTTAGTATGAAGTTGGATTTTATAATCAGATGGTAATCAACGAATTTAAGGTCTCAAGACCACATATTTTTAGTTCAACGATTTCCATAGTTTTATGGGACAACCAACACAACGTTATCTGATCCCAAACTAGGCAGAACCTGTACTATGGGTAACCAGACAACTGATAAACATACTTATATATGTCTAAATACATACATATTATAGATAAATTATACCCAGACACAGAACAAATGATTGTGCTCATCACACAATGATTTGTCCTGGGTGGGAATCGAACCCACGACCTCAGTCTTAGCAGTCAGGGTCACTAACCACTAGACTAACAGGCCAGCCAGCTAGTATTCAGAAGACATTATCTTACCTGTCAAAAGGAAAGCTTGCTTCTCAAAATATATTGTATTTTTACAACAAGCAGACGTTCTTCTTTTAAAATATAATAAAGGAAAGGAGATCCAGAGTTTTTTTCCGATTTCGCTGATTTACGTGGTTTTACAGACGTAATTTTTATACATAACAGTCGTTTGTTTGAGGTCGATTAATCAAAATCAAATAGTAAAAATAAAAAGTGGCATATTCATTAGATAATATTTGAAACGGCCGAAAATACTGTATTTTTACTGTAAAAGTACGTCTGTAAAATCAATTAAATCAGTGAAATCGGCAAACTGCGTACACAGCCTCTTAATGACCTACAACAGGTATATAAGTATATATATAGACATATACGTATTATAGTCATAGATTTTTAGATACCTTCGTTCTGTGATCCTGAATATGTAATCTATATATATAAAATTCAAAGTCCTGAGTGACTGACTGACTGACTGACTGACTGACTGATATATCAACGCACAGCCTAAACCGCTGGTCCTAGAGACATGAAATTTGGAGGGTGTATTCTATGTGAAGAGTAGGTATCCACTAAGAAAGGGTTTTTTGAAATTCCATCCCTAAGAGGGTGAATTGGGGGGTTGAATTTTCACGTGGGCGAAGCCGCTGGCGGAAGCTAGTTAATCATATCATGTTAATCCAAATCGTAGTTATTTTCCATTACAAGTACAAAGTCGGTGCACATTGCCATTGTACGGACTACGGTCACTACAGCACGCTTCGACCGACCGGTTCGTTTTGTGAACTAATCTGCAAAAATTACACCGTTTACACAACAAAAGAACTAACTTGCAGTGCATGTTGTGTAGCGAGAGGTATTCAGCTATGAATAGGACAATCTTGAACTGTTTTCATAAGTGTATTTAGAGTTGGAAGTCGTTTAAGGTCAATGTTAGGGGGTTAACGGGGTAAATGACGTAACAACGCAATGATAGTGTCTTTGTTCGAATAATTAGATTTGTCTAACTGTACTAGATCAATAGGAAAATGTGGTGAGGAAAGTATTAAGTATGAATGTCGATGGCTATAAGAGTAGAGGGAGACCAAAGAAACGATGGATGGACTGTGTGAAATATGATATGGATAGAAAGTGGGTGATTACTGAGATGACGACTAATACAGAAGTGTGCAAGAAAAAGCCATGTTGTGTCACAAATAAATTGGGATAAGGGCAATGATGACTAGATCAATAGATACTTAGATAGGTGTCGTTGTGTGAAATAGCAGAACAACATTAAATAGTTACTAGAGCAATGGTGGCCAATAATGGCGAGTTTTAGGTCATTAATTCGAAACCAGACAGGCGGTTTACTTTATGTAAGTTATTTCATCACCACTGCTCTGCTTTATTTTGTGTAAGTTATTTCATTACCATTGATCTCTAAACCGTGCCGTACGTAACCGTAACCGTACCGTGTGGTGCCGGACGTAAAGAATACCACCCCATTTCTTCCCGTGGGTGTCGTAAGAGTCGACTAAGGGACTTACTAGAGAATGGGCAGCAGCGTTCTCTATGCATTTTACCACCATACTGCGATCGCCAACCCGCCTGCCAAGCGTGGCGATTATGGCAAAGCCCCCCAAATTGGGGGAGGCCTAAGTCCAGCAGTGGACGTCTTACGGCTGAAATGATGATGATGATGATGATGATCTCTAAACAGTTAAGGAAAACATCGTGAGGAAGACTTGTGACATCTACCAATTCGCACTGAGGTCATGTGGTAGATTACTCCAACAGTTAGAAAATTATCTCGGCTGATATAAATTATTGACTAACGGTTAAAAAAAAAAACAGCTGAAACAATTGTTCACTCATCATAGATCCTTTTATCCTTTTACAGAGACCGAATGCTTCTCTCCCAAACTCGTCTCCGAATTTCAAAATTAAAGTAATTTTTATATTTTTTTGGTTTTTTCTTTCAACGTCCAATGTTTCTTTTGCTTTGTTCTTGCCACTTCTCACTTGTCCATCGCGGCCCTTATAATGTGATATAACACTTAGTATGTGCGGTGGGCGACTGAGATAAATCCACGCTAATGCAATAACTGGCAATCTTCACTAATCTGATCGTCTGTCTGTCTGTCTGTGGTTTGAGAACGAGGGCAATTGTTTCTGTCCTTATTAATATTTTGTTCTGTTGACTTATTGCATTTTACTACGTTGGTTCTCTCAAATGTTTCAGAATATTAAAAACATCTAAGCAAGCTACTTTACACATAAAAAAAACACAATTTCGTTTCATTTTCTTAACATTTTCTTTCGTTTTCGCACCTACCTTCCTTATTACAGTAGTTTTTTTATCATAATCATTATTATCAGCAGCCTATAATGTTCCCACTGCTGGTACACAGACCTCCTCTCGGTGAGAGGGAGTGGGCCGTAATCCACCACGCTGGCCAGTGCGGGTTGGTAGATGTCACATATCTTCGAATTTTTGGTACTAAGACATGTCGGTTTCGTTACGATGTTTTCCTTCACCGTTTTGAGCACTACAGTTTTTCATGTCGTGATGAAAATAGTATTCAAATTGCAGTAAAACTCGCTGCTAATTGACGATAATATTTAAGTGCAATATTGATAAGGATAAAACGTGCCTTTAGCCAATCAGTGCAGATGTGACTACCATCCGATCAATGCCAGTGGCCTGATATTGACATTTGCTTTCATTTGTAAATGTCAATATTCTACACTAAAAAGCCTTATCACTAACAGGCGTACTGATTTGCATCTATATTCAAGGGCGATCTGTAGAAGAACCAAAGTAACCGACATGACATAGTCCGAGGAATTGCCAAACTTAAATGGTAGTGGGCAAGGCACATTACTCGCAGAACAGATGGCCGATGGGGCCAGAAAGTTGTGGAGTGGCGACCGCGTACTGGAAGACGTCGCATTTATTTTATTTATTTTGGCCAACCAACAACTGTATATACTCATACAATATAAACATGATTTTCTATTAACTAAGGTTAGTATTACAGTTTATTGGTTAATATTACAAGGTTTAGGTAGTTTATTGGTTAATATTACAAGGTTTAGTATTTTAAGGTTAGTATTACAGTTTATTGGCATGCCCCATAATAGTTAGAACTATGATACAAATTTGCACTATGCTAAAAAAAAAAATTAAAGTACAAAAGAAACATATTAAAAAACAATAAAGAAAACAAAATTAAGATTAAAAACAGTCTATGACATAATAAAGAAGAATGCAAAAGCAACATCAAAAATGTTGGAAGGCGTCCTACAAGATGAACCGAATGACCGAGTGAAGGCATCAGGAATCCACTGGATGCGAGAAGCACAGAATCGGTTATGTCCACTAGTGGACGTCTTTTGGCTTAAATGTTGATGATTCATGTGAGGTATCATAGTCACGGCTGGCATTGGTGGATTTTTGTCAATCTTTGCGGATCGTCAGAAGCCTAAAAACTTGACTACCAATCATACCAAGGAGTATCGTAGTACCCAGTAACTTGGTCATGGATTTCAGATAGGCAGTGGCTACATATAAACACTGATATTCGGCTGCACCCAATTAGACTGGTAGCTGACCCAAATATAGTAGAATAATGGCTAGGCAGATGGTGATGATGATTCAAGATATCTGTGTTCTGCTTACTATTTCCAGGTTTTTGAGAGCAGATGTATGAGAAAAATCTTAATCTAGAGAATGAGACAGAAACAAATCAATCCTAATTTTACTAACCTGAGCCTCAACAGAAGCCAAGAATATGGTCACAAAGTCCTTTCCACCAGTTACGCAGGTCCTCTTAGGCGGGTCAGGTTCGAAGTCGTAGTGGGCCATCGCAGTAATATACCAGAAGACGGCGAAGACTAGCCAGATGGCGAAGTGGACCACAATGGTGCCGATAACGATCCAGCGCCAGCGTAAGTTGATCTGGGGAAGATAAGAAAAGTTAAGGGGGTTAGAGGTCTTTGTTGAACGATTTTATGGTTATCTTCATTTCAGCCGAAACGTATCATCTGCTGCACATAAGCCTCCCACAAGGTCGCCACTTCAACCGGTTCTGTGCTTCTCGCATCCAGCAGATTCCTGCGGCCTTCACAAGGTCATCCGTCCACCTTGTGTGAGCCTTTTCAACTCCAAGTCTTCCGGTACACGGTCGCCACTCCATAACCTTTTGGCACCATCGGCCATCTGTTCTGCGAGCAATGTGTCCTGCCCACAGCCACTTAAGTTTGGCAATTCTTTGGCTATTTCATTTATTTTGTTTCTCCTGCGGATCTCTTCATTCCTGATTCGATCACATAGGGAAACTCCAAGGAATTATTTTACATTATTCTGGACTGTCCTGCATTGAAATTGCCCCTAAACCGTAGACATTCGCGGATTAAAAAAAAAACACAAAGCGAGTGGAATAGTGCAAACTACTTAAAAAAACTATTCGGAATCTTGTGCTAAATTCATGAGTATGGTGTCCCCCACCTTGTATTATAAAACATGAGTCACTATCACTTCAAAGCAAATTAAATATACCTAATTAGCTCCTACTCCCTCTAATGCAACATTGTATGGTGTTACCATAGAGACTCCCTAGAGACATACAGTACAAAGGTACAAATTAGCCACGTGTGCAGGTACTTATTATTTAATTATAATATCTGATAATATATGGACTTTCCACTCTGTACCTTGTAATCTGTAGGTACTACCCCTAAGTGTAGATTGATGAATAACGTTCCCCTCAGAAAGGTACAAAGTAGGTAATGGGTAGGGTTGAAGAGGGTTTAATACTGTAATTAGTGTTGGGAACTCCGGATGCATTTTCATTAGTTTATTTTTTATTTTTTATAAGGATATGTTTCTCAATTAGTCGGTATTTTTTTTTGTATGTATGTTCCGCGATATCTCCCACAATTATAGGCCGATTTCGAAAATTCTTTTTTAGGGTATGCGTTAAGGGGTGGTCCCATATACATTATTTCGCTTGGATATTTTTTACGTTAGCTTCGATAATATGTTTTTAATCTACTATCTTATATGCTTGCTAATCTTGTTTACATAGAAAGTAGTGGTATACGATTTTATCGAGGAAGGCTATAGGCTATATAACATCACGGGCTCTTAGGCACCGAGCAAAAAGCAAAAAAGTCACGAATTTGAAGTACCTACTCACCTGGGCAGACATTTCGATGCAACGGGGTAGGTCGGAGGAGCATGAAATTTGACGCAAACGAAGTCGCAGGCAGAAGCTAGCGATATTATACATAAATGCGAAAGTGTGTTTGTTTGTTACGATTTCACGGCTAGCTACTGTACCGAATTTGATGAAATTTGGTACAAGCTGAGCCCAAGAAATACAAGCAATTTTTTAATTCGCGAGTTCTTCTGCATCTCAGATAACCGTCATTCAGCAGCAGGCAAAGTCGCGGGCATTAGTTAGCTAACCAGAAAATAGTGACAAAATCTTTAACAGGGTTTTGGGAAAAAAGAAAAAGTAGATGTACCTTCTATTAAACATCGTTTCTTGAAGGAAGATTTGCTACTCACAGCTAATAATAAAAATATGTAATTCACTTAATCACTTACCAAAGTATGAAAAGTGTCGTTTAGCAGACGTATTCTCTCGAAGGGCACGTTGGAGATCAGCACCACATTCTCCATGCCAGTCTTGGAGACTAGGCGTTTCGGATGGTCGCCGTACCCTGGCCGAGTGCGGTGCGGGTGTCTGAAACCACTTGAAAAGAAGAAAAAATTGAAACCTTTAAAAACTCACCCAGGGAACACGTAATTGCGGAAAATGTGCGTTCGTTTGATTTTTTTTTTGTGTGTGAGAAAACATCAAATGACGTCTCCCGGTCTGGGTGGAGTGGACGGGCCTGTCAGACTTTTACTGACTAAAACCCATCTGTGTTCCTTCAGTTGCCTGTGCCAGAGCCACGGTTACTCTTTCGAACAAATCTCGCGACCCTGGCTGTTTATTTGATCTCTTGCTGCTTTGTTATTACTTAACCTTTAGTTATTCAATTAAAATGTAAGATATTTAAGGATTCAACATATTTTAGAAGGGGTTGTCGTTAAGCAGTAATAGCTCCACAGGTCGATCGATCTGCACCCTAATTGCGAAACGCACAATTTATCAGAATCTAAATGGGATTGAAGATTATTTCTAAACCATTGCGTCATTTGTTCGAATAAATTGTCGGCTCAGCAACGTAAATAACGCAATGAATGTTGTTTAACTATGAATAATAAACCAATTCCTACCGATAAAAAGTTCCGCAAATACCCCTCCCGACTCAAAATGACTGAAAGGTTTATAATTTTTTGCGTTTCAGTTCTTTCGGCGGTTTAAATTTTTTGTTAAAAAGTTTTTATTTTAAAAAATTTTGTGGCTATAATCTACTAATTACTACATGCTTGCAAAAGTGAACAATCAATCATCCACTGTTTTCCTACCCTTAGGGTTTGATTTTTTTCTAAATTTACAGGGGACCACCTACCCTTTCTAATAAAAAAGAATTATCAAAATCGGACCACTCTGTAAAAAGTTAAGTGTACATTAAAAAAAAAAACTCGACTTGAGAACCTCCTCCGTTTTTTTCGTCGGTTAAAATTAAAATAAAATCTAAAATTGTTCGTTCTGATTCCTCAACAATGTTGTCAAACATCTGGATTTCTTCTAAAGTAAAATAGTTGTAGTCATTGCAGTAGATTACGTTCTAAATGTAGATTACGAAGTGACATCGACCTTAACACAAATCTGACATAATCCGTGCAAGCCTCGAGTAAGATAAACTATGCAAACAACGCCAAGCGTACTAAGCTGTTAGCCATTGAAAAAACCTTGTTACGGTGAAAATGTGGACTATTTATCTGTGTTTCAGACAATGATATCTATTCTACCGGAAGACAGGTTTTTTTATCTGTTTTCTAGTTCGATTAACATAGATTAAGGCGAAACCTAGAAAAGTTCAGAGCAGTGGTGGCCCAGTGGCGAGCCATGGTACGGAGCGAGAGGGCATGGGAAGCCGTCACCTGCTTCTGCGAAGCAGTAATGCTCGCGAAGGAGGAGGCGGGGCGCGTGAGGGAGTGGCAGTCTCTGTGCCCTCACGTCCCTAGCCGCCGCAGGAGGAGACGCCCCGGGCGTCGGGAGTCGATAGCGGACTCCCGGCCACCGTAGGCGCGAGCTTGCGGGCGGCGAGCAATGGGTAGCTCGCCGCCCGGTAAGTACCAAGCTCGGGTCGACGGCGCGTAGTGTTCCACGCGCGCCTTAAAGAGATACCGAGCTAGGACTGATGCCTGCAAGGGTCGCAAGATTGTTCGAAAGAGATACCGTGGCCCCGGCACATGGGCAACTGAAGGAACACAGGTGGGTTTTAGACAGTAAAAGTCTGACACGCCCTCCCGCTCCGCCCAGAGCGGGAGAAGTCATTTGATGATTTCCCATCCAAAAAAAAAAGGGATCAAACCTAGGTAGGCACTTTACTTTGTATCAAAAATTTCATCACCGCTGCTTTCAAAACGGTGAAGGAAAACATCGTGCGGAAACCGACATGCCCTAGAACCAAAATTCGAATACATGTGACATCCACCAACCCGCACTGGGCCTGCATGGTACATTACGGCCCACTCCCTCTCACCGAGTGGAGGCCTCAGTCCCAACAGTGGGAACAATATAGGCGGGTTATGATAGTAGACTTCACAACACAGATCTACAACGAAATAACCTTTTTCATTATTACTGATTGGGCCTACTCATGACTTCGATCACGCCTGATGGAAAGCGATTAATAAGGTCTATGATGGAACGAGCGTGCCAAGAAGATGGGTCCACTCTCGTTTTGAAGGTAGACGAGTTAAACGTAGAAGTGAACACAGACGCTAGCAGAGATTTCCACACTTTGGCTGAGCTCATAGTAAATGTGGAGGAGAAACCTTGAGTACGACTGTTCGGGATATCTACCAAGTCCGGATGGTACGCTGCAGTGCGTCTGGAAATTCAGTAGTAAAAGGGCCATGGTGGGATCAGGTTGTGGAGCCCCTGCGCACACTCTCTGAAGTACAGCCTGTAGAAGAACTTTTCTAATTTTCTAAGTTCTAGTAGTGTTTTTTTCTAGATTTTGGCACCAAAATCCTTTGATTGTTTTTTATAGGTACCTATAGAAATTGACAAAATTAATCGATGAAAAACTGGCTCCTATAGAAAAAAATTCCGTGTGGTGTCAGACGTAAGGAATAGCACCATCCCATGTCATCTCGTGGGTGTCGTAAAAGGCGACTAAAGGACTTACCAGAGAATGGGCAGAAGCATTCTCTATCCGTTGTACCACAATATTGCGATCGCGAACACGCCTGACAAGCGTGGCAATAACGGAACGCTTCCCCACTTTAGGGGAGGCCTATGTCCAGCAGTGGACGTCTTATGGCTGAAATGATTATGATAAAAAAGGAAGTTACCGTTATATTATGTTATTGAACTTTTTATTTCATCTACAAATATATTTTAATTTGTTTGATTTATCATTACTACTATGATTCCGAAAATGCGTCATTCATGAGTATTTGAGTTAACTGTCACTATGCAGGCACATAAACTAAGATAACATAACTACTGTATCTAATAACATAATACTTATTTAATAACATAAGCTCTCAAGAATAAGAGCTCTTAAGATTTCAAGAGCAATTCATCTTTTTTAATATAATTAACGTAATAAAAGAAAACAGCCGACAGTTTTTAGCTTTGTCTATTCGTTACGCTTTCACGCTAAAATGGCAAAACCGATTTAAATAAAATTTGGCACACGGGTAGGCCACGATCTGGATTAGGACATAGGATACTTTTTATCTCGATATTCCTACAAGATCGAGACTTAGGTATGCGGGTAAAACCGAGGGGCACATCTAATTAAAACAATAGAATAAGCTATATGGAGTCAACATTTCCTATCTAATTACCTTTGAGAAGAAATGACGAAACAATGTAGTAGTAGACAGTAGGTTTGGGCATACGCATAATATAGGTACAGATAATTTTAAACTTACTTATTAGGCACAACTTTCTTCTTCTCCGGAGGAACATGATTGAAAGGCTTCATCGGTTTCGGTGTCCTACGATCCATGGTCGACATACTTATTTCATTTTTCGACATAACTCGATCATTTGTCGAAGCGTTTCGATCAACTTTCGACGAATTATAATGATGATGATTTATTAGTGGCATACTGAGATCGGTTCTTTGTAAATGCCGATCTATCCTAGGTAGTACGCGATCACTTTTTGATTTTTCACTGCGTAAAGGCACCATTTTCATGTCTTTTTTGTTAAAATCTAAACTTGTTGTACTTTGAGTTATAATTATTTTTGGTAATTGCTTTGAAAGCCTCCGTAGTCTCTCTGATCGTGGTTCTGATTTGATCGAATCAAGACTTTCAAGAGACTTTTCGTTTTCAAGTTTATATACTATTTTTGCTTCCATTTTTTTCTCAATGTTATCGTCTTCATCTTTTTCTTTTATAGAATCATATATGGGATCTTCTTTATAGTTAGAGTCGTCTTCTATGTAAGTTTTGCTGTTTTTTAAATAGTTGAGACACTCATCGTATAGTTGGTTTATTTGTTCGTATTCTACTTCTTTTGTTTCGATTTCCATTTTGTTTACGTCTCAAAGTTATTTGTTTCGAAATTATTTAGTAATATAATTATTTTATTCAAATAAATTTTTATCAAACGAAAATTTAGACTCACTTTTTGCACATTATTACCTACAAAACTCCAAACAAATACACATCACAACAGCTATCCCACATTTTAGAACCGATTGGCACACGCATAACAAAAGAATCACACTCACTCACAATTCAAAAAGAATCGAACTCGTTTAAAAATTCAAATTCGGAATCGCGTAACTCAAACACCACTTTCATGTATTTTTTGTGAGGAAACTCTCCACAGTTTCGTAACGTTGATATCCTGACGTTATCTCGCTGTTATCACGTTATCTTGTGCTAATTGTGATGCGCGCGCTCTAAGCCCAAGATCTGAAGTGACCTTGCTCGGAGAGTATGCGGGTAATTCTGAAATGAGTTGTGTGCTGTAGCAATATTTCTAAGATGTTATTTCGTGCCATATTTTTGCAATTCTCTTTGCTGTGATATTGATTGTAATTTTGTTGAGAAAGTAGGGTTGATTTTTAAGTTATTGGACTTGTTCTTTCAGATACTATTATTTAATAACTGTTCGACCCTTGAGAATTGAATTTTTAGTACCTCCGAGTGATTGATTACAAGTAAAAGTAGTTACCTTAAAATTATTACTCGTACTAAAAAACTAATACCTAGATACCTGTTTTTTTAAACGGTGTTATTTACTTGTCATTGCTTCATTCATATTCAACTAAATGATATTTATTTCTAAAATTAGATTGAAACGTCAAAAAAAAAAAAAATTAAAACGTGTTGATGATGAGTTTCTCATAATATTGTAGATTGGTGATTCCTAATTGACTACTATTTTGCAACAACTGTTAGAGAATAACCAATACGGTAACAATATGAAAACCGTCTAAATTCAGAATGGCGACGTTCAAAGTTATTTATCATTGTGATTTGACATTACTGAGATGTATATTTGTACTATTTTGTCAAAGTATTATGCGTTGTTGCGTCTTTTTGCAGATTTAAACTTATTAGTTGTATTTGCTTATTGAAGTGGAGACAAATGAAATACATACTTACTGCCTCGTTGATCTAGCGGTCACAAGCACTACTGCTAACCATGAGGTCCTGGATTCGATTCCAGATTGGTCCAAGTGTTATTGGGTTCTATCCATCAGGTATTTCTCAGTAGCAGCCTGGAATGCGGTTTTGTGCCCGTTTGATGGCAGTAGGCTCGCCTCCTGTTATATGGGAATTAAATATAATTGCCAAAATGTAGGTTTACCAGGGTTCACCTCTGCCTAACCCTTTGGGGATTGCAAGCTTGATATTATATATAAAAGTAAATATTGTAACGACTTATCAGTATGGCCATTTTTAGATTGGCCATTAGATTAAAGTGTTTTTTTCCTTCTGAAAATTATTGGCTTCTTTATTATACAATCCGTTGACATTATTAGCAATTATTTTGAGCAATATCGAGCAACATTGCTCCGTATCTATCGCATAGTGCCAATTTTTTTTGTATTTTTTAGTTATTCGATATTACTTCAAAATAGTTTCTGGGGGCCAACCACCAGCTCTTAAAACAGTATTATTATAATCTTACTTTGACTTTTCGTACCATAACCCCCTTAAAATAAGGTTATTAAAAGGTTGTAATAATGTTGTTTTCTTAGCGGTTTTGGTGACGTCACCTCTAAAACTTCATTCAATTCGTACCACGACGTGACTTTTGACAACCAGCAAGATTGTTTTTATGTCAAATTTAGCAATCATAAAAAAGTTCCTCGGACTCGACGGAAGTATTCTTGTTTTGCAATTTTAAATAAAAAGAAACATTTTCGTGTCATATAAAGTACGTAAAATGTATTTATTTATGTAAACTTGCCGATTGAATTGTGTATCAAGAGATCTTAGTACATGGGTAGTAAATTTCTTGGTTGATTCTAGATGGCGAATGCATAAGTACGACATATTTGAGTTTTTGGAAGCTGATAACGCAGAAGCCAATTGTACAAGAAAGCGGGGTCGTATGCAGATTCGTAAGGAATGCGACCCTTTCAATTTAGATGAAGCGGAGTTTTGCCATTTCCTTCTTGAGTACTCCTTGGCTTGCAGAGAGCGATTGTGGAAATTCCCATAGTATCTCTAGCTGCCGCCAGGAAACGCAACTAAACTCTTCGGTTGCAAAATTAATAACAAAACACCAATCACTGAGTCTGACGACATATAGTTTACATAAACATTAAAGAAAAATATTTCCTTGTTTTACACTTATTCACTGAGTTACGGTGTTTAAACTTACCTTGATTCCATGTTGATTTTATAGGCAACGGGCTTCTAAAATGCTGGCGACACACAGATCTTATGCAATTAAGATAAAATAAGTTCAACCACTTAGAAAATCACTTAAAAAACTACATCGAGTTTCAATAATTTCGTTTGCACTAAACAGCTGATAAAAACACAATTTGTTCCGATTCCTATCATAGCACAACCTAGCCACAGCGTTTTAAAATTTTCAAATAATTTTTCAGTTTTCAAAGTATAATCTTTTAATATTTGTATTAATTTCATGAAAATTACATTCTTCTTTTTTCTTACAATTTATTCTTAACAATTATCTTTTTATACAAAGTAACCTTTTTATGTAAAAAAATAATAATAGTTTGCTTCGAAAGCTTACTTCATATTAGGGATTCGGACCGACGTGTGAAAGAGACAGCGCTATACAGTTCAAATAGCGTTGTTTCTTTTCTATTATAGCAGGTAATAGACAAATCTTTCAAATAGTTCGTTCTTTCTCAGGACTAAGCAGGATTAAAACAATATTGAACGATGAAGGTCATGGTACGAATATGAGTAATGTTATTATAATCTTGAAACAAAACTTTCTTGACATAAGATTGTTTCGTAAAAGATGGTGGTAGGCCCCCTGCTTACCGCAATTGTCTTCAGAAGCTATTAGAGTCTACAGAGGCATGATATTTTCTATAACTAACAATTGTATTGGCAATCGGCTATTGTCTTACCCTATTACCTGGAACTTGAATATAGCTGGAGAAATAACGGTGTACTGTAAGTACACTAGTACACCTCTGCCTCTGTTCTCTCTGCTCTGCCTTCGGATAATACAGACGTGGCGATATGATATAATATGATATGATATTTTTAATAATAGGTTTACTGCTGTGCTAATAGGCTATAAAATACTATTTATATCTAGGAAAAATATTTAAAAAAAAACATTTAATATGAATAACTCTTTATTGCCCGTTAATAATTACATTTCACATACATTATGAATATGGTTTGGTGTTCAAGGTCACACTCACTCACACACACTTGCGTCAAACTTGCGTAAACTCATTTCCTTCTATTAAAGTTTTACAAGACATTGTATATTTACGCAAGTCACGTAAAATAGGGATGCCCGTAAAATATTTTTTTTTTGTAAATATATTAAATATTTTTTATTTCAATAAATATTCGCGAAAACTATGCTCACTGTAAAATTAAGTGAGAAGCATGATAATTTAGATTTTAAATAATTTATTTTATTCGCACAATATTTTATTATAATTTTGAATTTAGAAAATAAAACGAAATCTTAGCTTTTTTTAGAAAAAGTAGTTCGTATGCATACATCATTATGTATAATCGGTAAATTTTCATAAATAGAATTGTAAGCCAATAAATAATAGACCTAAATAGTTTACAATAATAATTTTTCAGCCAATAAAATATTTGAATAAATTTTATAATATTACAAAAACATTAATATACATTTATGTTAAATTATTAAAATCACAAATATTATATGATATTACATACTCTAATTTATTAGCTAGAGAAGGAAGAATGACAAATAATGTTGTCTATTTAAAACCATTTTTTATATAATATTTTAAAAGTGCTTATCAATATGAATACCACATTTTTCCCATTTTTGAAGACAATAGGATTTTAATTTAGACTAAAGAATAGTTTTATTGGTAAAATATACTTACATTTTGTAATTTTTCGTTATATTAAAACCCTTCTGTCATTTCTAAGAACCACAGTAAAGACTAGTGACACTTTGACAGTGACATAGGTTTTTTAGATGATAGGTATAAATAATTTACACAGTATTGGTATGTAAATACATATTCTTACACTTATCACATACACATCTATCCACCTTTAAAATAATAAAACCGTTTGAGATACATTATATCGAATTTGGCATAAAAAATTGACATCAACGTATTTCAATTTGGCATAAATGTAAAATGTTCTACGCATTGAATTGCATACAACCAATTTTGTGGATTATAACAATAGCTATTTATATAGCTATTTTAATACATTTTTATACATTTTAGGTAAATTATTTAATTCATATAGGTACTTCGTTTTGTTTAGTAAAATTTACCAAATATTTTCCAGTCACTTTGACGAAACAGTGCTTAGTAGACTCCTTTGGAAAATATTGGGTTTTCTTTCCTAAAATTTGGTCTTTAAATATTCCAAATAACTTATTTTTATATTATACAATTTACTTAGCGGTTTAAATGGACATCTCATACACGTAGAATTTAATTTTCAAATTAAATACCATCTATCTACGATATATTTAAGGAACTATATTTACTTCAGGTATCATGGTGACCACGTCTCTATGTTTATACGGATTTTTTTTCTTCTAAATTTTGTTTTACTTCGCCCATAATACATGGTGTATTTCTGGGACATTGACGCGCACTGTTATCATAAATTCAGTGCATGATTTTAGACTACACCAGAGATGATTTTTCCTACACGAGTAATTGCACTTGTATATGAAACAGAAGAATTTTTTTTCTAATTCCCCCGTTATTGGATCCGGTGATTTGTTTAAATCTTGTGCTGAATCGTAACAGTTTGTGCGTTAATGCCCCTTACATCCTGTTTATTATGGCTTTTTTAATACAATACACGCTAGTATAATCTTAATATACATTAATTTTCGAAATAAATCTGGCCTCTAAATACTAGAAAAAAAAAAATGGGATCGGATTTAGTAGGTAATTAAGTGAATATTCGTAATTATGATTTCCTTGATGTTTTATCTCTGTTGAGCAATGAAGCTGCTAATCGTGCTATCTCTCTCTCTTTTATTCAGAACATAATTTCTATTCAGCGGCATTATTTTTACTAGGAAAGTACTCTTTTCGTTTTAAAATAAATTGCTTAATGTTGGAAGAGAGAGAATTCACTGGACTGCATTTTCTTGTCGTGTAGCTTTGACCATTAAAACGATGTTCTGTTACGTAAAATGTACAATGTGTAATATGTTCTGTAGCCACACATTGATACAGAGTTATAGGAAAAACAGTAGATAATTACATGATTTCTTATCGATGTATACCTACATATTTTGAGGCTTACCGTAGTTTGTGTACAATTTAATAATTATGGTACAACAATCTGGTTTTTTTGCTGCCTTTAATTTAACATGACTGAAAAATAAGTTGTCAATAGTTTTTCTTATTTACCTTATCCTTTTACCTACGCACAATTCTAACAAAGATAATTATCTTAACTGGCAGCAATTTTGTCATAATCTCACTTTTCTTATTCTTAATTTTCAAGTTGCCGCGTGTAATTGCTATATTTTTGGCAAGAAATGGCAAATTAATTATATTTATTTATATATTATAGTTATATTCATATTATTATGGATAGGTATGTTATCGCGCTAAAAGGTATAATAATATATTTGGATTAAATGCTTCAAACTCAATAGAAGAGTGAATATATGGAAAATTCTTTATCTTAGGAATGTTAATGTGTCACAACCCTATCATAAACTCTGAAAACACGACCATAGGCAACAAAAATAATGGTTTCTTTACATTTACTATTAATTAAAGAATAATTTCTAATATGTATAGTTATTATTTTATACTAAATAATTTACTCGATTATACTTCATTATAATTTATTTTCCTCATAAGATAATAAAATTATAAAATAAAATAAAAACACTAAATAAAAAATAACCATTTATTCGTAAATAAAATTGAAAACAAAAAGAAATATAAAATAAAATAATTTACAACAGAAGTTAAAGATGTTTTTTTACAAAAAAATAATAAAACCACAACGTTTTATAATGTACTTAACAATATCTACATAAATGTATATTCATACATGTATCTATTAAGTATACAATGGTATAATATCTATTTATTACACATTATACATTGAGAATACCGCCGCTAAAATATAACAAGTTGAATAGTTTTCATGTTCAAATAAAAATATAATATTGATAAGTATAAGAACACGAAAATTGCTGTAATACAAGCTTAAATGCATTTACGTTACATTTATTTTATATGGTTTAAAATATTTATTTACCCAATTATGTTATGCAACATAATTTTTTTATATTATAATTTTCAACATGACTACTATGCACCGTACTATTATTTTATCGACAGAATCCACAAATAACTAACATTATTTAAAAATCACATAAAATCAACAGTTAAATCTTACAGTACACTAACTACGTTATTTAAATTCAAACTAATTCTTATCGAAATCGATAAACCAATTGATAAAACGAATCAAAGTAACATTCACAATGTGTTTGAAGCGATATGTTGTCGATATAAAAAACGAGAAATTGCTTTAATAAATTCAATTGATTTATCGATATCGTTAAATTTTGGAATATCCTTACGTACGCCTCTTACGCATCCATGTAGCCCCTCGGACTGATAGTGGCTTTACTGAAAATGGCAAAAATAAGGAAAAGGTAAGTAATTAAATTGTGATAAGCGGTAACTTAATACGGAAAAAAAATGCGAGTTTATGAGAGAATAATGAATTACGGGTGTAAAAATAACCTTGACGAAGTTGAGAATCACTAGTTCTTCCCTTTATCATTTTTCAGTACTCTATTATACATGAGAACCTACTGGTTACGGAGATTTTGAAGGTCAAAGTATCAACTTTCTCTAGATTTTTTACACAAAAACAGGTTCTAAATATTTTTCCGCGCACTTCATTTTCAAGGCAGTACCTTTGGCCGAGAGTTGAAAATCGAGCAATGTGTTTTGTCCACGCGCTGGGATGCACTCTATTCGATTATCAATGCTCGGTGTAATACTTCACGTTGAAAATCAATTGCGTGTTAATATCCCGAAGTGATCTTTTTATGTCACAAGCTTTTTGTGTGAACAGCGAATTATCATACCAAAAATGAAACTCGTTTCCCAGTAATTATTGTTGCACTAAGTTGCTTAGTTAGATGTACAGAATGCGTAGGTGATGGCTTCGTAAAGGGTTTTATTACCTCCTATATTTAATACAATAATACTATATCGTTAATCAAAATACTGCTGATAGACAATCACGATAGTAATAACATTATACATTACATTTTTATAATCGCAAATGATAATGAGGTCAGCAAATACATTCTTAATAAAGTGTTAGATAGTTTATTACACAAAGCTAAAATAATGTTATTGAGATGTCATGCATCAAATAAGATTATAAGCCAAAGAAACAATAAAAGTGTTTAAAAGAACAATAATACATACTATGATAGTATTAGTAAGATAGCTTTAACGGTGATAATTTATAATTTCTAGGAGAAAAGTAAAGTGAATGATATAAGTGGAACGAGGAATTGGTGTCGAGATGAATCATTGAAGTAACAAAATAATGAAGTGAATGTAATCAATAAAGTGACAAAAGCAATGTTCTTCGAACTCGTGAAGTTCGGGCAATCCAAGAATTGGTATAGATATTAATTGGTATAGAGATTAACTGAAGAGGTGAAAAGATGTTTAGGTGAATGTGATGAAAGAAATGTTCTTGGGACAAGTGAATTTCAGGCAACCGTGAGTCACTGGGAGGATAATGATGTTAAAATTGTTCCAATTAATGAAATAAAGTACAAGGAAAACTGTGAAGTTGCTGTCGTTAGTAAAGAAGGTAATAGGAATTATTTGAATAAATTGTATGATGATGATGAATGCTAAGTTTACTTTAATGATCACTCATTTTAAAAACTGGGATGGTGTGAATAAGTATCGTAAATGAAGTTCGAATATTGATAATGGAACGAAGATTAACATGTTGTTCGACTAGCTTTTGTTGCGCCTACTTTTTTAAGTCCATTTTGTATTTTATAAATCTTTGAGACTTGGCTTTATTGTAGTTTCCCATTTGTGAAAGAATGTTCGGAATTGTAACCGTAGTTCCGAAGACCTCCTACAAAAAAACTCACAAATTCTACCTATTTATGGTATTTAAATCGTGATGCAAAAAAAAAACAAATACGCGGCCGGAGGATTATGAAATTTCTCGCAGTTAAAGTTTATATGGAGAAGGAGTACAGAAAGCTTATATTTTGTATGTAATGCATACAAATACATTAAGCTTGAAATGAATATTGATGAATTTCGACCACTGGGCGACATGATAGATAATGGCTGGGTAGTTTTTGTCTTTCATGTTAAGAACTAGGATTAGGATCGTGAATGAAGTTCTGATACAAATGATGAAGTTAAGATTAATATGAATGAAGGACATACAAGTTAAAATAAATAAAGTGTTAGTAAACTCCATACCATTGTGCACAAGCGCTATATAGCTTCTGTACCGGCTACACGTTTGTGGTGTACCTGTAAGGTTAGTGGTTAGAGTAAAGATTGGTTAGTTTCATGCGGCAGAGTTAAATACATTGAGATTAGTAGAGAGAGGAGCTGATTTACTTGTCATGGAAATATAGAGGTGAGAGATTCTAGACGGAAGTTACAAATGTATGTCTATTGATTCACGAATAGATGAGTGTCCTGCACCCTAATAGCGAAACGCACAATTTATCAGAATTCGAATGGGATTGAAGATTATTTCTAAACCATTGCGTCATTTGTTCGAATAAATTGTCGGCTCAGCAACGTAAATAACGCAATGAATGTTGTTTAACTATGAATATTAAACCAATTCCTACTGAAAAAAAGTTCCGCAATTACCCCTCTGATTTGAGTTATCAGTTCTTGAAATCATTTGTAAATATAATATCAGACAAGATAGCATTTAGAGCTCATGAGAGATATTGGAGCTCTTCGCTAAATAATAAAAACCTTACGGGTCGATTGAAGTTAAGTTACGCTTGCCGCAGTTAGTTCGTGGGCGGGTAACCATTGAAAGACTAGACTTTTTTGTGCTGCAGTAAGCACGTTAAGCTGTGCTGCCGGGGGTTTTTGTACTGTTTTGGCAGTCATTACGGGTAGTCAGAAGCCTGAAAGTCTGAGAACCAGTCTTACCAAGAGGTATCGTATTATCCAGTAACTGGGTTGTAGCGGTCAGATAAATAGTCACGTCATGTAAAATACTGGTATTCAGCTGCCAGACTGGAAGCCGACCCTAATATACTTAGGTAGGGTGTGGCAGACTAATTTATAGTTAGGGAGATATTGTTTTAAGTAGCATTCAATGTATACCTAATAGGTTTAGAAAAAGACTTCAAATGATCAAGCCCTACGAAAATACAATAGTTGTAACATTTATCTAGATTACTCCATTCGACGTTTTATGCTCAGCTTCCATGACAAGCAAATCCTCTCAATTGTGAACCTTATACCATCATGATAAGTACCTGTCACGTGGGGTGATGATATCTTCGTCCGAGTCAAGGTCGTAGAGCTCGTCTCTGATGTAACTCCTGTTGGCGAAGCCTCCCATGTCCACTGGAATTAGAAAATAGATAATATTAAATATTATACTGACAACAAAGCCGTCAAAAGACACTCATAATATCAGACAGGTTGAAATTATAACCTGTTGGAATCAGGATAATAACTTTCAAGCCCTCCTAAAGTCACCAACCCGCACTGGGCCCGCGTGGTGGATTATGGCCCACTCCCTTCTACCAAGAGGAGGCCTGTGTTCCAGCAGTGGGAACATTATAGGCTGATTATGGCCTTTAAAAGTCCTGCTATTATATTTTGTAAGTGATCTAAGATCAGCAATCCCGATCTTAATACCAAGAAAGGCGAGCCAAGAAACGAAGCTGAATGTTACTGAACCGCGCATCATGTTCGTAAACTAGTGCCATCAGTTGAGGGTTGAGGCTGGTCATCCTTTAACTGCCAGAGCGAATCTTTAAACTTAAGTTTTTGTCTTTTTTACATCACAGCAATTCAAAAAATAAGTTTGTTGTTGTTGTTGTTGTAATTATTGTTAATGAATCAATGACTATGACTTTATATATGTAGAAGCGAGAATAATTAACCCAGTTTTTTTAAATTTTTATCTTGATTTAAAAGTGTATTTATGGAGGTTTTAGCCCGATCTTCTACGGGTGGCAGTATAATTACAAGGACTAGATACAATTTACAATTATTGTGTTTGGGATGCCAACATCTCTGCAGTTCCTCTGCATTACATATGCCCAATAATAGGTGGCATTGTACCTAGTTTAAATATGGCCATTATAATTGTTACTAACCTCTGGTCGAGTCGTCGTACTTGTCGTCAGCCCACTTGTAGTCGTTCTCGGAGTAGAGCGGCGGGAGCGTCTGGTGGGGGGTGGGGTACAGGTCCGTGTGGCGCTTCTCGTTCTGTATGCTGTCTGTGTCGCCATACACTTGCATTCTGGAACGGTTTAGCAGATCTTTAGTACGTAGAACTTAAGATTCGGATTATATGGATAAACGAAAGAGGACTCAGAGTTTTTTTTTTTCTGAATTACTGCAATTTTACTTGATATAACAAAATTACACTTACTATTAAAACCGTAAGATGCTACACAAAATATTAGCCACGTTTGAATTGATTTTGAGTTTGTCAAAGCGAGCAGTTTTTCTGTGTGCCATAGTTCAGATATATCAAGCAATACATGTCCAGTTTTATCAGACTTCTCATTTTACGGAAAGCCTATACAATGGCTTTCCGTAAAATGAGAAGTCGGCTTATACTACTAGATATGTATAGCTTGATTTGTAGCTGTGCATACATTTATGTTAACATGCCAACCTTTTCTAGTACTAATCTGTCCAGCACCCCTAGCCAAGTTGATAATCTGCAATCGTTAACGCTAGTCGCTCAACGTTAAGTCACGTGGTTAGAACAAACAAATAGAAAATTCGTAGCCAAGTTCACATGGATCAAAATGATAGAATGAATCGTTATCGTTTCTACAATGTTCAACGCTATATCCTTTGTTATAATGTATCGTTTTTCTAAAGACATTGTAGAACGAGCGGCCGACTCAGGCGCGTCAACATGGCTACCAACTTATCGTTTTCCACAATTGCTGACACCGAGGCGTTACCGATTGGAGAACGGAATTCGACACGAAACGGTTGTAACTTGGCGAGGGGGGCAGGAATTAATTTTATAACGCTAGTCTTTCATGAAACCTTTATTAAGGTAACAGCTTCCCTATAATTAAGAAGTATTTGTGCAAGAAGTTCCTTCATAGTATTGAAAGCAGTCCCTCTCATTCTTTTTTTTTACCCTCATAATTTGTGAAATAGTCAAGTGTAGCTATGATATCATCGGAGGTCACCTAGTATAATCCTCGAAGCAACTGAACCGCCAGAGCGCGAAGGCGAGCATGGCCATGGAGATGAGCACCCCGGCGGCGATCACCAGCCACACCATCAGCACCGTGCGGTCGTTGGGGATCGCGTACTCCTGGAATATAAAGAGCAAGAGATCAAAGAATGGAAAAAGAGAGAGTGGCGAAAAATTTACCAATAGTTTGCTAATGTTACTAGTACTTCGAAATTCAAACAGTAGGTTGTGAATCCGTAGAACAATAGAAGGAGGACTATGATCAGTGATCGAATATTCGGATGCATATTTACCTAATGTTACTATTTAGCTGTGAAAGCACGGAAGCGGCTTCGTATTTTTTATTAAAGCCGGGTTTCTTGGATCATATTTATTTAAAATTAATGTTTAATCCCAGATGCAAATACACATGTGTGTATGGTGGTATGTGTTAGTTAAAACAACACACAAAACATGGTAAAAACGCGCATTCCATATTGGCCAACATTTCAACTTTAGGTGAATATGCATCTGAATATTCGATCTCTAACTATGATAGAAGTGAAAGCTGAGGTAGCTCGCAAAATTGACATGTTCTTAAGTTTTATGCAAATTGTAGGTAAGTATTAGGTTGTTAAAAATATATGATTCGCGAATATAAAAAATATGGCTTTATAGAATGATAATAATTAAAATCAGCAATAAAAATCTTCTAAGCGGCCCTCTACGTTTTAAATGCCATTGAATTACTATTTCATAGAAAAACACTTTCATTGGGATTAAATCAAAAAAATATTTTAAGAAAAATGTAATGTCTCGAGCTGCCTTGTCGCCTCCCTTAAAAAGGAACAGAAGTCAGGCAACGAGGTGAAGAAGTTACAGGAATACAATTGGTTCGTTCAAAAGTACCATAACCATAATCTACTCGCGCATTTGTACTACTACGATTATTGACTTAAGCGCGCACTGACTTGACAGATCCACTCAATCTGTGTGGTTCTTTTCTTAAAAGACCACTTCAGACATCAATCTACATTGTCTTCACATGATGTGATCAAGATAATGTCTGGATATTAAAAGAAACTGTGATCTCTGAGTTTGTTTCAGGTTTTCTTCTTAGAGTAGTCGGATACGAAACGCCGATCTCATCTAGTTTAAAGAAATATGATTGACGTGTAAAAGTGTTTGTACAAACTGTATTAATAACATCATTTATAATTTTATTGCTATTTTAATCCCGCTATTACCTACCATCCTGTGAATATCGTAACTTCACCTAGCCGATCTTCATCATCATCATCATCATTTCAGCCGAAAGACGTCCACTGCTGGACATAGGCCTCCCCCAAGCTCCGCGACTTAGCACGATCTTTGCTACCACATAAAATACATGACACCAAAACAAAAGAAAGTCAATCTTACCGTGATACCCAACGAACGCAGTCTTTCAGAGAACTTTTCCTTGATGATATATCTAGTCCACATATCTTCCAGGTCTTCGGCATTAAGTCTTGGTTCTTCAGGCTCCTCCTCATAATGGAGAGGCACCCCGAAGGTCAGTTCCACGCAGTTCTCATATTCGGGCCACTGGATGTTGCAGACAGCGGTCCTGGTGATCTGTGTGACTTCCAACCTGGAAAAGATGACGTAAATGGCTTTTAGTAAAAAAATGAAAGACGGAAACAATACATTTTATCTATTTGGATACAGTTCGTGAAACACAAAATACAATAACAAGAAAATGGAAATCAAAAAAAAAAAAAAAAACAAGAACAGTGTGTGCCTCACGGCTGCACCAAAAAGGTTCATTTCAGCATTAATGCCAGACAGATGCTGTCTGACACTGGTAAATGAATAAATATCGCCCTTTTTGGGTGTCTACTAGATAATCTTTGTGAGTTAAAGAACACTCTACCTCACAAACAATATCTTAATAGCTAAGGTTATACTGCTTAAATTCATGAATTATTATTACTTTAGCCTTACACAAATTCACTCAGAACGAATTTCTTAGCTACTTTGGAAACTAATAGAGAGTCTAGATAAAATAGAAGGTCGTTTTGCAGCAAGATGAATAAGGAAAACATTGAACTGAATGAATTTAACACCAGGATGTGAAAGGACTGCCAGGCTCGTGGATCTGTTTGAATGAGTTACCTTGGCCATGGCACAGGCAACTGAAGGAATACGGGTGGGTTTTAGGCAATAAAAGACTAACACGCTCTTCCGCTCCGCCCAGAGCGGGAGAAGTCATTTGATGATTTCCCACCCAAAAAAAAGGATATGAAAGGAACTGCTTTGGTGGCGTAAAATAGAGGAGGACTTTGCCTAGCAGTGACATTATATAGAAGCTAAATTTAATGATGATGGTCTTTTTGGAACGAAGTTCCTTATGGCGCGTTGCGAAAGGGGGCTAGACGGTTAAGAGAAACAGTTGTAACGACACTTTTTAACCGACTTCAAATAAAGGAGGAGGTTTCTCAATTCGACCGTTTATATTTTGTTGTTTGTATTTGTTTTGTATGTTGTTGTTTTTTTTTGTTGTAAGTAGAGAGAGAGGGAGAGAGAGAGAGAGAGAGAATATTTTTGTTGCGTGTATATAGGTTTTTTAAATTCATAATGACGTAACTAAAGTCACAAGTAAAAGCAAGAGAAAATATTAACTGCACAATATAAATTGATGGCGCGTTGAACATAAACAAAATCGTAGATAAACGTTCTCATCCGATCTTATAATAGATCCGTGTTTATCTCCTGTTTGAAGGTTATGTACTATGATTTATGTGTTTAATACATCTTCAAGAATTACATCTTTGAAAATATAATTTAGTTTGAAAATACCGGTAAAGTAGTATCAGAAATACACATATCTTAATTGTGTAATACTATCAATTGAATATACATAATTTTGAAGGCTTTCCTAATCCATCGCTTCATTTTTGTTCGAAAAATGTGTCCACACAGCTTGAGAACACAAAAAAAATAATCATAAAAATGATTATTTTGACAGTTCAACAAAGTTCATTGGGTTACTCGCTCCGTGTGGATCTTTTCTCAAAATACCAGTTCGCGCACCAATCTACATGGTCTCCACATGATGTGACCAAGATTTTGTCTGACCTGAGGATCGAACCACAGCGACCATGACACCAACAGTGAGCATCTACGGCCAGAAAAAACACAAAATAATTATAGACACAAAATAACCGTAAATATTCGATAAATTATCATAGTCTATAATTAAATTATGTAATAACGGCGAGTAATTAAGTGACGCTAGACTATTAAGACTCCTTTAAACAGATACGACGCGACATCTACAGCGCGACGCAAATCACGTAGAACAATTTCTATGACAATTTCTACAGGTGTCACCCAGATTAGGAAAAATACCTTTAAGATTTGAAAAATACAAATCTTACAAGGACGTTCTCAATAGACCAGGAAACATAATCAACTTCTGGAGGGAGATGTACTGGTTGGAATAAACACCGACGGCCGCCAAGCCCACGCACAATGGACTACTCAAATGACTACGTGCGGAAACCAAACCCCTATAACATAGAACATAGAAAACAAACTAGTGATATCAATGACGCACACAGACGTCATTAAAATTAATTCTGATTCCGTCAACTTCAAGTGATATGTAAGTAAACCGGTATAATTTATTATATCTATAAGTTTTTCCATTCGAATCCGATCTGTAACTATATTCTTGAGATAAGAAACAAATAAGTAGATTTGTTCGTAATGCGGCTGATGTTGCATCTCTGATGCCTTTGTATCTAGATGGTGTTCGTATTGACTACACAGACACCGCTAAAGATCTGGGTGTAGTTATTGACTGCAATCTCTCGTGGCGTGCTCAGGTGAATGAGGTCAGTCGAAAGGTACATTTCTCCTTTCATTCGCTGAAATGCCTTCAAAGTCTCTTGCCCTTGAAAACTAAAATTTCTTTGGCACAAACACTTATTCAGCCGATTATAGATTATGCTGACGCGTGCTACTTGGATGCTACTGAGGAGCTATTAAACAAGCTTGAGCGCCTGCAAAACCTGTGCATTCGCTTTGTTTTCGGTCTTCGAAAGTATGACCATGTTTCTCACCTTCGCAAGGAACTCAAGTGGCTCCCAATCCGCCTTCGCAGGAACACTCGGATTTTATGTCTCCTCTTCAACCTCCTACACAACCCGTCTTACCCTTCCTATCTGCGTGAACGTTTTTCTTATGCTCGCCCTAGCGATGCACTGTGCAGATCACACCTTAGATCTCTCCTTAAATCCCAACCCCATAAAACCAGTTATTATTCCTATTCCTTCTCTGTTCATGCTGTTAGATTGTGGAACTCACTTCCGCCTAGCATTCGAGATCTAAAAACTATTTCCCTTTTCAAATGTCGAGTGAAAGAGCATTACCTTTCCTCATAATTGTGTGTATTTATGTATATATTTACGTTTATTTTTATATTTTAGCTTTATGTATTTATTTAAGTATATGTTAATTCCTTGCATTATATATGTATAAGTATATTTTAGTTTAAGACTTCACATATTCATATCTCTCTTCTTGTTTTCACACACTATTGTCTACATTTCTTTTTCATTTCTCCTTTCGCAGGTCTGCTGGAAGAAATTTCTTAAGAAATAAGCAGTACCTTTGTACTCAATTGTTTTAATATGTCTTATCACTCTGTTTTTTTACTGTGTGTACATAAATAATAAAATAAATAAATAAATAAATAATTCTCTCTCCGTAAATATCATCATTACATTTTTATAGTTTTTTGTCCTTGTTTATTATTGTATATATACAAGGTGTAATTGAATAAGTTGAAATAGTTCGTTCATAACTGACTACGCAATCGTTTTCAGTTACTTTTAATATGGGCATTTTTTCAATGAACATTTACATATTTTATCATACCTATAGTTTATGTCAAAACAAGGAAATTCACGTAGACGCAAGCTTGTGGTCTATAAGAACTGAGTTTTGTTTCTCCCCAAACAAAATACAATATTATCCATAGACATGCAATAATAACATGATATTTATCAAACAAAGTCACTCAAAATGTCTTTCACTAATACAAGTTCTCTATTCCTTTTGTTTATCTCAGACAAGTTTATCAATAATTTCTTATCATTCGACTGGAGCTTATCAACTCAATGACACGAATATACAATTACTTTACGACATTATTTTCCACTGTTTGTGTGAATTATCTAGAAAATACTACCTAAGCCTTGACACTTCACCTCAAATAAGAAAGAGAGAAAATACATATAAATGTATATGGAACAGACTAAGCTGCCGCTTAGCCTGGCACAGGCAACTGACTAGGGCTAAATTCCACTTGTGCGTCGGCGCTGACGCATACAATTTATTTGTATAATCTTTACTAATGATTGGCTGTCGATATTTCAACACGATAGAATATAAGAAAACAGATTTCTTCTACTTATGCTTCAAATGGGAAAACTACCAGCGGTCGTTGTCCCCAAAAAAAAAAATACCTTAAATATTTTTAATTTTTTACCGACTTTAAAAAGGAGGTCTTTTAGTATGTTTTTTCCGCGATAACATCAGCAATTGTGGAAAAATTCAAAAAATCTTTTTACAATTGATGCCTCAGGGGTAGTCCCATTTAAAATTAACTTTGCTTTGGTAGTTTTTGTGTACCTAAGCTTTGATAATACGTATTTAATACAGTTTGTTTATCTTAATGATGTTTTAACACTTCCTGTAACTGTTTTTTACATCGAAGTAGTGGTATACGAATTGATATGGGATATGTTACCATAACTTAAAAGGATATCGGTTGCAAAATACTACACTACCAGATCCGAAGGCACCGTCTACTGAGTTTAAAGTTATTTTTCACATTATAGTGTTTTTACACGCTTTATATTAGCTTCACTAGTATGTTTGTATGGTTGTTTGTAACCGACTCACGCTATAGCGCGATTTTGACCCATTTTAAACGACCAGATTTCATTTAAACTCTATAGACTTATCGAGGACCGATGACAATACTATAATTTCATAAATTTGTATCATTATCCTTGCCAGGGTTACCAGGACAACAAAAAAACTGTCTTCGAAAACTACGCTGACATACGTCACAAACTACGCTGACATACGTCTCAAAATTCAAAACACCCTAAAAAATTGAAAATAAATAATAGTTTTAAAAAAAAGAAACTAATAAACACGCTTCCATAGAAAACCAAACTAAAAAGTAGAAAATAATGGAAAAAAGCGTAGGGTGCCTGATATCAATAAAAAAAAAATACCTTAAAAAGCACCCCATGGTTTTTTTCCATTATTTTATACTTTTTAGTTTGGTTTTCTATGGAAACGTGTTTTTTTTAAATTATTTTCTACTCTTTATTTTGGTTTTCTATAGAAGCGTGTTTTTTAGTTTTTTTAAACTATTATTTTTTTAAATAAGTTTTATTTTATATATGTTTCCATATCTAAACCCGTCACGTCTACATTCACCCGTTTCTATAGGTCAACTTAAATTGACCTATAGAAACACACAGAACAGAAATTCCTATACCGTCTGCTTTATAATACACAGCTTCGTTTCGTTAGTACCAACTATACGCATCTCTACCGCAACGCAGCACTGATGTGCTTAACTTCAAAAGGGCACAAGTGCTGGTTAAAATCCTGCCACTTAAGACTTTCACACTTTGTATACAAGTGATAGACGCAATGCGATATCACGTATGTCAAGGCGCGTTTATGTAAACGCGGACGTAAAGTTACAAGAAAACAGTTGAAATGGGATTAGCATAACGGTATTTAATTATATTTGACTCTTTTTGAGCTTTCTGAAGATTAAATAAATAGTAAACAAAGCGGAGTGTGATACAACGATTTATATCCAACAGTAAAAATTTGGCTCCGTGGAAAGAGGATCATCGGACAGAGGCGTAATTGCGTAACTTGCTATCAATAGTAATCGGTTTCATTTTCATAGTTAAACAACATTCATTGCGTTATTTACGTTGCTGAGCCGACAATTTATTCGAACAAATGACGCAATGGATTACAAATAATCTTCAATACGATTCAGATTCTTAATAATAGTGCGTTCCACAATTAGGGTGCAGATTATGTTCCAGAAACATCAGAATCATCAAATGTCTAGCCTTATTCCAAATATGTTGGGGTCGGGTTTCAGTCTAACCGGATGCAACTGAATACTAGTATTTTACATGAAGCAACTGCCTGTCTGACCTCCAACAAACCAGTAATTGGGTAATGCAAAAAAAAGACCTCTTGGTAAGACTGGTTGTGAAACTTTTGGGGTTACGACGACCCGTAACGACTGTCAAAGATGACAGCGCATGACAGTCGGGACCAACGGCTTAAAGTGCATTCCGAGTGGTCGGAGTGGTCTTAGTATGTAAAGATGGTTACACATCCACGGACTAATCTGTAAGTACCTTAACCTGATTGATCGAACCGTGCGGCTTTCAGAATCATAATTATTTAAAATAGACCTCCCAAAGAGGGGATTGCCATAATCGCCACGCTTGGCAGGCGGTTTAGCGATCTCAGTATGTTGGTAAAATGCATAGAGAACGCTGCTGCCCATTCTCTAGTAAGTCACTTAGTCCACCACACGAAAAGTTAAAACTATAAAACAGTGAAAGACAAGGAAAAATAACTGCCGTGATTAATAGCAAACTGTTATATAAATAAGTTCACCTAGACGAAGTCGTTATTAGTAATGCTCCGTTTCGTGTGATAGATAAGAAATACGTCGTATGTTTGCTAATTGCACTACAAATCGGTGAAGATAAGGTGCACACATAAAAATATAAAGCGTTCGATAAAGAAAAAACAAATGAACAGAGTGCTCTATTTTTTCAGTAAAAATGAAATTAAAAATTCATGCGAATAAGGTTCAAAAACTCACCATTAACATACTTTTTTAGATCCTTAATTTATATTTTATAAATTATTCTTAAAACTGTAAATCTAACATTAATACTAAGTGAGACGGATTCCATCTATGCTATGAGGACTTTACACTTATCACATATAAATTGTCTCTCTGATACATTTTTTTCTCTGTGGCCAGTCTTAACATCCATCGCGATATGTCCATGTAGGCTTCAGGTATCGATGCCAAAATCTACACAATCTAAAATGCACAGAGTAAAAAGTTAACTCCCAATCTCATACAAGCTTTTCTTCTGTAAATTTCACCGGTTGGTTGACTACTTCAATAGCATTGTCAGTCGTTACGTCAACCTTAGCTGTATCATTATTATTGTAATTATCTTTCTTTATTATATCTACAACTGCCTCTTCTGGAGTTGATTCATTATTATTATCTACTTTAGGCTCTTGGAGATTCAAGTCAGTTTTCTTCTTGGCACCCTTAGAGCTGTGTAACTTCTGTTCATTATTAGATACTTGAGGATAGTGATGCAATATCGCAGTCGTGTTAAAAGTAATTTTACCATACTTAACTATCTCTGTAGGTCGTTTTGCATAACTAGTACTAGGAACAGCTAAGTCTATGCTTTTTTCAATATCATTATCAGGTGTGTTCGCAGCGCTATAATCCTTCGTCTCTTCTAAAAGTCCTAAGGCTATGTGTTTACTTTTCTTAATATTTTCCATATAACTATTGTGAAGGTTCATATCTACAGTGTTATTTTGTTTGAGTGGCAACGAGTTTGGCAGCCGGTGTTGTCTGTCCTCGGCTGTGTATCACAATTGTTTCTGACTAGGGTTCTTGATTATTTGGTCGTTAGCCGCGGCGAGGTCGCGCGCGGCGTTTGTTAGCTATGTCTGAGACTGGACCATAGAGATGCTGGTTGTCTCAGTCACGATGGTTGGCGCCGGGAACTCGTCAGTAGTCGAGTCATAGATCGGAAACTCGCAACACATCACGAACTTCAAGAATCTTGGTACTTCCACGTAAATTGCAGGTGGTATCGGTATCAAGGGCGACGTCGATGCCTTATAATACAAATAATCTGGGTTATCTCTGTACTTTTCGTCCGCGGATCGTTCGAGCAGTGGTATGCCAGATAAGAACAGTATGATCGCTGTCGTAAATAATGGTGATAGTATCGCGATCCATTCGACGCCGTTTATCACATTTAAAGATATTATGAAAATTCCCCACCAGAGTACCACTTCACCGAAGTAGTTCGGATGTCTTGACAGTCCCCAAAGTCCATCATTGCACCATTTTCCTTGGTTCGCAGGCTCCTGCCTGAATGCGAACTTCTGCAAATCAGCATACGTTTCGATCAACAGCCCTATGACAAAAATCCCTGCACCAGCCGAATCTAAAGTCGTCATCGTCTTCGGTGACTTAGGGAAAGAGTGATGCGGCGAATTCATGATAATAACTGGTAAACTCACAATATACACCCACACTGCCTGAAACGTGTAGAATACTGCGAACCTTAGCGTATTGCTCTTACGATCCTCGAACTGTTTATCTCTACCTATATGGTAGATTCTGTAGATGAGATAGCCAGAGAGTCTGACGCCCCAGAGACATACAAAGGCAGTAACCATGAGCTGCCTGCTATCATAACTTTTAAGGTGGGAGCCGCCTTGACCGAGAAAGAAGGTAAGCAAGGCGATGATAATAAAGTTAGCCCCGCCAGTGAAGTCAGTCACTTTATCATTCTGAAACAGCGAGGCTATAGTAAAGAATAATATTTGCATAGCCACTGTGACCATCGCGCTTATAGCGAAATTGTTCCTATCTATCAAAGGCTCCATGCTGTATATTTGACACTAGATTCTGTGTTTGGCATCAGGGAACGTTCGAATCGATTCGTCGCAATGCTGCATTTTGGAATATCACTCTTATTCTTAACATGTTAAAGTCTTTTCTGCGCACATTATACACGTTTAACACTTCAATCACGCACTGTTATCTTTTTACTGTATTTACAATTAGTTTTTGTATATTATTTCGTTTAAAAGCGGTTTCATAAGCTCGTCTCCTAAGCTTTACTGAAATAGATTTGACGTTTGTACCGCGCTTGCGTGAAGCTCCGTTTCACGCATGCGTACCTTGAACCCCTCGGACAAAAATTACGAATTCCATAATTTTCTGTACTTTCATTTGTTTTTCTCTGTTTTCTTAAAAGATTTTTGTGTCTTTTTCAGATTTTCTTTGTACATTTTGTCCGTCCAGTGAATAGGTATTGTCATTCAAATTGATACGTAAGTGGGTCAGTATGACGTAAAGATACGAGAATAGAAATACTCTTGTCCATTCGTACGTGTTACGTGTGTATAGCGCATAGTTCAACTTTGTATGCGACAATGTTGAGAGTTCCGCATTTAGAATAATTAGTTCATTTCATTTTAACGACGCAAAATTTCAAGAAACTGTTCACAGAATTAAAGATTTGTATTTATTAAGAGAAGCATGTGAGTTTGCTAGAAAATAATAGTATTATGATTGCATTGAGTAGGTACCTCCTTGATACTTAATAGTTTTATTAACGATGACTTAATTTATTATGAGTGATTTATCATTGTGAGTAACAGTCATGCCTTCTCAGTATCAGAAGAGGTTGTTGCCCTGCAGTGGGACAGTAAATATCTGGTATTATTACCTATTGATGATGAATCGAAATAGTCAACAAGCCGTATAAATTACATATAACTGCCATTGTAAGCCATGAGTAATTGAACCGTGGTAATGACTTCTGTTTAAAGTAAATAACATAAAGAAAACAGGTATTTTCCTGTTAAGCCCAATTAATTTATATAGGGTCAAGTTAAATTAGCTGAAAATGTTTTACAAACGTGTTGAGTATCGATATTGAAAAGTAATGGAACAAAAAAAAACTTGTCGATAAAATATTCTCGTATTTCATTTATAAATCACTCTATCCTTATTTGTTTTTTTTTTTATTTGAATTATTTTATAGTTTTGTTTTGGTTAACTATTAAAGCGTTGTTTTTAGTTTTTTAAACTATTATTTTTTCCGTTACTTTTATGTGGTTAAACTTTTAGTGTTCCTACACTTATTAGATTTACATAATTACTTATTTTGTAAATGGTAACTAGTCATTCATCATCATTTCAGTCGTAAGACGTCCACTGCTGGACTCAGACCTCCCCCAATTTGGGGGGCTTTGCCATAATCGCCACGCTTGGCAGGCGGGTGGTAAAATGCATAGAGAACGCTGCTGCCCATTCTCTAGTAAGTCCCTTAGTGGCCTTTTACGACACCCATGGGAAGAAATGGGGTGGTGTTATTCTTTACGTCCGGCACTACACGGAACGATGGTAACTAGTACCTACATTTATTTGATAAATGATAATTATGAAAAAGTCATCTTGATACCTGCTCAGATTTGAACCCAGAACCTGCATAATAGACGAGTTCTTAACCACTGGGCCATCCCGGCACAAATATTTTTTTAAACCGACAATATTTTTATTTTGTTACCAAATTACGTAGTCACCTAAACGAACAAAACAAATGAGTTTCAAAGAAATTAGATAGCAACATTGTTTCATCATTTTGATAACTTTATCATTTTTCCTTGCTTCTAAGAAATACGAAAAAATACCTAAGACTTATGTATTTTTTAATACTCTTTTATGATCTTCATACGTATGTTAGTGGTTGTATGTTAGTATGTCCCTATGTAACGGAAACTTTGGACCTGATTTTGACACCGTTAAATTGTCAGATTAACTCGAAATTTGGATACTTAACAAGGACCGGTAATAATACAATAATTTTATAAAGTTGTGCCATTATCTTTGCCGGGGTTACCAGGATAGCAAAAAACTGTCTTCGAAAACTACGCTGACATACGTCACAAAATACGAAACACTAAAAAATTGAAAATAAATTAATAATAGTTTATAAAAAACTAAAAAACACGCTTCCACACACTTTTTGAGGTATTTTTAATTGATATCAAGCACCCCACGCTTTTTTCCATTATTTTCTACTTTTTAGTTTAGTTTTCTATAGAAGCGTGTTTTTTGGTTTTTTAAACTATTAATTATTCTAATTATGAGTAAGTAATGTTCCTATAGTGTATTCTAGGAGGTGTGCTACTTATAACATAGGTTGGCAGGGACATTGATACACAACTTTGAATTCAGCAGATGATTCTAGACCCCCATTTTTTTCTGGGTGGGAAATCATCAAATGACTTCTCCCGCTCTGGGTGGAGCGGGAGAGCGTGCAGACTTTTACTGACTGAAACCCATCCGTGTTCCTTCAGTTGCCTGTGCCAGGGCCACGGTAAATCTCTCGAAGAAATCCGAGAATCTGGATTCTAGAACCCCTAGCGTAGAAACTTTTCGGCGGGTACAAAAAAATCTGCTGTTTAAAATTGCAATACCTATGTATACGCGGTCAAAATGTATGAAACAGTTAACTTCTCGAAGATACTATTATGACCTAATTCAGCTAAAAATATTCGATTGACAGGCCGTTTCAAGTTAATTACGCTTTGAAACGTGTGAAGTTGCGAGACGGCTATTTTTAACCTTTATCGGCCGGTTAGCATTATAGGAATAGAACACAGTGCAGGCGTTCATAGGGGGACAAATGTCAGGGGCCGCGTGTTGTTAGAGAGGACTTGTCATTGCACCAATATGTCTACAGGAAGAAATAAAAGAACAAGGAACAAAACTGTAAGCAACTTAGTTTAGATAGTTGGTACCTACATTACTTACATACCTACATTACTTACATACCTACATTACCTACATTATTAGTCATAAAATAAGTCAAAATAAATTAAAAAAATATGCAAGACTGAATAAAATTATTAAAAAATGTAATAAATTCAAGAAACATCAGAAACATTATTCCAAAAATATTCAATTAAGGAAAGAACGTGTTTCTCTTGTCAACAAATTGAAAAATTATCAAATTAAATTAGAAGATAGCATAAATATATATGAAATAGACACTCAACGCTTACAGTCTGAAATTCAAGTTCTTGATGAATCCCTTAAGTCACTTTATAATAAATATGTATGCTCTAAGCACCAAATTAAGGAACATATCCTTGCTACAAATGAATTGGTAGACAGAGTGGATTTGCTGACTCTCAATAATACTCAGTGCACTTGTCAAAGGGTATCCAACCTTGATGCCCTCCAGCCTGAGGCAACGGTGGACCCGTCCCAAGTTGTGAGTAGTCTGCACTGTATCTCCATTCAAAATATACCTGATACTGTGCATGAACAATCTCAAGGGGTACAGTCAGTAGCTAGTAGTGTTACCCCTTGTTGCAGTCATCTTGGTTTTCAGTCCGTTATGTTCTCAGATAGTATAGGAAGAGGTTTAGGAAAATTAGTTAGTAACAAGTTGAATATTTCTAATCAAAATAATTGTTTGCCTGGGAAATCCTTTACAGAAATAATGTCATCAATTATGAGATATCAATATGATTGTAATACCAACATAACTGTGTTTGTAGGTAATAGTTCACAGGTCAAACAAGATGATATTACTGACAGTGTTACTGAGATTTTAAAGATTAATTGTAACAAAATTATTTTGTGTGCTTTTCCATATTTTGAGAAATTATCTAGTAGAAAAAACAAATATATTCATATGCTTAATAATCATATGCAGTTTTTGGTCAGTCACTACAGTGATAAACTTATATTTTTTGATACCAACATTTTTGTTGATAAGTTAAAATCAACAAGGAACTCAGTGTATCTGCCCCTTATGTTTAGACATAAAATAGCGAGGCTATTAGCTTATATTAACTCAGACATAAGTAGTATGTCGAAGTCTTGTTTATTTACTGTTGGTACTTATATTAACTCAGACATAAGTAGTATGTCGAAGTCGTGTTTATTTACTGTTGGTAGTGATACTAACACTACTATTGATACGCCTAGTAGTTTAAACTAGTAGGTGCGACAACGGATGAGCCGCATATGTTGAATGTTGTTCATCAAAATATGCAGGGTCTGTCCGGCAAAGAGTTAGAGTTAAGCTTATTTATAGAGAATCATGATGTTCAGGTGTTATGTTTAACTGAACATTGGTTGAAAGAACATGAAGTAGTGTTTATCAATGATGATAATTTTACTGTACAAAGTTCATTTGCGAGAAAAAGGGCCATCCGCGGTGGTTCTTTAGTTCTTGTTTCAAACAAGCTGAAATGTAAGCAACGTTTAGATTTAGTTAATCTTTCTATTGAGCGCACTATTGAGTTGTCTTGTGTTGAACTCGAGCGATATGTTATAATTTGCGTTTATCGACCCCCCTCTGGGGATTTCATTTGTTTCGAATCAGTCATGGAGGATTTACTCAATAAGTTAAAATCAAGTAATAAAAGTATAGTTGTATGTGGAGATTTTAATATTAATATTCTAGAGGTTACTCCATTAAGTATCAGACTTCTCAATCTGTTTAGGTCATTTAATTTATTTAACTTGTTTTTTGAACCAACCAGGATCACGGCATGTTCGTCAACTTGTCTTGATAATATATTTAGTGATTGTGATGCCAAAAATAAATTAGTGTTAACTGATTTAACGTCCGACCATTGTGGTTTGCTATCCAGTTTCCCTATGCCATTGTTTAAAAAGGCGCGTAAACTTGAATGCAGGCCTTATACAGCTAGTCGTTGCACCAAGTTTAAAAATAATATAGCTCGCAGAATTGCACCATCTATAGTAGAACACGATAATCCTAATGCAATTTATGAAGCCCTCTTTGATGTAGTGCAAAAAGAGTACAAATCTACTTTCAAGACCAAAACCATTGACATTAATGGCACCTCCGTTGGCTTTAACCAATGGGCTACTCCAGGTATTTACAAAAGTAGAGCGAGGCTTTACGAGTTATATGGTTTAAAAAAATACAGGTTTGATACTCCTTTCCTAGAGTATGTAAAAAAATATTCAAAATTATTTAAACAGATTAGTGCTTTTGCTAAATCCAAATTTTTAAGCGATCAAATAAAAAATTCAAATAATAAAATAAAAACTACTTGGAAAATCATTAACAATGAGACGGGTAAATCGGTTAAACAAGAAAAACAACTTGAAATTTTGGTCGACAACAAATTAGTTAATACGCCAGCTGACGTAGCACAGGCGTTTAATGAGTTTTTTGCCAACATACCTGTAACTACGACTCGCTCCTTAAATTCGTCCCCGTCTAAAGCTGATAATCTTTTACATAGTAGTGTGCCAAAAAGTAGTTGCCTTTTCAATTTTGAACATGTAACGCCTCGTGATGTAGTTAATGTTTTTAACACACTTAAGTCTAAAAACACTGGTGATTTCTGGGGCATTTCCATCAAACTATTAAGTAATATAATAGACATCGTAGCCCCCTATTTAGCTGTTACTTTTAATAAATGTGTTGATGTCGGAACTTTTCCTGACCTCATGAAGAGTAGCAAAGTGATACCATTATTTAAATCAGGTAATAAAAATGACGTTTCTAATTTTAGGCCTATTTCTATCTTACCTGCATTTAGCAAAATATTTGAAAAGTTAATCCTCAAGCAGTTGCTAAGACATTTTAATTTAAATAGCCTCCTCCATAATGAGCAATATGGCTTTACAAAAGGTCGTTCAACTACAGATGCGGGTGTTGCTCTCTTGAAACACATTTTTAACGCATGGGAGAACTCGCAAAATGCTATCGGAGTATTCTGTGATCTCTCCAAAGCCTTTGATTGCGTGCACCATGACACGCTTTTGCGTAAACTACGTCATTACGGTGTCCATAACGAAGCTATAAACGTAATAAATTCTTATTTACATAATAGGTTCCAATGTGTAGATATTAATGGTGTAAAATCTGCCGGGCTACCGGTTCAGTTAGGTGTGCCTCAAGGCTCTATACTCGGCCCATTCTTGTTTTTAGTGTATATCAATGACTTACCATTCTTTTTAAAGGGTATTTGTGACGTTGTACTGTTTGCAGATGATACATCTCTTATTTTTAAAGTAGACAGGAACAGACCAGATTTTGACGACGTGAACAGTGCACTCTCAATGGTTACCGATTGGTTTACGGCAAATAACCTAGTTCTCAATGCCAAGAAAACCAAATGTGTAAAGTTCGCCTTACCGAATGTTAGAAATCTAGGTCCCAACATCGTCTTAGATAAAGAGGTGCTTAAAACTGTAGACTCGGCAGTTTTTCTGGGCATAACAGTGGATGGCAAACTTCAGTGGGGCCCTCATATTTCAAGCCTAGCGGGAAGGCTCAGTTCAGCTGCCTACGCCGTCAGAAAAGTAAGACAATATACTGACGTTGATACAGCTCGGTTAGTCTATTTTAGTTATTTCCACAGCGTTATGTCTTACGGTATTCTACTGTGGGGTACAGCAGCTGATATTCAAAATATTTTTGTCCTTCAGAAACGAGCTGTTCGAGCAATTTACCAGCTAGGTGCCAGAGTTTCCCTAAGGGACTTTTTTAAAGATATTGGTATTCTTACGGTGTCATCACAATTCATTTTCGCCAACATCTTATATATTAGGCAAAATATACACTTATACGCTAAAAACAGTGATTTTCACACTGTTAACACTAGAAGTAAGGACAAACTACGTGTTCCCTTTCACCGGCTTCATAAGGTGCATAACTCATTTGTTGGGCTTGGTATAACATTTTACAACAAGCTACCACCTTCTTTACTAGAATTACCTTTTAATGCGTTTAAAGCTCAAGTAAAATCCAACCTTTGTCAAAAGGCGTACTATTCCATCAATGATTATTTAAATGATAAGAATAGTTGGTCGCTGTGATTAACTCAAGACAATGTTTATGTTCTTTCTCCAGTATTAGCGTACCTAGTGATAGGTTCAATATAATTGTTTCCATATTTTTTTCCTGTTTATGCCAATTTTATTTTACTAGTATTGCATAATGTGGTTAGCTAGCGACCTCGACAAGTAATCATTCAATTCTTGCTTGAGCAACCGGCAGCAAGTTCGTCATGCTCCCTTAGATGTCAATGCTTGCGGTAGCGTCGGGGGTCGGGTTGCCTCCTTCCCTCAAATATGGCGAGGGGGGCAATGACTGATCTTTGCGTTATGCTCGTGAACGGGTGCTGCTTGTGGTGACTGGTCGTCTTGCTGACTTTGATGTTGATATTATTATTACTTACCTGTTTAATTTATTTTACGTCGATGGTCCTAGTTTATCATTTGTGACCTCGAGTTGTAACTCAGGTCGTAACAGCTATGTGAACATTCAGCATTGCATATGTAAGCTGTCACGCCCTTTATGCCAGTTTTTTATTTTTGCAGCCATGTTTCTATATACATATTTTTTTTTGCTTATGCTTGAGTATAGTTTTCATTTTATTTGTTGGTATTGGGTTGGCTAGCTGGCATATAGCAAATCATTTAATTTAATTTGTGTCTCTTAATGTTTTACTATATACCATTGTATAGAATCAAGTTCTTCTAACTGGACAGACAGCTGTGCTGCTGGGGAGTTTGTTGGCCACTTCTTCTTCCCAGCTAAAGCACTAGGAAGTGCGCGACGGGTGGGCGTTTTGGGGGGACTGTCTTTTGTAATTTTGACGTTCGAAAAGTGCTGATCCTCAGCCTAATTTGAATAAATGACTTTTGATTTTGATTTTGATTTTGACACGAACGCGTGACAATCATTGCAAATTAATCCCTATGTAAATGATATAGTGTTTTGATTAAGTAATAATAACTGCACGGGTCGTTCGTTCAGGTTAAGCTTAGCTTGGCGCGTTTGGGCCGTAGATGGGTAAGTATGTATATTTTTACATACAAAGACCCTTCGAATTCTCTGAATGCACGATAAGCTGTCGTCAAAAGACTGAAAGTCTGATAAACAGCCTTACCAAGGGTGTTACCCAGTAACTGGGTTATGAAGGTCAGAAAAGCACTCGCTCCATGTAAAATATTGGTATTCCGCTGCATAATAATAAATAATAAATATCTTAGGACAACTAACACAACGTTATCTGATCCCAAACTAGGCAGAGTCTTTACTATGGCAACCAGACAACTTATAGACATCTGGGTAGATTGCAAGCCAACCCCTACATAGTTATCGTCTAGAGGACACGGTGGAGCATACGGTGGAAGTGTGCCCTGCCTGGGCGGAGCACCACCGTGTCCTCGTGGAGGCGATCGGCGGCGGCGATCTCGCGCGTCCGGCCCTAGTGCGAGCCATGGTACGGAGCGAGAGGGCATGGGAAGCTGTCACCTCCTTCTGCGAAGCAGTAATGCTCGCGAAGGAGGAGGCGGGGCGTGTGAGGGAGTGGCAGTCTCTGCGCCCTCACATCCCTAGTCGCCGCAGGAGGAGACGCCCCGGGCGCCGGGAGTCGATTGCGGACTCCCGGCCACCGTAGGCGCGACCTTGCGGGTGGCGAGCAATGGGTAGCTCGCCGCCCGGTAAGGACCAAGCTCGGGTCGACGGCGCGTAGTGTTCCACGCGCGCCTCAAAGGGATGTCAGCAACACTGAAGGGGTCTGCTAGGACCGATGCCTGCCGGGGTCGCGTGATTGTTCGAAAGAGATACCGTGACCCTGGCACATGGGCAACTGAAGGAACACGGGTGGGTTTTAGTCAGTAAAAGCCTGACACGCCCTCCCGCTCCGCCCAGAGCGGGAGAAGTCATTTGATGATTTCCCATCCAAAAAAAAAAAAACCCCTACATAGTTTGGAAAAGACGTCATTGTCAATGATATTCGCTATTAAATTGCAAGGCATACCTATACTAGTAGAACTCTTAGTTAAGGAGTTCGTCCGGGCACTCTTAAGAAAATTGCTATTAAGCCGTGATCGAATGCCACCTACCCCCATCATCATCATTTCAGCCAAAAGATCTCCACTGCTGGATATAGAGTTCCCTCAAAAGGAGGGGTTGCCATAATCGCCACGCTTGGTAAGAGGGTTGACAATCGCAGTATGGTGGTAAAATGAATAGAAAACGCTGCTGCCCATTGTCTAGTAAGTCCCTTTGTCGCCTTTTACGATACCCATGCGAAGAAATGGGATGGTGCTACGTAGGTACGTTTACGTCCGGCAACACACAGTACACCTACCCTAACAAAATAATACATTCCAATAGAACGGTAGTAAGCGATCATAAGCTTGTGAGCAAAGTGGCACATGACCAAGGGTTTGAGATGAGTATATTTTCTTATTTACCTACTACTTTTTTGGGCCGTAATTTTTCAAACAAACTAAAACCCGAGTTTTGAACTTAATTTTTTCTCGATGAAATGAGGATTTTTCTTGGACATCAGCAGGCCCAATGACTTTTTATTGTGTGTCAGTTAAATTAATCGTTATCATAATAGGTTCTTTTATTCATTAGTAAGTTACCAAGAATTCGATGTCATCGATTTCTTGTATTGATAAATATACAGGATCTATATTAATATCAGCAAGATCTAACAAACATACAATTTTAATTAATTATTGATTTAGATTACGATTGTTGGATTATAAAATAAAATAATGTGAATGATGATAGCTGAAGATAACTGAATGGCAATCGAATTTACAAAATAACTATATTATAGGACGATAACTACTTCTATTTCTAAGTATATTGATTAGAACATAATGATGATTATTTTAATAAAAAGTATTCACATGTTAACTAACACACGATAAATTGATAACTTTTAGGAATTTTAACTGGCTTCATAAAAAGGAGGAAGTTATGTCCTCGGTAAGTTTTTTTCGTGATAACGTTATTCTTTCATGAATGTAGGTAAAATCTTATACCATTACGTTATACGATGTCACATGAAGTAGGTTTTTTTACTATTCACTTTTTAGCTGAGCTATATACCTCGAAGTAAAGAATAAAATTAAGTTCAAATAAATATTAAAACGTGAAAACACTCTGAAGGGACAAATAAATTCAATTTCGAAAATTGGTGGCGGAAACGAAAATACAAAACCGAAATCAAAGTTATTTTTCGTAACTGTGTTTTTGGAAAGAACGTTGTTAGTATGAATTATGACAATAACAAGGATAGTCAAAAATAGTAAAATAGTCAGCTATCTAATCTGATGGAAGGTAGGATTTTTTTGATAATGGATATTTTAGGATTTCGGCGCCGAACCGGATGTCAACCATTTTGAATATAAATATGTCTGTGACGATGATAGATTGAAATACTTGATGCACGAGCAGAAAAATTTTGTGGCACAAATAGCTCCCTTTTCGTTTTGTAACCTCTATGAAACAGTTAATCAATTACGGTCATTGACCTTCGCCCACCGAAAAAAGAAAAACATTGTTTTTGTTTGTTTAGTTATCAATATTGACACTTTACACGTGACTAAAGTTTTGCCAGCTAATTTAATTTGACCCTGTATACTTTCATTTGTATCTGATTCAGACTTTTTACATATACTGACATTACACAGTTTTTTTTTTTGGCTGCTTAACGGACTGGCCTGTGGCTACCTTAATGAATTTAGGCCTCCAGTCAGGGTAAAAGACTTAGAACTAAAGCGACTACTCGCCAAGGGCACCCCCTGTGGGGTACGGACCTCGGCTTAGGGCATCGCTGTAAGAGGGCAGCAAGGGACGGGCTGTACAGAAATGATTATTATTTAAGGACGAATTTAAAGCTACAGGCTCAGCGGCACGGGCTGGCTCGAGCAAGGGTCGGGCACGGACATGGATTGGGACGGTGGACCTTGGCGGCCAGGACGAAAGGACGGCGGCCTGTGACGGTGCGTCTTGCGAGTGCTACAGAGTTTACTACTCTCCTGCAGATGGGTTGTAGCGTCATCGTGAATGGTTAGGGTATGTATCGGTCGGCGAATCCTACTAATGCGGGAGGGACTTTACCAACAGACACTTCAATTTTATGAATTTGTGTGTACGTATCTATAGAGTATAGATTAAATATAAGCGATTCGGTTTAGTTCTACCAATGTATTGTAATCAAATAACGATTAAGACTCATATTTTATGTACCACAATACGCATATAACCAGGTAAAACTTTAAGAAAATCCACCAAAATCATTGAACTATGATACTCATGTTATCATTCGCAACAAAAGGTCAACGAATACCGGTTGACAAATATTATTATCAACAAAAATAATATGTTTTATTATAGTTTTATCGTTTCTTTGTTTCGTCTTCCGTTCGATAATCCGTTATAAGTTATCTCTGTTGAGTCATCGACACATTTCAAATACTTTTGGCTATTCCGTGTTTTCGATACTTCAATTCTTTTTATTGTTTTGGTAACAGCTGTAAGAGTCGATCGGTCAGGTAAGGCTACGATTACCGTCGTTGGTCCGTAGATGGGTGACTGTCTTTATACACCAAGAAACCTCCTTACCTCGGACCGTACGTTAAGCCATTGGTCCCGAATGTCATTCATAGATCTTTTGCAGTTTCCATCTATATGTGCATATTTATGTATCATTATGTTACACATGTTTATACAAATAAATGCATCTTTATCATTATCTTTGTCATTTTGGGTAGTGACACGCCCGAAAGTCTGCCAACCAGGCGTTTCAAATGACTCGTATTACCCAGTGACTCGGTTGTGGAGATCAAATAGTCAGTCACTCCATGTGAAATACTGATATTCAGATGCATTTGGTTAGACTGGACGCCGACCCTAACATAGTTGGGAAAAGGCAGGCAGACGAAGCAGTGGTGGCTCAGTGGTAACGGCCGCGACTTACGTTTTGTAGGTCGAAGGTTCGCACGCAAGCAGACACTTTGTGTAAAAAATTTCATTACCACTGCTCTCAAAACGGTGAAGGAAAACATCATGAGAAAACAAGTATGTCTTACAACCAAAGATTCGAAGATGTGTGACATCTACCAAACCGCTCTAGGCCCGCGTGGTGGATTATGGCCCACTCCCCCTCATCGTAAGGAGGCCTATGTCCCAGCAGTGGGAACATTATGTGCTGCTGATGATGCTGATAAGGCAGACGAAGACGTATAGAACACTGTTGTTTGTGCTTTATCTAGGGAACAAGAAGAACAAAACCACTCACGTAGTATTCAGTCCAATTGAAATGTTATTATCCCTGATGTACGCCTTCGCCATATCAGCTAACAGCTCCAGGAACTGATCCTTGATCTCGTTGAACTTCGGCAAGGACAGGCCAGCTAGGTTGAGGGTCAAGGTCTCTTCGGGTGGGCTTGCTACTGCCTCTGCTTCTGGCTCCTCATCACCGAATGTCGGGAGTGGCCCTGGAAGAGGTGGGTGGAGAGTGTCATAAATTATAGTTTAAATATATACATACATAAACTGAAGCCTTTTTCCAATGGGGGTAGACAGAAACTACAGAACGCCATCTGCCGCGACCCTTACAATACTCTTTATGTTTTGTTTATGTTCATACATCTAGTCATACATACATGCACGCCGCTTATCAGTACTACGCACCTGAAGAACATCACCAATAAGGTCACTATATGTTCTATAAGTCGTCCCCTTCTGACGTGTCCAGTCACATTGACCTTGTTAATATCTTTTGTTAGCCGCCATACATTCATCCTCTCAAAACGATCAAACCATCTAAGCATAATATTTTTAATTCTAGTCACTACATCTTCCTTTAAACCGCACCGTAGTTTTAATCATTTCTCTTTCTGCCAAATTACATTTTACTAGCTTCTGCCCGCGACTTCGTCCGCGTCTAATTTTTGCTCCCCTGACCCTTCCCGTCGCATCGAATTGCCTGCCAGTTTTCGTCCATTTTTCGTTGCTTCTCCGCTCTTTTTTATCTTAACGTGATGTTATATAGCCTTTATCAATAAATAGGCTACCCAACACAACAATACTTTCAATTCGGATCAGTAGTTTCTGAGATTACCGCGTTCAACAAAACATACAAACTCTTCAGCTTTATAATATTTGTATAGATTGCTGTAAATTATTTGTTAATGCAATGCAATATGACATAGACTACCAACCCGCACTGGGCCCGCGTGGTGGATTACGACCCACGCCTTTTCACAGAGGGAAAACCTATATCCCAGCTGTGACAACGTTATAGACTGATTAATCAAAATCAGTAAAGCCAACTTTTCCAGCTAATGTCAACAAAACACTACTAACATTTTCTTAACCCAATAGATAGAACAAAAAGATATACTTACAGATCAATTTGACACTGAAAGAGAAACCCTTCTGGAACTGCCAGCCGGGCTTGGCTTCGAATCTGACGAACATGCGGTTTACGTCAGCAAACCTGTACTTTCTCTCTGAGGTCAGACGATGCGAGAAGATCAGGCCGTCCTTGCCGGACGCGTCGAGACCACCTGTGAATAGTCCAAGGATATAAGCTCCAGTTCTTTTGTTTTATTGATATTGAACAGTGCAATAACTTGCATGTAATTTTATGAATGCGTTTCTTTTATTAATAATATCTAAGGGTAAATCCCGTATTTGTGAGTGTCACTGTGACTACATACTTACTAGAAACAGATACTTTTGTTGGTCTGTCTATGTGTTTGTCTGTTTGTTTCGCTTAATCTCCTAAACGGCTAAACAGATTTTGATGAAATTTGGTTTACGTAACTTCGAACCCAGGGAAAGGATAGGGTTGAAAGTATCCTTACAACAAATTTTATCAAAATCTGTCCAGCCGTTTAGGAGATTAAGCGGAACAAACAGAGAAACCGATAAAATATCTCTCAGCCTAGTTTGAATAAATGACTTTTGATTTTGATTTTATAGGTTGCTGTAATAAGTCAATCAAACAATACAGCTTTTATATAACAACAGAGTTGGATCAGAGTATGTGGATTAATCTTTTTAAAGGTTTGTCTGTAATCAATAAAGCTTGTAAAAAAAAAAAAATTCATGATGTAATTAAACTCTAAGAATACACAATAGTAATCACTGTTTTATAATGAGTCAAAGCATATGCTTTGAATCATAACTGGTAATTAAACTGTGGATTGTATATTTAATACTATAAAATAGGCATTTAACGGTTGCCAAGACACCAGTGTCTATCAAGTTGAAAACAAATAATGAATCATTTGAAGAAACCTATGTTTATTGCTTGTTTTAATAAATAAATAGGTCGAAACATTGAAAATAATAAATAGAGTAATACAGCTGATTCACTTGTTCAATATTACTATAAGACTTATAATTCAAAAAAAGTTACATTTTTATATTCAAAAACTCTAGGGTCAGTCTACTGGCATCATCATCATTCATCATTTCAGCCGTAAGACGTCCACTGCTGGACTTAGGCCTCCCCCAATTTGGGGGGCTTTGCCATAATCGCCACGCTTGGCAGGCGTCTACTGGCATATGGTATTTTTATTTTTCATACGAAGTAGTTTGACGTCACGATTATTTATGTAAAACAACCTTAGTAAAATATGATAACGTCGCATTTTCTTAGTTTTAAATTTGAATGATTGGTTGAATGAAAATCATTTACATTCAAGATAAAAAAAAAAACAACTGACTTATTTGAAAAAAAAAAAATCACCAATTGATTCTTATTTACGGTCACATTAATAGTCTTGACTTATGGGTTATCAATAGGAATACGTTGTATAGTTGTAACTTTTTTATGACATCCAACCCAGTTCCTGAGTAATACAATTAGCTGAACTATTTTATGTGTACACTTTATGAAATTAAAATATTTACCTGGCTTAACGAGCAAGTAGTCGCCAATAGCACCGTTTACAGCAAAGCTGGTAATGTTCAATTCAATGCCCATACCAGGTCCATCGAAGATCCAATCAATTATATTGTTTGTAGGGTAGGGCTCAGGATAGTCCGGTGAAGTGACAATTGTAGGTTCATCCACAGATAGAGTTATATGAATAGGCTTTACGTGTTTCGCGAAATTTTCAGAGTTTACATCGAAATCTTCCTTGTGTGCGGCAACGAATTGGGTCATGAGGTTACTGAGCTCAGCACTGTTCAGATCATCAACCATTACAGACTTTTGTTTGGTGTCCTCTTCAGAGTTAGTGGTTTTCATTTGAACACTTTCAAATTCTTCAGCATTCTCTTCTTTGGATTGATTCTCGTCAACCAAAGCATCGTTTCCATACGACTGGGGCTCTTTGACATCATCAGCAAATATTTGTTTGATTACGCTGTCTATGTCATCGTCAGCGTTAGGTTCGCTGTCACTAGGCTCGTCGTAGATGTCAGCATAGTCGACAGCTTTTTGTGCTCCATCGATGTTCTCTAGTGAAGCAACAGAAGCCTCTGGTGCACTTTCTTCTTTTTTAACGTCTAAATCACCGAGTTGTTGTTCAACATATTTAGCAGTCTCGTTTGCCACATCGGCATTTTCAGCGAAAATTTGAGATAGATTGCTATCATCTACGTTCTCATAGTCATCATCATCTGCCGCTTCAGCTGACACAATATTCTCGTCGGCTGCTTCACCAGTATTGTCATCAGCAGTTTCCTCATTTTGTTTTGAGTCTTCTGGCTCTGCAGCATCAACTTCCGCATTTCGCCATGAAACGGCTACGTCTTCGTTGTATGGCTTGCCGTATTTCTCTTCATAATCTTGGATGTCATCCGCTACTTCCTCATCAGTGTCCACATTTTCATTAGAGTTATCATCAGTTAATTTGTCAAAAGTTGCAAACAATTTGTCTAAGTCAGCATTCAGATCAGCATATACTTTTGCAGGCGTGTCTTCTTCATTTTCATCATTATTTTCACTGAACACGTCTTCATCGCTCTTTTCCTGTTCATCAGAGTTATCATAATCATTTTCATCAAAATCGTCATTGTTTTCCGCCAAAAGTTTGTTCGTTTCCTCAATGATTTTATCAATATCTGTGTCATCATCGTCTTGCGCTTGATCTAGTATATCCAAATAATCTTGATCTTTCTTCAAAATGTCTTTGGTTTCATCAAAAATTTGATCGTCGTTGTCATTTGTCTCCGGTACAGGTAGAGGTGCAATGTCAACCGCCTCACCCCACGTGCCATCATCAAGTCCAATTTCTTGCAAGTTTTCATTACTTTGGTCTGGCTCTCCTAGTGGTAAGACTCTATGCTCTTCGGCTTGATCACTTGCTGGAGGTTCTGGAGCTACCGTCGCCTCAGCTGTGTCTACTTTATTTTCTTCAACTTGTTCTTTCTCCGCTGCATCCGATCTGTTATCTTCAATTTGATAATCGTCGAATTTATTACTTTCTGGTTCCGTTTGAGCTTCGGTTGGTACTGGCACCTCTTGTTGTTCAGCTTGTGTGGTCTCTGCTTGTTTTACGTCTGTGTTCTCGTTGCTGTCTTCTAAGGCATCATTGTAGTTGTCATAGTTTCCGTAGTCATTTTGCCAATAGTCGTTGTAGTCTTGTTGCGCTGAAACCAAAACAATAATTTAAGGCTTATGACAATAATATACACGCATCTGTTAGTACAGGTCCACCTTTGAGTTGGGAAACAGGCATGATCTTAAGTTTTGTTTGTGGCAACATCATCAATACCCATACGGTCTAATTTATTAAGTGCATTTACAGTGGTTGTATAGTTTCTTAATCACTTTACAATTTGAACGGTAAAGTACCTGTTTTAATTTTTTATCCCCCTATTTGCTATCAGGCTACATAGCTTACAAACATTCATTTAGTATTTTTTTGTGATAATACAAATTATTATTATAATATTTATTAATTACGACGGTGTTAGTTGTCTCTTAAATTATGAAACGTTTCATTTCATCATATAAGCAGAAAAACAAGATCGGCAATCGCAGCATGGTGGAATAATGCATAGAAAATGTTACTGCCCATTCTCTCTTAGTCGCCCTTAATGGGTCCCCATGGGAAGAAATGGGATAGTGTCTTGTAGTTGGTTGTTATTTTGGTTAACAAATCACAACACCTTTTCACTATTGCTTGAGTCATCAATAATGAAACATAAGTAATTGTCATCAATATTATTAAAAGCTACTTAATAAATTGTTGACACTGACATTTGTGTATTAATTACCATGCTAATGTAAAGTTTTTAATTAATATTCACAATTGAGTAATTAAATAATTAAGTGCGTTGTAGCCGTGTCTCAATATTGTTGTAATAATTCAATTTGATAACAATGCGAAACGAATATTTATGGAAGTGGTGTGAATAATAATGGTGTGGTTATAAATAGGGATGATAGTGCCCTCATACACGTATTGAGTCAAAATCAGCCCATAATGTTCCAATTGCTGGAACAAACTTCTTATTGGAACAAAAAACTGCTGCAACAAACTTGTTTTTCGAGAGGGCGTGGGTTATAATCATCATCATCATCATCATCATCATCATTTCAGCCGTAAGACGTCCACTGCTGGACTTAGGCCTCCCCCAATTTGGGGGGCTTTGCCATAATCGCCACGCTTGGCAGGCGGGTTGGCGATCGCAGTATGGTGGTAAAATGCATAGAGAACGCTGCTGCCCATTCTCTAGCAAGTCCTTTAGTCGCCTTTTACGACACCCACGGGAAGAAATGGGGTGGTGTTATTCTTTACGTCCGGCACTACACGGTTATAATCAGTGATCGAATATTCGGATAGGCATCCATTTACCTAATGTTACTATTTAGCTGTGAAAGCACGGAAGCGGCTTCATTATTAAAGCTGGGTTTCTTGGATCATCATATTTATTTTAAAATTATTTTTTAACCCCAGATGCAAATACATGTGTGTAGGGTGGTATGTGTTAGTTAAAACAACACACAAAACACAGTAAATACGCGCATTCCATATTAGCCAACATTTCAACTTTAGGTGAATATGCATCTGAATATCCGATCTCTAGTTATAATCCACCACGCGAGCGCAATGCGGGTTGGTGGTCATTACATGTCTTAAAATGTTTGGTTCTTGGACCTGCCGGTGTCCTCACGATGTTGACGGGGAAGGAAAACATAGTGATGTAGATGAGGTAGTTATGGGGTATTGTAGACCCCTTAATTAAAACTACGATATTTTTAAGTGATTTTTTCTAAAGAAGTAAATCGTTTTTGATATATCGGATATTTTCGGGTTCAAATTTGTTTTTTGGTATTCAGGGCTCCGTACCCGAAGGGTAACCCAACGGGACCCTATCACTAAGCCTCTGCTTTTCGTCCGCTGGCTGTCAGCGGGCTATAGGCACTTAAAGCACTGGTGAAGTAGGGTTCTGGCTTGTACAACTTTAAAGTAGGTTTATCGAACGTTGTAATACTAAAATGTATTTATGAATAATACTTTTTGCCAACCAGACTTAAGCAAGTTAGATATCCGATACCACTCAGCCATCATCAGCCGATATTGTTCCCACTGTTGGGACACAGGGAGTGGGCCGTAATCTACCACGCGGGCCCAGTGCGGGTTGGTAGATGTCACATATCTTCGAATTTTTGGTTCTAGGACATGCTGGTTTCCCTTCACCGTTTTGAGAGTAGCGGTGATGATAATAAAAACACAAAGTAAAGTGCCTGTCTGCCAGGGTCGCGAGATCTGTTCGAAAGAGATACCGTGACCCTGGTACATGGGCAACTGAAGGAACACGGGTGGGTTTTAGTCAGTAAAAGTCTGACACGCCCTCCCGCTCCGCCCAGAGCGGGAGGCGCCATTTGACGATTTACCACCCACAAAAAAAAAGTGCCTGCCTGGGTTAGAACTCACGATCTACAACTCGTAAGTCGGTGCTGATATCACTGGGCCACGATTGCATTCGATGCCACGATGCCACGATGTTCGATAACTTTTATGATTAAGACCGTTTGTGTGTAAATAACAAACAGAATTCTATACTGTCAGTATTTTTTTCAGTCGTAAAACAAAACAAAACATGTGACAACATTTTCATGGTTTATATACCGAAGTAATGAAAAATAGAAATAAATGCAGCTGTCTGTGTTCGTGATTCATTTGTTTAATGTCAATTTTGTAAATAGAATAGTTTTGCGGTCGCATAGGTATTGTAACCCCTGATTAATACAGAAAAGGGTTAAGTCAGAATAACCACATTATTTATTAGAGTTGCTTAGTTTATATAGTTAAATTATAATTTTGTTCGTATTAAACGCAGTGATACAGTTTTATTCGGAATAGCATTGATCATCGTTTTGTTATTGTAACTTTGTTGTGGTTGGTTTTCAGTCAAACCCAATAACTTACAAATATTTTTGCCGTACTTTAACGTTTACCTATAATATTAATAATACATCAAAATAATAAGATTTATAAATTCAAGCTTGCTCATTGCCTATTAAACATTTCAGGTTGATATACTCCTGGATGTCTCATGATGTATTCGTTCACCAGGAGACTTTATTTGTTTTCTTGTTTGAACGCGGTAATCTCTGAAACGAATAAAATTTGAAAAAATATTTTTGCACGTTTTCCCAATTCTTGAGGAAAGTTATATGATTTTAATATTACGCTACAATCCTAAAGAACCAAGCTATAAAAGTTAGAAAAAACGCTACGTGAAAACGGAGTTGCTAATAAAGCGGGCATGCGACGCGATGCGACGCGGAGAATCGAAAGAACGAGAAATTTCACGCGTATGAAGTTCCGGGCAGAAGCAATTATGGAACAAGGCAGAAGAGTGACTAATATTACTGAATGTGAAATAAATAATATGATAAGAAGAAATGACCTTTACACGCCTGTCAGACTAATGAGAATTAAATTGTTATTTAGTCTCCGCAAAGATGTGAATGATAAATAGAGTGGTTGAAACACATGTAGCGGTGATAACCTTGGTGTTCTGGGGAAAGTATCTTGACTTACGTACTTTGTAGAAGTTTCCAAGAATATTTATCACCTACAAAAATGCTTTTATTCAGTTATACATACTGATAGGTATTGGTCAGGAACTAAAAGTTCAAAATCACAATTGAAATTTCAATGTGTCTCAATATGTTTGTAAGACATTGGCAATATAATGCCTAGTTGAAAAACTGAATTCATTGATAATTATGGTATATCTAGTAACTCGCACTGGAACTGCGTGGTGGTGAAAGGCCCACTACCTCTCACGGGGAAGACGCCTGTATCTCAGCAGTGGGATTATTATACGCTGATTATGGTCATGCTTATGCTTCTTATTTCCTAAATTAAACAGTGAACCATGAATAGTTTGGTTATTATACTTACTACCTTTAGTTTAAAGAATTTTAGGAAAGACATATCTTATTAATATTGTCCTCCAGCAAATTCAATAATTATAGCATAGCACAGCGACCATATATGGTCGCTGGCATAGCATGTGATGTCATAAATGTCTTCGAATTTTTGGTTCTAGGACATGCCGGTTTCCTCACGATGTTTTCCCTCACCATTCTTAGGGTGGCGGTGATGAAATTATTGAATTAATTATTGAATCGCCTGCCTGGGTCGGAAACCCTACAACTCTTAAGTCGGGGCTATTACTTCTGGGCCATAACTGCTGCTAAGGAATGAGAAGTATTTTTCGCATTTCTTTTTGCTCTTACTACTATCGTAAAACAACAGTATTCGGGGCAAACCCAATATCCTTTAGAGTAAACCCAATTGTGCAGTGCGTCGAGTAAATACAGACAAATTCTAGAAGAAAAAGTTTTAACTGGCGGTGGTTAGTTTGGTAGCTGTTGGTCCCGGTTGTTAATTGTATATTTATGATAGTTGTTAGGTACTGCAGTTACGAGCTTGAAAAATTTGACACTTATTTTGTTGTGGATTTTTATTACCCAGCTGGTTTGTGGAGGTCAAATAGGCAGTCACTCCTTGTAAAATATTGGTAATCGACTGCATTCAGGTTGTCATCCTCCAGGAGAGTAATAAACTCACGAGCACTCTCAAGACACACCGTCACAGACTGCCCTCCTTCCGTCCTCGCCACCGAGGCCCACCGCGACGTCCCAAATCATGTCCGCCACGATCTTTACTCGAGCCAGCTCGTGCCGCTGAGCCTGTAGCTTCAATTCGTCCCTAAATAATAATCATTACGATCCAGCTTGCCTTTGCTACCAGTGATGCCCTAAGCCGAGGTCCGTACCCCACAGGAGGTGCACTTAGCGAGTAGTCGCTCTAGTTTTAAGTTTTTAAGCCCTAGCTGGAGGCCTTAATTTATTAAGGTAACCACAGGCAAGTCTGGTTAAGCAGCCAACAAACTCATAGGTAGACCTGCAAGATGTAATTCCCAAAAAATATCTCCGATTAGATTGGAAGCCAACTCCAGTTTGGATGAGAAACGATTAGTCAGATGATGAGGAGTTAGTTAATCTATTATACACTCGACGCATTACAGAACTGGCGCCTTTCTCTAGAATGTGGGATTTACCCACAAACACAGTCTGTCGTTAATTTTACACGCCATGTTTCCAACACGTGGGCGGGGTGGGAATTCCCGTGTTCTTACTTGTGCGTAGGGTTGGCAAACGTACTATAAAATAGAGTATTGTGTGTCTTTGTTTATTATGTTTAAGATTTAGTATTTGTTCTTTACACATTGTTTGCTTCACCGTTCGACGTCATCACGTCAGCGCCGGCTGACGCTGAAAACCAGCGCTGGGGCTTTGTCCCGCATAGGATCGCAGCATTATGCTGAGCAATGGCCGTTTTGCGTGGATTTGACGCATAATTTCTCTCAGGTTTTAAGGAATTAGAATTTTCCTACAATTCTTATAAAGTCAAAAAAAAGTTTAGTAACGCAAAAAGTGCTAGAAAATACATAAAACAAAAGGATAAATGGTACTAATTATTATTGATGCGCAAGTACTCTTTATTTACTTTGTGTGAAATCTGAAATACTCTACTTGTTCTAGAAAAAGTTGGCAACCCTGCTTATGAATGCACACAGATACGGAATAATTGAATAAACAACATAGGAAGAGTGTGTTGTACAAATACGGGTTTAAATTACATTATAGATTCTTTTCTATTAATAGTCTGTATACATTTATTTTTATCCATTAGAATAACATATGAGCCCAAGTCTAATTGGTCGCCTAGTGGCTTACGAGTTGTAGATCGTGGATTCGAACCCAAGCAGACACTTTACTTTGTGTTAGCAATTAACCAAAAATTCGAAGACACGTGATGTTCACCAACCTGCACTGGGTTCGCATGGGCGATTATAGCTCAATCCCTCTCGAAAAATGGGGGGCCTGTGTCCCAGCAGTGGGACCATTATCAGCTGATTATGCTAAATCAAATTAAAATCAAAAGTCATTCATTCAAACTAGGCTGAGGGTCAGCACTTTTTGAACGTCGAAGTTACTTAAGACAGTCCCCCAAAACGCCTTCAACACTTCCTAGTTTTAGCTTATTGGAAAAGCTAAATTTTCTAGTAGTTCTTATCTACTGTAATAAAAATTATATTTATTTCTACCTCGTCTAAACTAATATTATAGGTAAGACTTAAGACTTGATTTTTGTTTGTATGTTTGTAATGGATAAACTCGAAAAACTACTGAACCGATAAAAAAAAATCACCTGTAGAAAGCTACATTATCACGAAGTAACATAAGTTACTTTTATGCCGAAACAATGCACAGTTCGTGTGGGTCACGCGGACGAAGTCGAGACTGAATTTCTAGTAGTCTATAAATTGGGACCCATTTTTAGGGTTCCGTTGCCAAATGGCAAACAACGGAACCCTTATAGATTCGTCATGTCTGTCTGTCTGTCCGAGTATGTCACAGACACTTTTTTCCGAAACTATATGAGCTATGCTGTTGAAACTTGGTAAGTAGATGTATTCTGTGAACCGCATTAAGATTTTCACACAAAAATAGAAAAAAAAACAATAATATTTGGGGTTCCCCATACATAAAACTACAACCCAAAAAAAAAATTTCATCTAACCCATACGTGTGTGGTATTTATGGATAGGTCTTCAAAAATGATATTGAGGTTTCTAATATCATTTTTTTCTAAACTGAATGGTTTGCGCGAGAGTCACTTCCAAAGTAGTAAAATGTGTCCCCGCCCCCGTAACTTCTAAAATAAGGGAATGATAAAACTAAAAAAAATATATGATGGACATTACCATGTAAACAATTTACCTTTCATTCAGTCAACTCAAATATGTATATAAATAAAAAAATAAAACATTTAATTTCATAAACATAAACCTTATGCATAAACCGTGAATACCTGCAGGTTTGTACGGAACCCTCGGTGCGCGAGTCCGACTCGCACTTGGCCGGTTTTTTTATTATTATATGTAGTACGAAAGGTACAAACAGTTACAAAACTTAGCAAATCTGAAATTTTTGAAACTGTGGATTACGGCCCAGTCCTTGACACCGAGTAGCAGCCGGTGTCCCAGCAGTGGGAACAATATAGACTGCCTATGACAGGTGCATAATAAGAAATACTCGCACGCCGCGCGCCGCTAGAATTACTTAGTAGAATTCAAAATTACATATTACTTAATAGTACTTGTAGAATCCTGTTGATTCCGTATTTAAGTTGAATAATATCACTTCACTGGCTCATCACCACATCAAGCGCTACCATGCAGACCTGCTTCACCGTCTGTTTCCCGCCATTGCTCCTGACTGACAGATGACATTAGTGACAGCAACTGCCCCCGCTTGTGTGCATGAGACAGTGTTTACATATCGATTGAATAGATACACTACAGTCACCCTAATAACTTATTGTCTCTGACATTAGCTGCCAAATCCATATTGTTTGTCTCCCTAATGAGTCACAAATCGCGCCACATTGTAACAGTTTCCTTTTGTTTTCTAAGAAACGTTTAATTAATACATTATTCAATGGACAGTTTAATTTTGTTATTGGCTAGTTACAGTTGTACTTACTGTTGTTTTTGTTAACCATTTTCCTTAGCCAATGAAATAGGTACGTATTTGAAAATGTCTGGTTTTTGATAGAAATATTTGTTTTTACAATGTCATCATGTCATGGATGGACTGTGTGAATTATGATATGGATGGAAAGGGGGTGACTACTGAGATGAGGACTAATAGAGAAGTGTGGAAGAAAAAACATGTTGCACCGACCCCAAATAAATTGGGATAAGAGCAGGAGAGTGATGGTGATAATCAGTCTATACCGTTCCCACTGCTGGGACACAGGCATCACATCTCGGTGTTAGAGAGTGGGCCGTAATCTACCACGCGGGCCCAGTGCGGCTTGGTAGATGTCACATGTCTTGGAATTCTTGGTTCTAGGTCATGCCGGTTTCCTAACGATGTTTTCCTTCACCGTTTTGAGAGTTGTGGTGATGCAACTATTTACACAAAGTTAAAAAAGCTAGGCAGATGATGATGATGTAATTTTGTCACCACTGCTCTCAAAACGGTGACGGTAAACATCGTGAGGAAACCGGCATGTACTAGAACCAAAAAATTGAAGACATGTGACATCAACCATCCTGCACTAGGCCCGCGTGGTAGATTACAGCCCACTCTCTCTCACTGAGAGGAGGCCTGTGTCCCAGCAGTGGGAACAATATACGTTGATTGTGTATGTTATGCGTATACAACCAACAGACTCAATTTCTTACTAAAACTGATAATTGTACCGTGGATATATACCGTCATATAAATAAATATGTATTTATTCGTTTTATCAATGATAACTAGGACCAACGTGTGATACTTGTGATGTTAGATAAATAATTCTGTAACATTGTTGCCGATTGTCGATAGCTGTCATTCATAATGTACGTAGCATTTATGTCTGTTATAAATTACTTACAGGCGACGAAGAAAAATACCTCATTTCCTCCAGTATTAAAACATTACAATATTGTAGCGGTAAGCGCGAACTCCGCATCACACTGACGTCACGCGAAACCCTGCATCGCGCAATCAGAGTTTACCGCGCAACTAGCATATATACAACGTCCTGACATCAATCGTCGGGCAGTAGCCCACCAGACATGACACCCGTCAGTTGGAGGATCTTCCCTTTTCTACGAAGGTCGAGTGAGCTTTGTCTCATACCTCTAATTGTTATGGTATTTTGGAGGTATGAGAAACCCCGTAGGTATAGACAGAGCATAGTATAGGTATAGTATAGAGTGTGTATTGTGGACGAATATGTGTACCTAGGACAGACTTTCCAGTTAGGTAGGTCCAACTTCGAGAAAGAGGTCAATTGTCGAATCCGACTCGGCTGGGCAGCGTTCTGGAAGCTACGCAGTATCTTCTCGTCCCACATACCGCAGTGTCTCAAGACGAAAGTCTTTGACCAGTGTGTGTTGCCAGTGATGACATATAGCACTGAGACGTGGTCGTACACAATGGGCCTCAAAAGGCTCAAAGTCACCCAAAGGACAATGGAGAGGGTTATGCTTGGAGTTTCCCTACGCGATCGAATCAGAAATGAAGAGATCCGTAGGAAAACCAAGGTAACCGACATAGCCCGAAGAATTGCCAAACTTAAATGGCAGTGGGCAGAGAACATTGCTCACAGAACAGATGGGCAATGGGGTCGAAAGGTTCTGGAGTGGCGGCCGCGTACTGGAAGACATAGCGTTGGAAGGCCTCCCACAAGATGGACCGATGACCTGGTGAAGGCCGCAGGAATACGTTGGATGTGAGAAGCATAGAACAGGTCGAAGTGGCGGTGCTTGGGGGAGGCATATGTCCAGCAGTGGACGTCTTTCGGCTGAAATAATGATGATGGTAGGCAGAGTTGTACATATTAAAGAACACTCATATTTTGCCAGTTACGTTTAAGTTTGGAATTAAGATTTGAGCCCGGGTGACGTCAGTCTGGGGGCTACTACTAACATGTTCCTAATGGAAAAAACCCATTAAGTCCTTGCCCGTTCTGGTCATTGACCCAGGACCTCATGCTCAGCTGTAGAGCTTAATTACCTAATTAAGCCTATTTATTAAAGTACTTACCTAGGATAGCATAATCAGCCTATTATTTTCCCACTGCTGGGACACAGGACTCCTCTTTGTGAGAGGAAGTTGGCCATAATCCACCACGCGTGCTCAGTGCGGGTTGGTCACATATCATAGAAAATTCAGAAGACCTTATTTCGATAGCAAAAACTGTGGGGAATGCTCTTAACATGGACATTCAGGCTTCCACTTTCCGGGACATATACCGCATACCTGGGAAACCAGGCCTGTGCAGACCGATAGTTGCTGAGTTTTGTTGCGTCACCACAAGAAACGATTTTCTAGCCAAAGTTCGCACATTTAATAAAGAGCGCTCATTACAAGATAAGCTGAACACACAGATTATTGGTATCGAAGGTGACAAAAAGCCTGTCTATGTTGACGAACACCTGCCATCAACCGTGAAAAAGCTACTTTACGATACCCGCCAGTTTGCAAAAGCCCATAATTATTCCAGTTGGTATTCGAACGGAAGAATACTTTTGCGTAAGGATCAAACAGACAAACCACTCCATATCAAATCCGAGAAGTGTCTGTCTATGTTATTGGAACAACAATGACAATTCTTTTTTATACCTAATCTTTTTCATTATGCATGTATTAATTTAGTTATTGTATTCACGTTTTGCCTTTGCTTAACTAACATTTACGTTTTAATATCCTCACATTTCACATATTACGCACTTATACCAACATATTACACACCCATATTCACTCACGTATGCAACCATATATATTTTGTTTTAAACCTTTTAAATAGTACTGATAGCAACATAGCAATTTCTTCTATCCACAATTCGGTATCGAAATATGAAGCCCTCTCCCAGATACAATTGCAAACCGCTTCACCCCATAAATCTAACCATAAATGGCTAATCCAAATAATAACATATCTATTGAACTAGATGACCTCTCTATAGCGTGTTCCCATCTATGCCCACCTGAGCGATGTTCGGATTTTATGAAGCAACCAAATCACAATTTAAAAATAATTCACATAAATATTCGAAGCATTAAAAAGAACTTCGACCAATTCATTACGATGCTAACAACCACTAAAATTCAATTTGACGCAATTATATTAACCGAGTGTTGGCTAAAAGTGTCGGGGCCCCTTCCTTACCTGCAAGGCTACTCTTTTGACGTCACGACCAATAATAAGTCACAAAATGATGGCGTGGTGATATACACCAAGACTTCACTGAAATGCTCGTACCTTGAACCTTCATTCTGTGACTCAAATTGTCTAGTTTGTACTATAGGTGAAACAGTAGTTATTTGCCTATACCGTTCCCCATCTTATTCCAATCTCGAAAAATTTTACCGTAGCCTTGATAGTTTAGTACAATCGTTAAAAGGGTTTAATAATATAGCTCTGATTGGCGATATTAATATCGATATTAAACCCAACAATCACGATCGTCAAGCAGGTACTTATCTCACCCTTTGTGCCTCCCTAGGACTTCTACCTGCGCATGTGCTCCCCACAAGATCTGGTAACTGCCTAGATCACGTACTTTTAAAAACTAAATGCCCTGCCACAATAATTGTCCTTGAAAGTAACATCACAGACCACCTCCCAGTCATCCTTTGTCTCGAAATTAAAAAAAGTACTGCAGCTATACAACAAGCCAATGTTCCTCGATATAACTACTCAAAAATTAAAGAAGCACTAGATAAAACAGATTTCAGTCCTGTGTTAAATGAATCAAATTGCAATCTGGCTGCTGATCTACTTATCTCTATCATTCAAGGTGTGATTGCAAGACACAGCTATACCATTCGTGTTCCCAGGAAATGTAGAATTCTTAAGCCCTGGATGACACCAGGTCTAGTTCGGTGCATAAGAAATCGAGACAGGCTTCATAAAAAATCTAAATCATCCCCCGATAATAATATTCTGCTGACAACGTATACCAGATACCGAAATTATCTCAATTCCCTTCTGAAAAAACTAAAAAGGTCGCACGATAAAAATGAATTGCTTAAAGCTAAAAACAATACCAAGGCCACATGGAAAGCTATTAAAGGTATAATAAACCAGAATTCCCCCCCTGTGTCCCCAAGTGCACTTCTAGTAAGCTCTGCTGATACCATAGTATCCATTAATGAGGTAAATAACTTTTTTGTAACCGTGGGTGAGAGTTTAGCTTCGAAAATTAAAATTCCGCCTAGATCCCAAGTTAAATGCCCGACACAACCTTCACCGTGCAATTCCCTTGCCATTATGCCGGTCGACGAAGCTGAAGTTAAAAGGATTATTGATAACTTACGCAGTGACTGTGCCACTGGATATGACAAAATCCCTGCTAGTATCCTCAAACAGTCCAGTTCCTCTTTAGCTATTCCCATAACGCACGTCTGTAACTGCGCCATCGAGTCTGGTACTTTCCCCAATGCCTTCAAAAAGGCTGTTGTTCACCCAATCCACAAGAGTGGAGACAGATCCAACGTTAACAACTATAGACCGATCTCAGTTTTGAGCTCCCTGTCTAAAATTCTAGAACGGGTACTCAACAACAATCTTACCGCGTACCTTGCAAAATATAATATATTAGCAAAAAATCAATATGGCTTTAGACGGGGAATCTCTACGGAAGACGCGGTCTTAGATCTCACAAGTCTTGTAGTAACCAAGTTGGATGAGGGGCTCAAGTGCTTTGGCGTCTTTCTTGACTTGACCAAGGCGTTTGACTCTGTCTCTATACCTACACTTATATCGAAGATGGAAATCATTGGAATCCGCGGTATGGCACTTAAAATCTTCTCAGATTATCTCTCAAATCGTTCACAATGTGTGAAAATCGACTCATGGTACAGTAATGATGCAAACATCCATTTTGGAGTACCCCAGGGAAGTATTTTGGGACCTACACTCTTCTTACTTTACATTAACGATTTGTGCCGCTTATCAATACCTAACTGCGATATATTCACCTATGCTGATGATACGGCACTGGTCATATATGACGATAACTGGGTTAATGCTAAACTAAGAGCGGAACAATCACTTCAACGTGTGATGACATGGCTTTCGGCGAACCTGTTGACTCTCAATATTGACAAAACTAAGATTATCCGATTCTCTCTCCCTCACACGGGCGCACCTCCCATAGAATCTAGTACAGTCAAAGCCCATTCTTGCTTGAACGTTCTGGATCACAGTGCCAATGCTTGCAGTTGCCTCACCCTCTCATCAGTGACAAGCACCAAATACCTTGGAGTGCTCATTGATGAGCATCTTAGCTGGCGGCCCCACACTGAGGCTCTAAGTTCACGAATTAGAAAATTAATATATATTTTCAAAGAGCTGAGACACTCCGCTGATCGTGAAACCCTGTTTCTTGTTTATCAGAGCTTGTGTGTCTCTGTTCTTACTTATTGTATTTCTTCTTGGGGAGGAACCTGCAAAAGTCACCTGATTCAGGTTGAACGAGCGCAAAGGGCGATTCTTAAAGTTATGCAGTTCAAGCGTAGAGATTACCCCACCGCCCTGCTCTATTCGGAATCAGAAGTTCTCAACGTTCGTCAACTCTTCATTCTACGTGCGGTATTACGCCGTCATTCTTTGCTTCCTCTTGATGATATACTTTTGAAAAAACGTATAGGTTACCCAGTTTGTAACACTACTCGGTGTCGTACTTCTTTCGCAGACCGACACTTCAACGTACTCAGTGCCCGAATTTATAATAAAATCCATCGTCTTCTGGATATATATACTTTAACTAGGAATAAATTGATACGCAAGCTTACTAGTTGGCTATTGAAGCTGTCATACGAAACTACCGAATGTGTCCTTGAAATAAACTCTTAAAAGCACACTCACTCACTCACACACTCACACACACACACACACCCTAATACATAATCACACACTCATTCTCGTACACAACCGTACTAATCTCCATAACGTTGTACTCGCCGCATGATAATTATATGGTGTAACGCTATAGTACGCCCAGACATTGTTACTCGGGGTGGAGACCTGGTGTCCTGAAACACAGGTTTTGGCCTAGCTTAGGCACCAGTCTCCCACAATATTGTAATGTGTATTAATAGCTTAAGACTTAATAATATGGACCTGTAAACTTTTTAATATTGTGGTGAGAAAATAAATAAATTGATAAATTGAAAATTGATTGATCTTCGATAACGCTCAATCATTATTGCTCAATACAATTTCAGAACATTAAAAGTCAGCCGACTATCTCATTCAGGCTATAAACGAAGGTGTGGCCATAAGTAACGATATTAAATGAAACACATTAATTAATAAAGTAGTCCGATAAAATGATACGACATGATAAATGCATACTATCTGAATGAAGTATGTTGATAACAGTCTACTAAGAACGTCATTCTATGTCGAAGTTACCTTCTTCTTCGTATTAGTGGCATTACAATTATTATATTTTACTAGCTTTTGTCCGCGACTTCGTCCGCGTCAAATTTTTGCTCCCCTGACCCTTCCCGTCGTCGCACCGAATTGCCAGCCAGTTTTCGAACATTTTTCATTGCTGCTCCACTCCTTTTGATTGTAGCGTGATGTTATATAGCCTATAGCCTTTCTCGATAAATAGGCTATCCAATACAAAAAGATTTCTTCAATTCGGAAAAGTAGTTCCTGAGATTAGAGCGTTCAAACAAACAAACAAACTCTTCAGCTTTATAATATTAGTATAGATTATTCCAAAACTTCCACAGCGCAGCGTGGTGGGTTACAGTCAGCTCCTTCTTGAAGACAGCAGGTTTGAGCCCAAGCATTAGGCACGTTATACAGGGTGTCCCAACAATCAACGTCAAGCCGAAAACGGTTGATAGGCCAGGTGGTGAAAGTTATCAGAAAAATAATAAAAAAAAACTAAGTTAAGCATTTTTTTTTTTCAGTACCGTCAGTTAAAGTTAGGCGATGTAATAATTTTTAGTACATGGTGGAGCAAAAAAGTGATGTTTTCTTTAAAACTGAGGTAGTTGTGTTTTAATTTTGGACTGTAGTTTACAACAGGGTTATTCAGGGTTACATCACTCATAAAAAAAAAATATGAAAGGTAAAGATTTGTAGTCACAGTACTTAAAAGATCATCACAGGGTGGCAATTTTCTCAAAAAAAATTTAATGTCAATAATTTGAAAAGTACTGAACTTAGATTTTTTAAATTATTTTTCTGATAACTGTCACCACCTGGCCTATCAACCGTTTTCGGCTTGACCTAGATTTTTGGGACACCCTGTATGTCGGCCGATCATGCCAAGGGCTTCGTCAGTCTTTGACAATCGACGGGTCCTCAAAGGTGACATTGCAATAGTGATTGTACAATTACACCTCTACTAAGCCTGTCCGGGAAATCAGTCACGGTGATTATTTTATTTTTTATAATATTCCATAAAAAGGTTCCTATCACATCAAGGACAATTAACAACTAACGTCTATGAAATCATAGCCCTTCCAAAAAAAAAACTATAAACAATTGAATCACCTTATGATTAGAAATTCGAAGTATTTAAGAGAACTATTTTCCTGCTTCAATTCTCTTTAACAGATTTCAGGGTCGGGGCGCACGGGCTCTATGTCACGTAGGCGCATTCTTTTTAGCCCTGATGCTGGCGATAATCCATTGAATATGGGCAGCACAGAGCTGGTCATTATGCGATGCTTTAGGGTAAGCCTTTGTCCAGCAGTGGACGTCTTTCGGACAAGAACCAGTATTTTACATAGAAAAACTACAGTGATTTCTGTACCCTAGATACTGGGTAAAACGACACTCCTTGGAATTAGTGGTTGTCAGACATTCGTTCTTTTAAGTTCTACAAATCATAGCACGGATCAACGGCATAACGTGCTTCACAAGGAGGAAGATTCTCGGTATGCTATGGACGGTCACCCATCCACAGTCCAGACGGTGATGCAGATGAACTGCGATGCTGACCATTTGAGTGACTAGTGATAACTTACATTTCACAATTTCTTCGCAAACACAAATATATGCAAAAGATTTTCTACGTCAATATGTAAAGTAGCAGTGTTTGGTTTTTAACACAAAGATCATCGCCGCAGGAATGTATCAACAAGACTTAATGCTTTTAAAAATAGACCCTGATAAGAGCTGTGATAAAAATAAAATCACAAAAGAAAATAATTGTAGAACAAGAGAGAAAAATTACACTAAAAAAGTGAAGAAATACAAAAAAAAAATTACATTTATTTGCCGCAATCGCCATCGCAACCTTGAATTTTCTCGGACGCCATTACGCTATCTAGCACGTACACAGTTTCAGGGTTAGAAAATATTAAATCAATCAATCAATCAATCAAATCATTTATTTGCAACGAATGTAGGTTAAATTAAAATACATTAAATTTAAATGTATCCTCATTTGTCAAAATTGGTTCAGTCGTTTTTTTTTTTAATATTTTGTGACTGTGAGAACGTTGTAGGCCTTGTAGACTGTAGCCAACTTTCTATTTTATTAAGTATCTAGTACTTGTTAACAGTCCTACACTGTTCTCCCATACCTATTAACACTGTAATTTGAAACCATTGTAAAAGCCAAATATTTTTAAAAGAGTAACCGTGGAGTTTCTTGCCGGCTCTTCTGCATAGGAATAAACAATTTGGAACCGTGCACCTAGCTTCTGACGTTTCATAAGCGCCCAGTAGGTTTATGTGAAATAAATATACTTGGATTTCAGTTTTAACTGCAATAAAAAAAAAACTAACCATCGCACATTCCTAACCTGTACCTATGTTTCAGTTTAATACATATAGCCGTCAAAAACAAAACATCAAATTATTCACATTCGACCTAGTTTTAAGTAAAGACTCAGATGTTTGAAAATTGTTCTAGAATTATAATTAACTTATGAGTAAATATGCCACTATGCGCTTGTTTAACTTCTAACGTGACGATTTTATCGTGGACACCTACGATCACGACACGGCATGACTTATACGTACATAGGGAAGTAAACACAGGGAAGTATAGTATAGTTCTTCAGACCGTATTTCGGACATGGCGGCCAATCTCAACGGAGACTAGCCTTCCGCGCGGGAGATAGGTATTATAGTGCACAAGTGTATGCGCATACACAGGGGCACTCACTCTTCCCTCACTCTCATAGTCCGATGGGACGGCAATCGGACACGACAAGAGAGATCAGGCGCAGGACTAATAGTGCTTTTACTGAGAATAGGTATAGGGAAGTAAAATGTATAGAAACATGTTACTTATATATAATTGAAAACATAGTCAGTCTATTTAGTATTTTTAATTTATAAACTTATCATTTACTTTTCGAAAGCAATGTCAGTTTTGTGCACCTAAGTAAATATATTCAGCTATTCAACCATGCTATACAATAAACTATGATGTCTGAAAGTTAAGTCCAAATGTTGTAGAAGAAGGATTTGTCGCTATTATTTCGCTCAAAATTAAACTATAACAAACATCACGCCTTATTACCCCGAAGAGTTGAGCAGAAGTGTACCTATAGTACCTACACCCATACTTCGCCAGTTATGTCCTAGTCCCATGATATAGGGCTCGAGCCTATTGCCATCAACCGGGTACAAATACAGGCTCCGAGCTGTTACTGAGAAATTCCAGACAGAAAAATTCAATCACACTCTGCCCGACCTGGGAATCGCTCCAAGGACTTCATGCTTAGCAACAACGCTTGCGAACCCCTGCACAAACAAGGCAGTCAAAATAATTAATAGCCAGTATTTTCCTTCTAACCGTTTTACAAACATAATGATTAAAGCGAGGTTGCAGTACTTTTAATTTTTTTTAAACCTCTGTACATCTAGCAAAATGATGAGTTTCCGTAAAAAAAAAATAATTTAGGAAAATTGAACATACTGTTAAGCGCTGTGTGAAGGTAGAAACGTGAATTAAAACAATTGGCTCGATAAAAAATAATCATAAAGATGACTCTAAATCGCTATTTAAAACGTGTACCTTGAAGAGATTCCGATATTAAACCATGTAAAACTCATACCAAAAGGTAGGTTTTATTGTTTTTTAGGGCATGCTGAGAAAATATTTTATAATTTTCTTATCATTTTTTTTCCACGAAACAATTATACACAAAATCTAGTAGCTCAAGCGCTCGCAATGACCGGCTAATGTTCGCCGAAACGTCGTCAACTACAAGAGGGCCTTAATACCGACGTATATACATATATGTCACATTGCATTCATTTTGGCCTTACGGGCAGCTTAAAATAACTTAATGGCTAGACGCAGACTGACAACCGAAAAGTCTTGAGTTTGACTCACACCCTCAAAACTTTTCGGTTGCATGAAGTGGATTTACGTCAAAACAGACAGTATTGACGTAAATCCATTTCTCGTAAAAACAGAAATAAAGACATTGCTATTGCGGTGGAGCATACGGTGGAAGTGTGCCCTGCCTGGGCGGAGCACCGCCGTGTCCTCGTGGAGGCGATCGGCGGCGGCGACCTCTCGCGTCCGGCCCTGGTGCGAGCCATGGTACGGAGCGAGAGGGCATGGGAAGCCGTCACCTCCTTCTGCGAAGCAGTAATGCTCGCGAAGGAGGAGGCGGGGCGCGTGAGGGAGTGGCAGTCTCTGCGCCCTCACGTCCCTAGCCGCCGCAGGAGGAGACGCCCCGGACGCCGGGAGTCGATTGCGGACTCCCGGCCACAGTAGGCGCGAGCTTGCGGGTGGCGAGCAATGGGTAGCTCGCCGCCCGGTAAGGACCAAGCACGGGTCGACGGCGCGTAGTGTTCCACGCGCGCCTCAAAGAGATGTCAGCAGTACTGAAGGGGTCTGCTAGGACCGATGCCTGCCGGGGTCACGTGATTGTTCTAAAGAGATACCGTGACCCTGGCACATGGGCAACTGAAGGAACACGGGTGGGTTTTAGTCAGTAAAAGTCTGACACGCCCTCCCGCTCCGCCCAGAGCGGGAGAAGTCATTTGATGATTTCCCATCCAAAAAAAAAAAAAAAAAAGACATTGCTATTTTCAATCGGTCTAAAGCATAGATAGTCAATTCCCTTTAGTTTCTGTTATCTGTGGTCAATTCGAATGTAGACATACAAACATGAAAATATTATGTCAAGGTCGCTAATTGGAAACAGAGAGGAATGATTTTACACGCAATCCTATCAGATTAAAAAACTTGCTACGGAGAAATCCCTGACGGAAAACTCAAAAAAACTATGCCTGACGTAAGAATCGCAAGATTAGCAGTAGCGCTTGCAACCAGTATACCAAGTAAACAATTATATATTTTGTTTATTTATCTATTCCAAGAACATTTTATGTATTATATCTCTTATCAAGTAACGGTAGTACTTATCTTAACTGTGTATTGACTTTCACTGGTTGGGGAAAACCATCGCGTTTGTTATCCACATTGAGCATGGAATAACTAACATCACACTTTTAGAAGAACAGTAGAGTTTCAGGGCCAAATATTGTAGTACCAGCCGCACAGGTCGGCCGAAGATTAAACCACCCTTGCTGTAGTGGATGACATATATGCGTCCTATATGCCTCCGAAAACACGTTAAACCGTTGGTCCCGAATGTCATTTGTAGATCCTTCACAAAATATTCCAATTTGTTGATTCCTATGGAGAAGAGCCGGCAAGAAACTTCATGGTTACTTTTTTAAATAATTGGCTTTTACACTGGTTTCAAAATACAGTGTAAATATGTATGGAAGGACAGTGTAGGCCTAGGCCTAGAAAACACTACAAATCTACAGTCTACAAGGCCTACAACGTTGTCACATTCACAAAATATAAAAGAATCTACGTTACACCAGACTGGCCGAAGCTAAGTCACAGTCGCTACGAGCCCGGAAGTTTGAATCAATCTTATTAAGGGGTATCACATTACCCAGTTACTGGGTTGTGGAGGTCAGATAGGTAGGCTTTTCATATAAAGTACTGGTTTTCAGCTGCATTAGCAAATTAGAGTGGATGCCAACTCCAATATCATCATCATCATCATCATTTCAGCCGTAAGACGTCCACTGCTGGACTTAGGCCTCCTCCAATTTGGGGGGTTTTGCCATAATCGCCACGCTTGAAAGGCGGGTTGGCGATCGCAGTATGGTGGTGAAATGCATAGAGAACGCTGCTGCCCATTCTCTAGTAAGTCCCTTAGTCGCCTTTTACGACACCCACGGGAAGAAATGGGGTGGTGTTATTCTTAACGTCCGCAACCCCAATATAGTTGAGAAAAACTAGGCAGGTCTTGAGAACTATTACCCTGCCAAGTATCGCTAAGTCGTGTTGGTTTATTTCAGTTTGCCGCTGACGGAACAGCCATACACATGAGGGTTAATTATGTTTCAAAGATAGAATAATTCCTTGCTAGCACAGTATCAAATTATGAAAAGGATTAGATCGGGCCATTCCTTACAATAATGGACTGAACTAAATATGTAATAATAATAAAATAATATCACACTATTGCATCAATATTTCATATTATTATCTTTAGTTAACTGGCCGTGCGCAGTTATCTACAACAAATAGTACCAAATATTATTTTGGTATCAATCTTTATCAAGGTACTCGTATATCGCACTTATGAATTTCAAATAAGTTCCATCGATACCTTATTTATGTTTTGAATGTATATATGATTTGTATGTGATTGGGGATGGCTATAAGAGTAGGAGCAGACCAAAGAAATGATGTATAGACTGTGTGAACGATGATATTATACCTAGAAAAATAATGGAAAAAAAGCGTGGGGTGCTTTTTAAGGTGTTTTTTTATTGATATCAGGCACCCCACGCTTTTTTTTTATTATTTTCTACTTTTTAGTTTGGTTTTCTATGGAAGCGTGTTTTTTAGTTTTTTTGAACTATTACTTATTTTCTATTTTTTAGGGTGTTTCGAATTTTGAAACGTATGTCAGCGTAGTTTGTGACGTATGCCAGCGTAGTTTTCGAAGACAGTTTTTTTGCTGTCCTGGTAACCCTGGCAAGGATAATGGCATAAATTTATGAAAATATAGTATTGTCATCGGTTCTCGATAAGTCTACAGAGTTTAAATGAAATCTGGTCGTTTAAAGTGGTGGGAAAATCGCGCTATAAGGAGTCGGTTACAAACAAACAAATATACAAGTGAAGCTAATATAAAGCGTGTAAAAAGAGATGACTACCGAGATAACGACTAATAGAGAAGTATGGAATTAAAAGAAATGTTGCGCCGACTCCAAATACATTGCGATAAGGAAAAAAGAATGATGGAATTTGGTATTTGATAGTATCAGTAACACGTCATCATGAACGATCTTCATTTGTTGGGGGCCATCCATTAATTACGTCACACATATTTCATGATTTTTTGACCCCCCCCCCCCCCCCGTCCTTGTCACAGCTGGTCACATTTGTGAGACCCCCCCTCCCTAGTGTGATGTCACATGTTTTGCAATTTTACATCTAGGTATTATTATTTTTTTTTAAATTTTCCATTCATAGTTCATATTTCGTGTTTTAATAGTACTTTATGATAAATGATTTTATTTCTGTAAGTAGGTTTGTACAAACACTTTTACATGTCAATGATATTTTTTTTTTAAACTAGATGAGTTCGGCGTTTCCTAACTGACTACTCTGAGAAGAAAGGCCGAAACGAACTCAGAGGTCACAGTCTCTTTTAAAAGTCCAGACATAATATTGGTCACAACATGTGAAGACCATGTAGATTGGTGACTGAAATGGTCTTTTGAGGAAAGAACCACACAGATTGAGTGGACCTGTCCAGTCACTTTAAATATATATATTTAATTTTGAAATGTGACGTCACAAAATTACGCCCTCCTATCCCCTTGTCACACAATGTCACAATTCGTCGACCTCCTCCCCCCCGTTAACGTGAAAATTAAATTACGTCATTTATGGATGGCCCCTTATTCATCGACGAAACTTTGTCGATGTCAGGAACTTTTGTATGTGTTTATTAGAGTCATTTCTGACTCACAGTCAAGGAAAACACTGCTATAAGAACTTGACGTAATGGTCTGAAACTGTTAACCTGTTAATATAGTTTCAGCTCTTTATGCCTTCTTACGTTTCTGACTTATTACAATTCGAGGTTTCCTCACGATGTTATCCTTTACCATCATCATCGTCATGCATCATCTCTTTTTCTTCCATTCTCCTCTATTTGTCTTCATCTCGGTAGACATCCCATTTCTAACCATAATATCATCATTCACTCAATCCAACCATAGATTTTTTTCGTCGTTTTTTTATAGCCGCATTCATACTCAAAACTTAACCCACCTTTTTAGGAATGTCTTTCATAGATTAGCTCAGTAAGCTTGAATTCACCTACTGAAAGAAAACATACAGCCTTAAATGGATGCATGAAAATTTACACAATAGTTCCTCATATAATATTGAAAGTGAGTACCAAGGAATGAGTGAGATTCATCACTAACTAGGGTTAAATTGGGCATGTATGGAATTGTCATTTATGCCAATGGGAAATCTCACAGGATAGGCGCATAAAATGGAGCAAAATATTTCACCTGTAATCCCAAAGAAACAGACAGTTATAAGGGAATTAAAAAATATAGTAACAGTAGGAATATCGTACATGTTCACAGTTCAACAACCTTCATTGCGTTGAGAAGACAAATTTGCAAATTTATGAAGCAATAAATATAAATATATAATTAGCAATATCCTTTAAAATGATTCTGATTGTGATTGAAAGTGCGGTGCGCAATTAGGTTGTTGATTAGGGCCTGTGTCTCAGCAGTTTATCCCGTTTGGCACAGCATTTCCTTTCGTGACGCATGTTTCTCCCCAGCTTTTTCTTTTTTTGTGTGTGTATGGACTTTCTTTGCGTCATGTTTACCGCAAATAAATGTGCTTTCTTTCTTTTTTTTCTTCCTGACATTTTCAGCTCTACGATATTCTCCTACTCTTAAAGTTATTCCATCTTCTTCGAGTGTTTATACCGTTTTTAAACAACTATTTGCTACTGAAAACGTCACATTATAACTCTTCAAGACTGAACCTGCAGCTTCATATTCTGAAAACAATCCTCTTAACCTAAGGGTCACCACGTAATAGATATTTGCATCAATAATAAACATCTGCCATCGCATTTCAATTGTCAAATCTTAACGATCTTTATTAAGAGAACATCTATAATTGACGCTTGACATTGGAACTATTCCATTCTCATTAACATAACATCATGCGTGTGTTTTTAGACGAGGTTGGCAGAGGTGTAAGTACTACTGTGAATATATTTATCAAAATGGAATGCAATAACAATTTCATCATTCTCCTGCTCTATCTCAACTTATTTGTCGATTGGTCGGCGCAACATGTTTTTTTATTCCACACTTCTCTATTAGTCATCTCAGTAGTCACCCCTTTCTAACTACAATATATCATCATTCACACAGTCCATCCATTGTTTTTTTTGTGCCCCCCTACTCTTATAGCCATCGATATTCATATTCACAACTATCCTCACAACATTTTCACCATTCCTCCTCGTCACATTTATCCATGATAACCGATTTCCACACAACTTTTCACAACAGAGATGAAGACCATTTCAAAGATTGGAAAACTTTTTGTAAATTTTGTGATCCAGGCCCACCACTGTGAGCATTGAGTCTATAAAGTTCTTTCGAAGTACTTATCTTTGGAATCCAATATAGATATTGTTCGAAATAATCATTCCTCGTGATAGCTTAGATTTAGTACTTCAACATCAAGTCAGTAGGTGACAGGTCGTAAGATCAAATTGCTACAATATTGTGAGACGACACACGATTTATAACTGATTATGAAGGAAAATTGTTTACTTATGTTTGTAGGTACTTATGTACGATTTCTCACGATTTTCTTTGCTATTTTCCAACTGTGTTATGGTTGGTTCCGCGTGTTTTTCTGGACCTAAAGACTGGCAACATCCCTTTTATTCCCGTGGGTAAAAGGCGACAAAAGGACTTACTAGAGTATGGCTAGCAGCGTTCTCTATGCATTTTAACACTATACTGCGATCGTCAACCCGCCTGCCAAGCGTGGCGATTTTGACAAACCCCCTAAATTTCGGGAGGCCAGAAGCGGACGTCTTTTGTCTGAAATGATGATGATGATAATGATGACTGCCTATCCGACTTCCACAACCCAGTTACTGGGCAGTTTGATACCCATTAGTGAGACTGTCACTTAAATATAGACAAATTAATAAAATTGGAGTGTCTGTTTGTAATATTATAAAAACTTTTTACAAAAAAATAACAACCGACTTCCTTAAAAAAAAAAAACACTACAAAGACAATTTTTTTTTTAAGGAAGTCGGTTGTTATTTTTTTTGTAAAAAGTGTTTATTTTTAACATTTTAGTTATGATAGATACCCCGCACTAATCTAATCGCGTTAATCGTTCATTTGTCGCGCAAATACTTAATGCAAATTTGAGACTTATATGGTTTTCACATGGATTCCATTGTCCGAAGGGAACCAATTTAAAATGGGACCATTCGGAAAGAAACAGCTTTAAAAAAATAATTAAAAAAATCATCAAAATCGGTTCACCCAGTCAAAAGTTATGAGGTAACAAACATTTAAAAAAAACAGTCGAATTGATAACCTCCTCCTTTTTTTGAAGTCGGTTAGAAATAACCGCTTTTTACTAAGTGTATATGGATATATACACGGTTCATATACCAAAACAACATTTTCTTAAAATTTTTGTCTGTCTGTCAGTCTGTCTGTTTGTTCCGGCTAATCTCTGAAATGGCTGGACCGATTTTGACGGGACTTTCACTGGCAGATAGTTGATGTAACAAGGAGTAACTTAGGCCACTTTTATTTTAGAAAAAAAAAAAAATAGAATCTCACGAAAAAAAACAAGCGAAAAACTTTTTTGTTAAAAATACCACGCGGACGAAGTCGCGAACGAAGTTAACTGGAAGTTGGGAAAAGGCATTTAGATTGATTAAGCACAACAACGCATACTTTTTGGTAGCGTAATTTTGGCAGATATGTGACTATCATAAAATGTGCGAGGGGCGCACCTTGGGCTGTCAGCCCTATCTTGCATGACTGTTTCATAATATTACCACGCCATAATGACTCTTAAATCACACCAAAATTGTAGAACCTACATGTGAAAAATTCATTGAAATTGCACTCCTAACGGTGAAGGAAAACATCGTGAGGAAACCGTCATGTCCTAGAACTAAAAATTCAAAATCATGTGACATCTACCAACCCTCACTGGGCCCGCGTGGTACAGTATTGCCGAGAGGAAGTGCCTCTGGCAAACGGAGGCTTGTGTTCCAGCAGTAGTAACATTATAAACTGCAGATTATGCGAAACAAAAAATTAAACCGCCGAAAAACTGAAAAGCAAAAAATAAGAAGCCTAAGTAATTTTGAGTCGGCGCCAAACAAGCAAATTAATTAACTAATTTGGTTCGGTTATTTCTATAAATTTAAGGTAACTTAGTGATCCTTGGTCATTGGTTGTTTTCCTACCCTTAGGGGTTGGAGGTTTTTTTCCAAATTTACATGGAATCACTTTCGGGATATACCCTTTCCAATAAAAAAAGAATAATCAAAATTGGACCACACTGTAAAAAGTTATGTGTTGTCAATGATGTCATCAAGGATGTCATACAGAAAAGATATAAAAAATATACGCGTCGACTTGACAACCTCCTCCATTATTTTACGTCGGTTAAAAATTTAAAACTCTTTGTGTGTTTACTACAATAAAACTTATACAATACTCTGAATTATCTCGGCCTCTTGCACGTACCGGTGCAATCTATCGCCATCTTTTGCGGAAATCCGTGTGACGTCACGCGGTACCGCCGCGTGGGATTAAAATAACGGTGTCTCAAAGTTTTATACTGGAGCTGATGAAACATATTATGCCGATGGAATCTTAAAATGGCAACAAATAAAAAATAAATGCAGCTACTGGAAATGGAACATAAACTAGCTTAGATCGAAATATTGTAGCTGTTTAAGACTCCCAGTCCACTTATGTGCTTTCATAACAGCAATGTAGTCGGTACTGAGTTAGTCAGATTAGTAAATTGATAAAAACTAGCTTTTGCCAGCATCTTCGCCCGCGTACCTATGAGTATCTATACTTTAATATTATAAAACTGAAGAGTTGCTTTGGTTGAACGCGATAATCTCAGGAACTGCTGGTCCGACGTGAAAAAATATTTTAGTTTTGGGTAGCCTATTTATCGAAGAAGGCTATAGATTATAAAGCATCACGCTAAATTCCTTAGGACGTCTCCATCAAAGAGAAAAAAGGCATGAATACGAAGACCCACGGGCAGGAGATTCAATGCAACGTCGAAATTGAAAAGATCCAAGCGTACAAACGCGGGAAGCGAATTTATTTTAAACCATGTAAATATATAGAAAGGTTCAGTCTATTGTAGGTATACATGCACGTACATAGTGTTTCAAAGATCATAAATTATTTAACGGATTACGATAAAGTTGTTGTTCTATTCATCGGTGTTATCATTTATATTACTATACACCGACTACCTATATACAGTCTGTTGATAATGGTTATGACAGCTCTGTCATTATTCTGTCATGTCACTTTGAAATAAGTAGGCTTGTCAACGTGATTGGTGACTGCTTTGTGTCGTTGTTAGCAGACCGGAGGACGCTACAGTCCATGTGATCTGTCCATCCTATTGTCGTAATGTTATCACTTGCATATAGAAGAACTATTAACTTAGATATAATTTTATCAGGCCTGTGTTTCCCAAAAGGTTGGCAGTGCCTAGCTGTACGTCAAATAGTTTTCTTCAGCTTTCTTTAAGTCATATGGACCTATCATACTGAATTTCGACGGTTAATAATTTCGACACGGTCCCAATTTCGAAAAACAATAGTGTCGAACTCAAGAATACGAAATGTCAAAATTCCAATGTCAATCGATCGGAATTAAAATCAAGAGTAAGCACTTTGGTATAAAGCGAGCAAACGTGGTGATCAACACTAGACTTGTTCTTTCTTACCATGAAAAGAGGCCTTTGTCCTATTCTGGGACAATAACAGGCCGATATTTACCTAATCATGTGATAAACTACGACTATCAGTTGCTACTATCAGTCCACAGATGCTTATCAATCGCTATACAAAGCCCTTTTATCTTCTTCAAGAAAATTGGTGTGACTAATTTCAAATTCTGAACTCCAAAAATATTGGGAAATATTTTAGATGTCGCAAGTTTTTGTAAGAATTCGTGGATGATTGTGCATATCTGCGTCATGATTTTCTTTTTTATTCATTTGGAACTGGTTCCATTACAAATTTTAAAGGAAACACGTTGAACCATTAGGAACAGTATCATGAATTTCGGAAGATATTTTCCTTAAAATGTGCGCTTAGAAAGTTCCTCTACGAATTTTTGTTTGAATACGAACTAATACGCCAGGAACGACTCATCTATTTCCATCTAAATTGGCGTCATCCCGTCTACCTCTCTTTTAATAAACAGTAGGGACTACGTTATACGCATCAAAATCTATGGAACAGTTTCCGGTAAACATTTAAGAAAACAAAACTTACTTATTTGTCAATCACACACAAAAGTAGACCTAAATGAGCAAACTAATTAGGTAGTCAATTAATAATTACCATTAACAACAGCGCCGAGTGTGAACAACACGACACAAAATAACACTTTCATGTTTGATTGTCACTTTAACATAACGTTTATTAATATATTTGTTTTTAATTGTATCGACAGACGACACGCCCGTTCGCGGTAGAAGTAAGTTGAACACTGAATGTCACTATAAATATAAATACACGGTGATAACGCTGATGTTAGGCTGCCAGTACACTGTGGCGTAAACTATGTAATTATGACTAATGAATGAGTGAGTTCCCGCCGACCGCCCGTGTCACACTGGTGGGACGCGATGGCGCGTGACGTAGCAAGCGTGCTTGTAATTGCAAGTTATTATAATACAGCTGTTCCGTGTGTTGACGCCGTTGACGGACGTAAAGAATTGCATCATCCAATTTCTTCCCGTTGGTTTAGTAGAAGGCGACTAAGGGACTTACTAGAGAATGGGCAGCAGTGTTCTCTATGCATCTTACCACCATACTGCGATCGCCAACCCGCCTGCCAAGCGTGTTGATTATGACAAACCCCCGCTTTAGAGGAGGATGTCCAGCAGTGGACATCTTTCAGCTGAAATGATGATACCGCAGAATTCTGCTTACGAAGAACAGATAACTTATAAATGACTCTATACTCAATGTCGTGTCTCTGAAAGACACTGGGGGCACTGTGTTTAGCCTACGAATCTTTAAAAGCGTATTAGTAACACTTTTGATATGCGCCTGCTCTTTTTTGCTACCACCAATGTCGACTATTCTGCCAGCGTCATGTGGTGATGGCAGCACAGTGAAGTCAGCCGTCAGTCTATGCAATTTATGTTAGCTTGCTTACTGGTTACAATAACTTTGTAGCAGCCCGGAGTTTGCATTCTGACGTTGTGACATCCTCGTGCCTCTGAAAGCACGTTGGTTCTGAGCCTGATCGGTCTCCAGTTGTACTGGATTGCCGTTCCAACGGATTTTGAGAGTCAGGAAGAGAGAACGCACCTGTGTTATCGAACACACTGTGCACTATAATGTCTACCGCGCTGAAAGGTTAGCCTTCACTGAGTTGCCATGGCCGAAATTCGGTCTAGAGATCACATGTAGATCGGTGTTTGAAACGGTTTTTAACCGACTTCAAAAAAAGGAGGAGGTTATATGTTCGACTGTATGTATTTTTTTATATTTTTTTTTATGTATATTCACCGATTTCTCCGCCAATTGTCAACCGATTTTGAAAATTCTTTTTTTATTCGTAAGGGTATACTCCTGAGGTGGTCCCATATTAATTTTGTGAAGATTTGATGTATACTTTGGGAGATAAACGAAGGAACTCCTCAAAAACAAACAGTACACGAAATGTGATTTGGATATTGTACTAAAGATCAAAAATAATTGCTGGTTCTATCTATCCATCCGTGGTGAACTAATTATAGTCTTCGAAGATACCGCATGGAACTCCTCATCGGTGAACAGTACATATAGGAACTTACAGTGAAAGGTTAGAAGGTTAGGGGATAATTCTTTGAATATTATAGGCACGTTTAGACCGTTACTTGTATTCTTATATTCCGTTGAGCTGATGATGGAAGGTACAACTCCTTATCGATCAGGAGTTAGAAGATATCTTGTCCTAGATAGACATACTCGTTGACATCGAGAATTGATTCCTCAGCAGACACTAGAGTGGGCTCTTACCCACTCTACTGTCTGCTTAATAAAAAAAAAAAGCAGCCTTAATCATTTTGGCCTGGCCATTTATTATATTTTTAACCGACTTCAAAAAGGAGGTTCTCAATTCGGATGTTTATGTTTTTTTTTTTATGTATGTTCGGCCATAACTCCGTCATATGTAGATGGATTTGCAAAATTCTTATTTTGTTCGAAAGGGGTTTATTCCGAAATGGTCCCATATAATTTTCATATAGATCTTATGATGAGTTCGGGAGACAGACACCGGAACTCTTTAAAAAATGACAGCAAATCAACCGCGATTTCTGCTATCGCATAAATATGCATTGTTTGTTTGGAATTAGTGCAGGGTGAATACCACAACTAAAAATTTAAAAATAAAAACTTTTTTACAAAAAAAAAACAACCGACTTCCTTAAAAACACTACAAAGTGAAAAATAACTTTAATTTCGGAAGTCGGTGGCAAAAAAACCATAAATACAGATCCTAAGACACCGACTTCCGAAATTAAAGTTATTTTTCACTTTGTAGTGTTTTTAAGGAAGTCGGTTGTTTTTTTTTTTTGAAGAACGAACTATATAAATGGAGTAGAACTATATCGATAGTAAAGTGATAGTTATCATGCACCTCAACTCAGAAGTTCAGCACGCATAGCATGACCACCGTAGAAAGAACTTTGACTATTCTTGGTAGAATAGAGATTGAATTGTCATGCTACGCCAGCATAAAACGGTACAAATCCTTCTACAATCTTTATTCTGTCTTTAATCTTTCTACAATCTGTAATTTTGTCTATTCTTCCGTCGACAAAACCCAACTACAACTACAAATTATTGAGCTCCAGCATGCGTAGCATGATGCTACGCATGCTGGAGCTCAATAATTTGTAGACATAAGCTTGGTCTTCTTCTTCTTGTCGTATCGACGGTTCATCTATGTTATTATTTTTGGGCCCATTGGGTGACTACGTTTATCGTGGCATCATCCATAAGCTTAGGTATTGAAATAAAACAACATATTTATGAAATTCGACACCCAGAATAAAGTCGAAGTTTATTTTTTTACATCAGTGGTCAGTTAATTAGTTTTAGGGGGCCAAGTCTACTTACTAGCTTCTTATTAAATAATAATAGCAATCTAAATAAATAATCTCTTTGACATATTTGTTATACAAAACAACATGTGTCACGAATGTACTGACAACGGCGACGTTTGTAAGTCTGAAATAGAAAGTGTTAATAAAAGTCCGATGGACACATTTCTTTAGAATGATCTCTCTCCACGTGTGTTGGCAAGCGACGAGTCAATATAAATAAGTATAAATAGCAGTTGTGATGTGAATGATAGCCTACGCGTGAATGACGGTGCATTCAAGTAGAATGTAAATATCGTCTACTGAAGTAATTTTTCAGTATTAGATAATCATCCTATATGGAAAATTGTTCCATTTGATGGTCTGACCTACACCCAAGAATACTAGCCTACTTTTTGTGATACACGCCGTATACACGTTTTTGTATACAGCTACAGCAGTATATCGCACATTGATAAGAAGAGTGACACTAACCAAAAAAGCAATTTTTTCAGTAGAAGCGTTTAAAGTTTTACCAAACAGTAATTACGAGTTTTTCACCATGCAATCAGCTTTATAATCCCTGTATAAATCTGCTAGAGTCTTGCCTCCGTCAATAAATTCTCTTGAAGTTTGTTTGCGTAAATAGTGACTTTCAATTCGTGGTATACTATTGATGTGACGTCGTACTTCAATTAAATTATCTTCAGGAATGGTTTTTTTATTATTGTGTTTGCCCCTTTGTTCAGGGACCACTATGCCGAGCTCGTTCTTCTTGTCTATCACTGTTCTAATAGGTCGATTGCCAATACCAAGAGTATTTTAAAAAAATATTTTGCACACTCTAGTTTTTTTGCCATTTACTTCGAAATGAAATGCATTCTTTGGTTTTCTGTTACTATTAAGCCTCTTGTACTGATACTTATGAAATACGTTAGCTAATTCTAATTCTGAGCTATATAATCTCTTTGACGTGATAATGAGCCCAGATTCCAAAACGAGTCAAATATTATTTTGCGGTATTCTTCAGTAATAATATCACGACATTTAAGCCGGCACTTTTCATTACAGGGTTCACTCATCACCCTTTCTGCAACAATTTTTGATGATGAAGATACGTATGGTTGTCCTAGATTTCTTAGGGTTTGAGCTGCCTTTTTTTTATTAATACGTCTGCTTTTTTTTCGACTATTCTTATTGCCTTCATCTACGACGGGGTTCAATATGTTAACACTGGCTGGCCCAGAAACGGACGTGACATTATTGGATTCTAAGGAATGTGTGACAGTACTTCGCCCATCTTCATTGCAGACATTTTGTCTACAGCTACAGAAGCCAATGTCGTCAACGATGGACACTGATTATTTCTGGTCGAAGGACATTCAGAAGAAGAACTCGACGATGAACTTGACGAAGAAGAGGAACCAGACGAAGAATTACTCGATGATGAGTCTGAAGAAGAAGATGAGTCTGACCGCCAATGGTTTGCAGTGGATGGTTTTAATGGTAAGTAACTTGGGTCATCGTCAGAGGCAGGTGAAAAATCACGTGGAGATGCACGACTGGAGATAGATGACCTGGAATTTCTTCTTTCTGCAAGAAGTTGTTCATTTGGAGGTAAGTTTGCATCCACATAAAGTTGTTCATCCTAAAATAAGTAAAAGAGATGTATCACTTAACTCAAGCAGTAATAATCTTAGCTGGGTAACTAGGAGAGGAACAAGGAAAAGACAATGAATGTTTTAGTAACTTAACAGGCTATTTAATCAAACAGTGGTAAGTAGTGTATTTTGATCTTAATTTAATATTACAAGGTAAGAATCTAATACTGTTTTAGACTAGGTACACCAACCTTTTCAGCTTTCTGGTAATCTCTGGAGATAGTTGACCTGGAATTTCTTATTTTTGCATGAGGTAGCTCATTTGGAGGTAAGTTTTCATACACATAAAGTTGTTCATCCTAAAATAATTAATAATTTTATTTATGAAAAAAGAAAAGAGACGCATCCCTTAACTCATGCAGTAATAATCTTAGCTGGATAACCAGGAGAGGAACAAGGAAACACTATGAATGTTTTAGTTACTTAACAGGTTATTGTTTCCAATAGTATAGTCCGAGTAGTATTCTTACTTTGGTATTACAAGGTAGGAATCGAATACTGTTTTAGATAAGGTAATAAGTAACCTGTTCAGTTTCCTGACGATCTTTAGGTGTAATTTCTTGGGAAGACCCAATATCAAATCCGAGGTTGTGGCTAGAATTATCTTCATTTGCATTTTGTTTAACATCGTCTTCATTGCGGGTTAATTCACAATGATTTTTGGAGGTCTGGTGTGTAGTCTGAATACCATGACACGTTCTTTTTTTATATTTTTCTCTAACATCTAGTGTGTCCTCAAACAGTCTTCTAGAAATATTTTTCAGTTTGTTTATTCTCGCATTTTCTAAAGGCATTTTAAGTCTGAAAACAAGCAAATTATGGTTAAAATTACTCATGTTACTAAAAAGTAACACGAGTAATTACTAATACAGATTACCTTCATGATAAAATTATTTACTTAATTTACTATAATAAGTATTAAATCATTGAAATAACCAAAACCAATGTTAAAATGTATCCCAAATAGAAACGACTCTAAACAAAATTCTTAGTTGGTCTCGGTGTTATTTTGCGTGCTTGCTGTTTGGCTTAAAAGAAGAATGACACTAAAAAAATAATGACAATCATCAACTCAAATACTTAAAATTCTGTAACACGAAGAGTGACACTTAATAAAAAAATGTTAGTATGTCGTTCCAATTGAACACAAACCCTCTGGTTGGCTTATAGGAAGAATGGCACTAAAGAAATAATGACGTTCTGAGTCAATCATCGACTCAAATAATTCAAAATCTGTAACACGAAGAGTGACACTAAATAAAAAATGTCAGTATGTCGTTCCAATTTTATACAAACCCTCCGTTTGGTTTATAAGAAGAATGGCACTAAAGAAATAATGACGTTCTGAGTCAATCATAGACTCAAAATACTTTAAATTCTGTAACACGAAGAATGACACTAAAAAAAAAATGTCAGTATGTCGTTCCAATTGAATACAAACCCTCTGTTTAGCTTATAGGAAGAATGGCACTAAAGAAATAATGACGTTCTGAGTTAATCATCGAATCAAATACTTCTAATTCTGTAACACGAAGAGTGGCACTAAACAAAAAATGTCAGTATGTCGTTCCAACATAGCAATTTTTACAAAATAAAATAGCTTAATACACGACGCTTAACAAAATGTGACGGTATTCGTATTAAAGTTAATTCGTACTTACGAAGTATGGTCAATCCAAATCGCCTTTAACCAAATAATGTCACTATGGAATACACCAGATGGAACCGTTTTTGTTAGCTTCACAGTCACGAATGAAAAAATGGCGGTCTGTCATAACAGATCGTATCAACATTGTCGATAAAACAGTTCGACACTAACGCCTTCTACCGATAAATATTATAGTTACAACGATAGGTGTCTTTGGAAAAAAATAGTATCTTCGGGCGCTGAGAGATGGCACTGCTAACAGAAAAACATCATTTTTCGTATAGTGACGGTCTTCTTATCAATGTGCGATATATAGTGTGCACAAGATTAAAGGAATAAATCTGAGCAGTTTACGGACTGTAGGTAGGTAAGTAATTCTTTATTTAAAACAACCACAATGCAAAAAAATTCAATATACTTAGGTATTGTAAAAGTTGACTAACGGAATTACTAGAGAATGGGCAGCCGCGTTCTCTATGAATTTTACCACCATACTGTGATCGCCAACCCGCCTGCCAAGCGTGGCGATTATGGGAACCCCCTAATTGAGAGAGGCCGGTGTCCAGCAGTGGACGTCTTACGGCTGAAATGATGATGATGATGATGATGAGGAATTGTACGAGGCCTATTTGCGCCCGAGTATGTAACAATATACCGGTTGACATTTTTTACCGTCTCGACCTTCATGTGGTGTGTTGTGTAACTAGAATAGAAGGCAGGAAGGCCTTCAGATTCATCGTAGGTGACTAAAGGAGCGCGGGACGCGGGTGGACAGGGATGCGTGTGCGGCTCGTGCGCCTACGAAAGATCAATGAGGCCGCCTATCGGCCGGCTTCAAAGGGTAGGACCGCGCTCCGAAATCAATGATACATGCCGCGCATTGAGTAGGGTGCGTATGATTTGAGTTTCGATGGATTTTAATTATTTTTTTTTGTTTTTTTTTTCCAAATTTCTGTTTTTGTTGTTCTAGTATGAAAATGTTACTTTAAATGTGTAGTATTTATTACTAGATCAATTTAATTACATGTTATTCAAAAATAAAAAAAATAAAAATTTCTATGCCAAAAGCTTCTATTTCGTTCACCTATTACCCCCATTTTTTTTCAAGACGCTAAAAAAAGTCACCCAGTATAACATGGTATTGTTACACATCAAAGTACGACAACCTTTGCTTCACCGCATATCAGTTTGTTATCGTGGTATATAGCATATCTCTATCGATATGCCGTGAGATGTAGACAGACGGGTTTAACATAGCCAATAAGTTCCCTACGTCAATAGTACGATCGGGCCCACGTCAATGGGAACAAAACCTGTTCGAGCTGCGGTACATTTCGAATTATGCCAAAATAGCTTATACCAACAATTTGCGTTCCAATTGCTGTAGGCTGAGATAATCGCAGTATCTACCCACGATTATCTGAGTTGAAAGATGGTAACAATTCGGAACGCTCGTGAATACGCTCACGTTGCTCTCCCGTCGTCAAAACTTATGACACTTCGTTACTCATAGTTGGATTACAGTATTTCACATAAAAGTTCCGTGTGGTGCCAGACAAATAAGCTAAAATAAGGAATAGCACCATCCATTTTTTCCTGTGGGTGTCGTAAGAGGCGACTAAGGGACTTACTCAAGACTGGGTAGCAGGGTTCTCCATGCATTTTAGCACCATACTGCGATCGCCAACCCACCTGCCAAGCGATTATGGCCTAGTTCCAGCAATGGACATCTTGTGGCTGAAATAATGATTTCATATACACTACTTTGGTTAGGTGGTGACTGCCAGCAGCATAATATAGAAAATTTCACGTTAGTATAAGATACGATTCGAATAAAAAGAAAAAAAAAACAAATACCGTGCCCATTTCGAACGGGTGTAACAATACTCAAATCGATTACAGCGCAATTTGGAATGTACCATTGGTCTCTTAGACCTCGTAAAAAGAAAGAAAATTGTTTATTCTGAAGAAACAAAACGCACAATAAGAAAAATAAAATAGTTACAAAATAACGTACGTACGCACGAACGTAGAAATATCGCAGCGGGACTCGTTTTTTAAACGACTTCAAAATAAATAATACTTTAAAAAAACTAAAAAACACGCTTCCATTGAAAACCAAACTAAAAAGTACAAAATAATAGAAAAAAAGCGTGGGGTGCTTTTCAAGGTATTTTTTTTTTATTGATATCAGGCATCCCACGCTTTTTTTTCATTTAGTCTTTTTACGCTGACATACGTCACAAACTACGTCTCAAAATTCAAAACACCATAAAAAATAGAAAAGAAATAATAGTTTAAAAAAACTAAACTTTTCCATTGAAAACCAAACTAAAAAGCACAAAATAATGGAAAAAAAGCGTGGGGGCTCCCCACGCTTTTGTATCAATACGCTTTGATATCAATAAAAAGCACCCCACGCTTTTTTTCCATTATTTTGTGCTTTTTAGTTTGGTTTTCAATGGAAGCGTGTTGTTTAGTTTTTTTGTTTCGTGTTGTTTGTACTTTTTAGTTTGGTTTTCTATGGAAGCATGTTTTTTAGTTTTTTTAAACTATAATTTATTTTCTATTTTTAGGGTGTTTCGAATTTTGAGACGTATGTCAGCGTAGTTTGTGACAGTTTTTTTGCTGTCCTGGTAACCCTGGCAAGGATAATGGCACATATTTATGAAATTATTGCATTGTCATCGGTCCTTGACAGGTGTGCAAAGTTTGAATGAAATCTCTTCGTTTAAAGTGGGTCAAAATCGCGCTATAAGGAGTCGGTTACAAACAAACATACAAACATACAAGTGAAGCTAATATAAAGCGTGTAAAAAGGAGGAGGTTCCCAATTCGACTGCATTTTTTTTTTGTTTGTTACCACATAACTTTTGAGTGGGTGAACCGATTTTGATGATTCTTTTTTTATTTGAAAGCTGGTGCTTTCCGTGTGGTCCTATTTTATTGACTTTGCTTTGGTAGTTTTTGCGTCAGCTTCAATAATACGAACTCTATTCACTTTGTTTATCGTCATTATATTCTAATAGTCCTGTCACTATTATTCACCTGGCCAGCAGTGGTATAGGAATAAATGCGGGGTAGATACCATTACTAAAAATTAAAATATTAAAAACTTTTTCAAAAAAATAACAACCGGTTTCCTAAAAAACATTACAAAGTGAAAAATAACTTTAATTTCGGAAGTCGGTGGCAATAAACTTAAATACGGATCCTAAGACACCAACTTCCGAAATTAAAGTTATTTTTTACGTTTTAGTGTTTTTTTCGTTCATTTCGGTTACTGAATCGTGAAAGTACTGCTTATCGCCGAGAGCTGAAAAACTAACAGTACCTATGTTATTTCGATACGAATACCGCTGGGATGTACTTTGTTGGATTCTCAGTGCTCGGCTCTACAATTAGACTTGAAAAACAGTGCGCGTAAAATCCTGTCGCGGTATATTTACGCCCACGAGAACTTGGTCTTATTATAAAGGAGCTTCTGCCTGCGACTGGGTCTACGTAAAAGACGGTTTTCGCAGACGCAGACGAAGTCGCGGGCAGAAGCTCGTTTATAAATAAATAAAAAGCAGCCGATAACCTTTCTTGGGGTTCAAACTTACCCCGTACGAAATTTCAATAAAATTGGTTCTTTGGTTTAAGCGTGAAAGCGTAACAGACAGATAGAGTCACTTTCGCATTTATAATAATAAAGTTTAGAAGTATTGATTAATGATTTTATTTCTGCAAGTCGGTTTGTACAAACACTTTTACACGTCAATCATATTTTTAAAACTAGATGAGGTCAGCGTTTCCTATCTGACTACTCTGAGAATAAAGGCCAAAACAAACTCAGAGGTCACAGTCTCTTTTAAAGTCCAGACATAATCTTTGTCTCATCATGTGAAGACCATGTAGATTAGTGTCTGAAATGGTATTTTGAGGAAAGAACCACACAGATTGACTGGCCTGTTAGTCTAATGGTTCGTGACCCTGACTGCTAAGACTGAGGTCGTGGGTTCGATTCCCACCCAGGACAAATCTTTGTGTGATGAGCAAAATCATTTTTCTGTGTGGGTGTATGTGTGTATTTAGAAATATAAAGTGTATTTATGAGTTGTCTGATTACCATAGTACAGGCTCTACCTAGTTTGGGATCAGATAACTGTGTGTTGGTTGTCCTAAGATATTATAAGATATTATTGAGTGGACCTTTTCAGCCAGTGCACGCATTTGTCACTATTCGTGCAGCTCAACTCATTGCCAATCACGCGATATCGCGTGATTCGGCTCTGCATAAAATGGCCGATCACGCGATATCGCTTGCTTGCTACTGACAATTTCGTATGCGCTCTAAATCTGTGGCCATATCGGATTAACCATCAATCTGTGTTTGGCACTCAACGTGTTAAGAAGTGTATATTTGAAACTCCATACCAATTCAAGGTCAAAGTGTTACCATTGACGTGAGTTCGACTGCACTATTGACGTACGTACCTACCTGATCAAAAACAAAGTCTGGAAGTTGATTTAAATAAATAATAGTTTAAAAAAACTAAAAAACACGCTTCCATGGAAAACCAAACTAAAAAGTACAAAATAATGGAAAAAAAGCGTGTGGTGCTTTTAAGGTATTTTTTTATTGATATCAGGCACCCCACGCTTTTTTTCCATTATTTTGTACTTTTTAGTTTGGTTTTCCATGGAAGCGTGTTTTTTAGTTTTTTTAAACTATTATTTATTTTCTATTTTTTAGGGTATTTCGAATTTTGAGACGTATGTCAGCGTAGTTTGTGACAGTTTTTTTGCTGTCCTGGTAACCCTGGCAAGGATAATGGCACAAATTTATGAAATTATTGCATTGTCATCAGTCCTTGACAGGTGTGCAAAGTTTGAATGAAATCTGGTCGTTTAAAGTGGGTCAAAATCGCACTATAAGGAGTCGGTTACAAACAAACATACAAATATACAAACATACAAATATACAAACATACAAGTGAAGCTAATATAAAGCGTGTAAAAAAAAAAAAACGATCACTCCGATAAATTACGTCGTAGTCAGTGGGGACGATGTATATCGTGTATCATCACTATCTGCCTGCCTTTTACCAACTATGTTGGGGTCGGCTTCCAGTCTACCTGGATGCAGCTGTTTACCAGTATTTTACATGGAGCGACTGCTTATCTGACCTCCACAACCCAGTTACTGGGTAATAGGATAGCCGTTAGTAAGAGTGGTTATAAGGTTTCGACTTCTGACTACTCGTAACAGCTGTCAAAAATCTCTAAATGACAGGAACCAAAGTCTTCATGTTCTTACCGCGGTACAGAGGAGTCTAGTTATGAAATAGGTTGTCACCTATCCATGAACCGACTTTAGCAAGCCTAAGCGGCCCCTGTGACTGTTATTACGTGTGAATCCTACTAATATTATACACGCGAAAGTGTGTATGTATGGATGTATAGATGTATGGATGTGTGGATGTTTGTTCCTCTTTCACGCAAAAACTACTGACCCGATTTGGATGAAATTTAGCACACAGATAGTTTATAACCTGGATTAATACATAGGGTACTTTTTATTCCGGTAGTACGTTCCTGCGGGACGTTTCCGACATCGACGCGGGCGAAGCCGCTAGCAAAAGCTAGTCGTATATAAAACAAGAGGCAAAACTATTCCGTTGGTCTAGTTGGTCTGAGTTAACGGTTTGGGTTCGATTCCGAGGTCGACCAAAGTGAAAATGGGTTTTGTTATCAGGAATTTCTCAAAACCAGCCCTATGTCTGGATTTGTGTCCAGTTAATGTCAATAAGCTCGTCTCTATCATCATCATCATGTCAGCCGAAAGACGGCTACTGCTGGTCATAGGCTTTCCCCAATTTGGGGGGTTTGCCTTAATCGCCACGCTTGGCAGGTGGGTTGGCATACTGCGACCCCAATTAAATTAAGCTTAAACATACATGGTAAATTGAGGGTGTACCTCCTTTTAATAGGTAAAACTCTGCTAAACCCTTCGGGGTAACAAGGTGTGATGTTATGATGATTTTGTTAATAGCAGCACGATTTGTGTCGACGAAGTGTGACATTGTGTGACAAGGGGGTGGGAGGGGTCCTAAATGCGGAACTGCTGTTTTAATTCAATAATTATTTGTAGATGTAAATTTGAAAAATATGTGACGTCACACTAGGAAGAGGGGGTCTCACAAATGTGACCAGCTGTGACAAGGACGGGGGGGGGGGGGGGTCAAAAATCATGAAATTCGTGTGGCGTAATTTATGGATGATCTCTTATAACTTATGAGGCGTAAGTGTATACTTAGTACGTAGGTACTACACACCTCTACCTAACCTACCTTCTAAAAGTAGATTTAAAACGAAAAGAAAATAAAAACGGTTCACCCAGTCAAAAGTTCTGAGGTAACAAACATTTAAAAAAAAATACACTCAAATTGAGAACCTCCTTCTTTTTTTGAAGTCGGTTAAAAAAAAACGAAAAAGTGAGGCTAGCCTATTTTTTTGCACAATAGGTCATAATTATTTCTTGTTTACTACCTATGTACTTGGCCTGTAAAGACACCATTTAGCTAAACACTCCTTAGCAATATTGGATTGGATGTTTCAATTCTCGGTCTAGAGTGCATTGCTTAGGTAGATATTTATTTTTAGATAAGTGTGCTAATCAAAAAATATAAATATGATCAACATCACGTCAGCTATATCATATTAATGCAGGTAATGTGTATCGGAGAATTACGTTGAAAAACATTCACAAGTTTCTGTGAGAATAACTAAGTTTACATTTCTTGATACAGCGCCATCTATTAAGCAATGCTAGTATCAGTAACGTTGTTGAGTTTTAAAGTAGTTAGTCTATGCAGTCATAGATGGCACTTTATACCACTTTAAAACCATAAAAGATTTAATTGTATTCTTTTACTATTTTAGGACAAAATCATATGGAAATATAGTAATAAATTTGTAAGAATTTTTCATACAAACTCTAAACACGACCTATTTAATAACTGTTAAAAGTAATGTCAGAGTTTTCAATAAATAACCTTGTGACGTCAAAGACACCTTGACTCAAGGTCAAAAGATTGCAAAATATATTTCCTGTATTTTAACCCCACATCACGAAACACTAGAATTCAGCATGAATTTTTTTTTAATACGTTGCAAAAATCGAGCGTTACCAAATGACCTTGGCCAAGGCCGCGTCCTTGCTGCAAGGTCGCTTGGCCTTGCTACGAAGGTCGCCCTTGGCAAGATGTTGGCATTGAACTTGCGCGGAAAACCTTGGCGAATATTTTTAGAATATTCATACCTACGTGTATTGATAATGTCTGTTAAATAAAGAACTTCCTATGACAATGACAATGACGTACAAGTCATGTATGTAGATACAGTCACCAATAGCGATAAGGAACTAGTATCGTTGGATATAGTTGATGTTTAGTAAGAAAACGATGAATGTTTTTGAATAATATTAAATTTAATTAACAGAAAACAAACAGCATTTATCCGACAGTCACTTAAATACTAATATATTTTGTTGACTCCACCTTGTTGCAAAACGAATTCTTGTCCCAAGTCGCGGCCTGTAGCTGCTCTACCGGCTGTTTATGTTCCGTGTTCGTTAATATAAATCTGTGTTGTTTTCATGTTGTTTAAGTGATCTCATCTTTTAGGATGCACATGTTTCTGTGACAAATAAATTGATATTTCTTTCTTTTCTGTCTTTCTTACTTAGCTATTTAATAGTAATTTAGATATAATCATTTTTGTGTTTACGAAGTATCCAATTTTGCTACAACTCAGAGGCGTAGCGTGCCCTGGCGGGGCCCCGTATAAAAATTTGTTTGGGGGCCCTTATGAAGGGTAACGATTTCTCACAATAGGAAAAAAAATGTTTGCATAAAATTAAAAGAAATATTTATTCATCATAATTATTGTCTATCTGTCACTTTTTCCAAAACTTTTATAAACAATTCAAATTAAATAACTCTTCTTGCCTTTTTTCGGCAAACTGGAGATAATACATAATTCTACTGTTATCCAATTTTAATAAGTTATTTTACCAAGTGCGTATATTTTTAAAACCGAGAAAACAAAAAATAACTTAAGCGTTTGATGCGTGAAATGAGCCGCCCAGTAATAGAGATTGACGCACCATAATCGATAAAAAAAGATCGGCTATTTTACGAGTGCGTCTGCTTCGAATGCTTTCCGTGTGTTTCTTATTGTGCAAGTTGTTTAAACTTAATGCTGTTAAATTGTCAAGTTTTTTTATCTGTGCAGCTGGACGACTTTACTAGAGCGGAGATGAGTTTATTATTGACTTAGGTGATTCGGATGACTGTTCGTCTTTGCCAATGCAATCTGACAACGAATTAGACTAAAATGATTTTTATGAATTGTTGTGTTTTTCTTTTTACATCCATAATCTTTATTAGAAATTATTTATAATTAACCATGATCTATTTAAAAAAATCGATTAATGTTCAATTGAAAAACTTCTCGATTTTTGCTAATAGTCGCAAGGAGACCTCACTATTTAAGTCATTTGACCAAGTGTCACTGTACCCATCCTATGTGAAAAAGACCATAAACGGGGAAATCCCGCAGCCCGCGATAACCAATGTAGGGTGTTGCCAACTTTGGAACGCACGCTTTACGCGGGAAAAAGAAATTGATTTTGTGACTTTTGTCATTTCTGAAATAAAAAAAAGGGAATTTTTTATGAATTTTTGCTTACGCACGTTGGGGGCCCCCGTAGCCCAGGGGCCCCGTATAATTGATACGGCAGATACGGCGGTAGCTACGCCCCTGCTACAACTCCAAGTTTATCACCTTGCTCGTTAGATGGCGTTAAGAGCGAATTAGAAGTACCTATGTTTTTGTTCTCAACGAGAGGATAAAGCAAGAGTCCTCTTTAGATTTGAAACTGTGTAGAATATCTAAATCTTCTTACTTACTTACCCACAATGTCTTTGAGGTAAATTGAAAAATAAAGCGCGGAGAAGAAACAAAATCGCAATGTTGTTAAATTTTGTGCAATACCTACTCCAAATTGTTTCCATCAATTATTTTCGTAATACTTAAAATAAAATTGTAAATATGAACTCTTCAAACGAATCCTCCAATTCAATACGTTTAACATAGGTAGATATTCAAAAGGAAGCCAAATTAGTGATTGAACATTTACCTATATCCACAAGTCAAAGGAAAAAAAAGAAACTTGCTAACAAAGAGTTTGCTCAATGGAAAATCGACAGAAAGCCAAAGTTTTGGTAAACGAGTTTCTATCATTCAAAGAAAATGAAGCCTCATCTCTCTGAAATAATTACTCATGCTGTCTACAGTATGCTGTAAGTAAGGAAAAGGTGGTAATGTGGCCCCCTACTTTGTTTTTGGGGTCTAACGTAAAAAATACGCGACTCAGAAATATAGTAAAAGCGTTACATCACTCCTTATTTATTTGCCTATATATGCCTTAATCTATGAGTTTGTTTGCTTGTTTGATTGAACGCGCTAATCTCAGAAACTGCTAGTCCGAATTGAAAAATTCTTTTTGTGTTGGGTAGCCTGTTTATCGAGAAAGGCTATAGGCTATATAACATCACGCTACAACTAAGAGGAGCGGAGCAGTAATGAAAAATGTTGCAAAAACGGGGAAAATCGCACGAGTGGGCGATTCGACGCGACGGGAAGGGTCGGGGCAACAAAAAATTTAACGCGGACGAAGTCACGGGCAGAAGCTAGTCGGAAATAAATGAAACTGCCACAGGATAATCAAAAACATATGTATTCTAAAACAGATCTGATTTGACATCATGAGATCAAGTGAGGGTTTTATGGCACCCTGGGGGCCATATTAAATGTATTTATTTAATTCGAACCTAACAGCAAAAATCGCAGATATAATTTTCACCTTCATGACCTGCACAGGCTCTATGAGCCCACAAGTTACAACTCTGGCACTAAATCCACTCCTCGACACGTCTGTCGTTACAGTTACTGGTGTCATAGAATATGCAGGTTGTATCTAAGCTTTCGGGTATGCAATTTGGATAGTTATTGTCGTCATATTCAGAGTTGGAGTCTACGACTGCGTTACTTTCAAAGCTACTGCGGGATGTAACGACTCTCTGGCAATTATCTTGACTACGTGCGTGACCATGTCCACATTCTTGTACTCAGCAACGTTCACCTCCATGTTCACGTCCATGCCCACGTCTTCATCTACGATTTTATGCTAAACTCATTGTAAAGTTATGTTTGATCACTATGGCTATTGTAGCTTGTCTTTCAAGATAAGAAGACCTAGTCTTGGCCCTGGCAGTAGGGTGTAATCTGTCTGTAGCTCTTGTACCGTTGTAGTCACTGCTGGAACACCTTGGTCATCGACAACATTCGTGTCCGCTGGACTCACTCCTATACAACTAACTCCATAGATTCTTTAGAGTCCTTCACTAATCATTTCAGTGTAGGTCTTGGAGGAGACAATATTTTCACTGCCTTTTTATAACTTATGACCTTTGTCCTCACCGCTTCAACTTTAACTTTCGCTCCTTGCCTTTTTCATTTGATCTGGTTCCCATCCCTTTTCTTTGAAGATGGAGATAAGACACTCTGTGCGTCTCAAAAGCGGAAATTAAAATAATAAGGAAGTGATCTATCCTTCATACAATCATGTTATATGGTCCCGAGGGCTATAATACAAACAATGTGAGGGGGCCAAATTGTAATACAGAAAAAGCCATAACACAAAATCTTTTATCTAATGTTTTTATAATTACCTTCAAACTCCTGTAGAACAACGTTAATCTAACACAATGTACAAATCACCAAAGCTAAAACTCATGTATTTCAAGGACAATTGAATAAATTACATAGGGGTTTAAAATTTTGCCAGTTACCTATATGTTTCGACTGGTTCGCATAAAAAAAGAATCGTGACGCACCTTCACGGGTTTCTTGGATTAAAATCATTAATATGACACCAGCTTCGCGTTCCATGAAAAACATACTAGATAGCTATTTTCTAAACTTTAAATATCGAGGGGGGTCAATAAAAATGCACGGGCCACATAACCACCTTTTCCTCTAGTGCTCGGCTTTTGTGTTATACAAATTGAACATAAAAGACTATCAGAACCTGACAGGTATTCTGAAAAGATCGGTTTGATAGGACTAAATGTGAAAATGTGTATATAAACTAAGTACCTGGTGGTGAGAGCAATTGAGTGCAATAGAGACCTACAAATAATTAATTATATTTTGTTGCAGGTGGTTCTTATTTTCTGCATTTACGGTGCATGTATCGATTTGCGAATATCACAGTAAATGATATAGAATCTCACAAAAATGTCATGGTGATTACTCTTTCTGACACTAAGACCACAATAGATCGAACTTCCGTCATTCATGACGCCTCATTTCCCATAGTACAAAAATATTCTCAATTGTTTGCTCAGTCTCAAACTGAAAATGCACAAAAATAGTAAAGGGAAAGCACAAAGTTGCACAAAATCAAAGTTAAAGCATTAATTTCAAATAGGCACATGAAAGGCAATTTTGATCATCAACATTTACATTAAAATAGAATTGATTCTAGTCGCCCCCTCGAAAAGGTAGTTTCGTATGGAGAAGAATGGCCAAGAAACTCCACCGTTACTCTTTTAAAAAACATTAATGCCCAAAATGACAGCGACATACTTAAACTTTCATATCTTGGTTCAATTTATTTGGTATTTGTTTCGGCTGTCTTACGTAAAGAATAGCACCACCCTTCTTCCCGTGGGTGTAGTAGAAGGCGACTAAAGAACATACTAGAGAATGGGCTGCAGCGTTCTCTATGCATTTTACCACCATACTGCGATCGCCAACTCGCATGCCAAACGTGTCGATTATGGCAAGCCCCCTCTTTGGGCCTATGTCCAGCAGTGGACGTCTTTTGACTGAAATAATGATAAGTTTCTACCCGCGACTTCGTTCACGTGAGAAACATAAGACAGTATAAGTTACTAAAAACACAGATACATTTTACAAAACTTTACTGTATACTACATTTGTAAAAGGTGCTTGTTCGCAGCCTTCAGGGTCTGCACCCTTGTTGAGAGTCATTGGTGGACGCACACTTGTTGAGAGTCATTGGTGGACGCACACTTGTTGAGAGTCATTGGTGGACGCACACTTGTTGAGAGTCATTGGTGGACGCACACTTGTTGAGAGGCATTGGTGGACGTAGTGATTTCCGTAAATGTACGACCAATAATCACATTTTCCTTACATATAACTTAAAAGCGGAGATACAGTACAACGGTAATCACTGCTCGCGGGAGATATTGTTAAAATAATTATACTTAGTATTCACCTACATATATTAACATAGACTTAATTTATGTGTCTAATTCCTTAGAGTAAACAAACTAACAACTTATCATAATGAAATTGATGTGCGTAGTTAATACATTTACTAACGATTACCATATGAAACGTGTGCTATTAAGCCATTATTATTCAAAATGGAGACTTTCCGTAATATCGAACAAAATAATCCATTGCACCGTCAATTGAATAATAAGGTAGACAAAGATGTGCAGTTGATGCTGTGGCCTTTGAATCTGGTGCATTTTTATTCGTTAACTCCTAGATATCGCATCAAAAACAATTGTATAATTCCTAAAAGTTTCATCTCCAATTTATTTTCAACGATTGGAGCTAAAGTATTTATTTCTTTATACTTATTCCGAACCTATATGCGGTTTCGTTACATAGAATCTCTAGGATTCATTAAATACATGGCGGCAACATCTATCAATGATTGTATATACTATTGTTTTGGATTCATCCTTAATTTCATCATCGGAATCATTGATACCAAAAATAATATTAAGTTCGTCTTAATATATCAAAGAGTGCACAGATTCCTCAATAATGAAATCAGTTTTAGCAATTTTATCATTTGGAATTGGATTATGTTTATCATGGCTCTCAGTTGCTATTTAGTTGCCTTCTTTTATTTTTACGTTCACCTGGCTTTTCATTGGATTGAAATAATAACATATTCTCTTAGCGTTGCTTTTGATTTAAATGTCGTATATACTATTCGAGTTATTCAATAGCTACAAAATAAGCTTGAGCTATGGAATATTCAAGTATTAAAATCCCTAGAAATGGAGGAGACGCGTGGTGAGGATTTCTGTAAGAAAATGTTTCAAGCCTATGCTGATATATTAGAGTGTTATAACATCCAAAAAGTTTGTGTTCAGCCATGCGTAAGTAACATGAAGAGTTATTGTGATTAAACCAATTTGATTATCATGCCTGTATTTTTCATTGCTCTTGGCTCCTTTTCTCTTTTTTCACTAATATCTAGATAGATATTGTGTAGTGGAAAAAAAAGGATTTTCATACAGAATTTTTGTATCTTCCAGATTCTTTATTATATTATTGAATTATTCCTTCATTCTCTTATTTACATCCAAGTCAATATTGACACCTTGAAGGAAGGCGTCATGAATAATACCACAGTGAGTATTTCCCCTGACATTGCCATCTATTGAGTTTTGTCATTCATGTCCTTCCTCATGTAATTTCTAGTTTGATCTTCCTATCTCTAGTCTAACTTATATTCATCAAAAATATAGCACTGTTATAATATACGCAGCTTCCCAATCAGTTAAAGAAATAAGAAGATCTTATCAATTGAAATGATCTAATAATAGCTCTATCAAAGCTATCTACTTTACAGCATCGTATCATGTTAATTCTATTACAGCGTGCAGCAACTCTGACGATGCTCTTGTTTTTGTCTTGGTTGACCAAGATCTCGACGTGGGAAACTATGTTCATGCTGCGTTGCGAGACATTCTACATAGCTGTGCAAAGTGCTAGAAATACTTGCACCGTTGTTTTGAAGTCAAATTGCCCTGGTATGATCAATTTTAGACTTTATGTGGCTTTTTTATAGATCAAAAGCATAGCGACGTATTCGTGTACTACCAACTTCACTCAAATTATTTTTCACTACCAAAGATTTGGCTAGTAAACGTTATGGATGGTGTGCAAGATGATATGACTTAAGAGGGATGCTCCGACCAGCCCGCGAAATTCAAAAAACGTAAGAAATTTAACATGATACGATGCTGTAAAGTAGATAGCTTTGATAGAGCTATTAGATCATTTCAATTGATAAGATCTTCTTATTTCTTTAACTGATTGGGAAGCTGCGTATATTATAACAGTGCTATATTTTTGATGAATATAAGTTAGACTAGAGATAGGAAGATCAAACTAGAAATTACATGAGGAAGGACATGAATGACAAAACTCAATAGATGGCAATGTCAGGGGAAATACTCACTGTGGTATTATTCATGACGCCTTCCTTCAAGGTGTCAATATTGACTTGGATGTAAATAAGAGAATGAAGGAATAATTCAATAATATAATAAAGAATCTGGAAGATACAAAAATTCTGTATGAAAATCCTTTTTTTTCCACTACACAATATCTATCTAGATATTAGTGAAAAAAGAGAAAAGGAGCCAAGAGCAATGAAAAATACAGGCATGATAATCAAATTGGTTTAATAACAATAACTCTTCATGTTACTTACGCATGGCTGAACACAAACTTTTTGGATGTTATAACACTCTAATATATCAGCATAGGCTTGAAACATTTTCTTACAGAAATCCTCACCACGCGTCTCCTCCATTTCTAGGGATTTTAATACTTGAATATTCCATAGCTCAAGCTTATTTTGTAGCGATTGAATAACTCGAATAGTATATACGACATTTAAATCAAAAGCAACGCTAAGAGAATATGTTATTATTTCAATCCAATGAAAAGCCAGGTGAACGTAAATATAAAAGAAGGCAACTAAATAGCAACTGAGAGCCATGATAAACATAATCCAATTCCAAATGATAAAATTGCTAAAAACTGATTTCATTATTGAGGAATCTATGCACTCTTTGATATATTAAGACGAACTTAATATTATTTTTGGTATCAATGATTCCGATGATGAAATTAAGGATGAATCCAAAACAATAGTATATACAATCATTGATAGATGTTGCCGCCATGTATTTAATGAATCCTAGAGATTCTATGTAACGAAACCGCATATAGGTTCGGAATAAGTATAAAGAAATAAATACTTTAGCTCCAATCGTTGAAAATAAATTGGAGATGAAACTTTTAGGAATTATACAATTGTTTTTGATGCGATATCTAGGAGTTAACGAATAAAAATGCATCAGATTCAAAGGCCACAGCATCAACTGCACATCTTTGTCCACCTTATTATTCAATTGACGGTGCAATGGATTATTTTGTTCGATATTACGGAAAGTCTCCATTTTGAATAATAATGGCTTAATAGCACACGTTTCATATGGTAATCGTTAGTAAATGTATTAACTACGCACATCAATTTCATTATGATAAGTTGTTAGTTTGTTTACTCTAAGGAATTAGACACATAAATTAAGTCTATGTTAATATATGTAGGTGAATACTAAGTATAATTATTTTAACAATATCTCCCGTGAGCAGTGATTACCGTTGTACTGTATCTCCGCTTTTAAGTTTATGTAGGGAAAATGTGATTATTGGTCGTACATTTACGGAAATCACTACGTCCACCAATGCCTCTCAACAAGTGTGCGTCCACCAATGACTCTCAACAAGTGTGCGTCCACCAATGACTCTCAACAAGTGTGCGTCCACCAATGACTCTCAACAAGGGTGCAGACCCTGAAGGCTGCGAACAAGCACCTTTTACAAATGTAGTATACAGTAAAGTTTTGTAAAATGTATCTGTGTTTTTAGTAACTTATACTGTCTTATGTTTCTCACGTGAACGAAGTCGCGGGTAGAAACTCATCATTATTTCAGTCAAAAGACGTCCACTGCTGGACATAGGCCCAAAGAGGGGGCTTGCCATAATCGACACGTTTGGCATGCGAGTTGGCGATCGCAGTATGGTGGTAAAATGCATAGAGAACGCTGCAGCCCATTCTCTAGTATGTTCTTTAGTCGCCTTCTACTACACCCACGGGAAGAAGTGATGGTGTGCAAGATGATATGACTTAAGAGGGATGCTCCGACCAGCCCGCGAAATTCAAAATTTCTTACGTTTTTTGCAATTTGCCGGCTAGTGCTAGGTTGTATGTCGATTAAAATATTATTCGCGCCTGTAAGACATATGTAGTTACTGAATTATAATCATCATTATCATCAATACAACGCTCTAAGTTCATAAAGCTATAGGAATGACTTTTTCTCTTCTTTTTTTTGTTCTTAGGCCTTTATGAACTTGGAGGGTTGTATTGGTGATTTTGATGATTATAATTCTGTAACTACATACGTCTTACAGGCGCGAATAATATTTTAATCAACATACAACCTAGCACTGGCCTGCAAATTGCAAAAAACGCAAGAAATTTTGAATTTCGCGGGCTGGTTTGGAGCATTCACCTTAAAATGAAGTTATCCAGCACGTTGGGACTAGACATTCGTAAGAAAAACTTCATGGAAGTCATAAGTATAAATGGAAGAATTAGTGACTGTATAACTGTAAGTCTATATCATCCAGTTAGACCGTAAACTGACCAAGAAAATAATTGGGAAAAAACTAGGCAAATGATGGTTAAAATATTAATATAGTAGTTTTGGTATTAAATCAAAAGTCATTTATTCAAATTAGGCTGACAATCTGCACTTTTCGAACGTCAAAATTACATAAGATAATCCCTCAAAACGCCTGCTTTTCACCACATCCTTGGGCTTTAGCGTTGAAGAAGAAGTGCCACAACAAACTCTCTAGCAGCACATACAACAAACCGACAGGTGAGAGCGACAGCAAAGATTCGCGAATTTCATATCGGAGGGAACTTAAATTCAGCTATAAATATTTTACTTATCAATGTTATAGATGAAGAGAAAAAGCTGTGCAAGAACGTGCTGCGGTTACATCGAGCATCGTTTAGTAAGATGCGTGTATGTGGCCTGTTCTACGCAAACGTGGCGTTACAGCTGAGTCTGGTAGCTCTACTAATTGACTACACTGTTGTGTTGCTACAGTTTGCGTTTTTGTAAAATCGGCTGAAATAAAGCTAATTTTGCTTGTGATTTATTATTTCTTCAACTACAATGGGTTTTTTTTTTCTAAGTGAAAATGTGTGTTAATTAGTACCTAATGATTTCTAAAACTTAAAGCAACGTTCATAAATAAAGCGGTTCTTTTCGTGCTGTGCTCCGCCCTGGGGTGGGCGGAAGGGTCTGTCAGACTCCTATTGACTAAAACCACCCCGGTGTTCCGTTCCACACCTACGGGGACCACGGGAACTAATGCGTCTTCCGCGATCGCCGACTGGTGCGATTACCGTTAGGGGGACAGCGAGATGTTAAACTTCCCACCGTACATCACAGAGAGGCGTGGGCGGAGCACTATGCGCCGCCATCCCGGGTCCTAAGAAATAGCGGACATGGACCCATTTTGGGAGGCTGGAAGAGGGCGTTATCCACCCTCCGCCGACGCCCGGTGCGCCTGCTGCGGGCTGGGTGAGCGGAAAATATCTCCCGCTGCCTTTCCGCTGCCTCTTTCTGCGACATAACTGATTCGTAGAAGGATACCACCGCGTCCCAGGACTCCTCGCTGCCGACTATGACACTCAACCACGGCTGGCAGCGATAGGTCGCTGCTTACTTCTGAGACGAGGGAACGTCGTGGCTCGAACCAAGCGGCAAATTCTACCAGCGTATGCAGCGTATGCAGTCGACGCATTGGTGACACCGGGCGTCCGGGTCTCTGTTTTTACGACACAGGTACTTCCCGAAGCCACCATGCCCTGAGAGCACCTGCGTCGCCCGGAACGACAGGGAGGCGGTAGCATCAAGCCCTGACGCAACACATGTTCACTATACTTGGGATGACATTACGTCTAAGCTGATCCAGGAACAGATGTTGGTGGGTTCCTTGGGGGCTGATCTAGCCAGACTCAAGGCCGTATCGCAGCCGGAATCGGGAGCATGGTTGCACGTGATATATACATGTGATTATTATGCGTCTAATATTTACTTGTTGAATTTACTAAATGATTTTTATAACAAACTTATTTTTCTTAAATCAAACACTGATTTGTATCAACTGTCAGTTTTGAATCATAGTTGTTTGTTAATGGGTTTAAAAGGCCGGAGCCACAGTGAAACAGTCAGTTGCTTGACAGATGTTCAGTTGGTTAGTTCTAGTGCTGTTGTTGTGTGGAAAGGATCGACCAGAGGTCACGTAAGTTAAGTAATTGATATTATATCCTAATTATTGCCTATTATGACAATGTTGTTGTTCTGTTTATAGTGTTGCCAATATTGCTAATGTTTTAAATCATATAAATGGAATATTCATGTTATTCTTTTCCTAGATATTGTTATATTTTGATTATGTTGATATTATTCTGATTCCTCTTGGAAAATGGTCCAAGAGATAAAATTAATGTATTAAATGATAATGTAGGGCAATGTAAGAAATGTGTTGATATAATACTTTAGTACTGTTTCCATGGAGTTTCTTTTCCTTCTTCTCCATGAAGACCTAGTTTTGGAACGGACGACTAGCTTTCTGATTAATACTGACAAGCCTAATTGAAATATATGTGTAGTTTTGTCTTTCTGTGCTTTACACAGTAAATAAGCCGTTACATTCAAAGCTTGATAATTGGTAAATATATATACACTTATAGTTATATACTGCTTTTTCCTTCGCCTCACCTGGGCACGTTGCTGGATGACGACACTTTGCGTGTGGCGGTGGCTTTCCGCCTGTGCTGCAAGGTGTGTGAACCCCACAGATGCACCTGAGGTTCCATGGTAGAGGCAGACGGCCATCATGCTTTGCCTTGCCGTCATTTCTCGGGGTGGTTCCCGCCTCACCATGCGCTCAATGACATTGTGCGGAGGGCTTTTGTGTCGGATATTCCCTGCGTACTAAAGCCTTCGAGTCTGTGCAGGACTGACGGCATGAGGCCCTACGGGCTGACCCTAGTGCCTTGGAGGAACAGTAAGTGCCTAATCTAGGACGCAATTTGCGTCAGCACTGCTGCCGCCAGCCACATTGGTCGCACCGTTCTCTCGCCGTTAGCTGCAGCGGAGGACACCGCTGAGATGAAGAGGATGAAGTATGCACTGTTGGTCGATCGCTACCATTTTGTACCCATTACCGTTAAGACCATGGGTGCCGGGGCACTGGGGCCAGAGAGCTCATTAGGGAGTTAGAGCACAAGCTCCGTGACAAAACGGGTGACTCCCGCTCCGGTTCGTTCTTGGTGAAAAGGTTAGCTATTGCCGTCCAACGTGGCAATGCAGCAAATGTTTGGGGCATCTTTGCACCGGGAACAGTTAGGGGTGGGTTATTTGACGTGTTGTGAATGTATAAGTATTTTGACATTACTGTGTTTGTTAGAAATAGTTTGTATTTTCGTTTTGTTCCATAAAGTAATCGAAATATATTTTTCCGATTACCACCAATTATCATAATAAATTTAAGAACCGCAGTTAATACGTTTAGTAACGATTAGCGTATTAGACGTGTGCCAGGAAGGCATTGCTAAATAAAATGGAGAACTTCCATTACATCGAACAAAATAATCTTGTGAACTGTGTTTTGAATAATATGGTAGACATAGATGTGCAGTTGATGCTGCGGCCTTTGAATCTGGTGCAATTATTTTGGATAACTCCTAAATATCGCATTAAAAACAATTGTCTAACACCTAATAGTTTTACCTCTAATTTATTTTCAATGATCGGAGCTATAGTATTTAATTCTTTGTATATTTTCCGAACCTATACTTGGTTTCATTACTATGAACCTCTAAAATGCAATAATTTCATGACGATAACGTGTGTCATGGATTGTTTCTACTGTTGTTTCGGATTCGCTCTTAATTTCGTCATCGGAATCGTTCAAACCAAAAATAATATAAAGTTTGTCTTAATATATCAAAGAGTGCACAGATTTCTAGACAATGAAACCAATTTTAACCATTTCATCATTTGGAATTGGATTGTAGTTATCATGGCCCTCAGCTGGTATTTACCAGTCTTTGTTTATTTTTATATACGGGTACCTTTAAGTAGGATTGATATAATTATACATTATCTTGTGGCTGCTTTTGATGTAAATATCGTTTATGCCATTCGTGTTTTTAAATCGTTAGAAAATATGCTTGAGTTATGGAATATTCAAGTCTTACGTTCCCTTGAAATAGAAGGGACACGAGGTGAGAATTTCTGCAAGAGAATGTTTCAAGCCTATGCTGATATATTTGAGTGTTACGACATCTTCAAAACATGTTTTCAACCATACGTAAGTACACTGATATACACAGTTAATGTTATGAAATAATTTTATTTCAAGACTTTATTTTTCTCTTTTTCTTGCTGTTTTTTCCCTATTCACTAATATCTAGACAGACATAACGTAGTAGAAAGACAGGAATGGAATAAAAAAAATTATGAGTTTCAGATTCTTTATAATATTATTGAAGGATTCGTCCATTCTCTCATATACATCCAAGTGTCTATTGACGTGTTGAAGGATGGCTTCATAAAAACTAGTACAGTGAGTATCTTCACTGCTAAAGCCATCCATCGGGCCTTGTAATTCATTCCTTTCCTCATGCACTTGTTTCTTTTGTCTCATCCTCTCCTGTCTGACTTGTATTCGTCACTATATTTATAATTGTTTCGTTAATTTATTTCGAATTTGATTAAATGCCTATAACTCGAAGAATATAGCTACCCAAAAAGTTAAAGACATAAAGAGATCTTGTCAAGTGAAATGATCGTATAATCATACAATAATTTTGAACTAATAGCATTCAACCTAACCATATTTTACTTTGATACATCGTATCACGAATATTAATTTATATTACAGCATCAAGCAACTCCGACGATGTTCTTCTTTTTATCTTGGTTTTGCAAAATGTCGGCGTGGCAAACGATGTTCACACAACAGTGCGAGACATTCTACATAGCTGTGCAAAGCGCTAGGGATACTTGCGCCGTAATTTTGAAGTCAGATTGCCCAGGTATGATCATTTATAGACTTTTTGTGGGTTAATTTCTAGTTAAGCCCAAAAGCATAGCGACGCGTGACGTAGTAATGGGTCATTACAAACTTGATTTAAAAGATTTATCACGAGCAAAGATTTGGGCTAGTAGAGTACCAAAGAAGAAAAAGGAAATGATGGACGGTGTGTTAGATGACATGTCCAATGGAGTTAGAATTAACAATTGATTGATTTTTGAACACTAACTTCTTGGTGATGATGTTCCTAAGAATTATATGAAAATAAATCAGTTTATATTGATGAATCATTAACATACCGCATGTAAAACTGTTAATCACCTTTGTGTAGTTTATTAAAGTTAGAACGAAAGCATACCAGCAACATAGTTGTAAAAAACTTGGTAGACGATGATTACTCTCATAGTAGTTTTTGTACTGGTGATAGTGAACGCCAAGTTTTATGAATTTCATATTGGAGAAGTTCAACTATAAATAAACTTATCAATGTTACAGATGAAGAGAGAAAGCTGTGCAAGAACGTGCTGCGGTTACATCGAGCATCGTTTAGTAAGATGCGTATATGTGGCCTGTTCTACGCAGATGCGGCGTTACAGCTGAGTCTGGTAGCTCTACTAGTTAACTACACTGTCGTGTTGATACAGTTTGCGTTTATGTAAAATCGGCTGAAGTTAATCTAATTTTTATGGTGATTTATTGTTTATTTCTACATTCACAACGGATTATTTTTTAGCTTGAAATAATTCCGTAATAAAGCTTATTTTGGAATTTTATGAAGAAGCCAATTATAAGCTCTGCACTGTCCTAGTTGTCCGGTGATTAAACTATGTTAATTCTTTGTTTACCTATTCTTAGGTACCTAAGCAGGTAACATGTGGTAGATTAGACATATTTTTCTCGTATAATCAAATTGCTGCGACTACTTGTGTTGGTGATACTCAGAGGTGGTAAATGAAATAGCGGACTGTAAATATAGGTAGGTTCGTATATTGTTGGATTATAAGAACGCGCGCCTCTGATCCGTGTCGTATGAGAAGTGAGTGGGCCGGTGGTCCGTGTTAGCAGCGGCGGCGGCGGGTCTCGGCTCCTCGTCCCCCGCTCTCCGCAAGCCGCTGTCGCCCTCCGGTCGTCGCAGTGTCTAACAGTGCTACGTTTTGTCGCCAACAACTTGCAATAGACGTTTTTAGGGTTCCGTTGCCAAATGGCAAAAAACGGAACCCTTATAGATTCACCATGTCTGTCTGTCTGTCTGTCTGTCTGTCTGTCTGTCTGTCTGTCTGTCTGTCTGTCTGTCTGTCTGTCTGTCCGAGTATGTCGCAGCCACTTTTCTCCGAAACTATAAGAGCTGTGCTATTGAAACTTGGTAAGTAGATGTATTCAGTGAACCGCATTAAGATTTTCACACAAAAATAGAAAAAAAACAATAATATTTGGGGTTCCCCATACATAGAACTGAAACTCAAAAAATTTTTTTTCATCAAACCCTTACGTGTGGGGTATCTATGGATAGGTCTTCAAAAATGATATTGAGGTTTCTAATATCATTTTTTTTTAAAACAATAATATTTGGGGTTCCCCATACATAGAACTGAAACACAAAAAAAAAAATTCATCAAACCCTTACGTGTGGGGTATCTATGGATAGGTCTTCAAAAATGAAATTGAGGTTTCTAATATCATTTTTTTCTAAACTGAATAGTTTGCGCGAGAGACACTTCCAAAGTGGTAAAATGTGTGTCCCCCCCCCCCGTAACTTCTAAAATAAGGGAATGATAAAACTAAAAAAAATATATGATGTACATTACCATGAAAACTACCAACGAAAATTGGTTTGAACGAGATCTAGTTAGTAGTTTTTTTTTAATACGTCATAAATCGTAAACCACAATTTACCTTTCATTCAGTCAACACAAATATAAAAATTTAAAAAAAAAAAACATTTCATTTCATAAACGATGATGACGAATGATGATGATGATGACCTGCAGGTTTGTACGGAACCCTCGGTGCGCGAGTCCGACTCGCACTTGGCCGGTTTTTTTTACGTTAGTTATTTTACAGATTCATTACGATATTTAAATTACAAAAGACTATTTCAAACCAATGCCTACAATTATTCTGTATGTAAGTATATTTTAAGTTTTATTATAAGAATTGAATAATTAGTGTTTGTTTTATTCTCTTACACACGGTGTCTGTTATCAAAATCATTCTGCACTTTTGATTCCCGCTGTGAATGTTGCTGGATTATAAAATTGGACACGATTGTATTAAATCAACTACCAAGAAAATCAAAACAATATGGCAGATTTTCAATTACATATAAATTGACGAATCATTGACTTACCCCTTAAAACGTAAAACTATACAAATAAATACAAAAACAAATGACACTTAGGCGTCGAAGTACTCGTCCGCATCACTGTCATCTGGAAACGTGCCCAGAAGACTGGCAGCATTGCCACGTTGAATGGCAATGTTAATTCTTTGGCCAAAGAATGACCCAGCCCTCTGGTCACGTGAAGTGTCGACCAGTCGATGAAAAATTTCCTTAAAAAGGAGACGTGCACTCGGGCCCCATGACCCGAGCGTTTCAACCCCAAACGGCTCAAAACTGTAGTTACCTATAAGGTTACAGTATTTGCTCCGCTTAAGGGTCTCAGCAGCCGCAGCAGCGGCGCCAGCACAGCCCGCCGTGCTAGGAACATGAGATGGCGCAAGGGTGTCGACACTGGTTGCGTCCCACACCAGAGACCTACTCACCTTCAAAGACAACAACGTCATGCCATCTGGGCTCTTCTCATCGTCACGTACCAAGCCGTTTGGTTCTTATACCGCTGGTACACCGGCGGTCACAAGAGCTCGATGAATAATATCGTTTAAACTGGCGTGCCGTGAAATGCGGCCTGCGCTCCTGCAGCAGGACGGGCCATGGTGCCCTAGACTATCGACAGCTCCACCGTAATGACAACGGTGCGGAGCAACACAAGGTGCGCCCAAGCGGAGACACGTAGCGAGCCGAAACGATGAGTCATCCATCATAGTACCTATGGTGGATGATGGGAGCGCCTGAAGCCACAAGCCTGACTCCCATTCTCCCACAGCCAGTAGAAGGGCACGCTCGATAGTATTAGGTGACGTGTTTATTAGGGTATTCCGTACAATACTGCAGAGCGGCACGTCCCACTGTCTCTGCAAGGCCGGGTTGTTGGGCAAAACCATATTTGGACAAGCCATTTTTTAAGCATGCGTTGAGCATCGGTCAAACACGGCACTTCTAAATCGAACAGTGTAAAAGATAAAATATTCCTGGTTAATTTATCGGTACTGTGGACCGAGGAGAGGAAGGCCGGTAAACTTATACTTGAAATTTTGCGGACGCCGAGTCCACCCAGGTGAATGGGAAGTGTGGCTTGCTGCCATGCTCGGTCGTCCAGGGCCACAATTACTATCGAAGTTAGTGTTTCTAATAATTTATGTTTAAGTATATCTGTATTTTAGTTTTTAACCGACTTCAAAAAAAGGAGGAGGTTATATGTTCGACTGTATGTATTTTTTTTTTTTTTTTTATGTATGTTCACCGATTTCTCCGCCAATTGTCAACCGATTTTGAAAATTCTTTTTTTATTCGTAAGGGTATACTCCTGAGGTGGTCCCATATTAATTTTGTGAAGATTTGATGTATACTTTGGGAGATAAACGAAGGAACTCCTCAAAAACAAACAGTACACGTAATGTGATTTGGATATTGTACTAAAGATCAAAAATAATTGCTGGTTCTATCTATCCATCCGTGGTGAACTAATTATAGTCTTCGAAGATACCGCATGGAACTCCTCATCGGTGAACAGTACATATAGGAACTTACAGTGAAAGGTTAGAAGGTTAGGGGATAATTCTTTGAATATTATAGGCACGTTTAGACCGTTACTTGTATTCTTATATTCCGTTGAGCTGATGATGGAAGGTACAACTCCTTATCGATCAGGAGTTAGAAGATATCTTGTCCTAGATAGACATACTCGTTGACATCGAGAATTGATTCCTCAGCAGACACTAGAGTGGGCTCTTACCCACTCTACTGTCTGCTTAATAAAAAAAAAAGCAGCCTTAATCATTTTGGCCTGGCCATTTATTATATTTTTAACCGACTTCAAAAAGGAGGAGGTTCTCTATTCGGATGTTTATATGTTTTTTTTTTTTTTTTTTTTTATGTATGTTCGGCCATAACTCCGTCGTGTATAGACGGATTTACAAAATTCTTTTCTTTTTTTGTTCGAAAGGGGATTATTCCGAAATGGTCCCATATTAATTTCATACAGGTCTGATGATGAGTTCGGGAGACAGACACCGGAACTCTTTAAAAAATGACAGCAAATCAACCGCGATTTCTGCAATCGCATAAATATGCATTGTTTGTTTGGAATTAGTGCGGGGTGAATACCACAACTAAAAATTTTAAAATAAAAACTTTTTTACAAAAAAAAACAACCGACTTCCTTAAAAACACTACAAAGTGAAAAATAACTTTAATTTCGGAAGTCGGTGGCAAAAAAACCATAAATACAGGTCCTAAGACACCGACTTCCGAAATTAAAGTTATTTTTCACTTTGTAGTGTTTTTAAGGAAGTCGGTTGTTTTTTTTTGTAAAAAAGTTTTTTTAGCCTTCTGTAATAAAGAAAAAAACGTTGTAAATAACTTGCTAGACGATGTTCACTCTCATAGTAGTTTTTGTACTGATGATAGTGAACGCCAAGTTTTATGAATTTCATATCGGAGAAGTTCAACTATAAATATATTATTTATCAATGTTACAGTTTTAGAGAGAAAGCTGTGCAAGAACGTGCTGCGGTTACATCGAGCATCGTTCAGCAAGATGCGTGTATGTGGCCTGTTCTACGTAGACGCGGCGTTGCCACTGTGTCTGGTAGCTCTACTAAGTTAACTACACTGTCGTATTGCTACAGTTTGCTTTTTGTAAAATTGGCTGAAATAAATATATTTTTAGTGGTGATTTATTATTTTTTAAACTACAATATGGTTTATTTTTGTAACCTTACTTTAAGTTAAAATCATGATCTAATAATTTCCGATATTAAAGCAACGGTTATAAATAAAAGGGTTCATTTCCTGACTACTGTACTTAATTAATAGATTTTATCTTGTTTTTCTAGCATCAATCAAATCAGCCTATCGCAGTCCACTGCTGGACATAGGCCTCTCCCATGCTGCGCCACAACACCCTATCCTCCGCCTTCCGCATCCAGTCTGTCCCAGCCACCTTTTTGAGGTCGTCGGTCCATCTAGCTGGGGGGCGTCCCACACTACGCTTGCCAATACGCGGTCTCCACTCCAGGACTCGTCTGTTCTATCGGTCATCGGTCCTTCGACAAACATGGCCAGCCCACTGCCACTTCAGCTTGCTTACCCTGCAAGCTATGTCGGTAACTCCAGTTCTTTTCCGGATAACATCGTTTCTGATCTTATCCATCAAAGAAACTCCGAGCATAGCCCGCTTCATAGGGCGCTGAGCGACCTTAAATTTGTGGATCAGCCCAACCGTCAGTGTCCACGTTTCGGCAGCGTATGTCATGACAGGCAGGACGCACTGGTTGAAGACCTTGGTCTTCAAACATTGCGGTATCGGCGACGAGAAGACTTGACGAAGTTTTCCAAACGCTGCCCAACCCAACTGGATCCTCCTGTCGGCTTCTTTCTCGAAGTTGTGTCTACCAAGGTGTATAACTTGCCCAAGGTAGACATACTCCTTCACAACCTCGAGAAGCGACCCTTCGATGCGGATTGGACTCGGCAAGACGTGCGAATTGTACATGACTTTCGTCTCGTCCAAGTTCATGCCGAGGCCTACCCGCCGTGAGGCTCCATTTAGGCTATGCAGCATCTGGTCTGACTGTTCCAGCGTCTCTGCCATTATGACGATGTCGTCGGCCAAACGAAGGTGTGAGATGTACTCGCCGTTCACACTGATTCCCTGTCCAGTCCAGTCCAGCGTCTTAAATACGTCCTCCAGCGCATTGGTGAACAGTTTCGGGGATATCACATCCCCCTGTCTCACCCCCCTGAGCAGTTGGATTTAGCATGTCTAATGCCAATCTTAACTAGAGATCCCGAGGACGAGAGTCGGTCACCCCGTAAATATATTTTTTTTGTTGCCCCTTTGATAGATAGGAAAGAACAAAATTAGCAGCTAATCCACAATTTTCGTAGTGGTGTAATTACAGACAAGTGTATTGAGGTCAACACAGTCAAACGCTGACAAAGGGAGAGATTTCGTAATTTCTATTAGAATTTTGGTATAGGAATTATACCTATAATGTCTCAGAAACTTTTAATTTATCTAAAAAGGTTCCATTATCTACTTCCAGAGACAACTCATTCCGATCGCGCTGTTTTGTTTTTCCAGTTTCTTTGTTATTTACCTGCCACACAGTTTTTAAATTAGCATAAAAATACCAATTTTGTTCCATTTGAATATCTTAGAATTATTTCTTGCATATTATAGGTAAAGGGCATGATCAGAAGTCAATGATTTCTTATGATATAAAATAGCTCCGCTTTTTCTAATAACAGCAGTGGCTAATTCACTAAATTGTCATTTAACAGGACACGTTTCATTGATTTCTTAAAACACTGTATAATAAAATTGCCGTAGCTAATATTTGGGTCTTGTGATTCAAACTAGCTGTTGAAAGTTTGCTAAGAACATTACTTTAAACATTTTCAATGTATTTTTAGTCGGAGGTGATTTAATGGTTATATCTAATTGTAATCTAAGTCATACTAAACGTACAAGTTGACCAGTATGGTCAAACCTGATGCCGCTTATTAAGCAGGAGTTTTTTTATTTTGCAATCTATACTATAATATTATAAAGCTAAAGAATTTGATTGGTTGAACGCGATAATCTCAAGATTTTTTTTTCTAATTGAATAAATCTCAGTGTTGGCTTGCTCATTTATTAAGGAAGGCTATAGGCTATAAATCATTATGCTACAACTAATAAGAGCGGAGCAGCAAAGATAAATATTACAAAAACGGGGAAAATGTATTCCTTTTGAGAACTTCCGTTGCATGCGCTGCGTAAACGGCTAAAGTAATGCAAAAATCATCCCATATGGCTGTCTTTTAAAGTTGCCTCAAAATAACGTTATTAATTGTAATCAAATCAAAATATTATAAAGCTGAAGAGTTTGTTTGGTTGGAAGCAAGAAACACGGACGAAGTCGCGGGCAGAAGCTAGTTAATAAATACATTGTCTGTGTATGAAGCTGCGGTGCTGATATTCTATTTAAACAATAAGATCTGCTAACATTTATCATTTGAATAAACTAATAGAACAATATTTTAGGTTACCAAACAAAAATGAATTTATTATCCTTACAATGTTTTCTTAATATGTATTTCACAATGATATAAAATTATGACAAGTTTGTAGCTGGTAGTTTATTAACACATTAGAAAGTGTTGCCTTCGTCAGAAATATATGTTCCCGAACGACTCGATCATTGAACAAAGTCTGTAATAAAATTTTTAGTATCTCAAAATACAATAAGAACTCACTATGACAACATGTCAAAATATACATTATGTTGCTTAAAGTAAAAATATAATAACTTTCTTCGTCGAACAAATTATCTGAATATACTCATATATTCGTGAAAATTATATATTGTAGCTGTTTATTGTCCCTTAATAAAATCAAATAAAGTATATGATATTAATTTACCGATTTTTTTATATGTAAGTAAAGCATTAACATCCAAAACATCCAAAGATCTAAAAATTGAAATATACACCACATTTATAATATTAAGTAGGATAGCAGGATAAAATTGGTGGAAAAATCAAACAGTAGGTACCTCCCCTACTACTAGGTGTTGGGTGGACATACGATAATTATACTTCTTACTTGCCTTTATAATCATAGACTTAAGTAAATGCGTAGTTCAATAAAGTGATCGAAACATTTTTTCCGATCACTACCAATTTTCATAATGGATTTGTAGAGTGCAGTTACATTTACTAACGATTACTGTATCAGACGTGTGGCAGGAAACCATTGCTATTTAAAATGGAGAATTTCCGTACCATCGAACAAAATAATCCTGTGAACTGTGTTTTTAATAATATGGTGGACAAAGATATGCAGTTAATGCTGCGGCCTTTGAATCTGACGCAATTATTTTCGTTTACTCCTAAATATCGCATCAAAAACAACTGTCTAACTCCTAACAGTCTCATCTCCAATTTCTTTTCAATGATCGGAGCTATAATATTTAATTCTTTGTACATATTACGAACCTATTTTTGGTTTCATAACTATGAACCTCTAAGATCCAATAATTTCGTGCCGGTAACGTCTATCATTGATAGCATCTACTATTGTTTCGGATTCACTCTTAATTGCGTCATCGGAATCATTCAAACCAACAATAATATAAAGTATGTCTTAATATATCAAAGAGTGCACAGATTTCTAGATAATGAAACCAATTTTAACCATTTCATCATTTGGAATTGGATTGTGGTTATCATGGCCCTCAGCTGCTATTTACCAGTCTTTGTTTATTTTTATATACGTGTGCCTTTTAGTAGGATTGATATAATTATATATTACCTTGTGGCTGCTTTCGATGTAAATATCGTTTATGCCATTCGAGTTTTTAAATCGTTAGAAAATATGCTTGAGTTATGGAATATTCAACTCTTACATTCCCTTGAAATAGAAGGGACACGTAGTGAGGATTTCTGTAAGAGAATGTTTCAAGCCTATGCTGATATATTTGAGTGTTACGACATCTTTAAACATTGTTTTCAACCATACGTAAGTACACTGCTATCAGTAGTTAACTTTATTGGACCAATTATTTTTCAAGCCTATAATTTTTCATTTTTCTTACTGAATTTTTTGTCTTTGTTCACTAATATCTAGACAGAGATTACGTAGTAGAAAGACAGAAATTTTATGAAAAGGTTTTATGAATTTCAGATTCTTTATTATATTATTGAAGGATTCCTCCATTCTCTCATATACATCCAAGTGTCTATTGACGTGTTGAAGGATGGCTTCCTGACTAGTACAGCAGTGAGTATCTTCTCTGATAGAGCCATCCATCGGGTCTCGTCATTCATGCCTTTCCTCATGTAATTTTTTGGTTGCTCTCTCTCCCCCTTGTCTTACTTGTACTACAAGTATGTATTTAAGTATGGGAATACAAGTATGTATTCGTCACTTTCTTTATTCTTGTCTCGTTAATTTATTTAATATTCGATAAAAAGTACAGCACTCAAATAATATAGCTGCCCAATAAGTTAAAGATAGGTATAAGAAGATCTTGTTAAGTGAAATGAACGTATAATGATTCAACAACTTTGATTTAATAGCATTCCACATATCCATGCTATACTTAGATGCATCGTGTCACGAATGTTTATTTGATTACAGCATCAAGCAACTCTGACGGTGCTCTTCTTTTTGTCTTGGTTTTGTAAGATGTCGGCGTGGCAAACGATGTTCATACAGCGGTGCGAGTCATTCTACATAGCTGTGCAAAACACTGGAGATACTTGCGTCGTTATTTTGAAGTCAAATTACTCTGGTATGATAATTTTAAAACTTATTGTGGGTTCACTTTTACTATACATAAATAGCAGAGTGGCTTAGTTTTCTGCCTCTACAAACTTTACTCAAATGATTTTTCGTGAGCAAAATTTAGGCTAGTGGAGTGCCTAAAAGAATAACGAAATAATGAACGGAGTGCAGGACGATTAGGCTTAAAACACTATATTTCAGGTGACATTATTACTAAATATTGATATAAAATGATAAATATTTTATTTATCTAACTTACAGATGAAAAGAGAAAACTATGCAAGAACGTGTTACGGTTACAACGAGCATCGTTCAGCAAGATGCGTGTGTGTGGTTTGTTCTACGCGGACGCGGCGTTGCAGATGAGTCTGATGGGTCTACTAGTTAACTACACTATTGTGTTGCTGCAGTTTGCGTTTTTGTAAAAATGTGATGAATGTATGATGGTTCAAATAAGTTTGTCGCAACCGAGTCATATCCGGTACGTCAGGTCCATTAAATTATAATTTGAATGAGCATACGGACTTATCTTCTTCATTCAACTTTACCCATCGACCCCAACAAATATGAAAACCACGTTGTAAACGCGTTGGTAAAATAAAGTTTTTACAGAAATTTAATTGTAAACGTGTTATTAATAATGTAACTATGAACAGAAAAGAATGTATGTTGTGTAGTGAATAACGATCACCTGCTCGAAAATTTGTAACAGGATCCTACTTTACAGGACCTTACTTTTATTTGCAAAGTGACGTCATGCTAGGTCGCGAGATTTCAAATCAGGGTTTTGCTGTAAACATAATGGCAACTGAGCTTTCGCTTACGAATTTTTTTTTTTCGTATAAATCCGATGAGTCATACCTACATAACAATAATAACGGGTTTCAACCGGATTTCACTGTTATCGAGATGGTTGTATCTGACAATGAATAGTTTACACTTTTGCGCACGCTTGTTTGGTTTGCAGAATTATTTATTACCGGTTTTCTTACATCGCGAATGAATACAGACAATCTAAAGATTACGGTGATTGATCTGAATTGTATCGTATCATTGATCGTACTGTATCGTCTGTGTATGAACGTAGAGTTGAACGCGATGGTGTGAAAGAACTGACAAAGCTCTTTTAACTAATATCTCGACGTGGTGCAAAGAAATAATTCTGTACGTAGAAGTTTTGTGTCTTTCAGATTCTGTATTATTTTATTGAAGGATTCCTCCATTCTCTTATATCCCCTTCTACTCTGTCTTATTTATATTCGTCACTATCTTTACTATTGTTTTGTAAAGATATTTAAAATACTACTTAATTTACAGCCCTCTAATAATATAGCTTACGTTAACGAAATATGAAGATCATATTAAAATCTCATATCTCATCCTATTATTTTGATCTAATACCAATCGATGAAGACGATATTTCTTTGAAGCATTGCATCACGAATGTTAATTTTGTTACAGCGTCCAGCAACCCTAGCCATGCTCTGGTTCTTATCGTGGTTTAGCAAGACCTCGACATTGCAAACGATGTTCATCGGTGGGGATACTTGCGCCGTTATTTTAAGTCAAATTCCTCTGGTATCATCCTTTTCAGATTTTTTGCATGAAAATATTTATAAAAGGTCAAAAGCATAGTGACATAGTATTCCGCTACTACAATCTTCACTCAAATATATTTCTAGTGACTTAAGATTTACGCTTGTAGAGTACCTAGAAAAACTCCACAGTTAGTCTTTGAAAGTATTTGGTTTTTCTAATAATTTCAAAGTACTGTAGGTACTGTAGATTTCTTAAAAGGAATGGAAAGACAGTGTCTGTTAGGAACTGTTAGGTAATTAAAAAAAAATATCTACAAATCTACAGACTAAAATGCCTACATTGTTCTTAAATTCACGGCAGGTAAAATAATTTACATAATTAAAAACCTATTTCAACCAAATTACATGATTGCCATGACAACCACTATTAATGATAATTAAGAAGTTGGTTTTGTAGGCATTTAATGTCAAATAATGAGAAGATTACGTCAAATATTTGAAAAATATATATTATCATCGTAATTTGGGAGATGTTAATAAACGTTTACATACTTAAACCATTTATGCAGCACTAGGGAACTCACTTGAGTGCAGAAGGAATTAATACCAATTTCCTTTGTCGTCAACTTAGTCATATATCTTATAATATACTTTTTTGATAAGAACTCGTTTGATGAGGTTTTTTAACTTTCCATCGCTGAGGTCTCTAACTGACTTTGGCAACTTGTTATTTATACGGTTTCGGATACTGTTTATGCGAAATAAGTTGCTACATTAGGTTAATCTAAATTTGGGTATCAGAGTTTTAATTTTTAGAGACAGAGACACGCGAGGCCCCATTTTATATATTGCACGAATTCCTTTCTTTAAAAAAAAATAAAATTGAATCTACGTCAGTTACCAGTCTGTCCACAGCATCGTCATAAGACATAATACTATGAAAATAAGTAAAGAACACTAACCTAGGTGTGGATATTTAGCTTTGTTCGCATTAAGTAAAATATTATTAGCTGCGAACAATTTCAAAAGAACAGATTCACATTTATTTTTGACATATAAAGCCCTGTGCACACCACGTTTTTTTAAACGCGCCGTTGACGCGCGTTTTAGAAACGTGCGTCGACGGCGTGCTTTTACTTATCCTACAGAGCTTCTAGAGGCTGCGCCTGCCTCGCGTGCGTACCTATCACGTCTATATCGCTCCAACAACGCTTCTGTAATTTAACGTATAGAATTATTACGAGTAGTGTTACCCCGCTGATGTGGCATCGCAACTATCATGTGAGTACATATGTCAGCGAACTATATTTTTGGGATAAAATAATACTTTCAACCATTCCCTATACATTATACAAATATTTTCTTTTTTTGTATAATGTAAACTACTGTTACTTTCGATCAGCCCCCCCCCCCTTCCCTTGGGGGTGACAACTGACCCTTACTTTAAGATTTTGTAATCTATACAAATATTATAAAGCTGAAGAGATTGTTTGTTTGTTTGATTGAACGCGCTAATCTCAGGAACTATTGGTCCGAATTGAAAAATTCTTTTTGTGTTGGGTAGCCCATTTATCGAGGAAGGCTATATAGGCTATATAACATCACGCTGCAACCAAGAGGAACGTAGCAGTAATGAAAAATGTTGCAAAAACGGGGGAAATGGCACGGGTAGGCAATTCGACGCGACGGGAAGGGTCGGGGAATAAGAAATTTAACGCGGACAAAGTCTCGGGAAGAAGCTATTAATATGATAACACTTCTTTTGACCCGCGTGGAGTTGGGAATTTATCCAACGGAAACAAACTACCGGTATAAAAACCATCCTTTATGTTAATCCAGGGTATAAACTAAGTGTGTGTTAAATTGCACCCATATCTGTTTTACCGTTTTTGTGTGCTTGAGTAACACACATCAAAACTTGAAAGTGTCACATTTATAATAATAATACAACAAACAGTAAAAGACGGCACAGTTGACATCTGTCGGGCATGCCACCGTCTAGGAGAATCACTTAGGCACATAATCTCCGGGTGTTCTCGTCTAGCTAACGAAGAATACGTGCATAGACACAATCTTGTAGCCAGGATTATCCACCAGCAACTTGCTCTGAAATACTGCCTTGTGGAATCAGAAGTGCCGTACTACAGGTATGTGCCCGACCCAGTTGTTGAAAATGGCCATATCACACTGTACTGGGATCGATCCATCATCACTGACAGGACTGTTGTTGCAAATGAGCCTGATATAGTGGTGGTGGATCGACTAGAAAGGCGCACAATGATTGTTGAAATAACGGTTCCGCATGACGAGAACCTCGTGAAAGCCGAGAAAGATAAACAAATCAAGTATCTTGACTTGGCTCGCGAGGTTGTCGACATGTGGGATGTGGACTCAGCGATTATTGTGCCGATAGTCGTCACAGCCAATGGGTTGATAGCCAAGAACCTCGACCAACACCTGAAGAGGCTCTCGTTAAGCAGTTGGGTCAAGGGCTTGATTCAGAAAGCGGTACTTCTGGACACGGCTCGCATTGTCAGGAGGTTCCTCTCTCTGGAGCCCTGACCGCCGGTAGCTTGGACCCTGTTCCCGATACCGGTGGGCTACTATTTTTTATATTTTTAAGTGTTTTTATTTTATATTCTAATATTTAAAAACATAATTTATAAGATTCTATAAATGAATAAAGGGAATAATAATACAACAAAATTGGCCTAAATAGCCGAGCAATACCTCCCCTAACTATTAAGCATTTAATGAACATACAGTCAACTTCTTAGTAACGTAGATAAAAGTGGTAGACTAATTATCGTTACAGTGTTCGACACAAATTCTCTTATCACTACCAATCATCATAATGAATTTGATGAAGGAAGTGAATGCTTTTGCTAACGATTACTCTATCAGACGTGTGTCAGGACCCATTGCTATTTAAAATGGAGATTTTCCGTAACATCGAACCAAACTATCCTGTGAACTGTGTTTTAAATAATATGTTGGACAAAGATGTGCAGATGATGCTGAGGCCGTTGAATCTGATGCAATTATTTACGTGTACTCCTAAATATCGCATTACAAATAATTGTATAACACCTAACAGTCTCATCTCCAATTTCTTTTCAATGGTCGGAGCTCTAGTATTTATTTGTTTATACCTATTCCGAACCAACATGCGATTTTCTTATAATGAATCTATAAAATGCGACAATTTCATGACAGTAACGACTATCATTGATTGCATCTTCTATTGCTTTGGACTCACCCTTAATTTTGCCATCGGGATCACTCAAACAAAAAATAATATTAAGTATGTCTTAATATATCAAAGAGTGCACAGATTTCTAAACAATGAAACCCATTTTAATCATTTCATCATTTGGAATTGGATTGTGGTTATCATGGCCCTCAGCTGCTATTTACCAATCTTCCTTTATTTTCAAACACAGCTGCCTTTACCATGGATTGATATAATCATATTTTATATTTTGATTGCATTCGATTTAAACGTCGTTTATGCCATTCGAGTTATTAAATCGTTACAAAGTAAGCTTGAGCTGTGGAATATCCAAGTCTTACATTCACTTAAAATGGAAGAGAGGCGTAGTGGGGAATTCTGTAAGAGAATGTTCCAAGCCTTTGCTGATATATTTGAGTGCTATGATATCTTTATATGTTGTTTTCACCCATACGTAAGTAAATTTCTATCAGCAGGTAATGTTATTGGACCAATTTTTTTCTTAAGCTCTTATTTTGTCATTTTTCTTGCCGTTTTTTCTTTCTATCCCCTAATTTCTTGACACAGATTACGTACAAGAAATACAAAAATTTCATGAAAATGTTTTGGAACCATTTTTTTTTCAGATTTTTTATTATGTTATTGAAGGATTCTTCCTGTCTCTGATATACGTTCAAGTGTATATTGACGTGTTGAAGGACGGTTTCCTGAATAATAATACTACAGTGAGTATCTTCTTTTTAATAATTCTTCTTTCGAATGCGATGCTTTGGGCATTTATTTCAATTTGTCCATAGTATTTGATTGTGTTCTTCATGAAACATTGATCGGGAAACTTTACCACTATGGAATCCGGAACGCCTCTCTGGATCTTCTTACTTCGTACTTAAGTGATAGTATTTAGAGAGTTGACGTCAATGGAAAAGATTACCCGGATCTGTAGTTAGAATGGCGGTCCCCCAAGGCTCAATTTAGGCCCATTTCTATTTCTTATTTATATAAATGATTTGCATTACCTCATAAAAGATAACCATGACATAGTGTTGTTTACAGTAGACACTTGACTTTTATTTAAACTCAAACGTCAGCAGCTGCTTACTGACAATGTAGACAGTGTACTTGCAAATGTAGTTAACTGGTTAAATGTTAATAATCTTCTTCTAAACGTGAAAAAACGAAATGTTTTAAGTTTATGATACCTCATGTTAGACAAGTAGAAACTAATGTTTTCATGAAGGGTAAAGAGTTGAAACCCGAAGATATCAAAGTATTCTTAGGCACAACTCTAGATACCAAGCTTCAATGGGGCCCCCATATAGTAAAATTGTCGAATAAGCTTAGCTCTGCAGCTTACGCCGTTAGAAAAGTTCCTGATTTTACTAATTTAGACACTTCGTCAGAGTATTCTGTTTTGGAGAAATGCCGCCGACATTCAGATAATTTTTGTTTTACAAAAAAAGGCAATTCGTTCAATTTATAAAATAAGTCCCCCACCCTCAGAGAAAAATTTAAAGAGATTAATATAATGACAGTGCCTTTTCAGTATATTTAAGAAAATCTTTTGTATGCACATAAAAATATTAATCTCTTTATAAGATACAGTGATATCCATAACGTAAATACTAGAAACAAATTCACATTTCTTGTTTGTACCACCAGGCTCAAGAAAATAGGTGGCTCCTTTAAATGCCAATTTACACGTTTTGTAATAGACTTCCTAGCCTCATTCAAGAACTAACCTTATATAAATTCAAATCTTTTATAAAGCGGACACTACGTTAGAAAGCCTATTCTACTGTCAAAGACTATATTGAGGATAAAACGGCTTGGGATTGAGCTGCTCCAATAATAGTACACTGAATGTTGATTATTTATACAATTTTGCTCAAGATGGTGAAGGAAAACATCGTAAGGTCATGTATATACTAATACTGTGAATTTGAGGATTATGTGGGTAATTATTTCACTTTCGATTTTGGTCTGGCAATTTGATTAGTTTGTGCGGCATACCCAAATGTTATTTCTTTAGTATGTTCGTCAAATCGTTGAGCTCCTTAAGTACCGAGTTGAGCTGTACGATTATTGTCAAATGCGTGCACTGATTAGACAGGTCCACTCAAATCTGTGTAATTCTTCCCACAAAAGACCATTTCAGACACTGAATAACATGGTCATCAAAAGATTAGACCAAGATAATTTCTGGATTTTTATATACATATTGACATTGATAAATTTTATTATACAAAGACATGAATATTTACTTTGTAAAGTTTTATACTGTTTTAATCATTGTGAATGTGAATACTGTGCGAGTATTTTTTTTTTCTTCTTTCTTTATTTGTCAAATATGTAATCATGATCTGGCAGGTCGAGTAATTTAAACGGCCTATCCAAATGTTCTTACTTTGGTATTGTTCGTCAAATCGTTGAGCTTCTTAAGTTCTGAGTTGATCTGCACGATTAGTGACAAATGCGTGCACTGACTGGACAGATCCACTCCATCTGTAGTTTTTTTCTCTAAAGACCAGATAACTATCTACAAGGTCTTCGCATGATGTGACCAAGATTATGTCTGGACTTTAAAAGAGACTGTGACATCTGAGTTTGTTACGGTCTTTCTTCTCAGAGTAGTCATACAGAAAAAAGCCGACCTCAGCTAGCTTAAAAAAATGTTTATGACGTGTAAAAGTGTTTGTACAAACCTACTTACAGAAAAAAAAATCATTTATTACGTTTCTCATCCATGAGCCATCCATTGGATCTTATTATTCATGTCTTTCCTCATGTATTTTGTCCTTTTGTCTCTTTCTCTTCCGTCTTACTTGTATTCGTCACTATCTTCATTTTTGTTTCGTTAATTAATTAAAATCGTTAAAAGTACAGCACTCGAACAATATAACTGCCCAATAAGTTAAAGAAATAAGAAGAACTTATCAAGTTAAGGGATCTTATAGTCATCTAATAACTTTGATCTAAAAGCATTCAACCTAACTATACTTTGATGCATCATGTCACGAATGTCAATTTTATTTCAGAGTCAAGCAACTTTGACGATGCTCTTCTTTTTATCTTGGTTTTGCAAGATGTCGACGTTGCACACAATTTTCCTACAGCAGTGCGAGACATTTTACGTAGCTGTTCAAAGAGCTGGAGATACTTGCGCCATTATTTTGAAGTCTAATTGCACTGGTATGATCAATTTTAGACTTTTTGTTCTTTATATACACAAATAGCAGAGTGACGTAATTTTCTGCCTGCATAAACTTTGTTACAATTTTATTTCTCTTGAGCAAAATTTGAGCTACTCGAATACTTAAAGGTAGTATAAAGAAATATCGAACGGAGTGCAGGACGATAAGACTTAAAAAAGCTATCCTGTACGTAGTTACTAAATATTCATATAAAACTACAAAAGAAAAAAAAAAGTAAAGTAAAAAGAAAAAAGTAAAAAAAGTACAAGTAAGTAGTAGTGTAGTGTAGTAGTGTGTGTGTAGTGTAGTAGTAGTAAGTAAAGTAAAAGTTTATATTGAAGAACTAAATTAACTTCAGTTATTTCAAAAGATATTAAGTGATACATTATTTGGACTTATAATATCACAGGATAGTGAAAATAGTATTTCTACACTTAACACTTCTCAGTAACGTTTTCATCACATGTGCCTTACTTTTTCAGGCGCTATTGCATTTCAGGCAAAAGTTTGTCATTTTTCTTGACAAACTTGCATGGTAGCAATTAGTTCCTAATTGCACTTCCATCAAATTATGAGGTATTCATCTGGTATAAAGCTTTTTAACGCCTAAATGTTCGTGTAAGACATTTTGTACTGGACTCATACCATTGCATAACGTCGCCTGAATCTGTTGATAAGTCACCATTCTATCATAAGCCGCACAGCACTCAATTTATCTTCAGTAATCACCATAGAAGGACGTCTTTCTAGTGAATCATCAGTGAGTATGCTTCGACCGCGTTTATCAAATCAAATCAAATCAATCAAAACAAAATATTATTCACATAAACCTAAATGGGCACTTATGAAACGTCAGAAGCTAGGTACACGGTTCCAAATTGTTGATTCCTATGGAAAAGAGCCGGCAATAAACTCCACTGTTTTAAAAATAATTGGTTTTTACAATTGTTTCAAATTACAGTGTTAATAGGTATGGGAGGACGGTGTAGGCCTGTCAGCAAGTACCAGGTACTGAATAAGATAGAAAATTGTCTACAGTCTCAAGGCCTACAACGTTCTCACATTCACAAAGTATAAAATAATCTTCATAAATAATAGTATTTCATAAATAAGACATATTACATACACTATTTAAACCAAATGTTATTATTGCCATGACAACCAATATTAAAGAGTATGACTTCGTTTTAAACTCATTAAACCAGTTGCAAGTAGTCGCTCAGAATGGGACTTTGTCATGAATTGCAAATTGAAGTCTATCGGAATATTGTTGTTGAGTAAGACCGCAACAAAAGTCGTAAATTCATTGAGCAAGAATTTTCTCTAATCAAATCCATTTGGACGCACGACGGATACTTTTTAAGTTGCCGCAAATTGCCAAAAAAAAAACATTTCTTTTTATGAATTCAATACACCTATAGATTTCCGAAGAGTTCCTATTTCGAAATATAAATATTTTTCTCATCTTACCTTAACTGTCTTGTAAGTATATTATTATGTACGTTATTTATTTTCTTTGCACTCATATTAATGTACACTTTCTAAGTTTATGCACTTAAGAATAGGTACCAATTTAAGGCTAGCAGAATTATTAAGTTGGTGTAGTGTTTGGGCCACCAAGAAACAGGCTGTGCCTAGTTTGGGACCCATTATTTAATCTAAGTCTTCTGTTAGTGAGAATTTCAAAATCAAAAGTCATTTATTGAAAATAAGCTGAGAGTCTGCACTTTTTGAACGTCAAAGTAAACTGAGCTGAAACCTTTTACGTTACATAGATCTGGGATATATAGAACTCTCTTTGGAATCACTATCAAAAACACAAGACCAACATCCACATAACTGTCATCGTTACGGTACGTGAAATTATCAAAAAAATACTTTAACTCACGTAAATGCGATGTCTGATAGAAACATGACAATTACTTTTCCAGATATGCATGTATTTGTACTATACAGGCAATACCAACTAAAAGGGGGAGTTTTAAAATTTATTAATATTTTGTTTTATACAAATGGAGCTAATTTGTTTGTTTAGTATATACATTAGAGCGTCGATTATCCGAACTAATTGGGGACTTGGTTGTTCAGAAAACCGGTATTTTCAGATAATCGAATTAGATATATGTATATTGATTCAGCCATACATATTTACGTACAGGTTAATGAAAACCATATTTATATCTTTAATGACAGGAACTTTAATTAAACAAGAAAAAGTGCAGACAATCTTGCAGTAAAACATGTATGTACTAGGTACAATTCGTACATTACTGTAGGGGCAAAAGAGAGGTGCGAGCACAAATTTTCTTTCTCTTTTTAACACATAGATGGAGCTTAAGAAGTTTAACTACAGTCGTGTGGGCTTTTTTGATGAAATTAATGAAATTATTGTATTGTCATCAGTTTTCGATAAGTCTACAAAATTAAAATGAAAACTGACAATTTGAAGTGGGTCAAAATCAAGGCCAAAGGAGTCGGTTACAAACATAATTACATACATAAAAACAAACGTACAGGTGAAGGTAATATAAAAGCATGTTAATAAGAGAAGTGCCCTCAGCGAATACAATTATATCTGATAAGTTAGCCATCCCATCATGTTATTGTAAGGAAGGTCATTATTATAAACGGTCAGAAGGTCATTAATAGAAACAAGAAAAGACCAAGACATGAACATAGAGACCCGTCTGACAAAGAGAAGCTAGAGAAAGGCTAGGCAGACGATAGTTACTATGTAATTAATAGTTCATGTATTGGTTGACAGGGACAGCTAAGTTTCCTAATATTGATATCAGAGAGAATTCAAGTCAGTTATTATTATTTTATTTATCTGTGTTACAGATGAAGTGAGAAAACTGTGCAAGAACGTGCTGCGGCTACATCGAGCATCGTTCAGCAAGATGCGTGTATGTGGCCTGTTCTACGCGGACGTGGCGTTGCAGCTGAGTCTGCTGGGTCTATTAGTTAACCACACTATTGTGCTGTTACAGTTTGCGTTTTTGTAAAATGTGATGTATGTGTAATGGTTTAAGTAATTCTGTTGCAATCGAGTCGTATCCGGTACGGGTATGGCGTTGACCATCTGGTAGCGCTCGACGGAGTTGGTGGAGTGCGCGCCGTTGATTGAGTCTTTTTTTTTTTCTGGATGGGAAATCATCAAATGACTTCTCCCGGTCTGGGCGGAGCGGGAGGGCGGTCAGACTTTTACTGACTAAAACCCACCCGTGTTCCTTCAGTTGCCCATGTGCCGGGGTCACGGTATCTCTTTCGAACAATCTCGCGACCCTGGCAGGGTTGATTGACTCTTCAGACACTATTCTGTTGGCGGTCGGTGCATGCAGACATAACCCAACCATCACGCGTTCTGTGGTACGTTCCTACCTAGCTATATGTGCCTACTTATCAACTAAGTTGTAACTTTTGGATAAAAATTATAATTTGAATGAGCATACGGACCTGTTTTCTTTATTCAACCCTACCCACGTACGCCCTTAGTTATCAAAACTAATGTTGAATGCTAATGATGATGGAGAGTCTTCTTCCGTCATCAGAATTGGGATTCGTATTGTATTAGAACCAGGAGGAAACAAACCTCTGGCATGCTATAATCGAACAGCATAATAAGAACATGCTAACATATATGGAGGCACTGAAATGGCTAAACCAACTTACTGTGAAGAACTATTCGCATCCAAACACGACAAAGCACACGCAAGATCATGGTGCGCAACAGCAAAAATGTGTTCCTCCGGAAATCCACCAAGCTTCGGCATAGTTCGGCCTGTAACATTTTAATCCAGCTTGGGCGTGGCAAACAACTCTCATATGCATGTCTACTACAGTCAAAAATCAAACAGCATCTTCCCTAGTATTATGTGTTCAATCGACTAACACTAATTAAACTTCTTAATCACCTATTTATTAAAATAAATTGTATGTGTAATTCGTTAAAATAATCGTCACAATTTTTCCGTTCACTAATAATTATCCTAATGAATTTGATGAGCGCAGCTAATACATATCTAACGATTCTGTATAAGGCGTGAACAGGTAGCTATTGCTTTTCAAAATGAAGAAATTTTGGAACATTCAACAAAATAATCCTGTGAATTGTGTTTTTTATAATGTGGTGGACAAAGATGTGCAGTTAATGCTGTGGCCTTTGAATTTGATGCAATTACTATCATTTACTCCGACATATCGCATTAAAAACAATTATATAACTCCTAATAGTTTCACATACAAATTTTTTTCAATGATCGGAGCCATAGCACTTATTTTTATGTTCATATTCCAAACCTATGTGCTGATATGTAACAAAGAACGTCTAAGATACACTAAATTTATGACGGTATCGTCGACCACTGATTGTATATACTATTGTTTCGGAATCGCATTTAATTTTGCCATCGGGATCATTCAAACCAAAAGTAACATTAAGTTTGTCTTATTATATCAAAGAGTACACAGATTTCTCAACTATAAAATCAGTTATAACTATTCCATCATTTGGAATTGGATTCTGGCTATCATACCACTCTGCTGCCATTTAATAGTCGTCTCTTATTTTTGCATTCAGCTGGCTTTAACTTGGATTTCTGGATTTGTATATTTTGTTCTAGTTGTTTTCGATTTAAATGTTATTTATGCTATTCGAATGATTAAATTATTGCAAAATAAACTTGAGCTATGGAATACTCAAGTCTTAAATTCCCTTGAAATGGTAGAGACGCGTGGTGAGACTTTCAGTAAGAGAATGTTACAAGCCTATGTTGATATTCTAGAGTGTTATGACATCTACAAAGTTTGTTTTCAACCATACGTAAGTACCTTTCTATTTTAATATTTAATATAAAATAATTTTCTTTTCAAGCCCATATTGTTGCATTGTGCCTGCCCCTACTCTCTTTCTACTAATATCTCGACAGATAGTACGTAGTGCAAAGAAAGAATTCTTTCTGAAGAAGTTTTGTCACTTTCAGATTCTGTATTATGTTATTGAAGGATTCTGCCATTCTCTTATTTACATCCAAGTGACTATTGAAGTGTTGAAGCAAGATTGCATGAACAATACCACAGTGAGTATCTTCCCTGACAGAGCCATCCATCAAGTGTTCATGTCCTTCCTTATGTAATTATTGATTTAATCTTCCTTTATTCTGTCTCACTTAAGTACGTCACTATTTTTATTATTGTTTCGTAAAATTATTTAAAAATAGCTTCTGCCCACGACTTCTTCCGCGTCAACGTTTTTCCCCGCTGACCCTTCCCGTCGCATCGAATTGCCTGTCAGTTTTAGTCCATTTTTCGTTGCTGCTCCGCTCCTTTTGATTGTTGCGTGATGTTATGTAGCTTATAGCCTTTTTCACATTAATTTATTATATTTTATTATGTATACCTTGTTAATGTAGGCAAAATAAATAATTAATTTAATCAATCTTAGTTTATGTAAAGGCTGTAGTATCACATAACTTAGGACTTTCCTTGGTACCTTTTATGTTTCTTTTTTTTTGTCTTGGTTATTTGTACAATTGAGTAGATTTAAATATGTTTTACTTTTGCATGCCGTAAGGTAGAGTGTGTTGGAACTGTTTTTTTTACAATGTTTACATCTTATTTTGTACCCACATTCATGGCAAATAAATTATTTCTTTCTTTCTTTCTATTTCTTTCAATAAACAGGCTACCCAACACAAAAAGATTTTTTCAATTCGGACCAAAAGTTCCTGAGATTACCACGATCAACCAAACAAACAAACTCTTCAGCTATACCGGTTGACATTTTTTACCGTCTCGACCTTCATGTGGTGTGTTGTGTAACTAGAATAGAAGGCAGGAAGGCCTTCAGATTCATCGTAGGTGACTAAAGGAGCGCGGGACGCTGGTGGACAGGGATGCGTGTGCGGCTCGTGCGCCTACGAAAGATCAATGAGGCCGCCTATCGGCCGGCTTCAAAGGGTAGGACCGCGCTCCGAAATCAATGATACATGCCGCGCATTGAGTAGGGTGCGTATGATTTGAGTTTCGATGGATTTTAATTATTATTTTTTGTTTTTTTTTTCCAAATTTCTGTTTTTGTTGTTCTAGTATGAAAATGTTACTTTAAATGTGTAGTATTTATTACTAGATCAATTTAATTACATGTTATTCAAAAATAAAAAAAATAAAAATTTCTATGCCAAAAGCTTCTATTCCGTTCACCTATTACCCCCATTTTTTTTCAAGACGCTATAAAAAGTCACCCAGTATAATACCGGAATGTAGTTATAATAAATACTGTTAGACCGGTTATATAATATATCATCCCATTAAGTTAACGAAGTAAGAAGATCTTATAAGAAGAAGAAAGAAGAAGTAGATCTAATATTCATCCTCTTACTTTAATATAAGCATAATAATTTGAAGCATTGTATAAAGAATGTTAATTTTGTTACAGTTTTCAGCAACTCTAGCGATGCTCTGGTTCTTATTGTGGTTTAGCAAGACCTCGACATGGCAAACGCTGTTCATGCTGCGATGCGAGACATTCTACTTAACTCTGCAAAACGTTGGAGACACTTGCGTCGTTATTTTGAAGACAAATTGCTCTGGTATGAACATGTTCAGATTTTATGTAGGAAAATATTTATTAAAGTCCAAAAGCATAGTGACATAGTATTTCGTTACTATAAACTTCACTCAACTTTCAAGTGACTTGTGCTTGTAGAGCACCTAGAGGAAGTTTTACGAAATGGTGGATGGTGTGTAATGTGATATGGCTTAAAATGAAGTTAATGTTAATCCTGGATTATTTAACTCTATCCAGCCGGTAACGTACATAGTTACTCAATATTCGTAAAAATACATAGAAAGGAAATAAAATAGAATTCAATTAGTCGTTTCCAACGGAGAAAAGCCAGCAAAAACCTCGACGGTTAGTCACTGTTTTACAAATAATTGGTTTTAAAATAATTTCAAAGTACAGTGTTAATAGGTATAGAAGAGCAGGCCTATCAGGAACTACAAGGTACTTAAAAAAATGAAAAATATCTACAAATCAACAGACTATAGGGCCTATATTGTTCTCAAATTTACGCTTTGTAAAATAATTTACGTAAATAAAAAAAAGTTTAAACCAAATAACACGATCGCCATGAAAACGACCATTGAAGAGTTGAAATTGGTGCTTTTGGTAACAACGCTGATCTCCCTATACCTATTAAGATGAACCGTGGAATTTCTTGCCAGCTCTTCTCCATAGGAATCAACAAATTGGAAGTTTATGTGAATAAAATATTTTGTAGTTGATATGACTCACTTTGCGCAAGACTCGATCAATCAGGTTAAGTCCGGTGACCATCTTTATATACCAAGGCCCCTCCATCCCCGGAAAGCACGTTAAGCCGTTGGTCCTGCCTGTCGTTTCTGGATCTTTGACAGTAATTAAAGAAAAGCAGAAAGTCTGACAACCAGTCATAAGAAAGGCTAGCGTTTTACCCAGTAACTGGGTTATGGAGGTCAGATAGGCAGGCGCTTCATGTAAAATACTGGTATTCATAGATTGTGCGTATTGCTTTATTTTGTAAAAAAGTTAGCTGCCGATTCACACAGCAGAACGCTACAATACATAATAATGTGAAAATAAGCAAAGTATACTAATGAAGCTGTGGTTGTCAATTGCCTTATTTTTCTTATTTCATTTGCAGCTGAACTTAATCTACCTAAAATGGCTCTTATGTGTGGTCCTCGTTGCAATTTTGAATCTAGAGAAATTCCTAGAAATACAGATTTTGAAATAGCATCTAGTTTCTTGCAATCAAGTTTTAAATTTAGAACAACTCGAGGTACATTTGGTAATGAGAACGTGCGATATTTAGCTTCGTTCACATTAAGTAAAATATTATTAGCAGCAAACCATTTCAAAAGAACAGTCAAAATATTTATTTATATATGCTTTATTGTACACCAAAAATACATAACACCAAATAATATAAAATCTAAAAACATACAATGGGCGAACATATCGCTTTCTACGATCTCTTTCAGGCAACCTTCGAATGGACAGTGATTGCATGGACCTAAAAATGGGGTTGTCACTGGTACGAAGTATATTATTTATTAGATATAATATACTACAACAAAATTTATTAGATATAATTTACTAATACAAAATAAATACATGGAATCAGAATCAGAATTCAGAAATCAGAATCAGAATTATTTATTTGTGAAACATAGGATACAGGTCAAGGTGTTAATAATTAAATTATGTGCTATGTTTTGCCATTGATGACATACAAAATTATTAATTATTAAAAACAAAATTATTAATTATTAAAAACAAAATTATTAAAAATATTAATTATTATATAGATTCAATCATATATATGCTGTAAAATAGACACTCATACACATAATATAATATCTTCCTATAATGACGACTGCAGATTATCACAGTTTCATGAACATGATCATAAAAACAAATCTTGCCCCTTGAGAACTCTTTTAAATATTGACCTATATAAGACATCGGTATCTTTTCTATCTACTACAAAGTAAAAAAAGTGACATGTCATCATTTAAGGAAAGTCATTAATATAAAATAGAGATAAGAAAGGGCCAAAAACGGAACATAAAAAGTATATTGTGTTTGTTTTATTACAATAAATGAATAACATTATAATAGTAGGAATATATAAAATTCAAAGTCCTAAGTGACTGACTGACTGATACATTAAAGCACAGCCTAAACCGCTGGTCCTAGAGACATGAAATTTGGAGGGTGTGTTCTTTGTGAAAAGTAGGTACCTATCCACTAAGAAAGGGTTTATTGAAATTCCGTCCCTAAGAGGGAGAAATGGAGGGCTGAATTTTCTATGAAACTTTTATTCTCTGGGTCGATTGACACTCGGACGAAGTCGCGGGGAGAAGCTATTAGTAGGATAAAATTGGCGGAACAAATCGAGCAGTACCTCTCAAACTATCAAGAATTTAATGAACATACAAAAAGTCAACCATTTACTCGCCTGTTTATTATATTAATATAGACAAAAGTATTCTGTTTCGTTACAGTTTTTGACACAATTTATCTGATCACTTGCTACCAATCATCATAGTGAATTTGATAACGGTAGTGAATACATTTCCTAACGATTACTGTATCAGACGTGAGTAAGGAACCCACTGCTATTTAAATGGAGAAGTTACGTACCATCGAACAAAACTATCCTGTGAACTGTGTTTTGAATAATATGGTGGACAAAGATGTGCAGATGAAGCTGTGGCCTTTGAACCTGATGCAATTATTTTCGCTTACTCCAAAATATCGCATTAAAAACAATTTTATAACTCCTAATAGTTTCACCTCAAATTTCTTTTCAATGGTTGGAGCTTAGTATTTAGTTCTTTGTACATATTTCGAACCTACGACTACATGCAGTTTCGTTACAATGAACCTTTAAAATTGCAATAATTTCATGACGGTAACATTTATCACTGATTGCATCTACTATTGTTCCGGATTCACTCTTAATTTCGTCGTCGGGATCATTCAAACCAAACATAATATTAAGTTTGTCTTAATATTTCAAAGAGTGCACAGATTTAAAGACAGTGGACCCAATTTTAACCATTTCATCATTTGGAATTGGATTGTGGTTATCATGGCCCTCAGCTGCTATTTACCAATCTTCCTTTATTTTCAAACACAGCTGCCTTTACCATGGATTGATATAATTATATTTTATATTTTGGTTGCTTTTGATTTAAATGTCGTTTATGTCATTCGAGTTATTTAATCGTTACAAAGTAAGCTTGAGCTATGGAATATTCAAGTCTTACATCCCCTTAAAATGGAAGAGACGCGTAGTGAGGAATTCTTTAAGAGAATGTTTCAAGCCTATGCTGATATTTTTGAGTGTAAAAAAAATAATTTGTCTGAAAACAAATTTTAAAGATGTCGTATCTTTAACATTTGTTTTCAGACAAATTATTTTTCAAATGCTTGATATGCCATTGTTCTTGCCTCTTTTTGGTTAGGCATTAGTATCTAGACAGACATAACGTAGTATAAAGACAAGACCTTGTAAGAAGAAATTTTGTGACTTTCAGATTTTTTATTATATGATTGAAGGATTCCTACATTTTCTCATATACATCCAATTTTCTATTGACGTGTTGAAGGATGGCTTCATGAATAACACCACAGTGAGTATCTTCCCTGTCAGAGTCATTCATTGAGTGATTTCATTCATGTCCTTCCGGATGTGTTTTTTTTTAATTTCCCTCTGTCTTGTCTTGTATTAGATCTTATCATGTGAAGTTATCTTATAACTATCCAATAACTCCGATCTATAGAATTAAACCTAAACTCGCTATACATTGCAGCATTGTATCACGAATGTTATTTTTTTTTACAGCGTACAGCAACTCTTTCGTTGTTCTATTTTTTGTCTTGGTTTAGTAAGACCTCGACATGGCAAACGATGTTCATGCTGCAGTGCGAGACATTCTACTAAACGGTGCAAAGCATTGGAGATACTTGCGCTGTTATTTTGAGTCAAATTGCTCTGGTATGATCATTTTTAGACTTAATGTGGATTATTTTTTAGTATAAACCACTTGAGCATAGTGACGTAGTATTCTGCTTTTATAAATTACTCATATGATTTCTCGTGAGCAAAGATTTGGGCTAGTGGAATACCTCGAGGAAACGAAATGAGCAAGATGATATGACTTAAAATGTAGTAAATATTAACCCTAGATTATAAAACACTATCCTGAAGGTGACGATGTTACTAAACATTCATACAACAACTCCCTGTATATATACAACCGTTTAAATTGCAGAATCAAAAACTTTAATTATTTTAAAAGTTACAAACATATTCTTTGGGCTTATAAGATCACACAACAATGATTTTTTAACTTAGCACATTCTGATCACATCATGTTCATGTAATGCGCCCTATTTTCACAGGCTCTTTTGCATTTCAACGTTTGTCGTTTTTCTTGACATACTGGCGGAACTATTTGGGAAGGTACAGTGCAGCTGGAGGAGCAGGCATGACGCGAACTTTGTTTTTCATAGGAATTGTAATTTTTCCGTAAGAAAGTTTAGTAATCTCCGATTAGGATAACTGATACACTAGCTGATAGAGATTAAAATCGAAATATTTTGTTTCATATTTAAAACCTATATGGGAACTGAAACGACAAAAGCTAGGTGTTAGTTCCAGTTGGTCTTTATTTTGTAATCACAATTTCATTTAACTACATGCAATTAATTATTGAAATACCTTCTAATTTTGAAGAGTCCTAAGATTTTGTGAACATACAAAATATTTACTGAGTTAAGGTAGTGTAAGTATGTCAATTTCGTTGCCTAGTTTCTAAGCAATCCATTTATAAAATTTCACGGATTGCTTAATTTTGTAAAATGAAAATTCTATCTACGTCAGAATATGCCGATTCATACAATTGAACGTCACATAACACATAATGCTGTGGAAATAAAACCTAGGTGTGGTTATATCAGTCTACTGACTTATTTTTCTTGCTACATATGCAGCTGAATCACATTTACATGAAATGCTCTAATGTGGGTATTCCATTGCGATTTAGAATCTTAAGTAATTCGTAGAAATACAGTTTCCGCAATAGCACCTAGTTTCATGCCATCAAGTTTGAAATGTAGACCTACTTGGGGTACATTAGGTAATGTAAAATTAAGACTTTTAGTTCTGTTGTAAGTAAAAGATTATTAGTTGCAAACCATTTCTCCAAAAGGTGTGCACAAAAAAAAAAAAAAACGATTGTCTTAAAAACACTTCAAAGAGAAAAATTACTTTAATTTCGGAAGTCGGTATCTTAGGATCTGTATTTGAGTTTTTTCCACCGACTTCCCAAATTAAAGTAATTTTTCACTTTCTAGTGTTTTTGAGGCAGTCGATCTTTTTTTTTTGTAAAAAGTTTTTATATTTTACTCTTTAGTTATGGTATCTAACCCGCACTCATTCCTATACCACTACTCGCCAGGTGAAATTTAATGTTTACTACTGCTGTAAATCATTGAGGAATTCCCTCGACTGTCTGTCTATGGTCTCCATCATCAGACCTGTAATGGTACTTATAAGCCTTATGGGGGCTTTCTCATCAATAGAAATGAATAAAATTCAAACACCAGGTTATTGCTGTAAATTGTTGAGAAGTTCCCTCGACTGTCTTTCGGCTCCATCATCAGATCAACTCCGGACCTTAATTAGATAGTAGTTAGTGATAAAATTCGCACTTTAAACCGTATAAAGTAAGCCCAACAATAGGGAATTGCTGTAAATCGTTGAGGAATTCCCTCAACTTTCTATGGTCTCCATCATCAGACCTGTAATTCGACTGGCCTGTTAGTCTAGTGGTTAGTGACCCTGACTGCTAAGACTGAGGTCGTGGGTTCGATTCCTACTCAGGATAAACCTTTGTGTGATGAGCACAATCATCTGTTCTGTGTCTGGGTGTAATTTATTTACAATATGTATGTATTTAGAAATATATATGTATGTTTATCAGTTGTCTAGTTGCCATAGTACAGGCTCTGCCTAGTTTGGGATCAGATAACGTTGTGTTGGTAGTCCTAAGATTAAAAAAAAAAAGGCACTTATAACCCATATGGGTGCAAAGTTCTCATCAATAGAAATGAATTAAGTCCAAACACCGGGTAATTGCAGTAAGTCGTTGAGGAGTTCCCTCGACTGTCTTTCTGCTTCATCATCAGAGCAACTTCAGACCTTCATTAAATAGTAGTGCTTTAAGATAATTGATGAAAAAAAAAAAAACTCAATAGTCGCCACTACGATTTTCGAAGGCTCCCATCGACTTCTCTTCTTCATGTCATCATCAGATCCTGGTATCCTTATCATGGTACCACCCTTAAAATATCTCCTTTCCAACAAAAAAAGAATCATCAAAATCAGTTCATAAACGACGAAGTTATTTGCGAACACACATAAAAAAAATACATATATACGGTCAAATTGAGAAACCTCCTCCTTTTTTCGAAGTGGGTTACTAAAAAAACTAGAATCATTTGGTGTCAGAGGCCTGTCCTTAGATTGGTTCAGCAGTTACTTGTCTAGTCATCATAGCTACATCAAAATTAGGTGTAGTGTCAGTGGGATATTTCCAGTCACTTTTGTGTTGCCACAGGGTAGTATTATGTGACCTTCTCTCTTTAGCATATCCATGGATGAAGTTTTGGCGCTTAATATTACACAGACGGATGTTCTTTGCTACGCTTAAAATGCTGCAGAATGAAGACACTCTTAACACCCAACTTAATTTCTTTACTTTTCACGACACTCCATCTAGTAGACAAAGAACTGACACACTAAAATACACAACAGCAAATCCTAGTTGCTAACAGCTGCAGTCATCTCCACGATTGAATACAACTGTAATTGCCAGAGTAGAAAATGCAAAATATTTTGGCATCTATTTGTTCAGAATCTGATTTTCAAATCACAAACGTAAGCCACCTGCGAGGAAAATCATTATAACAGCTAGAAATAAGACAGCGCCAAGAATTGAACATTAACGCCCGTCGTAACTAGAGACCCCGAGAACTTTACTTTTTGCTGCAAGTTCGATAGATAGGGAAGAACAAGATCTGCAGGTTATCTACAAATACGGTAGTGGTATAGTTATAGATCAGTATGTTGTGGTCAACGCAGTCAAACGATTTTGTTCTGGTCACAGAAAATGCCAATTTTATCCTGGGATTCCAAAATGTGGCCGATAATTTAGCTCTCGTGTCAGCCATCGACCTACCTTTCGTAAAACCTGTCTGATAACTGAAAACTGTCGACTATTTAAAATCTCATTTGAGTTAAATTGTGACATCATCTGAAAGTTTTCTCGAAATCAGTTGTATAAACATGCTGTGCTGACTTCAAATAATTTTAGTAGCGGTATGATAATAATCAAAAGCAAGCTAGTAGTGACTGTACCATGTGGTAACATGTTACACAGTAAATAGGTTGTGAAGTTCAGATAGGCCCTATATAAAAGTGTTAGCTTGAAAGCTGTCCAACAATATAGTCGAGGGTAGCTAGGCAGATGATGGTTACTATGTGTTAGTCATTGTATTGGTGACATAGACCATCACAACAACAAAGTTTCGCGAATTGTGTACCAGAGAAAACTCAAGGTCAGTTATGAATATATTTTTATTTATCTATGTTTCAGATGAAAAGAGAAAACTGTGCAAGAACGTGCTGCGATTACATCGAGCATCGTTCAGCAAGATGCGTGTATGTGGCCTGTTCTACGCGGACGTGGCGTCGCAGCTGAGTCTGCTGGGTCTATTAGTTAACTATACTATTGTACTGCTACAGTTTGCGTTTTTGTAAAAATGTGATAAACGTGAAATGGCTTAAATATATTTCTCGCAATTACATCGTATCCGAAACGCCAGCTTGATGCGAGGATGAGACGCCTTCGATCGAGTCTTGAGTCATTTTTCTGTTGGCGGTCGGTGCGTGCGGACATAACCGAGCCATCACGCGTTCTGAGATATGTACCTACCTAGCTTTATGTGTCTACCAATCTACCATGTTGTAATTGTTGGATTGGAATTATATTTTGAATGAGCGTACGAATCTGTTTTACTCATCTGACACCTTATTTGGCCGCCTGAATAAAGCATTAAATAGTGTCTTATCTTAACGTCTTCAACGGTTGAGTCAGTGTTGATGAATTCCCTCGGTTTATTCAAATGGACTCAGATGGAACTTGATGCTTTGGATAGAAAGGTCCGTGCATTGCTGGAGGCATAAGTATTAGATGCATCACTTACGGTCATCAGTGATGAGACTGTACATTTGGCGGAAGTGTGGGGGTTAAGTTTACTTAAATGCAAAAAATCTGCACCTCCGGAGATTTGCAGAATCATAGAATATTGAACAGTGAACAAAGGCCTCTCCAGCTCTCCTTGGCGAAAAAGAACTGGCGCTAACCTACGTTACTAGATACTAACAATCATAAGGAAGTATGGCAAGGCAAAGAGCTTCACAGATGCCTTTCCCGAGCTCTTCATGGGCCTGGTGTTGACTTTTTGACTTTTTCATCCTGGCTGCGTTTCAGTGATCTCTTCGGGGAAAACGTGATTCCTGATTGTGGATGAAGTTATCATGATGACTAATTTTCGGAAGTACATTGTCAAAGTCGGTACGTTTGACATCTGAGGCTTGCCACCATCCCAGAAAATCAATTTAACATTATTTATTTTCCGGTTATTCTCGTATTACTAACGTTGAGTACTTGCATAGATACAATCTAGTAACTAGGATTATCCACCAGCAATTTGCTTTGCAAGACTACCTTGTGGAGTCCGAAGTACCATACAGCAAGTATGTGCTTGACCCAGTTCTCGAGAATTGTCACGCCATATTGTACTGAAATCGATCTATCATCACTGACAGAACTATTGTAGCCAATTAGCCTGATTTTGTGGTGATAGATCGACGGGAGCGGCGTGCAATGATTATTAATATCGTTGTCCCTTATGTTATTTAGTGGTATGCAGTGTAACTGAATTGGACGTAAAATCAAAACAAGTTTGTAGTATTTAATTAATTATTTTATTTATTTAACACTTTAAGCACATAAATGTAATGTACACAGCGGGTTGTAAAATCTTTTCAGAAAGTACTTCACGAGAGGTATCTCAAACGTCGGGATTCTTTACTATAGTGTCTGTCATTAGGGAATCGTCTCCGAAACAGAATACAGGTGGTACTCAGTTGCATCCGGTCAGACTGGAAGCCGACCCCAACATAGTGGGGAAAAGGCTAGGCAGATGGTGAAAGGTGGTAAAAGGTTCACGAAAGGTACGCAGGTAGTGACGGTATCTAGGAACGCTCTATTTGCGCCTTAATTTGTCGTATTTGTCGTGGCGTTAGAGCTACACCCCAGGTGAGAATGTTACGCTAACCCTGCCTTGCAAAACTTGATTTTCCAATAAGACTAACGTTCTAGTAATCTGCGTGTATTAACATCTTTGACTAAGCGGCGAATCATATTTCATTGTCACTATCGTTCTTATTTTTATGTTTACTTTCTTTATGGTGTCCCATTATTGTGGAATAAACACACAAAAGAATAGATAGGGTATACAGTTAAGTGAAATGCAACTATAAATTAAAGTCAAGCAATAATAAAACACCGTAACTGATAAAGATACAGTAACAGTTACTATTTTAAAACACTTACGTTGGCTGCAATAGTTTTAACCTGCTTTTGAGCTCAGAAAAACAAGGTAAAATTTTGATAAAATATTTAATTAAAAATACAATATGGTACAATATAAGGTACCTATATGTTAAGCCCTCTATGTCAGCGAGGAAACTGAATGAAGGCCTCGGTACAATATGTCAGCAAGACGCGCCGTCCCGCCCGTGTGTTGCTAGCTTCGTAGTTGTCCACCTCGCGACATTTCTCGAGCTCCATCTATTGCCTTACATAATATAAACTAAAGTAAATGTCTAATTCGTTAATGTAATCGACAAAAGGTTTTTGGGTCACTACCAATTACCGTAATGAATTTGATGAGCTCAGTTAATACACTTACCTATATCGTATTAGACGTGTGCCAGGAGGCCATTGCTATTCAGAATGGAGAACTTCCGTAACATCGAGCAAAATAAACCTGTGAACTGTGTTTTGAATAATATGCTAGACAGAGATGTGCAGTTGATGTTGTGTCCTTTGAATTTAACACAGTTAATTTCGATTACTCCTAGATGTCGCATCAAAAACAATTATATAACTCCTAACAGTTTCGTCTTGATTTTTTTTTCAATGATCGCAGCTATTGTATTTAATTTGATGTACATAATACTAACCTATATGACATTACAAAACAAAGAAAATCTAGGAAACCTCGAATTTATGACAGTAACGTCTATCACTGATTGCATGTACTATTGTTTCGGATTTGCTCTTAATTTCGTCATCGGGATCATTCAAACCAAAAATAATATTAGGTTTATCTTAATATATCAAAGAGTACACAGATTCCTCAACAATGACACCAGTTTTAAGAATGCCATCATTTGGAATTGGATCATGATGATCATGGCTCTCAGCTGCCATACAATTATCATCCTTTCTTTCTATATACAGCTGGCTTTACCTTGGATTCATGTATTTGTATATTATGTTCTGGTTGTTTTCGATTTCAATGTCGTTTATGCTATTCGCGTTATGAAATTGTTACAAAATAAATAAGCTTGAGTTATGGAATATTCAAATTCTAAACTTCTTTGAAATGGAAGAGACGCGTGGTGGGAATTTCTGTAAGAGAATGTTTCAAGCCTATGCTGACATTTTAAAGTGTTATGACATCTTTAAAGTTTGTTTTCAGCCATATGTAAGTATCTTGCTATAAAAAATTCGTGTGTGAACCAATTATTTTTCAGGCCTGTAATATTCCATTGCCCTTACCACTATTTCTTCTCTTGCCACTAATATCTAAACAGACGATACGTATTGATCTTTATGAAGAAGTTTCGTAACTTTCAGATTCTCTATAATATTATTGAAGGATTCTTCCATTCTCTCATTTACATGCAAGTGACTATTAGCGCGCTGAAGAAAAGCTTCATGAATAATACCACAGTAAGTACCTTACCTAACAGAGCCTCCATCTGGCCTAGTAATTGATATTTTTAACCGACTTCAAAAAAGGAAGAGGTTATCAATTCGACTGTATTTTTTTTTTTTTTTATGTTTGTTACCTTATTTTTGTACCTTTTTTATTTGAAAGCTGGTGCTTCCCGAGTGGTTCCATTTTAATTTGGTTTCATTTGGACAATGGGATCTATGTGAAAACCAATAAGTCTTTGCATTAAGTATTTGAGGGCCAAATGAACGAATAACGCGATTAGATTAGTGCGGGGTATCTAATCTACCATAACTAAAAAATTAAAATAAAAACTTTTTACAAAAAAATAACAACCGACTTCCTTAAAAAAACACTACAAAGTCAAAAATAACTTTAATTTCGGAAGTCGGTGGCAAAAAAACCTTAAATCTAGATTCTAAGATACCGAATTCCGAAATTAAAGTTATTTTTGACTTTGTAGTGTTTTTTTTAAGGAAGTCGGTTGTTATTTTTTTGTAAGAAGTTTTTTTCCTTAAAAATTTGTTGTTATTTTAAATTCTATCAAAAGTACAGCCCTAGAACAATGTAGTTTCCCATTAAGCTAACAAAATAGGAAGATTTTAGAAATGAAATGATCTCATTAATAGTCATCCAAATGTTTTAATTAAATAGCATTCGGTAAAAGCATACCTACTTCTGTAAAGCATCATTATCACGATTTACAATGTCAATTTTGTTACAGCATCAAGCTTCTCTGCATATGCTCTTCTTTTTGATTTGGTTGTGCAAGATCTTGACATGGCAAACGATGTTCATGCAGCAGTGCGAGACATTCTACTTAACTGTACAAAGCGTTGGAGATACTTGTGTCGTTATTTTGAAGTCAAATCGCTGTGGTATTATCATATTTGTGGTATTATTATATTGTTAATTTTAATTATAGACCAAAATAACAAACAAATATATTTCATATAAACATAGCACTTATAAAACGTGAGAAGCTAGGTTCCAATTGTTTGTTTCCTATGGGAAAGCGACGGTAAGGAACTCCATGGGAACATTTAAAAAAATATTTGTTTTCTACAAAGTTTCTAATTTACAATGTTAACAGGTATGGAGGATAGTGTAAGCTTGTCAACAAGTGCCAGGTACTTAATAGAGACAAAGTGATATAGTATTCTATCATTACAAAATACACTCAAATGATGAATGACTCTTTAACAAATATGTGGAGTAGAACATTTTAGAGGATATACCATTTATCGCAGTAAACGCACAAAGAGTTATTGAGTTTTTTCCATAGTCAGCCTATAATGTTCCCACTGCTTTGACACAGACCTCCTCTCAGTGGGAGGGAGTGGGCCATAATCCACCACACAGGTCCAGTGCGGGTAGGTAGATATCACATGTCTTTGAATTTTTCCTCACGATATTTTCCCTCAGGAGTGATGAAATAATTTGCACAAAGTGCCTGCTTGGGTTTGGACTTAACGCTACATCTCAGCAGATAGGCAGTTACACTATTAATCAGCTGCATCTGAAAGCTGAACAGCTGGGCAAACGCTAAACAGATGATGGTGACTATATATACTTGTTATTGTATTGATGACAACGACAGCCGAGTTTCGGCAAATTTGTTTTCGGAGAAGTCAAGTTCACAACGACAGCCGAGTTTCGGCGAATTTGTTTTCGGAGAAGTCAAGTTCAGAAATAAATATTTTATTTACTAATGTTACAGACGACGAGAGAAAACTGTGCAAGAACGTGCTGCGGTTACATCGAGCATCGTTCAGTAAGATGCGTGTATGTGGCCTGTTCTACGCAGACGTGGTGTTGCAGCTGAGTCTGGTAGCTCTACTAGTTAACTACACTGTTGTGTTGCTGCAGTTTGCCTTTTTGTAAAATACGTTAAAATAAATTTATTTTCTGTTGGTGGTAATTTATTTATGTCTTCAACTACAATGGGATTTATTGCTAAAGTTGCTAAAATGTGTGGTTAAAATATCTAAATTTTAAGCAACTTTTATAAATAAAGGTGTTCTTTACCTGACTGTTGATATTTTTTGATATTCTCTGTCATTAAGCTTATTGTTAAATGTTATGATGAAGCCAATGTGCTTTAGTTAGATGACGAAAGAAGCTTTAAATAAAAAAAAAAACAAAAAAACAAAAGAAGTGAGTAACATATTATTAGATTGTACAGGTAGAGGTTAGGTATTTTTGATGCAAAACAAGCAATACACAAGCAAACAATAGACTAAACAATATTGTAAGCTTTATTTTAATAAGTATATGGTCTATTGGTTTTGTGACTTTTGTCTATTCTCACACGCAGTTTCAATATTATCAACTCTCCGATCGCAGGTAAAGGGTCCTATAATTGAGCCTTGTGGAACGCCGTGCGGACCGTCTTTTTCAGTTCTTGTTGTTGTTCTATATCTGCCGTTATTATGCTTTTATTCTAAAGGTTTTGTATTTAAATTTATACTACTTATGTTGTTCATGGAAATGAATCATCCACATGATATCCACTGCCAGACATAGGCCTCCCTCAATTGGGACAGTTTGCCATAATCGCTATGCTTGGCAGGCGAGTTGGTGATCGCAGTATTGTGGTAATGTTGCTGAACATTCTTTAATAAGTCCCTTAGTCGCCTTTTACGATGCCCAAGGGGAGAGAGGGGATGGGGGAGAGAGGGGAAAGGGGAGAGAGGAGATGGGGGAGAGAGGGGATGGTGCTATTCTTTACGTCCGGCACCATACGGAACCGAAACTTAGTAAAAACAGGAAATATCTATACTAATATTATAAAGCTGAAAAATTCGTTTGTTTGTTTGTTTGGTTGAACGCGCTAATCTCAGGAACTACTGCTCCGAAATGAAAAAATATTTAAATGTTGAGTAGCCTATTTATTGAGAAAAGTTATAGGCTATAATATCACGCTACAATTAAAACTCGCATGGAAATATTTACCATGCGAGTACAAAAAAAAATATCTCTCAAAGTTTTAGTCATACGGAGATGAAAATAGGCTTATTCGAAAGACAATAATATTGTCTGCCGTTTGCATTACAAAGTAATGTGTTCACAATTCTATAACTTTTGAAAAACATGGTGAAAGTCGAAAAAAATAACGAAAAATTATGGAATTCAATAAATAATTGTTAATTACTCCAAAACAACACTTTAATTATTTTTACTAAATTGACAAATTTTGAGCTAAGGTACAATATAACATTAATTTCACAACTGTATGTCTAATACTATAAGAGTTATTGTTGTTTGAACATAGCGTATGCGCAAGCACAAAAGGCCATTGTCGGAATCCTAAACAGGAAATCATTAAAAACACATAACATTCATATTAAGTTAATTATGTCGAACGCTGTCGGAGGACTCAAAGAAAAACCGAAGTTTCTTAAAATAATTTAATGAAAAATAAGTACTACAAACTTTACTTAAAATTAGAATAAAATCTAGTGTCCAGATTCGAGGTAGGAATTTGAATGGACGAGCTTCATGGTCACGTAGGCCACCGCGCCTCGCGTCGCTTACACGTGCCGCACAGTCAGCGTTTCCGTCAGTTCGTTCTATGTGTGTCATGATGGTGCATTTCCACCGTTGATGCACCGTCGGCGATATATGTATAAGGCCGATGCGCGACCGTCAGCGATACAGGTATAAGGCCGCCGCGTAACAAGTTTTATTTAATGTTTTTACCAATATGCAAATGTAATTGTACTTTAAAATAGTTTAAGTATTTAGAATATCGCTAGTCCATGTCCGCAAATACTGTAGGTATAGCCTATAACTTTTTTCATTAAATAGGCTACTCAACATAAAATATTTTGCAATTCGAAGCGGTAGTTCCTGAGATTAGCGCGTTCAACCAAACAAACAAATAAACAAACTCTTCAGCTTTAAAATATAATATTAGTATAGATATTTCCTGTTTTTACTAAGTTTCGGTTCCGTATGGTGCCGGACGTAAAGAATAGCACCATCCCCTCTCTCCCCCATCTCCATTCTCCCCCATGCCCTCTCTCCCCCATCCCCTCTCTCCCCTTGGGCGTCGTAAAAGGCGACTAAGGGACTTATTAAAGAATGTTCAGCAACATTACCACAATACTGCGATCACCAACTCGCCTGCCAAGCATAGCGATTATGGCAAACTGTCCCAGATTGAGGGAGGCCTATGTCTGGCAGTGGATATCATGTGGGTGATTCATTTCCATGAACAACATAAGTAGTATAAATTTAAATACAAAACCTTTAGAATAAAAGCATAATAACGGCAGATATAGAACAACAACAAGAACTGAAAAAGACGTTCCGCACGGCGTTCCACAAGGCTCAATTATAGGACCCTTTACCTGCGATCGGAGAGTTGATAATATTGAAACTGCGTGTGAGAATAGACAAAAGTCACAAAACCAATAGACCATATACTTATTAAAATAAAGCTTACAATATTGTTTAGTCTATTGTTTGCTTGTGTATTGCTTGTTTTGCATCAAAAATACCTAACCTCTACCTGTACAATCTAATAATATGTTACTCACTTCTTTTGTTTGTTTTTTGATTTAAAGCTTCTTTCGTCATCTAACTAAAGCACATTGGCTTCATCATAACATTTAACAATAAGCTTAATGACAGAGAATATCAAAAAATATCAACAGTCAGGTAAAGAACACCTTTATTTATAAAAGTTGCTTAAAATTTAGATATTTTAACCACACATTTTAGCAACTTTAGCAATAAATCCCATTGTAGTTGAAGACATAAATAAATTACCACCAACAGAAAATAAATTTATTTTAACGTATTTTACAAAAAGGCAAACTGCAGCAACACAACAGTGTAGTTAACTAGTAGAGCTACCAGACTCAGCTGCAACACCACGTCTGCGTAGAACAGGCCACATACACGCATCTTACTGAACGATGCTCGATGTAACCGCAGCACGTTCTTGCACAGTTTTCTCTCGTCGTCTGTAACATTAGTAAATAAAATATTTATTTCTGAACTTGACTTCTCCGAAAACAAATTCGCCGAAACTCGGCTGTCGTTGTGAACTTGACTTCTCCGAAAACAAATTCGCCGAAACTCGGCTGTCGTTGTCATCAATACAATAACAAGTATATATATATAGTCACCATCATCTGTTTAGCGTTTGCCCAGCTGTTCAGCTTTCAGATGCAGCTGATTAATAGTGTAACTGCCTATCTGCTGAGATGTAGCGTTAAGTCCAAACCCAAGCAGGCACTTTGTGCAAATTATTTCATCACTCCTGAGGGAAAATATCGTGAGGAAAAATTCAAAGACATGTGATATCTACCTACCCGCACTGGACCTGTGTGGTGGATTATGGCCCACTCCCTCCCACTGAGAGGAGGTCTGTGTCAAAGCAGTGGGAACATTATAGGCTGACTATGGAAAAAACTCAATAACTCTTTGTGCGTTTACTGCGATAAATGGTATATCCTCTAAAATGTTCTACTCCACATATTTGTTAAAGAGTCATTCATCATTTGAGTGTATTTTGTAATGATAGAATACTATATCACTTTGTCTCTATTAAGTACCTGGCACTTGTTGACAAGCTTACACTATCCTCCATACCTGTTAACATTGTAAATTAGAAACTTTGTAGAAAACAAATATTTTTTTAAATGTTCCCATGGAGTTCCTTACCGTCGCTTTCCCATAGGAAACAAACAATTGGAACCTAGCTTCTCACGTTTTATAAGTGCTATGTTTATATGAAATATATTTGTTTGTTATTTTGGTCTATAATTAAAATTAACAATATAATAATACCACAAATATGATAATACCACAGCGATTTGACTTCAAAATAACGACACAAGTATCTCCAACGCTTTGTACAGTTAAGTAGAATGTCTCGCACTGCTGCATGAACATCGTTTGCCATGTCAAGATCTTGCACAACCAAATCAAAAAGAAGAGCATATGCAGAGAAGCTTGATGCTGTAACAAAATTGACATTGTAAATCGTGATAATGATGCTTTACAGAAGTAGGTATGCTTTTACCGAATGCTATTTAATTAAAACATTTGGATGACTATTAATGAGATCATTTCATTTCTAAAATCTTCCTATTTTGTTAGCTTAATGGGAAACTACATTGTTCTAGGGCTGTACTTTTGATAGAATTTAAAATAACAACAAATTTTTAAGGAAAAAAACTTCTTACAAAAAAATAACAACCGACTTCCTTAAAAAAAACACTACAAAGTCAAAAATAACTTTAATTTCGGAATTCGGTATCTTAGAATCTAGATTTAAGGTTTTTTTGCCACCGACTTCCGAAATTAAAGTTATTTTTGACTTTGTAGTGTTTTTTTAAGGAAGTCGGTTGTTATTTTTTTTGTAAAAAGTTTTTATTTTAATTTTTTAGTTATGGTAGATTAGATACCCCGCACTAATCTAATCGCGTTATTCGTTCATTTGGCCCTCAAATACTTAATGCAAAGACTTATTGGTTTTCACATAGATCCCATTGTCCAAATGAAACCAAATTAAAATGGAACCACTCGGGAAGCACCAGCTTTCAAATAAAAAAGGTACAAAAATAAGGTAACAAACATAAAAAAAAAAAAAAATACAGTCGAATTGATAACCTCTTCCTTTTTTGAAGTCGGTTAAAAATATCAATTACTAGGCCAGATGGAGGCTCTGTTAGGTAAGGTACTTACTGTGGTATTATTCATGAAGCTTTTCTTCAGCGCGCTAATAGTCACTTGCATGTAAATGAGAGAATGGAAGAATCCTTCAATAATATTATAGAGAATCTGAAAGTTACGAAACTTCTTCATAAAGATCAATACGTATCGTCTGTTTAGATATTAGTGGCAAGAGAAGAAATAGTGGTAAGGGCAATGGAATATTACAGGCCTGAAAAATAATTGGTTCACACACGAATTTTTTATAGCAAGATACTTACATATGGCTGAAAACAAACTTTAAAGATGTCATAACACTTTAAAATGTCAGCATAGCCTTGAAACATTCTCTTACAGAAATTCTCACCACGCGTCTCTTCCATTTCAAAGGAGTTTAGAATTTGAATATTCCATAACTCAAGCTTATTTTGTAACAATTTCATAACGCGAATAGCATAAACGACATTGAAATCGAAAACAACCAGAACATAATATACAAATACATGAATCCAAGGTAAAGCCAGCTGTATATAGAAAGAAAGGATGATAATTGTATGGCAGCTGAGAGCCATGATCATCATGATCCAATTCCAAATGATGGCATTCTTAAAACTGGTGTCATTGTTGAGGAATCTGTGTACTCTTTGATATATTAAGATAAACCTAATATTATTTTTGGTTTGAATGATCCCGATGACGAAATTAAGAGCAAATCCGAAACAATAGTACATGCAATCAGTGATAGACGTTACTGTCATAAATTCGAGGTTTCCTAGATTTTCTTTGTTTTGTAATGTCATATAGGTTAGTATTATGTACATCAAATTAAATACAATAGCTGCGATCATTGAAAAAAAAATCAAGACGAAACTGTTAGGAGTTATATAATTGTTTTTGATGCGACATCTAGGAGTAATCGAAATTAACTGTGTCAAATTCAAAGGACACAACATCAACTGCACATCTCTGTCTAGCATATTATTCAAAACACAGTTCACAGGTTTATTTTGCTCGATGTTACGGAAGTTCTCCATTCTGAATAGCAATGGCCTCCTGGCACACGTCTAATACGATATAGGTAAGTGTATTAACTGAGCTCATCAAATTCATTACGGTAATTGGTAGTGACCCAAAAACCTTTTGTCGATTACATTAACGAATTAGACATTTACTTTAGTTTATATTATGTAAGGCAATAGATGGAGCTCGAGAAATGTCGCGAGGTGGACAACTACGAAGCTAGCAACACACGGGCGGGACGGCGCGCCTTGCTGACATATTGTACCGAGGCCTTCATTCAGTTTCCTCGCTGACATAGAGGGCTTAACATATAGGTACCTTATATTGTACCATATTGTATTTTTAATTAAATATTTTATCAATATTTTACCTTGTTTTTCTGAGCTCAAAAGCAGGTTAAAACTATTGCAGCCAACGTAAGTGTTTTAAAATAGTAACTGTTAGTGTATCCTTATCAGTTACGGTGTTTTATTAATGCTTGACGTTAACTTATAGTTGCATTTCACTTAACTGTATTATCTATTGTTTTGTGTGTTTATTCCAGAATAATGGGACACCATAAAGAAAGTAAACATAAAAATAAGGACGATAGTGACAACGAAATATGATTCGCCGCTTAGTCAAAGATATTAATACACCAACAGATTACTAGAACGTATAGTCATATTGGAAAATCAAGTTTTGCAGGGCAGGGTTGGCGTACCATTCTCACCTGGGGTGTAGCTCTAACGCCACGACAAATACGACAAATTAAGGCGCAGATAGAGCGTTCCTACATGCCGTCACTACCTGCGTACCTTTCATGAACCTTTTACCACCTTTCACCATCTGCCTAGCCTTTTCCCAACTATGTTGGGGTCGGCTTCCAGTCTAACCGGATGCAGCTGAGTACCACCTCTATCTAACGAAAATCTATTAGCGAGTTTCTGAGACGATTCCCTAATGGCAGATACTATAGTAAAGAATCCTTGCATTGGAGATACCTCTCGTGCAGTATATTATAAATAAATAAAAAATAAATAAATATCTTAGGACAACCAACACTCTGTTATCTGGTCCCAAACTAGGCAGAGCCTGTACTATGGCAACCAGACAACTGATAAATATACTTATATATTTCTAAATACATACATATTATAGATAAATTACACCCAGACACAGAACAAATGATTGTGCTCATCACACAAAGATTTGTCCTGGGTGGGAATCGAACCCACGACCTCAGTCTTTGCAGTCAGGGTCACTAACCACTAGACTAACAGGCCAGTCATATTCTGAAATCATTTTACAACCCGATGTAAATAAAAAACTATAATCATGTTTTGATTTCACATCTGGTTCAGGTACACTGCGTAACACTAAATAACATGAGGGACAGCGATATTAATAATCACAGGCACACAAAAAAAAAGTACCCTGCGCGAAAGACCAGACCACCTTAACTTTATGTTTTCGGGGTCGCTGAGGCCGAATATGGTGCCAGAATAGCGAAGTTGGTTCGCGTTTTTTCAGAAATCAGCAATAACGCTGAAAATTTAAGTTTTTCATGTATGATTTATGTTGTTAAAAAAACGTGAAATTCCAATGTGCAATGAAATAAATTATACAAAAAATGTCTCGCTGAATCAATAGAGTCTTTACTTAAAGTTAGAATCACCAATTGATTTCATATTTTTTCATCATAGAGGAAAAATGCTGAAAATATTGGATATTTGTCATTACACAGTATACGATCGTTGAAAATATTTTTTCAACATATCTCTCATACTGACATCAGAAAAAAAAATGGCAATTCTGACTTAGAAAATATATTCTGAATGGTTTTATTCTCAACAACATGAAATCAATTGATGATTCTAACTTTAAGCAAAGACTCTATTGATTCAGCGAGAAATTTTTGTATAATTTATTTCATTGCACATTGGAATTAAGCGTTTTTATAACAACATAAACCATACACGAAAAACTTAAATCCCATCAAAAACAAAAATGTGAAATGAGAGCCAAGTTCACTATTGTGATATATACCTTGGTTGTTGACTTCAACGACAAAAGAAGTGAGATCTAAGTGGGTGCCAAGTTTAATGCCTGAAATGTATTTATAACTACATAAAATATAATTTCTTTTTATAACTAAGGATAATATAATGTAGCCTAAGGTCTGACTTGGCTAGTTCTCATATACAAATTATTATGTTCGATGGCTAGTTTCTACCAGCAAGCCAAATTTTCGGAATAATAATAAAATAAGAACCGACAAGTAACAGGTTTAAAACTTGCGAAGGCTATAATATAATTCGTATATATTAACTAGCCAAGTCAGACCTTAGGCTACAATATATTATCCTAAGTTATAAAAAGGAATGATATTTTATGTAGTTATAAATACATTTCAGGGCTGACCATTGAACTTGGCTCCCACTTAGATCTCACTTATTTTGTCGTTGAAGTCAACAACCAAGGCATATATCAAAATATTGAACTTGGCTCTCATTTCACATTTATGTTTTTGATGGGATATCATTACTTTTTGTACATAAATTATTAGTATGTACTTATTTATAACAAAATGAATACCAAATGGTTTTTGTTACAAGTGTTCCTAATAGAACTAATTAAGTGAAAAATTATAATAAAATGATAAAAATTTACCAGTTTCTGATTTATTCCTTTATATTCACCTAATTACCTATGCCAAATTTCAACTTTCTAGGTCACCTGGAACTGGGTTAGAGTTTTGATCAGTCAGTGATAAAAATGACGATTTTTGGACGTTAATATCTAAATAACCGTTTGAGATGTGTTTATGAAATTTGAAGCACATATGTATCTTGCAAGTCTCAATATATGAGCCAAATTTGAGATGCTTATGTGAAATAGTTTTTGAGTTATGAGGAGGTCAAAAGTGGCTCCAAATGGTTCGTGTAATATTACACACGGTGCTGCTCGCCAGTTCTATTACTTGTCCTTGGCTTGACACGCTACCGCGTGTCTAGATTTTCAGCATTATTGCTGATTTCTGAAAAAACGCAAACCAACTTCGCTATTCTGGCACAATATTCGGACTCAGCGATCCCGAAAACATAAAGTTCTGTCTGGTCTGGTCTTTCGCGCAGGGTACTTTTTTTTGTGGGCCTGTTTATTCAATACACCACGCTCTCATCGATCTGTCACCACAATATCAGGCTAATTGGTTTCACTAGTTCTGTCTGTGATGATAGATCGATTCCAGTCCAATGTGGTGTGACAATTCACGAGAAATAGGTTTAGCACATACTTGTAGTATGGTACTTCGTACTCCAGGTTGTACTGCAAATCAAGTTACCCGATTTATGGAGGAGGTTTCCGATTTGTTAGGATCTAATCCGAGTTATTCTTCATAGAAAACTGGTTTTGGTGAATTCAGTGCCTCCATCTATGCTCGCATGTTCTTATTCTGCTGTTCGAACATGACACGCCATAGGTTTGTATCCTGCTTCTGATCCAATATCAATCCCAATTCTGATTACGGAAGAGGACTCTCCATCATCATTAGCATTCACCGTTGGTTCTCTTAACTGTGGGCGTCAGTGGGTAGTGTCAGATGAGTAAAACAGATTCGTACGCTCATTCAAAATATAATTTCTATCCAATAATTAATAGTGGATTAGCAGACACATCAAGCTAGGTAGGTACATATTGCAGAACGCGTGATGGCTCGGTTATGTCCACAAGCGCCGACCGCCAATGACTCAAGACTCGATCGAAGGCGTGTATCTCACTCGCGCATCAAGCGCCATCAGATGGCGCTGGCGTTTCAGATACGACTTGATTGCGAGAGATTTATTTAAGCCATTACACATTCATCACATTTTTACAAAAACGCAAACTGTAGCAGTACAATAGTATAGTTAACTAATAGACCGAGCAGACTCAGCTGCGACGCCACATCCGCGTAGAACAGGCCACATACACGCATCTTGCTGAACGATGCTCGATGTAATCGCAGCACGTTCTTGCACAGTTTTCTCTTTTCATCTGAAACATAGATAAATAAAAATATATTCATAACTGACCTTGAGTTTTCTCTGGTACACAATTCGCGAAACTTTGTTGTTGTGATGGTCTATGTCACCAATACAATGACTAACACATAGTAACCATCATCTGCCTAGCTATCCCCGACTATATTGTTGGACAGCTTTCAAGCTAACACTTTTATTTAGGGCCTATCTGAACTTCACAACCTATTTACTGTGTAACATGTTACCACATGGTACAGTCACTACTAGCTTGCTTTTGATTATTATCATCCCGCTACTAAAATTATTTGAAGTTCGCACAGCATGTTTATACAACTGATTTCGAGAAAACTTTCAGATGATGTCACAATTTAACTCAAATGAGATTTTAAATAGTCGACAGTTTTCAGTTACCAGACAGGTTTCACAAAAGGTAGGTCGGTGGCTGACGTGGGAGCGAAATTATCGGCCACATTTTGGAATCCCAGGATAAAATTGGCATTTTCTGTGACCAGAACAAAATCGTTTGACTGCGTTGACCACAACATACTGATCTATAACTATACCACTACGGTATTTGTAGACAACCTGCAGATCTTGTTCTTCCCTATCTATCGAACAGGCAGCAAAAAGCGGAGATGGTTGCTGCTGTTAGCAACTTCGATTTGCTTTTATGTATTTTAGTGTGTCAGTTTTTTGTCTACTAGATGGAGTGTCGTGAAAAGTAAGGAAATTAAGTTGAGTGTTAAGAGTGCCTTTATTCAGCAGCATTTTAAGCGTAGCAAAGAACATCCGTTTGTGCAATATTAAGCGCCAAAACTTCATCCATGGATATGCTAAAGAGAGAAGGTCACATAATACTACCCTGTGGCAACACAAAAGTGACTGGAAATATCCCGCTAACACTATACCTAATTTTGATGTAGCTATGATGACTAGACAAGTAACTACTGAACCAATCTAAGGACAGGCCTCTGACATCAAATGATTCTAGTTTTTTACTAACCCACTTCAAAAAACCGGCCAAGTGCGAGTCGGACTCGCGCACCGAGGGTTCCGTACAAACCTGCAGGTCATCATCATCATCATTCGTCATCATCGTTTATGATTTTTTTTTTTTTTTTTAATTTTTATATTTGAGTTGACTGAATGAAAGGTAAATTGTGGTTTACGATTTATGACGTATTAAAAAAAAACTACTTACTAGATCTCGTTCAAACCAATTTTCGTTGGTAGTTTTCATGGTAATGTACATCATATATTTTTTTTAGTTTTATCATTCCCTTATTTTAGAAGTTACGGGGGGGGGGACACACATTTTACCACTTTGGAAGTGTCTCTCGCGCAAACTATTCAGTTTAGAAAAAAATGATATTAGAAACCTCAATTTAATTTTTAAAGACCTATCCATAGATACCCCACACGTAAGGGTTTGATTAAAAAAAAATTTTGTATTTCAGTTCTATGTATGGGGAACCCCAAATATTATTGTTTAAAAAAAAAAATGATATTAGAAACCTCAATATCATTTTTGAAGACCTATCCATAGATACCCCACACGTATGGGTTTGATGAAAAAAAAATTTTTGAGTTTCAATTCTATGTATGGGGAACCCCAAATATTATTGCTTTTTTTCTATTTTTGTGTAAAAATCTTAATGCGGTTCACTGAATACATCCACTTACCAAGTTTCAATAGCACAGCTCTTATAGTTTCGGAGAAAAGTGGCTGTGACATACTCGGACAGACAGACAGACAGACAGACAGACAGACATGGCGAATCTATAAGGGTTCCGTTTTTTGCCATTTGGCAACGGAACCCTAAAAAGGAGGAGGTTTCTCAATTCGACCGTATATATGAATTTTTTTATGTGTGTTTGCGGATAACTTCGTCGTTTATGAACAGATTTTGTTGATTCTTTTGTTGTTGGAAAGTAGATATTTTATGGGTGGTACCATGATAAGGAAACCAGGATCTGATGATGGCATCCCAGAGAAGTCGATGGGAGCCTTCGAAAATCGTAGTGACGACTATTGAGTTTTTTTTTTTAATCAATTATCTTAAGGCACTACTATTTAATGAAGGTCTGAAGTTGCTCTGATGATGAAGCAGAAAGACAGTCGAGGGAACTCCTCAACGACTTACTGCAATTACCCGGTGTTTGGACTTAATTCATTTCTATTGGTGAGAACTTTACACCCATATGGGTTATAAGTGCCATTACAGGTCTGATGATGGACACCATAGAAAGTTGAGGGAATTCCTCAACGATTTACAGCAATTCCCTATTGTTGGGCTTACTTTATACGGTTAAACCGTGTGCCAATTTTATCACTACTATCTAATTAAGGTCCGGAGTTGATCTGATGATGGAGCCGAAAGACAGTCGAGGGAACTTCTCAACAATTTACAGCAATTACCTGGTGTTTGAACTTAATTCATTTCTATTGATGAGAAAGCCCTCATAAGGCTTATAAGTACCATTACAGGTCTGACGATGGAGACCATAGACAGACGTTCGAGGGAATTCCTCAACGATATCACATATCATGAATCATTGTAAGAGTAACCACTGTTCGTTGTACTGCCGTCGTACGAGAGAAGGGCACAACTAACATTTTTTCTTAAATTGAGTTATATACATATTTAGAATCAGAAAAAAAGGCACATCTGCCAGTGGCGTGCACAGGGTTTTATGATCGGGTAGGCAGTTCAAAAAAAAAAAACGTCTTTCGTAATTGCTCAAGTTAGTGAAGACTAAAAAACTCACTAGGTGGTTTAAAAGTTTGAAATGGCGATTTCCTGATAATGCTAATAAATGATTTCGGCCACCTCAAATATCTGATCCAGGTGAGTGATAGTTGAAAAAGGCCCTTCATGTGATTCGTATATGTAAATATATTTAATAGGTAAATTAAGTACAGGTAACAGCAAAAATAATAAAGTAAACAAACTCATTTATAAATGACATCTACGCGCCTATCTTTTTTAAATATGATTTTAAACCATCGTCATAAAAAGTTAGTATGCGTCTTCATTCGAACAATAATTCTTTTTCCGTCGAAAGCACAGAAAGATGTGTAGGTACTTGTTGTTGACTTTGTGTGTTTCTTAAATAGGTACGTAAGAATACGTTGTAATGAAAAACTTCTTCGTAATACTTCTCTCAATACGATAATTACCAAAATCTTTGAGCAAGCCGCGGGATAGTAATCATGTAACTCTGCAAATCCCGAACAATTCCACACTGTACTCGAACTACTAAACTAGCAAGGAAAAATAAATTAAATGTGTGTAAACAACAACATAGCCGGTTTTAGTTGCTTAATTATTACTATGAAACTTACGAGTTGCATTACCTCTTTGCTGGGTTATAATTCTCGTTACTCAGGTACACATTTCCATTTAGATACACTTTTTAACAAACACACATTTTCAACACAAACCTCACAATCGAACAACATTTTGAAAAAAACAAACAAACAGCGTAGTAAGTAAAAATTAAAACAATTCAAAAAACTAATTGAAATAAGCAACAAATCTACCTAAATATTAACGTTTGTAAATGAATTAATCACAAGAAAACTCAATCAAAATAAAAACATAAAACAGCGCGCTTCACATGTACGAAATCAATATGGATCCTTTCGTAAACAAACAATTTCTAAATTTTGATAACTAAAACGTTGACAAATAAAATTGCATCATTGCGAATCGTAATGTTCCTGAGGCTACGTACATATTCAACTTGATCGCATAATACTCACAGCGCGCTGTGATAATACTCACCAATCACAGGCGTCCATGCGCCATTATTGAATGGCGCAGGGACGCTTGTGATTGGTTATCCTGCGGCAGGAATTCGCTTTATGTGTGCAATGTATAGACACGAAAATGTAGAAGAAATTACCACTACATGCGTACATTTATGAATGAAATAAAGACACGATCGTTCGCTGCCTGCTTACGTTGCGATCTGTTATGAATGCGTTGCCGTAGTAAATAGAACGGTATGAACGTTGCTATTATATTTACATTAGGCGTTTAAACTTTTTGAATGGTTTTATTACTTACTGTTAGTATAATTCTTTTATTTTTGAAATATTAGTAACTAGTCCTTATCTAGGGTCTAGACCCTAGGGTCTGCAGTGTCTTTTTGCCTATATGGACTGCACGCCACTGACATCTGCTCAATTTTTTGTAGAATTTTATCTTCAAGGAATTCGGAGATTAGTTAGGCCCAAAAGACAACAATGAGACTAATATTCATGTTTTACAGAATGAAAAGACACATTTTTATTTACCATTATATTGAAAAGGCATAAATACGTAGATGTGACTTTCATACAGATTTTTACTAAAAACTACTTTGAAAAGGCACACCTACAACATAACATAAAGAAAAGGCTCAAATGTCAGATGTGCCCTGTCTACTTAATTAATGATCCATGCATGTCTCAATTAATTTACGTATAAAATGCACAAATAACCAGTTGTGCCTTTTCTTTAAATTATTTACGATTAGTGGTGAGGAAAGGAGGGCAGGGTTTGATTGAAACGCGCCAGTTGTGCCTGCGACGTCGAAGTGACAAAATATGCAGAGCCTATTGCTGACGGCCGAGGTCATAACCCGAACCTATCACAAATAGACAGGACAAAGGTAAAATAACATATTATGTCTTTTCGTCCAGTTGTGTCGCATTCCAGGAGAGTTCATACACCTAACCGGAAATATTTGTCCTCGGATATCAATATCCGCATGATGTACGACAATTACTGTGAGAAAGAGCCTGAAATAAATGTGTCTTATGGATTTTATAGGATTGTCGTAAATGAGCTTAAAATATCCTTCACACAGCTTGGGCACGAGGAATGTGAAGTGTGCGAAAAAAAATCTATTCACAACCCTAACGCAGCAATAAGGCACAGGAATTGCGAAAAATGCAAAGAATATGAAGATCATCACACTAGGTACATTTCAGCGAGAAAAAAATATGAAGAGGATGTTGAAAGCCAAACGAAGCAAAAAAGTACTGACACCATAATATTTGCAATTGATTTAGAAAAGGTTATTATGTTACCTCGCATGGAAGAATTTAAAACGGTAATGTTTTGTCCAAGGCTTATCGTTTCACGCTCAATCAGAGTTGTGTTCCTGTAGGTGACAAAAGGTTACATGGAGTTGGCAAAACACTGGGAGTCTTATGGCACGAAACTATTGCAGGGAGAAAAAAGGAAGACATAGTTAGCTGCTTTCAAGCATTTTTCCTTGAAAACCGGGACTGCAAAAATGTGATTTTGTGGCTGGATAACTGCGCGGCCCAAAACAAAAATTGGTGCCTTTTTTCCTACTTAGTATATTTAGTCAATTCCAAGGGTGTAAATATTGAAAGTGTTGTGCTGCGTTATCTGGAAGTTGGTCATACTTTTATGGCTGCCGATGAATTTCACCATAGAGTGGAGCAATCACTTAAGAAGAATAAGAGAGTGTATGACTTTGAAGATTTTTGCAAAGCTGTCGCTGATACTGGTTCAAATACTGTGGTGAAAAAAATGACAGTCCAGGATTTTCACGATTTTGAAGACTGCTCTTTGTCGTATAAATTAAAACATTCTGTGCCGCGAGCTTATTTAAGAAACATGTCTGAAATCACTTTTTGGCGAGGGAGCAATTCGATGTTCTACAAGAACAGACACTAAAGAGCAAATAGAATTGGATTTCTTAAGAGTTAAAAATCTTAAAATAGGCATTCCATTGCCTAAGCAGAAGCTTTCTCCACGAGGTATAACATCAGAGAGGAAATCAGCTATAATTTCCAAGCTTGGGCCACTCATGCCTGACAACAGAAGAGGTTTTTGGGAAACCCTACCCGTTAGGGACAGTTCAGCTGATCTCACAGAAATTTATGAAGACTGAAATTAAAGACTATTTTTTAAATTAATATTTTAAGCAAAACTGATTATTTAATATTATTAATAGTTATTACCAATATATTGCATTGTGATAATTCAACCAAGTGCTATGTTATGTTTGTTATACATTTAATTTTTATAATAATATTAATAGTATTTTTTTAAATATTAAACTATGAGTGCCTTTAATAATTACGGGTGTAAGCTATTTCCTGTAAATGCACAATTAAATAATTAGAATAAGCGCTAATAGAGTAGCTTAATAAAGGTTCGAAACCAAAATTTATGCTCCTATTACTACCTCTATTAAGAATTAAGAATATTTTGGTTTATTTTTCGTATTGTGATTTTGAGTAACTACTTTTTATAAATTTTTAAGTTAGGGGTCCAACCTATATATAATTAGTAAAAAAGAATAAAAATAATTTAATTTTTACTTTCCTTAAGTATCTAACTAACTAAAAAGTGTAATTGAGTTTAAGTATTAGCATTTTTTGTTTCTAATTCGTTAGTTCTATTTGTTAACCAAAATTTGTAGGTAGATGCTTATCCCTTAATTTATAAATAACTATTGAATATTAAGAACGTTTTTATTTTTGTTTAAATGTTGGTGTCCTAGAAGAAGATTTGTTAAGTTTTGTTTCAGTTATTTGGATAAGCAGAAATGTCATGACAAATAAATATGTTTTATAGTTTATTAAACTTTCTTCACATGATTATTTGTTTTTTTTTTTTAATAGAAAACATTAAGACAATTTACATTTAAAAGGCGCAATTAGACAAAATTTGCCCTTTCTTTTAGACTCAATGACCAATTTACTTGAAATATTAATAAGAAAGGTCACATTTGGTTAACTATGCCTTTTGTTTGTAGTAAGTGGTATAATTTAAAATATTTTTTTTTTAAGTTGAAAGGAATAATTTGAATTTATTTAATAATTAATTATATATAAAACTTAAAAGTAAAAAATATAAATCGTACTAACCTTCACGCATCTATCCGCAGTATTTTTTTTTCTTTTAAGCAATAGGTTTCCACACTATGAAGCAGAATATGGTAAAAACTTTAATCCCAATTATCTCAGTTTGACCAAAATGATAGATGTGCCCTTCTCTCGTACGACGGCAGTGTAGCTCCACAATAAAAATTGAAAAAGTGCGCGAAAAGTGTTTGGAATTGCAGTCATAAGTGTGAATCACATGGACATACTTCGTTCCATATGCCTGCCACAATATCGTAGTGTTATAGTGCCTACATTAAACAATTTGAACTTAAATAAAAAAAAAATCCGACCTACCGTCACTCGCGGACTGACAGTGCGCCGCGATAAAACGCGTAAGTGCCCCATATTGCACGGCGGTTACGACGTTCTTCTCGCGAACTCGCAGAGTTCGTGACTACCGCGAGCCTTTTTTAGTGTGCGCTTTTGTTAGAACCGGACCAAAACGGAAAGGTCCTTTTTTAGTGTGTATAAGTGCAAACTACAATATTCAACTGCGTGAATGACCGAAGTATTTCGTGGGCATTTTAATTAAATTATACAAACAGGATGGCTTCCACAATACGGTCATGGGGATGCTGTGCTGACAACAACTTTTGCGAAGAAAACAAAGAATTAATTAATTGCATGAGATGCAATAAGTCATTCCATTTCGTGTGCTTGTGTATCCCAGAAATTTCTGCTGACTCCGAAGCCTATCGTAAATTGAAAATGTTCGAATTGTATTGGGAATACCTCCAAAACTGAGGGCACTCCAAATCGAAACGTGTCAACAACAAAAGGAAATAAAAGACCAGCCTTGAACTCTCCCCCTCAAGCGACACCTGTAACCAACGAAGAAGTGCGTGCTATTGTCCAAGAAGCTATGAAGGCAGAATTCGCTTCCATGCTTCAGCAAATCAAGAACACCATACTCAACGTCGTTAACAAGGAACTCGAACCCATCAAGCATGATATTAGAGAGCTGTCAACGTCATTAAATTTTCACACTAAGGAGTTTGAAGATTCCCAATCCGAAAATAAGGCGTTCAAAGCTCGATGGCGGACCTGAGCCACTGCTTAAAGTACTTGGAACAACAAACTCGATCAAACAACCTCGAACTCCAGTGCTTACCCGAAAATAAACAGGAGAATCTTTATAATGTCGTTAAGCAGTTGGGATCAGTCGTCGGATGTGTGCTTAACGACCAAGACATTCGTCACTGTACCCGCGTAGCCAAACTTCAAGCTACTAACACCCGCTCGCGATCTGTGATCATCCAACTGGCCTCTCCAAGAATTCGCGACAACCTTCTGGCTTCTACTATCGAGTACAATAAAGAAAAGAAAAACAATACTGATAAACTCAACAGTGCTGACCTTGGGATAGCTGGTGAAAAAAAGCCGGTATAGGTGCTCGAACATTTATCTCCATCTAATAAAGCGCTCCATGCTGCCACAAGGCTAAAGGCAAAGGGTAAGGGCTACAAATTTGTATGGGTAAGAAATGGCAGAATTTTTGTCAGGAAAAACGCGGAAGCCGACCATATTTTGATAAAAAACCTAGACTCTTTAAATAAGTTGATTTAACTTACTGCGCCTTATCTGATTGTTTTTGCTTTTCTAACCTAAAAATACACGTTATTGTGAAAATCTTTCTGCAAAATTCTATAGTTTGCAAATATTATATCAGAACTGTAGAGGTTTGCGAACAAAAACGCATTTGGTATATCGCAATGTATGTTGTAATAATCACGATGTTATCATTCTCTCGGAGACGTGGCTTAATGGTTCCGTCCAAAGCAGTGAGCTATTCGACGACAGATACGACGTTTACAGAAGGGATAGAGAAAGTTCTTGTCTACACAGTGTTAAAGAGGGCGGGGGCGTATTAATAGCTGTTAATAAAAAAATCTGTTCTAAACGCGCCGAGCATTTCGAAAGTAGTTGTGAGGACCTCTGGGTTACTCTTGATTTACCTGTGGCTAAGACTTTTCGTCGAATGGCTCTCTGTACAGTATACCTACCACCACCTGTGCGTATATCGTACTTAGAAAACTTTTTGGATAAATGTAATGCGGCCTTCGAACAACTTAATAAAGAGAGAACCAAACTAAAAAGTACAAAATAATGGAAAAAAAGCGTGGGGTGCCTTTTAAGGTATTTTTTTATTGATATCAGGTACCACACGCTTTTTTTCCATTATTTTGTACTTTTTAGTTTGGTTTTCAATGGAAGCGTGTTTTTTAGTTATTTTTTTTTAACTATTATTTATTTTCTATTTTTTAGGGTGTTTCGAATTTTGAGACGTATGTCAGCGTAGTTTGTGACGTATGTCAGCGTATTTTTCGAAGACAGTTTTTTTTGCTGTCCTGGTTACCCTGGCAAGGATAATGGCACAACTTAGTTTGTGACGTATGTCAGCGTAGTTTTCGAAGACAGTTTTTTTGCTGTCCTGGTAACCCTGGCAAGGATAATGGCACAAATTTATGAAATTATTGCATTGTCATCGGTCCTTGACAGGTGTGCAAAGTTTAAATGAAATCTGGTCGTTTAAAGTGGGTCAAAATCGCGCTATAAGGAGTCGGTTACAAACATACAAATATTCAAACATACAAGTGAAGCTAATATAAAACGTGTAAAAATAAGTCAGTAGACTGATATAACCACACCTAGGTTAGTATAATTTACTTATTTCCAAAGCATTATGTGTTATGTGACGTTGAGTTGTGTGAATCGGCATATTCTGACGTAGATAGAATTTTCATTTTACAAAATTAAGCAATCCGTGAAATTTTTAAAATGCATCGCTTAGAAACGAAGTCAACGAAATTGACATACTTTCATTACCATAACTCAGTAAATATTTTGTATGTTCACAAAATCTTAGGACTCTTCAAAATTAGAAGGTATTTCAATAACTAATTGCATGTAGTTAAATGAAATTGTGATTACAAAATAACGACCAACTGGAACTAACACCTAGCTTTTGACGTTTCAGTTCCCATATAGGTTTCAAATATGAAACAAAATATTTTGATTTTAATCTCTATCAGCTAGTGTATCAGTTATCCTAATCGGAGATTACTAAACTCTCTTACGGAAAAATTACAATTCCTATGAAAAACAAAGTTCGCGTCATGCCTGCTCCTCCAGTTGCACTGTACCTTTCCAACTAGTTCCGCCAGTATTTCAAAAAAAATGACAAACGTTGAAATGCAAAAGAGCCTGTGAAAATAGGGCGCATTACATGAACATGATGTGATCAGAATGTGCTAAGTAAAAAAATCATTGTTGTGTGATCTTATAAGCCCAAAGAATATGTCTGTAACTTTTAAAATAATTAAAATTTTGATTCTGCTATTTAAACGGTTTGTATGAATGTTTAGTAACATCGTCACCTTCAGGAAAGTGTTTTATAATCTAGGGTTAATATTTACTCCATTTTAAGTCATATCATCTTGCTCATTTCGTTACCTCGAGGTATTCCACTAGCCCAAATCTTTGCTCACGAGAAATCATATGAGTAATTTATAAAAGCAGAATACTACGTCACTATGCTCAAGTGGTCTATACTAAAAAATAATCCACATTAAGTCTAAAAATGATCATACCAGAGCAATTTGACTTCAAAATAACAGCGCAAGTATCTCCAATGCTTTGCACCGTTAAGTAGAATGTCTCGCACTGCAGCATGAACATCGTTTGCCATGTCGAGGTCTGACTAAACCAAGACAAAAAATAGAATAACGAAAGAGTTGCTGTACGCTGTAAAAAAATTAACATTCGTGATACAATGCTGCAATGTATAGCGTGTTTAGGTTTAATTCTATAGATCGGAGTTATTGGATAGTTATAAGATAACTTCACATGATAAGATCTAATACAAGACAAGACAGAGGGAAATTAAAAAAAAAACACATCCGGAAGGACATGAATGAAATCATTCAATGAATGACTCTGACAGGGAAGATACTCACTGTGGTGTTATTCATGAAGCCATCCTTCAACACGTCAATAGAAAATTGGATGTATATGAGAAAATGTAGGAATCCTTCAATCATATAATAAAAAATCTGAAAGTCACAAAATTTCTTCTTACAAGGTCTTGTCTTTATACTACGTTATGTCTGTCTAGATACTAATGCCTAACCAAAACGAGGCAAGAACAATGGCACATCAAGCATTTGAAAAATAATTTGTCTGAAAACAAATTTTAAAGATGTCGTAACACTCAAAAATATCAGCATAGGCTTGAAACATTCTCTTACAGAATTCTTCACTACGCGTCTCTTCCATTTTAAGGGGATGTAAGACTTGAATATTCCATAGCTCAAGCTTACTTTGTAACGATTTAATAACTCGAATGACATAAACGACATTTAAATCAAAAGCAACCAAAATATAAAATATAATTATATCAATCCATGGTAAAGGCAGCTGTGTTTGAAAATAAAGGAAGATTGGTAAATAGCAGCCAGTGGCGGATTTGCAGTCCTAGCCGCTCTAGGCCCCAGGTCACGTGCCGCCCCTTTCTCAGCACCCATCATTATAGACTACATATATAATTTCGTGGGTAAGGGCAAAATGACAATTTCACTGGAGAGCCGAAAAACAGCTCAAATTTACCTCCCGTTATCTTATAGCTCTTTTATGGAAAAATCTATAGTAGTTAGAAATCTGATTTTTACTAATAATATTTATCGGCAACAGAATAGTTTAACTTGTTGGTCAATCAAAAAACGATTATAATTTAATTAAGTTTATTTTTCAAAAAATGTTGACATAACGTAGTGGCACCAATGACCGACAAGAACCAATAACCGACACTTAATTTTTTGATTCAATAAAATAAGAGTAGGAAACCGATTTCTTAATATGGCAACAGTGTACCATAGATAGCACACTTTTGACTGGCTCCCATTGACATTTGAGCGAAATCCGCCATTTTGTTTTGAAAATGGCGGTGTGAGAACTTATTGCGGATGGAGTACCAGTGAAACAACAACATTTCTTAGTGAAATCCTTAAGGAAGTGAGTACATCTTTTTGTTAATTATACCAATGTATTGTAACTTATATGAATTTTATGTTTTTCACGGGTTATTATAAGAACTATAGGATCCATTTTTGTTATAACGAAAGTTTAAGGTTATTTTGATATTAGTAAAATGCTGGTGTCGATCACTGGTTTTCACAAATTGACTTTTCCAGTAATCGACACGTGTCGATAATAATTTTTTGAAACATTTTTCATATGACAAGCGAATATAGTTCTTCTTACTTTGCGTATTTGGTAGATATTTGAAGTAAACTAATCAAAGTCGAGCTACCAGTAATCGACAAGTGACGATTATTGGGGAATAATATGTGTCGATGATTGGTTCTTACAGATGGCTCCGAGAAAAAATTATACTCCCGACCAGTTAGAAAAAGCCGTAGAAGCTGTAAAAAATGGCGAAAAGATTGCAGTTGCTGCGAAATGTTTCGGAGTACCTAGGATCACGCTCCATGATAAAATTTCGGGAAAAACAACAATAGGTTGCGCTATGGGGCCGAGCACAGTTTTAACTAAAGGGGAAGAAGATATTTTGGAAAAGTGGATATTAGCGTTATCTGAAAGACATATTCCACTGACAAAAGATTCGCTACTAGACAGTGTGCAAAAAATAATAATTGATCAAAACAGACCAAATCCTTTTACAAATAATAGGCCCAGCAAGAAGTGGTTTCAGTCGTTCATGAAGAGACATCCAAACTTGACACAAAGAGTGCCAGACAACTTGTCAAGAGCTCGTGATAATGTGTCTGAAAATAACATCAGGACTTGGTTTACTGAGATCGAAAGTTATTTGGATGAAAATAACTTTAAAACTATTTTAAACGACCCACACAGAATATTCAACGCAGACGAGACCGCATTCTTCTTGTCACCTAAACCTGGTCGTGTACTCGCCAAAAAAGGAAATAAACACCCATACAGCAGCTGCGGTGATGAAAAGGACAATCTTACTGTCCTAATAACTGGAAATGCAGCTGGAGACCTAGCCCCTCCAATGATCATATTTAATTATGAACGAATTCCTTCAACTATCGCTATGAGTGTTCCCGATGAATGGGCAATAGGTAAATCGGAGAGTGGGTGGATGTGCAGCAGCACGTTCTATGAATACATGACTAATGTCTTCAATCCTTGGTTAGAGCAAAATAATATTGAAAAACCGGTCTTGTTCTTTGTGGATGGCCACAAATCACACCTGACGCTTCACTTATCAAATTTTTGCTCCGAAAATGGTATTGTAGTCGTTGCTTTGTACCCAAATTCTACGCATATTCTACAACCGATGGACTTGTCAGTATTCAGACCACTCAAAGGTCATTGGAAAAAAGCCGTGACGCAATGGAAAATGGAGAACCTAGGCAAAACTCTTCGAAAAGAGAACTTTGCCCCAGTTTTGCAAAAAGCTCTCACAAATGTAACAAAAGATTGTGTCCAAAACGGATTCCGAGCGGGGGGGCTTTTTCCATTTGGTCCGGATTACATCGATATGTCTAAAATATCTAGAACCGAAATAGAAACCACAACTAAAACCAATCCAATGCTGAAAGAATTTATGAAGTATTTAGAACGTGAGATCGTAAACGTGTTCTCAGCTCAAAAGTTACAGCAATTCAATAAATTATACTTTGAAAATAGAAATACACTGGAAAGAGAAATCCCTGATGAAGACGAGGCTTTATATTTGATTTGGGCCAAAAACAAATCCGAAGACGCGTTGTGTCATTCAAGTTCGGCCGATGCTCCTACAACGTCAGACACATTGGAACAAGCAAGGTATCCGTCAAATGATGTAACCACTGCTCAAACGAACGATGTTGTTGTAACTGATGAAGCAATGGTTATACCATCAGATGCCGGTGATGCTGTGCCTACAGAAACTGAAGAAATGCACTTCAATAGCATGCAGACGGAAAATCCACCAATAGATGGTAATTCCAATGACTTAACAGAAACTGATTCACCAGCATATAACTCGAAGAAGTCAGTAGATGATAACATTGGCGTAACTCACAGTTTGCCTGTAGCAAAAACAGTCACCACTGATGATGAAACATTTCCATCTGAGTCCATATCGTCAACTGATTTACCTAAAGTTTTAGTAGAATATCTTCCTCAACAACTAAACTATAACGTCAGGCATGATGCTGTTACCCAACCTCTTCCACCACCGAATCCTTCATCTTCATCCAGTTTTCCTGAAGTAATAGGAAATAACCTATCTCAACAACCTATTATTAGTACTATGGAACCGCAGTACACAACACCACAAAAGTCATTGGAAAAAGTTTTGGGAGTGATTGTTCCATCTCCTTTTAAGAGGAGTTTGTTTTGGCCGGAAAATCGGATGGATAGTAATAAGAAGAGAATGAAACGAGAGAAAATTCCATCAACAGTAACCAGTAAAGCTTGGAAAGAATATCACGAGAAAAAGGAAACTGAGAAAAATAAAAAACAGCAAGAAAAAGACGAAAGAGCTAGACAGAGAATAGAAAAAAAGAAATTAAAAGAACAGTTAACCAATGAAAAGAACAATAAAAGCAAGATTAAGAAAACTAAGAAAACTGTTCAAGAAGATTCGACTTCAGAAGAGTCAGATATGGAGATTTCATACGCTGAAAGTGATATTAGTTATAATTTAGACGATGACGAAGAGAAAGAACCAGAAAGAGAAAAAATAACAAAAACAAAGAATCAAATAAACTGTGATTCTATAGACTCGGATTTAGAGAATTTGCCCTTAAGTAAAATTGCATTTTCAAAAGCAACTAAACCAAATAAAAACAGGAATTTTTCGATAGGAAAATTCGTAATAATTCAGTATGAAGGGGAGTATTTTCCTGGTAAGATAGAAAGCTTGAGAAAGAACGAGTACGAAATAAGTACAATGACATTGACTACTGGAAATTCTTTTAAATGGCCTAACCCGCCTGATAAAATATTCTATAAGCTCAAGGAAATAATGGAAGTGATAAAGGAACCTATATGTTTAAACAAGAGAGGGTTTTATAGAATTCCAGAAATGGATAAATATTTGCCAAATATGTATGGCTTTTAAAACAGATCTCATATAATAGGTACTTAGGTAGTTACTCTTTATAAAAGGATCTCTTATAATTAATAAAAAACTAACTAACTAATATTTACAACAAAAAAGATCTCGTAGGTATATGCGCAAAAGCTACTTAGAAATTGAAAAAAGATCTTATTTACGTTGTCTGTTATGTTTTTGATTGAATTTACTACAAGTTAAGATAGACTGCAGAAATTATATTAGTACAAGGTAGTTAACTACCTAGTTACTACTAGGTATGACTGATTGTTATATAGTTATAATAATTCATAATTATTACGAAACTGGTTAGGAAACATTGTTTCGAATACGAACTGAAGAGTGATTTGATTACTAATAAACGCTTAATAATTAGTTAAGTAAGAATAACTTTACAGTAAATATTGTTGATTTTTGCAATTTAAACTTTTTGATAATTGTTTGTTACTTATATTGACGTTTTTTATTATGGTTACAAAAGTGTGTACATGTGTGTATTTGTATGATTATAGAAAGAAAAATAAGGACATTGTACTGTGGACAGTAAATAAATACTTATTAAACAGTTAATTTTATTTTAATGACCCACTAAGGGGTGGTGATTTGAAAGATACACATAATAGGTAATAGTCGATAACTGGGTGTCGGTAACTGGTAACTGTCGATGAATGGGTGTTGATTACTGGAGATTCAGTGTCGACGATTGGAGATTTATACACTTTTTCCTTTTTTGGGATTTTTTTCTAGTCCGTGTATAGTTAATAAAAATAATACATCCTATTCTTATCTCAAGAATATACCTTACCATACTCAATCGTTACTTTTGGTTTAAAGATGACTAAATGACCTTTAATTTTATAAAGAAGCCCACTATCTCCTTAAAGTGTCGATCATTGGTGCCACTACGTTACGTCATTTTGGCTGTTACATTTTTAATTATTTAGTGCCACAGTAGCGTATCACATCCTTACGTTTTTTTGGCAAGGACGAAAATGACGGAAGCGCACGAAACAAGGTCCCATAAGCAGTAACGGTACCTTACGCTTATTTGGCACGAAACAAACTCAGGCTACATAATCAGACTTTCTGCGTTAAAAACGTAATGTCAAGATACGTTATTTGAGCGATTACATTGAAGGCATATATTCGGTGTCCTATTCGCTCTGTAAATCGAGTTTCGATCGTTGTGCTCGTAACTTTTTTGACAAAATAATGTCGTAATTATTGTAAGTAGAAATACTTGGCATTTTGGCAGTAAACAAATATCATTATTTTTATACGTTATTTTTGTACTAAGCAATCTACACACTATATCGCTCCAGTTTTTTGCCACAAAAAAATATGGAGAATAAAAAAAGGAATGGTGAAAAAATTTATTTTTAATTTTTGCTCTTACGCTACTCTAGTTCTTAACCCACGATTTGTGAATATACTTTATTCCTACTTTTATTTGATTCAAAAAATTGTTTAACTAAAAGCTAGCTTATAAAGCTAATTTATAATATTTTCCGAGGTTTCAGGGATGATTGAACATTTAAATAAAACTATAAAACGGTTTTAGGTTTTGTTTTTAATAAAATAAATGTTTTACAATGTGTTACAAAACTCGTCTGCACTAAAGCGCGGCAAAATTCACGGTAGGAGGGGTTCACATCGGCGTCGAGTCGACGATGAAGTACCTGGGACTTGTCCTCGACAGCCGGTGGAACTTCGTCGAGCATTTCCGACGTTTGGCTCCCAGACTGGAGCGGGCTGGGGCTGCCTTAAAGCGGCTCCTGCCCAATCTGGGGGGTCCAAACGCCTTCTGCCGGAGGCTCTACACGGGGGTCGTGCGGTCCATGGCCCTTTACGGGGCACCGGTGTGGGCGCCTTCATTGAGGCTGCGCCCAGCGCGCCGGTTGAGTGCGGCCCAGAGGCTGATGGCCATCCGGTTAATCCGGGGATACCGCACGGTCTCCTGCGAGGCGGCGAGCCTCCTTGCCGGAGTGCCGCCATGGGATCTGGAGGCAAAGGTCCTCGCCCACATGTGGGAGTGGCGCGAGGAGGCGAAACGCCCGGGCGAAACTCCGCTGCCGCGACAAATCGCGGCACGGTGGACAGAGCTCCGGCAGGATCTCATGGCGACATGGCGGGTACGATTGTCGCAACCCAGCGCAGGGCACGCCACAAGGCGGTAAGTCCCCTCTTTGAGGAGTGGATAGAGAGGCGTCACGGCGTCCTCACCTTCCGCCTGACGCAGGTTCTCACCGGGCATGGGTGCTTCGGTGGGTTCCTGTTCAGGATAAAGCGGGAGGATACGCCCGGGTGTTTCCATTGCGAGGATCGTCTAGAGGACACGGTGGAGCATACGGTGGAAGTGTGCCCTGCCTGGGCGGAGCACCGCCGTGTCCTCGTGGAGGCGATCGGCGGCGGCGACCTCTCGCGTCCGGCCTTGGTGCGAGCCATGGTACGGAGCGAGAGGGCATGGGAAGCCGTCACCTCCTTCTGCGAAGCAGTAATGCTCGTGAAGGAGGAGGCGGGGTGCGTGAGGGAGTGGCAGTCTCTGCGCCCTCGCGTTCCTAGCCGCCGCAGGAGGAGACGCCCCGGGCGTCGGGAGTCGATAGCTGACTCCCGGCCACCGTAGGCGCGAGCTTGCGGGCGGTGAGCAATGGGTAGCTCGCCGCCCGGTAAGGACCAAGCTCGGGTCGACGGCGCGTAGTGTTCCACGCGCGCCTCAAAGAGATGTCAACAAAACTGAAGGGGTCTGCTAGGACCGATGCCTGCCAGGGTCGCGAGATTGTTCGAAAGAGATACCGTGACCCTGGCACATGGGCAACTGAAGGAACACGGGTGGGTTTTAGTCAGTAAAAGTCTGACATGCCCTCCCGCTCCGCCCAGAGCGGGAGAAGTCATTTGATGATTTCCCATCCAAAAAAAAAAAGCTCGGCAAAATCATTATAATTAAATCTTCGCAATCCAATTTGCTTAAAAAATTAGCTTCTATGTTAAGCAAAGCAAGATCGTTTAACCTCTGCTCCGTCATTCAAAATCAAAAGTCATTTATTCAAACTAGGCTGAGAGTCAGCACTTTTTGAACGATATACATAACATTGTTGTGCGTAAATAGTTTTAACTCTGAGCAAACAAGAAAACGATCTTTCTCCTGTACAATTACTGGCGGGTGTACACCCACACATACGAAGAGCAATATCCACGTTTGGGTAAATGGTTTGAAGACCTTCGGTTCGTAACCATTTCAACAAACTGATTGCACTCTTTCGCTCCTGATTTTTTATGCTGCAGTGAGAACGAAAACGAAGACATTCTTCTGTAAAATTGTAACACACGCGCGTAATGACAATAGGTACCTACCTATTCTTCCTAGATCACTTATATTAAACTAAACGTACGAACTATTTTATATTTATGATTAGGTTCTGCCCGCGACTTCGTCCGCGTTAAATTTCTTGCTACCCCGACCCTTCCCGTCGCGTCGAATCGCCTACCCGTGCGATAGCAGTAATGAAAAATGTTGCCAAAACGGGAAATTTTTTGCAACATTTTTCATTACTGCTCCGCTCCTGTTGGTTGTAGCGTGATGTTATATGGCCTATAGCCTTTCTCGATAAATAGACTACCCAACACAAAAAGAATTTTTCAATTCGGACCACTAGTTCCTGAGATTAGTGCGTTCAATCAAACAAACAAACAAAAAAACTCTACAGCTTTATAATATGAGTATAGATGTACGAAATTATTTATACTTTGATACGCAAAAATAGTGATTTAGGAAGATTATAATCATACGGTACGGTATGCGAGTCTTTAAAATATCAAGATACTTTGCATTTGAGTTATTTCTTGTTAATTTTGTTATCATCAGTGTTTTTTTTTTGGCACGATTTGCCGCCCTTAATATCTGGCCGCCCTAGGCCCGGGGCTACTGGGCCTTAGGGCAAATCCGCCACTGATAGCAGCTGAGGGCCATGATAACCACAATCCAATTCCAAATGATGAAATGACTAAAATTGGTTTCATTATCTAGGAATCTGTGCACTCTTTGATATATTAAGACAAACTTAATATTATGTTTGGTTTGAATGATCCCGACGACGAAATTAAGAGTGAATCCGGAACAATAGTAGATGCAATCAGTGATAAATGTTACCGTCATGAAATTATTGCATTTTAAAGGTTCATTGTAACGAAACGGCATGTAGGTTCGAAATATATACAAAGAACTAAATACTATAGCTCCAACCATTGAAAAGAAATTTGAGGTGAAACTATTAAGAGTTATAAAATTGTTTTTATTGCGATATTTTGGAGTAAGCGAAAATAATTGCACAGGTTCAAAGGCATCTGCAACATCATCTGCACATCTTTGTCCACCATATTATTCAAAACACAGTTCACAGGATAGTTTTGTTCGATGTTACGTAACTTCTCCATTTAAATAGCAGTGGGTTCCTTACTCACGCCTGATACAGTAATCGTTAGGAAATGTATTCACTACCGTTATCAAATTCACTATGATGATTGGTAGCAAGTGATCAGATAAATTGTGTCAAATACTGTAACGAAATAGAAAACTTTTGTCTCATCATCATCATCATCATTTCAGCCGAAAGACGTCCACTGCTGGACATAGGCCTCCCCCAAGCTCCGCCACTTCGACCGGTTTTGTGCTTCCCGCATCCAGCGGGTTCCTGCGGCCTTCACAAGGTCATCGGTCCACCTTGTTGGAGGCCTTCCAACTCTACTAACTTTTGTCTATATTAATATAATAAACAGGCAAGTAAATGGTTGACTTTTTGTATGTTCATTAAATTCTTGATAGCTTGAGAGGTACTGCTCGATTTGTTCCGCCAATTTTACCCTACTAAAAGCTTCTCCCCGTGACTTCGTCCGAGTGTCAATCGACCCAGAGAATAAAAAGTTTCATAGAAAATTCAGCCCTCCATTTCTCCCTCTTAGGGACGGAATTTCAATAAACCCTTTCTTAGTGGATACCTACTTTTCACAAAGAACACACCCTCCAAATTTCATGTCTCTAGGACCAGCGGTTTAGGCTGTGCGTTAATATATCAGTCAGTCAGTCACTTAGGACTTTCAATTTTATATATTCCTACTATTATAATGTTATTCATTTATTGTAATAAAACAAACACGATATACTTTTTATGTTCCATTTTTGGCCCTTTCTTATCTCTATTTTATATTAATGACTTTCCTTAAATGATGACATGTCACTTTGTTCACTTTGTAGTAGATAGAAAAGATACCGATGTCTTATATAGGTCAATATTTAAAAGACTTCTCAAGGGGCAAGTTTTGTTTTTATGATCATGTTCATGAAACTGTGATAATCTGCAGTCGTCATTATAGGAAGATATTATATTATGTGTATGAGTGTCTATTTTACAGCATATATATGATTGAATCTATATAATAATTAATATTTTTAATAATTTTGTTTTTAATAATCAATAATTTTGTATGTCATCAATGGCAAAACATAGCACATCATTTAATTATTAACACCTTGACCTGTATCCTATGTTTCACAAATAAATAATTCTAATTCTGATTCTGAATTCTGATTCTATGTATTTATTTTGTATTAGTAAATTATATCTAATAAATTTTGTTGTAGTATATTATATCTAATAAATAATATACTTCGTACCAGTGACAACCCCATTTTTAGGTCCACGCAATCACTGTCCATTCGAAGGTTGCCTGAAAGAGATCGTAGAAAGCGATATGGCCGCCCATTGTATGTTTTTAGATTTTATATTATTTGGTGTTATGTATTTTTTGGTGTACAATAAAGCATATATAAATAAATATTTTGACTGTTCTTTTGAAATGGTTTGCTGCTAATAATATTTTACTTAATGTGAACGAAGCTAAATATCGCACGTTCTCATTACCAAATGTACCTCGAGTTGTTCTAAATTTAAAACTTGATTGCAAGAAACTAGATGCTATTTCAAAATCTGTATTTCTAGGAATTTCAGGATTTTCATTTAGGATTCAAAATTGCAACGAGGACCACACATAAGAGCCAGTTTAGGTAGATTAAGTTCAGCTGCAAATGAAATAAGAAAAATAAGGCAATTGACAACCACAGCTACATTAGTATACTTTGCTTATTTTCACATTATTATGTATTGTAGCGTTCTGCTGTGTGAATCGGCAGCTAACTTTTTACAAAATAAAGCAATACGCACAATCTATGAATACCAGTATTTTACATGAAGCGCCTGCCTATCTGACCTCCATAACCCAGTTACTGGGTAAAACGCTAGCCTTTCTTATGACTGGTTGTTTAGACTTTCTGCTTTTCTTTAATGACTGTCAAAGATCCAGAAACGACAGGCAGGACCAACGGCTTAACGTGCTTTCCGGGGATGGAGGGGCCTTGGTATATAAAGATGGTCACCGGACTTAACCTGATTGATCGAGTCTTGCGCAAAGTGAGTCATATCAACAACAAAATTATTTTATTCACATAAACTTCCAATTTGTTGATTCCTATGGAGAAGAGCTGGCAAGAAATTCCACGGTTCATCTTAATAGGTAAGTATAGGGAGATCAGCGTTGTTACCAAAAGCACCAATTTCAACTCTTCAATGGTCGTTTTCATAACGATCGTGTTATTTGGTTTAAACACGTTTTTATTTTTTATTTATGTAAATTATTTTACATAGCGTAAATTTGAGAACAATATAGGCCCTGTAGTCTGTTGATTTGTAGAATTTTTTCTATTTTTTTAAGTACCTCGTAATTTCTGATAGGCTTGCCCTTGTATACCTATTAACACAGTACTTTGAAATTATTTTAAAACCAATTATTTGTAAAACAGTGACTAACCGTCGAGGTTTTTGCTGGCTTTTCTCCGTTGGAAACGACTAACTGAATTCTGTTTTATTTCCTTTTTGTATGTATTTTTACGAATATTGAGTAACTATGTACGTTACCGGCTGGATAGAGTTAAATAATCCAGGATTAACATTGACTTCATTTTAAGCCATATCACATTACACACCATCCACCATTTCGTAAAACTTCCTCTAGGTGCTCTACAAGCACAAGTCACTAGAAAGTTGAGTGAAGTTTGTAGTAACGGAATACTATGTTACTATGCTTTTGGACTTTAATAAATATTTTCCTACATAAAATCTGAACATGTTCATACCAGAGCAATTTGTCTTCAAAATAACGACGCAAGTGTCTCCAACGTTTTGCAGAGTTAAGTAGAATGTCTCGCATCGCAGCATGAACATCGTTTGCCAAGTGGAGGTCTTGCTAAACCACAATAAGAACCAGAGCATCGCTAGAGTTGCTGGAAACTGTAACAAAATTAACATTCTTTATACAATGCTTCAAATTATTATGCTTAGATTAAAGTAAAAGGATGAATATTAGATCTTCTTCTTCTTATAAGATTTTTTTACTTCGTTAACTTAATGGGATGATATATTATATGAGGGCTGCTAATTTTACAGAAACTATATTAATATTATAAAGCTGAAGAGTTTGTTTGTTTGGTCGAACGCGGTAATCTCAGGAACTTCTGGTCCGAATTGAAAAAATCTTTTTGTGTTGGGTAGCCTGTTTATTGAGAAAGGCTATAAGTTATATAAGATCACGCTACAATCAAAAGGAGCGGAGCAGCAACGTAAAATGGACGAAAACTGGCAGGCAATTCGATGCGACGGGAAGGGTCAGGGGGGAAAATCGTTGACGCGGACGAAGTCGTTGGCATTAGCTATTTTTAAATAATTTTACGAAACAATAATAAAAATAGTGACGTACGTAAGTAAGACAGAATAAAGGGAGATTATTTCAATAATTCCATAAGGAAGGGCATGAACACTTGATGGATGGCTCTGTCAGGGAAGATACTCACTGTGGTATTATTCATAAAATCGTGCTTCAACACTTCAATAGTCACTTGGATGTAAATAAGAGAATGGAAGAATCCTTCAATAACATAATACAGAACCTGAAAGTTACAAAACTTCTTCAGAAAGAATTCTTTCTTTGTACTACGTACTATCTGTCGAGATATTAGTAGAAAGAGAGTAGGGGCAGGCACAATGCAACAATATGGGCTTGAAAAGAAAATTATTATAATTATATTATATATTAAAAATAGAAAGGTACTTACGTATGGTTGAAAACAAACTTTGTAGACGTCATAACACTCTAGAATATCAACATAGGCTTGTAACATTCTCTTACTGAAAGTCTCACCACGCATCTCTACCATTTCAAGGGAATTTAAGACTTGAGTATTCCATAGCTCAAGTTTATATTGCAATAATTTCATAATTCGAATAGCATAAATAACATTTAAATCGAAAACAACTAGAACAAAATATACGAATCCATAAATCCAAGTTAAAGTAAGCTGAATGCAAAAATAAGAGACGACTATTAAATGGCAGCAGAGTGGTATGATAACCACAATCCAATTTCCAATGATGAAATGATTAAAACTGATTTTATCGTTGAGAAATCTGTGCACTTCTTGATATAATAAGACAAACTTAATGTTACTTTTGGTTTGAATGATCCCGATGGCAAAATTAAGTGCAATTCCGAAAGAATAATATATACAATCAGTGATCGACGATACCGTCATAAATTTAGTGTATCTTAGACGTTCTTTGTTACATATCAGCACATAGGTTTCGAATATGAACATGAAAATAAGTAATGTAGCTCCGATCATTGAAAACAAATTGTATATGAAACTGTTAGGAGTTATATAATTGTTTTTAATGCGATATCTAGAAGTCAATGATAATAATTGCATCAGATTCCAAGGCCACAACATTAACTGCACATCTTTGTCCACCACATTATTCAAAACACTGTTTACAGGATAATTTTGTTGAATGTTCCGAAATAGCTTCATTTTGAAAAGCAATTGCTTCCTGGTACACACCTAATTCGGTAATCATTAGAAATGTATTAATTGCGCTCGTCAAATTCATTAAGATAATTGATAGTGACGATTATTTTAACGAATTCCACATATTGTTTAGTTTATGTTAATAATAAATAGGTGAGTAGGAAGTATAATTACTGTAAGTCCATTGAACACATAATAGTAGGGAAGATGTTGTTTGATTTTTGACAATAGTCGTTAATCATGCTATAATGTGGAAGTCATTTCCCATACCCAAGTAGGGTTCCATTGTTACAGCATGTAAAAAAAAATCTTAAAAAGTCGAATATACGTTATGGTATGGTATAAAGGATATTTTTTAATGAAAAACAAACGTAGTTCCTGGATTCCTTCCTTGAAAGGAAGTGAGGGGAATTATGCCAGCCACATAAATAATCATGATGGTTGCAATGGTACATCAGCGGGGTGGATGCGTATCTCAGTAGCAACGGCTTTCATACTGACAGATGTACAATATTCAATGCGCTGTTTATGTCGTAGAGTAGACAACATTTTCAACCATTTAAATAACATCATTATCAACATCGACTGGTGCGTGAGCCACTAGTGTCTTTCTTAGCCTATCGTGTGCACATTTGTAGGCACGCTTCGAATTTATAGCTTTAAATGTATAATGATTACCCTCAATTTCAATCATTCTAAACGGACCTCTTAACTTTGGATGCAACTTAGTTGAATTTCGTTCTTCATTTTGTAACAACACAAAATCGCCAATTGCATTTTTTTTTTTTTCAACTAATTGTAAATTCCGGTAGTCAACTCGGGTTTTATAATATTTCACACCTTTCTTAATATTGTCTGACGCACGCCGCGCATTTCTTCTATACCTTTATCAGTCTCAACATGCCACACGTCAACGATAGTGGACTCTTCACCTTCCTATTTAAAGCTCCAGAGGTGAAGATTTTGTAACTCGATTTCTCGTACAAATCAAGCAAGTTGAACGTCTTCTATAGAGTTTTGTCGTGATCTGTTAGCGTTAGTCTCTATAGCAATTAGTATCGATTAAAGGACACTCATGACGTGTGATTTGATCGTAGATTAGAGCAAGCGGGAAACGATCAGCGACGGTGTTACTATTAAGCTCGCGGTAGTCTATACACAAGTGTTCTGAACCTTAGTGTTTTTTTACTAGCAGAGCTGAACTTGCAAATAGAGAGCAGCTATGTCCAATAATATTAGCTTCTAAACAGTTCTTTCACGCAGTCGCGCACAATGCTACGTTCCTCCTCAGACTTCCTATACTGTTGCCATTGTACCGTACGATTTTGATAAATCAACCTAATCTTAAGATCGCCTGTGTTCACTCAAGGCGGAGGCAAACCGGTAATGAAAAATTCCGAAAATAATTAAACTTTTTCAAAAGCCTAGACTTCTTATTGCAATTCACATCCGCCACCATTACAGTTAAATCCGATCACGTTATCACTATTATGATGATTTATCTTCTAGCACCTTGCGGACCGCTAAAACGACTAGGCCAAAGCTTGGTGGATTTTCGGAGGAACACATATTTGCTGTTACACACCATGACCTTGCTTCGGTATCTGGTTTATTAGGATCCAATGCGAGTAGTTCTTTACAGTAAGCTGGTTGCGGTGATTTCAGTGCCTTTATCTATGTAAGCATGTTTGGATTTTGTCGTTCGAACATGGCATGCCAGAGGTTTGCTTCCTTATTCTAATCCAATACGACTCCCAATTCTGATGATCATTAGCATACACCATTGGTTTTGATAACTTTGGGCGTAGGTGGGTAGTGTTCAATGAAGAAAGCAAATCCATATGCTCATTAAAATTATAATTTAAACCCAACAGTTACAATTTTGTTGATAAGTAGGCACATATAGCTAGGTAAGTACATATTCCAAAACGCGTGATGGCTAGGTTATATCTGCATGCACCGCCCGCCAACAGAACAGTGTCTCAAGACTCAATCAACGGCGCGCACTCCACCAACTCCTCGAGCGATACTAGATGGCGCTGACGTACCGGATATGACTCGATTGCGACTGAATTATTTAAACCATTATACATTCATCCCATTTTTACAAAAACGCAAACTGTAGCAGCACAATAGTGTAGTTAACTAAAAGACCCATCAGACTTAGCTGCAACGCCGCGTCTGCGTAGAACAGGCCACACACACGCATCTTGCTGAACGTTGCTCGATGTAACCGCAGCACGTTCTTACACAGTTTTCTCTCATCATCTGTAACAATTTTTAATCAATTATTCATAGCCGAGGTTGGAGGAAACAGAAAGGAAGACTATTGTAAGAAGATTAGAAGAATTTATCTTTTTACACCGCCCTCTGATAATATGTGACAAGGACTGGAAGACGATGATGATTCAACATCTCCAAAGATATCAAATTCGCGAATCCTAGCTGCCTGTGTCACCTACTCAGTAACGTAGTGTTGATCCTTTACATTCATCGTCCTCTCTTATGCTTACTTTATTGGAATCTGTGCAGCATATAAATATCATCCATACACATACATCTATATTCACCACCATCTCCGTAAACTCAGCTGTGTAAGCTCGTGGTAGAGCTGTTAAGTTTCTCCTCGTAAAATTCTATTTCTGTGCTAACATATGAGTGAGATATGAGTTTCAAGCTACGTTGATAAGTAACGATCTATTATAAGAATGTCCCTACATGCAGTCGAAAAATAATCATACCAGAACAGTTTGACTTCAAAATATCTACGCAAGTATCTCGAACACTTTCCATAGCTAAGTAGAATTTTTCGCACTGCAATATGAACATCGTTTGCCACGATAAGTTCTTGATTAACCAACTCAAAATTAAAAGCGTGGTCACAGCATCTGCATGCTGTAACAAAATTAACATTTCAATCCAAAATATTTTACTTCACAAAAACCACACTTGTGAAATGCCAGAAGGTATGTGTACGGTTCCATTTGATTGTTGCCTGTGGAGAAGACTTGATATGAAAACTAACGTGTATTCTTGTTAAATAGATGGCTTTTAAATTATTTTCTAATTACCTTGTTAGTAAGTAATTAATTGATAACGCAGGCCTGCCGGCCAAACAGATGAAAAGGAAAAAAGATCTTACGTCGACCCCAATCAACAACGAAGAAGGAACAAGAAACTGAGAATCAAATTTGACGATGCTCACCATGATATTATTGTCGAAGTCCTTCATCGATTCAATATACACTTGGATGTAAATGAGAGAATGGAGGAACACTTCAATAATATAAAACAGTATCTAAAAATTTATAAAACTATTTAATTAAGATAATTCCACATCAAAAAAACAAAAACAAGTAAAAGAGCAAGGGAAGAAATATATAGCAATGGAAATTAAATATAATGTACTAGATAAAAAATATAATATACGGCACTAGATACTTCGTAAAACCAACTTCGTTCATTACCATTATTTAATATCTATTCAGAACCAAATACTTACAAATGGCTGAACACAAACTTGACATAAATCGTGACACTCTAAAATATCGGCAAAGACTTGACACATTCTCTTTCTGAAATCTTGGCCACGCGTCTCTTCCACTTTTATGGAATTCAAGAATTGAGTATTCCATAATTCAAGTTTAATTTGTAACAATTTAATGACTCGAATGGCATAAACGACATTAAAATCGAAAATAATCACAATATAATTAATAATTAAGTAAATCAAAGGCATAGCCACTTGCATGACTATATAAGAAAAGACTGTAAAATAGCAACCCAGAGCCATGATAACCATAATCCAATTCCAAATGATAAAATGGCTAAAACTGGTTACATTGTTCAGCAATCTGTGCAGTTTTTGAAATGTTAGGACAAACTTTATATTATTTTTAGCTTGAATGATCCCGATGACGAAGTTAAGAGTGAATCCGAAACAGTAGTAGATGCAGTCTGTGAGTGCGGAGCTCATCATGGATTCAGTGACTCCCAGATCATTTGACACCAAATAAGTTTGGAATATGTACAAAGAAATAAATACTATAGCTCCAATTATTGAGTAAATATTAATGATGAAACTGTTAGGAGTTATGCAATCGTTTTTGATGCGATATCTGGGAGTAAACGAAATGAATTGCATCAGATTCAAAGGCCTCAGCATTAATTGCACATCTTTGTCCACCATATTGTTCGAAACACAGTTCACTGAATTAATAAGTTCGGTGTTACGTAAGATCTTCATTTTCAAATGCCGCACGTTTGATACTATTATTGTTGGTAAATGTAGTAACTGCGTACTTCAAATCAACTATGAAAATTACTTGGAAACGGAATAAATTTTGTCTATTACTGTAACGAATTTACTTGAGTCTATGTATATATAGGTGAGTACCATGGTAATATAATTATAGTGACTCCATCCAACTTTTATGAATTGGGCTATAATTGGGCTTCAGTATAGCTATCTTCACTAAATTATGGATGCCGTTATAGTTTTTAGTTTTACGCTACGCATTTATTAGATTTTCACCATCGGCTTACTTCAGTCATTTGTAGAAGCAGAACAAAGACTAGGTGATCGTACTATTACGTGTTACCACAGCTTGCCAAGATACTGAGAGTCCAGTGCATCTAGTTTCGCTTTGGGCTTAGGAAGGAGATCTTCTCTTGTACTGAGTTTTAGTTAAGGACCATTAGTTGAATGAAGGTGAAGATGTTCAGTCAATGTTAGATACATTAAAAACACTGTGTGTGTATGTGTGCTAACCATTCAAAATCAGAGAATTGATGCCACTAACCACTCGCACGTCAGCGCTCGCGAGCTGTCATGTGGGACTTACGTCACGGCGCAACCGATTTTCAGCGCTTCTAAAATATCGCGGATCTTCCCTGATAAAAACGTTTGCCAAACGAAAAGTATTGAAGCAATTTCAAAATAAAAAATACCTTTGTTTACGTTAAAGTATACAGAATAAATTTAAATAAAAATGTATGCTCCAAATCTACATGTCCACCCATTAAAAAAATGTTAAACTTAAAAATTAAATATTTTTTACTGATTTCCAGGCAATTTTATTTTTCGTGATTAAAATATGCTATCTGTAACACTTATAAATAATTGTTAATAAAGTAGACTATATTTCCTTCAAGATGATAGCAAAATATTGTTATTAAATTCATGAGAAGTAGATAAAATAAATTGTTCAAAACAAGACTACTCGAGTCTCAAGTACCGATGGCCTGACGACTTTGGGCACTCGCGAGAGTAGCAATATGGCCGCCCGGGGCGTGCAGACGAGCGATTTATTTTTGACTATATAGTACTGAATATTGTTTATTGTACTTTTTGTGGTCTTTTTGTTTTTACTATTGTTATTCTTACTTGAATAAAAAATAATCACATTTTTAGTATTAATTATTACTTCTAATAATAAAAAGGGCAAAAAAAATAAGTTTTTAAATCTTTACATAGTATAAAACAAAGTCGCTCACGCTGTCTGTTTGCTTAGATCTTTTAAACTACGCAATGAATTTTAATTCAGTTTTCAGCAATTGAAAGAGTGATTCAAGAGGAAGATTTATAATTGTATAACATTATACCTGCGGAAGGAAGAAATGACAAAGAAAACAATCTATACAAAGGAACAAAAAAAATATATATTATAAAAAGATGTGACAAAATAATAATATTAAAAAAGGTTAAAAATTAGGGTATGTGGTAATCTCTGAAACAGCCCAGGATACACAAGTTTACACCGCACTCCTTGCACATCCAAATTGTGCGACTGGTCACTTGCCGCGTATGTGCACACCACCAACAGCGGCCTCTTTTGACGGAGGCATGGACGGGGAAGTGGTCGCTTTCGACGATCGGTCGGTCTTGGATCTTCAATGAATTACGTTGGCGTACAGTCGTCGTCTGTCCGCAAGTCCGAGAGATCAGTCGCGTTTCGGTCGTTAAATCTATCTGTCGATAAGTCTTCAGTAGACTTTCGGCCAACACTGTTCTGAATTGCCGATGCTGTAGCTTGTGTTTGGTACTAAATATAACGAAGCAGTTGAATACCGCGCAGTTAAAAATCCGGCGGAATAACTTTTTGTACCAAACACGGCTTTTGACCCTCTCGATTGGGTGGGAAGATAAATACTGGTCTTTGCGATCAATGCCGCCCATACTTTTATTGTAGTCAAGAACAATGCTCGGCTTGTACGCAGTTCTATTGTATTTCTCCCGCGTTCCGATTAGAAGCGGATGGTATGTCGATATCATACTAACTAAGTTTGAGTCTCGCCATACCATCAACGACAAATCAGAACAGTAGGTTGCTACAACTTCCCCATGTCTGAGGTCGGACTTCGTCATTGTTCTTATAGAGCTGGGAACGAATTCCCGGTTCAGGCGTTGCGTTCCAAAACAGTCTGTCTGTCGACGCTTCAAGCACCGTGCTAATAACGGACTGTTGTAAAAGTTGTCCATTATAGCGGTATGACCTCGATGGAGAAGAGGTTCAATGAGGTCGAAGACAATTTTTGCTGTCGCATTAGTTGGCCGATAGTCAGTATCAGTCGTTGGTTCTGTCTGGTGCCGTCTGTTGTCGTTGTCATCATCTTCGTTGTTGTCGTCATTGTCATCATTTGTCGTTGTTGTCATGCTTTTCCCAGTGTACACCGAAAATCGCCAGAGGTAGCCGGTTGATGAGTCACATAGCTCGTAGGTTTTAACACCAACTTGCGCTGCCTTAGAGCTTATTTTTTGAGCAAAGCTCAACCTGCCGTGCCACTTCAAAAGTGACTCATCAATGGCTATATCTTGGTGTGGGTAGTACAGGCTAGAAAATTTGTCGTTGAAGTAGTCGATGATTGGTGCTATTTTACCCAATTTGGATTTTGTGCTTAGGTCAGTCAGTGTGTCATTGTCAACCAAGTGAAACATTGATTTTAAAAGAATGTATCTGTTATAGGTCATAATTTTGGAAATATATGGCATAGTTCCGAAGCCATTAAATGTAAAATAGGACTCCTCAACAGGGAGTGGATAGAGGCCCTGAATTATCATCAGGGCCAGAAAAGAAATCATCTCCGGTCTGTCTGTCGGAGACCATTTATGAAGACGGGAATTAGCACCTATTTTGTTGGAGTCTGTCAATATTTTAATTTTTTGCTGTGCATATCTGTTCGTCTCTATACACAACAAGTCTATGAAGTCAACATCAAACATCTTGTCAAATATGTCTGTCGGTCTGGTGTCTTCGTGTAAGTCAAAAGTCGGTCCAGGAACTCCTACAAAAGTTTCTCTTCGACTTGTAAAAGTTGTCCTGTCTCTAGTCCAGTTAAAACTAAAACAGTCCTCAGGTAATAAATTTTGTAGAGCCCTATCGTTTTCTGAGTCTTCGGCCTGCAAAATCTGTATTTGTTGTGGAGTCAAGTCATAGTCTGTCGTATGGTCAAGTTGTCGTGGAACTGGGCTTAACTCTTCATTGTCGTCTTCTATGTCTCTGTCACTGTCAGACTCTAACATCATCCAGTCTGTGACAGCATCATCGAAGTTAGGATCGTTTATTTCTGAGAAAAGAATGAAATCTATTTTGAGTACATCTTGAAAGACTTAGCCGTTAGCAACAGCTGCAGAATAATGAGTACTTACTAATAACCGATCGTCGTCGTGGTTTGCTGGTACTTGGGACTGCAGTTATTTCCACCTCGCTCCCAACATCTGGTACTGTAATATTTTACTCTTATTAATTAAAGGCAAATCAGGTAAATAAAAACACTGTGATGCTGCAATCATATTTTAATCACAAGAGATATAAATACAATAATATAGGAAAAGCTCTCTTTTCCTACATTACTGTATTTATATTTTATTTTAACTAGAATCATCGGAATCTGTAAATTCTTTTAAAATCCCCCTTTTACGAGGAGTGCGGCACACAATTGCCCAGTTCTCTGTTGTTGACAACCGAAATACCAGGGAGTCTAGAGAACTGGGCGAGTTAGGCACTGTATCCGCATCTGACGTACCCACGGATGCTCCTGGACTCCTTTCCACGTCCACGTCTTCAAAAACTGTAACAACATAACATAAATTATTTCTCACATGTCATTTTTGTTACCTCCTTCTCAAGACACTCAATGTGATCATATAATATTTACCGAATTTAATATTCTCCGGCACAACGATTAAGGGCGGTGTTGGCGTAGAAGTCGGCACCACATCCGCATCCAACACATCCGCATCCATCACATCCGCTTGAGCAGACGTGGAGGGAAGTGGCGTGGGAGATCTCCGCACCGCATCCGCTTTAGCAGACGTGGAGGGAAGTGGCGTGGGAGATCTCCGCACCGCATCCGCTTGAGCAGACGTGGAGGGAAGTGGCGCGGCCACCATCATGTATGGCTCCCGCTCAGGCGATTGTTTTCTATGAAAATCAGTGAAAGTGACTAAATTTTGTTTATCTGTAACTACATATGTTATAATGAAAATGAATGATTGAATACATACTGCATCCGTCTCTTCCGGGGAGGCGCATCCGGAAGGAGGACGCGTTCGAGCTCCTTCACTCGCTTCATATCCAATAGGGTCTTTTTATCGTTTACCGACATGCCCGCCATATATCTCTGCGTGACTTGTCGGGCGACCCTTATGTTCTGCAGCGTATCACTACAAAAATATAATAGTTCTACAACCCATCCAACAAGATTACAAAAAAATACCTGTAATAATATTATAATTGCAAGGTTACAGTCGTTCTTTCTGTCGGTTTCGCTTTGGCGACTCAACCGATAAACTTGTAATAAATTTAAAATCGCTCACTCCTCCACAGATAGCCCCCTTCCTCTACCTCTACCTCTCCCTCTTCCCCTTCCCCTTCCACGGGTTTGGCCACGGCTGGGGCCCGGCAGCGCATTCTCTTGCTCATTTGATCTAAAACATAGCCATATATATATTTACTTAATGTTCCTACTTTATGCTAAAGCAGAAAACAGCGCAAACAAGTCACCTGCTCGCCAGTTTCGCAATCCACCAGTTTTAATGTTTGAATGCAGTAAGCAATAAGGATATGGATGTATACATAGCAATAAATGACGCTATAATTAAATTAGAAAAGAGTTCGATTAACAATAGCACTATTATTGATCGAAGAAATAAGTAGTAGTTATTGCCGTGCAAATGGAAAGACGTGCTAGTTAATACTGTATTATTTCAGTGCAGTATGCTTGAATAAAAAGGTGAAATAAATACAAATTATAAACCATCACAAAAAAATGCAAACGAAACACGTCAGCTGAATTTAAAAATCCTACACCAAAAGCTCGTCTGCACAAACCTTACTTTTACATACGTTATTGGTCACTGCAGTGCCAGGCACTTGAACGCTGCGTATCCTTTTACTAATTTCGTTGAATCTGTTAAAAATATAAACGTGATTGTTTTGTTCCGTATGAATAATTATTCTAGATACTTTACATTTATGAAATAAGGATGTAATTTCTCTTCAAAATAACTTCTACAGTTCGTAAACAAACCAAAAACCCATACACAAACGGCACTCGACAACTTCTTTTGGTAAATTTATCAACTTTGGAGTATAAAGAATATGATAATTATACACCATTATAACGTGTACAATGTCTAGAAAAATTTAATATATTACATTATTAGAAATATGCAATAAAACAAAAGTACTTACGACATAATTACGGTGACACTTTCACGCACTCACACACGAAATACTCTTGACTTCAATTCGTTGTACCAACCACAGAGCAGTGAAAAATGAACTGGAGTTGGTTTCAGAGCCATCTCTTATTATTTCTGGGTATTAAAAACTACAGATAATGTAGAAAAGAGCCGTAGTTGAACCAGAACTTCATACATCCGTACATTCCTCATATTGGCACTGTAGTACCAATGACGTAAGTCCCTAAAAAATATTTTGGCACTGTAGTACCACATGACGTGCTAGTGGCTAAACCATTAGTGGTATCAATTCTCTGATTTTGAATGACATTTTTGTATTTGGATTAAAATATTTTATAAAAGAAGAATATAAATAATTGTATACGAATGGAAAAATATGTGCTTGAATAAAATAATAAGCAAACGTTTTTGTAAATAAAATAATCGGAAACTTCGTAAAACAAAATTGGTTCTTTGATACTATCTAATGTCTAATCATATGAAAGTACTTACGAATGGCTGAGGACAAACTTTATATATATCGTAACACTCTAAAATACCAGCATAGACCTGAAACTTTCTTTTTCTGAAATCTTCACCACGCATCTCATATACTTCAAGGGTATTTAAGACTTCAATATTCCATAATTCAAGTTTACTTTGTAACAATTTAATGACTCGAATGGCATAAACGACATTAAAATCGAAAATAATTAACAATTATATAAATCCAAGATACAGACACTTGAATGACAAAAAAACATAAGACTGTAAAATAGCAACTGAGAGCCATGATAACCGTAATCCAATTCCAAATATTAAAAAGGCTAAAACTGGTTTCATTGTTCAGCAATCTGTGCAATCCTTGAAACGTGAGGAATTTTATATTATATTTAGCTTGAATAATCCCGATGACGAAATTAAGAGTGAATCCGAAACAGTAGTAGATGCAATCAGTGAAGGCCGAGATCTTCATGGATGTAGTGAATCCTAGTTGTTCTTGGTGACGAAACATCATATAGGTTCGTAATGTGTACAAAGAAATAAATGTTATAGTTCCCATTATTGAATACAAATTGCTTGTGAAATTGTTAGGAGTTATGTAATTGTTTTTGATGCGATATTTGAGAGTAAACGAAAAGAATTGCATCAGATTCAAAGGCCTCAGCATTAACTGCACATCTTTGTCCACCATGTTATTCGAAACACAGAGCACTGAATTATGCAGTTCGATATTCCGTAAGTTCCTATTTTTCAAATGCCGCATGTTTTATACCACTGTCGTTACTAAATTTAATGACTGCGCATTTCAAATCAACTATGTCAATTACTTGGGATCGGAATAAATTGTGTGTATTACTGTAATGAATTTCCTTGAGTCTATGTTTGTATAGGTGAGTACTGAGTTATTGTAATTATTTTACCCTTACACAGTCTTTAATTTTACGATACGCATTTAATAAATTTTCATCATGACCTAGTCCAGTCAATTGCATAAGCAGAACAAGGGTAAGGATGACAGTATTCTACCATGTCACCACAGCTCACCAAGATACAAATTTATTGTATATGATAGACGGCAAAAAGTTTAAATGTATGTTGTCAAATCACTTGGTTTAAAAATTATAAAAAGTTAAATTTAAAATTTAAAAAACCCCCGACACAAAAACCTAAGATCCCTTTAAAAAGTAAAAAATAATAAAAAAAACTCAATCTTAAAGTAATGTATTAATAATTTTAAAAAAATATACGTCGCGTTGGGGGACCGCGCCAAACCTAACAATTTAATTACAAATAGTATATTACCTAACTGACGAAAACTTTTATAAAATTACTCCTAAAACCTTTATGTACCTAAATAAATATATTATATTATTATACTCCTAAATATTGCATTTAGGATACGACCGTCAACGACGTCTGCCCTCGCAGAGCGGAGCAGATTAATACATACTTAGGTACTTTATTTAAGATTGAGTTTTTTTAATATTTTTTACTTTTTAAAAGGATCTTAGGTTTTTGTGTCCGGGGTTTTTTAAATTTTTAATTCAACTTTTTATTTTATACTTTTTTATAGGTATACTTATTATAATGTAGATTTTGTTAAGTTGTAAATACATAGAACTTCGCCGTGGCCAACGGGAAGATGGGAAGCTTCCAAAAACAATATCAATTCAATTTGATGATGCCACTATCGGCCGGAGTTGTGTTGACGAGAATGGATGGATTTTGATAAGGCCACATAATGTAACTTTTCAAGGTCTTAGAGGATATGGAAATATTGAACGAACAATGTTTCCTATCATTTTATGTTGGGCGATTACGGCATATAAGTTGCAAGGGACGACAGTTGAAAAAGCTGTGGTTTACTTAGGTAAAAGTACTTTCGCAAAAGGCCAAGCCTATGTAGCCTTAAGTAGAGTATTTTTACTCTGCTTAAGGCTACATAGGCTTGGCCTTTTCTTTGGATGGTGTAGCAATTGTGAGCTCGACCAAAGAAAGCTATTTAATAACCCAATGACAAATCATCTTTAGCAGAATTGCAAAGACTGAGATGTAGTCATTGTTACTCTCAAGTGACAATCGGATTTCCATGTCCCAATTTACCCACCACAAATTTTCTCATCAAGCGAAGCTAAGAACATTCCCGATTAAGTCGTCAATATTCTCTTTCAGTGCGCTTTCATTTGAGACCCCACTCGAGTACATTTGTAGACATTCGGTTATTCTTCCCCACTTTCACCCCCCACAACTTTTAAACAGCTCAACCGATTTTCATCAAACATGTCTAAGAACACTTGCACATAAGTCACCTTTTATACAAAATAGCAGGTACAAAACTGGTTCACTGCTATAATTTAGTATTAAGTGGAAAAAAAAAAACTAAATTTCTAAGATTTGCTTTACCGAATGTTAAAGTACTGATTGTGCCATAGTATTGAATAAAGAGAAACTAGAATTCGTTGACAAAACTGTTTTCCTGGGGATCACGCTTAATTCAAGACTGCAGTGAGGTCCTCATTTAACAGCTCTTGCAGGACTCATGTCTTACGGTATTTTACTACGAAGTAGTACGAAGACGGGTTACAGATATCGAATCTAATTTATTCTGTAAAAAAGAGCCCTTAGAGCAATATATGGCCTCCGTAGGCAAGATTCTCTAAGGCAGCTCAAAGGGGTTCTACCCTTTCTTCTCCTAAAATTGTTTGTCCGAAAATCATTATCCATAACACGTTAGCTATAAACGTCAGGAACCATAATGTTCAAAAGATCGAAATTTTGTTTTACATAATTATCGTTAGTTCTAAAACTATTTTGTCATAATATCAAATACTATAATCATTAAATCTCGTAATTTTGCATGTTATAAAGTCATATGTCCTAAGTATTGTATTATATAAAGCGTATAATTCCAAATGTTCATTTATAGTAAAAAGACGAAGCTGCGGTGGTGATCGTTAGACCGTCTGCGAGCGACGATAAGCTCGCGTGGGACCGCCGGAGCCCCGCAGCGCCGGAGCTGTGACAGAAACCATGCCTGCTGCATGATGCATGCTTGCTTACATGCTCGCTTGCATGTTTGCTCGCATGCTCGATTGCATGCTGCTTGCCTGCTAGCATGCATGCTCGCTTGCATGCTTGCTTGAATGCTACATTCTGCTTGCTTGCTTACATGCTCGATTGCATGCTGCTTGCTTGCCTGCACGTTGCATGCTTGCTTGCATGCATGGTGTATGCTTGTTTGCGTGTTTTTTTGAGAGAAATAAAACCACATGTTCACAATCAACTGATATTTTACTGAGTGATATGATAATAAATGTAACGCCATACCAGGCCTTGACAAATGCCATATTGCTTTTGCATCTTTACTATATTTTATGTATTGCATCAGTTGGATTTGGTAAAATAATGAAGTTCTTGATGAACTTTGTACTTCTTTGTTTTAAAACTATAATTAGGATAAATAAAGATAAAATAATTTGAATTTAAGACTTTATAACTTTTATTGAAAATAGTTTTAAGTCTTTTGTGTAGTATTGATTGTAATATTTATGACAAACAGATTTAGGGCATTTTATATTTAGGGATTTCAATTTTATGGCATGTGATATTATATGACATTTAGTTCGGGCAAGTTCTCATTCAGACAAATGATGATTAGGACCAAATAATTAAGTCTCTTTAGATTATGGATACAATGTTAGGTCACATAATAGAGAACCCTGCTGAAGATTGTAAAAACTAAATATACACTTAAAACATATAAGTGTGAATAAATATCTTTACAATGTATAAATCCAACCTTTTAGTATTGTGTAAGTGTATACAGTTATACAGCACATGTGTGAGCACTGTGTTCCTATTTTTATTTAGGTCTTTGCAAACATGGGTAAATTGGTACATTGATGTTGTCATAAAGTTGAAGGAAGTCTATCACCAGTCAGTTAGTAAAAAAAAACAACATCGATACCTAGGTCCTACAGATTTATTCCATTTGGAACTCCGAGATATTATAGTACGGTTTACTTATGAGAAAGTTTTTTTTAAATGTCTTTTAAACAAATTAACAATTTACTAGGTACTCATAAAGCTACCATTTACTGAGTACGTCTTTCATTGACTTGAATGTGTCTTGGTTGAGAGTATGTCACGTTCACTCAAATGTCTCGCTGATTGTAGCGTGTGTGTTGGATCATTAAAAATGATCATTTTTGTGGTCTGGCGACGTTAGTAGGGAATGGTCATCTCTTAGCTGCCACGCTATCGTCACATGTGCATAAGGTGAAAAATTTATACAGTGTTTATTACTTTTCTGTTATACAATTGTTCTTGTAGAAACGAAACGGCCAAACCGTATATTTTGACTAAGGTGTAGAGTTTGTGAAAATACAGCTTGTAGAGTTGGAAGCTTGGCTATACATGAGATCTGATAACGTTTTGGCAGTGCAAGCCAAATGGTCAAGTCTTGGTATCATTTCACATGAAAATGTTTTTGGTGAGATTGGTTTATTTAAAATAAATGCTTTGAGTTTGAGTTTACAGACAATCAAGTGCGACCAGTTTCGCTTTGGGCTTAGGAACGAGGTCTTCAAGTGGATTAAATATTAGACTAGGACCATCAAGTGTAGTTTTTTTGTCACTAACATTAAATAAGCTGTATGTGATTGTGTATAGGTACACTTGGTTAACTGGCATCATTTCTGTGATTTGGAATTATATTCTTTGATCATTGAAGTATATGTGAACAATTACTTAAGGCCCAAAATGTAGTATAAGGGCAATATGTGTAATATTTTAGAAATTACCGTGTTTTTATAAGAAAAAAATAAATGTTATTTTCTCACAGTGTCAGTAAATAGGAAAGTGTCTGTCTTGAGCCACTAAAGGAACTTATTAATGATAGTGTTACGTAGATCGTAAAGTCTAGAGACATCGTGCTAACTCCATCTCAGAAAGGGACAACGTTACGAAGATCGAAAAGTCTAGAAACGTCACGCTAATTCCATCTAAGGATGGGGCAGTGTTCGAAACTACTAGAAACGACACACTAACGCCATCTGTTATCAAGTAGCAAGTACTACGAACAATTGTACGTAGATTCCACCGCCATCTATTGTCGAATAGCGGGATTAAACAGTAAATAGATGTCTGTGGAAGTTACTGGAAGCTTCTACGCTACTTATGAACTGTGGAAAAGTGTTGGATGTTCGCGAATGTTCTGCTCGGGATATAAATAGCGGATTGTCGGGCCGACGGGCAGTTCGATTTCGGAAGCGAGCGAATACGAATCAAGCAATACAGTACAAGCGAAACAAGTGATTCTGTTTGACGTTTTAATTATTGCGATATTTGTGTTTAGTTAATTAAACTGTTTTGTGTGTTTCGATAATATTGGTTTAAATTAATTTATCCCGAACCCCAGCTCGTAACAATAGCAACAATACAACTTTGCTTATGAAAAGTGTTTTTGGAATGGGACCCACCTTATAACACAAGGTAACAGATATTATAAAAATGTTCCAATCCAAAAGTTAAAAAAGTAACGACAGCCCTGTCATCTGAGGGGAATTCTCGTAACTTTAAGAATGTTCACAGTCTGATATCAGTCTTAATCTGTCAAAAATACCTCGAGTTTTTGTATATTTTATAAATATCTCGCCAAAATGAGACTGCAACAAAATTTTGAACATTATTAACTAAATGTTCACAGTCTGATATCAGTCTTAAGAACGTGGCGCCCTAAACTCGCAAACCGCGAGCCGACGCAAGGGCAAAATTCGGTCGGAATATTGCTATCTCTGTTTGACAATAGAAGGCCAACGGTGACGCGGTGCGCAGCCGTGTGTGAGTGAGTAGTAATATAGAATCTACCCTTTATTCATAACGACTCGAAGACATTTTTATTTACTTGTAATTAGGTATGTTCGTTATTTGCTTTATTTTTGTTGACTACTTTGGGGAATCGTTAGTAAATGCATAGTCTAGTAATGCGTTTTGTGGAAATTTCTTTACAATGTCCGTATCTAGAATTATTACAATTTATCTCGACATCTAGGCCTTTTGTAGATAGTCTTACATACCTTTCCTAACTTGGTACTTATAAACTAATTTTAAGCCTATTTATGTTTGTTCATTTCCTATGGAGTGGTCTCAACTTTAAAAAACTGGGCAAGTGCGAGTCGGACTCGCGTACCGAGGGTTCCGTACAAACCTGCAGGTATTCACGGTTTATGCATGCTAAGGTTTATGTTTATGAAATGATTATTATTATTTTTAATTTTTATATTTGAGTTGACTGAATGAAAGGTAAATTGTGGTTTACGATTTATGACGTATTAAAAAAAAAAACTACTTACTACCTAGATCTCGTTCAAACCAATTTTCCGTGGAAGTTTACATGGTAATGTACATCATATATTTTTTTTAGTTTTATCATTCCCTTATTTTAGAAGTTACGGGAGGGGGGACACACTTTTTACCACTTTGGAAGTGTCTCTCGTGCAAACTATTCAGTTTAGAAAAAAATAGAAACCTCAATATCATTTTTGAAGACCTATCCATAGATACCCCACACGTATGGCTTTGATGTTTTTTTTTTTTTGAGTTTTATGTATGGGGAACCACAAATATTATTGTTTTTTTTTCTATTTTTGTGTAAAAATCCTAATGCGGTTCACAGAATACAGAAGAAGTAAGAAGATACGTAAGACGAACGTACGTGAAGTTGGTAAGTAGATACAATTTACCAAATTTCAACAGCATAGCTCTTATAGTTTCGGAATAAAGTGGCTGTGACATACTCGGACAGACAAACAAACATGACGAATCTATAAGGGTTCCGCTTTTTGCCATTTGGCAACGGAACCCTGAAAACGAAGGCTTTTTCTGTCATATTTATGTATAAGTAAGTATTCTTTATACTAATTTTAAAAATTGTTATCACTACATCACTACATATTATAAAACAAAGTCCCCCGCTGCGTCTGTCTGTCTACTTGCGAAGAAGTCAAAAAATGTTGAACGGATTTTCATGCGGTTATCACCAATAGATAGAGTGATTTATGAAAGTTTAGATGCATTGTCCAACCTCCACGCGGGCGAAGCCGCCGGCAAAAGCTACCTACTTATAAATAATGAATAAATGTCACTAAAAGTGTTACGCAAAATATTAGTAACAGACAAATATTCCAATAATTTATACATATTTACGCGATAAAAGAGGATTAATAAAAAACTAGGTTTTTTTTTGCACGCTTTATATTAGCTTCACTTGTATGTTTGTTTGGAACCGACTCCTTATACCGCGATTTTGACCCACTTCAAACGACCAGATTTCATTCAAACTTTGCACACCTGTCAAGGACCGATGATAATGCAATAATTTCATAAATCTGTGCCATTATCCTTGCCAGGACAGCAAAACAACTGTCTTCGAAAACTACGCTGACATACGTCACAAACTACGCTGACATACGACATAAACTACGCTGACATACGTCACAAACTACGCTGACATACGTCACAAACTACGCTGACATACGTCTCAAAATTCGAAACACCCTAAAAATAGAAAATAAATAATAAAAAAAAAGCGTGGGGTGCTTTTTAAGGTATTTTTTATTGATATCAGGCAACCCACGCTTTTTTCCATTATTTTGTACTTTTTAGTTTGGTTTTCAATGGAAGCGTGTTTTTAGTTTTTTTAACTATTATTTTTTAATTAAAATTTATTTGTAATGTTCTTACACGTTACTCTCCTGACGAAAAAACCTTATAAAATAAAAATCAAAAGTAATTTATTCAAGCTAGATTTAGAATCAGCACTTTTCGAACGTCAAAATTACATAAAACAGTCCCACAAACCGCCCGCCCGACACCAACTCCCCAGCGGCACTGTTTAGTTACATAAACTTGATTCTATACAATAGTAGGTAGGGAAAGTAATTACAATACATTATTGACCATATCTGCGAGAGCAGTGGTCTGGTGGCCCAGTGGTAATGGCCCCGAGTTACGAGTTATAGGTAGCGGGTTCGAACCCAACCCGCTTTACTATGTATAAATAATGTCATCACCATTGCTCTCACACCGGTAAAGGAAAACATCGTGAGGAAACCGGCACGTCCTAGAATTAAAAAATCGGAGACATCAGACATCTACCAATCCGCACTGGGCCCGTGTGGTAGATTACGGCCCATTCCTTCTCAGAAAGGAGGCTTGTATCCCAGCAGTGGGAACGTTATAGACTGATTGTGTATTTGCCATATGTCAGCTAACTATGCCAATATACCAACAAATAAATAAAAACTGGTGAAGTAAAAAATATACAAAGTAGTAGGTTTAAATAGTGTGTGTGTGTGTGTGTAACACAATAAATGAACATTATGATAATAAATTGTTCAGAATCGTTTACAGAATCGATTTCTGTTATTTTCTATACTGGCAATTGTTTATCCCAGAAATAATTAAAACTACGTTAATTATGGTCAAACTCACGTTCCCACGGACGTAATAAGATCGCGGCTGGCTATTTTCGCGCACTGTATTTTCAAGTGTCGGTGTTGAACAGAGCATTGAGAATACAACAGAGTGCAGCACGGTGAGTCTCAGCGCGTCGAAGCACAGTTGAATTTTCACCTCTTAGCGCTGAGTAGTACCTTGAAAATCCAGTGCACGAAAATAACCAGCCGCGATTTTATTACGTCCGTGGGAACGTGTGTTAAATCATAAAATAATTAACGTATACCTAGATAGGTAGGTAAATACCAACTTATACAAAATTTACTTAGGTACTTACTACTATTAAACTCGGACCACGAAAAAAAAATCTTTATTTTATTGGGCTGAGTTTAAAAATATGTAAGTAAACAATTAGTAGTCAAGCAATATTAGGCAGGTAACTTATAATATATCATTGGGTAATAGAATAGGTTCTCACTTACTGTGAGACACATCCCAACGTTCGGAGTCCATGTTGGCAACCAAACCGAATCGTAAACAATAAATCCAGGTCCGTAAACAAAGTTCCTGCCAGGGTCGCGAGATTCGTTCGAAAGAGTTACCATGGCCCTGGCATATGGGCACCTGATGGAACTAACTAACGGGTGGGTTTTAGTCAGTAAAAGTCTGACACGCCCTCCTGCTCCGCCCAGAGCGGGAGAAGTCATTTGATGATTTCCCATCCAAAAAAAAAAGCAAAGTTCATCATCATTGCATTCTCATCAGTCATTCAGTCTCTGTACTCGATACCAGATCAGAAGAAAAATCAAAAACCAAGTTCTATAGCATAGGTCAATAATAGTGTCACAAATATCACAATACAATTGAATAAACAAATAAAAGTACGCCCAAAATGCATGTTACGCTAGTGTGAATCACACTGGTGTGAATGCATGTCCGAGCGGTACACAAGACACCTACCGCGAGTCGTACGACCGTGCACACATTGTCATTTTTGTGAGACGCGATAGCACTACCAGCTATTGAAAATTATGATAAATTTGGATGTGTTCCGTAATACCAAAAATGATGAATGAAAACTTAATGATTTTTCAATTGTTTTTTGTTATTTAGTATCTTGATAATATAATCTGTGTTATGGATAAAACATTATTACAGAAATTGTTGTTTTTAATGCAGAAAAAACAAAAAGAAAACATGTCATTTATGTTGTAAAAATGTGCGAAATGCAATTCGCTCAAACTTTGTTTTGGCTTAGTTTTTTTTTTAAAAAGACTTCACCATAACCTAGATAAATACTGTCTAAAGCCGAATATCATCTTAAAATGGTGGAAATATGCTCAAATTGCAAATGATTTTGGTATTACGTTTGTATGGACAGACTGTCCGTCGCCGAGCCCTTAATCTGTCAAAAATACCTCGAGTTTTTGTATATTTTTGAAATATCTCGCCAAAATGAGACTGCAACAAAATTTTTGAACATTATTAACTACGAGAGAGAGAGAATTGAACTTCTGATATATGCTTAAATTGAATAAATTATTTTTAAATAACACCAAACTATAGAAAATTAAATTAAATAAACGCAAAAAATTACAATTTGAAAATGGATAAGAAACCTTTTGATTTCTGTTCGTATCGTGAGAAAATCCGTTGTTTCCGTTTTCATTTGTGTTTTTTTTGACATTGTCTTTTATTGACAACTTATGTTTATACCCATGCAATTCTTGATGTTTTTAGCCTCGCTAGATTAACCTATTGCTCACTTCAAGCTTTTCATGAAGACTACAAGCTTATCACCCACTACAAAAATATACTCTTCCACTGACCGTGAGAAAAAAAAAGAAATAAAGATAATTACTATGCACACAATCCATGTAATAGAAGTACCTATTCATTACAGAACCGCGAACTGCAGCAATACAATAGTGTAGTTAACTAGCAGACCCATCAGACTCAGCTGCAACGCCGCGTCTGCGTAGAACAGGCCACATACACGCATCTTGCTGAAAGATGATCGATATAACCGCAGCACGTTCTTGCACAGTTTTCTCTCATCACCTGTAACATTAACAATGACATTAACATACATTATTCACAGCATAAGTTGGACGGATGTGGAGAAGCAGACCAAAAAAGAAATTGAACCATTGAATAGACAATTACGTCTGAGGAATTGAAAGCAAAAGGCAAGCATAATAGTTGACTGAATACAATGGAAATGTAAGAGAGGATCGCTTTGTGCTGACCTCACGTAATATGGGAGAACAGTAGGAAGATATTGATGATTATGATTCATATATTAAGTTAAGTCCTGTTCAATTCTATCTAATACGTGAATTTTGGCTGTCACCTTCACCCATGCAGTAGCTTAATATTGATCTTTTGTCATTCTCGTCCTCCCTTATGCCAACTTATTTGGATTCTGTGTAGCTCTAAAACTTCTACCATACACCTAAATCTCTATTTGCCCTTGCCTCAGTATGAAGCCCCTTTCCTGCGTATCAAATTAAACAAATTCCATCCTTCGTTCTTATCGTCGACATTGTTCATGGTTCTTCCTCTGCTCTTGTAAATAGCTTTTATGGTTGATACTACATATTATTGTTTTCAAAGTGCTTCCAATTTCTGTGTTTTGATTAAAGTGAGGTTTGAAGTGACTGTAATGCACTACGATGCTAAGATTTTGGTCTATGATGGAAATTTACCTACATAAAGTCGGAAAATAATCATACCAGAACAATTTGACATCAGAATAACAGCGCAAGTATCCTGAACACTTTGCACAGCTAAGTAGAATGTCTAACACTGCTGTATGAACATCATTTGCCATGTCAAGTCCTTGCTGAACCAACACAAAAGAGAAACCATGCGCAGAGTTGCCTCTCGCTGTAACAAAATTAATATTTCAGTTTCAAATATCTTATTTTTCAAAACCCTTACTTTAGAGATGTCCAAAGTTGTGCGCATGGTTCCAATTGGAAGAAGAGTCGGCAAGAAATGCTTACCGTTTTAAAAAGAAACGGCTTTTATAATATTTTCACATTTTCGTATTAATGGTTATGCTCAGCGCAGGCCTGTCTACCTCATTTTGCTGTTAGATTAGTTGAGTGTTATAGTATTTGTATCTCCATTGAATTTTGTAGAGATATTTAGAAGCAGGCCATTGCCCAAGATTAGGATAGAGCATTCTTTAAAACAGATGTGGCAAAGAGAGTTTTGTAGGTGTAGGATGGACAATGTTCATACCTACATAACTCACTTTGCCACTTTGGAAGAAAATAAAAAGAAATACAAGAGAACAGACATAAATTACAAGGACAAAAACTGATAACTGGAGATGAAAAAAAAAAAAAACCTTTTTGTAGACCCCAATCAATATGAGATAACGAAGAAGAAGCTTAGAAACAAATTTAACGGTACTCACTGTGGTATTAGTCTTGAAGCCGACCTGAAACGTTTAAATTATAACTTCAATGTAAATGAGAGAATGAAGGAATCCTTCAATATTATAAAACAGAATCTGAAAAGTGATATAACTATTTCAAATCAAATAATCAATGATCCTACCATACATATTGTCACCCTAAATGCAAGTCGCACGTGATAAAAGAGGTATAGCCTGCTACACAAAGATACATTCCGATAAAAAGGAAAAATGTAGGTTGAAATAAAATAAATAATTAAAAGACATAGGCAACTTTATCTAAAAACATCTTTCAATAATATTATTTGTATAATATATATAGCTATTCATAGCAAATTACTTACAAATGGCTGGAAACAAAGTTGGCAGATATCGTAACACTCTAATATATCAGCAGCGGCTTGAAACATTCTCTTACTGACATCCTCACCACGAGTCTCTACCATTCCAAGAGAATTCAAAACCTTAATATTCCATAACCCAAGTTTATTTTGTAACATTTTAACAACTCGAATAGCATAAACGACATTAAAATCGAAAACGATCATAAAATAATTAACAAATAAATAAAACCAAGGTAGAGTCTGCTGTATATAAAAGTAGGAAAAGACTATTAAGTAAAAACTGAGGGCGAGGATAGCCAAAATCCAATTCCAAATGATAAAATGGTTAAAACTAGTTTTATTATTGAGCAGTCTGTGCACTCTTTGAAATGTTAAGACAAACTTAATATTATTTTTGATTTGTATGATCCCGGTGACGACATTGAGAATAAATCCGATGCAGTAGTAAATGCAATCAGTGAAAGAGGTTATTTTTATGAATTTGGTTAAACTTAGGTGTTCTGAGTAATGAAACAGCATAATGGTGCGGAATATGAGCAAAGAAATAAATAATATAGATCCAAGGATTGATAAGAATTTGAGGATGAAACTATTAGGAGTTATACGATTGTTTTTGATGCGATATCTTGGAGTACATGAAAATGATTGCATTAGGTTCAAAGGCCGCAGCATCAACTGCACATCTTTGTCCACCATATTATTCAAAACATAGTTCACAGGAATAATTTTTCAAATTTTACGGAAGTTCTCCATTTTAAGTAGCCAGCACGCGTCTGCTATGGTTAGTAAATGTATTAAATGTGCTCATCAAATTCATTATGAAAATTTGTTAGTAAGAGGAAAGAATTGTGTCAATTACTTTTACACTTAAATAAATATGTGAGTAAGAAGTAACATTTATCTACCATTTAAGTGTTGGACACTTGTCAAGTCTGGTTCCGGTCGCTCAATTGTAACAATGTATCATAAAGTCAAACGTACGTAGTGATCAGTTAAAATAAATATAAATTGTAATCACTACGAATAACTTACAAATTATTAAAATGATTGATTGAAGCGCTAATCTCAGGAACTACTAGTCCGAATTGAAAAATTCTTCTTGTGTTGGGTAGCCTATTTATCGAGAAAGGCTATAGGCTATATAATATCACGCTACATCTAAGAGAAGCCGAGCAGTAATGAAAAATGTTGTAAAAATGGGGAAAATCGCACGGGTAGGCGATTCGACGCGACGAGAAGGGTCTGGGAGCAAGAAATTTAACGCGGACGAAGTCGTGGGCAGAAGCTAGTTTAGAATATTTTTGTAAGTGGAAAAGGTTCGCTCCACATCCACTGAGGTAACTGGGCAGAATTTGAACTTGGGTGCTATGTTAGCACTTATAGTTTCTGGCAAAAGTTCTGCCATCCCATTAAAAAAACTATTAATTTGACACAAACTTTCAAAACCTGAGTTATTGTTCAATATGTTTTCAAATGTTTCTTTCAGTTTATGCGCTAATGCTAGTGGCAACGTGGAGTTCATTTGGCGGATTTTATTCATTGTTTGGATAGATTCATTTAATGCCAAACCGTGAGATTCAAGCTTTTTAATATTTTCACTGCTGCAAATCTACCGAAATATGCTATTACCGCTGAGAATGGCTTAAATATGCAAATGCATATAAACCGGTCGTACTAGCACAGACATCGCCGTTTACTCTATATTTTTAAAAGCTTTTATTTAACTTGCACTGTATGTATGTATGTTTGTTCGAGTGGAATCTTGCTACTCAATTTTGAAGCAGATATCTTCAACCGATTGAGCTGAAATATTTGCTGACTTTGATGTTGATATTATTATTAATATTACTTACCTGTTTAATTTATTTTACGTCGATGGTCCTAGTTTATCATTTGTGGCCTCGACTTGTAACTCAGGTCGTAACAGCTATGTGAACATTCAGCATTGCATATGTAAGCTGTCACGCCCTTTATGCCAGGCTTTTATTTTTGCAGCCATGTTTACATTAAACATATTTTTTTTTGCTTATGCTTGAGTATAGTTTTCATTTTATTTGTTGGTATATTGGGTTGGCTAGCTGGCATATAGCAAATCATTTAATTTAATTTGTGTCTCTTAATGTTTTACTATATACCATTGTATAGAATCAAGTTCTTCTAACTGGACAGACAGCTGTGCTGCTGGGGAGTTTGTTGGCCACTTCTTCTTCCCAGCTAAAGCACTAGGAAGTGCGCGACGGGTGGGCGTTTTGGGGGGACTGTCTTTTGTAATTTTGACGTTCGAAAAGTGCTGATCCTCAGCCTAATTTGAATAAATGACTTTTGATTTTGATTGTATATACGTTTAGTTTGGTTGACAATACACGATAAGCTATGTGACGTCATTCTAAAAGACCTAGAGAGGGAAAGGAGGGCGTTGGCAGTCCGCTGCAACATGTTGGCCCGCAGATTCGCACGATGTACCACAGATGTAAAACTGTTACTGTTTAGAGCCTTCTGTCAGTCTTTCTACACGTGCAGTCTGTGGATCAACTTTACGCGGCGGGCTTACAACGCCCTACGTATTCAGTACAATGACGCTCTGAGGGCAGTGTTGAGAAAACCCCGGTACTGCAGTGCTTCCGCAATGTTTGCGGATGCTTCCATCGATGATTTCTTCTCCATCATAAGGAAAAAAACTGCATCGATGATGAGCAGGGTCCGTGGTAGCACCAACTCTGTCCTCAGAACGTTAGCGTGCAAAATTAACAGTCCTTTTACTGTGTACTGGGCAAGTGTACACCTGCACAGAAATAGGAAATAGTCAATAGTTATTTTGTGCACCTTGTTTTGTTTACTAACAAATTACTAACACCTTTTTATTATTATTTTTTGTGTGTACTACTAACAACCCTACTAACGCTATCTTTGTAAAATGTATGGACGTATGTCTGAAATAAAGATAAATTATTATTATTCTTTTATTTCACTTATTTTAACATATTATTTACATTTTTAAATATTAGGATACAAAAATTATAGAAACATTTAAAAATATAAAAAATAGTAGCCCACCGGTATCGGGAACAGGGTCCAAGCTACCGGCGGTCAGGGCTCCAGAGAAAGGAACCTCCTGACGATGCGAGCCGTGTCCAGAAGTACCGCTTTCTGAATCAAGCCCTTGATCCAGCTGCCTAACGAGAGCCTCCTTAGGTGTTGGTCGAGGCTCTTGGCTATCAAGCCATTGGCAGTGACGACTATCGGCACAATGATCGCTGAATCCACATCCCACATGTCGACAACCTCGCGAGCCAAGTCAAGATACTTGATCTGTTTATCTTTCTCAGCTTTCACGAGGTTCTCGTCATGTGGGACCGTTATGTCAACAATCATTGTGCGCCGCTCTACTCGATCCACCACCACTATATCAGGCTTATTAGCGACAATAGTCCTGTCAGTGATGATGGATCGATCCCAGTACAATGTGATATTTCCATTTTCGAGAACTGGGTCGGGCACATACCTGTAGTACGGCACTTCCGATTTCACAAGGTTGTATTTAAGAGCAATTTGCTGATGGATAATCCTGGCTACTAGGTTATGCCTATGCAAGTATTCTTCGTTAGCTAGACGAGAACACCCAGAGATTATGTGCCTAATGGATTCCCCTGGACGGTGGCATGCCCGACAGATGTTAACCGTGCCATCTTTCACAATAAATCTCCGGTAATTGTTCGTCATCATAACTTCGTCCATAATTGCACAGATAAAACCTTCGGTTTCCCCAAAGAGGTCACCGAAACGCAGCCAGGCTACGGACGCCATTATATCTACATCGGGTCCATGTAGGGCCCGGAAAAAGCGTCCGTGGAGCTCCTTACTCTGCCATACTTCCATGCGTTCATTAGTGTCAAGTATTACAGGTTTGCGCCAGTTCTCGTTTGCCAAGGAGAGCGGGGTGAGGCCCTTGTCAACCGCGACCACATCTCGATGCATCCCCACGTTGGTTTCTAGGAAATATTCCCTAAGACTGCATATCTCGCGATTGTGGAGAGTCTTAGCGTTTAAGAAGCCTCGACCTCCACACTTTCGCGGGATATACAGCCTCATGACCGATGACCGTGGGTGATGCATTCGATATGCAGTCAGCAGCGAACGGACCCTCCTATCCAAGGCGTCCAGCTCGGTTTGAGTCCATTTGAGTATGCCGAAAGAGTACATCAAAACCGGCATGACCCAACCGTTGAAGGCGCGCACCTTGTTTCCGCCTGATAGAAGACTATTAAATACTTTCTTCAGGCGGCCGAAGAAGCGCTCCTTCAACGATTGCTTCATGTCAGTAACATTGACGCCCAACGCTTCCGACATACCCAAATACTTATAGGTTTCGGATGCGGAGAGGGTTCGGAAGTTTATGGAATCCGAGAGTTGGGTTCCCACGGATTCCACAATCTTCCCTCGTTTTACATGCATGACCGCACATTTGTCTACACCAAATTCCATCCTGATGGCGCTACTGAAGGCTTCAGTTACTTTCAGTAGTTCCATCAGTTGAAAATTGTTGGGAGCAAAGAGTTTTAGGTCATCCATGTAAAAGAGGTGGGATATAACCTGACCACCTCTCCTCATCCGATAGCCTATGCCTGAGTCCTCCAGCAGTGTGCTTAGAGGATTCATGGCTAAGCAGAACCAAAGCGGACTCAAACTATCACCCTGAAATATGCCTCGCTCGATCCTTATCGGTTCGCTGTTCCTTTGGATATTTCGACATCCTGGATAGCGAAGGACCGTTCTCCACTGCCCCATACATGAAATCAGGAAGGTGCGCAGAGTTGCATCGACTTTATACAACTCCAGCACCCTCATGAGCCATGTATGTGGCACCGAGTCATAGGCCTTCTTATAATCTATCCAACATGTCGACAGATCCTTTTGGGAACGACGAACCTGTTGGCTGATGGCCATATCAATGAGGAGCAGCTCCTTTGTACCGCGAGACCCGTTTCTACATCCATTTTGAGAGACAGACATGATGGAGTTGGTGTCAATATGATCGTAAATTTTAGCTCTCAAAATGGATGTAAGAACTTTATAGACCGTCGGTAAACATGTGATCGGCCTATAATTTTTGGGTTCCGCGGTACTACCTGATTTGTGGAGCAGGTGGGTAATTCCTGTTGTTAGAAACTGGGGTAGCGAACCAGACTCCAAAGCAGTCTGGTACTGAGTCGCCAAGCGAGCATGCGATCCAATAAACCATTTGATCCAGAAGTTGTGCAGCCCGTCCGGCCCTGGAGACTTCCAGTTGGATAATGGACGGACTGCACGAGCTACATCTTGGGGGCAGATGGTAATAGCCCCCATTTCTGGTATTGGATCGCAAGCTCGCTCGACTTCTCGAGCCCAATCCCCTTCGGTGTGACTGACAGGCACCGACCAGATACTGCGCCAAAACGAACACATGGCATCATTATCCGGCAGGTGCGTGTCCGCCACACCTTGGACCGGTCGCTCCCAAGCCCTATAAACCCACCTTTCATCACTCTGGAAGGTGCGGTTCTGAGTATATCGGTCCACTCGCCGCTTATACCTACGAATACGGTTTGCCCATGCATATACTTTCTGCTTCAGGAAGTCTATGCGCTCTGTGACACGGGACATATAGTCCTGAGGGCTGATATCAGTCCCCGAGAACGCCCGCCTCACAAAGCGCATCACTCTAGGGCGAGTGTTGCCCTCCCTGAAGCAAATTAGTTTCCCGATGAGGGCTCTGGCCTCACCAATACGACGTTCAATTCTGCACTGCCAAGCTGGTACGGCTGGTTTCGGTCGTGTAGCTCTAGAGTCATTAGGGAATTTGACGCGAGCTACACGACATGCCGCTACAGCCGCGCAGTACAGAATCGAATGAGTATCGGTGAGATCTTCGCAGTCATCAAAATAATTTGACAACTGCGAATCCAAAGCCGCCACCAGTGCTCTATTTTTGTTATGCATGGGCAAACGAGGTAAGCGTGGTCTAAGTTCGGGAGTCATGAACCGATATTCCCGAATCGCACATTCCAAAGCACTCCTCAATTCATCATTGCAATGGGTACTTACGTTTGTAGCCCTGTCATCCCGTCCCTCGTCAGCATAAGTTGCGACAGGCTGCGGTGGTACTGCAGCAGTCTGCGGCGTGGGGGCGATGACATGGCTACTCCGCATTTCATTTCTCAAGCGATCAAGTACACTGTCATCCAACATACGATGACGCTGGATGACCCGCACCTGATCCGACAGTCGTTGTGCCGAAACGTTGACAGCTGGCTCAAGTACCTGAAACAGAGAGAGCATCCGAACACGGTACGCGGTCAGATTGTTTCCCCCCTCTGTAGCCCCATAGTATGAGCGCATGACATTTTCATTGATGGGTTGTGTCCATCTCATGCGCTGCACACTTCCGCCGGGAGCGGGGACCCTATCAGAGGCCGGTGGGCCTCGAGGTCCTAAGCCGTCCGGCGGCCGGCGTCCTCCCCGTCGACGAGCAGGTGGTGGCGTCGTGGGCGGAGAGAAATACTCGTCACTCGAGCTCGACGCAACTGCCACGGCCGGTGTCATCACAGCACCCGCAGTGGGACTGGGTACCGGCGGCGGCGAGGCGGAGCTGAGCGACGAGTCCGGAGGTGGTGGGCGTGCGCGACGTGCCGCTGATCTTGTAAACATTTCGTCATGGTTTTTTCATTTTCTAGTCATTGTAGTTCGGAGGTGGCATCTGTCATGCCACCTCCGATCCGGTAGTTTTTGGTTGGATTTACTTCATTTTGTTGCTGAATAGTCTCTTTTTAATGATATTGTAATATTTTTAGGTCTAGGTTCACTGTAAAACTAAAATCTTTTATAAATGTGGGTCAAAAATATTTTTACTGTTTAAATTGTATCCATTCAAAATGTGTGACGTTTTGTTCACGGTGTTGCCAGCTTATTATTATTATCCTTTATTCCATTTTACAAACATATAAATTATATTTTTAAATATTAAAATAACAAAAATTATCAAAACATTTAAAAATATAAAAAATAGTAGCCCACCGGTATCAGGAACAAGGTCCAAGCTACCGGCGGTCAGGGCTCCAGAGAGAGGAACCTCCTGACAATTCGAGCCGTGTCCAGAAGTACCGCTTTCTGAATCAAGCCCTTGACCCAACTGCTTAACGAGAGCCTCTTCAGGTGTTGGTCGAGGCTCTTGGCTATCAACCCATTGGCTGTGACGACTATCGGCACAATAATCGCTGAGTCCACATCCCACATGTCGACAACCTCGCGAGCCAAGTCTAGATACTTGATTTGTTTATCTTTCTCGGCTTTCACGAGGTTCTCGTCATGCGGGACCGTTATGTCAACAATCATTGTGCGCCGTTCTAGTCGATCCACCACCACGATGTCAGGCTTATTGGAAACAACAGTCCTGTCAGTGATGATGGATCGATCCCAGTACAATGTGATATGGCCATTTTCAAGAACTGGGTCGGGCACATACCTGTAGTACGGCACTTCCGATTCCACAAGGTTGTATTTCAGAGCAAGTTGCTGGTGGATAATCCTGGCTACAAGATTGTGTCTATGCAAGTACTCTTCGTTAGCTAGACGAGAACACCCGGAGATAATGTGTCTAATTGATTCCCCTGGACGGTGGCATGCCCGACAGATGTCCACCGTGCCGTTTTTTACAATGAATCTCCGGTAGTTGTTCGTCAACATAACTTCGTCCATAATTGCACAGACAAAACCTTCGGTTTCTCCAAATAGATCACCGAAACGCAGCCAGGCTACGGACGCTAGAAAATCTACGTCGGGTCCGTGTAGGGCCCGGAAAAAGCGTCCGTGGAGCTCCTTACTCTGCCATACCTCCATGCGGTCATTAGTGTCAAGTACTACAGGCTTGCGCCAGTTCCTGTTAGCCAAGGAGAGCGGGGTGAGGCCCTTGTCCACAGCGACCACATCTCGATGCATCCCCACGTCGGCTTCCAGGAAATATTCCCTGAGACTGCATATCTCGCGATTGTGGAGAGTCTTAGCGTTTAAAAAGCCTCGACCTCCACACTTTCGCGGGATATACAGCCTCATAACCGATGACCGTGGGTGATGCATTCGATATGCAGTCAGCAGCGTACGGACCCTCCTATCCAGGGCGTCGAGTTCGGTCTGAGTCCATTTGAGTATGCCGAAAGAGTACATCAAAACTGGCATGACCCAACCGTTGAAGGCGCGCACCTTGTTTCCGCCTGAGAGAAGACTATTAAATACTTTCTTCAGGCGGCCAAAGAAGCGCTCCTTCAACGATTGCTTCATGTCAGTAACATTGATTCCCAAAGCTTCCGACATACCCAAATACTTATAGGTTTCGGATGTGGAGAGGGCTCGAAAGTTTGTGGAATCCGAGAGTTGGGTTCCCACGGAATCCACAATCTCCCCTCGCTTTACATGCATGACTGCACATTTGTCCACACCAAATTCCATCCTGATGGCGCTACTGAAGGTTTCAGTTACCTTCAGTAGTTCCATCAGTTGCAAATTGTTGTGGGCAAAGAGTTTAAGGTCATCCATGTACAGGAGGTGAGATATAACCTGACCACCTCTTCTCAACCGATAGCCTATACCTGAATCCTCAAGCAGTGTGCTCAGAGGATTCAGAGCTAGGCAGAACCAAAGTGGACTCAAACTATCGCCCTGGAATATGCCACGCTCGATCCTTATCGGCTCGCTATTCCTCTGGATATTTCGACATCCTGGATAGCGAAGGACCGTTCTCCATTGCCCCATACATGATATCAGGAAGGCGCGCAGAGTTGCATCTACTTTATACAACTCCAGCACCCTCATGAGCCATGTATGTGGCACCGAGTCATAGGCCTTCTTGTAATCTATCCAACATGTCGACAGATCCTTTCGGGAACGACGAACCTGTTAGCTAATGGCCATATCAATGAGGAGCAGCTCCTTAGTACCGCGGGACCCGTTCCTACATCCATTTTGAGAGACAGACATGATGGAGTTAGCGTCTATATGATTGTAAATTTTAGCTCTCAAAATGGATGTGAGGACTTTATAGACCGTCGGTAAACACGTAATCGGCCTATAATTTTTGGGTTCCGCGGTGCTACCTGATTTATGGAGCAGGTGGGTAACTCCTGTTGTAAGGAACTGGGGTAGCGAACCAGACTCCAAAGCAGTCTGGTACTGAGCCGCCAAGCGAGCATGCGATCCTACAAACCATTTTATCCAAAAGTTGTGCAGTCCGTCCGGTCCTGGAGACTTCCAGTTAGGCAACGGACGGACTGCACGAGCAACATCTTGGGGGCAGATAGTAATAGCCCCCATTTCTGGTATAGGATCGCAGGCTCGTTCGACTTCTCTAGCCCAATCACCTTCGGTGTGACTGACAGGCACCGACCAGATACTGCGCCAAAAAGAACACATGGCGTCATTATCCGGCAGATGCGTGTCAGCCACGCCTTGGATCGGTCGCTCCCAAGCCCTATAAACCCACCTTTCATCACTCTGGAAAGCACGATTCTGAGTGTATCGGTCCACTCGCCGCTTATACCTACGAATACGGCTTGCCCATGCATAAACTTTCTGCTTCAGGAAGTCTATGCGCTCTGTGACAGGGGACATAAAATCCTGAGGGCTGGTATCAGTCCCTGAGAACGCCCGTCTCACAAAGCGCATCACTCTAGGGCGAGTGTTGCCCTCCCTGAAGCAGATTAGTTTGCCGATGAGCGCTCTGGCCCCACTAATACGACGCTCAATTCTGCACTGCCAAGCTGGTACGGCTGGTTTTGGTCGCGTAGCTCTAGAGTCACTAGCAAATTTGACGTGAGCTACACGACATGCCGCTACAGCCGCGCAGTACAGAATTGCATGTGTATCAGTGAGGTCTTCGCAGTCATCAAAATAGTTTGACAACTGCGAATCCAGAGCCGCCACCAGCGCCCTGTTTTTTTTATGCATGGGCAAACGAGGTAAACGTGGCCTAAGTTCTGGTGCCATGGACCGATATTCTCGAATCGCACTCTCCAAAACAATCCTCAATTCCTCATTGCACTGGGTACTTACGTTTGAAGCCCTGTCATCACTCTCCTCGTCAGCTTGATTTGTGACGTACGGTGGTGGGACCACAACAGTCTGCAACGGAGGTGCGATGACATGGCTACTCATCATTTCATTTCGTAGGCGATCAAGCACAGTGTCATCCAACATACGATTACGCTGGATGACCCGCACCTGATCCGATAGTCGTTGGGTTGAAACGTTGACAGTTTATTATTATTATTATTATTAAATCCAATAAGGCGGACCATTCAAGATGGCGGAATAGTTATTATTAAAGCATTTCTACAATATGGTATCAAATGAAAGGGCTTGTTGAGAGTAACAAGAAAATAATGTGACGTCATTCTAAATCCAATATTGCGGACCATCCAAAATGGCGGAATAGTTATTTTTTATGCACTTCTGCAATATGTCGACAACTTTACTTCTCTGCCGGATCACTTCATTCTGGATTTTATCCCTCAGAGAGACTCCAAGCATAGCTCGTTTCATAGCTCGCTGAGCGATTTTGAATTTATGGACCAGCCGTACCGTGAGTGTCCACGTTTCAGCACCGTAAGGCGTAACAGGCAGGAAGCACTGATTGAAGACTTACGTCTTTAGGCTCTGCGGAATACGCTACGAGAAAATTCGACGAAGCTTCCCAAATGCTGCTCAGCCCAGCTGAACTCTTCTGTTAGCCTCCTCCTCAAAGTTGTTCTTTGTTCCGTCCCGTGACCACAGACAGCCGACAGTACGACAGTTTTTTGTTTAGTCTGTGCGCCTGTGGTTGGTTTTGTTTTGAGAATACTAATTGATTAATCTTGTTGAATCTATAGTTTTGCGGACAAATTGTTGAGATCCGATTGTTTTGTGTGCAAACAACCCCTGTTGACAATATTGAACGGGTTTTGTTTTGGAATTTGATTGAAGTAGTTTGAGGTTATAGTGTGACCTTTGAATGCCGCATGCTGTGAGAATCTCTAGCGTCTTGAGCGGCCTGAATCCTGGAATACTTACAGATTCACTACACAATACAATATACACTCATTTACATACATAAATCCGGGTAGGCTCGGAATCGAGACCCCAGAATTCCTCATCCAGGTGAGTGATTGAATATTTGTTAATCAGCTCCGCGCACGGCGGACAGTTCGACCCACTTTTGCCCAAGGCCCACCATACGCGCTTCCACTTATCCAAATCCTATGGTCAAGGTCTTGGATTGGCGTCGAACATTCTTACCAAACTGCAAAGTTTGCCCGAGGTAAACGTATTCTCGAACAACCTTGAGAGTACTGCCATTTACAGCAATTGGTCCCGGAGTAAAGTGGTCGTTGAACATAACCTGAGTTTTGTCCAAGTTCATCCGGAGAATAATGCGTACAGAATAATCAACTAGGTCGTCCAGTATCTGCTGCAAGTCATGCAACGATTCATCGAGCATGACAATGTCATCTGCAAATCTCAAGTGTGAGATGTACTCGCCGTTAATGTTAATGCCACGTCCTTCCCAGTTTAGCGTCTTTAACACATCGTCGAATGCGTTAGAGAACAATTTTAGGGAAATTACATCGCCTTGTCTCACCCCTCGACACAGGAGGATATGTTCAGTTCGCCGGTCCTGAGTTTGGGCGGTCATTGTCGCGTTTTCATACAGACATCTCAGCACTTGGATGTATCGCCAGTCAACTTGGCATCGCTGCAGAGACTCCAAAACACACCAGATCGAAACGACGACATCTCTACTAGTATTGGTCAACTTCGTCAGGTGGCTTCTTACAAGTGATTGGGCGAACACTTTCGAGCCCCGATTTTGCTCAATTGCTAGTTCTATTGAGCGTGTGTTGGAGCATCGGAGGTCGCGTCGTACCGACGTCCTAATATTTTTGTTTATTGCCCGTTGTTCTGACGAAGTGATAGGTGTGTTTCACGTCGTTCCGTCATTAGTTCCAGAGTTTATTCCGAAAGTTTGGAGTTCTTACCCGTACGCTGCATTTTGAAAAATCGCATGCCTTCCTCTCTCAGGATTTCCACCATTTGATCGAGCGCCTGGCTGACGTCATTTGTGGTTTCCACGGCAGCAATTCGGTTTTCCAGATCTAACTGGAATGCTTCAGAAACCTAGTCAGAGATAACTAAAAAGTAAAAAATAAATAAAAAGCAAAAAAACCTTTTTTAAGAAAAAGCTTTTATTTAAATGCTCTAAAATGAAGAAAATAAAATTTTCCTTTAAAATTTTAACTATCAACTTATAGCCTCATTATACACAATTTATATGATCATAAAAGCTTGTCACCAGTTTTGCGTAAGCACCTATAAGTATTAATTAAACAAATTTAAAAAAATGAACTTAGCAGATTAAGTTACTCAATTAAATAGGTATAAGCCGCGCAGATAGAGAATAGATCTGAAAATGGCGGCAAGTACGCATGGTACGGTTGGCAAAACAAGTTCTCAAACATCGAATTTTATTTTTTATTGACTTTTTTTGTTATAAATTATTCTTTTTTAATATTATTAATTAATAATAGTAGAAATAATGTCAACAAATATTAATAAAATAAATAAGGAGCAAGGGTACATATGACACTGGATTTGTGGTAGGATACTGCATACTGTGGTAGGTTGCATTATCCATGACGAGAATGGAGTTTTCAGGCAAATTTGGTATTAGTTTTTCTGTTTTTCAAACGAAAAAAAAAACAAAAACAACAATGAATATCAACGAAAATAACAAAATAACGGAACGAATTTAACAATAACTCGGAGTGCGTCAAGTAGCGTGGAAAGCGAATCCTGACTGACTATTTTTTTTGTAGCGCGTATTTCACTGTGTGAGTATAGACAGCGATAGAGAGTGAGCGAGAACGCATGCGAGCGGACGCCATTTTCAGATCTATTTTCTATCTGCGCGGGTTATACTAGTTTATTTACACAAGTAAATCGCGCGACAAGCTTTTATGATCAGATAAATTGTGTATAATGAGGCTATAAGTTGATAGTTAAAATTTTAAAGGAAAATTTTATTTTCTTCATTTTAGAGCATTTAAATAAAAGCTTTTTCTTAAAAAAGGTTTTTTTGCTTTTAATTTATTTGAATTATTAATACATACTTAGGTACTTTAAGATTGAGTTTTTTTATAATTTTTTAATTTTTAAAGGGATCTTAGGTTTTGTGTCGGAGGTTTTTAAATTTTTAATGCTTTTCTTATTGGCTTCTTGATTGAGTGACCGTAACCGTACGCGATAAATGCCCATTAATTAAGTGTTGTGCTGACGTATATTTAAGTGTAAAAGTCTTTGACACAATTTTTTTCCACTTACTACCAAAGTGTCATTATTATGAATTTGATGAGCACAGTTAATATAAGGACGTATGTCTCAAATAAAGATAAATTATTATTATAATACATTTACTAACCATAACAGACGTGTGCTAGCTATTTAATATGGAGAACCTGCGTAACACTGAAAAATTCAATCCTGTGAACTGCGTTTTGAATAATATGGTGGACAAAGATGTGCAGTTGATGCTGTGGCCTTTGAACCTGATGCAATCATTTTCGTGTACTCCAAGATATTGCACCAAAAACAATTGTATAACTCCTTACAGTTTCATCCTCACATTCTTTTCAATAACTGGAGTTATAATCTTCATTTCTTTGTACATATCACAATTCATCTTCGCCAACATCTTATATATTAGGCAAAATATACACTTGTACACTAAAAACAGTGATATTCATAATATTAATACTAGAAGTAGGGATAAACTACGTGCTCCCTTTCACCGGCTTCATAAGGTTCATAATTATTTTGTTGGTCTTGGTATTACCTTTTATAACAAGCTTCCCTCTGCTTTGCTAGATTTGCAGTTTAATGAGTTTAAAGCTAAAGTAAAATCCAACCTTTGTTCAAAGGCATACTATTCTATCAACGACTACTTAAACGATAAGAATAGTTGGTCGCTGTGATCAACTCAAGACAATGTTTATGTTCTTTCAATCCAGGATTAGTCTTCCTACTGACGGTTTATATGGGTAGTTCATATAATTGTTTTTTTTTTTTTTTTTTACTTAACTGCTTTTGTTAGTTTATTTTTATTTTCTTTTCATTTCATTTATTGTGTACTAGCTTTTGCCCGCGGCTTCGCCCGCGTGGTTGTCGGAAATGAATGCAAGAGGACGTACTACCGCGATAAGAATGTGTTATTCCAGGTTATATAGGTAATATAGACTCTGTGTGCTATTTTCGATCCAGATCCATTCAGCCATTTTTGCGTGATTGAGAAACAAACACCCAATCATACATATTTTCACATTTATAATATTATTAGTAGTAGGATTATAACTCATATTACTTAGGATTCATAGTTTATGAGAACATCATGTGTGTTGGTGTTTTTAAAATAAAAGTAATAGTATTCAGAGTAAGAAGACTGTGACATAGGGCTTGGTTTAGTTGAATATAAGTCTTCCTGGTTTTTCTTAACGCTCCTATTTTACCTATACAGACACTCAATCATTTACCAGACACCGAACATAATTATAGGAATAGTACTTTTGCCAGTGGCTTGGCCCGTATAGCTGTCGGAAAATATCACCCGGGAACCTACTACCGGGATAAAGTAGGTATCCTATCTGTTACGTATCCATGATATAATACCTATATCTTTGTGCCAAATTCGATCTAAATCCGTTTGGCCGTCTTTGCATCATTGAGAAACAAACATCCAAAAATCTAAACATCTAAGCCATTTCGCGGTCTCTTACTTGGAATAATACTATTAGGTTTATTTTGAGTATAATGAACACACATGATATTCGCAATTACTATGAAGCCAAAGTAATATGAATTACAATCCTACTTATCCTGTACTACCCGGCCCCTGCCAACGCGCTCTGCGCCCACTTTTTAAATCTCTAATATCTTCTAAGATATTCATTTAAATTACATGCTGTAAAGGGCCATATTGATCTATATTGAATGCACAATGTATTTAAGGTACTTAATTGGATAAGGATTAATGCTGTACTGCTTAAAATCGCTTCGTAAATAAGCCCTTATTTCTCGTAAAAAGTAAAAGATAAAAAATGGTTATTGTGGGTTATCCCTAAGAGATAGACATATACCATTGAGGACATTTTTGTAGGCCTTTTTAAGGTGTACAATACTGTAGTACATTATTTTGATCTATTTCGTAGGATTCAGCCAGGGTTTTTCGAATTTTGAGACGTATGTCAGCGTAGTTTTCGAAGATAGTTATTTTTTTTTCTAAAATAAAAAAATCTTTCTAAAATAAAAATAGCCTAAGTTACTCCTTGTTACATCAGCTATCTGCCAGTGAAAGTCCCGTCAAAATCGGTCCAGCCATTTCAGAGATTAGCGGGAACGAACAGACAGACAGACAGACAGACAAAAATTGTAAAAAATGTTGTTTTGGTATATGTATCGTGTATACATCCTTATACACTTAGTAAAAAGTGGTTATCTTAATATTAAAAACAGACACTCCAATTTTATTTATTTGTATAGATGTATAGATATGTATCATTTGCATCGTATATGTAAGCGGGCACGCCCTTTATGCCTGGAGGCTTTATTTAGGTTTTAATTTCTGTTTACGATTTTGTTTTATTATTTATTTCAGCTTGAGTTTAGTTTTCAATGTTTTGTTGGTATATTGGCGTGTGCTAGCTGACATATGGCGAATAATGTATGTTTTGTTTTATTATATTAATAACTTACACAATACTGTATAGAATCAAGTTCTTCTAACTTAACAGACAGCTGTGCTGCTGGGGAGTTTGTTCCGCCACTTCTTCTTCCCAGCGAAAGCACTAGGAAGTGTCGAAGGGCGGGCGTTTTGGGGGGACTGTCTCATGTAACTTTGACGTTCCAAAAGTGCTGACTCTCAGCCTAGTTTGAATAAATGACTTTTGATTTTGATTTTTCCCGAACCTATATGATATTTCTTTACTTAGAACACCTAGGTTTCACCAAATTCATGAGAATAAACTGTTTCTCTGCTTGTATTTTCTATTGCTTCGGATTCACTCTCAATTTCGTCACCGGGATTATTCAAACCAAAAATAATATTAAGTTTGTCTTAATATTTCAAAGAGTACACAGACTGCTCAGCAATAAAACCAGTTTTAAGCATTTTATTATTTGGAATTGGATTCTGGTTATCATCGCCCTCAATTTTTACTTAATAGTGTTCTGCTACGTTGGCGTGAAGCTGGCTCTACCGTGGTTTTATTTACTAGTTCATTATATTTTGGTTGTTTTCGATATTAATGTTGTTTATGCCATTCGAGTTGTTATATTATTACAAAATAAACTTGAGGTATGGAATATTCAGGTTTTAAATTTTCTCGAAATGTAAGAGACTCGTGGTGAGGATTTCAGGAGAATGTTTCAAGCCACTGCTGATATATTAGAGTATTACGATATCTTTAAAGTTTCATTTCAACCATTCGTAAGTACTTTGCTTTGAATAGATATATGTAGTAAACATATAGTTTAATGAATCAATTTTTTAGGTAAAGTTACCTAAGTCTTGTGATTTATTTATTTATTATTAAATTCTCGCACACAAAAAAAGTACAAAGGCGGTGTGATTATTTATTTTATTTTGAGCCTGTATTTTTCCATTGGAAACCACACTTACATTTAGACTGAAAATACATACGTTAAAATATTCGATCATTTCAATTAATTTTATCCCTTATAGATTCTATATTACATTGTTGAAGGATTCCTTCATTCTCTCATTTACGTTCAAGTGACAATAAAATTGAATCATTGCAGGTCAGCTTCAGAAATAATAACATAGTGAGTAACGTCAAATTTGTTTCAAAGCTTCTTCTTCCTTGTCTCATGTTGATGAAGTTCGACGTATAATCTTTTTGCTTTTCATCTCCAGTTACAGATCTTCTTATTTTCTTCCTTGTATTAATATAATGTAACTATCTTTGTCAAAATAATTTTTCAAGTATGCTCTGGGGACAGAAGTAGAATCAAGCTTTCGCACAAGAGTTCTCACTCTTGAGCAAAGGCCTGTTTCTGTTTCTAAAGATCTGTAAAAAATTCAATGACGATACAAATACTAAATCAGACGCCCAATATAGCTACTTAATGATTTAGACGAGCCTGCGCTGAGTATTATCTATTAACAAGATAATTTGAAAATATTGTAAAAGCCATTTCTTTTTACAAGTGTAACCATAAAGTTTCTTGACGACTTTTCTCTATAGTTAACAACCAGTTGAAACCGCGCACCAGTGTTAAACATTTTAGATGTGTGGTTTTGTTAAGTTAAATATTTTGAACTGAAAGGTTATTTTTTTTAGCATGTGGCAACTGTGGTGTTGTTCGCTTTTTGTGTTGGTTGATCAAGGACTTGACGTGGCAAATGATGTTCATGCAGCGGTGCGAGACATTCTACTTAACTGTGCAAAATGTTCAAGATACTTGTGCATTTATTTTGAAGTCAAACTACTCTGGTATGATTATTTTCAGACTTTATGTAGGTACGCTTCAAATAAAGACTAAAATCTTAGCAGCGTAGTACATTACTGTTACTTCACTCAAATGAAAGCACAGAAATAAATTTCACTTAAAAAAAAAGTTAAGAGAATAATTCCAAAAAGCTACAAGAGCAGAGAAAGTACAATGAACGTTGTCGAAAATAAGAAGAGGGATGGAATTTGTTAAATATGATATGCAGGAAAGGGATGTTACACTGAGACGACGGCAAATAGAGATTTAGGTGTATGGTAGAAGTTTAATTGCTGCATATACTCCAAATAAGTTAGCATAAGGAAGATGAGCATGATAAAAGATCAAAACTAAGCTACTGTATGGGTGACGGTGTCAGCCAAGATCGCGTATTTCGTATCATTGGAGAGGACTTAATTTAATCTATGTATTAATTATCTTCCTGTTTCTACCATTCTCCTTCTTCTTCCTACATTACTAGAGGTAGGCGCAAAGCATTGTCTCCGTTCTCCGTTGCCTTCAGTCACCCTATCATGTACTTTTTTTGGTTTCATATCATTCATAATTAATCGTTTTTTATCTTTAGTCTTCCTCTCGTTACTCGTCCAACATCTGCCATGAATAATTGATTAAATAATTTTTCAGGTGACAAGAAAAAACTGTACAAGAACGTGCTGCGGTTACATCGAGCATCGTTCAGCAAGGTGCGTGTGTGTGGCCTGTTCTACGCAGACGCGGCGTTGCAGCTGAGTCTGATGGGTTTATTTCTTAACTACACTATTGTTTTGGTGCAGTTCGCGTTTCTGTAATAAAGACTTTTAACAAATGGATAAGGCAGTCATATTCGATTTATTGTCAATATGCGTATTAATTTCCGCTCTCAAAATGGATTTAAGAAGTTTATAAACCAAACAAACATGTGATTGGCCCATAATTGTGAGGTTCGGCGAGAGTGCTTGATTTATGGTGGAGTTGTAATTTCTGTATGTTTTTTGTGAGAAAACATGATACACTTCGTTTTATCCACGTTACATTGGACACCCCATCTCTTGTAATAATCGATCACCTCCTCCGCCGCCCATTCTGCGTGCTCTGTGTCATGATCAGGCTTCTTCGCTGCATTGAAAGTACATAGGTCATCTGCATATTAAGCTACCATCTGACCAGCAATTCGTGGTTTTAGTATGTCGGCAACTTATAAATTAAAAAAGTACGGGTCCTATAATTGAGCCTTGTGGAACGCCGTGTGGAACGTCTTTTTCAGTTCTTGTTGTTGTTCTATATCTGCCGTTATTATGTTTTTATTCTAAAGGTTTTGTATTTAAATTTATACTACTTATGTTGTTCATGGAAATGAATCACCCACATGATATCCACTGCCAGACATAGGCCTCCCTCAATCTGGGACAGTTTGCCATAATCGCTATGCTTGGCAGGCGAGTTGGTGAGCGCAGTATTGTGGTAATGTTGCTGAACATTATTTAATAAGTCCCTTAGTCGCCTTTTACGACGCCCAAGGGGAGAGAGGGGATGGTGCTAGTCTTTACGTCCGGCACCATACGGAACCAAAACTGAAAAACTTTTTTACAAAAAAAAAACAACCGACTTCCTTAAAAACACTACAAATTGAAAAATAACTTTAATTTCGGAAGTCGGTGTCTTAGGATCTGTATTTATGGTTTTTTTGCCACCGACTTCCGAAATTAAAGTTATTTTTCAATTTGTAGTGTTTTTAAGGAAGTCGGTTGTTTTTTTTTTTGTAAAAAAGTTTTTATTTTTAAATTTTTAGTTGTGGTATCCACCCCGCACTAATTCCAAACAAACAATGCATATTTATGCGATAGCAGAAATCGCGGTTGATTTGCTGTCATTTTTTAAAGAGTTCCGGTGTCTATCTCTGGAACTCACCATCAGATCTATATGAAATTTATATGGGACCATTTCGGAATAAACTCCTTTCAAACAAAAAGAGAATTTTGCAAATCCGTCTATATATGGCGGAGTTATGGCCGAACATACATAAAAAAAAAAAAAAAAAATGATATTAAGCAGACAGTAGAGTGGGTAAGAGCCCACTCTAGTGTCTGCTGAGGAATCAATTCTCGATGTCAACGAGTATGTCTATCTAGGACAAGATATCTTCTAACTCCTGATCGATAAGGAGTTGTACCTTCCATCATCAGCTCAACGGAATATAAGAATACAAGTAACGGTCTAAACGTGCCTATAATATTCAAAGAATTATCCCCTAACCTTCTAACCTTTCACTGTAACTTCCTATATGTAATGTTCACCGATGAGGAGTTCCATGCGGTATCTTCGAAGACTATAATTAGTTCACCACGGATGGATAGATAGAACCAGCAATTATTTTTGATCTTTAGTACAATATCCAAATCACATTACGTGTACTGTTTGTTTTTGAGGAGTTCCTTCGTTTATCTCCCAAAGTATACATCAAATCTTCACAAAATTAATATGGGACCACCTCAGGAGTATACCCTTACGAATAAAAAAAGAATTTTCAAAATCGGTTGACAATTGGCGGAGAAATCGGTGAACATACATAAAAAAAAAAAAAAAAAAAAAATACATACAGTCGAACATATAACCTCCTCCTTTTTTTGAAGTCGGTTAAAAAGACGTTCCACACGGCGTTCCACAAGGCTCAATTATAGGACCCGTACTTTTTTAATTTATAAGTTGCCGACATACTAAAACCACGAATTGCTGGTCAGATGGTAGCTTAATATGCAGATGACCTAGGTACTTTCAATGCAGCGGAGAAGCCTGATCATGAGACAAAGCACGCAGAATGGGCTGCAGAGGAGGTGATCAATTATTACAAGAGATGGGGTGTCCAATGTAACGTGGATAAAACGAAGTGTATAATGTTTTCTCACAAAAAAACATACAGAAATTACAACTCCACCATAAATCAAGCACTCTCGCCGAACCTCACAATTATGGGCCAATCACATGTTTGTTTGGTTTATAAACTTCTTAAATCCATTTTGAGAGCGGAAGTTAATACGCATATTGACAATAAATCGAATATGACTGCCTTATCCATTTGTTAAAAGTCTTTATTACAGAAACGCGAACTGCACCAACACAATAGTGTAGTTAAGAAATAAACCCATCAGACTCAGCTGCAACGCCGCGTCTGCGTAGAACAGGCCACACACACGTACCTTGCTGAACGATGCTCGATGTAACCGCAGCACGTTCTTGTTCAGTTTTTTCTTGTCACCTGAAAAATAATTTAATCAATATTCATGGCAGATGTTGGACGAGTAACGAGAGGAAGACTAAAGATAAAAACGATTAGATATGAATGATATGAAACCAAAAAAAGTACATGATAGGGTGACTGAAGGCAACGGAGAACGGAAACAACGCTTTGCGCCTACCTCAAGTAATGTAGGAAGAAGAAGGAGAATGGTAGAAACAGGAAGATAATTAATACATAGATTAAATTAAGTCCTCTCCAATGATATGAAATACGCGATCTTGGCTGACACCGTCACCCATACAGTAGCTTAGTATTGATCTTTTATCATGCTCATCTTCCTTATGCTAACTTATTTGGAGTATATGCAGCAATTAAACTTCTACCATACACCTAAATCTTTATTTGCCGCCGTCTCAGTGTAAAATCCCTTTCCTGCGTATCATATTTAACAAATTCCATCGCTCTTCTTATTTTCGACAACGTTCATTGTTCTTTCTCTGCTCTTGTAGCTTTTTGGAATTATACTCTTAACTTTTTTTAAGTGAAATCTATTTCTGTGCTTTCATTTGAGTGAAGTAACAGTAATGTACTACGCTGCTAAGATTTTCAGCGGTTTCAGCTGGTTGTTAACTATAGAGAAAAGTCGTCAAGAAACTTTATGGTTACACTTGTAAAAAGAAATGACTTTTACAATATTTTCAAATTATCTTGTTAGTAGATAATACTCAGCGCAGGCCCGTCTAAATCATTAAGTAGCTATATTGGGCGTCTGATTTAGTATTTGTATCGTCATTGATTTTTTTACAGATCTTTAGAAACAGAAACAGGCCTTTGCTCAAGAATGAGAACTCTTGGGCGAAGGCCTGTTTCTGCTTCTGTCCCCAGAGCATACTTGAAAAATTATTTTGACAAAGATAGTTACAGTATATTAATACAAGGAAGAAAATAAGAAGATCTGTAACTGGAGATGAAAAGCAAAAAGATTATACGTCGAACTTCATCAACATGAGACAAGGAAGAAGAAGCTTCGAAAAAAATTTGACTCACTATGTTATTATTTCTGAAGCTGACCTGCAATTATTCAATTTTATTGTCACTTGAACGTAAATGAGAGAATGAAGGAATCCTTCAACAATGTAATATAGAATCATCAAGGGATAAAATTCATTGAAATAATCGAATATCTTAACGTATGTATTGTCAGTCTAAATGTAAGTGTGGTTTCCAATGGAAAAATACAGGCTCAAAATAAAATAAATAATCACAAGACTTAGGTAACTTTGTCTAAAAAATTGGTTCATTAAACTATATGTTTACTACATACCGGGTGACATTTTTTAACGTCTTGAAAAAAAATGGGGGTAATAGGTGAACGGAGTAGAAGCCTTTGGCATAGAAATTTTTGATATTTTTATTTTTGAATAACATGTAATGAAATTGATCTAGCAATAAATATTACACATTTAAAGTAACATTTTCATACTAGAACAACAAAAACAGAAATTAGGAAAAAAAAAACAAAAAAACAATTAAAAACCTATCGAAACACAAATCACATGCTCAATGCGCGGCATGTATTAATGATTTCGTAGCACGGTCCTACCCTTTGAAGCCGGCCAATAGGCGGCCTCATTGATCTTTCGCAGGCGCACGAGCCGCACCCGCATCCCTTTCCGCCCGTGTCCCGTTCTCCTTTAGTCACCTACGATGAATCTGAAGGCCTTCCTGCCTTCTATTCTAGTTACACAACACACCATATGAAGGTCGAGACGGTAAAAAATGTCATCCGGTATATCTATTCAAAGCAAAGTACTTACGAATGGTAAGATAGGGGATGGGTAGATATCGTAACACTCTAATATATCAGCAGCGGCTTGAAACATTCTCTTACTGAAATCCTCACCACGAGTCTCTTCCATTTCGAGAAAATTTAAAACCTGAATATTCCATAACTCAAGTTTGTTTTGTAATAATATAACAACTCGAATGGCATAAACAACATTAATATCGAAAACAACCAAAATATAAGGAACTAGTAAATAAAACCACGGTAGAGCCAGCTTCACGCCAACGTAAAAAGTAAGTAAAAATTGAGGGCGATGATAACCAGAATCCAATTCCAAATAATAAAATGCTTAAAATTGGTTTTATCGTTGAGCAGTCTGTGCACTCTTTGAAATATTAAGACAAACTTAATATTATTTTTGGTTTCAATAATCCCGGTGACGAAATTGAGAGTGAATCCGAAGCAATAGAAAATACAATCAGAGAAACAGTTTATTCTCATGAATTTGGTGAAACCTAGGTGTTCTGAGTAAAGAAATATCATATAGGTTCGGGATATGTACAAAGAAATAAATATTATAACTCCAGTTACTGAAAAGAATGTGAGGATGAAACTGTAAGGAGTTATACAATTGTTTTTGATGCGATATCTTGGAGTACACGAAAATGATTGCATCAGGTTCAAAGGCCACAGCATCAACTGCACGTCTTTGTCCACCATACGAGTATTATTCAAAACGCAGTTCACTGGATTGAATGTTTCAGTGTTACGCAGGTTCTCCATATTAAATAGCTAGCACACGTCTGCTATGGTTAGTAAATGTATTATAATAAGAATTTATCTTTATTTGAGATATACGTCCTTATATTAACTGTGCTCATCAAATTCATAATAATGACACTTTGGTAGTAAGTGGAAAAAAATTGTGTCAAAGACTTTTACACTTAAATATACGTCAGCACAATACTTAATTAATGGGCACTTATCGAGTACGGTTACGGTCACTCAATCAAGAAGCCAATAAGAAAATCATTAAAAATTTAAAAACTTCCGACACAAAAACCTAATTTACTTGTGTAAATAAACTAGTACCTATTTAATTGAGTAACTTAATCTTCAAAGTTCATTTTTTTAAATTTGTTTAATTAAATACTTATAGGTGCTTACGCAAAACTGGCGACAAGCTTTTATGATCATATAAATTGTGTATAATGAGGCTATAAGTTGATAGTTAAAATTTTAAAGGAAAATTTTATTTTCTTCATTTTAGAGCATTTAAATAAAAGCTTTTTCTTAAAAAAGGTTTTTTTGATTTTAATTTATTTTTTACTTTTTAGTTATCTCTGGCTAGGTTTCTGAAGCATTCCAGTTAGATCTGAAAAACCGAATTGCTGCCGTGGAAACCACAAATGACGTCAGCCATGCGCTCGATCAAATGGTGGAAATCCTGAGGGAGGACGAGGCACGCGATTTTTCAAAATGCAGCGTACGGGTAAGAACTCCAAACTTACGGAATAAACTCTGGAACTAATGACGGAACGACGTGAAAACACATCACTCCGTCAGAACAATGGGCAATAAACAAAAATATTAGGACGTTGGTACGACGCGACCTCCGATGCTCCAACACACGCTCAATAGAACTAGCAATTGAGCAAAATCGGGGCTCGAAAGTGTTCACTTGTGAGAAGCCACCTGAGGAAGTTGACCAAAACTAGTAGAGATGTCGTCGTTTCGACCTGGTGTGTTTTGGAGTCTCTGCAGCGATGCCAAGTTGACTGGCGATACATCCAAGTGCTGAGATGTCTGTATGAAAACGCGACAATGACCGCCCAAACTCAGGACCGGCGAACTGAACATATCCCCCTGTGTCGAGGGGTGAGACAAGGCGACGTAATTTCCCTGAAATTGTTCTCTAACGCATTCGAAGATGTGTTTAAGACGCTAAACTGGGAAGGACGCGGCATTAACATTAACGGCGAGTACATCTCACACTTGAGATTTGCAGATGACATTGTCATGCTCGATGAATCGTTGCATGACTTGCAGCAGATGCTGGACGACCTAGTTGATTCTTCTGTACGCATTATTCTCCAGATGAACTTGGACAAAACTCAGGTTATGTTCAACGACCACTTTACTCCGGGACCAATTGCTGTAAATGGCAGTACTCTCAAGGTTGTTCGAGAATACGTTTACCTCGGGCAAACTTTGCAGTTTGCTAAGAACAACTTTGAGAAGGAGGCTAACAGATGAGTTCAGCTGGGCTGAGCAGCATTTGGGAAGCTTTGTCGAATTTTCTCGTACCGTATTCCGCAGAGCCTAAAGACGTAAGTCTTCAATCAGTGCTTCCTGCCTGTTACGCCTTACGGTGCTGAAACGTGGACACTCACGGTACGGCTAGTCCATAAATTCAAGGTCGCTCAGCGAGCTATGAAACGAGCTATGCTTGGAGTCTCTCTGAGGGATAAAATCCAGATTGAAGTGATCCGGCAGAGAAGTAAAGTTGTCGACATATTGCAGAAGTGCATAAAAAATTACTATTCCGCCATTTTGGATGGTCCGCAATATTGGATTTAGAATGACGTCACATTATTTTCTTGTTACTCTCAACAAGCCCTTTCATTTGATACCCATATTGTAGAAATGCTTTAATAATAACTATTCCGCCATCTTGGATGGTCCGCCTTATTGGATTTAGAATGACGTCACACAGCTTATCGTGTATTGTCAACCAAACTAAACGTATATACAATATTTCAGCTCAATCGGTTGAAGATATCTGCTTCAAAATTGAGTAGCAAGATTCCACCCGAACAAACATACATACATACAGTGCAAGTGAAATAAAAGCTTTTAAAATATAGAGTAAACGGCGATGTCTGTGCTAGTATTAACTCTGTTACAGGTAACAAGCTAACCGGAGACAATAATTTGCTATAGTAATAATTAGGGACGAGATTATATATGCATTTGCATATCTGATTATGCATTTGCATATTCATTATCCATTCTCAGCGGTAATAGCATATTTTATTTAAGATCTTGTTATGATGCATATTATCGGTAGATTTGCAGCAGTGAAAGTATTAAAAAACTTGAATCTCGCGGTTTGGCATTAAATGAATCTATCCAAACAACGAATAAAATCCGCCAAATGAACTCCACGTTGCCACTAGCATTAGCGCATAAACTGAAAGAAACATTTGAAAACATATTGAACAATAACTTAGGTTTTGAAAGTTTGTGTTAAATTAATAGTTTTTTTAATGGGATGGCAGAACTTTTGCCAGAAACTATAAGTGCTAACATAGCACCCAAGTTCAAATTCTGCCCAGTTACCTCAGTGGATGTGGAGCGAAACTTTTCCACTTACAAAAATATTCTAAACTAGCTTCTGCCCGCGACTTCGTCAGCTATAAATTTCTTGTTCCCCCGATCCTTCCCGTCGCGTCGAATCGCCTACCCGTGCGATTTTCTCCATTTTTACAACATTTTTCATTACTGCTCGGCTTCTCTTAGATGTAGCGTGATATTATATAGCCTAGAGCCTTTCTCGATAAATAGGCTACCCAACACAAAAATAATTTTTCAATTCGGACTGTTCCTGAGATTAGCGCGTTCAATCAAACAAACAAACAAACTCTTCAGCTTTATAATATTAGTATAGACTATAGATGATCAAAGACACAATCTTACCACTGAAGATTAGGAACAATACATGATTGTTTACGTTTGCAAAAATATTAAATAATTTTAATGCCATGTAATTTTACTGTACCTATTATTAGCTATCAAAAGATAATTTACTAATTGTATGCTAATTTTGAAATAAAAAATAAAAACTTACTTTTTTTGGGTTCCTAGAATTTTTCATTTAATTTCGCTTATTCTGCCAATTTTCGTGCATATTTCTAGTATTTTTGATGCATATTTGCACGCATATAACATGCTTTTTATGTTGCATATAATCCGGTCTTTAGTAATAATATAATGATACGAATATTTCTGGTACAAATTAAAATATAGATACTTTTAAGTTAATATGTTAGAATAAAAATTGAATATTATTAAATTTCCTTTATTTCGTAATATACACATATTAATTATATTTTTAAATATTAGGAAATATTATTAGGTTGAAAATTATTTCTTTATTTTAATTTTATGGCATGCATAGAAATATGTGATTGTGTGAGTGTGTGTATATGTATGTATGTGTTTGTTTTTGTGTGTGTTTGTGTATGTGTGTGTTAGTGTATGTGTATGCGTGCGTGTTTGATTTAGCGCTTAGTATTAATGTGCAAAATGTCATTTCTTGTTTGTTTTAATTTGTAAGTTATTCGTAAATAGTGATTACAATTTATATTTATTTTAACTGATTACTACGTATGTTTGACTTTATGAAAAATTGCGGAACACATTATTGGCAAATGATTGAGACTAATTGGTTTCGTTTTTATCGCAGTTTGTTTAAAATTACGAATTTGGTATTGCGATACTCCCATAAAGTGTGAAATCAACGGCTAGTTGGTTTGGACGATAAAGAGTGAAGATATGTCAAGAAAAAATGGGCAAACGTCTATTTTTGGAATTGCGTAACATATTTGACAAGCGACAATTTGCTTCAATCGTTCTCATGAAATCAAGGGCTAGTTGTATTGAAGCAGAAGGCAAGTTAGTTGTCGCTTTCGTTTTCCGTTCCACATATTTTAGGATTTAAACGTAAAATCTGCTAAATTATAGCGAAAAAATGTAAGTTATAGTCTTCCTGATAAATTGTGGATGTGATTTTGTGTAAAACTCCAATAATAAATCACTATTAGTGGTATTATGAATATCGAAAGAGCGAGGTGATTTTTATAAGGAAAATTGGAAGTTTTCTTCTGTGACAAGTGCTTACAAGGCGACCGCAAGTTATTCTACATCATCTACATGATATTTAAGGGGAAATTATATGTGCGGCAACAAAAGTTTTCTTTAGCACCTGCAACCTAGCGTCTTTTTTTATATGTAGGCGACGAGTTAAAAGAACAGCTTTAATTATATTAATTCATCATCTTTACTATTCCAACAGAATATCAAAAAACCAGCGTCAATTTACGAGCGTAAATTAATATGACTCCGAGCTGACGATAAATATATTTACTTCTGATTTGATAACTCTGCGACTAATGTTGTAAGTGAGCTTCTTTATATATTTTAGAGATTCAACATCTGTCTGCTAATAAAATCAAATTCCAGCCTCAAAATGAGCAATCAAAGTATTTCATTCAACAACTTAACTCGAAAAAAGAAGAGGAGTGGATTAATGGCCACTGTGACTGTCCAGATTTTCACCGCAAGTATTCTTGCAAGCATTTGGTGGGTCTGGCTATCAGGATGAAACATGCATTTCCGCCGCCAGAAGCAAAAACACAAAAAAAATGGTGTAAAGAGGAAGCGTGGGAGACCAGACTTGACAAGTGTCCAACACTTAAATGGTAGATAAATGTTACTTCTTACTCACATATTTTATTTAAGTGTAAAAGTAAGTAATTGACACAATTCTTTCCGCTTACTAACAAATTTTCATAATGAATTTGATGAGCACAGTTAATACATTTACTAACCATAGCAGACGCGTGCTGGCTACTTAAAATGGAAAACTTCCTTAAAATTGGAAAAATTATTCCCGTGAACTGTGTTTTGAATAATATGGTGGACAAAGATGTGCAGTTGATGCTGCGGCCTTTGAACCTAATGCAATCATTTTCATGTACTCCAAGATATCGCATCAAAAACAATCGTATAACTCCTAATAGTTTCATCCTCAAATTCTTATCAATCCTTGGATCTATATTATTTATTTCTTTACTCATATTCCGCACCATTATGCTGTTTCATTACTCAGAACACCTAAGTTTAACCAAATTCATAAAAATAACCTCTTTCACTGATTGCATTTACTACTGCATCGGATTTATTCTCAATGTCGTCACCGGGATCATACAAATCAAAAATAATATTAACTTTGTCTTAACATTTCAAAGAGTGCACAGACTGCTCAATAATAAAACAAGTTTTAACCATTTTATCGTTTGGAATTGGTTTTTGGCTATCCTCGCCCTCAGTTTTTACTTAATAGTCTTTTCCTACTTTTATTACAGCAGGCTCTACCTTGGTTTTATTTATTTGTTAATTATTTTCTGATCGTTTTCGATTTTAATGTCGTTTATGTTATTCGAGTTGTTAAAATGTTACAAAATAAACTTGAGTTATGGAATATTAAGGTTTTGAATTCTCTTGGAATGGGAGAGACTCGTGGTGAGGATTTCAGTAAGAGAATGTTTCAAGCTGCTGCTGATATATTAGAGTGTTACGATATCTGCCAACTTTGTTTCCAACCATTTGTAAGTAATTTGCCATGAATAGATATATATGTTATACAAATATCTTATTGAAAGATGTTTTGTGATGTTAGAAGACAAACTTGCCTATGTCTTTTAAATATTTATTTTATTTCAACCTACATTTTTCCTTTTTATCGGAATGTATCTTTGTGTAGCAGGCTATACCTCTTTTATCACGTGCGACTTGCATTTAGGGAGACAATATGTATGGTAGGATCTTTGATTATTTGATTTGAAATAGTTATATCACTTTTCAGATTCTGTTTTATATTATTGAAGGATTCTTTCATTCTCTCATTTACATTGAAGTTATAATTGAAACGTTTCAGGTCGGCTTCAAGACTAATACCACAGTGAGTACCGTTAAATTTGTTTCTAAGCTTCTTCTTCTTTATCTCATATTGATTGGGGTTTACAAAAAGGCTTTTTTCTTTTCATCTCCAGTTATCAGATTTTGTCCTTGTAATTTATGTCTTTTCTCTTGTATTTCTTTTTATTTTCTTCCAAAGTGGCAAAGTAAGTTATGTAGGTATGAACATTGTCCATCCTACACCTACAAAACTCTCTTTGCCACATCTGTTTTTAAAGAATGCCCTGTCCTAATCTTTGGCAATGGCCTGCTTCTAAATATCTCTACAAAATTCAATGAAGATACAAATACTATAACACTCATCTAATCTAACAGCACAATGAGGTAGACAGGCCTGCGCTGAGCATAACCATTAATACGAAAATGTGAAAATATTATAAAAGCCGTTTCTTTTTAAAACGCATTTTTTGCCGACTTTTCTTCCAACTGGAACCATGCGCACAACTTTGGACATCTCTAAAGTACGGGTCTTGAAAAGTAAGCTATTTGAAACTGAAATATTAATTTTGTTACAGCGAGAGGCAACTCTGCGCATGGTTTCTCTTTTGTGTTGGTTCAGCAAGGACTTGACGTGGCAAATGATGTTCATACAGCAGTGTGAGACATTCTACTTAGCTGTGCAAAGTGTTCAGGATACTTGCGCTATTATTCTGATGTCAAATTGCTCTGGTATGATTATTTTCCGACTTTATGTAGATATATTTCCATCATAGACCAAAATCTTAGCATCGTAGTGCATTACAGTCACTTCAAACCTCACTTTAATCAAAGCACAGAAATTTGAAGCACTTTGAAAACGATAATAGTATCAACCAAAAAAGCTACAAGAGCAGAGGAAGAACCATGAACGATGTCGACGATAAGAACGAAGGATGGAATTTGTTTAATTTGATACGCAGGAAAGGGGCTTCATACTGAGGCAAGGGCAAGTAGAGATTTAGGTGTATCGTAGAAGTTTTAGAGCTACTCAGAATCCAAATAAGTTGGCATAAGGGAGGACGAGAATGACAAAAGATCAATATTAAGCTACTGCATGGGTGAAGGTGACAGCCAAAATTCACGTATTAGATAGAATTGAACAGGACTTAATTTAATATATGAATCATAATCATCATTATCTTCCTACTGTTCTCTCATATTACGTGAGGTCAGCAAAGCGATCCTCTCTTACATTCTCCATTGTATTCAGTCAACAATTATGCTTGCCTTTTGCTTTCATTTCCTCAGACAATAACTCAATTATTTTTTTGGTCTGCTCCTCCACATCCGTCCAACTTATGCTATGAATAATGTATGTTAATGTCATTGTTAATGTTACAGGTGATGAGAGAAAACTGTGCAAGAACGTGCTGCGGTTATATCGAGCATCTTTCAGCAAGATGCGTGTATGTGGCCTGTTCTACGCAGACGCGGCGTTGCAGCTGAGTCTGATGGGTCTGCTAGTTAACTACACTATTGTATTGCTGCAGTTCGCGGTTCTGTAATGAATAGGTACTTCTATTACATGGATTGTGTGCATAGTAATTCTCTTTATTTCTTTTTTTTCTCACGGTCAGTGGAAGAGTATATTTTTGTAGTGGGTGATAAGCTTGTAGTCTTCATGAAAAGCTTGAAGTGAGCAATAGGTTAATCTAGCGAGGCTAAAACGTCAAGAATTGCATGGGTATAAACATAAGTTGTCAATAAAAGACAATGTCAAAAGAAACACAAATGAAAACGGAAACAACGGATTTTCTCACGATACGAACAGAAATCAAAAGGTTTCTTATTCATTTTCAAATTGTAATTTTTTGCGTTTATTTAATTTAATTTTCTATAGTTTGGGGTCATTTAAAAATAATTTATTCAATTTAAGCATATATCAGAAGTTCAATTCTCTCTCTCTCGTAGTTAATAATGTTCAAAATTTTGTTGCAGTCTCATTTTGGCGAGATATTTAAAAAATATACAAAAACTCGAGGTATTTTTGACAGATTAAGACTGATATCAGACTGTGAACATTCTTAAAGTTACGAGAATTCCCCTCAGATGACAGGGCTGTCGTTACTTTTTTAACTTTTGGATTGGAACATTTTTATAATATCTGTTACCTTGTGTTATAAGGTTCCCATCCCAAAAACACTTTTTATAAGCAAAGTTGTATTGTTGCTATCATTAACCTTTTGACCGCCAGAGTCATGTATAGATGACAAACCAAAATGTGCCCAGCACGCCACGGTCACGATTTGCTATCATGACCGTGGCGTGCTGGGCACATTTTGGTTTGTCATCTATACATGACTCTGGCGGTCAATAGGTTAATAAGTTCCTTTAGTGGCTCAAGACAGACACTTTCCTATTTACTGACACTGTGAGAAAATAACATTTATTTTTTTCTTATAAAAACACGGTCATTTCTAAAATATTTGTATAGCCAGACATGTTTACAATACATATTAGGACTTAAATCCAGGTACACTGTATGTATATATTATAATTACTGTACAAACAGTCTGTTTCAGGCCACATATTGCCCTTATACTACATTTTGGGCCTTAAGTAATTGTTCACATATACTTCAATGATCAAAGAATATAATTCCAAATCACAGAACTGATGCCAGCTAACCAAGTGTACTTATACACAATCACATACAGCTTATTTAATGTTAGTGACAAAAAACCTACACTTGATGGTCCTAGTCTAATATTTAATCCACTTGAAGACCTCGTTCCTAAGCCCGAAGCGAAACTGGTCGCACTTGATTTTCTGTAAACTCAAACCATTTATTTTAAATAAACCAATCTCACCAAAAACATTTTCATGTAAAATGATACCAAGACTTGACCATTTGGCTCGTACTGCCAAAATGTTATCAGATCTCATGTATAGCCAAGCTTCTAACTCTACAAGCTCTATTTTCACAAACTCTACACCTTAGTCAAAATATACGGTTTGGCCGTTTCGTTTCTACAAGAACAATTGTATAACAGAAAAGTAATAAACAGTGTATAAATTTTTCACCTTATGCACATGTGACGATAGCGTGGCAGCTAAGAGATGACCATTCCCTACTAACGTCGCCAGACCACAAAAATGATCATTTTTAATGATCCAACACACACGCTACAATCAGCGAGACATTTGAGTGAGCGTGACATACTCTCAACCAAGACACATTCAAGTCAATGAAAGACATACCCAGTAAATGGTAGCTTTATGAGTACCTAGTAAATTGTTAATTTGTTTAAAAGACATTTAAAAAGACCTTTCTCATAAGTAAACCGTACAATAATATCTCGGAGTTCCAAATGGAATAAATCTGTAGGACCTAGGTATCGATGTTGTTTTTTTTTACTAACTGACTGGTGATTGACTTCCTTCAACTTTATGACGACATCCATGTACCAATTTACCCATGTTTGCAAAGACCTTAATAAGAATAGGAACATAGTGTTCACACATGTGCTGTATAACTGTATACACTTCATCATTTCAGCCGAAAGACGTCCACTGCTGGACATAGGCCTCCCCCAAACTGTATACACTTACACAATACTAAAAGGTTGGTTTTATACATTGTAAAGATATTTATTCACACTTGTATGTTTTAAGTGTATATTTAGTTTTTACAATCTTCAGCAGGGTTCTCTATTATGTGACCTAACATTGTATCCATAATCCAAAGAGACTTAATTTTTTCGTCCTAATCATCATTTGTCTGAATGAGAACTTGCCCGAACTAAATGTCACATAAACATGTCACATACACACACCTACACATGCCATAAAATTGAAATCTCTAAATACAAAATGCCCGAAATCTGTTTGTCAGAAATATTACAATCAATACTACACAAAAGACTTTAAACTTTTGGGTTGTTCGATAATTCATGTCGTTTTTTTTTCATATTTTTCAAACGAAATATATTTATGTTAACAATAAACTTTAATCAATGATATATTGACCATTTTGTTGGATGACCTTTTGCCATCTTTCGGTAAGCTGAAAAATTCCACGTTCGAAGAAGCCCTGGTTTTAAGAAGCGAAGAACTGGTCCAACTCATTTTTTACAGCATGATCGGAATCAAAAGTTTTACCATTCAAATAGTTTTGAAGGGAGCGAAACAAATGGTAATCTGATGGTGCTAAGTCAGGGCTATAGGGTGGATGTGGCATCAGTTCCCAATTGAGCTCTGTTAATTTTTGACAGGTTATCAAAGAGGTGTGGGGTTTGGCGTTATCATGATGGAATATCACGCCTTTGCGATTGGCCAGTCCAGGGCGTTTTTTCTTGATTTCTTCATTCAATTTAGATAGTTGACGACAATAGACATTTGAATCAATAGTTTGGTTTCTTGGAAGCAGCTCAAAGTAGACTATATACCCTTGTAATCCCACCACACAGAAAGCATAATCTTTTTTTGGTGAATATTGGCTTTGGATGTCTATAGTGGGGCTCATTTTGCTTGGTCCATGATCGTTTTCAGACTACGTTATCATAAACAATCCATTTTTCATCACCCGTTATGATTCTTTTTGGAAATGGGTCGTTTTGGTAAGTAAGTAAGTATATTTATTTGTTTAAACATGGTATACATACATTGCATGCAAGATATTACAGTAGAAAAGAAAATTCAAACATGTTCAGCCGCGTGACGTGGCGTACAAATTGTTGAGTGGCGTACAGTTGCTGGGTTTTAAACCGGGACTACACTTATTAAATTCAAAATGATAAAATTACTATAACAATCGTACTACATTATCAATACAATTCAATTATCAATTCTATTCAATGTCAGTTCAATTATCAATTCAATTCAATTATTATTGGTTACGATTCAGCAAAGAGTCGCATATGTTAATGCGTTTGGTGAGGTGGATTTCCTTTAGTTCATGAGGAATTCAAACATCCAGTTTGTTTAAATAACCAAGCTGTTGTAAGTGCAAGTAATCGGTTGAATTCGATATGTAGAGCTTCTATGCTATCTCTCGTGTTGTCATACGCCGGTAAGTTTCAATTAACGTCTTTATTTTGTCGTCATCAGTAGTGGTTGGACGACCAGTATGTGGTGCATCTTGCACATTAAAATCTCCAGAGCGAAAGCGAGGTAACCAACGCTGACACTGGCGTTCAGTAAGGCAGTCCTCACCATAAACTTCACACAATTTCTTCCGAGCTTGCACCGCATTTTTGCCCATTCGAAAATAAAACACTAAAATATGCCGATAATGCTCTCTTTGATTGTACATTTTCAACTTAATTTTTAACGAACTTGTTTTTACTAATGACGCTCAGTCTTTGACTAAGGATAGTCTAAAGTATAATCTTTAAAATAGTATATAATAATGTAAGCAACGCAATCACTACTACATGAAATGGCGGTTCAAACCATCTATGTGAAAAAACGACATTAATTATCGAACAACCCAATATTTTCAATAAAAGTTATAAAGTCTTAAATTCAAATTATTTTATCTTTATTTATCCTAATTATAGTTTTAAAACAAAGAAGTACAAAGTTCATCAAGAACTTCAGTATTTTACCAAATCCAACTGATGCAATACATGAAATATAGTAAAGATGCAAAAGCAATATGGCGCTTGTCAAGGCCTGGTATGGCGTTACATGTATTATCATATCACTCAATAAAGTATCAGTTGATTGTGAACATGTGGTTTTATTTCTCTCAAAAAAGCATGCAAAGAAGCATACATCATGCATGCAAGCAAGCATGCAACGTGCAGGCAAGCAAGCAGCATGCAATCGAGCATGTAAGCAAGCAAGCAGAATGTAGCATTCATGCAAGCATGCAAGCGAGCATGCATGCTAGCAGGCAAACAGTATGTAATCAAGCATGCAAGCAAACATGCAAGCAAGCATGTAAGCAAGCATGCATCATGCAGCAGGCATGGTTTCTGTCACAGCTCCGGCGCTGCGGGGCTCCGGCGGTCCCACGCGAGCTTATCGTCGCAGACGGTCTTAACGATCACCACCGCAGCTTCGTCTTTTTACTATAAATGAACATTTGGAATTATACACTTTATATAATACAATACTTAGGACATATGACTTTATAACATGCAAAATTACGAGATTTAATGATTATAGCATTTGACATTATGACAGAATAGTTTTAGAAGTAACGATAATTATGTGAAACAAAATTTCGATTTTTTGAACATTATGGTTCCTGACGTTTATAGCTAACGTGTTATGGATAATGATTTTCGGACAAACAATTTTAGGAAAAGAAAGGGATTACCCTTTGAACCCCTTTGAGTTCCCTTAGAGAATCTCGCCTACGGAGGCCATATATTGCTCTGAGGGCTCTTTTTTACAGAATAAATTAGATTCGATATCTGTAACCCGTCTTCGTACTACTTCGTAGTAAAATACCGTAAGACATGAGTCCTGCAAGAGCTGTTAAATGAGGACCTCACTACAGCCTTGAATTAAGCGTGATCCCAAGGAAAACAGTTTTGTCAACGAATTCTAGTTTCTCTTTATTTAATACTATGTCACAATCAGTACTTTTAACATTCGGTAAAGCAAATCTTAGATTTTTTTTTTTCCATCTAATACTAAATTATTAGCAGTGAACCAGTTTTGTACCTGCATTAGGGTGTTATCTATTTCGTCAGATTTGCACGTCTATTGATATTAAAATTAAGAATGTATAGTCAGCAAATAACACCATATGAGGTTGTTTTTTAATAGATAGCTTCATTAATATGATATACTAAAAAGAGGATAGGACCTAAAGTCGAGCCTTGTGGAACACCTATTTTAATTTTTAAATCAAGTGAATTGACAACATACAATTTAAACTTTTTGCCGTCTATCATATACAATAAATTTGTGTCTTGGTGAGCTGTGGCGACACACGGTAGAATACTGGACAGTATTCTACCGTGTGTCGCCACCTAACCCTTGTTCTGCTTCTGCAATTGACTGGACTAGGTCATCATCATTTCAGCCGTAAGACGTCCAGTGCTGGACTTAGGCCTCCCCTAATTTGGGGGGCTTTGCCATATTCGCCACGCTTGGCAGGCGGGTTGGCGATCGCAGTATGGTGGTAAAATGCATAGAGAACGCTGCTGCCCATTCTCTAGTAAGTCCCTCAGTCGCCTTTTACGACACCCACGGGAAGAAATGGGGTGGTGTTATTCTTTACGTCCGGCACCACACAGTACCTACTGACAGACTGGACTAGGTGATGATGAAAATTTATTAAATGCGTATCGTAAAATTAAAGACTGTGTAAGGGTAGAATAATTATAATAACTCGGTACTCACCTATACAAACATAGACTCAAGGAAATTCATTACAGTAATACACACAATTTATTCCTATCCCAAGTAATTGACATAGTTGATTTGAAATGCGCAGTCATTAAATTTAGTAACGACAGTGGTATAAAACATGCGGCATTTAAAAAATAAGAACTTACGGAATATCGAACTGAATAATTCAGTGCTCTGTGTTTCGAATAACATGGTGGACAAAGATGTGCATTTAATGCTGAGGCCTTTGAATCTGATGCAATTCATTTCGTTTACTCTCAAATATCGCATAAAAAACAATTACATAACTCTTAACAATTTCACCAGCAATTTGTATACAATAATGGGAACTATAACATTTATTTCTTTGTACACATTACGAACCTATATGATGTTTCGTCACCAAGAACAACTAGGATTCACTACATCCATGAAGATCTCGGCCTTCACTGATTGCATCTACTACTGTTTCGGATTCACTCTTAATTTCGTCATCGGGATTATTCAAGCTAAATATAATATCAAATTTGTCCTCACGTTTCAAGGATTGCACAGATTGCTGAACAATGAAACCAGTTTTAGCCTTTTTATTATTTGGAATTGGATTACGGTTATCATGGCTCTCAGTTGCTATTTTACAGTCTTATGCTTTTTTGTCATTCAAGTGTCTGTATCTTGGATTTATATAATTGTTAATTATATTGTGATTATTTTCGATTTTAATGTCGTTTATGCCATTCGAGGCATTAAATTGTTACAAAGTAAACTTGAATTATGAAATATTGAAGTCTCAAATACCCTTGAAGTATATGAGATGCGTGGTGAAGATTTCAGAAAAAAGTTTCAAGTCTATGCTGATATTTTAGTGTTACATTACAATATATATCAAATTTGTTCTCAGCCATTCGTAAGTACTTTCATATGATTAGACTTTAGATAGTATTAATGAACCAAATTTGTTTTACGAAGTATCCGATTATTTATTTACTAAAATTTTTGCTTATTATTTTATTTAAGCCTTGTTAGGGTGATCAACTTAAATAAAGTAAGTAGGTTTGAAGCGTTTACTCTTGACTTTTTTCATAGGGACAGTAAGATGCATTGTCGATCCTTCCACCGACACGTATGACACCCTGTCGATCTAAAAAAGGGTTCAAAGATAGAACTCGTGACTTAGAGTTTAATTTTTCCAAAGTTTCAAGTGAGTGAATTTCCTTTGAAAAACATTCTCTTTGTAACGCTTTAGCTAGAAGTAACAGTGAGTTATTTAACTCAGAACAGGTAATTTCACTATTTAATTTGGTATTAGATTTTTTAATGTTATTCATAAATCTCAGTATGTAAGCAAATATTCTTTGTAGTTTGTATAGTTTAGAATATTTTTCAAAGGGTATGACGTCACGAGACATAGTGCTAACATTTAAACTTATTTTTATTTCAGGTAAAGTAGAAGGATTAGATTTAGATTGGGGCCATTCATGTTCACACTTGGTCAGAAAGATAGGACCATGCCACCAAAGAATATTATTATTAAGAAGACGTGGTTGAATGCCCCTGGAAGCCATGTCAGCGGGATTATGTTCAGAAGGTACATGACGCCATGTAGTTATGTCAGTTAATTCTCGAATCTGTTCAATCCGATTGCTTACATAAGTTTTAAGAGTCTTAGGTGGAGTGTGTAACCACCCTAGTACTATGGTTGAGTCCGTCCAAAATATTGAGCGTGCAATCTTAAGGTTTAAAGAGTGACATACTTTAGAGTATAGTTTTGCACCAAGTAAAGCGCCTAACAATTCCAGACGGGGAATTGTTTCCGATTTCAAAGGAGAAACCTTAGCTTTAGCACATAATAAGTTACAGTTAACTTCACCTAAACTATTAGTCGATTTGAGATAAACACATGCAGCATAGGCATTTTGCGAGGCATCAGTAAAGCAGTGAGCCTCTATGTACATAGGAGAACTGCAGAAAATGTATCTAGGTATCTGAATGTGAGTAAAATGTTGCGTTTCATTATGGAATTCTATCCATGAATTCTGAATTTCTTTTGGAACTTCATCATCCCAATCTAGTTTAAGTAACCAGAGCCTTTGTAGTAAGATTTTATGAAAAATAGTGCAGGCAGATAAAAGACCTAAGGGATCAAATATTCGACACGAGTTCGACAGTATAGAGCGTTTCGTAACTTTAGGAATCGATTTATTTTCGACTGAGTAGTTTAAACTGTCAGAGATAGGTGACCATTTTAATCCTAAGACAGAAGATTGTTTACTAAAGTCTTGAGATTGGTCAGTTGTAAGTATGCTATCAAGAATATCGGGAGAATTTGTTCTAAATTTACGCAAAGGAAAGCAGCCTTCAGCAAGTTTGGCAATCACTCCCGAAATTTTAGCCTTTAATAGAGATTTTGAGTCTGAACCAGTGTTCAGGTCGTCAACATAGAAGTCATGTCTGATAGTATTGGCAACAGCTTCATCACTACACTCCGCTGCGAGTTGGACAAGACACCTAGTACTCAGATAGGGAGCTGAAGCTGTCCCATAAGTGACAGTATTGAGTTGCAAGGTTTTGAGTGGTTGACTTTCGTCTTCCCTCCAAAGAATAAGCTGTAAATGACGCTGTGATTCATTTACCATAACCTGCCTATACATTTTTTCAATATCTCCCGTCACCACATAGGCATACTGACGGAACCTGAGCAGAATTGCCATTAAATCGTCCTGTACTACTGGTCCAACAAATTGGATATCATTTAGTGACTTATTGGTAGAAGTTTTACAAGAAGCATCAAAGACTACTCTTAACCGAGTGGTTTCACTGCTATCACGAATTACTGCATGGTGAGGAATGTAATATCCAAAGCTAGGACGGCTTACTTCAGATAAATGCCCTAATCTGCGATATTCGTTAATAAAATCAGTATATTCATTTTTTATTTTAGATTTATTTAGTTTCTTTTCTAAGTTAAAGAAGCGCCTTTTAGCTAGCAAGATAAGAGTCCCCTAAAGCCTTACTGAGATCTTCACGCAATGGAAGTTTTACACAAAACCTCCCATCACTCAGGCGGACAGTGTTTTCATTAAAATGGTTTTCACAATATTGTTCCTCATTAGAAAACTTAGTATTTTCATTTGGCAGAGCAGGAATATCTTCAACTTCCCAGAACCTAGCCAGAGAGTCCCTAATTTCCTGAGAAAAGTTAGAATTAGTAGTAGTAGTAGGGCCCCCACCGGCAGGGCCTGACATGAGCCAACCCAGTTTAGATTTTATTAGAGTAGGTTTATTTTTCCCTAACTTAATTTGTTCAGAATCTACAATTTCCCAATAAATATCGGCTCCTAGCAGTAAGTCAATTTCAGAGGGCATATAGTAGGTAGGATCTGCTAGTTCTATAGATTTGGGAAGATTCCATTCAGAAGTGTTAACCCTTGAGCTGGGCAACATGCCAGTGATATCAGGCACTAAAAGACATGAAACATTAGCATGGAATAGGTTAATCCGAGATTTAAGTTTTATGTTACACCTTTTAGTAGTATTAGTTAACTTATTATTTATACCAGCTATTGAAATATTAGTATCAGAACAGGTTAAATTCAATTTTCTTTGCATTCTTTCAGTTATAAATGAAGACTGGCTTCCATTATCTAGTAATGCTCTCACAGTGTGTGTTTCAGAAGATCGGCTATCAATTAATTTTACTTGAGCAGTGCATAAAAGAATCTGCCTGGGCATTGCCACAGAGAGTGATACAGGATTAAACATGGCAATAGTAGATGTCTAAGAGGAACTTGCTTCTTGAGGAACTGATGTTGCAGAAGAAGTATCAACAGGTGAGTTTGTCTTCTCTTTATTTGACTGTGGTTTATGTAGCAGTAAATTGTGTCTTTTGTTGCAGATTTTACAATAATTATGTTTGCAGTGAGCAGAGTAATGACCAGGACGCAAACAGTTGTGACAGAGCTTATGCTTATTAACTTCCATAAATCGAGCATCCAACGACATGTCTTTAAATTTATCACATTTATATAGTAAATGATCTTGTGAACATACAACACAGCCCTTTTCATTAATGTGTAAGAAGAGACAAATGATTTAGTTTGTTTATTGTCTTTAGAGTGAGTATGTTTTTCAGTTTTAGTAGCAACATTATTATTGCTGTACTGTAAGGTTTCTAAAACGTCAGCACGATTTCTTAAGAAATTATAGAATTCTTCTATTGTTGGCGAAGTAGAAATAGTACTCCTGTGTTCCTCCCATATGCGACTTGTGGCGCCATCTAGTTTGGACACCATAATATACACAAGTAAAATATCCCGGCGGGATTCAGGATCATTTAAAGATAGGGCTCGAATATTTTTAGAATAGTAATCTATCATAGTACGAAGTGACTTGTAATTTTCTTTAGATATTATGTCAAAATTCAAGACAGCCTTTAAATGATTATTAGTAAGTATCCGGTTGTTATCAAAGCGTTCCGTAAGTAACTTCCAAGCTAATTTATAGTTGGCAGCAGTAAACTCAATTGATTTTATTATATCAGATGCTCCTTCCTTCAATGAAGAGCGAAGGTAATGAAACTTGTTTATTTCTGGAATAGTATCATTGTTGTTGATTAGAGAATCGAAAGTGTCTCGAAATTACATCCAATTTAAATAGTATCCATTAAAAGAAGGCAGCTGTATCGTAGGCAACTTAATGTTATAGTTACGGTTATCTTGATTGATATGCTGACATGTAGATATTGAATTACAGTTCCTATTTTCAGGTATTATATCACTAGGGGCAAGACTTTCAATAATCAGTTGAGCTTTAGCCATGTTAGAGCAAAATTCATTTTCAATTATTTTAATTATTCTTCCAACTGATCAGGATCTAAACTCTCAATTTTAGTTTTTATATCATCAAATTGTACCAACAATTCTTTGAATCTTGATAGTTTTAATTCAGTTTCAGTAATTATTTGTTTAGGAATACTGTCAGCCTCTATTAGTTTTATAGTATTTATGTATTAAGAAAATATAGTTACTCTAGCCTTTATCGTACCACGTTGTTGAATAAGAGATTTCAATTCAGCCGACATGGTGAATTGAAATCTCTTATTCAACAATGGTGACCGTCAAGAAATTAGCTATACTGGTAAAAGAAAATAAAGCCAAACCGTGTATGTCGCGCAATGGCTACGACAACATCTCGTGCAGTCAGCGACTCACACAAGCAAAGCAGGTTACACAGCGCAGGATGCACGCAGTAGCAGAGATGTGTAGGTTAGTTAATAGCAGCGCATTCCAACAGGACCCAAGAAGCAGGCAGCACAGCAAGTCTGGAAAATGCCAGGGTGGTCCCGTAAGCAAAGTGAAAGAGAAAGTAAGTAGTTACTAGTAAGGCAGGTATGCTTGTCATTGAATTAGTAATTAGTACCTGCTTACTTAGCAACTTGTTTTAGAATCTGACTCCATAAGGTGCAAGTTAAGTAAGTAGTTAGGTGGGCAGTTGTCATATAAGTAGACCTAACTATTTAATCATCATTTACAAGTAGTTGGGTAGGTACCTAGGTGTCATTTCAGTATATAGTAGGTACCTACACAAGAAATTATCAGTAACTCGAGACAGTAAAGAATGTCTGGTGCACAGAAATCGGCTGATTATGAATGTCGGACCTGTAGATTAGCATAAGCATGTTTTGTACCAAAATTGGACGTACTTCCCTGTGAACCGACCAAATCACTCACTACACAGCATCGCAGGGACAGGTGGGTCATCAGCACGCACACACGGTCATCAAGGATTCTCAGCAGCTCAGCTCGTTGTCGTTTCCTGGCACCACACCACGCCACACGGTCGCCTCTTCAATATTTCTTCAGTTGATCACGTCGGGGTCACCTTAGGGTGATCAACTTAAATAAATTACTCGAAGTAGGTTTGAAGCGTTTACTCTTGACATTACAGAATTATAAAATAGAAATAAAATAAAGATACGCGCATTGCGCGTCTCGTCTCGTTTCGTGCAGTGCAGTCTAGTCGTGGGCGTTGCGACAACGAACTCTTTCCGAAGACCGTTTTATTTATGTCTTGCAATTGCAACGATGAAACCGTTTTACGTCCTGGGTCCAAACAGTCTTCGTTGCACAAACCAGTCTTCGAATTACTACATGCGATTATCTATTTTACAGCTAAGAAAATACGGTCGAGAACCCATTGATTCAACTATCACACTCGTCGCGTCGCGTCGTCGTCCTTAGTCCGTCCGTTCCAAAGACCGTTTTATGTTCAGCGACGACTACGACGACGAAACTGTTTTTAAGTCTTGGATCGAAACAGTTTTCGTTACACAAACCAGTCTTCGAATTACTTGATGCGATTTTTTATTTTACTGCTAAGATAATACGGTCGAGAACGCATTGATTCAACTATCACACTCGTCGCGACGTCGTCCTTAGCATACCGCGTTCGTTCACAAACCAGTTCTTACAGTTAAAAGTGAACCTTTTGTCAATGGTATAGAGTCTATATTTTATTACTACTTTTCTATACTGTCGTTCGTGATGCGACGGTCAAACCTGTGTAAGCTTATAGCTGTTAAGTGCAAAATCGCCCGGCATGTTGAATTGGGATAATAGGTAGGTAAATAAATATCTTGGAATACGAGCCGGTGAGCGCGTCATATGTTTGTTTACATTTTTTTTTTTTTTGTCAGTTGTGTAATTGGTCATTTATAAGTAGTTGTAACTTTGGAAGAAACTGCAACTATTTCACGCAACGAAAACGCAATTCTGTTCCATATTCGATAAGTTTCGTCTTTTACAAAACGGTCGTCGTCGCAACAACTGGTTTGAAGACGGCTCTTTAAACCAGTTGCGACGACGACCGTTTTCTGCAACCGTTTTCGTCGTCGGAAGAACGGTTGCGTTTCGTCCGTCAAAAATTCGACAACGACCCACCACTAGTGCAGTCGTTAGTCGTTAGTCGTGGAAAAGATGGCCGCCGCCGGCGCAGGACCGCCCGTTGCGTTCCATACGCGACGCAGCGACGAGCTTAGCATTGGCGCGTTCCAGCTCCGTTGCGAACAAGCCTAAATTTTTCCATTCGTATACAATTATTTTTATTCTTCTTTTATAAAAGATTTTACTCCAAATACACAAAAATGTCATTCAAAATCAGAGAATTGATGCCACTAAACCATGGTTAGCACACATACACACACAGTGTTTTTAATGTCTCTAACACCGACTGAACATCTTCACCTTCATTCAACTGATGGTCCTTAACTAAAACTCAGTACAAAAGAAGACCTCCTTCCTAAGCCCGAAGCGAAACTAGATGCACTGGACTCTCAGTGTCTTGGCAAGCTGTGGTAACACGTAATAGTATGGTCACCTAGTCTTTGTTCTGCTTCTGCAACTGACTGAAGTAAGCTGATGGTGAAAATCTAATAAATGCGTAGCGTAAAACTAAAAACTGTAACGGCATCCATAATTTAGTGAAGATAGCTATACTGAAGCCCAATTATAGCCCAATTCATAAAAGTTGGATGGACTCACTATAATTATATTACCATGGTACTCACCTATATATACATAGACTCAAGTAAATTCGTTACAGTAATAGACAACATTTATTCCTTTCCCAAATAATTTTCATAGTTGATTTGAAGTACGCAGTTACTACATTTACCAACAATAATAGTATCAAACGTGCGTCATTTGAAAATGAAGATCTTACGTAACATCGAACTTACTAATTCAGTGAACTGTCTTTTGAATAATATGGTGGACAAAGATGTGCAGTTAATGCTGAGGCCTTTGAATCTGATGCAATTCATTTCGTTTACTCCCAGATATCGCATCAAAAACGATTGCATAACTCCTAACAATTTCATCATTAATATTTACTCAATAATTGGAGCTACAGTATTTATTTCTTTGTACATATTCCAAACTTATTTGGTGTCAAATGATCTGGGAGTCACTGAATCCATGATAATCTCCGTCCTCACAGATTGCATTTATTACTGTTTCGGATTCACTCTTAATTTCGTAATCGGGATCATTCAAGCTAAAAATAATATAAAGTTTGTCCTAACATTTCAAAAATTGCACAGATTGCTGAACAATGAAACCAGTTTTAGCCATTTTATCATTTGGAATTGGATTATGGTTATCATGGCTCTGAGTTGCTATTTTACAGTCTTTTCTTATATAGTCATGCAGGTGGCTATGCCTTTGATTTACTTAATTATAAATTATATTGTGATTATTTTCGATTTTAATGTCGTTTATGCCATTCGAGTCATTAAATTGTTACAAATTAAACTTGAATTATGGAATATTCAATTCTTGAATTCCATAAAAGTGGAAGAGACGCGTGGCCAAGATTTCAGAAAGAGAATGTGTCAAGTCTTTGCCGATATTTTAGAGTGTTACGATTTATGTCAAGTTTGTTTTCAGCCATTTGTAAGTATTTGGTTCTGAATAGATATTAAATAATGGTAATAAACGAAGTTGGTTTTACGAAGTATCTAGTGCCTTATATTATATTTTTTATCTAGTACATTATATTTAATTTCCATTGCTATATATTTCTTTCCTTGCTCTTTTACTTGTTTTTGTTTTTTTGATGTGGAATTATCTTAATTAAATAATTTTATAAATTTTTAGATACTGTTTTATATTATTGAAGTGTTCCTCCATTCTCTCATTTACATCCAAGTGTATATTGAATCGATGAAGGACTTCGACAATAATATCAAGGTGAGCATCGTCAAATTTGATTCTCAGTTTCTTGTTCCTTCTTCGTTGTTGATTGGGGTCGACGTAAGATCTTTTTTCCTTTTCATCTGTTTGGCCAGCAGGCCTGCGTTATCAATTACTTACTTACTAACAAGGTAAATAGAAAAAATTGTAAAAGCCATCTATTTAACAAGAATACACGTTAGTTTTCATATCAAGTCTTCTCCACAGGCAACAATCAAATGGAACCGTGCACATACCTTCTGGCATTTCAGTGTGGTTTTTGTGAAGTAAAATATTTTGGATTGAAATGTTAATTTTGTTACAGCATGCAGATGCTGTTACCACGCTTTTAATTTTGAGTTGGTTAATCAAGAACTTATCGTGGCAAACGATGTTCATATTGCAGTGCGAAAAATTCTACTTAGCTGTGGAAAGTGTTCGAGATACTTGCGTAGATATTTTGAAGTCAAACTGTTCTGGTATGATTATTTTTAGACTGCATGTAGGGACATTCTTATAATAGATCCTTACTTAGCAGCGTAGCTTAAAACTGTCATATCTCACTCAAATATTAGCACAGAAATAGAATTTTACGAGGAGAAACTTAATAGCTCTACCACGAGCTTACACAGCTGGGTTTACGGAGATGGTGCTGAATATAGATGTATGTGTATGGATGATATTTATATGCTGCACAGATTCCAATAAAGTAAGCATAAGAGAGGACGATGAATGTAAAGGATCAACACTACGTTACTGAGTAGGTGACACAGACAGCTAGGATTCGCGAATTTGATATCTTTGGAGATGTTGAATCATCATCGTCTTCCGGTCCTTGTCACATATTATCAGAGGGCGGTGTAAATAGATAAATTCTTAAAATCTTCTTTTAATAGTCTTCCTTTCCGTTTCCATCTAACTCAGGCTATGAATAATTGATTAAAAATTGTTACAGATGATGAGAGAAAACTGTGCAAGAACGTGCTGCGGTTACATCGAGCAAAGTTCAGCAAGATGCGTGTGTGTGGCCTGTTCTACGCAGACGCGGCGTTGCAGCTAAGTCTGATGGGTCTTTTAGTTAACTACACTATTGTGCTGCTACAGTTTGCGTTTTTGTAAAAATGGGATGAATGTGTAATGGTTTAAATAATTCTGTCACAATCGAGTCATATCCGGTACGTCAGCGTCATCTGGTAGCGCTCGAGGAGTTGGTGGAGTGCGCGCCGTTGATTGAGTCTGGAGACACTGTTCTGTTGGCGGTCGGTGCACGCAGATATAACCCAGCCACCACGCGTTTTGGAATATGTACTTACCTAGCTATATGTGCCTACTTATCAACAAAATTTTAACTGTTGGGTTTAAATTATAATTTGAATGAGCATATGGACCTGCTTTCTTCATTCAACACTACCCACCTACGCCCAAAGTTATCAAAACCAATGATGTATGCTAATGATCATCAGACTTGGGATTCGTATTGGATAAGAATAAGGAAGCAAACCTCTGGCATGCCATGTTCGAACGACAAAATCCAAACATGCTTACATAGATAAGGGCACTGAAATCACCGCAACCAGCTTACTGTAAAGAACTACTCGCATTGGATCCTAATAAACCAGATATCGAAGCAATGGTGTGTAACAGCAAATATGTGTTCCTCCGAAAATCCACCAAGCTTTGGCCTAGTCGTTTTGGCGGTCCGCAAGGTTCTAGAAGATAAATCATCATAATAGTGATAACGTGATCGGATTTAACTGTAATGGTGGCGGATGTGAATTGCAATGAGAAGTCTAGGCTTTTGAAAAAGTTTAATTATTTTCGGAATTTTTCATTACCGGTTTGCCTCCGTATTGAGTGAACACAGGCAATCTTAAGATTAGGTTGATTTATCAAAATCGTACGGTGCAATGGCAACAGTATAGGAAGTGTGAGGATGAACGGAGCATTGTGCGCGACCGCGTGAAAGAACTGTTTAGACGCTAATATTATTGGACATAGCTGCTCTCTATTTGCAAGTTCAGCTCTGCTAGTAAAAAAACACTAAGGTTCAGAACACTTGTGTCGCTGATCGTTTCCCGCTTGCTCTAATCTAAGATCAAATCACACGTCATGAGTGTCCTTTAATCGATACTAATTGCTATAGAGACTAACGCTAACAGATCGTGACAACTTCAACGACGTTCAACTTGCTTGATTTGTACGAGAAATCGAGTTACAAAATCTTCACCTCTGGAGCTTTAAATAGGAAGGTGAAGAGTCCACTATCGTTGACGTATGGCATGTTGAGACTGATAAAGGTATAGAAGAAATGCGCGGGCGTGCGTCAGACAACATTAAGAAAGGTGTGAAATATTATAAAACCCGAGTTGACTACCGGAATTTACAATTAGTTGAAAAAAAAAAAATGCAATTGGCGATTTTGTGTTGTTACAAAATGAAGAACGAAATTCAACTAAGTTGCATCCAAAGTTTAGAGGTCCGTTTAGAATGATTGAAATTGAGGGTAATCATTATACATTTAAAGCTATAAATTCGAAGCGTGCCTACAAATGTGCACACGATAGGCTAAGAAAGACGCTAGTGGCTCACGCACCAGTCGATGTTGATGTTGATAACGATGTTATTTAAATGGTTAAAAGTGTTGTCTACTCTACGACATAAACAGCGCATTGAATATTGTACATCTGTCAGTATGAAAGCCGTTGCTACTGATAGTGAGATACGCAACCACCCCGCTGATGTGCCATTGCAACAATCATGATTATTTACGTGGCTGGCATAATTCCCCTCACTTCCATTCAAAGAACTACGTTTGTTTTCCTTAAAAAAAATATCCTTTAGACCATACCATAACGTATATTCGACATTTTAAGATTTTTTTTACATGCTGTAACAATGGAACCCCACTTGGGTGTGGCAAATGACTCTCACATTATAGCATGTTTAACGACTACTGTCAAAAATCAAACAACGTCTTCCCCACTATTATGTGTTCAATGGACTAACAGTAATAATACTTCCTACTCACCTATTTATTATTAACATGAACTAAAGAGTATGTGTAATTCGTTAAAATAATCGTCACAATTTTCCGTTCACTTACAATTATCGTAATGAATTTGATGAGCGCAGTTAATACATTTCTGACGATTACTGTATCAAGCGTTTACCAGGAAGCCGTTGCTTTTCAAAATGAAGAAATTCCGGAACATCGAACAAAATAATCCTGTGAACTGTATTTTGAATAATGTAGTGGACAAAGATGTGCAGTTGATGCTGTGGCCTTTGAATCTGATGCAATTATTATCATTGACTTCTAGATATCGCATTAAAAACAATTATATAACTCCTAACAGTTTCATGTACAATTTCTTTTCAATGATCGGAGCTATATTCCTTATGTTCATGTTCATATTCGAAACCTATGTGCTGATATGTAACAAAGAACGTCTAAGAAACACTAAGTTTATGACGGTAACGTCGACCACCGACTGTATATACTATTGTTTGGGAATCGCACTTAATTTTGCCATCGGGATCATTCAAACCAAAAGTAACATTAAGTTTGTCTTATTATATCAAGGAGTGCACACATTTCTCAACGATAAAATCAGTTTTAACCATTTCATCATTTGGAATTGGATTGTGGTTATCATACCACTCAGCTGCCATATAATAGTTGTCTCTTATTTTTGTACTCAGCTGGCTTTAACTTGGATTTATAGATTAGTATATTACGTTCTAGTTGTTTTCGATTTAAATGTTATTTATGCTATTCGAATGATTAAATTGTTGCAAATTAAACTTGAGTTATGGAATACTCAAGTCTTAAATTCCCTTGAAGTGTTAGAGACGCGTGGTGAGACTTTCAGTAAGGGAATGTTATAAGCCTATGTTGATATTCTAGAGTGTTATGACATCTACAAAGTTTGTTTTCAGCCATACGTAAGTACCTTACTATGAACAGTAAGAGTAATTGGACTAATTTTCTTTTCAAGCCCATATTATTGCCTTGCGCCTGCCCCTATTACTCTCTTTCTACTAATATCGCAACACGTAGTACGTAGTGCAAAGAAAGAATTCTTTCTGAATAAGTTTTGTGAGTTTCAGATTCTGTATTATATTATTGAAGGATTCCTCCATTCTCTTATTTACATCCAAGTGACTATTGACGTGTTGAAGCAAGGCTCCATGAATAACACCACAGTGAGTATCTTCCCTGTCAGAGCCATCCATCAAGTCTTGTCATTTCTGTCCTTCCTTACGTAATTATTAGTTTAGTCCCGCCCTATTCTGTCTTACTTATGTACTTCACTATCTTTATTATTGTTTCGTAAAGTTATTTTAAATTCTGTAAAATTAACAGCCCTCTTATAAAATATTACACCATTAAGTCAAAGAAATAAGAAGAACTTATCAAGATATAATATTCTTCCTCTTACTTTAATCTAATAGCAATCGATGAAATAATAAAACTCTGAAGCATTGTATCAAGTATGTTACTTTTATTACAGCGTCCAGCAACTCTAGCGATGCTCTGGTTCTTATTGTGGTTTAGCAAGACCGTGACATGGCAAACGATGTTCATGCTGCGGTGCGAGACATTCTACTTAACTCTGCAAAACGTTGGAGATACTTGCGCCGTTATTTTGAAGACAAATTGCTCTGGTAAGAACATTTTCAGATTTTATGTAGAAAAATATTTATTAAAGGTCAAAAGCATAGTTCCGTTACTACAAACTTAACTCAAATGATTTCTAGTGACTAAAGATTTCCACTAGAAGAACTCTTAAATCAAAATCAAAATCAAAAGTCATTTATTCAAACTAGGCTGAGAGTCAGCACTTTTTGAACGTCAAAGTCACATAAGACAGTCCCCCCAAAACGCCCGCCCTTCGACACTTCCTTTTGCTTTGGCTGGGAAGAAGAAGTGGCGGAACAAATTAGAGGAAATTAACGAAATTATGGAATGTGTGTAAGGTGATATGGCTTAAAATGGAGTTAATATTAATCCTTGATTATTTAACTTCAGCCGGTAACATAGTTACTCCTTATTCGTAAAAAATACACAGAAATAAAACAGAATTCAATTAGTCGTTTGTAACGGAGAAGAGCCAATAAGAAACTTGACGATTACTGTTTTAAAAGTATTGTTTTTTACAATAACTTTAAAGTAAAGTGTTAATAGGTATGGAAGGGCAGTGTCGGGAAATACGAAGTACTTAAAAATAGAAGAATGTCTACAAATCAACAGACTACAGGGCCAATATTGTTCTCTAATTCACAATTTGAAAAATTATTTTACAAATCGTTACATAAATAAAATATAATAAAAATTGGTGCTTTAGTTAAATAACGACGATAATTGTGCCAACTAAGTAAAACGTAATGTCATATCTAATTTAGGAGTAGTTAGTATATACTACATATTTAAGCTGTTAATGTAACAAGTCTTCGTCTTCCTATACATATTAAGATTGTAATTTGAAACCACCGTAAAAGCCAATTATTTTTAAAAGAGTAACCATGGAGTTTCTTTCCGGCTCTTCTCCATAGAATTCAGCAAATGGGAGGTTTATGTGAATTAAATATTTTGTTGTTTATATACTTACTTTGCGCACGAGTCGATCAATCCGGTTAAGTCCGGTGTCAAAAGTCAAAGTATTTATTTCAATTAGGCCCAAAAAAGGCACTTTTGAACGTCAATCGTTACATGAAAAAAATAATAGTTTAAAAAACTAAAATCTAACTAAACTGCTTTTTAAGGTATTTTTTTATTGATATCAGGCACCCCACGCTTTTTTTCCATTATTTTGTACTTTTTAGTTTGGTTTTCAATGGAAGCCTGTTTTTTAGTTTTTTAAACTATTATTTATTTTCTATTTTTTAGGGTGTTTCGAATTTTGAGACGTATGTCAGCGTAGTTTGTGACAGTTTTTTTGCTGTCCTGGTAACCCTGGCAAGGATAATAGCACACATTTATGAAATTATTGCATTGTCATCGGTCCTTGACAGGTGTGCAAAGTTTGAATGAAATCTGGTCGTTTAAAGTGGGTCAAAATCGCGCTATAAGGAGTCGGTTACAAACAAATATACAAACATACTAACATACAAACATACAAGTGAAGCTAATATAAAGCGTGTAATAGAATAAATTCTAGTTGCCTCTTCCAAAAAGTAGATTCGTATGGAGAAGAATGGGCAAGAAACTCCACCGTTACTCTTTTAAAATAGTTTTCAGTATTTGTATACAATATTTATACAATTATATGTGAAGACGATGCACCTACAATAAAAATTACCATACCACAACAGGTAAAAGAACTGAAAATGAAGCAATGCGAGATAAATTAATTATATGATAGACAAAAACATTGCAGAGGCAAGAATACGAATTTTCTAATATTTTTACAAGTTACAGGTATGAGTTACAGTAATCATAGAATGTAAATCAGTGTCATAGAAGAAAAAATAAATACTATCTACACAATTAAGTTAGCAACCAGTTTGATAAAATCTAAGACTGTCCTATGGAGCGAGACCAGCATGTTTCCAAGCGTTAGGTGGATGTTGGTTACCATATTAATATACCAAGGACCCTCCGTCCCCGGAAAGCACGTTAAGCCGTAGGATATATGGATGTCTTAACACTAAACTTAATTTCTTGACCTTTCATGACACTCCATCCAGTAGACAAAGAACAGATACACTAAAATAAACAACAGAAAATCCAAATTGTTAACAACAGTAGCCGTCTACGTAATTGAATGCAACTGCAACGCCATGGTTAGAGTTGAAAACGCAAAATATTCAGGCATCTATTTGTTCAGAACCTGACTTTCAAATCACAAATTCCAACACTCGCAAAAAAGACTCCTAACTTCATTTTCTTTGCAAAAATCTTAAGAGTCAGTCCGCGTAAGAGTATATGTTTCTCTATGCTAATCTGCTTTATAATACTGTATAAGTATGGCAACGACATGTAAGTTGGAGCTAGGAAAGCTGCGGCGTTTTTCAACGGACGAACTATAAACAGAACCTAGCATTTTACATTTACGTCAGCTGTTAGATTGCCCCTCGCAAAAATATCCGAAAGAATCCCCCTACCAAAAACAAAAAACCCTGTTTGTTATCCGGTTTTCGTCATTTTTACCAATAGCTACTAGAAAAGTTTACTATGCAGCACATGTTAATACTTAACACATTCTGATGAGAACACATGTCCTCACTCACACTAACACCAAACAATTACTCACCTTAACAGTCTTGTCTCTCTATGTTATTTATGTATTTTGTACTCACATTACTGTACATTTTTTATTTCTAGGTTTTTGTTATGAACTCATCTTAAGCGAGCAGAATTATTAACTTCGTGTGGTGTTTAGATCACGAAAATACAGGCTGTGCCTAGTCCTATTTGAAACCCCTCTGTCAATGAGAATTATGTACCATGTTTAACCACAACTTGTATATTTAAGAACCTGTAAGCTAATTATATAAATTTTGTATTTCGAAAAAACAGCTAGATTATTGTTGCGTGTAAGACGCCCATATCTTATCTATTTATTTTATAAATAAGGAAATTATCTTCAGTATATATGAATATAATAAAATTATATTCGAAAAGTTATCCATCATATTCAGAAGATCATTATAAGAACTAGAAGTAAGACAGGGCCAAGAATTGAACATTATGGCACGCCCGTCGTACTAAAAACAGTGATATTCATAATATTAATACTAGAAATAAGGACAAGCTACGTGCTCGCTTTCACCGGCTTCATAAGGTTCATAATTCATTTGTTGGTCTTGGTATTACCTTGTACAACAAGCTTCCCTCTGCTTTGCTAGATTTGCAGTTTAATGAGTTTAAAGCTAAAGTAAAATCCAACCTTTGTTCAAAGGCATACTATTCTATCAACGACTTCTTAAACGATAAGAATAGTTGGTCGCTGTAATTAACTCAAGACAATGTTTATGTTCTTTCAACCAGAATCAAAATTAGCTTTCCTCATCGTTATGTATGTAAGCGGGCACGCCCTTTATGCCTGGAGACTCTTATTTAGGTTTTAAGTTCTATTTACGATTTTATTATTTAAGCTTGAGTTTAGTTTTTAATGTTTTTGGCGTGTGCTAGCTGACATATGACGCATAATTTGATGTATGTTTTGTTTTGTTTTATAATATTAATTACTTACATAATACTGTATAGAATCAAGTTCTTCTAACATAACAGACAGCTGTGCTGCTGGGGAGTTTGTTCCGCCACTTCTTCTTCCCAGCTAAAGCACTAGGAAGTGTCGAAGGGCGAGCGTTTTGGGGGGACTGTCTTATGTAACTTTGACGTTCAAAAAGTGCTGACTCTCAGCCTAGTTTGAATAAATGACTTTTGATTTTGATTTTGTAACTAGAGACCCCGAGGACTTCACGCTGGTAACATTTACTTTTTGCTGCCTGTTCGATGGATAGGGAAGAACAAGATCTGCAGCTGGGCTACAAATTCCGTAGTGATGTAATTTACAGATCAGTATGTTGTGGTCAACGCAGTAAAACGCTTTCGAGAAGTCACTGAAAATGTTAATTGTATCCTGAGATTCCAAAATGCGACTGATAAGTTTTACTTCTGCTTCAGCCATCGACCTACCTTTCGTGAAACCTGTCTGGTAACTGAAAACTGCCGACTATTTAAAATCTAATTTGAGTTAAAATGTGACATCATCTGAAAGTATTCTCTAAATCAGATGTATTTAGAAAAAACGACCTGTGCTAACTTAAAATAATTTTATTAGCAGTATGATAATAATTATAGATCAACACTAGTAATTAAGTACTAAACCAAAAGATAACGTGTTACCCAGTAAATGGGTTGTGAAGGTCAGATAGGCCCTATGTTAAACTGTTAGCCTGACAGCTGTCCAACAACATGGTCCAGAAAAAGCTAGGCAGAAGATGGTTACGATGTATTAGTTATTTTATTGGTGACAGTGACAGCCACAAGTTATGAATATATTTTTATTTATCTATGTTTCAGATGAAAAGAGAAAACTGTGCAAGAACGTGCTGCGATTACATCGGGCATCGTTCAGCAAGATGCGTGTATGTGGCTTGTTCTACGCGGACGTGGCGTCGCAGCTGAGTCTGATGGGTCTACTAGTTAACTACACTATTGTGCTGTTACAGTTTGCGTTTTTGTAAAAGTGTGATGAATGTATAATGCTTTAAATAAATTTGTCGCAATCGAGTCATATCCGGTTCGTCAGCTGCTGGCGCTTGATGCGTGGGTGAGTGGTGCACCTTCGATCCAGTCTTGAGCTATTTTTTTGTTGGCGGTCGGCGCGTGCGGACATAACCGAGCCATCACGCGTTCTGAGATAAGTACCTACCTAGCTTTATGTGTCTACCAATGTATTATGTAGTAATTGTTGGACTGGAATTATATTATATTTTTAATACGAATCGTGCGAATCTGTTTTATTCATCTGACACCACCCACTGATGCCCACAGTTAAGAGAACCAACGGTGAATACCATGCGGTGCTCCATCATTATTAGCAATCATAAGAATTGGAATTCATATTGCATCAGAAGCAGGAAACAAACAACAAACCTAAGGCGTGTCTTGTTCGAAGAGCAGAATAAGAACATGCGGGCATTGACGGAGGCACTACATTCAGTGAAACCAGTTTTCTGTGAAGAACCGGATAACTCCTACATAAATTGTGTCATAGTGAGGAACTAATACACCATTACGGACCGTCTGTGAAGTGCTTACATCTATTCATAGATTAAAAAATGCACACCATATCGATAGAAACTCAGTTATGTATGAGTCTCAGAATGGATGTAAAATTGAGTCCCGTGGTACTAAGGAGCTGCTCTTAATAGATGGCCATAAACTAACAGATTTATAGATATCGAAAGGATCTGTTGACATGTTAAATTGACTATAAGAAAGCCTACGACTCGTTGCTACTTATATGGCTAAAAAAAGTGTTGGAGTTTTACAAAATATACGCAACTCTGCGCACTTTCTTCCTGTATGGGATAGTGGAGGGCGGCCCTTCGCTGTTCGGGATGCTGACAGATACTAGTAACCAATGAAAACCTATCAGGATTGAGCTTGGAATATTTCAAGGCGATAGTTTGAGTCCGCTTTGGTTTTGCTTAGCCTTTAATCCTCTAAGCACAATGCTATAGGATTGAGGTCTTGGCTTTCGGTTGAGAAGAGCTGGTCCTGATATCACACCTCCTTAACACGGATGATTTTAAATCCTCTGCCCCCAACAATTTGATGACAGATGGAGCTACTGAACATTCAGAAGGAACAGAAACGTTAAACAGCACCACCAGAATGAACTTTGGTGAGGGCAAAGGTGCAGCAATGCATATAAACTGAGAAGGGATTATAGGATACGTGGGAACCCAACATTCAGATTCTAAGCACCTTGAATACCATTCCTTAACTGAAACCTACAAGTATTTGGGAAGAATTAGACTCCAAAACTGCCGACATGAAACAATCGTTGAGGAAACGCTTCTTTGGCCGCCTAAGTAAAGTATTAAAAAGTGTCTTATATTATCGTCTTCATCGGTTGAGTCATGCCGGTGTTGATGTATTCCCTCGGCTCTGGGTAGGAAGGTCCGTACATTGCTGACGGCATATTTGATGCATCACCGACGGTCATCAGTGATGAGACTGTAGGTACTTCCCATGGAAGTGTGGGGGTTAAGTTTACAACATGTTGACAGTTGTTACAATTCCAAAACTCTCCACTTCCGGAGATTTGCAGCATCATAGAAATTTTCCTTCAAACTGACGTAGGGATGCAATGAATCGCAATGAACAAGGGCCTCCCCCGCTCTTCTTGGCTAAAGAGAACTGGCGCAAACTTACAGTACCTACTAGATGCTATCTATCAATCGCAAGGAAGTAAGGCAAGGCATAGAGATTCACGAACGCTTTTCCCGGGCGTTTGATAGGCCTGATATTTACTATTTGGCAGCTTTATTCTGGCTGCGTTTTGGCGACTTCTTCGGGGAAACCGAAGGTTTTGTCTGTGTAATTACGGATAAAGTTATTATGACGAATAACTGTCAGACATACATTTAAAGACGGTACGGTTGACATCTGGGGCTTGCCGGGATGGTTCCCGGAAAATCAAATCAACATTTTTATCCGGTTGTTCTCGTTTTGCTAACTTTGAGTACTTGCATAGACACAATCTAATAACTAGGATTATCCCATTGCAACTTGCTTTGCAGTACAAGCTTGTGGAGTCCAAAGTACCATACAACAAGTATGTGCTCGACCCAGTTTTCGAGAATTGTCACACCACATTGTACTGGATCAATCTATTATCACTGACAGAACTATTGTAGCCAATTAGCCTGATATTGTGGTGATAGTTCGACGAGAGTGTTGTGCAATGTGTGTTAAAATCGCTGTCTCTCATGTAATTTAGTGGCAAGTAGTGTAACTGAACCGGATGTAAAATCTAAACAAGATTATAATATTTTTAACCGACTTCAAAAAGGAGGAGGTTCTCAATTCGGATGTTTATATGTTTTTTATTTTTTTATGTAATAGGTTGGGGAAAAAGTATCTTCGCATTTTTTAAGAAAATTCAAAACATTTTTTAATAAAGTTTATTTACATTTAACTAAAGTATGTAGGTACCATTTTGTTCGATAACTTTTTGCCATTTTGTAGGTAGGGATATGATCCCATTGCTATAGAAATTTTGGGACTTCTGGTCAAAATACCGCGACAAGTGGTTTTGGCAGTCCTCTCGTGCTGTTAACCTGACACTGCCTAAAGAATTCTGAAGAGACCGAAACAGGTGGAAATCTGAAGGTGCAAGGTCAGGACTATACGGCGGATGCATTAACACCTCCCAGCCAAACTCTCTTAATTTTTGTTGGGTGGCTAAAGATGTGTGAGGTCTAGCGTTATCAAGATGAAAAACCACACCCCTTCTGTTGATTAATTCCGGCCGCTTTCTCTCAACTTCTTGCTTTAATCTCATCAGTTGTTCGCAGTAGAGTTCAGAATCGATGGTCCTGCCTGGTGGTAACAGCTCATAATGAATTATGCCCTTCCAATCCCACCACACACACAGCATCACCTTGTTGCGAGTTAACCCGGGTTTCGCCACAGTCTGTGAAGCCTGACCGGCCTTTGACCACGACCTTTTTCGCACGTTCTTGTCATACGTGATCCATTTTTCATCACCAGTTATCAGCTTCTTCAAAAATGGTTCGGTTTCATTACGTCGTAATAAAGAATCACAAATGAGTACACGGTTCATTAGGTTTCTTTCAGTGAGCTCGTGAGGTACCCAAATGTCGAGCTTTTTTGTGTACCCAGTTTTTTTCAAATGCGCCAAAACTGTTTTGTGGTCAATTTCCAGTTCTTCAGCTACGTCGTAACTACTGGTATGCCGATCTTGCTCCACTTTTTCAAAAATGGCATCCATTTTATCCGTAATAGGGCGACCAGAGCGACGTGCATCTTTGACATCAAAATTTCCGGATTGAAAACGCTTAAACCAAATTTGTGCTACTCTCACAGACACTACACTAGGTCCATAAACATCGCAAATTTTTTTCGCGGCTTGCGTTGCATTTTTACCTTTTTAACCGACTTCAAAAAGGAGGAGGTTATCAATTCGGATGTTTATATGTTTTTTTTTTTTTTTTTTTTTTTATGTATGTTCGGACATAACTCCGTCATATATAGACGGATTTACAAAATTCTTTTTTTGTTCGAAAGGGGTTTATTCCGAAATGGTCCCATATAATTTTCATATAGATCTGATGATGAGTTCGGGAGACAGACACCGGAACTCTTTAAAAAATGACAGGAAATCAACCGCGATTTCTGCTATCGCATAAATATGCATTGTTTGTTTGGAATTAGTGCAGGGTGAATACCACAACTAAAAATTTAAAAATAAAAACTTTTTTGCAAAAAAAAAACAACCGACTTCCTTAAAAACACTATAAAGTGAAAAATAACTTTAATTTCGGAAGTCGGTGGCAAAAAAAACATAAATACAGATCCTAAGACACCGACTACCGAAATTAAAGTTATTTTTCACTTTATAGTGTTTTTAAGGAAGTCGGTTGTTTTTTTTTTGCAAAAAAGTTTTTTTTGTAGTAAAATTTTAAAATGTATCGAATTTCTTCATTAGATTCACTCATCTTGACGGTACGAAAAACAAATGAAAATCACACATTTTCCTAATTTGAATTTGGAATTATGTTCTTTAAAATTTAATCTTTCAATGATACCAAAACCAGCCAGATACAAATAGTATAGCCAAAGAGATTTTATTACAAGTTCATACATACTATAATGCGAAAAGACTTTTTCCCCAACCTAATATGTTCGGCCACAACTCCGTCATATATAAACGTTTTGCAAAATTCTTTTTTTGTTCGAAAGGGGTTTATTCCGAAATGGTCCCATATAATTTTCATATAGATCTGATGATGAGTTCGGGAGACAGACACCGGAACTCTTTAAAAAATGACAGCAAATCGCCCGCGATTTCTGCTATCGCATAAATATGCATTGTTTGTTTGGAATTAGTGCAGGGTGAATACCACAACTAAAAATTTAAAAATAAAAACTTTTTTACAAAAAAAAAAACAACCGACTTCCTTAAAAACACTACAAAGTGAAAAATAACTTTAATTTCGGAAGTCGGTAGCAAAAAAACCATAAATACAGATCCTAAGACACCTTTGTTTTTAAGGAAGTCGGTTTTTTATTTTTTGTAAAAAAGTTTTTATATTCACATCGGGTTGTAAAATGATTTCAAAATGTATTTCACGAGAGGTATTTCCAACGCAGGGATTCTTTACTATAGTGTCTGTCATTGGAATTTCGATCTCCAAAACGAGCTAACAGATTTACGTTACGTACTGATGGCAATAGGTTGACGAAGGGTACCGCGGGTAGTGACGGCGTCTAGCAACGCTCCATTCATCGTGGCGTCAGAACAACACCCCAGTGAGAACATTACGCTAACCCTGCCCTGCAAAACTTGATTTTCCAATAAGACTATATGTTCCAGAAATCTACGTGTATTGACATCTTTGACTAAGCGGCGAATCATATTTCATTGTCACTATCGTCCTTATTTTTACGTTTACTTTCTTTATGAAGTCCCATTATTGTAGAATAATCACACAAAATAATAGATAGGGTACACAGTCAAGTGAAATGCAACTATAAATTAAAGTCAAGCAATAATAAAACACGGTAACTGATAACGAGACACTAACAGACATTGTTTTAAAACACTTACGTCGGCTACAATAGTTTTATCCTGCTACTAAGGTCAAAAAAAAACAAAGTAAAAGATAATTAAAGATTTAATTAAAAATATAATATAGTACAATAGAAGGAATATGTTAAGCCCTCTGTGTCTGCGAGGAACGAGAATGAAGGCTTCGGTGCAATATGTCAGCAAGGCGCTGTCTCGTCCGTGTGTTACATCTTCGCAGTAATTGTCAACCTCACAACGTTTCTCGAGCTCCATCTATTGACTTACATAAAATAAACCAAATTAAATATCTAATTCGTTTGTGTAATCGACAAAAGGTTTTCTGGTCACTACCAATTACCGTAATGAATTGAATGAGCTCAGTTAATACATTTACTAACTATTATCGTACCAGACGTGTGCTAGAAAGCCATTGCTGTTCATAATGGAGAACTTACGTAACATCCATCAACAAAATAATCCTGTGAAATGTGTTTTGGATAATATGATGGACAAAGATGTGCAGTTAATGCTGTGGCCCTTAAATTTGACACAATTAATTTCGATTACTCCTAGATATCGCATCAAAAACAATTACATAACTCCTAACAGTTTAATCTCTAATTTCTTTTCAATGATCGCAGCTATTGTATTTAATTTAATGTACATAATACTAACCTATATGACATTACCAAACGAAGAAAATCTAGGATACATTGAATTCATGACGGTAACGTCTATCACTGACTGCATGTACTATTGTTTCGGATTTACTCTTAATTTCGTCAACGGGATCATTCAAACCAAAAATAATATTAGGTTTATCTTAATATATCAAAGAGTACATAGATTCCTCAACAATGAAACCAGTTTTAACAATTTAATCATTTGGAATTGGATCATGGTGATCATGGCTCTCAGCTGCCATACAATAATCGTCTTTTTTTTCTACATACAGCTGGCTTTATCTTGGATTCATGTATTTGTATATTGTGTTCTGGTTGTTTTCGATTTAAATGTCGTTAATGCTATTCGAGTTATTAAATTGTTACAAAATAAGCTTGAGTTATGGAATATTAAAATTTTAAACTCCTTTGAAATGGAAGAGACACGTAGTGAGAATTTCTGTAAGAGAATGTTTCAAGCCCATGCTGATATTTTAGAGTGTTATGACATCTTTAAAGTTTGTTTTCAGCCATATGTAAGTATCTTGCTCTAAACAATTAGTGTGTGAACCTGTTTTCTTCAGGCCTGTAATGTTCCATTGCCCCTACCACTCTTCCTTTTCTTGCCACTTATATCTTGATAGATGATACGTATTGGTCTTCATGAAAAAGTTTTGTAACTTTCAGATTCTCTATGATATTATTGAAGCATTCTTCCACTCTCTCATTAACATGCAAGTGACTATTAGCGCGCTGAAGGAAAGCTTCATGAATAATACCACAGTGAGTATCTTCCCCAACAGTGCCTCTATCTAGCCTAGTCATTGATGTTTTTCCTTATAAATTTGTTAAGTTATTTTAAATTCTATCAAAAGTACAGCTGTAAAACAGAGTAGCTTAAAATGAACTTAACAGAATAGGAAGATTTTTCCAAACGAAATAATGTCATTACTAGTCATCCAATTGCTTTGATTAAAGAGCTTTCGATCAAAGCATACCTACTTCTTTGAAACATCACAATTTACAATGTTAGTTTTGTTACAGGATCAAGCTTCCCTGAGTATGCTCTTGTTTTTGACTTCGTTGAGCAAGGTCTTGACATGGCAAACGATGTTCATGCAGCAGTGCGAGACATTCTACTTAACTGTCCAAAGTGTTGGAGATACTTGTGTCATTATTTTGAAGTCAAATCCCTCTGGTATTATCATATTTGGACTTTATACTTCATGTAGGTTAATTTTAATTATAGACCAAATGTATTTTATGTTACATGAACATGGGCACTTATGAGACGTGAGGTAGGTCCTCGGTTCCAATTGGTTGTTTCCTGTGGGGATGCGCCGGCAAGAAACTCCATGGGTACTTTTTTAATATTTGGTTTGTACAAAGTTTTTAATTTACAGTGTTAATAGGTATGGAGGATAGTGTAAGCCTGTCGACAAGTGCCAGGAAATTAATAGAGGTAAAATGACATAGTATTCTGTTATTACAAACTAAAGGATGGGTGTAGAAGAAAAAAATTCAGAGGATATACGTCTTATTTCAGTAAACACTAAGCCTAAAATGTTCCCACTGCTTTGACACAGATCTCCTCTCATTGAGAGGGAGTGGGCCAAAATCCACCACGCGGGCCTTGTGTGGGTAGGTAGATGTCACATGTCTTTGAGTTTTTCGTTCTAAGACATGCCGGTTTCCTCACGATATTTTCCCTCACCGTGTTAAAAGCAGTAGTGATGAAATAATTTACTCAATGCTACATCTCAGCAGATAGGCAGTCACCACATGTATTACCATTAATCAGCTGCTTCTGAAAGCTGAACAGCTGGGAAAACGCTGAGGAGAAGATTATGATCATATACTAGTTTATTGTAGTGATGACAACAACAGCCAAGTTTCGCGAATTTGTTTTAGGAGAGAACTCTAGTTCAGGTAAGAATATTTTACTTACCAATGTTACAGATGAAGAGAGAAAACTGTGCAAGAACGTGCTGCGGTTACATCGTGCATCGTTCAGCAAGATGCGTGTGTGTGGCTTGGTCTACGCGGACGTGGCGTTGCTGCTGAGTCTGGTGGCTTTACTAGTAAACTACACTATTGTGTTGCTACAGTTTGCGTTTTTATAAAATACGTTGCAATAAATATATTTTCTTTTGTTGTTGTTATTTATGTCTTCAACTACATTGGGATTTATTATTTAAGGAGCTTAATGTGTGAAATGTGTGGTGGCCAGTAGCTACTCATATCCAAACTTTAAGAAACTTTTATAAATAAAAGGGCTCTTTCATTGACTGTTGAAATAATTAATAGATTTTGTCTTGTATGTCTTATAATTCCGTAAAAAAGATTATTATTAAATTTTATGATGGTGCTTTAGTTGGACGATGATTGAACTATTTATTAATTTGTAAAATGTCTTCGTCGAAACCAGTTAATAACATAATGTTATTATATTGTAGAGTGGGTAGGTATTTTTTTATGAAAAACAAGCTATGCTGAAAGTTAATTATGTTGTCTTGACTACACGCAATAGGCTTTCGCAAAGAGAATCAAGTTATTTATTTTGCAGATTTTGTTTTAATTATAAAGACAATAAATGGATAAATAATGGATGTAACAATATTGTAAGCTTTATTTTAATAAGTGTCTGGTTCTTTGGTTTTGTGATTTTTTTCTATTCTTACACACAGTTTCTTTATTATTAACTCTCCGATCGCAGGTATGCTGAAAGAGATTCCTATTGAAATAAACATCACCTTTGAATATATTCTATTTTTTTCTTGTAAAGTGTGGGTAAACCAATCACGACACGTCAGTGCTGTCAGGGCTACGCCTCTTATCCATCTGCCACCGTCAACGGGACGTCAACGAGAAACGGGATTATCCGAACCGAGCGTGTCGTCCCGGTGACGGCATGCGGTGGGCACGCTGCCATGGTAAATGTTTATTTATTTATTATTAATAACCAACTTATACTAACAGTTTACACTACACATACAAGTTATCGGTTAATACTAGTTATAAATAATACATACAATCACAGAATTCAGTAAATTACATTGGATAAAATTCAATACAATTGGATAAAATTTGGTGAAAGCAAAGGATTGTACAAAATTAGATTACGTATATCTATAAAAAGAAGTAAAAAAAGGATAAAAATTAGATAACATTAGATAAAATAAAAATTAGAACATAGCATAACAATCATAAAATTGGCATAAAGTTGTGCGATAAAATAATCAATAACAAGGTATATTTCAATTTATTTACTCCATGGAAATTGTACTGGGAGTGGCTATGGACTCCAGGTATCGAGTAGCAGTGTTCAAAAATCTCAGCTCAGTACTCGCGAAAACGTCAGATGATTCGTCATATAACAAGATGTTGTTAATATGGGTGAGGGCTACGTATATTGGACTAGTCTTAAGGTTTACGGAGATGGTTTGTGGTATGGTTTGGTGGTAATGTGCGTACCACTACTTCGCCGACGTCTTAATAGATAAAAGTCGTCAAGAAACTTTATGGTTACACTTGCAAAAAGAAATGGCTTTTATAACATTTTGAAATTATCTTGTTAATAGACAATGCTCAGCGCAGGCCTGTCTAACTCATTAAGTAGCTATATTGGGCGTCTGATTTAGTTTTTGTATCGTCATTGAATTTTTACAGATCTTCATAAGCAGAAGCAGGCATTTGCTCATGATAGGGAACTTCTGGGTAAATGTCTGCCTCTGCTTCTGTCCCCAAAGCATGCTTGAAAAATAAATGTGGCACTGAGAGTTACAGTATATAAATACAAGTAAGAAAATAATAAGGACAAAGTCTGACAACTGGAGATGAAAAGCAAAAAGATCTTACATCGAACTTCATCAACATGAGACAAGGAAAAAGAAGCTTAGTAACATGATCACGATCAAAGAATTAACATGGATGGGCAGGAGATACAATATGTCGATGAGTATGTCTACCTGGGCCAGTTAGTTTCTTTCGAAAACAGACAGGAAAGAGAAATTAATCGCCGAATCGAAAACGCCTGGAAAAGCTACTGGTCCATGAAGACGCTAATGAAGGGTGATCTGCCGATCTCCCTGAAGCGCAATCTCATCGACATGTGTATCCTGCCCGTCTTAACCTACGGTGCTCAGAGCTGGTCGCTCACTGAGTCTCAAAAGTTCCGCCTTAGAGTTTGTCAAAGAGCAGTATTCTGGATGTAAAAAGACTGGACAGAATTCGGAACACCACGCTGCGTTTCAAAACGGGTATAACAGACGTAGGCAAAAAGGCTGCCAGGCTGAAATGGGATTGGGCGGGTCACATTAGCCGTATTCAAGATGACCGCTGGGCTAAAGTCTGCACACAATGGGTGCCTGAAGAAGGACGTCGTCACCGCGCTCGGCCCAGAAAGCGGTGTCGAGACGACCTAGATGCGTACCGCGACGACTGGTTTGAGGTGGCGCGGGAAAAGAGTTCCTGGAAGAAATTGGGGGAGGTTTTTGCCCAGTAGTGGTGTCCCACGTATAAACTAAACAAAAACATAATTGTTTATAGTAAATATTTATTTTTTATTTATTAACCAAATAATTTATTTATTTATTTTATTATTTATGTACACACAGTAAAATACAGAGTGATAAGGCATAGTAATAGAATTGAGTACAAAGGTAATAATGTGGGTACAATTTATCTATCCTAAATAAAAACACAATGTAAAAGTATTCGGGTATTAAAAATATAGAGTAAACGGGGATGTCTGTGCTAGTATTAACTCTGTTACAGGTAACAAGCTAACCGGAGACAATAACTTGCTATAGTAATAATTAGGGACCAGATGATATGCTTTTGCATATTTGATTATGCATTTGCATATTTAAGCCATTCTCAGCGTTAATAGCATATTTTATTTAAGATCTTGTTATGATCAATGAAAGTATTAAAAAGCTTGAAACTCGCGGTTTGGCATTAAATGAATCTATCCAAACAATGAATAAAATCCGCCAAATGAACTCCACGTTGCCACTAGCATTAGCGCATAAACTTAAAGAAACATTTGAAAACATATTGAACAATAACTCAGGTTTTGAAAGTTTGTGTCAAATTAATAGTTTGTTTAATGGGACGGCAGAAATTTTGCCAGAAACTATAAGTGCTAACATAGCACCCAAGTTAAAATTCTGCCCAGTTACCTCAGTGGATATGGAGTGAACCTTTTGCACTTACAAAAATATTCTAAATGATCGAAGACACATTACCACTGAAGATTAGGAACAATACATGATTGTTTACGTTTACAAAAATATTAAATAATTTTAATGTCATGTAATTTTACTGTACCTATTATTGTCTATCATAAGATAATTTACTAATTGTAAGCTAACTTTGAAATAAAAAATAAAAACTTACTTTTTTTGGGTTACTAAAATTTTTCAATTAATTTCGTATATTCTGCCAATTTTCGTGCATATTTCTAGTATTTTTGATGTATATTTGCATGCAAATATGCATGCATATAACATGCTTTTTATGTTGCATTTAATCCGGTCTCTAGTAATAATATAATGATACGAATATTTCTGGTAAGAATTAAAATATAGTTATTTAAGTTAAGATATTAGAATAAAAATGGAATATTATTAAATATTATTAGGCTGAAAATTATTTCCGTATTTTAATTTTATTGCATGCATAGAAATATGTGATTGTATGAGTGTGTGTATGTGTATGTATGTGTTTGTTTTTGTGTGTGTTTGTGTATGTTTATGTGTGTGTTAGTGTACGTGTATGCGTGGGTGTTTGATTTAGCGCTTACTATTCAATGTGCAAAATGTCATTTCTTGTTTGTTTTAATTTGTAAGTTATTCGTAAATAGTGATTACAATTTATATTTATTTTAACTGATTACTACGTACGGTTGACTTTATGATAAATTATTACAATTGAGCGACCGGAACCAGACTTGACAAGTGTCCAACACTTAAATTGTAGATAAATGTTGCTTCTTACTCACATATTTTATTTAAGTGTAAAAGTAATTGACACAATTCTTTCCGCTTACTAACAAATTTTCATAATGAATTTGATGAGCACAGTTAATACATTTACTAACCATAGCAGACGCGTGCTGGCTACTTAAAATGGAGAACTTCCGTAAAATTGGAAAAATTACTCCGGTGAACTGTGTTTTGAATAATATGGTGGACAAAGATGTGCAGTTGATGCTGCGGCCTTTGAACCTAATGCAATCATTTTCATGTACTCCAAGATATCGCATCAAAAACAATTGTATAACTCCTAATAGTTTCATACTCAAATTCTTATCAATCATTGGATCTATATTATTTATTTCTTTGCTCATGTTCCGAACCATTATGCTGTTTCATTACTTAGAATACCTTGGTTTAACCAAATTCATAAAAATAACCTCTTTCTCTGATTGCATTTACTACTGCATCGGAATTATTCTCAATGTCGTCACCGGGATCATTCAAATCAAAAATAATATTAAGTTTGTCTTAACATTTCAAAGAGTGCACAGACTGCTCAACAATAAAACTAGTTTTAACCGTTTTATCATTTGCAATTGGATTTTGGTTATCCTCGCCCTCAATTTTTACTTAATAGTCTTTTCCTACTTTTATATACAGTTGGATCTACCTTGGTTTTATTTATTTGTTAATTATTTTCTGATCGTTTTCGATTTTAATGTCGTTTATGCTATTCGAGTTGTTAAAATGTTACAAAATAAACTTGAGTTATGGAATATTAAGGTTTTGAATTCTCTTGAAATGGAAGAGACTCATGGTGAGGATTTCAGTAAGAGAATGTTTCAAGCCGCTGCTGATATATTAGTGTGTTACGATATCTGCCAACTTTGTTTCCAACCATTTGTAAGTAATTTGCTATGAATAGATATATATGTTGTACAAATATCTTATTGAAAAATGTTTTTAGACAAAGTTGCCTATGTCTTTTAATTATTATTTTATTTCAACCTACATTTTTCTTTTTATCGGACTGTATCTTTGTGTAGCAGGCTATACCTCTTTTATCACATGCGACTTGCATTTAGGGTGACAATATGTATGGTAGGATCTTTGATTATTTGATTTGAAATAGTTATATCACTTTTCAGATTCTGTTTTATATTATTGAAGGATTCCTTCATTCTCTCATTTACATTGAAGTTATAATTGAAACGTTTCAGGTCGGCCTCAAGACTAATACCACAGTGAGTACCGTTAAATTTGTTTCTAAGCTTCTTCTTCTTTACCTCATATTGATTGGGGTCTACAAAAAGGCTTTTTTTTTTCATCTCCAGTTATCAGATTTTGTCCTTGTAATTTATGTCTTTTCTCTTGTATTTCTTTTTTATTTTCTTCCAAAGTGAAAAAGTGAGTTATGTAGGTATGAACATTGTCCATCCTACACTTACAAAACTCTCTTTGCCACATCAATTTTTAAAGAAGCCTAGTCTTGGGCAATGGCCTGCGTCTAAATATCTCTACAAAATTCAATGAAGATACAAATACTATAACACTCATCTAATACAGCAGCACAATGAGGTAGACAGGCCTGCGATGAGCATAACTATTAATACGAAAATGTGAAAATATTATAAAAGCCGTTTCTTTTTCATCTTCCAATATCTTCCAATTGGAACCATGCACACAACTTTGGACATTTCTAAAGTACGGGTTTTGAAAAGTAAGATATTTGAAACTGAAATATTAATTTTGTTACAGCGAGAGGCAGCTCTGCGCATGGTTTGTCTTTTGTGTTGGTTCAGCAAGGACTTGACGTGGCAAATGATGTTCATACAGCGGTGTGAGTCATTCTACTTAGCTGTGCAAAGTGTTCAGGATACTTGCGCAGTTATTTTGATGTCAAATTGCTCTGGTATGATTATTTTCCGACTTTATGTAGGTATATTTCCATCATAGACCAAAATCTTAGCATCGTAGTGCATTACTGTCACTTTTTTTTTTTTTTTTTTTTTTTTTTTTGGATGGGAAATCATCAAATGACTTCTCCCGCTCTGGGCGGAGCGGGAGGGCGTGTCAGACTTTTACTGACTTAAACCCACCCGTGTTCCTTCAGTTGCCCATGTGCCAGGGTCAAGGTATCTCTTTAGAACAATCACGTGACCCCGGCAGGCATCGGTCCTAGCAGACCCCTTCAGTACTGCTGACATCTCTTTGAGGCGCGCGTGGAACACTACGCGCCGTCGACCCGAGCTTGGTCCTTACCGGGCGGCGAGCTACCCATTGCTCGCCACCCGCAAGCTCGCGCCTACGGTGGCCGGGAGTCCGCATTACTGTCACTTCAAACCTCACTTTAATCAAAGCACAGCAAATTGGAAGCACTTGGAAAACAATAATATTATCAATCAAAAAAGCTACAAGAGCAGAGGAACCATAAACGATGTCGACGATTAGAACGAGGGAAGGAATTTGTTAAATGATATACAGAAAAAGGCATTACTACTGAGGCAACGGCATATAAATATTTAAGTGTATGGTTGAAGTTTTAAAGCTGCACAGACTCCAAATAAGTTGGCATAAGGGAGGACGAGAATGACAAAAGATCAATATTCAGCTACTGCATGGGTGAAGGTGACAGCCAAAATTTGCGTATTTGATAGAATTGAACAGGACTCAATTTAATACATGAATCATAATCATCATTATGTTCCTACTGTTCTCCCATATTACGTGAGGTCAGCACAAAGCGATCCTCTCTGACATTCTCCATTGTATTCAGTCAACTATTATGCTTGCCTTTTGCTTTCATTTCCTCAGACAATTACGCAATTATTATTATTTTTGGTCTGCTTCTCCACCTCTGTCTAACTTATGCTATGAATCACGTTACAGGTGATGAGAGAAAACTGTGCAAGAACGTGCTGCGGTTATATCGAGCATCTTTCAGCAAGATGCGTGTATGTGGCCTGTTCTACGCAGACGCGACGTTGCAGCTGAGTCTGATGGGTCTGCTAGTTAACTACACTATTGTATTGCTGCAGTTCGCGGTTCTGTAATGAATAGGTACTTCTATTACATGGATTGTGTGCATAGTAATTCTCTTTATTTCTTTTTTTTTCTCACGGTCAGTGAAAGAGTATATTTTTGTAGTGGGTGATAAGCTTGTAGTCTTCATGAAAAGCTTGAAGTGAGCAATAGGTTAATCTAGTGAGGCTAAAAACCTCAAGAATTGCATGGGTATAAACATAAGTTGTCAATAAAAGACAACGTCAAAAAAAACACAAATGAAAACGGAAACAACGGATTTTCTCACGATACGAACAGAAATCAAAAGGTTTCTTATCCATTTTCAAATTGTAATTTTTTGCGTTTATTTAATTTAATTTTCTATAGTTTGGGGTCATTTAAAAATAATTTATTCAATTTAAGCATATATCAGAAGTTCAATTCTCTCTCTCTCGTAGTTAATAATGTTCAAAATTTTGTTGCAGTCTCATCTTGGCGACAATAATATTTCAGAAATATACAGAAACTCCAGTATTTTTGACAGATTAAGACTGATATCAGACTGTGAAAATCCTTAAAGTTACGAGAATTCCCCTCAGATGACAGGGCTGTCAGTTACTTTTTTAACTTTTGGATTGGAACATTTTTATAATATCTGTTACCTTATGTTATAAGGTGAGGCCCATTCCAAAAACACTTTTCATAAGCAAAGTTGTATTGTTGCTATCATTAATAAGTTCTTTTAGTGGCTCAAGACAGACATTGGTGCCGATTCTGTTGTACACCGAACTAAACTAACTAAACTATCTCTAAAATTCCTTACTTTTGGCTAAGAGCATTTTAACGCTATTCTGTAAGAAAAAATCTCTAAATTTAAAAATTATTTTGTCACGACTAAATACGAATTTGACAATCAACGTGGTTTTTTTTTTTCTTTTGGTTTCGCAACGTGGTACTTGTGTGCGCTCCGCAATGAATTTTTTAGAGACGAAGGCGCGCGCAAGGGGGCAGCCTGGACGTGTTTTATATGGAATTTTTCACTTTTTGCTTGAAAAATTAAAATAAATATTACCCACGTGTTGAGATTTATATGTTCCGGGGCTTCATAAAGGGGGTCGAAAATGTCATTATTTTTGCGATAGGACACGCCATTTTCGAGATATAAGCAAAAGAAAAAATAAAAATACAGCACTGTTTTTGCACATGAAGGCGAGGCGTTTTGGTGTGAATTTTTGTTCATGACCACTAGTTTTATTCCACACCTTTTTAATCGCGATTAAAAATAGTCAGATTTAATCAAAATAAATTATTATAGTCTAAATTTTTGGTGAAAACCGGCAAACACAGAATAGCAAAATTGTAATTTTCACTAAACTAATAACTCAGTGCAATCTTAGTGCTGTCAAACTAAAATATAGTTAAGTTGTGTCACTTTAGTCTATTTCAGAATAGGAAATCGTCGTTTTACAGGAATAAACCAAAATTTAGTGGTTTTTAGTTTAGTTTAGAGAATTTTGTACAACAGAATCGGCACCACTTTCCTATTTACTGACACTGGTGCCGATTCCCTTATTCACAAACTAAACTAAATTTAAGTTCAGTGCATCTTTTTCTTTCTATTTCATTAAGAAAAGGACAGAAGATAAATTTTAGTTCAGTCCTGTCAAATTAATCAGCGCTCCATACAAGTTTAGACGTGATTAAAAACTTGCCTACTAAAATTACGTCAATTTACGTCAAGCGCTGATTAATTTGACAGGACTGAACTAAAATTTATCTTCTGTCCTTTTCTTAATGAAATAGAAAGAAAAAGATGCACTGAACTTAAATTTAGTTTAGTTTGTGAATAAGGGAATCGGCACCAATGTGAGAAAATAACATTTATTTTTTTCTTATAAAAACACGGTAATTTCTAAAACATTTGTATAGCCAGACATGTTAACAATACATATTAAGGACTTAAATCCAGGTACACTGTATGTATATAATTACTGTATAAACAGTCTGTTTCAGGCCACATGTTGCGCTTATACCTACTACATTTTGGGCCTTAAGTAATTGTTCTCATATAATTCAATGATCAAAGAATATAATTCCAAATCACAGAACTGATGCCAGTTAACCAAGTGTACCTATACACAATCACATACAGCTTATTTAATGTTAGTGACAAAAAACCTACACTTGATGGTCCTAGTCTAATATTTAATCCACTTGAAGACCTCGTTCCTAAGCCCGAAGGGAAACTGGTCGCACTTGATTGTCCGTAAACTCAAACTCGAAGCTTATATTTTAAACTAGCTTCTGCCCGCGACTTCGTTCGCGTTAAATTTCTTGTTCCCCCGACTCTCCCCGTTATGTCGAATCGCCTACCCGTGCGATTTTTCCTGTTTTTGCAACATTTTTTATTACTGCTCCGCTCCTCTTAATTGTAGCGTAATGTTATATAGCTTATAACCTTTCTCGATAAATAGGCTACTCAACACAAAAAGATTTTTTTAATTCGGACCAGTAGTTCTTGAGATTAGCGCGTTCAATCAAACAAACATACAAACAAACAAACCAGCAAACTCTTCAGCTTTATAATATTAGTATAGATAAACCAATCTCACCAAAAACATTTTCATGTGAAATGATACCAAGACTTGACCATTTGGCTCGTACTGCCAAAATGTTATCAGATCTCATGTATAGCCAAGCTTCTAACTCTACAAGCTCTATTTTCACAAACTCTACACCTTAGTCAAAATATACGGTTTGGCCGTTTCGTTTCTACAAGAACAATTGTATAACAGAAAAGTAATAAACACTGTATAAATTTTTCACCTTATGCCCATGTGACGATAGCGTGGCAGCTAAGAGATGACCATTCCCTACTAACGTCGCCAGACCACAAAACCGGCCAAGTGCGAGTCGGACTCGCGCACCGAGGGTTCCGTACAAACCTGCAGGTATTCACGGTTTATGCATAAGGTTTATGTTTATGAAATTAAATGTTTTTTTTTTAATATTTGAGTTGACTGAATTAAAGGTAAATTGTGGTTTACGATTTATGACGTATTAAAAAAAAACTACTTACTAGATCTCATTCAAATCAGTTTTCGGTAGAAGTTTACATGGTAATGTACATCATATATTTTTTTTAGTTTTATCATTCCCTTATTTTAGAAGTTACGGGGGGGGGGGGGGACACATTTTACCACTTTGGAAGTGTCTCTCGCGCAAACTATTTGGTTTAGAAAAAAATGATATTAGAAACCTCCATGTCATTTTTGAAGATTTATCCATAAATACCCCACACGTATGGGTTTGATAAATTTTTTTTATTGAGTTTCAGTTCTATGTATGGGGAACCCCAAATATTATTGTTTTTTTTTCTATTTTTGTGTGAAAATCTTAATGCGGTTCACAGAATACATTTACTTACCAAGTTTCAACAGCGTAGCTCTTATAGTTTCGGAAAAAAGTGACTGTGACATACTCGGATAGACAGACAGATATGACGAATCTATAAGGGTTCCGTTTTTTGCTATTTGGCAACGGAACCCTAAAAGATCATTTTTAATGATCCAACACACACGCTACAATCAGCGAGACATTTGAGTAAGCGTACTCTCAACCAAGACACATTCAAGTCAATGAAAGACATACCCAGTAAATGGTAGCTTTATGAGTACCTAGTAAATTGTTAATTTGTTTAAAAGACATTTAAAAAAACCTTTCTCATAAGTAAACCGTACTATAATATCTCGGAGTTCCAAACGGAATAAATCTGTAGGACCTAGGTATCGATGATGTTTTTTTTTTACTGACTGACTGGTGATTGACTTCAATGTACCAATTTACCCATGTTTGCAAAGACCTAAATAAAATAATAGTTAAAAAAAACTAAAAATCTTTAGAGGTGTCAAGGGACACCCGGATGGAACGAAGTTCCTTTCCAGGATTCATAATAGTTATAATTTTTTAATTATTTATTATGTACAAAAAACCTGTATACACTCAACAAAAATATTCTCTCTCTCTCTCCCTATCTCCTTCTCTCTCCATCTCTCTCTCCCCCTCTCTCTCTATCTTTCTCTCCCTCTCTCTCTCTTCCTCGCTCTCTCTCTCCCTCTCTCCCTCTCTCTCTCTCTCCCTCTCCCCTCTCCCCCTCTCCCCCTTCCCCATCTCCACCTCACCCCCTCTCTCTCGCACTATAAGGAGTCGGTTACAAACAAACATACTAACATACAAACATACAAGTGAAGCTAATATAAAGCGTGTAAAAATAGGAACATAGTGCTCACACATGTGCTGTGTAACTGTTTACACAGTTACACAATAGATACCAAAAGGTTGGATTATATATTGTAAAGATATTTATTCACACTCATATGTTTTAAGAGTATATTTAGTTTTTACAATCTTCAGCAGCTCTTATACTAGGTTCTCTATTGTGTGACCTAACTTTTATATCCATAATCTAAAGAGACATATTTTTTTGTCCTAATCATCATTAGTCCGAATGATAACTTGCCCGGACTAAATGTCACATAATATTAAAAAAAAATATATGTTACACATACATGCCATAAAATTGAAATGCCTAAATACAAAATGCCCTAAATCTGTTTGACATAAATATACGGTTTGGGAAATTTATTTCACTCAAAAAGAATACAATTATTCACTTCTATGAGGAAAACATAAAAATTAATATAAGACAAGCGACGCTTTCGCTTGGTTATAAACTAAAATTAAGATAATTATATAAACGGTAAAAACATCACATTACTGAACCACAGCAGGCTGTAAACAAATAATTGATTTGTTTACAGCCTTGACCATCATGGCGTGTTTAAAAATCATAACTATTTACAATAATTGACGTAATCACTATTTACGTTGTCTTACTAATTAAGTAGTCCCTACTCAAACAAAGCGAAGCAATTGTTCGAAATGTGCCCCCTTTCTCTTATGCACTGACGCACTGCCAGGGATATGTTATTTATCACCACAAACAGGTAGTGTACGTACCATCTCCGTGTAATGGACGTATAAGAAGTTAGTGTCGTTCGATGTCCAACTTGTAAGCGTAATTAAATATTTTTGGGACTAAATATAACATGGTGTAAAAATTATTGGAATCGATTCAGTTACTGATTCATAACAAACTATATTCAGGTGTCGCTTATACTAAAAATAACATTGTATAATTGTTAATTATATTGTGATTATTTTCGATTTTAATGTCCTTTATGCCATTCGAGTCATTAAATTGTTACAAAGTAAACTTGAATTATGGAATATTGAAGTCTCAAATACCCTTGAAGGACCAGGCCACTCAGAAAGTATTGCGAAAAAAAGTTTTTTTGTATAAGAGACTGGCCAGTTATAAACAATTTTCAAAATAATGATTATTTATAAGTAAAAATAGGTACGTTCCAATTTCAAAATTTCCCTCCACATTTGTTGCGAACTAATTAAATTAACGTGTCTCATTGGAAAATGGATTTGCGCCGGAAACATTTTCGCGATATGATTTTTACAATTTCAAGTGTCGCCTGAAACCGGACGAATCATACGATACATACGACTTCAAATTGCATTCATGGATGAAGGCTCTTCCAAGGCAACTGTGTACCTATCTTTGGTATAACGAATTCAAACGTGGTCGACTAACTTTGGGGGATGAAGAAAGAAGTGGTCGCACTTTGACGGCTGTTACGGAGGAAAACGTGCTAGCAGTCAAAAAATTAATCCAAGACAATATGCGAATTACATATCAGGAGATTCAACTCATACCGCAGATTGGGTCGGGAAGCCTTTACGAGATTCTTCATTCTTCTTCATTGCGCGAGGAGGATAGTTTTACGCTGGGTGCCGCACAACCTCACCGATGCTCAGAAGCAGGCCCGGGTGGAATGGTGCCGTGATATGATAAACCAATTTGAAGCAGGCTCGTCTCGGCGTGTTTACGACATTATTATAGGTGATGAGTCCTGGATTTATCAATACGATCCAGAAACGAAGCGCCAGTCGACGTTTGGGTGTTTCGAAACGAATCATCGCCTACCAAAGTAAAGCTATCTAGAAGCGAGGGGAAGATTTTGATCGCGAGCTTTTTCAATTTGACTGGCTACTTGGTGTCAATCTGTTTACGGAACCAAAGAAACATCAAGGTCGAATGGTATACTACCAAATGATTGGCAGAAGTTTTCTCTGCTGTGAGCAACAAGCGACCAAACACAGGCCTCCGTGGGCCACTGCTCCACCACGACAACGCGCCCACGCACATCGCACTCAAAACGAGGGACTTCTTGGACAGCATGCCGGTCAAACTTCTAGTTCACCCTCCTTACAGCCCTGACCTAGCACCGTGTGACTTATTTTTATTCCCAAAAATTAAAAATCAACTCAAAGGGATACAATTTTCTTCCACGGAAGATGCGCTGTCAGCGTTCGAACAGGCTGTAAACAATGTGTCTGCGCAGCGGACTGGAAAAAGTGTTTCGAAAACTGGTTCAGACGCATGGAACTTTGCATAGAGGCTAGTGGAAAGTATTTTGAAAATATTTAATAAAAAAATATTTACCTATAACACTTCTTTTTATTTTCGCAAAACTTTCTGAGTGTCACGTATATGAGACGCGTGGTTAAGATTTCAGAAAAAGAAAGTTTCAAGTCTATGCTGATATTTTAGAGTGTTACAATATATATCAAGTTTGTTCTCAGCCATTTGTAAGTACTTTCATATGATTAGACATTAGATAGTATTAATGAACCAAATTTGTTATACGAAGTTTCCGATTATTTAATTACAAAAATGTTTGCTTATTATTTATATATTTAAGCCAATTTTTTTCCATCAGTCAAAAGTACTTGTGACTGAACAGATTGGTCAAAAGTGGTTTTGACTGAAAATTGTTGGTTATTAGTACTTTTGACTGACGCTCTTCATCAAAAGTAGTTTTAACTGCAATAAAGCATTAGTCAAAAGCACTATTAAGCGAGTTCGTGACTTACGGCACCCCGATTCGGACAGATTTTTTTTAATCCACTCAGAAATAGGAGCCCCACGCAGCGGGGCTCCGTTGACCGGGGATCCGACTTTTTAAGAATTAGGAATTTATTGATCAAACGGTTTTCCTAGGACTCACGCTAGACGAGAAATTACAATGGGGACCTCATAAAACATCTCTTGCGGGGCGGTTAAGCTCGGCCGCTTGTGCTGTTAGAAAGATAAGACAGTTAACAGATGTAAGAACCGCGCGTTTGGTCTATTTTAGCTACTTCCACAGCATTATGTCGTATGGCATTTTACTGTGGGGTAGGGCTGCTGACATTGAATCCATTTTTATTTTGCAAAAGCGAGCTGTCAGAGCCATTTATAATCTATGTCGCGGCGAATCCCTCAGGGAACTATTTAAAAGGACATTATGACGGTACCTTGCCAATTTATTTACGAAAATATTATGTATGTAAGAAAAAATCTACATCTTTTTAATAAAATAAGCGATAGACATAATTTTAATACTAGAAATAAAGACAAGATAGATCAACCATTTTTCAGATTAGCAAAAGTACATACATCTTTTATGGGGTACTGTGTTAAATGTTACAACAAAATACCTTCTGATATATTGCAATTAAATGAAAGGAGGTTTAAAAGTCATATTAAAAGTACACTTTGTAAACGAGCTTATTACAAATTAGAGGACTACATCCAAGATAAGAACGCTTGGAAACATGCTGGTCTCGCTCCATAGGACAGTCTTAGAGTTTATCAAAGTAGTTGCTAACTTAATTGTGTAGATAATATTTATTTTTTCTTCTATGACACTGTTTTACATTCTGTAATTACTGTAACTCACACACTGACAGTTTATATGTGTAGTTCATATAATTGTTTTTTTATTTTTTTTTATTTAACTGCTTTTGTTAATTTATTTTTATTTTCTTTTAATTTCATTTGTTGTGTTTATGTATCATTTGCATCGTTGTATATGTAAGCGGGCACGCCCTTTATGCCTGGAGACTTTAGTAAGGTTTTAAGTTCTGTTTACGATTTTGTTTCATTATTCATTTCAGCTTGAGTTTAGTTTTCAATGTTTTGTTGGTATAATGGCGTGTGCTAGCTGACATATGGGGAATAATGTATGTTTTGTTTTATTATATTAATAACTTATACAATATTGTATAGAATCAAGTTCTTCTAACTTAACAGACAGCAGTGCTGCTGGGGAGTTTGTTCCGCCACTTCTTCTTCCCTGCCAAAGCACTAGGAAGTGTCGAAGGGCGGGTGTTTTGGGGGGACTGTCTTATGTGACTTTGACGTTCTAAAAGTGCTGACTCTCAGCCTAGTTTGAATAAATTACTTTTGATTATGATTTTTTGATTTTAAGAGTTTTGACTGATACAACCAGTCAAAACTACTTTTGACGGAATCACTTAGTCAAAAGTACTTTTAACCAGCTCCATTGGGCAAAAGTACTTTTAACTGTTATTTTAGTCAAAAGTATTATTGACTAAAGCATACGGTCAAAAGTACTTTTGACTGATTTTGCTAGTCAATAGTACTTTTGACTGGTAAAGAGTTTTGATTGCAACATATACAATTATTTATATTCTTCGTGTATAAAATATTTTACTACAAATACACAAAAATGTCATTCGAAATCAGAGAATTGATGCCACTTATAAACCATGGTTAGCACACATACACACACAGTGTTTTTTAATGTCTCTAACATTGACTGAACATCTTCACCTTCATTCAACTGATGGTCCTTAAATAAAACTCAGTACAAGTGAAACTAGATGCACTGGACTCTCAGTGTCTAGGCAAGCTGTGGTAACACGTAATAGTACGGTCACCTAGTCTTTGTTCTACTTCTGCAACTGACTGAAGTAAGCCGATGGTGAAAATCTAATAAATGCGTAGCGTAAAACTAAAAACTGTAACGGCATCCATAATTTAGTGAAGATAGCTATACTGAAGCCCAATTATAGCCCAATTCATAAAACTTGGATGGACTCACTAAAATTATATTACCATGGTACTCACCTATATACATAGACTCAAGTAAATTCATTACAGTAATGACAAAATTTATTCCGTTTCAAAGTACGCAGTTACCACATTTAACAACGATAACAGTATCAAACGTGCGGCATTTGAAAATGAAGATTTTACGTAACATCGAACCTATTAATTCAGTGAACTGTGTTTTGAACAATATGGTGTACAAAGATGTGCAGTTAATGCTGTGGCCTTTGAATCTAATGCAATTCATTTCGTTTACTCCCAGATATCGCATCAAAAACGATTGCATAACTCCTAACAATTTCATCATTAATATTTACTCAATAATTGGAGCTATAGTATTTATTTCTTTGTACATATTCCAAACTTATTTGCTGGCAAATGATCTGGGAGTCACTGAATCCACGATGATCTCCGTCCTCACAGATTGCATCTACTACTGTTTCGGATTCACTCTTAATTTCGTCATCGGGATCATTCAAGCTAAAAATAATATGAAGTTTGTCCTAACATTTCAAAAATTGCACAGATTGCTGAACAATGAAACCAGTTTTAGCCATTTTATCATTTGGAATTGGATTATTGTTATCATGTCTCTGAGTTGCTATTTTACAGTCTTTTCTTATATAGTCATGCAGGTGGCTATGCCTTTGATTTACTTAATTATTAATTATATTGTGATTATTTTCGATTTTAATGTCGTTTATGCCATTCGAGTCATTAAATTGTTACAAATTAAACTTGAATTATGGAATACTCAAGTCTTGAATTCCCTAAAAGTAGAAGAGATGCGTGGCGAAGATTTCAGAAAGAGAATGTGCCAAGTCTTAGTTGATATTTTAGAGTGTTACGATTTATGTCAAGTTTGTTTTCAGCCATTCGTAAGTATTTGGCTCTGAATGGATATTAAATAGTGTTAATGCACGAAGTTGGTTTTACGATGTATCGTGCCTTATATTATATTTTATTTAGTACCTTATATTTAATTTCCATTGCTATATATTTCTTCCCTTGCTCTTTTACTTGTTTTTGTTTTTTGATGTGGAATTATCTTAATTAAATAATTTTATAAATTTTCAGATACTGTTTTATATTATTGAAGGGTTCCTCCATTCTCTCATTTACATCCAAGTGTATATTGAATCGATGAAGGACTTTGACCATAATATCATGGTGAGCATCGTCAAATTTGATTCTCAGTTTCTTCTTCCTTCTTTGTTGTTGATTGGGGTCGAAGTAAGATCTTTTTTCCTTTTCATATGTTCGGCCTGCGTTATCAATTACTTACTAACAAGGTAATTAAAAAATATTGTAAAAGCCATCTATTTAACAAGAGTACACGTTAGTTTTCATATAAAGTCTTCTCCACAGGCAACAATCAACTGGAACCGTGCACATACCTTCTGGCATTTCACAAGTGTGGTTTTTGTGAAGTAAAATATTTTAAATTGAAATGTTAATTTTGTTACAGCATGCAGATGCTGTGTCCACGCTTTTAATTTTGAGTTGGTTGATCAAGGACTTATCGTGGCAAACGATGTTCATATTGCAGTGCGAAAAATTCTACTTAGCTGTGGAAAGTGTTCAAGATACTTGCACAGATATTTTGAAGTCAAACTGTTCTGGTAAGATTATTTTTCGACTGCATGTAGGGACATTCTTATAATAGATCGTTACCTAGCAATGTAGCTTGAAACTCATATGTCACTCAAACGTTAGCACAGAAATATAAATTTACGAGGTGAAACCTAATAGCTCTACCACGAGCTTACACAGCTAGGTTTATGGAGATGATGGCGAATATAGATGTATGTGCATGGATGCTGATATTCAGTTATATGCTGCACAGATTCCAACAAAGTTAGCATAAGAGAGGACGATGAATGTGAAGGATCAACACTACATTACTGAGTAGGTGACAGAAACAGCTGTTGTGCAAATTTGATATCTTTGGAGATGTTGAATCATCATCGTCTTCCAGTCCTTGTCACATATTGTCAGGGGCCAGTACAAAAAAAAATATTCTTCTAATCTTCTTTCAATAATCTTTCTTTTCGTTTCCATACAACTGAGGATATAAATAATTGATTTGAAATTGTTATAGATGACGAGAGAAAACTTTGCAAGAACGTGCTGCGGTTACATCGAGCATCGTTCAGTAAGATGCATGTATGTGGCCTGTTCTACGCTGACGCGGCGTTGCAGCTGAGTCTGATGAGTCTACTAGTTAACTATACTATTGTGTTGCTGCAGTTTGCGTTTCTGTAATAAATACTTCTATTATTTAGATTGTGCCGACAGTTTTTATTTCTTTACACAGACTGTGGACTACATCAGTTTATTTTTGTAATATGTAAGCTGGAGGAGGATTAGAACGAATATTGGGTTGCTCGCGTGATACTTTCTGGCGGCACTACAGTCGTATTTTGAATCGGGATTGATAAGAATAAATGCACATAATATGTTCATTAATGGACATAATAACAAAAAAAAAAATATACTAAAAAGATTCGCGAGAAATTGAACAAACAATTGTACGTCTATTGTTTGTTCTATTGATGATGGGAAATACTGCAAAAAGTAATTATCTATTATGTAGGACAAAATATCCAAACAAAAAAAAAATTACAAGGCTTTCGTAGGTACTTTAATATTAATACTGAGTATTTTTGCAACTACCTACATAATATATAAGTATTTTTAGAGTTCCGTAGCCAAATGGCCAAAAACGGAACCCTAATGGATTTGTCATGCCTGTCTGTCTGTCCGTCCGTATGTCACAGCCACTTTTTTCCGAAACTATAAGAACTATGCTGTTGAAACTTGGTAAGTAGATGTATTCTGTGAACCGCATTAGGATTTTCACACAAAAATAGAAAAAAAAAATAACAATAAGTTTTGGGGGTTCCCCATACTTAGAACTGAGACTCAAAATATTTTTTTCATCAAACCCATACGTGTGGGGTATCTATGGATAGGTTTTCAAAAATGATAGAGGTTCCAAATATCATTTTTTTAACTGAATAGTTTGCGCGAGAGACACTTCCAAATTGGTATAATGTGTGTCCCCCTGTTATTTTTTAATTTTTTTTGGATGGGAAATCATCAAATGACTTCTCCCGCTCTGGGCGGAGCGGGAAAGCGTGTCAGACTTTTACTGACTAAAACCCACCCGTGTTCCTTCAGTTGCCCATGTGCCAGGGTCACGGTAAATCTTTCGAACAATCTCGCGACCCTAACAGTCTCCCTGTAACTCCTAAAATAAGAGAATAATAAAACTAAAAAAAAATATATGATGTACATTACCATGTAAACTTCCACCGAAAATTGGTTTGAACGAGATCTAGTAAGTACTTTTTAGGGTTCCGTTGCCAAATGGCAAAAAACGGAACCCTTATAGATTCGTCATGTCTGTCTGTCTGTCTGCCCGAGTAAGTCACAGCCATTTTTTTCCGAAACTATAAGAGCTATGCTGTTGAAACTTGGTAGATAGATGTATTCTGTAAACCGCATTAAGATTTTCACACAAAAATAGAAAAAAAACAATAATATTTGGGGTTCCCCATACATAGAACTGAAACTAAAAAAAATCATCAAACCCATACGTGTGGGATATCTATGGATAGGTCTTCAAAAATGATATAGAGGTTTCTAATATCATTTTTTTCTAAACTGAATAGTTTGCGCGAGAGACACTTCCAAAGTGGTAAAATGTGTGTGTCCCCCCCCCCCCCGTAACTTCTAAAATAAGGGAATGATAAAACTAAAAAAAAAACATATGATGTAAACTTCCACCGAAAATTGGTTTGAACGAGATCTAGTTTGTACGTAAGCATTCAATGCTTACAGACGTGCACATCAATGCCTTTTAATAATTAAATAAATTAACGTTCGCATAAATAGTGACCTAGTTTTAGTGTATTAGAGTGTTATACAGAAAACATTTTAAGTGACAAGTTAATACAATGAACTGATTGGATTCTTTTTGAATCTTTCCTGGTTTATGGAAGGCAGCCCCTTTAATCGGAGCGCGATGATACGTCGCAGCCCTCCACCGACACCAACTCCGATCCCAGTACCAGCCCCAGCACCGACACCGCCGCGACAAACAAGAAAAGACCAAGATGAGGGTATTGAAGTAGTATCCACTCCGGAGATCCAGTCCTGGATGGGTTCTATTGAGCAGTGCCTCAATGAGGTATGTGCTATTACTTCTGAAGGTAAACTAAACTCTGAGCAGAAGTTAAAAATTAGTAGTCTCTGCCGCAAAATTGGCCATGGAGCTGCGCAAATGGCTGTTCAATACCAGTCGCTTAAGCAAAAAGCCATACAGACCCATGCCTCTCTAAAAACAATGGCCGAAGCTCGAGACCTGTCTGACTGCCTTACCGAGATGAACCGAACAATTCAGGAGTCCTGTTCGAAACAGGGTGCGGCTACTGCATCTTTTGCCGATATGGTGAAGAAGGGGTCCAACAACTTTGTGCGCCCCAATAATCTTAGCTCCGTGGCGATTTATCCCTGTGATAACTCGATAACTAGTGATGAAACCAAAAACATGGTCCAGAAAATTATAAGTCCCGGAGAAATGAAATTAAAAGTTCGAGGCGTGCGCAAAATAGGAAAAGGAGGCCTGATAATCAGCACTGAGACCAAAGATGACCTCGATAAGCTAAGGCAAAAAGTACAACTCGCTTCGTCAGGCCTTACCGTAGATGATCCTCAAAAACGCAAACCACGCATTATAGTCATAGGAGTGCCCACTTCAATGGCTGAAAATGAAGTTTTCAAATGTATTTTCGAACAGAACTTGTCTGAAAAACTGCCGACTATGTCCCAAGATATATTTTTGTCCTCTGTAAAACTGAGTCACAAGTCTGGTAGGAAAGATGCAGATAATTGCAACTTTATTATAGAAGTTCCAGCCGTAATTCGTAAAGCCCTCATCACACAGGATAGACTATTTATAAATTGGACGTCCTGCCCGGTACGAGACTTCACTCTGGTAACTAGATGTTACAACTGCCAGCAGTACGGTCACGCAGCCAAGACTTGCAAATTAACTGTCCCCACCTGTGGGCATTGCGCTGAAGAAGGACACTCAACACAAGACTGCGCAAAGAAAGCCAACCCGCCTAAATGTGCTACATGCTCTCGTTTTAAAAAACAAGCCCACCACAAAACGGGAGACACAGATTGTCCGGCTAAAAAAGCTGCCGAATACAGGTATATTAATTCGATAGATTATGAAGGCGCCTAAGAGCGCCGCATACTTGATTATATTTTAGACTTAATTTTTATTATTATTTATAGTTAAATATGGATGATAAATTAATTACAGATATTGATAATTCATTTTTAACAGTATCAAAGACATGTGACGTTGAGGACTGCATAAAATATCTTTCCGACTATCAAAATTCAGTAACTGTACTAACTCAAAATATTCGTAGTATTTTTAAAAACATAGATAACTTTAACATTTTTCTTCATAGACTTAACTTTGACTGTGATATAATGGTACTTACCGAGTGTTGGCTAGCCAACCGCTACGATAATATTCCAGTAATACCTGGGTACAACGTATTACATTCCACAGTAAACCATAATCAAAATGACGGTATCGTAGTATTTGCTAAAGAATCATTAAAGATCACAGTCGAGGAACATAGTCTACAAGAGTGCATGAGCAATTGTTTAGTCATCAAAATTGGTACAATTACAGCGGTAATCGCTATGTATAGGTCCCCTTCCGCTAGAAACTTAGATTCTTTTAACAAATCCTTAAACCAGATTCTCCAAGCACTCAGTTCATTTAAGAATGTTATACTAACAGGTGACTTAAACATAAATATTGGTTCTGAGAACTGCGATGCAGGAATCCAGGATTACCTTAACATCTGTTTATACCATGGTTTTCTTCCCGCTCACACATTGCCTACACATCAGAGCGGTTCCTGCTTAGATCATATGATGATCAAAACTAGCCTATCATATATTACGCTTGTTACTAACTCAACAATTACCGACCATCACGCAGTTCTACTAACACTAAATTTATCGCTGCCTAAGCTAAATCGTCCTCCGACAATTAGCAAATTAAATACAAACAAACTCGAACGTGATTTATGCAACATAGACTTTAGCGTAGTATACAATACTGCTGACGCTAATTTGGCTTTATTGTACTTAATAAAACAGGTCCAACAAGCAATATTACATAACACGACAGTTTCTACAGTAAATAAGAAACTTTATAATATTAAACCGTGGATTACTTCTGGATTAATTCGCTGTATAAGACACCGGGATAAACTTCATCAGAAAACTAAGAGATACCCTGATAATGTTATAATTCAAGCTACTTATAAAAGATACAGGAATTTTTGCAACAATCTCTTAAAGAAGGTAAAAACTGATTACGATAAAAAACAAATAAATAAAGCGGGTAAAAATAGCAAACAACTTTGGAAAAGTATTAAAAATATCACCAATATGTCAAAACAGCGTGAATCAAGTTCGAGTTTACTACTTGCAAATTCGTCACCACTCATAACAGCTAACAATGTAAATAACTTTTTTATAAATGTTGGGAAAACTCTTGCTGAGCAGATTTCACAATATTGCGTCCAATCATCTGTCCAAAAATCAAGCAATAGCCGTATCTCAAAATCTTTTGCTCTGTTGGACACTGATGAAGATGAAATATCCCGAATAATTTCCGGGCTAAGCGATGATTGTGCAGCTGGCTGGGATAATATAAGCAATAAGATCCTTAAACTTTTTAACCATATTTTGATACCTCCTTTAACGCACATTTTTCGAATCTGTCTTTCCGAAGGAATTTTCCCGAGTTGCCTAAAAAAGGCCGTTGTAATCCCTATCTTTAAATCCGGTAGTAAAGACGTAGTTAATAATTATAGGCCAATATCCTTACTACCGTCGATTTCAAAAATACTAGAGAAAATTATAAACACTAGACTAGTTAATTACCTAGAAAAAAACAACATTTATTCTCCTGCGCAATTTGGTTTTAGAGCGAAATTATCGACTGCCGATGCGGTGCATAGCCTGACTAATTATATTTCACTAGAACTTGGCAAAGGACACCAGACCCTGGGAGTCTTCCTCGATGTAGCCAAGGCATTCGACTCGGTATCTGTTTCTCTTCTTCTGAACAAATTAGAAACCATAGGAATAAGAGGAACGCCGCTGAAACTTTTTACTGACTATTTAGACGGCCGGTACCAATGTGTTAAAATAGATAATATTATGAGTAATGAGCAGAAAAATACTAGTTTCGGTGTACCCCAGGGGAGTATTCTGGGCCCCACACTATTCCTAATCTATATGAATGAATTGTGTAATCTAAATATTAAACACGGTAAAATAATATCATATGCCGACGACACGGCGTTAATATTTACCGCAAAAAGCAGAAGCGAACTGTTCGAAGTCGCTCAATTAGGATTAAATTCTGTGACTAACTGGCTTCAAAGCAATTTATTAACATTAAATGCCGACAAGACAAAATATATTCACTTCTCCATGCGCAAACCTCAACCTAACATTACTAACCCTCATGTATATGCCCATAAATGCGGAAACTGTGCAGTTAGTACGTGTAATTGTCCTTCTATCATTAAAACGAGCAACATTAAATACCTGGGGGTTATACTGGACGAAACACTCTCTTTTAAAATACATATTGAAAGCCTTAGTAAAAGAGTGCGTAAACTTATATATGTATTTAAGAAATTACGAACATTAGCAGACAAAAAATTAATCACACAAGTTTATTTGGCCCTATGTCAATCTATTATTCAATACTGTATCACTTCTTGGGGCGGTGCACCAAAAACGAATTTGCTTCCTCTTGAAAGAGCTCAAAGAGCAATTTTGAAGGTAGCAAACTTCCATCCCTTCTTTTTTCCCACAGATCTACTTTATAAAACTTGCAACGTGCTGACTGTTCGGCAGCTTTTCATTATGCAGTTAGTATTAAAACAGCACACCATGCTTACCTACACTGCTGACAATACTAACAAGAGACGGAATGATATAGTATGTATAACAAATGAGACCTCAAAACATGTCTTTGTAGAAAGATTCTTTACATTTTTAGGCCCATTTCTGTACAATAGATTAAATAGAAAACTAAGTATCTATAAATTAAACTACTATAGCTGTAAAAAAAATATACTTCAATATTTACTAACCATAGATTATGCACAGACAGAAGATTTACTAGTTGTCTGCAAATAAAACCGCTAACTCGCTATTTTACTTTTGTTACCTAAGTTTTAATTTTAGTTATTACTACACCTTGTTAATTTATTACATTATAAGAATTTTTGCATTTGTAGCCTGAAACACAGGTTCTACCTAGTTCAGGCAAATTAGCAAATCTGCTCTATTTTAATTGTTCAACGTATTTATTGTAAATGTGACCCTTTTTATTAATAAACAATTTATTTATTATTTATTATTTATTTATAGTGAGTAGTTTTTTTTTAATACGTCATAAATCGTAAACCACAATTTACCTTTCATTCGGTCAACTCAAATATAAAAAAAAAACATTTAATTTCATAAACAAACCATATGCATAAACCGTGAATACCTGCAGGTTTGTACGGAACCCTCGGTGCGCGAGTCCGACTCGCACTTGGCCGGTTTTTTTAATACGTCATAAATCGTAAACCGCAATTTACCTTTCATTCAATCAACTCTAATATAATAAATAATAGTTAAAAAAAACTAAAAAACACGCTTCCATTGAAAACCAAACTAAAAAGTAGAAAATAATGGAAAAAAAAGCGTGGGGTACTTTTTAAGGTATTTTTTATTGGGCACCCCACGCTTTTTTTCCATTATTTTGTACCTTTTAGTTTGGTTTTCAATGGAAGCGTGTTTTTTAGTTTTTTTTTTAACTATTATTTATTTTCTATTTTTTAGGGTGTTTCGAATTTTGAGACGTATGTCAGCGTAGTTTGTGACGTATGTCAGCGTAGTTTTCGAAGACAGTTTTTTTTGCTGTCCTGGTAACCCTGGCAAGGATAATGGCACAAATTAGTTTGTGACGTATGTCAGCGTAGTTTTCGAAGACAGTTTTTTTGCTGTCCTGGTAACCCTGGCAAGGATAATGGCACAAATTTATGAAATTATTGCATTGTCATCGGTCCTTGACAGGTGTGCAAAGTTTGAATGAAATCTGGTCGTTTAAAGTGGGTCAAAATTGCGCTTTAAGGAGTCGGTTACAAACAAACATACAAACATACTAACATACAAACATACAAGTGAAGCTAATATAAAGCGTGTAAAAATAAACATTTAATTTCATAAACATAAACCTTATGCATAAACCGTGAACCATTATTTTCTAATAATAAATCTGTTAAAGGTGCCTAAGTCAATAATAATTATAATTCGCGCAGGGCGTGGCTTGATTGGTAGCAAGTGCGGAGCGCGCGGGGGGCAGGTTCCATATCTCAAATGTCAATTAAAGCAAATTACAAGATTCTGTTGACATTTGCAGTCAATGAACGTAGCTCAACAACAACCCTGTACTCATAGATCAAGTGACACAACTCAACGAAGTTAGAACTTGCTTACGCTCGGATGATCGGATGATGACTTATTTAACAGTTTTAGTGCCCATGATTCTGGTTCAGAATTAGATAATAAAAAGATTGAATCTTTTGATGTAAGTGATGAATATTGGCAAGAAGTTCGACCAAATATAGTATTACACGAATGACCCTGATAAACCTACCATTCACACTCATTCAAAAAAACTACTGCCAAAGTCTAAATGGACAAATATTTTTAGTGAATGGATTTGGATGCAAAATTAGGAGACTTAATGAATACAGTATTTGATATTATGACAGAATAGTTTTAGAAGTAAAGATAATTATGTAAAACAAAATTTATATTTTTTGAATATTATGGTTACTGACGTTATGGAAAATGATTTTCGGACAAACGATTTTAGGAGAAGAAAGGGAGTACTGTCAAATGTACAGGCAAATGCAAAGAATGCAATGGAGTTACAAAAAACTGTAGTTACAAAAAAAAAAATGAGTAGTTCAATTTTCTAATTATATTGCGTTTTTCAAAAAGTCGATGAAAACCTTATACATTTGAAAAAAAAAACTGACACATTTTTGGAAGAAGTGTTTAAAACAGAAATTAGAGAACAAATACCCAATTGTGATACGCAATAAAATGCTTCATGAAAGTAAGAAAGACAATGATGTGCAAGAACCTCCTTTCATACCTACGTTAAAATCATTGCATAACATCCGAAACAAAAACAAATACTATCACAAAATCGTGGTTATTTCTTCACCGTCTCTATTTCCCGCCATTTTTCGTGACAGACAGATGACATTAATGAAAGCAACTGACTCCGCTTGTGTGCATGAGACAGTGTTTACATATCAATTAAATAGATATACTATACTAGGTTACACAGTGGCAAAACAAGACAAAATAAAATCCAAGCAATCACGGATTACCCTCAGCTGACTATAATCGATGAATTAAGAATATTTCTACTGCGATCTTACCCAACCCAACGCCTCATTACTACAGGCACCACTTAATTTACAATAGATCACGTCAACCCACTAAGTAACTCATGCGTTCCAGCAATGTAAAGCCAGCATTTAAAAACTGGCCAAGTGCGAGTCGGACTCGCGCACCGAGGGTTCCGTACAAACCTGCAGGAATTCACGGTTTATGCATAAGGTTTATGTTTATGAAATTAAATGTTTTTTTTTTAAATTTTTATATTTGAGTTGACTGAATGAAAGGTAAATTGTGGTTTACGATTTATGACGTATTAAAAAAAACTACTTACTAGATCTCGTTCAAACCAATTTTCGGTGCAATTTTCTCAATATCATTTTTGAAGACCTATCCATAGATACCCACCACGTATGGGTTTGATGAAAAAAACATTTTTGAGTTTCAGTTCTATGTATGGGGAACCCCAAATATAATTGTTTAAAAAAAAATGATATTAGAAACCTCAACATCATTTTTGAAGACCTATCCATAGATACCCCACACGTATGGGTTTTATGAAAAAAACATTTTTGAGTTTCAGTTCTATGTAAGGGGAACCCCAAATATTATTGTTTTTTTTTCTCCTATTTTTGTGTGAAAATCTTAATGCGGTTCACAGAATACATCTACTTATCAAGTTTCAACAGCATAGCTCTTATAGTTTCGGAAAAAAATGGCTGTGACATACTCGGACAGACAGACAGACAGACATGACGAATCTATAAGGGTTCCGTTTTTTGCCATTTGGCAACGGAACCCTAAAAAGCAGCTTTACTTGCTCACCTATCATATCAAGCAACACTTGTTTTAATTTTACGTCCTTTTTCAGACAGTCAGTAACCAGATGGTTCGGGTATTAAAATGTATAAGCCGTATGTACGTAATAATTGTTATTAATCTTTAACAGAGTGGAGTTTGCTATTCTGACACGTACCTAGACCATAATTGTTGGATACACTTACAATAATGATATTATAGTAACGATAGACTTAAAGAAATTCGTCACAGTAATAGACACAATTTATTCCGATCTGAAGCAAATTATAGTTCAATTGATGCGTGCAGTTACCACATTTACTAACGACGAATGTATCAAACGGACGGTCTTTAAAAATGGAGAACTTACGTAACATCGAAGTTAATATTCCAGGGAACTGGGTTTGGAATAATAAGGTGGACAAAGATGTGCAGTTAATGCTGAGGCCTTTGAATCTGATGCAATTTATTTCGTTTACTCCCAGATATCGTTTCAAAAACGATTGTATAACTCCTAACAATTTCATCATCAATTTCTGTTCAATAATTGGAACATTCGTATTTATTTCCTTGTACATATTTCGAACTTATTTGCTGTTACGTCACAAAGAAGATCAGGGATTCACTAAATCCATGATTACCGTGACCCTCAGTGATTGCATCTACTACTGTTTCGAATACGCTCTTAATTTCATCATCGGGATCATTCAAGCTAAACATAATATTATGTTCGTGCTAACATTTCAAAGATTGCACAGATTGCTGAACAATGAAACCTATTTTAGCCATATTATCATTTGGAATTGGATTATGGTTATCATTGCCCTCGGTTGCTATTTTACAGTAATAACTTATTTTGTCATTCAGGTGGCTCCACCTTGGAATTACGTAATCGTTACTTATATAGTTATTATTTTCGATTTTAATGTCGTTTATGCCATCCGAGTCATATTGTTACAAAGTAAGCTTGAATTATGGAGTATTGAAGTCTTAAATTCTCTTAAAATGGAAGAGACGCGTAGTAAGGAGTTTAGAGAGAGAATGTTTCAAGCCTATGCTGATGTTTTAGATTGTTACGATATATGTCAAGTTTGTTTTCAGCCATTCGTAAGTACTTTGCTAAGATTAACTAGACAGTGTTGATGAACCAATTATTACATTTTTGCCGAAGTTTCTATCCTTTTATTTTGTTTGGTTTGTATTGTGCACCTTACTTCTATTTCATGTATTTTTTTTTTACGGTCCCAGTACGAAGTGGAATTATATTTATGTAATTTTATCAATTTGCAGATACTGTATTATATTATTGAAGGATTCCTCCATACTCTTATTTACTTCCAAGTGTTTATTGAAGCGATGAAGAAAGGCTTCGATAATTATGCCATGGTGAGCATCGTCAAATTTGATTCCAAGTTTCTTCTTCCTTTCCTGTTGTTGTAGTGTCGACGTTTTTTTAACCGACTTTCTAAAAGGAGGAGATTCTCAATTCGGATGTTTTTTTTTATGTATGTTCGGCCATAACTCCGTCATATATAGACGGATTTACAAAATTCTTTTTTTTTATTCGAAAGGAGTTTATTCCAAAATGGTCACATATAAATTTAATATAGATCTGATGATCAGTTCCGAAGACAGACACCGGAACTCTTTAAAAAATGACAGCAAATCAATCGCGATTTCTGCTATCGCATAAATATGCATTGTTTGTTTGGAATTAGTGCGGGATGGATACCACAACTAAAAATTTAAAAAACCACTACAAAGTTAAAAATAACTTTAAGTTCGGAAGTCGGTGTCTTAGGATCTGTATTTAAGGTTTTATTGCCACCGACTTCCGAACTTAAAGTTATTTTTCACTTTGTAGTGTTTTTGAGGAAGTCGGTTGTTTTTTTTTTTTTGTAAAAAAGTTTTTTTTTCCTTTTCATGTGCGTGGCTGGCCTGCTTTATAAATTACTTATACCTATAGGCACGATAGTTAGAAAATATTTTAAAAGCCATCTCATCGTAAATTTTCTTGCTAGCTATTCTCCACAGGCATCAATCTATTGGAATTGTGCACATACCTTCTGACATTTCGCAAGTATGGATTTTGTGAAGAAAAATATTGAATTTTTTTTTTTTTGCAGCTTGCAGAAACTCTGGCCGTGCTATCTATTTTATGTTGGTTGATCAAGGACTTTTCGTGGCAAACAATGTTCATGCTGCGGTGCGAGAAATTCTATTTAGCTGTGGAAAGTGTTCGAGACACTTGTGCAGTTATTTTGAAGTCAAATTGCTCTGGTATGATTATTTTTACTGTATGTAGGTAGGGACGTCCCTAGACCCTAATCTTAGCAGCAAAATTCAAAATTGTCATTTCATACCTCAATCAAACGATAGCATAGATACGGAATTTTACAAGGGGAAAGATAATAGTATGAATCTAACTGGCTACAAGAGAGAATAAACAAGAAACGATGACGAATAGAACAACGAGAATCGCTGTAATATGATAAAATGGTTTGGCCTAGGTTAACGGAGGTGACGACAAATAGGGAGTATGTGTATGGAAGATGTTTTTATGCTGCACAGACTAGAACAAAGTCAGTTTAAGGGAGAATGATTAATACAAAAGATCAACACTAAGTCACTTCATAGTTGACAAAGAAAGTCAATATTCGCGAATTTATTATCATTGGAGATGATGAATCATCATCGTCGTATGTATTTTCTTCGAATCTCCCATCAATAATCTTCCTTTCCGTTTCCATCAGACTCACGCTATGAATAATAGATTAGATAATCTTACAGATGATGAGAGAAAACTGTGCAAGAACGTGCTGCGGTTACATCGAGCATCGTTCAGTAAGATGCGTGTATGTGGCCTGTTCTACGCAGGCGTGGCTTTACAGCTGAGTCTGTTGGGTTTATTAGTTAACTACACTATTGTATTGCTGCAGTTTGCGTTTCTATAATAAATACTTGTATTATATGGATTATGTTGATCGTATTATTTTTTTCACGCAGACAGTGGACATGAGTATATTTTTGTAGTATGTAAGCCATGAGAGGCTAAAAACGAATGGAATTGTATGAGTACAAACTTGAATTCGTTTTCTGTTTTCGGCTGCATATGGGGAGAATTTTCTCAACTGCCCCAGCGCGACCGCAGACAGGCCGCGTGAGCGCAAAAGACGACTTTTTCATCTCGTCGTTTGGGCCTGAGAAAAATGTTTTAAAAATCACAAAAGCATCAATCCCCATGCACTTTTTTCTCAGCTTTTTGATGGTGCTATCTAGTTTTCACAAATTTTCACTTAATAACCTATAAAAATGCAAATGTTGGTAAAAATGCGTTAAATCTCATGATGTACAATTTTTAGAATTTTTTTGACCATCTAGATCGAAAGATGAGACGATTTTAGTAAAGTTTAGTCAATAAAAAAGAGGGGTTTTTTGATATTTTTATGTATTGGACCGATGAATGTAAAGGTGCGAGTCACCACGCGGCACGGGCGGCTGCTAAGCGCCCGCGCCGCTCCTAACGCCGCCACACACCGCGAGGCATTATTTTTATTTATTCCGAGTATGAACAATTACGCCTAACCTAAATACTGTATATGATGTGTGATTTTACAGAAAAACGATTTCAGATATGAGAAATTTTCTGGATGATTGTGGCCATTTTAGGGGCAACAGAAAAATTTTCCCCGGATTCTAAGTAAATAATCTTGTAGGGTTTTCCAAGACGAGCAGTTCCCCATAAAAAAATCCGATAAAATCTCAATCTCGTCTTCCGTAGTGACATTTTTGTGCGAAAAATCTAGTTTTTTTTCATGCAAACCCATTTTTGGACTCGAATTCCACGAAAATGAAAACCCGAAGCAAGAATCGAAAAAAAAGGAATCGACAGGGAATTTTATGACGAACATTTAAAAAAAAAACCTCCTCAAACGGCCAAACCACAAGGGGCCCAGGTCAATTTGGCGCAAGTGCGGCGGGCGCGTAGCAGCCGCCCGTGCCGCGCGGTGACTCGCACCTATACATTCATCGGTCCAATACATAAAAATATCAAAAAACCCCTCTTTTTTTTATCGACTATACTTTACTAAAATTGTCTCATCTTTCGATTTAGATGGTCAAAAAAATTCTAAAAATTGTACATCATGAGATTTAACGCATTTTTACCAACATTTGCATTTTTATAGGTTATTAAGTAAAAATTTCTGAAAACTGATAGCACCATCAGAAAGCTGAGAAAAAAATGCATGGGGATTGATGCTTTTGTGATTTTTAAAACATTTCTCAGGCCCAAACGACGAGATGAAAAAGTCGTCTTTTGCGCTCACGCGGCCTGTCTGCGATCGCGCTGGGGCAGTTGAGAAAATTCTCCCCATATATCCTACCGTTCTGATGATTACATAAATCCTTGCAAAAAATATTATTTACAGCCGCATATAAATCGTCGTCGATTAGCGGATTGCTTTTTTAACCGCTTCAAATATAAAAGGATGAGGTTTTCAGTTCGACTGTATTTTTTTTATGTTTGTTACCTCAGAACGTTCGAATGGGTGAACCAATGTTGATGATTCTTTTTTTATTTGAAAGTTGGTACTTCTCGTGTGGTCCCATTTCAATCAAGTCCAGTTCTGACAATGGCATCCATGAGAAAACCATATAGGTCTTAAATATCACCTTACCGGTACTGGTATAGAAATTAGTGCGGGGTAGATACCATAACTAAAAAGTTAAATAATGTATCTAACGAGAACTGATGAACATTCCTGATCTCCTACATACACTGAGTTTCAGCGTCCCTCAAAGATCAGTTAAATTTATTCCACCAATCTGCATTCCATTTTCCTCTTATAACTACAGGCATAACTTATACATGGTGTATTTCCATTTACCACCAAAACCTCTTCTGCACGCTGACTTTTTAAAATTGCATAGTGCTTATTGTACATTATACCGGATGACATTTTTTACCGTCTCGACCTTCATATGGTGTGTTGTGTAACTAGAATAGAAGGCAGGAAGGCCTTCAGATTCATCGTAGGTGACTAAAGGAGCGCGGGACGCGGGTGGACAGGGCTGCGTGTGCGGCTCGTGCGCCTACGAAAGATCAATGAGGCCGCCTATCGGCCGGCTTCAAAGGGTAGGACCGCGCTCCGAAATCAATGATACATGCCGCGCATTGAGTAGGGTGCGTATGATTTGAGTTTCGATAGATTTTAATATTTTTTTTGTTTTTTTTTTTTCCAAATTTCTGTTTTTGTTGTTCTAGTATGAAAATGTTACTTTAAATGTGTAGTATTTATTACTAGATCAATTTAATTACATGTTATTCAAAAATAAAAATAATAAAAATTTCTATGCCAAAAGCTTCTATTCCGTTCACCTATTACCCCCATTTTTTTTCAAGACGCTAAAAAAAGTCACCCAGTATTATGTATATTCTTTCCAAAGATTTCTACTACTTTTCTACGATTTTACACGTGAGAACTTGTAATTGGCTTTATGTTTCATATACACCGATCGTCTTACAAAGGTTGTCCACTCAATGTATCCAACATAATATACCCCAAGGTAAGATTTTAAAAAAATTAAAAAAATTACCAATTAAAAAAATACGTACTAAGAAAAATAAATAATGTATTAGAATTATGAAACATCATGTTTATAATATTTACGTAACATACATACCTACCCAGCGCACGAGTCTACTAGATCATTCCATCTCCATTTTCCATGAGACAAAATATCAAACAAACTACCTACGTCATGCGATATTAGAATGAATAATATTTTTATTTTTTAGTTATTCAAATGTTCATGTTTTTCTTTTGCCATTGTAAGATGGTTAAAATGTTACGGTGTATAATAATAATAATTTATTTGCCATAAAAAAAAAACATACAGATGGGACCTAGGTGGTTCGTTATGAAACACTGTACATTGTAAACATGATTATCTGGTTCTATGTACTACTACTAGGTAAACCTGTATCTTAAGAGACAGTGATCAGCCGTGAGGGTCTTAAACATAGTTAATTAACAATTTAATTTCAAAAATAGACGTGTGTCGATCCATCTTTTACAAATCTTAATATTTCATGGTAACAGAAAAAAAAAAATATCAATAATAATAATAAATTGAAATTTACATTGATAAAACTAGCTTAATTAATAAAAGTGATAAAATGATAATATGATATAGTTGATGAGCGATGAGCAGTTGTTATGTATTAAGGAAGTGTAGGTTGTGTCTGCGTGAGTGTGTTATATGTATGTCTGTAAGTGTATAAGAACATTATGAATAAATAATTGTTATCAGTCTGTTATAGCTATTGGTTCTCCTATAAATGTATAAAAAAATTAAATCATTTTGACAAATCTTAAAGATTCACTGTTTTATTAAAATATTATGTGATGTGAAAACTGGTACTTATGAAAGAAGGAAGCACAGTAGCGTTTCGGAATATATGCTTATTTCTTGTGAATTATATTTTAGAATACCTTGACTGCCTCGTTGGTCTAGTAGGTAGCAAGCGCTATTGCTGGGCATCGGATAAAGTGTTATTGGGTGTTTATATCTGGAATTTCACAGTATCAATCCGGAGTCTGGGTGCCCAGTTGATGGCAATAGGTTCACCCACTATTACAAGACTTAAGCACAGCAGTCGAAATGTGGGTGTATAGGTATTCCAACCCTTCGAGAGAACGAGGCGTGATATTATGTTCTATGTTAAAAAGGGTTGGTTACTGCACTTAGTTCTTCAAGTGGACCATTGTGTTTGGGCCATGGAAGCCGTTGGTGGGTATTCCAACCAGTTCATCTCCCTCCAGTAGGGATGATAACTTATTTTAGAATGGAACTGTTTAAAAATAACATTTTTAATAATAGCACTCATAGGGCTAATAGGGCCGTCAGTTTCTTTTATAATATTTGGATTAGGATCATTTTTATAATATTGTTGTTTTGTTATATGGTGGAACCCATGCCAAAAACACTTCAATATATCAGCCGCAACCAGGGCAGCATGTTGTGTGACGGAAATGTGGAAAGAGGCCGCGCCATAGTGATCATCTAAGTAGATCTGGCAAGTTGCAAAATATTTAATTACATACATATATAACCTCATGCCTTCTTTTCATGGCGGTAGGCAAACACCACATGACGCCACCTGGTACGATCCTTACAAACGCAGTCATTTTGCCTCGTTTATGATTATACATCAGTTCAAACACACACACCGGTCTGTTCGGTCTCTATTCCTCTTATTAGGTCCTTGCATATGAAATTGACATTTTGTCGAAGTGGCTTTAATGATCTGAAATATTTATCGTTTGGCTAGGAATTACAAATTAAAATTTAGGCTTGTTTATTAAATAAATAATAGTTTAAAAAAAAACTAAAAAACACGCTTCCATAGGAAACCAAACTAAAAGTAGAAAATAATGGAAAACAAGCGTGGGGTGCCTGATATTAATAAAAAGTTTGGTTTCCTATGGAAGCGTGCTTTTTAGTTTTTTAAACTTTTAGGGTGTTTCGAATTTGAAGACGTATGTCAGCGTAGTTTTCGATGACAGTTTTTTTGCTGTCCTGGTAACTTTGGCAAGGATAATGGCACATGAACGCAGGCAAAAACCGTCCTGTCACTAAATTACAGCAGCTGCGATTGGATTATCTTCGCCATCATCGTCATACTTCACGGACCATGCTCCAACAGATTACCACTTTTTCAGGAATTTGGACTATTTCTTGCAAGGAAAAAAATTCAAGTCCGATTAGGCAGTCAAAACCGCCGCCGTATGATTTTTTTTTCGATTACCGCTGTTATAACTTTTTCAACAAATAAATCAAGGATTTTTATAGAAAACGGTAACAGTGCATGGATAACAATCTGGAACATACATACCATAATTGATTATTACATTATTTGTTAGAAAAAAACGAAACCAAAACAACCATCCAACCTAAACGAGGCAAAAGGAGTGTGTAGAGATCGTAGCAGGTGGCGTTCCGTGGTTTCTGGCTAACCCCATGGGAAATAGGCGTGATTGTATGTATGTATGTGTGTGCTGTTAGAAAACTGTATTTACTTGTTCATATAAAACGTCAATTTCACACGCTAGGACCTAATAGTAATCGTTATAAGTCTGATGGAAAAGAGATTGCTGGACTGACACGCAAGAGTCATGTAGGAGCAGGAGTATAGGAGAAGTGATGGCCCAGTGGTATCGGCTCCGATTTACGAGTTGTAGGTCGTAGGTTCAAACCCAGGCAAACGCTTTACTTTGTGTAAATATTTTTATTACTACTGCTCTCAAAACGGTGAAGGAAAACATCGTGAGGAAACCGGCATGTCCTAGAACCAAAATCAAAATCAAAAGTCATTTATTCAAACTAGGCTGAGAGTCAGCACTTTTTGAACGTCAAAGTTACATGAGACAGTCCCCCCAAAACGCCCACCCTTCGACACTTCCTAGTGCTTTAGCTGGGAAGAAGAAGTGGCGGAACAAACTCCCCAGCAGCACAGCTGTCTGTTAAGTTAGAAGAACTTGATTCTATACAGTATTATGTAAGTAATTAATATTATAAAACAAAACAAAACATACATCAAATTATGCGTCATATGTCAGCTAGCACACGCCAATATACGAACAAAACATTAAAAAACTAAACTCAAGCTGAAATAATAAAATCGTAAATAGAACTTAAAACCTAAATAAGAGCCTCCGGGTATAAAGGGCGTGTCCGCTTACATACACAACGATGAGGAAAGCTAATTCTGATTCTGGTTGAAAGAACATAAACATTGAGTTAATTACAGCGACCAACTATTCTTATCGTTTAAGAAGTCGTTGATAGAATAGTATGCCTTTGAACAAAGGTTGGATTTTACTTTAGCTTTAAACTCATTAAACTGCAAATCTAGGAAAGCAGAGGGAAGCTTGTTGAAAAAGGTAATACCAAGACCAACAAATGAGTTATGAACCTTATGAAGCCGGTGAAAGGGAGCACGTAGCTTGTCCTTATTTTTAGTATTAATATTATGAATATCACTGTTCTTAGTGTAGAGATGTATATTTTGCTTAATATATAAGATATTGCCGAAGATGAATTGTGATGCCACCGTAAGCCACAAAAACTTGAAGACATGTGACATGTCTGTCGCGGGCCAGATCGCACTGGGCTCACGTGGTAGATTACGGCCTGTGTCATAAAAGTGGGAACAGTATAGGCTGATGATGATGAAACTGATGTCTCCACTCTAAATACGTTTGATGGACTTACAATAATTACACTACTTAGTTATTTACCTATATAAAAAGACTAAAGTAAATTCCTATAGTAATTGACATAACTCATTCCATTCACAAGCAATTATCATAATATATGTGATGTACGCAGTTAATATCATTTACTAGCGACCATGGTATCAAACGTGTACTATTTAAAAATGGGTAACTTCCGAAACATCGAACAAAATAATCCAGATAATTGTGTTTTGAATAATATGGTGGACAAAGACGTGCAATTAATGCTAAGGCCTTTGGATCTGATGCAGTTCATTTCGTTTACTCCCAGATACCGCTTCAAAAACGATTACATAACTCCTAACAATTTTATCAGTAATTTCTATTCAATAACCGGAGCTATAGTATTTATTTCTTTTAACATATTCCGAACATACATGCTGTTACGTTACAAAGAAAGTATAGAATTCACCAATTCCGTAACGATCAGTTCCCTCACTGATTGTATCTACTACTGTTTCGGATTCGCTCTAAATTTCGTTATTGGGATAACTCAGACCAAAAATAATATTAAGTTTGTCTTAATATTTCAAAGAGTACACAGATTGCTCAACAATGAAACCAGTTTTAACCTTTTTATCATTTGGAATTGGATTACGGTCATCATGACTCTCGGTGGCTATTTTACAGTCTTATCTTATATTGTTATTCAGATGGCTGTACCTTGGTTTTATATCATTGTTAATTATTTTTTGCTTGTTTTCGATTTTAATATCCTTTATGCCATTCGAGTCATTAAACTGTTACAAAGTAAACTTGAGTTATGGAATATTCAAGTCTTAAATTCTCTTGAAATTGAAGAGATGCGTGGTGAAGTTTTCTGTATGAGAATGTTTCAAGCTTATACTGATATATTAGAGTGTTACGACATCTATAAAGCTACTTCTCCACCATGTGTAAGTATTTTGCTGTGAATAATATTAGACAGTTACTGCAACAAGCCTCCTTTTGGACAGAGTTACCGGTTCCTATCCATTATTTAATTTAAACCCATATTTTCCATTGTCACTACTTTTCTATCTCTTGCCTCTTATATTTGTGGTGACAGAGATCTATATTAAGTCATTTTTATCACTTTTCAGATTCTGTATTATATTATTGAAGGATTTCTCCATTCTCTCATTTACATTCAAGTGACTATTGAACATTTCAAGAATAAAACCATTGTGAGTATCGTCAAGTTTCTAAGCTTCTTCTTCCTTGTTTCATGTTGGTGGGGGTAGATACGAGATTCCTTTTCCTTTTCTATGTTCAGTTGTCAGAGGTATAATCCTGTCATTCGTACCTTACCGCTTGTGCTTTTTTGTTTTGTTTCATCAACTTTATTTATTTTTCTACATAACTCTTTTTGCCACATGACCACATTTTTTTACTAGCATGCTCTGTCCCGCTCTTTGGCGAATTCCCGCCTATTCAAAGAAGATATGCATAAAATTCAATGAAAATATAGCTGCTATGCAACTTGCCTAATATATCTGCCAATTGACTCAAAGAAATTGAAAGATCTTATCTAGCAGTGTGCAAGATCTCTTTGAAGGATCGTTTTACTGTTGACCATTTTTCATTTTGTTACATACTCACCTGGTACGAGTTGGTAGGCATGTGTAGCCTAATACCTATTAACGTGGTTATTTGGAAATATGGTTAACCCATTTGTTTTTACACCAGTAACTGGAAAATTTCTTTCCTACTATTTTCTATAGCCGACAGTCAATCGAAACTCATGAAATTTCACAAGTCTGATTTTTATTAAACAATATGTTTAAATAAAAACAAAATGTTTTTTTTACAGCATTCAACAACTATTTACATGGTCGCTCTTTTGTATTGGTTGAGCAAGCACTTGATGTGGCAAACAATGATCATGCAGCGGTGCGAGACATTCTACATAGCTTTGGAAAGTGTTCGAGATACATGCGCAGTTATTTTGATGTCAAATTGCTCTGGTACGATAATTTTCAAACTTACTACGTAGGAACGTTCCTATTATAGTACAAAATCTTAGCAGCGTAGTGCTTTGACTTCGATCATCACTCAAATTACAGCACAGAAAAAGAATTTCACGTGGAGACTGATAATAACATGAAAATTAATGGGTACACGAGCAGAGAAAGAACCGTGAAACGATGACAACGATAAGATCGAATGATGGAATTTGTGATAAAGAGATATGCAGGATATAGAGATATACATTTTTATAAGTTATTATGATGCACCGAGTCCAAAAAAGTTGGCATAAGGATCCACCCTTATGCCAACTTTTTTGGTCGGGTGAGGATGATAAAAGTTTAACACTAAGTGACTACATGCATCACGGTGACACCCTAGATTTAAGAAATTGATATAATTGGCGGGAACTCAATTTTGTCTTCCTGCCATTGTTTCGTAATACTTGAGTTCGGCACCAGACGTTACTTTCCGTTATTCTCCCATCTCTTCAGTCACCCTATCATGCACGCGTGATATCTACTTTCATATCATTCCACAATTCATCCATTTTTTCTTTGGTCTTCCTCATCGCATCCATCTTACTTATGCTATGAATAAATTTATTCAATATTGTTACAGATGACAAGAAAAAACTATGCAAGAACGTGCTGCGGTTACATCGAGCATCGTTCAGCAAGATGCGTGTGTGTGGCCTGTTCTACGCGGACGTGGCGTTGCAGTTGAGTCTGATGAGTCTACTAGCTAACTACACTATTGTATTACTACAGTTCGCATTTCTGTAATAAAGACTTCTAATTAATGGATCTAATGGATCTTTCTCTGGATTGTAATTTAAAAATCATTATTATTTCTTCTTTTATTTCGTGAACTGTCAGTAGTCAGTTCATGTTTGTAATGTGAGTCATGGGAAACGAAGAGCGAGCAAAGAGTTGTTTTAGCTTGTTTGATAGTCATAAGTTGAACAAAATAACGATATTAAATAGAAACAGCCAAAAAGTGAAAAGGTGAAGCAGCTTTTTTTTCGTTATAGGAACGGAAAGTCAAACAGATTCTTATAAATTTTATTTTAATTATGTAAAATAACAAAAATTTCGAAATAGTTTCTAAACAATGTCGGATAATGCGGTAGCTATACCTATGTTATTAAATAATGTTGTTTAATATAATTTATAGTAGGTACATTTAAAAAATAATTATAGAATCAATTATACAGCTCATTCATCATACTCATAATTTTAGCCGAAAGACATCCACTGCGGGACATAGGCCTCCCGCAATTAAGGGGGGTCTGCTCCCCCAATTTGGGTATAACCACGCTTGACAGGCGGATTGGCCATCGTAGTATCGACGTAAAATACATAGATAACGCTGCTGGCTATTCTCTAGTAAGTCCCTAAGTCTCCTCTTACGACACTCAACGTGAAAGAAATGGGATGATGCTATTCTTGGCGTCCGGCAACACACGGAACCAAGGAAATAAACAATGTATAAAGGGAAACTACTGCTAAAGAAGCACAATTCGATTTTTGATACAAAGTTTTCGTTCTGCAAATTTTGTCCTAAAGAACAATCAACGTGTTCCGTCGGAGACAATAGTTGACGGTATTCAATTAAAAGTGATAGCGAAAGTGGATCCAATGCAAACAGAGTTACCGGTAGGCTTTTGTGTGAGTGATACAACCATTTCAATTCACTTGAAACAAATTAAAATCTCGAAAAATTGTTACTGGTCTTATAATTGAAGAGCTACGATTTGATTATTTTCGACGCCTACCATACTTCAAAAACCTGAAATCGAAAAATTAATTGCATGGAAAAAAATCAATGCTGATTACACTGTCAACACCGCCTTCAGATATATATTACCGCTTCCATATCGTTATCTTAAAAGACATACACGATCGTATAATAATACGAAAAACGGTGGCAGTCCGTCGATTACACTGGTAGGTATATACAATACTATGATTGATTAATAACTATGTAGTTTGATGGAAAAAATAAGGTTGTTTTTTCTCATGTGAAAACTGGAATTTCATATTTAAGGACCTAATATTGTAGTAACGAACCTGGCTCACACAGATTATCACTTATGCCTTATAATTCGAAAAACTTATTGCAAGAAAAAAAAAATTTCACAGTCAAAGCATTTATTTCAATTAAGCCCTAAAATGGCATTTCTGAACGTCAACTGTTACATGAATGAATGAAAATAGAATTGATTCTTGTTGCCCCTTCCAAAAGATAGATTCGTATGGAGAAGAATGGGCAAGAAACTCCACCGTTACTCTTTTAAAATGGTTTTCAATATTTATACAATTATATGTGAAGACGATGCACCTAAAATAAAAATTACCATACCACAACAGGTAAAAGAATTGAAAATGAAGCAATGAGAGATAAATTAATTGTACGATAGATACTTGGTACTCACATATTTACAAAAATAATGCAAAGGCAAGAATACGAATTTCCTAATATTTTTACAACTTACATAAAAGATGATGAGAGATGATAAAAGATGTATGTACTTTTGCTAATCTGAAAAATGGTTGATCTATCTTATCTTTATTTCTAGTATTAAAATTATGTCTATCGCTTATTTTATTAAAAAGATGTAGATTTTTTCTTACATACATAATATTTTCGTAAATGAATTGGCAAGGTAACGTCATAATCATTTTAAATAGTTATAAATGGCTTTGACAGCTTTCTTTTGCAAAATAAAGATGAATTCAATGTCAGCAGCCCTACCCCACAGTAAAATGCCATACGACATAATGCTGTGGAAGTAGCAAAAATTAACCAAACGCGCTATTTCTAAATATTTCAATTCCGATTACACAGTCAAAACCGTCTTCACATCCATATGAATGAATGAATGAATGAATGAATATAATTTATTTCAATCCACATCGAGATCATAATTTTTATAATTTAATTACAATAATATATTTAAATATATATTAATTAATTAAATTAAAATCAATACAATTAAATTCAAATTAACAGTAAAACTAAAAAACAATAACGCTGCCTCTGTGTCAAGACGGACGACGGAGATATGTGAAGACGGTTTTGACTGTGTCCATAATCATAAATAATCCAAATCATGGTAATCCACCATTTCGTTACCATAAAAGATATTTAACGATCGTATACTGATGCGTAAAACGATGATAGATAACAATGGTACATACGCCAGCACATCAAGCTACCCGAAACTTACAAATTCTGCCCATCAACCTCGAACCTAGTGCTTTAGCGATAAAGTTGAAAATCTATTAAAGAAAATTGACAGATTGTAGTAGCTTGATGAGCTGGCGTCTGTTCAATAACAACACTACTCAGATATTCATCTCTATTCACAAAAACTAAAGTATATTTCCTTACAGTGATTCACAATTCATTCCATTTACCAGCAATTATCATAATAAATGTAATGTTCGCAGTTAATACCATTTACTAGCGACCATGGTATCAAACGTGTGTCATTTAACAATAAAGAATTTCCGAAACATCGAACCAAATAATCCAATGAACGTTGTTATGAATAATATGGTGGACAAAGACGTGCAGTCAATGCTGAGGCCTTTGAATCTAATGCACTTCATTTCGTTTACTCCCAGATATCGCATCAATAACGATTATATAACTCCTAATAACTACATCAGCAATTTCTGTTCAATAATTGGAGCTATAGTTTTTAGTTCTTTTAACATATTCCGAACCTATATGCTATTACGCTACAAAGAAAATGAAAAATTCAACAAATCCGTAACGATCAGTTCCCTCACTGATTGCATTTACTACTGTTTTGGCTTCGCTCTAAATTTCGTTATCCCGATAACTCATACCAAAAATAATATTAAGTTCGTCTTAATATTTCAGAGAGTACACAGATTGCTCAACAATGAAATCAGTTTTAACAATTTTATCATTTGGAATTGGATTACGGTCATCATGAGTCTAGGTTGCTATTATATAGTCGTATCTTATTTTATCATACAGATGGCTATACCTTGGTATTAAGTGATTGTTTATTATTTTTTTCTTGTTTTCGACTTTAATATCTTTTATGCCATTCGACTCATTAAACTGTTATAAAATAAAGTTGAGTTATGGAATATCCAAGTCTTAAATTCCCTTCAAATAGAAGAGACGCGTGGTGAAGATTTCTGTATGAGAATGTTTCAAACTTATTCTGATATATTAGAGTGTTACGACATCTGTAAATATAGTTTTCCGCCATGTGTAAGTACTTTGCTGTAAATAATACGAGACAGTTGTTGAACCATGTTTTATTTTGGACGAAGTTACCGGTGCCTATCCATTATTAAATTTAAACCCATATTTTTCCATTATCTCTCTTCTCTTGTACTCCTCTATCTCTTCCCTCTTATATTTGTGGTGACAGTACAAAGAGATCTTTATTAAGTAATTTTTATCACTTTTCAGATTCTGTTTTATACCATCGAAGGATTCCTCCATTCTCTCATTTACATTCAAGTGACTATTGAACATTTCAAGAATAATACCATTGTAAGTATCGTCAAGTTTCTAAGCTTCTTCTAGGATTCCTTTTCTTTTTTTTATCTTTAGTTGTCAGAGGTATCATCCTGTCATTCGTACCTTTCCGCTTGTGCTTTTTTTTGTTTTGTTTCCGGTTTCCGGTTACGGACCCAAGAAATTTTACCAGCAAGCTCTGTCCCACTCTTTGTCAAATGCCCGTCTAATTAATGAAGATATGCACAAAATTCAATGAAGATACAGCTACTAAGCAACTTGCCTAATATAGCTGCCTAGTGATTTCAAGAAATTGAAAGATTTTATCTAGCAGTGTGCAAGATCTCTGACCATTTTTCATTTTGTTAAGTACCTACCTGGTATGAGTTGGCAGGCATGCGTGGCCTAGTACCTATTAAGGCGCATTTGAAAATATTGTAAACCCATTTATTTTAACACCAGTAAACTTAAAATTACTTGCCGACTATTTTCTATAGGTAACAACGAATCGAAACCGAAATTTCACAACTCAGGTCTTGTTAAACAAAAGATTTGGATTTAATGTGTCATTTTTTTTACAGCATGCAACAACTATTTTCATAGTCTGTCTTTTGTATTGGTTGTACAGGCACTTGATGTGGCTAGCGATGTTCATGCAGCGGTACGAGACATTCTACTTCACTGTGCAAAGTGTACGAGATACTTGCGCAGTTATTTTGAAGTCAAATTGCTCTGGTATGATTATTTACAGTCTTACTATGTAGGGACGTTTATTGAAATTAAAATCTTAGCAGCGTAATGCAAAACTTTTACTTTAACCTTAAGTCAAATTGCTGCACAGAACTAGAATTTCACGTGGAAAAAGATGATAGTATGTGGTGATGGGCGTGTTAATAGCTTACACCTTCTACGAGATTGTTTTTAGGAACTAACCTCAATTTGAATTAAGAATATAAGTAATGGTGGGAGCCTAAAATTTCCACATTTGATGAATCCTCGTGAAACCAATATAAAGGAATTAAAAAGAGCAACGCAACCGCATACCTTCACAATCCAGAAATCCAGTCCGGGCAGGTGGCTCGTTCTTGTGCGCTTAATGGCGTGGTATGCTGCCGGCCGGCTAGCTCAATCTTGATAAATCCACCAGTAGAATGGTTCAAATTCCAAAAAATCAACACTGCACTATAAGTTCTCAATGAAGCATAGATGTAGGTCAATTTATTTTACGAATATCTTCAAGGTTGCAGCAAAAATGGAATTTTTAAAGGGAGCGGGCGCGCTCACGTAATCGAAGCACGGGCGGCGTCATTTGGACTCATTTTTTCCCTCGCTAACGCCATCTATCGGCAATGTTGCGAGAATACTCAAGAACGTTTCGATACATGGTCGTTGCGATAGCAAATATTGGTGCGGGGATTCATCAACTGAGAAACTAAAATATTTAATTGGAAATGATAAACTATTATGTTCTATGTGAGAATCCTAAAATATTGTTATTTTATTTTTTTATATTGGTAAAAGCATTGACGCTTCACCAGTATGAATCAAATTTAGTTTCATACTACGAGTAGAAGTAGTATTTAGTTACAAAAGCAGAGAAAGAACAATGAAACGTTTGCTACGATAAGACCGAGTTGTGTATTTTGAGTATGATATGCAGGATATAGAGTAGAGTTGTATGGAAAACGTTTTCATGCGACACAGACTCCAAATAACTTGGCTTGATGGACGACTATGATAAAAGATTAACACTTAGTGACTACATGGATGACGGTGACAGCCTAGACTGAAGAATTTGATATAATTGGCAGGAACTCAATTTTGTCTTCCTGCCATTGTTTCATATTACTTCAGGTCGGCAAAAGATGTTATTTTCCTTTATTCTCCCATGTCTTCAGTCACCCTATCATGCACGTGTGATATATACTTTCATATCATTCCACAATTCGTCCATCTTTTCTTTGGTGTTCCTCTCCGTATCCATCTAACTTATGCTATGAATAAATTCATTCAATATTGTTACAGATGCCAAGAAAAAACTATGCAAGAACGTGCTGCGGTTACATCTAGCATCGTTTAGCAAGATGGGTGTGTGTGGCCTGTTCTACGCAGCCGTGGCGTTACAGCTGAGTCTGATGGGTCTTCTAGCTAACTATATTATTGTATTGCTGCAGTTCGCATTTCTGTGATAAAGACTTCTAATAAATGGGTTGTGGAGATAGTAATATGAAATTATTATTAATTTTTTATGTGTCTCGTGGACTGTCAGTAACCAGTTCATGTTTGTAGTCTGAGTAATAAGAAACGAAGACCGAGCAATGAGTTGTTCTAGCTTGTCTGATAGTGATCAGCATTGAATGGGATAGACATAAGATGATAAAAAAAAAACAATATTAAATACAGACAGCGAAAAAGTGAAAAGATGAAGCAGCTTTTTAGGGTTCCGTAGCCAAATGGCAAAAAACGGAACCCTTATGGATCCGTCATATCTGTTTGTCTGTCTGTCTGTCCGTCCGTATGTCACAGCCGCTTTTTTCCGAAACTATAAGACCTATGCTGTTGAAATTTGATAAGTGGATGTATTCTGTGAACCGCATTAAGATTTTTACACAAAAATAGAAAAAAAAAATTGAGGTTCCCCATACTTAGAACTGAAACTCAATTTCAAATTTCATCAAATCTGTACGTGTTGGATATCTATGGATAGGTCTTCAAAAATTATATTGAGGTTTTTAATATCATTTTTTTCTAAACTGAATAGTTTGCGCGAGAGACACTTCCAAAGTGGTAAAATGTGTGTCTCCCCCCTGTAAGTTCTAAAATAAGAGAATGATAAAACTATAAAAATGTGTGATGTACATTACCATGTAAACTTCCACCGAAAATTACTTTGAATGAGATCTGGTAAGTAGTTTCTTTTTTAAATACGTCATAAATCGTAAACCGCAATTTACATTTCATTCAATCAACTCAAATACAAAAATTAAAAAAAAAACCATTTAATTTCATAAACATAAACCTTATGCATAAACCATGAATACCTAAAGGTTTATACGGAACCCTCGGTGCGCGAGTCTGACTCGCTCTTAGCCGGTTTTTTTTTTGTTATAATAATAATAATTTATCACGATACATAAAATTTTCATTTTAAATCATTTTATTTTAAATCATTTTTTTTTTATTTATAACGATACATAAAATTTTCATTTTAAATCATTTTCTCGAAAGAATTATGCACTCTGCGTGGTCACTAAATTAAACGTTAATAATACTACACTTGCCGCCCGTGAGAGTATGAAGGGAAAATTTGCAACTTTGTTTATTATTGTTTTCAATTAATTTCGGCAGCGCGCGGGGTGGGCCGCCGAAATTAATACCTAGCGCGGTGCATACGCACTAGGTAATAGCCCGCACTATTACCTAGCGCGCGGCGGTGTCCAGAATCATCAACTTTTTATAGATAACTTTGTGATGTGATATCTCAATATTTTTTATATAGTGATACTAAAAGAAAAAACACGTATTAAATAATTTTCGCAAAATATTAATATATCATAATTTGGACGGTGACTAAAAAATCTTCCTGTATATTCTTGGGAAAATTGCAAAATTACCTAGCTAGTTTTGTAATTACTATTGATAAATAAATTCAACCTCGCAGAAGGCGCGGGAGTCGCATGCCAGCGGGAGGGGGGGCGCGCGCTTAGCGACGCACCTTCGTAAAACATTGTCAGGTAGTAGCCTTTTTGATCGATTGCGCATGGACGTATTTTTGGAATTGCGGCTCCCCACCCTTCACTCTATTCATAAACCTAGTTTTTTCATTTGCACATCCCTGTCATCTACATTTGCTGGTCCTTCGAGCTGGAATGGTTCTGATAGCGTACAAAGCGTCTGTGTCGTCAACATTACGTTTTGGAATAATGTATTGGGGAAATTCCACCAACAAACAAATTGCTTTCAAAGCTCAAAAGAAGTGTGTACGTGCTATATTTAAACTGAAAAAAACTGATAGCTGTAAACCACTATTTATGAAATATTAACTGTTTACTTTACGAATACTGCTGTCTCGTAAATGTACATGCAACATTTACGAGACAGCAGTATTCGTAAAGTCAAACTTACATCTGTTTCAGACATTAAGATCAAAACGACGCAATAGAGATATATGTGCTATTCCACACAAGACTGCGCTCTATTCAAAAAGCTTTTAAGGGATAGTGCCAAAGCTATATAATAAATTACCAAATATGATAAAAGATCTTGACAGCGTACACCATTTCAAAAGGCTCTTTTTAATCTATTAGCTGAAAAAAGCTACTACACAGCCAATTCATACTATATTCATACTATTTATACTATTTTTCTCCTATGACGTTCAATTTATTGTAATTATAATATAAATGACCAATGAACCTAGATTCTGAGCTTTGTTTATTAATTATGAATGTTTCTTATAATTTTATTTTTGGAAGACGCATATCTATTGACATTCTCTATTTGTAATTAATCTAATTGTTTTATTATATTTTAACCTAATTTATTTCGTCCATTTTGTGATTTATTTGTGCATTTTGATTTACCACATGAGTTTTGTTAATTGATTTTGAATTTTTACTATTAGTTGATTATTTATTGATTACAACATTTGTACGCCATTGATGGCAAGACATAGCGTTCTAAATATTATTTTTGACATCTGTACTTTTGTTTACCTATGTTCTACAAATAAAAATATTTGATTTGATTTGATTTGATTTGAGGTTATCTAAACACTGCCCTCAGAGCGTTATTGTACTGAATACGTAGGGCGTTGTAAGCCCGCCGCGTAAAGCTGATCCACAGACTGCACGTGTAGAAAGACTGACAGAAGGCTCTAAACAGTAACAGTTTTACATCTGTTGTACATCGTGCGAATCTGTGGGCCAATATATTGCAGCGGATTGCCAACGCCCTCCTTTCCCTCTCTAGGTCTTCATCGTCCTGTAGCCGATCTGTCAGCATGTGACCCAAATATTTTACTTTAGCCACTCTCACTAGTGTCGCTCCACCGATCTTAATTGGCGGCACGTTTGAGGAGGCCTTGTTCCCTGCTTTGCATAGCATGAGAACACTCTTACTTGCATTATACTTGAGTCCATGTGACAGGACATACGATTCACAAATGCCAAGAAGTGTCCTAAGCGCACTCACTGACGGGCTTAATAGAATCATGTCGTCCGGATAACTAATATATATATATATAACTAATATATATATAAATATTTGACTTTTCAAACAGATTCTAATACATTTTATTTTAATTACGTACATAACAAGAATGTCGAAATAGTTTCTAAACAATGTTTGATGATGTGGTAGCTATTCGTTTTTAAATAATGTTCTTTAATATTATTTATAATTGGCATAGAATTAAAGCGGCAGTTCAATATTTGAGTTATGGTAGGTAAACAAATAAAAAACGCATGTTTGCAAACTAGTTTAGCAGTAAAAACTGAGCAGTAAACTAAATTAAAATGAGTCATAAAATAATTTATTAACGGGCAGTTCAATAAATACTGAGCCGTGGAATAGTTGAACTGGGCGGTTAGGCGCGTACAGTTAACAAATCGTAATGGGTTAGTAATACATTTTATTTTAACCAGTAGTCAAATGGGAGGAACAGCGCGATATTCAATGAATGACTCAAATTCCGTTTCGTTGTTTTATGAGATAAAATCGTTTCTGGCGCTCGCCGGCCGCTGCCGCGGCACCGCTCCCTTCGCTCGCTCAGCTCGTGCGCAGGAGGTCACAGTCTTAACCTAACCTAACCTCCCCAAACCATATCGGACCTGCCTGTAGGATATTTCAAGGTATTATTGCTTCTAGAGGTTCGAACTGCCCATTCCAACCGTTTAACTGCTCATTAATTTATTAAACTACTTGAGTAATTTTTGCACTGACATCGAATGATGAAATCATAAAATCCAGTACACTTGAAACAAGGTGTCTGAACCAGATTTTGTGAGTGCCAATTGCCTTGTTTGCTGCTTAGATCAGAAATTAGTACTAGTAGCTATTTATCGCTCACCATCTAACCGGGGCCAAGATAAGTTGGATGAATTTTTGAATAGCTTGAACACTATCTACACCCAATACGCAAATTATCCCAGTATAGCGCTAATAGGAGACATTAACATAGACATCAAAACTTATACTACAGACGAGAGAAGTAATGACTACCTTATATTGAATGCTATGCACGGCCTAATACCTGCCCACCTATTTCCCACTAGAATTGATAACTGTTTAGACCATATCCTTTTAAAATCTAAGTTGCCTTCTACCTCTATAATATTAAAAACCGACATTACCGATCATGCACCCATTATCTTATCTCTGCAAATTATAAGCTCAAAAGACCAAAAAGGTAATAAATTTTCCACTCATATAGATCAATGAGCAAAAAAATAGAAAATACAAACTTTGAAGATATATGAAACTCGGGTAATGCTAATGAAGCAATAAATAAATTCATATCGATAGTCACGTCCATCATAAATAAACATACGTATAGAAGAATCGTTTCTAAGAGAAAAAGAAATATAAAACCCTGGATTACTCCAGGGCTCTTACGCTGTATTGCCAACCGGAATAAACTACATAAAAATCTTGCAACTCGCCAGATAATCTAATTCTTAAATTAACCTATACGCGCTACCGTAACTTCTGCAATTCCCTTCTTCGTAAGCTAAAAAGAGAATACGAGAAAGGGGAAATTGCAAAAGCAGGAAATAATCCCAAAGCTTTATGGAATGTGATTAAAGATATTACAAATACCAAAAAAAAGCCGTTTCCAACCTTTGGAACTTGTAAATATTTGTGCTGATCCTAAACTCTCTGTTAACCATGTTTGCTCATATTTTACAGATGTTGGCAAGAAACTTGCAGATAAAATTATCTTGTTGAACCAAAACACACACACAAAACTTCTAATCAAGTCAGATCCTCCTGTTAATTCTTTTTTCCTCCCAGAGACAGATGCTAATGAGGTGGAATCAATCATTCAACAGCTACGTAGTAACTGTGCGATGGGCTGGGACAAAATATCGTCTAGTATTCTAAAATATTGTCAAAATTCAATGATTCCCCCTATAACGCACATTTTTAATCTGTCTATACAAACCGGAGTATTTCCCAATGCGTTTAAGAAAGCTTTAGTGCACCCAATTCACAAGGGAGGAGACAGAGACTGTGTAAGCAACTACAGGCCAATTTCAGTGCTGTCAGCGCTATCAAAAGTGCTTGAGAAAATATTAAATATAAGACTCAATAAATACCTAAACAAAAATAATTTAATTGCCAGTAACCAATATGGTTTTCGAAACGGAGTTTCTACTGAAGATGCTGTGCTTGATCTCACTCAATTTCTTGCAAATCAACTAGACAATAAGATTAAATGTCTTGGTATTTTCTTGGATATGGCAAAAGCCTTCGACACAGTCTCTGTTTCCAACCTCTTAATCAAACAGGAGAACATGGGCATTAGGGGTACACCTTTACATTTGTTCAAAGATTATTTAAGCAATAGAACCCAACAAGTTAAAATTGATTCCTGTCTCAGTGAGGAAACACTAGTAACTTACGGAGTGCCCCAAGAGAGCGTTTTAGGCCCTACGTTGTTTAAAATATACATAAATGACCTTTGCACAATGTCTATGCCTAACGCAAAAATTTATACCTACGCTGACGACACAGCTATTGTGATAAACACTCCCACCTGGGACGAGGTCAACGTAAAAGCAGAGGATTGTTTTGGGGAAGTTATAAAGTGGCTGAACTCCAACCTTCTCACACTTAACCTGGACAAAACAAACTATATTACATTTTCCATTAATAAGACAACACAACCACCTGAAACTTTTGGTATTGTCGCCCATTCTTGTTCAGACAGAACACAAAATTGTAATTGTCAAACAATTACTCGGTCTACTACTGTTAAGTACCTTGGAGTAGAAATTGACGACAAATTGCGATGGGACAAACGCTTAACTAAACTAAAAACAAGGTTAAGGAGTATGATTTATATTTTTAAAACTCTTAGAGAATCTGCATCAACTGGGCTTCTTACAAAAATATACATTGCACTATGCCAATCCGTTATTCAGTATTGCATCACAGTGTGGGGGGGTGCTGCAAAAACAAGGTTCCTCGCATTGGAACGGGCACAGAGAGCTATTCTTAAAGTGATGACCCGAAAGCCGTTTAGATACTCGACAACACAACTGTATTCTGACTGCAAGGTGCTTAGGGTACGACAGATCTATGTGCTTGAATCCATCTTGAGAAAGCATCAAAATCAAAAAAATCAAAATCAAAAGTCATTTATTCAAATTAGGCTGAGGATCAGCACTTTTCGAACGTCAAAATTACAAAAGACAGTCCCCCCAAAACGCCCACCCGTCGCGCACTTCCTAGTGCTTTAGCTGGGAAGAAGAAGTGGCCAACAAACTCCCCAGCAGCACAGCTGTCTGTCCAGTTAGAAGAACTTGATTCTATACAATGATATATAGTAAAACATTAAGAGACACAAATTAAATTAAATGATTTGCTATATGCCAGCTAGCCAACCCAATATACCAACAAATAAAATGAAAACTATACTCAAGCATAAGCAAAAAAAAATATGTATATAGAAACATGGCTGCAAAAATAAAAAACTGGCATAAAGGGCGTGACAGCTTACATATGCAATGCTGAATGTTCACATAGCTTAGTTACGACCTGAGTTACAACTCGAGGCCACAAATGATAAACTAGGACCATCGACGTAAAATAAATTAAACAGGTAAGTAATATTAATAATAATATCAACATCAAAGTCAGCAAGACGACCAGTCACCACAAGCAGCACCCGTTCACGAGCATAACGCAAAGATCAGCCATTGCCCCCCTCGCCATATTTGAGGGAAGGGGGCAACCCGACCCCCGACGCTACCGCAAGCATTGACATCTAAGGGAGCATGACGAACTTGCTGCCGGTTGCTCAAGCAAGAATTGAATGATTACTTGTCGAGGTCGCTAGCTAACCACATTATGCAATACTAATAAAATAAAATTGGCATAAACAGGAAAAAAATAAGGAAACAATTATAATGAACCTATCACTAGGTACGCTAATACTGGAGAAAGAACATAAACATTGTCTTGAGTTAATCACAGCGACCAACTATTCTTATCATTTAAATAATCGTTGATGGAATAGCACGCCTTTTGACAAAGGTTGGATTTTACTTGAGCTTTAAACGCATTAAAAGGTAATTCTAGTAAAGAAGGTGGTAGCTTGTTGTAAAATGTTATACCAAGCCCAACAAATGAGTTATGCACCTTATGAAGCCGGTGAAAGGGAACACGTAGTTTGTCCTTACTTCTAGTGTTAACAGTGTGAATATCACTGTTTTTAGCGAATAAGTGTATATTTTGCCTAATATATAAGATGTTGGCGAAAATGAATTGTGATGACACCGTAAGAATACCAATATCTTTAAAAAAGTCCCTTAGGGAAACTCTGGCACCTAGCTGGTAAATTGCTCGAACAGCTCGTTTCTGAAGGACAAAAATATTTTGAATATCAGCTGCAGTACCCCACAGTAGAATACCGTAAGACATAACGCTGTGGAAATAACTAAAATAGACTAACCGAGCTGTATCAACGTCAGTATATTGTCTTACTTTTCTGACGGCGTAGGCAGCTGAACTGAGCCTTCCCGCTAGGCTTGAAATATGTGGGCCCCACTGAAGTTTGCCATCCACTGTTATGCCCAGAAAAACTGCCGAGTCTACAGTTTTAAGCACCTCTTTATCTAAGACGATGTTGGGACCTAGATTTCTAACATTCGGTAAGGCGAACTTTACACATTTGGTTTTCTTGGCATTGAGAACTAGGTTATTTGCCGTAAACCAATCGGTAACCATCGAGAGTGCACAGTTCACGTCGTCAAAATCTGGTCTGTTCCTGTCTACTTTAAAAATAAGAGATGTATCATCTGCAAACAGAACAACGTCACAAATACCCTTTAAAAAGAATGGTAAGTCATTGATATACACTAAGAACAAGAATGGGCCGAGTATAGAGCCTTGAGGCACACCTAACTGAACCGGTAGCCCGGCAGACTTTACACCATTAATATCTACACATTGGAACCTATTATGTAAGTAAGAATTTATTACGTTTATAGCTTCGTTATGGACACCGTAATGACGTAGTTTACGCAAAAGCGTGTCATGGTGCACGCAATCAAAGGCTTTGGAGAGATCACAGAATACTCCGATAGCATTTTGCGAGTTCTCCCATGCGTTAAAAATGTGTTTCAAGAGAGCAACACCCGCATCTGTAGTTGAACGACCTTTTGTAAAGCCATATTGCTCATTATGAAGGAGGCTATTTAAATTAAAATGTCTTAGCAACTGCTTGAGGATTAACTTTTCAAATATTTTGCTAAATGCAGGTAAGATAGAAATAGGCCTAAAATTAGAAACGTCATTTTTATTACCTGATTTAAATAATGGTATGACTTTGCTACTCTTCATGAGGTCAGGAAAAGTTCCGACATCAACACATTTATTAAAAGTAACAGCTAAATAGGGGGCTACGATGTCTATTATATTACTTAATAGTTTGATGGAAATGCCCCAGAAATCACCAGTGTTTTTAGACTTAAGTGTGTTAAAAACATTAACTACATCACGAGGCGTTACATGTTCAAAATTGAATAGGCAACTACTTTTTGGCACACTACTATGCAAAAGATTATCAGCTTTAGACGGGGACGAATTTAAGGAGCGAGTCGTAGTTACAGGTATGTTGGCAAAAAACTCATTAAATGCCTGTGCTACGTCAGCTGGCGTATTAACTAATTTGTTGTCGACCAAAATTTCAAGTTGTTTTTCTTGTTTAACCGATTTACCCGTCTCATTGTTAATGATTTTCCAAGTAGTTTTTATTTTATTATTTGAATTTTTAATTTGATCGCTTAAAAATTTGGATTTAGCAAAAGCACTAATCTGTTTAAATAATTTTGAATATTTTTTTACATACTCTAGGAAAGGAGTATCAAACCTGTATTTTTTTAAACCATATAACTCGTATAGCCTCGCTCTACTTTTGTAAATACCTGGAGTAGCCCATTGGTTAAAGCCAACGGAGGTGCCATTAATGTCAATGGTTTTGGTCTTGAAAGTAGATTTGTACTCTTTTTGCACTACATCAAAGAGGGCTTCATAAATTGCATTAGGATTATCGTGTTCTACTATAGATGGTGCAATTCTGCGAGCTATATTATTTTTAAACTTGGTGCAACGACTAGCTGTATAAGGCCTGCATTCAAGTTTACGCGCCTTTTTACACAATGGCATAGGGAAACTGGATAGCAAACCACAGTGGTCGGACGTTAAATCAGTTAACACTAATTTATTTTTGGCATCACAATCACTAAATATATTATCAAGACAAGTTGACGAACATGCCGTGATCCTGGTTGGTTCAAAAAACAAGTTAAATAAATTAAATGACCTAAACATATTGAGAAGTCTAATACTTAATGGAGTTACCTCTAGAATATTAATATTAAAATCTCCACATACAACTATACTTTTATTACTTGATTTTAACTTATTGAGTAAATCCTCCATGACTGATTCGAAACAAATGAAATCCCCAGAGGGGGGTCGATAAACGCAAATTATAACGTATCGCTCGAGTTCAACACAAGACAACTCAATAGTGCGCTCAATAGAAAGATTAACTAAATCTAAACGTTGCTTACATTTCAGCTTGTTTGAAACAAGAACTAAAGAACCACCGCGGATGGCCCTTTTTCTCGCAAATGAACTTTGTACAGTAAAATTATCATCATTGATAAACACTACTTCATGTTCTTTCAACCAATGTTCAGTTAAACATAACACCTGAACATCATGATTCTCTATAAATAAGCTTAACTCTAACTCTTTGCCGGACAGACCCTGCATATTTTGATGAACAACATTCAACATACGCGGCTCATCCGTTGTCGCACCTACTAGTTTAAACTACTAGGCGTATCAATAGTAGTGTTAGTATCACTACCAACAGTAAATAAACACGACTTCGACATACTACTTATGTCTGAGTTAATATAAGTACCAACAGTAAATAAACAAGACTTCGACATACTACTTATGTCTGAGTTAATATAAGCTAATAGCCTCGCTATTTTATGTCTAAACAAAAGGGGCAGATACACTGAGTTCCTTGTTGATTTTAACTTATCAACAAAAATGTTGGTATCAAAAAATATAAGTTTATCACTGTAGTGACTGACCAAAAACTGCATATGATTATTAAGCATATGAATATATTTGTTTTTTCTACTAGATAATTTCTCAAAATATGGAAAAGCACACAAAATAATTTTGTTACAATTAATCTTTAAAATCTCAGTAACACTGTCAGTAATATCATCTTGTTTGATCTGTGAACTATTACCTACAAACACAGTTATGTTGGTATTACAATCATATTGATATCTCATAATTGATGACATTATTTCTGTAAAGGATTTCCCAGGCAAACAATTATTTTGATTAGAAATATTCAACTTGTTACTAACTAATTTCCCTAAACCTCTTCCTATACTATCTGAGAACATAACGGACTGAAAACCAAGGTGACTGCAACAAGGGGTAACACTACTAGCTACTGACTGTACCCCTTGAGATTGTTCATGCACAGTATCAGGTATATTTTGAATGGAGATACAGTGCAGACTACTCACAACTTGGGACGGGTCCACCGTTGCCTCAGGCTGGAGGGCATCAAGGTTGGATACCCTATGACAAGTGCACCGAGTATTATTGAGAGTCAGCAAATCCACTCTGTCTACCAATTCATTTGTAGCAAGGATATGTTCCTTAATTTGGTGCTTAGAGCATACATATTTATTATAAAGTGACTTAAGGGATTCATCAAGAACTTGAATTTCAGACTGTAAGCGCTGAGTGTCTATTTCATATATATTTATGCTATCTTCTAATTTAATTTGATAATTTTTCAATTTGTTGACAAGAGAAACACGTTCTTTCCTTAATTGAATATTTTTGGAATAATGTTTCTGATGTTTCTTGAATTTATTACATTTTTTAATAATTTTATTCAATCTTGCATATTTTTTAAATTTATTTTGACTTATTTTATGACTACAGTTATGTTTCAGTAAGGAATTCTCGGTAAGGTCAATTGTCGTTATAGAGTGTGGGTTACAATTTGTATTAAACAATTCGTTAAACAAATGGTCAGTTTCTTTGACCTGATTACGTTCTTTATCCTTTTCTAACTGTTGAATTTTGACATTTGCATGGATTAATTCATCCTCTAGGTCCCTAACCTTACATAAAGCCTCCTCATACAAATTACTACAGTTGTTGAAACCATCTGTAACCACCTTTAGATGATCCCGTTCAGCAACAACACTGAGGTATTGAAGATGTAGGTCTACTAGCTCCTGTTTTAAGCTTGAGTTTTTGAAGACAACTTTCTCGACTTCCTTCTCACTTTCCTCTCTCTCGTCTAACAGCTCTTGACATTTATTTTTGGAAGCCTGTAGTTCGTGAAGGGTCGTTCTCAACTTAAGCTCCAATTCCTGAGCAGCAGCTTTACGGGTCATCACAGGCATGGTTTCAAGAGTAAGTACTGAAAGGATAATTAAAGGAACAGTGAGAACTAATTAGAAAGACAAACAAAAAAATGGAAAGCTAGAAGTGAAAGGGAAAATGGGAGAAATTAAAGACAATAGATAATAGTTAATGTTAGTGGTAATGGTAATGAGATAGGCTGGTGTATCTTATCCAAATGCAACTATTGAGATTAGATTAAGTACAAGATATATTGATTTTATTGCCTTAATTTTACTTTTACATAAGTGGGTAGGATGCCTAGATTAAAAGTTTAGTTCTAGTTTTGCATATTTAAAGATTGCAATTTAACTAATAGACTAAGACTGGATAAATGTGTTACTAAGTATAAGTGACGACTGTATGCTAATTATAAAACAAAATAAACAATACTCCCCGTTTAAATCCGCAGATCGAACATCAGCTGTTCGTGATAGGTTACCGGTATCGACAAGTAACCAAACACTGTGTTTTACTTTGTTAATTTGCACGAAAACAATAATCCTTAGTAGTTAGGCAGTTATTTTACATATAGTTATATTAATACACCTTAATTACACTTAAAATTAAATAAAACTAATTTTAAAATACGGAACAGAATTTTGACATGTCACTCAGACAGTGTTGCCAACAAAAAACCAACCATCGATCGGCTCCCCCTCCTGATACTGCCAGACGTAGACAGAAACTAGTTTGGCATATTTCTTCATATCACACAGCATTTGCGAGAAGACAGTATTATATAACAAGCACTATAGTTTATAACAAAATAAATAAAAAACTTAACATAGGTAATACATTTAAGCAAGCATGATGCTAAGGTTTTAGTGAAAGGATGGTTATTACAATTGGACTACCTAACAACAGAACATCTTTTATCTCCACAAATATAATAAATATATTAATAAAAGGCACACACATACGCACACGCACACACCCACATACACGCATACACACCCCACATACACACATACTTTTATTCACTACTTGCATTTTCTTTTTAATAAAAATAAATATACATAAATATAAACATTTATTAATAATTTAAAACACACAATGTTTTTTAGGTTACAAAATAATGAAATTGTCAGCTGAACGCTATCTTCTGAGATACAGGCCTTGCCTAGTTCAGAAGATAGAGTCTGTTTATCAAACCTCTTTTTACCACCACAAATGCTGCTGGATTATTATTGTTTATTGTATACGAGATTAGTATTAAGTTCGTTTTTAATATGTAATCGTGGTTGCTATGATGGTGAGAAATAAAGTATTTTTATTTTTATTTATTAAAACAAATAAAAATCTCGAAAAATGGGCACTGGTCGCTAAAGCTCTTCTAATTGTAGAGCTGTGATTGGGTTATTTTCGACGCTCATGGTGGGCACTTCACAAACCTGAATTCGGAAAATTTATTGCAAGGAACTTCAATTCCGATTACACTGTCAAAACCGCCTTCAGATATGGATTACCGCTTCCATATCGATATCATAAAAGACATACACGATCGTATAATAATACGAAAAACGGTGACAGTCCATAGATAATAATGGTAGGTATACACTATGATTGATTAATAACTATGTAATTTCATGGAAAAAATAAAGTTGTTTTTTTCTCATGTAAAAACTCCAATTTCATATGTAAGGACCTTCATCATATTGTAGTAATCAGTCGTAATGGAATACTGATAAGTTCCCACCCTTAAAAACTACGTAGATATTGATTTACATTCAAATAAACTAAAGTATATTCCTTACAGTAATTCACACAATTCATTCCATTCACAAGCAATTATCATAATAAAAGTGATGTGCGCATTTAATACTACTTACTAGCGACCATGGTATTAAACGTGTGTCATTTAAAAATGGAAAATTTTCGAAACACTGAACCAAATAATCCGGTGGACTTTATTATGAATAATATGGTGGATAAAGACGTGCAGTCAATGCTGAGGCCTTTGGATCTGATGCAATTCATTTCGTTTACTCCCAGATATTGCATCAAAAACGATTATATAACTCCTAACAATTTGATCAGCAAATTCTATTCAATAATTGGAACTATAGTATTTATTTCTTTTACCATATTCCGAACATACATGCTGTTACGTTACAAAGAAAATGTAGAATTCTACAAAGCCGTAATTATCAGTTCCTTTAATGATTGCATCTGCTACTGTTTCGGATTCGCTTTAAATTTCATTATCGGGATAATTCAAACAAAAAATAATATTAACTTTGTCTTAATACTTCAAAGAGTACACAGATTGCTCAACAGTGAAATCAGTTTTAACCATTTTATTATTTGGAATTGGATTACAGTCATCATGACACTCGGTTGCTATTTTACAATCCTATCTTATTTTATCATACAGATGGCTATACCTTGGTTTTATGTGATCGTTACTTATTTTTTGCTTGTTTTCGATTTGAATGTCCTTTATGCCATTCGAGTCATGAAACTGTTACAAAGTAAAGTTGAGTTATGGAATATCAAAGTCTTAAATTCCCTTGAAATGGAAGAGAAGCGTGGTGAAGTTTTCTGTATGAGAATGTTTCAAGCTTATTCTGGTATATTAGAGTGTTACGACATCTATAAAGTGAGTTTTCCGCCATGTGTAAGTACTTTGCTGTAAATACTACACTAGACAGTTGTTGAACCAAGTTTTCTTTTAGACGGAGTTACCGGTGTCTATCCATTCTTTAATTTAAATCTATATTTTCCATTATCTCTCTTATCTTGTACTCTTCTACCTCTTGCTTCTTATATTTGTGGTGGCAGTACGAAAAGATCTTTATTAAGTAATTTTTATCACTTTTCAGATTCTGTTTTATATTATTGAAGGATTCTTCCATTCTCTCTTTTACATTCAAGTGACTATTGAACATTTTAAGAATAATACCATTGTAAGTATCGTCAAGTGTCTAAGCCTCTTCTTCCTTGTTTCAAGTTGATGGGGGTACATATAAGATTCCTTTTCTTTTTAGGGTTCCGTTACCAAATGGCAAAAAACGGAACCCTTATAGATTCGTCATGTCTGTCTGTCTGTCCGTGTATGTCCCAGCCACTTTTTTCCGAAACTATAAGAGCTATGCTGTTGAAACTTGGTAAGTAGATGTATTCTGTGAACCGCATTAAGATTTTAACACAAAAATAGAAAAATAATAATAATATTTGGGGTTCCCCCCATACATAGAACAGAAACACAAAAAAAAAAATCATCAAACCCATACGTGTGGAGTATCTATGGATAGGTCTCCAAAAATGATATTGCGGTTTCTAATATAATTTTTTTCTAATCTGAATAGTTTGCGCGAGAGACACTTCCAAAGTGGTAAAATGTGTGTCCCCCCCCCCCCGTAACTTCTAAAATAAGGGAATGATAAAACTAAAAAAAATATATGATGTACCATTTAAACTTCCACCGAAAATTGGTTTGAACGAGATCTAGTGAGTAGTTTTTTTTTTTAATACGTCATAAATCGTAAACCACAATTTACCTTTCATTCAGTCAACTGAAATATTAAAAAAAAAAACATTTAATTTCATAAACATAAACCTTATGCATAAACCGTGAATTCCTGCAGGTTTGTACGGAACCCTCGGTGCGCGAGTCCGACTCGCACTTGGCCAGTTTTTTTATCTTTAGTTATCAGAGGTATCATCCTGTCATTCGTACCTTTCCGCTTGTGTTTTTTTTTTGTTTTGTTTCCTCAACTTTATTTTTACCAGCATGCTCTGTCCTAATCTTTGGCAAATGCCTGCCTAATCAGTGTAGATATGCACAAAATTCAATGAAGATACAGCTACTATGCAACTTGCCTAATTTACCTGCCTAGTGACATCAAGACTTGAAAAATCTTATCTAGCAGTATGCAAGATCTCTGACCATTTTTAACAGACTTCAAAAAAAGGAGGAGGTTATCAATTAGACTGTATTTTTTTATGTTTGTTACCTCATAACTTTTGACTGGGTGAACCGATTTTGATGTTTTTTTTTATTATTTGAAAACTGGTACTTCCTGTGTGGTTTCATTTTAATTCGGACTGTGGGATCGATGTGAATACCATATAAGTCTTCAATTTGAATTAAGTATTTGTGCGACGAATGAACGAAAAACGCGATTAGACCACTAAAAAGTTAAAAATATAAACTTTTTACAAAAAAGTAACAACCGACTTCGTAAAAAAAACACTACAAAGTGAAAAATATGTTCAATTTCGGAAGTCGGTGGCAAAAAACCTTAAATACAGGTCGTAAGAAACAGACTTCTGAAATTAAAGTTATTTTTCACTTTGTAGTGTTTGTTTTTAGGAAGTCGGTTGTTATTTTTTTGTAAAAAGTTTTTTTCATTTTTAAGTACCTACCTGGTATGAGTTAGCAGGCATACGTGGCCCAATACCTATTAAGACACATTTGAAAATATTGTAAACCCATTTATTTTAACGCCAGTAGACGTAAAATTTCTTACCGACTATTTCCTATACACCAACAACCAATCGAAACTGAATTTTCACAACTCTGGTTTTGTTAAACAAAAGATTTGGATTTATTATGTTATTTTTTTTACAGCATGCAACAACTATTTTCATGGTCGCTCTTTTGTATTGGTTGTGCAGGCACTTGATGTGGCAAGCGATGTTCATGCTGCGATGCGAGACATTCTACTTAACTATGCAGTGTTCGAGATAGTTGCGCCGTTGTTTTGAAATCAAATTGCTCTGGTACGATTTTTTACAGACTTACTACGTAGAGGCGTTCCTCTTGTAGACCTTCTAAATCTAAGAAGCGTATTGAAATACTTTCACTTAAAACTTCACTAAAATTACAGCACAGAAATAGAATTTCACGTGAAGATAGATAATAATATGAATATAAATAGGTGCTGCTGGCCCCCTCGGTCGGTGCGCTCCGTAAGCTTCTCGATATCTGCGAGTCGTATGCTGCTTCTCATGGCCTTGTATACAACGAAGGCAAGTCAAAATACATGGTCTTCAAGTCCGATACCAAGGGTCCCTCCACCGTCCCGCCTTTGTTACTAAACGGTGTGGAGTTGCACAGAGTGTACTCTTTTAAATATCTGGGTCACTTGGTCACGGACGACTTGAAGGACGACGCAGATATGGAGAGGGAGCGCAGAGCATTGTCGGTTCGAGCTAATATGCTGGCCCGCCGGTTCTTCCGATGTGCGGCGGCGGTCAAAATAACATTGTTTAAAGCATATTGCACGTCGCTGTACTCGGGGAGCCTGTGGTTCAGCTACAATCAGAAGGCCTACAATGCTCTGCGGATCCAATACAACAACGCATTTAGAGTGCTGTTGCGGCTGCCTCGGTTCTGTAGCGCGTCTTCTATGTTCGCTGAGGCACGTACCGACTGCTTCAGTGCTGTACGTCGTAAGAAGGCGGCGTCGCTGCTAAATAGACTCCGTGGCAGCCCCAACAGCATTCTACGCGTTATAGCCGGGAGACAGGACAGCCCGTTGGTGACATCGCTTGTCACCTGTACACTATCTGTGTTATTAGTTAAGTACTAACGTAGGTTAAGACTATTGTTACTAACCCAATGGATTTTTGTTATCCGATCAAATAAATAAAATAAATAAATAAATATAAGCTGAGAAAGAACCGTGAAACGATGCAGACGATAAGAACGAAGGATGGAATGTGTGAATTATGATATGCAGGATATATAGATATACCTAGATGTTTAGAAGTTGTTATGATGGACAGTGTCCAAAAAGGTTGACATAAAGGCGGATGAGGATCATAAAAGTAACTAAAAGTAACTAAGTGACTACATGTGTAACGGTGACAGCCAAGATTCGAGAATTTGATATAATTGGAGCCAACTCAATTTTGTCTTACTGCCTTTCATAGTATTTGAGGTCGGCACCAGACGTGGTTTATACTCTCATATCATTCCAAAATTCATTCATCTTTTATTTGGTCTTCCTCTCATTATCTGTTGGGAATCGAACCCAACACCATAACTAGCGCGCGGTCCGCACGCACAGGCGACGCGTCATCACCGGCGGCGCGCCGAGGCACGGCGCGGCGCAGCGGCAACACGGCGCGGCCCAACGGCCACTCGCTTCCACGGACTCCACCGTAACGGGCAATACATCGCTCTAACCTCATTTATTGTTTGTCCGGGAAAGTTACCATCAATTGTACAAAACGGCATTAAACCATTGCCCCTAATAATACAGTCCACTCGTTTTCTTGCTCCGCGCGCTAACAATATTCAGATCTATCTTATTCTATGAATAAATGCATTAAATTGTCAATTGTTACAGACGACAAGAAAAAACTGTGCAAGAACGTGCTGCGGCTACATCGAGCTTCGTTCAATAAGATGCGTGTATGTGGCCTGTTCTACGCAGACGTGGCGTCGCAGCTGAGTCTGATGAGTCTACTAGCCAACTACACTATTCTATTGTTGCAGTTCGCATTTTTGTAAAAATGACTTCTAATAAAATTAAATGGGTTGTGGAGATAGTAGTTTCTTCTTTTTTCTCGTGGACAGTCAGTAGTCAGTTCAGGTTCGTAGTGTGAGTCGTGGGAAACGAAGAGCGAGCAATGAGTTGTTCTAGATTGTCTGATCAGAATTGTATGGAACAGTCATAAGTTGAAAAAATAATAATATTACGTAGAAACAGCGAAAAGGTGAAAAAGTGAAGTAGCATTTTTTTAATCCTAACACGCGTTTATTAGCTTCATACGTAGGTTAGTATTTAACAGAAATTTTGAGCATGATTTTGACCCCTTTCAAAACGTCGGATTAACTCGAAATTTGGCAAACTTATCAAGGACCGATGACAATACAGTAATTTTATTAATTCGTGCCGTTACTCTTGCCGGGGTTACCAGGATAGCCAAAAAATTGTCTTCGAAAACTACCCTGACATACGTCACAAACTACGGTGACATACGTCACAAACCACGCTGACATACGGCTCAAAATATGAAACACCCTAAAAAATAGAAAAGAATAATAGTTTATAGTCCATTGTCTATGCACGGCATGACCTCGAGTCGTAGGAGGCACGCGGTGGCTGAGAGGGCGCGCCGGCGGCGGCATCATCATCGGGCTCCCGCTCCGACCGCCGCACTTCAAACCTTACCACGACCAAGACACTGCGTCTATCTTCAACGTGTTCATTATAACCAAATTAATTCAGTCCACGTTTTTCATTTATTCGCTCCCATAATTGAGCAGTCGACATACTATCGTCAACATATGGTCCTTCGCAAGTAGAACTTCACAGCGGGAAGATTTGGTGTTTGCAAGAATACAAGACCCTGACGTTGGTGGACATTGACCCCGCGTCCCTTCGTTGAAAAGAAGCATAGTCATCGTCGCCTACGGTTGAAGATACGAAGTCGCAACTGAGATTGTGAATAAGGATTCGGATATTCGTGAGATCGTTCCAATTATTCCTTTTATCTGTCTATTTCCTATTCATTATTTTCAGTTTTGTTTTATAACGCTATTCTTTCTATTAATTACCGATTCATTGCCCTATTGAGTTGGTTAATAGCGTATTTCTTTCACTAAGTCGTATTTATTGCGCCTTGCATCTTCGTATGCAAAATATTTGCTCGCTTATAACTGATTTTTTATAACAATCGTGCTACTTAGTCCAACGCGTAGCCGTGACCTTGACACATTTACAAGGCAACAGCTGTTCACTTGTGCGTTGTTCAGTGCGCTGCTTTCTATACAGTTATTCTTGAGCTTATTTCATTTCTATCTTTTTAATTATCTGGTTTTTTTGTAACCGTTATTTTAAATTTGAATTTTTCTGTTGAGTCATTTTTGTATAGCGACAAAATGGCCGACAAATTAGTGAAAAAACGCAGTTCAATGAAAGCCAAGCTTACAAACTTCACTGCTTATTTAAATGTGCTTAAAAGCTGCGATAATCTTTCCGATTTACAAATAATCGAGCTTGAAACCCGCTTAGACAAATTTGAAGCCATGTACATCCAATTTGACGAATTGCAGACGGAGATCGTGGTGTCGTCGGACAGGCCGGACGAGGCCTACGAGACGAGAACCCAGTTCGAGCAGCAGTACTACATGCTGGCAGCGTTGGCGTGGAGTTTGCTATCCGGACCGGATGGCATGCGTCGCCGTAGTAATTCTGCAGGTTCCGTGGCAGGGTCTGAGGCAACAGTGTCAGGTGGGACTAAACATAATTTTGTTAGATTACCTAAAATAGATTTACCACGTTTTGATGGCAGTTATCAGTGTTGGTTAGAGTTTAGGGACACTTTTATTTCTTTATTTCACGATAGTCCTTGTATAAAGCATAAATAAGTTCCATTATTTACGCGCTTCTTTAAAAGGCCAGGCAGCCGAAGGGATTAAAAATATTGATTTTAAAGCGAATCATTATCAATTAGCATGGGACTTATTGTGTGAAAGGTACAATAACAGTCGTCTTCTCATAGACAAACATATGCAGGCTTTATTTGATGTTGAACCAGTCACTACTGAATCTAGTGTTGCTTTGCGTCGGCTAATAGATGTAACAAATAAAAATATAAGAGCGCTCAAGTCATTGGATGAGCCTACTCAGTATTGGAATACTATCATCATATACATGATGTCAATTAAATTAGATTCAACTACTAGTAGAAATTGGGAAGAGTATCGTAATACATTATCTGGTGCTCCTACACTTGCTCAATTTAGTACATTTATAAATAACAAGGCTGACTTACTGGAAACGTTGGAAGACAATAATAAGAATAATCTTAAAACAAATAATAATAATAATAGATCCAAAAGTTTTGCAATAGTTTCACAAAATACAACAAGTAAGGGTAATAATAACAGTAATCCTAGTTCAGAGAAAAAGAAGTTCAAATGTCCTATGTGTTCTAGCGATCATTTTCTATATGTTTGTGAGTCTTTTAAAAGGTTAACAATAGAAGAACGCAACAAAAAGGCCAAGGACTTCAAAGTTTGCCTAAACTGTCTAAGGTTGGGGCATAATGATAAACGGTGCAGAATGAGCCACTGTAGGTACTGTGCAGCTAAGCATAACACCCTATTGCATATGGAATGCACAGAAACCCCTCCTTCGCAATACCCAATGCCTAGTACTTCCGAAAATGTTGCTCTTTCTGCTGGCGCTTCAACCAATGTGCAACCATATACTCGCTCGTATGTTTTGCTTTCCACAGCGCTGGTGAAGGCGGTGAGTGCCAACGGTGAACGGTGTGAAGCAAGGATCCTACTGGATAGCGGTAGTACAGCCAATTTCATTACTGAGAACTTATGTGATAAGCTGCGTTTGTCTCGAAACGGCACGGGCTCCACTATAACAGGTATTGGCAACCAAACTAGTACTAGTGCACAATCTTGCAACCTAATAATCGAGTCTAATTGTGGTGACTATTCGGTTAACATTGACTGTTTGATTTTACCAGAAATTACACATCTTTTACCGTCAACTCCAATTAGCTTAAACCAAATAACTATACCCGTGGGTCTGCAGCTGGCGGATCCGACATTTAATATTCCATCAGCTATAGACATATTGGTTGGACTAGATGTTTTTTGGAGCATCATAAATCAGCCAACCACATAAAGCTTGGCAAGAACCAACTGAGGTTATGTGAGAGTAGACTAGGATGGTTAGTTTCAGGCTCAGTAAGCTGTCACTCACGTACGTCCCATTCACATTTCTGTAATATTGCTAAAACTAACCCTAGTACAGATTTATCAAAATTTTGGGAACTGGACACAGTGTCTGAAAAGCACTCCTTTTCTTCCGAAGAAAGGGCTTGCGAAGACAGTTTTTATAAAAATACAAAACGTAAGGACGACGGTCGTTTTGTAGTCACAATACCTTTTAAGTCTGAACCCTCTGCGTTAGGAGATTCATACGGTATCGCAAAACGCCGTTTTTTATCATTAGAGAAACGATTTGAACGAGACCCTAAGTTCAAGTCAATGTATTTAGACTTAATGTCAGAGTACGAGAGATTAGCTCATATGACAGAAAATGACTTTAATTTAAAGCCAGCTGGTAAGGTCAAATATTTTTTGCCTCATCACGGGGTCATGCGCGAGTCTAGTGTCACTACTAAGTTACGCACCGTATTCGATGCTTCTGCTAAAACTACTACAGGTATATCTCTTAATGACTTGCAGTTTGTAGGCCCGACCGTTCAAGACGATTTACTCGCCATTTTATTGCGGTTTCGACAGCATAGATTTGTGATATCGGCAGATATAGAAAAAATGTATCGGGCTATTGAAGTGAATCCTATCCAAAGGTCACTACAACAGATCATTTTTCGTGAAAAACCTACAGAACCGTTAAAAACTTACACACTAAATACGGTGACCTACGGTACAGCGTCAGCTCCATATTTGGCTACTAAGTGTTGAGTGAGCTTAGCTGATAAAGCTACGAATCCTTTAGTCAAGCGTTCTATTCAGCATGACTTTTATGTGGACGACTATCTTAGTGGTTCAGACACCATTTCAGGTGCACTAGACTTATGTAAGGAAACGCGAGCTATTCTGGCGTCCGCTAAATTTAATTTAAGAAAGTGGCAGTCGAATAGCCCAGAAATTTTGAAAGAATTAGGTAGTTTATGTAGCTCTAGTCAAGTAATATTAGATCTTTCAGACGACAAAACTCCTTCTAAAACCTTAGGTTACATTGGTTATGCGATTCCGATAAATTAGGTTTCTCCATTCATATCGAATCCGATAACAAAATAACAAAACGACACATATTATCTGTAATCAGTCAGATATTTGACCCACTAAGTTTAGTAAGCCCCTGCATTGTCGAAGCAAAAATCATTATGCAGAGACTCTGGGTAGACAAATGTGAGTGGGATGACGAAGTGTCGCAGGAAGTTACAAACTCATGGCTAGTATTTGCGAATACATTGCCTAGTCTAAACAACATAAAAATACCGCGATGGATTTCATGTAATAACTCCGAAACATATGAAATCCACGTATTTACAGATGCGTCTGAAAGGGCTTATGACGCATGTCTATACATTCGTTCTGTAACCAGTTCAGGTACAGTCACTGTTCACCTGTTAACTTCCAAAAGCCGTGTGGCACCAGTCAGGCCGACTACTACTCCACGGTTAGAATTGTGTGGGGCTCTGTTAGGTTCCAGGTTGTGCACAAAGGTAAGAGATTCTCTCACGTTACCAATCCACCGATTTTACTATTGGTGTGATTCCACAATAGTGCTGGGATGGTTGTCTACACCAGCCCAGCAATTAAAGCCTTTCGTTAGAAACCGTGTAAACGAGATTCAAGAAAGTAGCTCGGGTACTAAGTGGAGATACGTGCCGTCTAAGGACAATCCGGCCGATCTTGTCTCTCGTGGGCTGAAGGCTGATCTGATCAGCGATTCTACTCTTTGGTGGTCAGGCCCTTGGTTTTTATTAAATAATGAAAATGCTTGGCCACATCAGCCCAATAAATGCGTGAAACAAGATCTACCTGAAGTAATTTGTAACTCAGTAGATAGTCATAATATTAGTAATTCTAGTTCTAACCTCACATGTAGTTCAATCATACAACAGTTAACTCACAAACATTCTAACTTCCGTTATTTACAACGCGTCGTAGCTTACATTCTAAGTTTTATTCACAATTTAGTAAAGAATAATTCTAAATTAACAGGTTTCCTTTCCACTGATGAACTTAAAAAGGCCTCGTCTCTTATAATACGTGTAGCTCAACTTGAAATGTTCCCAGATGAGTACGCTGTCCTTAAATCCGGGAAGTTATTGTCAAAAAAAAAAATAGGTTAATTTCTTTGACTCCCTTTTTAGACTGTGATAAAATTATTCGTGTAGGGGGCAGACTAGATAACTGCCCGTATGAATACGATGTAAAGCATCCAATTCTACTCTGTAGTAAGCATCATTTTACTAAATTCTTATTTCAGATGCAACATCAAAAACTATTACATGTAGGTCCACAACTGCTTTTATCGACTATACGCCAAACTTATTGGCCCTTGGGGGGCAGAAATCTTGCTAAGTTAACCGTTAATAAATGCCTGAAATGTTTTAGATTCAAAGCTCGAAATGTGCAGCCTATCATGGGACAATTACCCAACATTAGAAGCACTTTAGAGTTTCCGTTTCTCAATAGTAGTGTCGATTATGCTGGGCCCATACTGATATCTGACCGGAAAGGTCGGGGATCTAGACTGATAAAGTCCTACCTGTGCATTTTTGTATGCATGGCTACCAAAGCCGTGCATCTCGAGCTTGTCACGGACCTCTCTAAAGAGGCCTACAGGGCTGCTTTAAATCGTTTTTTCGCTCGTCGCGGCAGGGCTCGTACTATCTTGTCCGATAATGGTACAAACTTTGTCGGAGCATGTAATGAATTGTATAAATTTTTGCAGGGCTCTGATGTTGCACATGAAATAGCTCAGGAGGGAATAGAATTCAGGTTTGCACCGGCGTATTCTCCGCACTTTAACGGCCTCGCTGAGGCCGCAGTTCGTTCAACCAAATATTATTTAAAAAGACTCTTACAGCTTACTCATTTCACTTATGAGGAAATGGCTTCGTGCTTAACTCAAATAGAGGCAATTTTAAATTCAAGACCCCTTACTCCTCTTTCCACTAATCCTCTCGTCCTTTGTGCCCTTACTCCATCTCATTTCCTTATTGGACGCTCACTAGTGTCGGTTCCAAATCCACAGATCACCGAAGCCAACATCAATCGTTTGCAGCGCTACCAACGTGTTGAATGCATCAAGCAACATTTTTGGAAGAGGTTTAATCTTGAATACATTTCAAACCTACAGCAGAAAACGAGATGGCCGGCTTCTTCTCATGCTGACATAGCGTTGGGATCGCTTGTCCTTGTCAAGGACAAGGCGCTCCCACCACTCTGTTCATTGCTGGGGCGCGTCGTGCAGGTGTACCCCGGCAACGATGGCGTCACGAGGGTCGCGGATCTGAAGACGAAGAAAGGGACGATTCGACGCGGCTTCAACAATATCTGCCCGCTTCCTCTTTGAAGTACTCTTCAACCCGGGGAGCATGTCTATGCACGGCATGACCTCGAGTCGTAGGAGGCACGCGGTGGCTGAGAGGGCGCGCCGGCGGCGGCATCATCGTCGGGCGTCAGCGGAGCTGCGGGGTGCAGGGGCGGCGCGGACGGCGCGGGCGCTCGCAGGCCTCCCGCTCCGACCGCCGCACTTCAAATCTTACCACAACCAAGACACTGCGTCTATCTTCAACGTGTTCATTATAACCAAATTAATTCAGTCCACGTTTTTCATTTATTCGCTCCCATAATTGAGCAGTCGACATACTATCGTCAACACCATAGAAAACCAAACTAAAAAATAAGTAATGGAAAAAGCGTGGGGTGGCTTTTTGATTGATATCAAGCACCCCACGCTTTTTTTTTTTTCATTATTTTCTTTTTAGTTTGGTTTTCTATGGCAGCGTGTTTTTTAATTTTTTTATACAACTATTTTTATTAAACTAACGGAAATTCAAACAGATTCTTCTGAATTTTATTTTAATTAGCAACGTCAAAATAGTTTCTAAACGATGGTGCCGATTCCCTTATTCACAAACTAAACTAAATTTAAGTTCAGTGCATCTTTTTCTTTCTATTTCATTAAGGAAAGGACAGAAGATACATTTTAGTTTAGTCCTGTCAAATTAATCAGCGCTTGACGTAAATTGACGTAATTTTAGTAGGCAAGTTTTTAATCACGTCTAAACTTGTATGGAGTAGTGACAGGCGCTGATTAATTTGACAGGACTAAACTAAAATTTTTCTTTTGTCCTCTTCTTAATGAAATACAAAAAAAAAGATGCACTGAACTTAAATTTAGTTTAGTTTGTTCCGCCACTTCTTCTTCCCAGCGAAAGCACTAGGAAGTGTCGAAGGGCGGGCGTTTTGGGGGGACTGTCTCATGTAACTTTGACGTTCAAAAAGTGCTGACTCTCAGCCTAGTTTGAATAAATGACTTTTGATTTTGAGTTTGTGAACAAGGGAATCGGTACCAATGTCTAACAATGTGCTAATTATACGTTATTAAATAATATGATTTATAATTATTTTAATAGGTACATTTAAAAATAATTATATTAATATTAAAACAGCTTCGGGAGGGTTTGCCATAATCACCACGCTTGGCAGGCGGGTTGGCGAACGCAGTATGGTGGTAAAATATATACAGAGCGCTGCTGCTCATGCTCTACTAAATCCGTTAGTCGCCTCTTACGACACCCACGGTAAGAAATGGGATTGTGCCATTCTTTACATCCGGCACCACACGGAACCAAAGAATTAACAATGTGTATAGGGAAACTACTGCTAAAGAAAACACAATACGATATTTGATCCAACGTTTTCGTTCTGCACATAGAAAAATCAACGTGTTCGGTCGGAGACACTAGTTGACAATGTAAAATTAAAAGTGATCGTGGAAGCGGATCCACCGCAAACCACGGCAGAGTTAGCGGCAGGCTTTGGTGTGAGTAATAATCATAAAACCATTCCAGTTCACTTGAAACAAATTATAATCTCGTTAAATGGGCACTGGTCGCTAAAACTCTTCTAATTGAAGAGCTTTGATTGGATTATTTTTGACGCCCATGGTGGGCGCTTCACAAACCTGAATTCGGAAAATTTATTGCAAGGAAAAAACTTCACTTCTGATTTCACTGTCAAAACCGCCTTCAGATGTGGATTACCACTTCCATATCCTTATCATAAAAGACATAAACGATCGTATGATAATACGAAAAATGGTGACAGTCCATAGATAACAATGGTAGGTATATACTATGATTGATTAATAACTATGTAATTTGATGGAAAAAAATAAAGTTTTTTTTTCTCATGTAAAAACTCCATTTCATATGTAAGAACCAGTAATCAATCGGAATGGAATACTGACAAGTTTCCACTCTACAAGTATTATTTATAGTACAATAAAAAGCCTACCTAAATATTCATTTCTATTCACATAGATTTAAGTACATTCCTTACACCTCCTACCTTTTTTTTTTTCTTTCTCAGTAATCATGATCTGACAGTTTGAGTAATTTATGTGGCCTACCCGAATGTCCTTTCTTTGGTATTGTTCGTCACAGCGTCGGGCTCCTTATGTTCCGAGTTGAGCTAAACGATTAGTGACAAATGCTTGCACTGACTGGACAGGTCCACTCAATCTGTGTGGTTCTTTCCTCAAAAGACCATTTCCGTCACCAATCTACATGGTCTTCACATGTTGTGACCAACAAAATTATATCCGTTTCTTTTTTTTTATATACACATTGACATTGATAATTTTTATATATACATTGACATGAATATTTACTTTGTAAAGTATCATATTGTTTTAATTATTGTGAATGTGAAGACTATGTGGGTCTTTTTTATTTTGCTTTCTTTCTTTCTCAGCAATCATGATCTGGCAGTTTGAGTATTTTATGTGACCTACCCGAATGTCCTTTCTTTGGTATTGTTCGTCACAGCGTTGAGCTCCTTATGTTCCGAGTTGAGCTAAACGATTAGTGACAAATGCTTGCACTGACTGGACAGGTCCACTCAATCTGTGTGGTTCTTTCCTCAAAAGACCATTTCAGTCACTAATCTACATGGTCTTCACATGTCGTGACCAATATTATGTCTGGACTTTTAAAAGAGACTGTGACCTCTGAGTTTGTTTCGGCCTTTCTTCTCAGAGTAGTCAGTTAGAAAACGCCGAACTCATCTAGTTTAAAAAAAAAATATCATTGACATGTGTGTTTGTACAAACCTACTTACAGAAATAAAATCATTTATCATTTACAGTAATTCACACAATTCATTCCATTTACCAGCAATTATCATAATAAATGTGATGCGTGCAGTTAACACCACTTACTAGCGACCATGGTATCAAACGTGTGTCATTTAACAATGGAGAATTGCCAAAACATCGAACCAAATAATCCAGTGAACGTTGTTATGAATAATATGGTGGACAAAGACGTGCAGTCCATGCTGAGGCCTTTGAATCTAATGCATTTCATTTCGTTTACTCCCAGATATCGCATCAAAAACGATTATATAACTCCTAACAACTACATCAGTAATTTCTTTTCAATAATAGGAGCTATAGTTTTTAGTTCTTTTTACATATTCCGAACCTGTATGCTGATACGCTACAGAGAAAATGTAGAATTCACCAAGTCCGTAACAATCAGTTCCCTCACTGATTGTATTTACTACTGTTTTGGATTCGCTCTAAATTTCGTTATCCCGATAACTCAAACTAAAAATAATATTAAGTTTGTCTTAATATTTCAAAGAGTACACAGATTGCTCAACAATGAAATCAGTTTTAACCATTTTATCATTTGGAATTGGATTACGGTCACCATGAGTCTCGGTTGCTATTTTATAGTCATATCTTATTTTATCATACAGATGGCTGTACCTTGGTTTTATGTGATTGTTAATTATTTTTTTCTTGTTTTCGATTGTAATATCCTTTATGCCATTCGACTCATTAAACTGTTACAAAATAAAGTTGAGTTATGGAATATACAAGTCTTAAATTCCCTTGAAATGGAAGAGACGCGTGGTGAAGATTTCTGGATGAGAATGTTTCAAGCTTATTCTGATATATTAGAGTGTTATGACATCTATAAAGCTAGTTTTCCACCATGTGTAAGTACTTTGATGTAAATAATACTGGATAGTTGTTGAACCATGTTTTATTTTGGACGGAGTTACCGGTGCCTATCCATTATTTAATTTAAACCTATATTTTTCCATTATCTCTCTTCTTTTGTACTCCTCTATCTCTTGCCTCTTATATTTGTGGTGACAGTAAGAAGAGATCTTTATTAAGTAATTTTACTCACTTTTTAGATTCTGTTTTATATTATTGAAGGAATCCTCCATTCTCTCCTTTACATTCAAGTGACTATTGGACATTTCAAGAAAAATACCATTGTAAGTATTGTCAAGTTTTTATTTTTCTTCTTCCTTGTTTCAAGTTGATGGGGGTAGATATAAGATTCCTTTTCTTTTTTTATCTTTAGTTGTCAGAGGTATCATCCTGTCATTCGTACCTTTCCGCTAGTGTTTTTTTTTTTTTTGTTTTGTTTCCTCAACTTTGTTTATTTTTCTACAAAACTCCTTTTTACCACATTTCTCTTTACCAGCAAGCCCTGTCCCACTGTTTGGCAAATGCCCGCCTAATTAATGAAGATATGCACAAAATTCAATGAAGATACAGCTACTGTGCAACTTGCCTAATATAGCTGCCTAGTGATTTCAAGAAATTGAAAGATTTTATCTAGCAGTGTGCAAGATCTCTGACCATTTTTCATTCTGTTAAGTACCTACCTGGTATGAGTTGGTAGGCATGCGTGGTCCAATACCTATTAAGGCGCATTTGAAAATATTGTAAACCCATTTATTTCAACACCAGTAAATTTAAAATTTCTTGCCGACTATTTTCTATAAGTAACAACCAATCAAAACCGCAATTTCACAGCTCTAGTTTTGTTAGACAAAATATTTGGATTTATTGTTTTTTTTTTACAGCATGCAAAACCTATTTTCATGGTCGCTTTTTTGTATTGGTTGTGCAGACACTTGATGTGGCAAGCGATGTTCATGCTGCGATGTGAGACATTCTACTTAACTGTGCAAAGTGTTCGAGATACTTGCGCAATTATTTTGAAGTCAAATTGCTCTGGTATGATTATTTACATTACATTTCTGTGCTTTACTTAATGAAACCCTTTCCCAAGAAACCATATGAATAAGAACCTTCATACACAGTAAATAAGCCGTAACCATTCTGACATTCAAAGCTTGATATTTGGTATATATAATTATGTATTTACATAATATATACATATATATAATGCTTATAGTTATATATACTACTTAATCTATCACACGTGTGATATATACTTTCATATCATTCCACAATTCGTCCATCTTTTCTTTGGTCTTCCTCTCTGTATTCATCTAACTTATGCTATGAATAAATTCATTCAATATTGTTACAGATGCCAAGAAAAAACTATGCAAGAACGTGCTGCGGTTACATCTAGCGTCGTTTAGCAAGATGCGTGTGTGTGGCCTGTTCTACGCAGACGTAGCGTTACAGCTGAGTCTGATGGGTCTACTAGCTAACTATACTATTGTATTGCTGCAGTTCGCATTTTTGTGATAAAGACTTCTAATAAATGGGTTGCGTAAATTGTAATTTGTAAATTATTATTATTTTTCTTTTGTCTCGTGTACAGTAGTCAGTTCATTTTTGTAGTATAAGTTATGAAAAATGAAAACCGAGCAATGAGTTGTTCTGGCTTGTCTGATAGTGAACAGAATTGTATGGGACAGTCATAAGTTGGAAAAAAATTGACGCAACATTTTTTTTTCTCGTTATTAGAACGCTAAGTCATAACAACAATGTCGAAATAGTTTCTAAACAATGTCTAACAATGTGGTAGCTATTCGTTATTAAATAATGTGCTTTAATATTATTTTTAATACAAAGGTATATTTAAAAAATAATTATATTATTATTTATACAGCTCATTAATCATAATGATGATTTCAGCCTAAAGGCGTCCACTGCTGCACATAGGTTTCCCCCAGTTTCGGGGGGTTTGCCATAACCACCACACTTGGCAGGCGGGTTGGCGATAGCAGTATGGCGGTAAAATATCTAGAGAACGCTGCTGCCCGTAAGTAGTAATCAGTAGTAGTAAGTCCCGTAGTCGCCTCTTACGAAACCCACGGGAAGAAATGGGACGGTGCTACTTTTTACACCTGGCACCACACAGAACTAAATAATTAACAATGTTTACAGAAAAACTACTGCTAAAGAAAACATAATTAGATTTTTGAACCAACGTTTTCTTTCAACAAATTTTGACCTAATAAAAAACAATCAACATGTCCAGTTGGAGACACTATTTGATAATGTTAAATTAAAATTGAGCGCGAAAGCGGATCCACCGCAAACCATGGCAGAGTTAGCGGCAGGCTTTGGTGTGAGTGATAACACCATTTCAATTCACTTGAAACAAATTAAACCCTTGAAAAGTACCCATACTGGTCGCTAAAGCTCTTCCAATTGTAGAGCTGCGATTGGATTATTTTCGACGTCCACCATACTTCACGAACATGGCTCAAAAAGATTATCAGTTATGCCTTATAATTCGGAAAATTGATTGCAAGGAAACAACTTCAATTCCGATTACTCAGTCAAAACCATCTTCAGATATGGATTACCACTTCCACATCGTTATCACTAAAGACATGATCGTTCATGTTCACCGTTTTACGTATAACGATATGTAAAATGGTGACAGTCCATAGATAACAATGGTACATACTACAATATGATTACTATAAAGTTATCAGCCGGAAAGGAATACTGACAAGTTTCCACCCTACAAGTATTATATATAGTACTATAATAACACTACATAGATATTGATTTACCTTCAAATAAACTAAAATATATTCCTTACAGTAATTCACACAATTCATTCCATTTACAAGCAATTATCATAATACATGTGATGTGCGCAGTTAACACCACTTACTAGTGACCATGGTATCAAACATGTGTCATTTAACAATGGAGAATTTTCGAAACACCGAACCAAATAATCCAGTGAACTTTGTTATCAATAGTATGGTAGACAAAGACGTGCAGTCAATGCTGAGGCCCTTGGATCTAATGCAATTCATTTCGTTTACTCCCAGATACCGCTTCAAAAATGATTACATAACTCCCAACAATTTCATCAGCAAATTCTGTTCAATAATTGGAGCCATAGTATTTATTTCTTTTAACATATTCCGAACCTATATGCTGTTAAGTTACAAAGAAAATGCTGAATTCACCATATCCAATATTTTCAGTTGCCTTACTGATTGTATCTACTACTGTTTCGGATTCACTCTAAAGGACTATGGGCAAAAATGTATGGGCTCCGTCCCCATATACCAACACACATGGAACTAATGCCAATGTGTTCTTTAAGTATCCACTATTTGATTAAAATCCTTTTTTTTACTTAAATCCGTGGCATATATCAATAAAAAAACAATGTATAATTATTAATTAACCTATATTTTCCTGTTACACTTGTAAGTTATTTTAACATTATGGTTATATTACAGTACAAAACATGATTTAGTAACTAAACAAAATAAAAATAATGTATATTTAAACATATACATGTAAATGATTATGAATGAATAATTAGAAAATATGTAATGAATATAAATGAATGAATCATTTAAATTCATTGTGTTCTAATTATTCATTCTTACAATGCTCATAGTAGGTAGGCGAATAACAATAGAGAGTGCTAATATTACTGGTCTATTATAACACTGTTTAACAGCTGCGCTGGCAGATTAAAATCTGTATGACGACCTATTCCCATGTACCATACAATCGATATAATATGTGCACAACTTCCTATAGTGCGACTGCCCGTCAAGCAGGTACAGTAATAGTGTGCAATAGCACGTTTGTCCCCCCTATTCCCATCAATCAACATATAAGAATAATATATGCGTGACCTTACGTGTCTGGATTGTATTCGCGCTCTTATCAGCCATGCATTATTTATCATAATATTGCATCTTGCCAAATCACTCAATGCATTTTCACGATATAATTCAATGATGTATAATCCGTTACGAAAATGCTCTGCACAGTACGACTTGGCCAGTTTTAAATGGTAACTTCCTAGTGCAAATAAAATAATGTCGTCTTCATTTAATCGTGGAAACTCTTCAAAATGAGGCATTTGTGCTTCCATGGCTGTAAAAGTCACTCTTTGACGGTTAAGGTTTTTCATTTCTACGTAATCACGTAACAGATTAGGCGTGTTGTTTTCAGCTTGTATGATATTAAGTATTTCTGAGGCAAGCCTGCTATCAGTAGCAACGCGATAACATGCATTTATGATCGCTGCAGCGATTCTAAAATCAATGAACATATTTGGTAAAGCTTTATTAAAATATGACTGCCTTAAAAGCTTGAACCTATTTTTGAACTTTCCGTTCACGGCTTCTACCACCCACCGACATATCGTTATTAAACGCGACTTATTTGCCTGATCAGTGGTAAGTTGGGTAGCATTTCTATCTTTTGATGGAGGTATGTGAGCTTCATAGCCAAGCGACTGTATGTCATAAATGCTGTCCCTGAATCCTCTGTCTAATATAAACACATCTCCTCTGTGGATGAGCCAATGTAACAAATGGTCGTCTTGGTTCATTATATTATGCATAATGTTTGCATCGGATGTTACAGCAGGATATGGGCCTAAAACATCGATTATATAACCATCGCTGGTTACTAATAAAAAAGGCTTTAATAAGTTCCTGAACTTGTGCAGACTGTAACTTTTTCGCTGAAATAAAAAGTTCGAACTTTTTTCAATATAAATATATGTTCCGTCTGCTATTAAAATCAAAACAGTATTCTCCTCATTCCCAAAAATAGCTTTTGGTATCATTAGATTTCTTTCAAGAAGATCTCTTCTAGAAACATGACCTATTCCAAGATGACTCGGAACAAAATCTTGGGTGAGACATTCTCTTGCTATTTTTAATTTTCTTTCGAGCTCTCTGCGGGATGTTTTAAAGAGCGTCGCCAGTCTCTCGTTAGATTCACCAGTTCTGAGTTTAGTTAAGTACACACCTAGAACTGTACGTGGATGACGGGACCTTTCTGATAGACTCGGTGTTTCCGCTAAGATAGCATCGAACTGTTCTAATGTCAAACCGGTCCAAAAATGTAATTCCTGTGCATTAAGTCCAGATTCAAAATCGAAACTAGGGGCATTGTTAATGGCATTTACCAACATGTTCGTCATGTCCGAAAAAAAAGAAGAATTGAAATAATTCGTAACGTTGATGTTGTCTAATACTTCGTCGATGTTAGTACTTCTTAAATGATCTTCACATAATCGCGCACTCGGTGGAATATACAGGCGATAGTTACATACCAAATACACTTTCATTGAAGTTGGAATTCGCCTTAGGTTTTCGTTTGTGCACTGTCTGTAACAGCAGCTGCGAGAAGAATTTGGTGCCCTCACATAATCGCGAACGTAAAAGTCCTGTTCTTGATTTGCTACGTCGTTCATCACCTGATCTTGTTCATCAACATCATGATGATCTTCAACAACGACGTTTTGTACATTGACATCATCTGCGTTTCTTTGAACTTCAAGACCTGGGACGTCATTGTCTGCATTCCCGATGCGACTTTGTCGCGTAGCATTGTTAGCTCTTGGCCAGCATCTATGGCACACTGCCATAGTGTTATTGAATACAACCTGGAACATAAAAAAACTCGATGAGTATCAGAACTAATCTTTTCGCGTGGCCAAATCTCGAAGGGTACAAGTATTTGTGATGGAATATGACGTGTTTTCCGCGTCACATATGTTCATAAAACATATTAAAATATGTATTTATATAAGTGTTTCGTAACGTAGTTCTCATAGTACAAACTATGTTTAGCTTAGGTCTAGATAATTGGTGTAAGTATTTATTAACGTTATTAGTTATCGCCCAATGATTGTTCAAAGTATACAATAGCCATCTAATATGAAATAAATATAAAAAAATGAAGGTGTGCTACAGGAAATTGCAGTGAAAACACAGATATTAGTATGAATTAAATAGATAGTTTACATATTATGTAGTTATATATTTATATATAAAAGATGTTATTTACCTGTATCAGTGCATTTTGTGAAATATGGTTGACTAATTCAGGTTCATTTTCAATTAACGCCTCTTCTAAAACGTGCCGCCTTTGTCGCAAGACAGATCGCGGGCACATTATACACCGCCGTCCAGTTTCCATAATACACAGTATCCAATCCAGTTATCGTGCCAGGGTCAATCGAAAAGCTATCAATCAGTCCAGTAAACAAGCAGGGGTCGTAGTTGTAAAGTAAAAACCGATAAGACAGAGATAAATAAATACGAACGAACACTGCAACAAACTGACTGTGAGTGACTAAGGTTCGGGCGACTACCTGCCTGCAAATAGGGTCGCAAGCGCAGGAGCGAGGGTGGGGGTGCGGGGTATTTTCTAAGAACTTATCTTTGTGTGCATGCGCCGCCACTGTGCACTAATGAATAGATAAATGAGTAGGTGTTTTACAATTACTCGTCAATAATACGTAAACGAAATATTTGTTTAAAAGTTAGTTACTATGAGAACCCAATTCATTTGAGCAACGTCCCCATAGTAAAAAAATATCATCTTGCCAAGATGTGTCAATTGAGCTACATTTCATTTTTGTTGATGGGTGGGGACGATTCCGCCCATTGTCCTTTCGTTATCGGGATAATTCAAACCAAAAATAATATTAAGTTTGTCTTAATGTTTCAAGGAGTGCACAGATTGCTCAACAATGAAATCAGTTTTAGCCATTTTATCATTTGGAATTGGATTACGGTCATCATGACTCTCGGTTGTTATTTTACAATCTTATCCTATTTTGTCATACAGATTTGTCCTCCTTGGTTTAATATCGTTGTTAGTTATTTTTTGGTGGTTTTCGATTTGAATGTCCTTTATGCCATTCGAGTCATTAAATTGTTACAAAGTAAACTTGAGTTATGGAATATTCAAGTCTTAAATTCCCTTGAAATGGAAGAGACGCGTGGTGAAGATTTCTGGTTGAGAATGTTTCAAGCTTATTCTGATATATTAGAGTGTTACGACATCTATAAAGTTGGTTTTCAGGCATTAGTAAGTATTTAGCTGTGTATAATTATGATGAGATATTTATTGGATTAAATTTTCTTTGGACGAAGTTACCGCTGCCTATAAATTATTTAAACTTTTATTTTTTCCACTTTTCAGATTCTGTTTTATATTATTGAAGGATTCCTTCATAGTCTTATTTACATTCAAGTGACTATTGAACACTACAAAAATAATAGCATAGTGAGTATCGTAAAATTTGTTTTTTGAGCTACTTCTTTAATTTTTTTTTCCGTTTTATCTCTGGTTTAAGAGTTTTCACCCTGTTGCTCGTATCTTTCCTCTTGTAATTTCTTTTTTTTAACCGACGAAAAAAACGGAGGAGGTTATCAATTCGACGCGTATATTTTTTTTTGTTTGTTTTTTTTTTAATGTATGACCACGCATAACTTTTTACATAGTAGTCCGATTGTGATAATTCTTTTTTTATTGGAAAGGATATACTCCGAGGGTGGTTTCATATAAATTTAAAAAACAAAATCAAACCCTAAGGGTCAGAAAACAGGGGATGATTGATTGTTCACTCACTGATTGTAATGTTTAACCACGCATAACTTTATACAGAGTAGTCCGATTTTGATAATTCTTTATTCATTGGATAAGGTATGTCTTGCCAAGTATTATAAGTATATTAAAGCCACAAAAATATATAAAATAAAAACTTTTTACCAAAAAATTTAACCACCGAAAAAACTGAAAAGCAAAAAATAATAAACCTTAAAATTATGAGTCGGCGCTGGAAAATCAATGAACAAAGATCACTCAAAGCGCCGACTCATAATTTTAAGGTTTATTATTTTTTGCTTTTCAGTTTTTTCGGCGGTTAAATTTTTTGGTAAAAAGTTTTTATGTATGATTACCTCAATTTTCCTTACTTGTCTTCGTCATTCATTGGCAAATGCCTGCCTCCAATGATATGTTTAAAATTCAATGAAGTTATAGCTACTATTTAACTTGCTTAATTGGCTGCCTAATAAGCTTACGAAGTTGGTAAATCTTATTTATATAGTAGTAGTGTGTAATATATCTGAAGGACCGTTTCACTGTTGAGTTTTTTTAATTTGATTAAGTAAGTACCGGGTACGCATTGGCAGGCTCGCACTGACCAGTGCGTACTAACACGGCCATTTGGAAATATTGTAAAACCATTTATATCAACAACAGTAACGGTAAAATTACTTATAGACAATTTTCCATAGGTAATAACCAATTGAAATCGTGCACTAATAAAATATTTGAATTTCAAATATTACTTTTTACAGCATGCCACAACTATTTCCACACTAAGTCTTTTGTATTGGTTGGGCAAGGACTTGTCGTGGCAAACGATGCTTATGCTGCGGTGCGAGACATTCTACATAGCTATGGAAAGTGTTCGAGATACTTGCGCAGTTATTTTGAAGTCAATTTGCTCTGGTATGATTATTTACAGACTTAGTACGTTTGGACGTTCGTATAGATCAGAATCTTAGCAGTGTAGAGCAAAACTTTTACTACAAACATTTCTCAAATTACGACACAGAACTAGATGTTGACGTCGACGTTTCATGTGGAGAAAGATAATAGTATGTATTTAGGTTTATACTAGTAGTTGTTATTACAAGAGCAGAGAAAGAACCATGAAACGATAGCGATGATAAGACCGAGTTATGGAATGAGTGATATTTATATGAGATGCAGGATATAGAGATATAGATGTGTGGAAAAAGTTTTAATGCTGCGTATACTCCAATAAAGTTGGCATACTGACGACGATGATAAAAGATTAACACTAAGTTACTGCATAAGTGATGGTGACAGCTAAGATTCGTGAATTTATGTTTGAATTTGTGTTTTTTATGTTATGTTACTGGAGAGGACTCAATTTTGTCTTCCCGCCATTGCCTCATATTACTTGAAGTCGGCACAAGATGTTATTTACCTTTATTCTCCCATGTCCTCAGTCACCCTATCATGCACCCGTGATATATGCTTTTATATAATCTCACAATTCATCCATCTTTTCTTTGATCTTTCTCTACGTATCCATCTACCATATTCTGTGAATAAATTCATTGAATATTGTTACAGATGCCAAGAAAAAACTGTGCAAGAATGTGCTGCGACTACATCGAGCTTCCTTCAATAAGATGCGTGTTTGTGGCCTGTTCTACGCAGACGTGGCGTTACAGCTAAGTCTGATCGGTCTACTTGCTAATTATACTATTGTGTTGCTGCAGTTCGCATTTCTGTAATAAAGACTTCTAGTTAATAGCTTAGTGTTTAAAAAGATTGTAATTTAAAATGATTATTATTATTTCTACTTTTTTCCGAGGACAGTCGATGTGATCATTTTTGTATTGTGTGAGCTATGACAGACTAAGGACGAGCAACGAAATGTTCCGCTAGTGTGATAGTGCTCAGAATTGTATAGGATTTAAAAAATATATTTTTAAACCAATGTTTCATGGAAACTAAGAAAAACTAAAACAGCATTTTCTTTTTCATGATACTTTGGAGGTATGCGGAACAGGGTGTAAAGTCACTGAACCTCCGTAGAAAAGAGAGGATCCTCTGCCCACACATTTCGTGTCTGGTGGGCAACTGTCCAACGATTGCTTTTATATAGTGGAATGACATCTTGCAGATCAACTTATGAGGTGGTCGGCTGCTTAGCCGGACTTGAGCCCAACGATTAATCCTGCCAGGGTCACGAGATTTCTTTGAAAGAGATACCGTGGCTTTGGCATATGGGCAACTGAAGGAACAAGGAACACGGGAGGGTTTTAGTCAGTAAAAGTCTTACACGCCCTTCCGTTCCACCCTAGAACGAGAGACGTCATTTGATGATATCCCACCCATGAAAAAAAAGCCCTACGATTGATGTAGGGACGTTAAACATTGATGTAGGGACGTTAAACATTGCTTGCGCGATGCACGATTTGTGTGACGGCAGTGTGATGCGTAGTTCGCATGTCGCGGTGTAGATGCCGCTACAATACGAACAGAAAATCAAACAGATTCTTATTAATTTTATTTTTAATTAGGTACATAACAATGTCGAAATAGTTTCTAAGCAATGTCTAACAATGTGGTAACTATACATTATTAAATATTCTGGTATAATTTTATTCAATTTCAACATTATAATATTATTATTTATACAGCACTTAATGTAACTTATAAGTACTTATTGCCATTTTAATTATTACGCACTGAGTACCTACCTACTGGGGGCGCGGTCGTGGTCCCGCCAATTCGTACAAACATAACAATCTTATCAAAAAAGGACCAGGAATTAATTATGATGTTAACTTTGTATTTTGTGCAAGCGGTTCTTTTAAAATAAAATTGATTATAAAAGTATTTTTTATCAATAGGTAGGTAATTTCATTTTTCAATTATGGAATTTATTAGTATTGAAAATATTTAACATTATTATAACCATGAACTGACGTTTAACATCTGAGCTAGCAATTGTTTTGCAAGAAAAATACGTTATAAAATAGGCTATAAATATTTGTGGATAATTTTACATTGGTCAAGCTAATTGCTAGGCAATTTATTTTCATGGGATTTAATCCTAAATAAATAAATTATTTTAACACTAATGAAATAATCTCATAATATTAAACTATATAGAACATTGATAAACTAAGTTATTGAACAGGTAACACTTTTTCTTTATCCTATGACTTAATAGAAAACTTAATTATGTCACTGTTTTACTAAAAAAATATTATTCTATGTCATTTTAATATTATTATGGTATTTATAAATTATATTTTAAGCACGATAATGTTCCGACAAATTCTTTTAATTCGTGTTACTTATTTTTTTTGTGTAACTGTTTTTTGTTTTGTATGTGATTTCAGCATTTGAAAAATACATTAGCACAGTATCATATGTATGCTTATCACAGCTTTAAATAACACTACCAAGTAAAGAAAGAAATCTCTCTTTCAATTCTAGCGACCAAACCAAGTTCTTTGAACTGATGCTTCTCATCTTACACTCAATCCACTAGAAGACCTCTTTCCTAAACCCGAAGCCGAACTGGTCGCACTTGACCCTTAATATCTTGGCAAGCTGTGGCGGCCCACAGTAGAAGACGGTCACCTTGCCCTTGTTCTGTTCTTGCAGCTGTTTGAACACTTTATCCCAGTTCGGACGCCCGGCGTTCGTCCTGGTTTTCAAGCCGGTTATTAGGTCGCGTTTCTCCTGGAAATTAATTTGAATTTATTGGCAAAAGTTGGTCATAGTAAACTGTGGTTGGTAAGGAAAAGTATAGATATCTACTTACTCATTGAGGCGGGGGCAATTTGAGATATTTATGGCGAATACTGTAACCTGATGATAAAATCTGTAAAACGTGTCGTGGAAAGCTAAAAATACATAAGAAAGTGACTTTCAGTTGCAGACTGTGGTAAACTCATAAAATGGATTTCGTCTACTGTTTCCAAGAAAACATGTCTTTTAATTGTCGATAAACTTGTTTTTTTTTTTCTATGGAGGTTTTTAACCCACCTCCTCATGCAACAAATCCAATGCTTATAGCAACCCAACTGCCTTCATATCCGACTTCTGCAGAGAGCTGATCATTTAAATGTGCAGGTCTAGAAACCACTTCAGGGCTCTCCCCAAATAGACCATTCCTCTATCCAGCCCAGAGATTAGCTACATACGTTAACTAAACTTAGCTTTGTACTGCGATCCAAGCCCATGCTTCACACGAATGCTGGCAAACAAATGAACGCGCAGCTAACGTTTAAACTTCTTCGGTAAGATCTTACGTAACAGTGGATGGTCCAACAACTGTTTATAGAATAGTAGACCAACCTTCTCATGCAACAGGTCCAATGCCAGCTGCAGCCCTACAGCCTTCATATCGGACTTCTGTAACGCGCTGGTAATGTACATGTGCATGTCCAGAAACCGGTCAAGGGCTCCTCCAAGTTCAGCCTGTTCTATCTCCAGTTGGGAGAGGAGTGAGACGAACCATTCAAACGAACGCTGCTCGCGGTTTATCCAGAAGAAGTCGACCTGAGAATGAAGATTAATCAGTAAAGTAAAACTACGGGATCATTTACTTTGTTTAAAGCACAATCCTTACAGTGTCTTTAACATTTACATCTATATTTAGAATAGTATAGTAGAGTTCTGAAGACGAGTCTCTTAGAGCATGCGGCAGTCTCATGGGGTAGTATAACTCGTGTGCTTCTTTACTAACCAGAAGAAAAGCTATTGTTTGTTTTATATCCACGTGTTTACTATGTGGTTCTTTGAGATCTATTGTGGTCTAAGTCAGATGTTATTTTCTAAAAGCAATTAATGGGCGAATTGTTTTCTTTTTGGAACGAAGTTCCTTATCGCGCGTTATGAAAGAGGCTAGACGGTAAAAAATCTTACGAAAAGTTGTCACGACATGCTTTAACCGACTTCAAAAAAAGGACGAGGTTTCTCAATTCGACCGTATATATTTTGTATGTTGTTGTTTTTTTTTGTTGTGAGTAGAGAGGGAGAGAGGGAAAGGTGGAGAGGGGGAGAGGGGCAGAGGGGGAGAGGGGGAGAGGGGAAATGGGAGAGGGGGGAGAGGGGGAGAGGGAGAGAGAGAGGGGGAGAGAGAAGGAGATAGGGAGAGAGAGAGAATATTTTTGTTGAGTGTATACAGGTTTTTTGTACATAATAAATAATTAAAAAATTATAACTATTATGAATCCTGGAAAGGAACTTCGTTCCATCCGGGTGTCCCTTGACAGCTCTAAAGTTTCTTAAAGCACTACTATGTAATGAAGGTTTGAAGTTGCTCTGATGATGAAGCCGAAAGACAGTCGAGGGAACTCCTCAACGACTTACAGCAATTACCTGGTGTTTGAACTTAATTCATTTCTATTGTTGAGAAAGCCCCCATAAGGCTTATACAATACAATACACTACAATACAATCCTTTTTTTTTTTTTGATTTCACACCCTAATTTCTTTTTCCCTAAATACTTTCGATGACATTTCCTGAGGGGTATACTGCCTAATACACTATCAGTAGGAATCGTTTTAATTTTTGACATTCATGGCGTTGTATACGATGCTAATCTGACAATTTTTTAGAATATAATGAAATAATTAATTCAGATTATGATAAATAGTGTGTTACGCAATAAGGGTGCTGGTTACCTATTCTTGTTACTAGTACATTTTGCTTGTACTTACTACCTATATAAATCGAACAGGAAAGTACCAATATATTGCCAAAACACTCGTAACTCGTTCCTTACACAGGAATCTGATTATCACACTTACCTTCTTCAAATTCATATTATGCCGGGGCATGTCGGAGGCCCAGGTGTGTCCGCACTTGGGACAGTCCTGGCGCGCGCTCCAGTAGCGGTACATGACGGCCTGCAGGATGGACGCGAACGGCGTCACTCCGATACCGGCCGCCACCAGCGCCGCGTGCTCCGCCAGGAAGATGTGGGACGACGCCGCACCGTACGGACCGTCCAGGTAGATCTGGGAGTGTAACGAATGACTTATTACTACTTGAATCCTAATTTCGAACTGCTGCCAGCCTTTGGCTCTGCGCCTGATCTCACTCCAGTCGTGACGGCCGTCCCATCGGATCATGAGAGTGCAGGAAGAGTGAGGAGCTCTGTGTTGGCGCACACACGCCTGCACTATAATATCTCCCGATCAATTGGCTGGTCAACATTGAGATGGGCCGTCATGGCCGAAATACGGTCTAGAGGACTACTACTTCAACAATTGTGCCTTTCTGGAGCTGTAGTAGCCCACTAGAAACAACCCTGCTACTGATTAGCTAATATTAGCAAGTGTTTATGACATTTACTGCCACCTAGTGACTGAGTGACTAAACGGCACGCATGCATACACGCAGCACAGCAGTAGACAGCAGCTTCAAGTCTTAGCAGTTCCAGAAAGACTGACGAGACAGCGCTGACATAAAAATATAAGAGCCGCGTCAAACTTCGTTCTCTATGCATTTTACCACCATACTGCGATCGCCAACTTGCCTGTCAAGCGTGACGATTATGGCAAATCCTCCCAAATTGGGGGAGGCTTATGTCCAGTGGACGTCTTTCGGGTGAAATGATGATGACGATGACACCAGGAAGAATCGCTTTACTTACCCTGAAGCATACAGAATCCAAACAACAGGTCTTGTGAATGTTGCCATCACTTACAGACAACCACAATGCAACACCAAGGAGTAATGTTAACCTTAGTAACGTTTAAATAATTATGTGCAAAACTGCCTAAAATGCGGACTTGTGATATAGATCTACTAAATTTATTTGATCCCCCACCATGGTGGCATTGAATTGGCAAAGCTATTTAGGAATTTTAATTAATTCATGAATCAGAAAAACAAGTTATGTTAATTACCTCCAATGGCTTTCCAATAGGATAGTTGCTCTCAAAGTCATCAGTGGCCTCGGAGCCATCGTTCTCAACCTCCACGATCTTCTCAGGCTGTTCCACATCTCTGTCCGGTGATAAACTCTTTGATAGACGGCGACGAGCTGTAAAATATGATATATCATTATAAAAATAGAAGCTCTAAGCAAGTGTCGATTGCGGACTCCCGGCCACCGTAGGCGCGAGCTTGCGGGTGGCGAGCAATGGGTAGCTCGCCGCCCGGTAAGGACCAAGCTCGGGTCGACGGCGCGTAGTGTTCCACGCGCGCCTCAAAGAGATGTCAGCAAAACTGAAGGGGTCTGCTAGGACCGATGCCTGCCGGGGTCGCGTGATTGTTCAAAAGAGATACCGTGACCCTGGCACATGGGCAACTGAAGGAACACGGGTGGGTTTTAGTCAGTAAAAGTCTGACACGCCCTCCCGCTCCGCCCAGAGCGGGAGAAGTCATTTGATGATTTCCCATCAAAAAAAAAAAAAAAAGGGTTCCAATTGATTGTGGGATGTTGGGTTGTGGTGGACTGTGGGTCATATCGGCAGTCACTTTTTTAATCGACTTCAAAAAAGGAGGAGGTTATCAATTCAACTGTATTTTTTACTGTATACCTCATTACCATTGACTGGGTGAACCGATTTTGATGATTTTTTATTTGAAAGCTGGTGCTTCCCTTCCCGTGTGGTCCCATTTTAATTTGGTTCTGTTCGGATAATGGGATCCATGTGAAAACCATATAAGTCTTAAATTTGTATTAAGTATTTACGCGACAAATGAACGAATAACGCGATTAGATTAGTGCGGGGCAACTAAAATGTAAAAAAAAACATTTTACAAAAAAATAACAACTGACTTCCTTAAAAAACACTACAAAGTCAAAAATAACTTTAATTTCGGAAGTAGGTGGCAAAAAACCTTAAATACAGATCCTAAGACACCGAATTCCGAAATTAAAGCTATTTTTAACCGACTTCAAAAAAAGGAGGAGGTTATATGTTCGACTGTATGTATTTTTTTTTTTTTTTTTTTTATGTATGTTCACCGATTTCTCCGCCAATTGTCAACCGATTTTGAAAATTCTTTTTTTATTCGTAAGGGTATACTCCTGAGGTGGTCCCATATTAATTTTGTGAAGATTTGATGTATACTTTGGGAGATAAACGAAGGAACTCCTCAAAAACAAACAGTACACGTAATGTGATTTAGGTTATATTAGGATTTGCAAAATTCTTTTTTTGTTCGAAAGGGGTTTATTCCGAAATGGTCCCATATAATTTTCATATAGATCTGATGATGAGTTCGGGAGACAGACACCGGAACTCTTTAAAAAATGAGAGGAAATCAACCGCGATTTCTGCTATCGCATAAATATGCATTGTTTGTTTGGAATTAGTGCAGGGGATACCACAACTAAAAATTTAAAAATAAAAACTTTTTTACAAAAAAAAAACAACCGACTTCCTTAAAAACACTACAAAGTGAAAAATAACTTTAATTTCGGAAGTCGGTGGCAAAAAAACCATAAATACAGATCCTAAGACACCGACTTCCGAAATTAAAGTTATTTTTCACTTTGTAGTGTTTTTAAGGAAGTCGGTTGTTTTTTTTTTGTAAAAAAGTTTTTTTGACTTTGTAGTGTTTTTTTTTTTAAGGAAGTCGGTTGTTATTTTTTTGTAAAAAGTTTTTATTAAGTTAAATAGTATATAATATAAAATATATAAAACCCCCGACCAATACGAAAACCTCTAAAAAGTAAACCGCACCCAAGTCGGTTCACTCGTTTAAGAGCTACGGTGCCACAGACAGACACACATAAAAAAAAACTAATAACTTATAACTGAACACTCCTATTTTTGCGTCGGAGCTGCATCTGGTCAAACTAGAACCCGATACCGATATAGTTGGGAAAATCTAGGCTGATGATAATGACTTACCGAGGGTTAAAATACTGTCATTACTCCTCCTCCTCTCCTCAAAACTGGGCGTCTTGAACGCGATGATAGTCGGCTTGGTCCTCATGTAGCGGAAGCTGTGCACCAGAGACTTGTTCTGCGGGATCTTGCATGCCAGACCGAAGGACTTCCGTGCGTGCAGCATCGAGCTTTCGTCTAGCTTGCTCTCTGATTCTGAGCGCATGAAGTCACGAAGACTGGAAAAAGATATTGCATCGGTACAGTCAGCGTAAATAACTAAAATAACGGATGAACAAACACTTCAAAATGATCCCAACAACTAAGAAAATTAAACTTTATCTCTATTGGATAAAGTTCTAGTCAGAATTACAGTTTTCGTGTACTGTGTTCATTCTGAAACATTTCTTGTGTTAGTATATTTAATTTTCTTAGTTGTTGAGATCATTTTGATACCAAAGAACAATTTATATTCCAATTTCAGGAATTAAAAAGCATGACTTTATTTCACGTGTAAAAGAGTTTGTAAAAACCTATTTACTAAATAAATGTTATTTATTAAGCCAGCTGCTTTGCCCGCGTATCATACACTAGCTTCCGCCAGCGGCTTCGCCCGCGTGAAAATTCAACCCCCAAATTCACCCTCTTAGGGATGGAATTTCAAAAAACCCCTTCTTAGTGGATACCTACTCTTTACAAAGAATACACTCTCCAAATTTCATGTCTTTAGGACCAGCGGTTTAGGCTGTGCGTTGATATATCAGTCAGTCAGTCAGTCAGTCACTCAGGACTTTGAGTTTTATATATATAGATATAAAACTTCCTCTTGAATCACTCTAAGTATTGATGAAAACTGCACTAAAATCCGTTGCGTATTGCGAAAGGCGACTTTCTTTTACACTATGAACAGATAAAACTACCTTACTCCAAAATAATTTCAGTACAGTACAGTTCATAGTTTTAACTGGTGTGATTAAAAACATTGCCGACCCTTTACTAACTAGAATTTACAAAAATAAAATTTATAGGCATACAGGCTACATATCAAGCTATACATTTCCAGTTTGAGTTGCCCTCTCATTGTATAGGCTTTTCGTACACTGAGAAGTCAGTTTATACTGGAAATGTGAAGCTTGATTTGTCGCCGTGTGTACATGCCAGTACCACAAGCACAGTTCTCACAAAACCAAAACAGCAATTGACTCACGCCATCAACCGCTGTCGCTTCTTCACGTTCTTCTGCACATCGGGCATGGAGCGCGACTTCTCCAACGTTCTCGCCGGCGCCAGCAGTAGGGAAGGATTGTAAGAAATCTTTGTCGGTGACTTTGGTACTAGAAAAGAAAATAGTTTCAAGTTTCTGTGAATGTTGTCAGTCATCATTCTGTGATTGATTACTCAACCAGGGGGGTAATTGCGTAACTTGCTATCAGTAGGAATTGGTTTCATTTTGATAGTTAAACAACATTCATTGCGTTATTTACGTTGCTGAGCCGAAAATTTATTCGAGCAAATGACGCAATGGTTTAGAAATAATCCTCAATCCGATTCAAATTCTGATAGATAGTGCGTTTCGCAATTAGGGTGCAGTTGTCAGTTATAATATTTAAAAACTCAACCAAGTGAAAATTCCAACACTACACGTAGTGCATGCTACTTAGCATGGCCATAATTATTATAGAAAAATATGTATCAACTAGAAATTAAAACTCGTCAAAATGACTTTGTTTTTCACACAATATTGGCCACAAAAACGGTATGAAAAACGTACGTCAAACCACCGTAAATCTCATGATAGAATAATGGTTCTTTAGATTCGTGTTAAAACGATCGTAATTTTGTGTGTGTTCTTTATTGCACACCGGAAAAAATATTACAACAATAAAAACTTTTTTGCAAAAAAAAAAACAACCGACTTCCTTAAAAACACTACAAAGTGAAAAATAACTTTAATTTCGGAAGTCGGTGTCTTAGGATCTGTATTTATGGTTTTTTTGCCACCGACTTCCGAAATTAAAGTTATTTTTCACTTTGTAGTGTTTTTAAGGAAGTCGGTTGTTTTTTTTTTGCAAAAAAGTTTTTATTTTTAAATTTTTAGTTGTGGTATTCACCCTGCACTAATTCCAAACAAACAATGCATATTTATGCGATAGCAGAAATCGCGGTTGATTTCCTGTCATTTTTTAAAGAGTTCCGGTGTCTGGCTACCGAACTCATCATCAGATCTATATGAAAATTATATGGGACCATTTCGGAATAAACCCCTTTCGAACAAAAAAAGAATTTTGCAAATCCATCTATATATGACGGAGTTATGGCCGAACATACATAAAAAAATAAAAAACATATAAACATCCGAATTGATAACCTCCTCCTTTTTGAAGTCGGTTAAAAAATACATTAAACACTAAAAATATACTACTGGCGGCCTTATAGGTTTGTGCGATCTCTCTTTCAGGCAACGTTGGATCATGGTAGTCTGTGGGAAACTGAAAAACTCTTATCCAAAACCTCCCTGAAGTTTGCCCCTATATGTTTCTTCTCCAGCACATTTTGTCAATACCAGGATTCCCAAGTCTAAAAGTCACATTATATAGTCTACAGCCAAAAACTTAGAAACATACCTTCGTTCTGTTTCACATCTCCGTTCCCGTCATCTGCTACATACGCGTCGTTGGTATAGCACCTCGGGGAGAAGTCTACGGATCTCTTCTTAGCGCTGGCGATGGAACTTTTGCGACTCTTCTTACTCTGAGTGGAGATGGAGCGTGCTAGTTTCCTGGAAGAATTAATGTCAGTTAGTTCTGAGTCTCTTTCCGGACGTAGATCAAAAATTATTTAAATATCTACCATAGTTATTTGAATTCCCAAGAAAGCAAGACAGAAAACGTATTTATGGTGCCTCGCGTAGGAAATCAAAAGCGCGAAGTTTCTATGAGTTTCTATCTCAAATCAAATTAGATCATTTTCGTTTTCACATAAAACTACAAGGCAATTAAGAGAGTTACTAGAGAATGGGCAGCAGCGTTCCCTATGCATTTTTTTTTTTTTTTTTGTTTATTAGGGGCAAAAACAGTTACATGCTCAGAGTCTAATATATCCTTAACGTAGAATGACAAATATGTAACCCACACCAATGTCGACATATTAATAAAAAGAATAAGTAGAAGTGAAAGACAAAACGTATACAAACACAAATATGTGTGTGGTAGCCATTACCGACGTAATTAAACTTAAACTAGCTTTTTTACCACCATACTGCGATCGCCAACCCGCCTGGAAAGCGTGGCGAATATGGCAAAGCCCCCCAAATTGGGGTAGGCCTATGTCCAGCAGTGGACGTCTTACGGCTGAGATGATGTTGATGATGAAACCTACACGGGCACTTATGTAACGTCAGCAGATAAGTGCACGGTTCCAATTGATTGAACCCTATTAATTATCTTCTAGATCTATTAGTTCTATTATAAGTACTTATCGTATTACAAGCCTTCGCCGTCTCTCTGTTTGACTGTTTATCTTTAGAATTGTTTTAGTCAGAACACGTGTCGTTTACCAGCTATGATAACGAATGATAAACTTGGTGCACGAGTCCGACATGATCGGTATTTTATACCGCTGTTAAATTACTATTCAGCAGAGCCCTAAAATGACAATCGACCACTATGCCTTTCATGTTGACGTTTCAGACACATTTATTACGTTATTTACGTTGTTCGGCAAGCAATTTTTTCGAGCCGATGAACCGATGGATTAGAAAACCCCCGGAAGTTCGTTACGCAGCTGCGAAAAACCAAATATTATATAACATAGAGGATATAACTTACTCATGCCCACTCTCAATAGCCGGCAGCTCTTCCCCATGTAGCCTTGCCTGTTCTCTCTCGAAGTACGAGTACAGGCGGTTGGTCCACTGACCCACACCGCGGATGTGGAGCCAGATGTAGTCTGAAAATATGGAAAAAACACGTTTAACCTTGTTGGATTGACCTTAAAAGAGTTATTTATTGAAGGAGTATAAAAGGAGGAGTATACGACTTCGTCCACGTAACTGTCGGCTATCACGGACACAGACGAAGTCACGGAATAAAAAGTATTCGATGTCCTTACTTGCCCCGTACCAAATTTCATCAAAATCGATTTAGTGGTTTTGTCGTGAAAGCGTAACAGACAGACAGAGTTACTTTCGTACGTAAAATATTAAGTATAGAAAGTATACATAATAATGATTTATCTTTTTCCGTCTAAGTTCTGTCAGTACCGAGTTACTCATGTTTCCAGGCGGAGGTGTAAGAGAGGCAACCAACTCGATCAACAGTCCAGTTAACCTAGCTTGTGTTACAAGACCTTAACTGCCGTGCAAGGTTAACCTTATCTGAACAGACAGCTGTGCTACTGGACAGTTTGTTGCGCCACTTCTTCTTCCCAGCTAAAGCCCTAGGAAGTGGTGAAGAGCGGGCGTTTTGGGGGACTTTCTTATGTAATATGAACGTTAAAAAAAAACACCGGCCAAGCGCGAGTCGGACTCGCGCACCGAGGGTTCCGTACAAACCTGTATAAGGTTTAAATTTTTTTTAAATATTTTATTATATGATGTAACTAAAATTTACGGTTTTCGCATTTTTCCTTTATCTGTGCTATGAGACGTTACTTCGTACCAAATTTCAAAATTCTAGATCGACTGGAAGTACCCTTTAGGTATTTATTCCCTTGCGAGTTTCGAAAATTTGCGGCATAAACGGCTATATCTTTTGATTGCGTTAGCTTAGAAGTTTGATTTTTTCACAACTCCAAGGGACAGTAGATTTGAGTATTTGGTATAAATTCCAGCTTGATACCTCCACGCGTTCCTGAGAAAAAGGGTCTTGACAGACGGACGGACAACAAAGTGATCCTATATGGGTTCCGCTTTTTTCTTTTGAGGTGCGGAACCCTAAAAAATGCTGACTAGCCTAGTTTGAATAAATGACTTTTCATTTTTGAATCCACACTACCTTTAGGAAGCAACTGCTAGATGTTGGCCTGAGTCTCTTTTAATTGGCATTTAATACGAACAAAACAACGAACCTTCCTGCTCGGGAGCACTGCTAATAGTAAAAGGATGCCACTCATAGGTGGCGATGGCGGGAATGTTCACGAACACGTAGTCTCCGGCGTGGAAGTGGAACAGAGGGGGGCGCTTCACCACCAGGTGCGTGACGCGCGACGGCAGCAGGATGCCAGAAGATATGTAGGTCTTGCCGCGCTCTGATCTGGAATCACATAAAACGTATATAATGATGACATAAAAGAACACTTATGATAGGGGCAACATTAAATTATATTCCATTCATATTATAAGTAAATAATTATTAGGATTATTGAGTACTTCTTAAACGATAAGAATAGTTGGTCGCTGTAATTAAATCAAGACAATGTTAATGTTCTTTCAACCAGAATCAGAATTAGCTTTCCTCCTTTCCCTTTATACCCGGAGGCTCTTATTTAGGTTTTAAGTTCTATTTACGATTTTATTATTTCAGCTTGTATATTGGCGTGTGCTAGCTGACATATGACGCATAATTTGATGTATGTTTTGTTTGTTTTATAATATTAATAACTTACATAATACTGTATAGAATCAAGTTCTTCAAACTTAACAGACAGCTGTGCTGCTGGGGAGTTTGTTCCGCCACTTCTTCTTCCCAGCTAAAGCACTAGGAAGTGTCGAAGGGCGGGCGTTTTGAGGGGACTGTCTTATGTAACTTTGACGTGCAAAAAGTGCTGACTCTCAGCCTAGTTTGAATAAAGGACTTTTGATTTGATTTGATTTGAGTATCACCAAACCATACCTTGTTCAATCCACTCACAGATAAAACAAAACTAAGTATTGTCTGTATCATCGCATGATTAGATACTCTTTAGTATATTACCTAGCTGTTACCTGCGACTTCGACTGCGATTAAATCTAGCTTATATCCTTAGCCGGGTCTGATAATATAGTTGTGTTTCAAATTTGATTAAAAGCCATTGAGCTGTTTTAGAGTGTAATCGCAACAAACAAACTCACTTTGGCAATTATAATATTACAAGTTAGGATTATAGTCTCTACAAACACGATGACACGTGGCTGGGCCCACTCCCGTGCACCTATAAAATTCTACAAAATATTTTACTCTGAAAACAGAAGGATAACAGATATTTAGGTAGCAACCTACCTCATCCAAGCTAGCCTCATAATCCTCTCGCTCAGGTAGACAGTACCAGGCACCACGAACCACTTCCAGAAGTTGGGCGCGTGCAGCAGCAGAAGCAACCAGAAGGGCACGTACAGTAAGTGGGTCCAATAGAATACCTACAAAACACAGTTTGCATATTTTTAACACGGTAGGTCTAGTCCGTCTCAAAGAGATGACAGCACTTAGTTAAGTGGTCCGCTAGGACCGATGCCTGCCAGGGTCACCGGTTTGTTCGACAGAGTTACCGTGGCATTGACACAGGCAACTGAAGGAACACAGGTAGGTTTTAGTCAGTAAAAGTCTGACACGCCCTCCTGCTCCGGCCAGAGACGTTATTTGATGATTTCCAACCAAGAAAAAACTGGCCAAGGGCGAGTCGGACTCGCGCACCGAGGGTTCCGTACAAACCTGCAGGAATTCACGGTTTATGCATAAGGTTTATGTTTATGAAATTAAATGGTTTTATTTCATTTTTATATTTGAGTTGACTAAATGAAAGGTAAATTGTGGTTTACGATTTATGACGTATTAAAAAAAAAACTACTTACTAGATCTCGTTCAAACCAATTTTCGGTGGAAGTTTACATGGTAATGTACATTATATGTTTTTTTTAGTTTTATCATTCCCTTATTTTAGAAGTTACGGGGGGGGACACACACATTTTACCACTTTGGAAGTGTCTCTCGCGCAAACTATTCAGTTTAGAAAAAAATGACTTTAGAAACCTTAATATCATTTTTAAAGACCTATCTATAAATACACCACACGTATGGGTTTGATGAAAAAAAAAATTGAGTTTCAGTTCTATGTATGGGGAACCCCAAATATTATTGTTTTTTTTTTTCTATTTTTGTGCAAAAATCTTAATGCGGTTCACAGAATACATCTACTTACCAAGTTTCAACAGCATAGCTCTTATAGTTTCGGAAAAAAATGGCTGTGACATACTCGGGCAGACAGACAGACAGACATGACGAATCTATAAGGGTTCCGTTTTTTGCCATTTGGCAACGGAACCCTAAAACGTCTTGTCCGTGTGGTGCCGGTCGTAGAAAATAGCACCGACCTGTTTCTTCCCGTGAGTGTCGTAAGACGCAACTATAGGACTTGAGAATGGACAGCAGCATTCTCTATGCATTTTATTACCTCTCTGCGATCGCAAACCTGTTGCCATAGACAGAATAACAGGAATTATAAATTAGCAAAGTCATGATACACCAAACACCCATCAAAGACAAGACCTCATCATCATCATCGTCATTTCAGTCGAAAGATATCCACTGCTGGACATAGGCCTCCCCAATTTGGGGGTTTTGCCATCATCGCCACATTTGAAAGGCGGATTGTCGATCGCAATATAGTGGTTAAATGCATAGAGAACGCTGCTGCCCATTCTCTAGTAAGTCCCTTAGTCGCGTTCTACGAGACCCACGGGAAGAAATGGGGTGGTGCTATTCTTTACGTCCGGTACCATATGGAACGCTGTGATTCCTATATGTTGATGAAAATACAGTTACAAGAAAATCTAACTAAACATTGCCTTCAATTGCCTTAAAGAAATAAACTATTTGTATTTTGTATTTTTGTAATTCTCCACTCTCTTCCTCACCTCAAAACTCCCTCCCCGTCTAATGAAAGGCTGGCTACACACGAACATGACAAGCAGTATCACGGCTAGCGCTATGCCCGTGGGGTTGGCACAGCCGCCGATCATCCCGAACAAGCCGGGCTTCTCCGTGAGCAGCCACTCCGACAACGTGTAGTTGTTCTTATTGAGGACCGGGTCGTAGACCACCACGAGACCTGGAAAATGTAAGGATTTTTGTTTTAATATGGTTTGTAGAATAGAATAGAATATTTATTCAAAAAAAAATTTAATAACATACAGTATAAATCTTAGAAATAATATAGGTAGTACAAAGTGTGATGCCTGTTCTGGGATAAACCTGCATCACAGGCGGCATGAGTTCTTACAATTAATATTAGGTCAACTGATTTCTTAATAATATTTAACTTAAGTTTTATGAAATGTAACCTACTGTCCTACATTGTTAGTTAATTTATTTATGTCATAATTTACTAAAAATTAAGGTTTTAGACGTGCAGATAATGTTTATAATATATTTAGATACGGAAAATAGTTTTTAGCACTTTGTTCACGAATATGACTGAATTATCAGTATTATTAAATAGGTCGAAAACAAAATTGTTTATATATCACTATCATAGCTACATTGGATTCATCGGCAGCGGGCCTGACGTTTTGCCGAAAAGATTTTGACAAAATTTCACTACCCAAACAAATAGCAACATTTTTTTATACCAATGCAATATTTGGAATGATTTTAGTACGCACTTTTACATTTGGTCAAATTTTTACTCGGCAGAATATTACCAAAAATAATGTCATTATGGCATTTAGTCTTTAATCAAATGATTTATTACAGCAAACAATCTTTAGACAATAAATGTTAGGTCAAATGATTTGCTATGACAAAAAATATAAAGGCAATTTTTTTTTTTTGAGAATTATTTTAGAAAAATAAAATTGCATTTTTTAATTACATATTAAAGAAACGACTAGATTATAATATAGAAAAAAATATGGAAAAAAGAGGTTATTTTTAGCTGGCTATCGAAAACCGAACTATGTAGTTAGACGAGGTTAATAATTGAAAAACAAAATGGTTAGGTTAGGTTAAAACTGTGACATCCTACGCAGAAACGACTTGAAAAAAAGAGGTTATTTTTAGAAAATAAGGCAAAAAATATTTGGAATATTTTATTTTGCGTAAAATGAGTTATTCCAACTAAAATATTGTATTTGACTACTTACATAAAAATTGGTAAAAGTACTAGTTGTTAAACAAGTTAAGCATTGTTTAAGCGTTCACTTGCCAAACATTAGGTTTGCGTTACAATTATTTGGGAAGATTTTTTGCTAAGTAATAATTTGGCAAATTAAATTAAGCGGAAAATTGTTTGGGAAGTGATAATTTGTAAAATTTTTTTCGATGAAACATAGTTAACCCATCGGGAGCAGGCGGCGCCGGCGCACGGTGGATCGAAAATCGGCTGTAGAAGACATAGGATCTCGATTTCTTAAATGTTATTTTTTTTGCTGGAAATGACTTCTGCTGATCATTACTATGTACAAAAATGACACCCGAGTTAATTCTGCCCAAAAACGAAGGAAATATATTTTTTTTACGAAAAATTTGTATGGAGCTAGTATGAAAAATCGAATTATCTCCTAAACGGCATGTTTAACCGTAATATCCTCGGAGGTGGTCATAGTGCTAATTATTTATGATTTTTTGGTTGCCGATTTGACGAAAAATTTAATGCCGTTTTTTTTAAAAAAATCGTCAAAATATTTTTATTTATTTTTACATGTAAAACGATCCCTTTTAGTGTCCAAGTTAAAAAGTTCGATATGTTATTAACCCAAATATTAAGAACACACAAAACAAGAAAAATTAAATTAAAAAATTGCTGTTTTTTTACACATTTTTATTAATTTAAATAAAAAAAGATTATCAAACTCTTATTTAAGTAACATATAAAGTTATATTATATACAAAATAATTTAATTTAAGGAATTAATACTAAGAATTTGTAAAATAAGATAAAATAAATAAAAAAAAGACAAAATATCATTAAATATTACAAAAAAAACCGAAACAGACTCAAATACAAATTTACAAATAAGTACATATATAATTTTTTTACAAATTTTCCTTATCACTCTCGTTGTCAGACTCCAATTCTGAGTCAGCATCCAGATTGGATATATCCAAAAACTCGAACTCAGATTCCTGAAATTGAATTAAGTCGAGAGTTTCAGCAAAAAAGCTCTGCTTTTTCTTGGCATCTAACTTAGGCCTTTGTGCACTTAGCAAAGGATCCGAAGAAACAACAAGCATATTTAAAATGTCTTGATTGGAATCCTGCCTGCTTCTTTTCCGCGAATGATGTTCTCGAAACCTCCTAAAATCTTTGTTTCGAGACTCTGAGGCTTCTTCCGAGAGAGTCCCAATCGGCACAATATTATTTTTCTCAATTATGTCAGCCCCATGGATTAATAATTTATGAACGGTTGACGACATGTAGTACCAGTCGTATAATAATACGTACTTTTCTGCTGTTTTGCGGGCATAATCTTTAAATTTTATTATATCGACCTGCTCTCCAGATGTAATTGCTTGTAAAATTACAGCAAATCTTTTGATGAGGTCTTCATCCAAACCGGTTATAGCTGCGGTTTTATTAGGAAACTCAAAGAATTTTCTTGCAGTATTCCCGTCATTGGTGGTTCCCGAGCCTTGTTTTACTATATCAATCAACAGATGGAGCTCATCTTTGAATTTATTTTGAATTATTTTCTTCCTTGTCTGTAGCATTTCTTTGTGCTCATCACTTCTCGCTGCCCACCGTTTGAAGTCGAGCCTGTATGCAATGTGTAACAGACATTCCATACAATTTATACGGGCGTGTAGGGATGACAAGCCAAATTCATACAGGTCAGAACACACAATTTTTGTTGTTACAGCATCTAAGCGGTTCATTTCTGTAGGTTTTGCTAAGCACAGGTAGCACGATGCATTTGATCTAGCTTCAGAAAGGTTAGCGTCGATCATCGTCATCATTAGTTCATGAGTCACCCTATTATTACTATTGCACTCTGTGGGGATAAGGGCCTCAATTTCTTCATCCATTTGTTTTTTCAGCTCAAGGACAACTGCTTCACTCTCCTTTACAAAAGTAAACTGAACTGGACGACAATACAAAACTGAGCATGGTTTTGGGTTCGTCCATAAGATGTTGTCTCCATCTGTCAGTTTAAGTGGCACCAAGGAGGTCATGAAAATGCTCGAGTCATCTTCCTCACCCTCCATTTTCTGCTTGTATAGGCTTTGGTTAGAAGCACCATCAAATCCCCACTTGGATATCAGCTTCAACTGCTTGTTATGCTCTTCCTTAGAAAGGCTTTGAAGGATTCTTGTAACTGTGATATCAAGTAAAGCTTGAAGTGTAATCCTAGCCGATGAATCAGTAACTGTCACTGATTGCTTCGGAGGGTAGCAATCAAGCTTAGTTTGTTGCACTTTATAGTAAGATGGATAAATATCCTTAGCACCTTCCCGAATGGCAGCCTCTCGCAACGTAATATATTGCCACTTTGAGAGTTTTAGCGAAAGAAGCAATCCAAGCGCCTTTTCTGACGTAAATATGATTGTTTTTGCTGGTTTCTTAAGCGTTTCATTTAATTAAGCGGCTGCTTCAGGATTTTTCATCATGTATTCGATGACAGAGGCGATATCTCCATGCTCTTCTTCTTTTAAACGTGCTGCAGCTGCATATGCCAATTCACTGGAATCTTCGCCTGTGTGTTCATCAGATCTTCTCTTTTTTTGTTTACTTCCCAGATCTCGAATGGTTTACGGGATCTTTTCGTCATTGTTCCAATGGACGTTGATGTCGACGGTTCTGGAGAGACTGAGGGCGCTCTTGGTATCTCATGAACACTTGGTTCTTGATTAACTAAAGTTTGCACAAAACTCGGCCAGTCAATATTTGCTCACAACCAATTCTCGTACTTTCTCCTGAAATTATCAAGGAATCGGTTGGATTTCTGCCACCTTTGTAAAGCGGCTCGCGTAAATCTCCGACAAAATTCTTTGAGAACAACACGGTCTTCGTCAGACAGGCAATCGCCTATGCGGGATACAACTGCACTGAACAATACTTCATGATCAAATGAAGTACTCTCACTTCGTAGAAGAACAAACAAGTCTAAATTCGTGATTAAACTTTCCATTCTAAGATTTTATAGTCGCAGATTTAGTGTTAGCAGTTACACAGTTGTGAACAAACTAAATTATAAAACAAAACTGTAGCCCTTTTATTGCAAAACGCCAATAATTAGGTAACTACCCTCATTAGTTATCTTCTCATTAGCTAATGAAAATTTATAATTGTCACTAACTATTCTTAGAACTCATAGCACTGCTAATTAACAAATTAGCTTACTTATCAGGAAAAGTTGAATGTAATCCATAGTTGGCATTGTCGTGAGATATTGAAAATCATTAAATCACCTATAAAGACTCATTAGAAGACCTAATCAGTGTAGTTACTTAATCACTTCTTTTCGGACTCATTAGAAGAGTAAACAATTGGTAATTTGGTTGTATGAAAAGTTTTAAAACTCATGATGTGTTGATAAATATCTAGCTCAAGCATAGTTGTCTACGTGTGGGTGTACTATAAACCTCTGCCAACTCCTTCGGAAATATAGGAGTGATGCTATTTTATGTTACGTGTAGTTAAAAGTCCGTGTTCTTCAACATAAACACTAAAAGGAATCGTTTCATATGAAAAAACAAATGAAAATATTTTGACGATTTTAAAAAAAAAAACGGCATGAAATTTTTCGTCAAATCCGCAACTAAAAAATCATAAATAATTAGCACTATGACCACCTCCAAGGATATTACGGTTGAACATGCCGTTTAGGAGATAATTCGATTTTTCATACTAGCTCCATACATTTTTTTCTTATAAAAATTATAACTCTTCCATTTGTGCACATATTTACTTCATATGACATTTTATAGAACAGTAATTATCAGCAGAAGTCATTTCCAGCAAAAAAAATAACTTTTAAGAAATCGAGATCCTATGTCTTCTACAGCCGATTTTCGATCCACCGTGCGGCGCGGCGGTCGGTTTATATCAAATATAGAGTCAAATTAAACTGCGAAATTAATCTATACTAATATTATAAAGCTGAAGAGTTTGTTTGTTTGGTTGAACGCAATGATCTCAGAAACTGCTGATTGAAATTGAAATAAAAACCTTTTAGTGTTGGGTAGCCTATTTATCGAGGGCAGGGAAGGCTATAAGCTATATGACATCATGCTAGCACCCTTAGGAGCCGAGCAAAAAGAAAAAAGAAATCACGAATACGAAGCAATCGCACGGGCAGGCGATTGGAAGCGACGCGACGCGACGGGGAGAATCGGCAAGCAAAGAATTTAACGCGACGGACGAAGTCGCGAGCAGAAGCTAGTATTAAATAAAATGTAACCTCTAAACTGAGCAAACGTGATGTATGGCGATGACTACATTAAACTAATATTGGACACACTATATATGACTCTTACTTCGAAAAACTATTGTCAGTGGTCGTTGACTCAAGAAAAAACTTTTTTGCAAAAAAAACAACCGACTTCCTTAAAAACACTACAAAGTGAAAAAATAACTTTAATTTCGGTAGTCGGTGTCTTAGGATCTGTATTTATGGTTTTTTTGCCACCGACTTCCGAAATTAAAGTTATTTTTTCACTTTGTAGTGTTTTTAAGGAAGTCGGTTGTTTTTTTTGCAAAAAAGTTTTTATTTTTAAATTTTTAGTTGTGGTATTCACCCTGCACTAATTCCAAACAAACAATGCATATTTATGCGATAGCAGAAATCGCGGTTAATTTCCTGTCACTTTTTAAAGAGTCCGGTGTCTGTCTCCCGAACTCATCATCAGATCTATATGAAAATTATATGGGACCATTTCGGAATAAACCCCTTTCGAACAAAAAAAGAATTTTGCAAATCCGTCTATATATGACGGAGTTATGGCCGAACATACATAAAAAAAAAAATAAAAAAAAAATATATATAAACATCCGAATTGATAACCTCCTCCTTTTTGAAGTCGGTTAAAAACAATGAAATACGTTTAATTTTATGTTTTATCGTATTTAAATTTCGATCTGACATATCTATGGAGTTTTGCTTGCTAATTTAATTTGACCCTGTAAGGGCCTAAGGACACATCCACCGCGAAAGTAGTAATGAAAAACCAAGTTACGAATTCTGCTAAGAATAATTACTACTACGGTGGAACTTTCAACTATAAAATAACAGCGGTATTATCTTCAAATGAAAATGACGAACAAAAAAATATAAAATTAATAACATTGGTCTGGTTTTCACAACTATCAGTACATTTTCATTCTCCTAGTTACATATATTGTTACATGTATTGTTAACATTAGCAAAGCCGTAACATAATATTTACGCATACCAAAAAACGCTCAAAGCGCCTGATGAAATGTTCACTTCAATATGTCACGATTGCGTCACGTTCACTGCCCGAGTATCGAACCCGCCCCACATACTCGCTGCGATAACCTCTTGTCATAGACCGTAGTGAGTGTCAAAACAGGTTAGTTGGTACTGCTATATAATTTCAGAATTAATATCACAGCCGAAATAGCTCAGTTGGGAGAGCGTTAGACTGAAGATCTAAAGGTCCCTGGTTCAATCCCTGGTTTCGGCAAGAATCTCTTTTTGCGACCGAAAATAATGTAAATTAAAATTTAGTTTCTTATAACCTCCGGATTTTTTATCTATCTGGTGGCTAATACCTGTTCAGTAGTTTTAAAGTAGACAAAAAAAAACCGTATTTATAATATTGATTCAAAATTTAAATTCAGACCAGGGATCCAGTGTTAGTAAGAACTTAGTATATGTTAGTAAACTCAAACTTAATAAAATACATATAATAATAACACATTAATTAGGCACGTGCCTGCCAGCCCAGAGCCTGATAAATGGTCCATTAACCTTGTCCGCCAGTGACGCTAATATATTGATAGGGAGTACAATAAAAAGTACTACAGAACAATGTAGGTATCTGTTGTCTTAGTAAAACAAATACGTTTTTGTACGGATTTTGACGTACGCCACTAGACACGTGATCAACACTTATCGTATTTTTTATATGAAAAACTTGTCTTATCTATACCAATCATATTGTCTATATAAACAAATTGAAGTGTCTGTTTACAATGTCGAAATAACAGCTTTTTATTAAATGTAGAAGAAAGTATACAGGGTCAAATTAAATTAGCTAGCACTACTTTTTCCCATGTGTTGAATATCGTTATCGAAAACTAATAGAAAAAGACAAAATAAAACATCATTCGATGGCCCAAAAGTCATTGACCGATATCGATCAGCTGGTGTTGTAATTATTCGTAGAAAATACATATTTTTTACGAATTTCCAAAAACCATAACTTTTCAGTCGTTTTGTTGACACGGCTACAGACCAAGCTATACATTTCCAGTTTTAGCTGACCTCGCATTGTATAGGCTTTTCGTACAGTGAGATGTCAGCTTATACTGGAAATGTATAGCTAGACCGTAGCCGTGCGTACCTACATGTCAGTGTCATTTAATGTTTTAAACAAAGTTTTTATTAATAGTTTGACAACCAGTGTTATTAAGGGGTATCGTGTTACCCAGTATCTGGGTTATGAAGTTCAATAAAATACTGATATTCAGCTGCAATATAGAACTAGATATGTATGGGCTAGAATTCATGTAATTTATGTATTCTAGTCGATACATATCTGATCTACATATTTTTGAGGCTAACTGTTCCAGGGTAGTATACCAGTAGCGATGGTTGAAGTCAATTCTCTTCGGCTTACCTTGAAGAAATCGCACCTCCCATCGGTCCACCAATGATTATTTCAAAGTACAATTGTTTATGATGTGTTTCAAAGCATTACTTAAAAATCGTTTGCGCGGAAAACAAATCAAATGTTCCGAATAACATTCACTAACTCCAACTCAGTACAGTGAAACTGAGAGCAGTGATGACCCAGTGGTAACGGCCGCGACATAAGAGTTGTAGGGCATGGGTTCGACCCCAGGCAGGCACTTTACTTCGTGTAAATTATGTCATCACCACTACTCTCAAAACGGTGAACGAATACACTGTGAGGAAACCAAAAATTCGAAGAGATGTGAAATCTACCAATCCGCACGGGCCCTGCGTGGTAGATTACGGCCCACTCACTCTGGAAGAGAGGAGGCCTGTGTCCCAGCAGTGGGAACATTATAGGCTGTTATGCTGAGGAATGTTAGCCAACCTGTTAAAAATATTGATTTTTGATTCCGTCTTTTTAAAGTTCACGTTTCACGGTCGGGTCTCGAAGATATGTGACACCAAAAACCCCTACAGGGCCCACATATTGGATTATGGCCCACTTTCTCTCACTGAGACGGGGCGTGTGTCCCAGCTAGGGTTGCCTGGTCATAAAACCGAAAAGCCGGACAGACCTTCCAACTTAGCCGGACAAGTGGGTAAAAATGCATCTTAAAAGAAAACTAAACATAAGACTAATGAACTAAATACACTTTAAAATCTTTGTAACATGAACTAAAAAAATTAAAAGCTGATTTTCCTTTAAAATTGAGTAGTAATAACGCGGGGAGGACAGTGCTAGTTCGCTCACTTGCGCTAGCAATACAAGGTGGGGTGAAGACAAAAAAGATCATATTTTAAAAAGTCTACTAAAAAGCCGGACAGGCCGGACACCATCTAATTTAGCTGGATATGCAACTAAAAAGCCTGACTCTGTCCGGCTTTATCCGGACGCCTGGCAACCCTAGTCCCGGCTGTGGGAACATTATAGGCTGCTATTGAACAGTGAAACTGGGGTCTTATTTTCTGAAGACACTAAGCTTGCATCACAGGGTGAGTATTTTTAACACGCTTATATTAGCTTCATTTGTATGTTAGTGTGTGCCTATGTAACGGAAACTTTGAGCATGATTTTGACTGCCATTAAAACGTCGAATGAACTCAAAATTTGGCGTACTTATCAAAGACCAATGACAATATAATAATTTTATGAATTTTTGCCATTATCTTCGCCGAGGTTACCAGGATAGAAAAAAAACTGTCTTTGAAAACTAAGCTAACATACGTATCAAAATTAGAAACACCCTAAAAAATAAGTAATAGTTTTTTTTTTAGGTTTCGTTTTTTATGGATTTTTTTAGTTTTTTTTTTTTTAAACTAAAAAGCACTTGCCTTGCCTTGCCTTGTTCTTAATGGTTTTTTTTTTGGAACAGCTTACCTCAGTCACAACTCCACCCCTCGCCTCAGTACTTACTAAAGTTACACAAATGCATGACAGTGTGCACGGCACTATACACAGCGATCAGCACGCCAGTCAGCTTGTGCAGGTAGATGTGGTGATCCAGTGGGAGGTACGAGCTGTAGCCGCGCACGCGGAGCTCTGTGAGGCAGTGGCGCAGCATCAGCACCAGCACCCAGGAACACGTGAAATTTAGACATTGACCTGGAGTTGAGAGAACAGATTTGATAAGTATGATATGACTACGAGGCTAAATTTCATCATCAATCATTTCAGCCATAAGACGTCCACTACCCTGCCAGGGTCGCGAGATCTACCAGGTTGCGAGATTCTGCCAGGGTCGCGAGGTTGTTCAAACGAGATACCGTGGCCCTGGCATATGGGTAACTGAAGGAACACGGGTGGGTTTTAGTCAGTAAAAGTCTGACACGCCCTCCCGCTCCGCCCAGAGCGGGAGAAGTCATTTGAGGATTTCCCATCCAAAAAATAAATAAATAAGACGTCCACTACTAGACATAAGTCTCCCCCAATTTGGGGAGGTTTCCCATAATCGCCACGCTTGGCAGGCGGGTTGGCGATCGCAGTATGGCGGTAAAATGCATAGAGAACGCTGTTGCCCATTCCCTAATAACCTACGCTAATCTTACACAGTCTGATTACGAAATAAGGTTTTTCTATAGGTATGGTTTAATTCATCGACCTTGTTATTGAAATAGGAACCTAATAGCAGTTGAAATATGGTTCTGTTTACAAAACTGACAAATTAGTAGGAGTATGTAATTTTTGTATTGAGAACTTTACCCTACTAATGACTAGTGCTCTTTGCCCCGCATATATTACAATTATGAATATAAAGAAAGAAACCGTGTTCTCTTTAAATACTCTTAAGTTGAACACAGGCAGGGCTTGTAATTTAACTGTAATATAGTGCGTATAAATAAGCTAAACGCGTTTTATAATCGGAGAACATGTTTATTTGCTCGTTGAAGTGGTAACGAAAGTTCTCATTCTCGACTATTCAGTCGTTTCTCGAGAAGTTTGTGTTTATAATAACGGCATTGCAATTATGAATCCGATTGCCTTATGCTATAAATGTAGCAATACTCAAAGAAACGTGAAATGCTGGCAATTTGTCTTATCTTAGATATTCTTTTGCGGTAGTTCGCTGCGGCAATCGGCGGTGTCAATAGTTGAAATTCCTCGAAAAGTATTTTTGACTCGTTGTGATGCAAAATGCTTTTTCGGATTCGCAATACTTGGTTTAACAGTGACAGTTGAAAATTCAGTGCGCGATGAAATGATACCGTAATATTTTGACGTCTATGCGATCGTGATCTACTCGTGATTTACTACACACACCACACACATTCACAACCTACACCCACACTACACACACCACACATAATCACTTCCATCAATCACCCGTCAAGTTTTAGACATAAGCTACTATTGTCTCTCTTTTCATAGTTTAAGTCATTTAATTGTGGAATTGTCATATATGTGAATTTGTAGTTCTTACACCTATTTTACCATGGAAGAGCGCTGATTTCCAAGATACAGGTTTTTGCCTATTTTGGAATTCAGGAGTTCATATAGTTTTAGCCGTTTACTCACCCACATTATTTGTATCCTAGTTCTTAAGAATATAATACTGTATTAGGCTATATTTTATTGAGTCCAAATAAACGTTATTATTATTATTATCTAAGATTCCGAAGTGTAACAGAATCCAGTGGTAACCGAAACTTCACACAAACATTATAGAGAACAGACAACACATCAACTTACCACAAGCCCTGGCAAATATAACAAATCCACTAGCATTTAGCTTCCTGTACTCCACAACTCTGGCGACGAAAAGCCCCGCGTTGACCATGAAGAACAGCACCAAGTACGTGAGGAACACGTAGTTGTTCCTGAAGTAGGGCAGGGAGAGCTGGTAGGGCTTCAGGTTCCAGAGACGCTGGGAGAAGGAGACGGGCTTGGGGTCCTGCTTCGGAGGGACTAGCCAGCGGTCTATGCTGAGGGAGGTAAGAATGAAAGTTAAATATAAAATCACACTTGATTCTCATTGTAGTTGAGTGCATCATCATTTGTAAATGCAAGGCATACTAAGACGAAAGATTTGACCAGCTCAACAATGACAGGTCAAAGTGTTGGTCGTTGTAGCGTATTATGACAACGCATAGCTACAATATCATGGGTATTATCTAAGTAAAGTAACGGAACTGGTGGGGGTTATGCTTTGTCACACATCAAATTGATAACTAGCATATGAGTAGATTTTCGTTAGTTCTGCTACATTGAACTTTGAAATTTCTCTTTTACTTTAATTTATGCTCTAAGCTTAATCAACCTATACTGCTTCCACTGCTGGGACACAGGTCTTGCACCATTTAATGATGGCTTTGTTTGCTTAAGGAGAATCACTGATAAGGCGGCATCTGCGCCTAGTGTAGGAGTCAGACTATTTAAATTTTTGTGACACAGTAATCTAATAAGCCATAAATGTTTTTAGTTTTATGGATTTTTTAATGTGATAACTTGTGCTGAAATAAAGACATTATTCATTTATTATTTCTATCCGAGTCCAGCGCCGGTTGGTAGATGTCACATGCCTTCTAATCTCTGGCATTAGGACATGTCGGTTTCCTCAAGATGTTTTCTTTCACCGTTTTGAGACCAGTGGTGATGAAATTGTTTACACAAACTAAAGCGCCTGCTTGGGTTCGAACCTCATGAGACGCCGCTACCACTAGACCACCACTGCTCAGACTTCACCTCTTTTAAGCTTGTCAAAATGAAAAAAATACAAGAACCTTCTAAGTGTATACAAGTATGTCGCTAGTAACATGCGATCATTCCTATCCATACAAACGTAAAACCCATCTTACCTAATCGACAAATTCTCCAGCAGTCCATCATGGTTCCCCAGCTGCTTCTTCAGCGCCTCATATGTGATGGCGCCGCGCTGTTCTGTATCCGCGTCCTCAAACATGGCGCTGGTGAGGTGCAGCAGCTGTTCATCACTGAACTGCATGCCGTTCTCTTCCATACAGGCGCGCATCACGTGTGCTAGCTCGCGGTGCTGGATTAAGCCGTCGCCTGTGGGAATAAGGATCTTTTTTCAATAGGCTATAGTTTTAGTGGTATTTGTGCTTTGGTTAGCCACATAAAGCATAAGGAATCATTCTAGCAACCTCATAGATAAAATGACAACCATTTATGGTTCTCATACAAGAAAAGGGGCTTGTAGCTAAGTAACACAGTTGCACGAGTTAGTTGATTAGGTTAAGCTACGCTTGCCGCGGTAGGTCCGTGGATGGGTGACCATTTTTACATACCAAGTCCTCGTGCCTCGCAAAGCACGTTAAGCCGTTTGTCCCAGCTGTCATTTGTGGACCTTTGACAGTCATTCCGGCTTATCAGAAGCTGAAAAGTCTGACAACCAGTCTTACCAAAGGGGTATCGTGTTACCCAATAGCTGGATCGTGGAGGTAAGATATGCAGTCGCTCCACAAAATAGTGTTTTTTAGCTGCATCTGGTTAGACTTGAAACCGATCCCAACATAGATGATGATAACACAAGAATAAACAGGTCCTCTCCTACCAAAGAAGTTTACTGTATGTTTCTTTAGGTGACATTCCTCAATAGGGAATGTATTATTCGATGGTGGAAAGACAAACAAGGTTGCGTTAAAATCAATTTATGGAAAATACATTCTATACCTTCTAGACTTCTACTACTGCTGTTCTTACCATCTAGATCATAAACTTTGAAGAGGAACCGTATCTTATCCTCAGGCGTCTGTCCGGCGAAGCGGTGCACTGCCGCGATGAACTCCTGCAGGGAGATGGCACCCGAGTCATCCTCATCGAAGATCTGGAAGACGCGCTCCGTGAAGAAGGGCTGGAAATAGAGAACAATGTTATTACAAATGGTGCATCTTGTGAATATGCACTGAACTGTATACATACATAGGTGGTTGATAAGAAGTATTTCTGGGTAACACTGTCAAGAGTATGGACACATGATTTGGCCGGTATTGGAATTAAAGTTAACAACTGGCTTCAATCATTTAAATTTCGATTCTCCAGTTTTTATCGCATCAAAGATGTCTAGATTTAGTTAGTTATTTACTGGTAAGGAATTAACTTCTTGTAATTTCAAGTACTGTATATGTGAGGACGGTATCTAACCCCCATTTAATTAAGTAAAGGGCTATCTATCTAAATAAATGACTACATATCTACTTTATGACCAAATATATGGTTGAGAGTCTCTGGGAAAAGGATCACAGTTGTGACGTAGTTGTCTACTTAGCCAGGTACGACACAACTGTAATCCTGTACGGCATGATCCAACTGAATGGCATACTATATTATTGGCATATGGCAGTAAAGGATTCGAGACAGAAAGAGTGAAGCAGTGAACTGTTATAGGCAGATGATGATGAAACTTTATGCATGTGGTCGAGTGGACATTACCTGGGCGTTGATAAGATACCCGTCTTTTATCGTCCCCCGTAAAAATAAGTCCGATTTTGTAATCTACAATACAACTTTCCAACATTTTGGTTTCAATGTTTGCGGGAAGCACAATCAGTATCAGCCAAAGATAATATAAATAAAGTCTTAATATTAGGTGCGAGTATTTTCATTCAAGTTTCATTCCATTCTGTATCTGGAAAAGGGCGTTGTTAGCTGCGCTACAGTTTATACTTTTGCAGCTACCATCGTTTTACTTGTCAAACTTATCCTGTGTTATTGTTCCGAAATAAAAAATTGAAACTTTAAATTACGTCTTGGTAAATTCACTGAAGTTATTAACTTACATTCTTAGAGACGACGATCTTCTGGAACTGTTCCCTGGTGATCTCCTTCTCATCTCCGACGGTCGCTCGGAACAGCTTTTCTAGTCTGTCCACACTGTGCTTGTCGAAGCCAACTCGAGGTCTGAAACGAAAGGTTATATCTGTTAGACAAGTGCAATTTTTTCTGAACGACTGAAAAGTCACGTATTCATACTGAGTACCTATATGTATAAATTAGTAGCACTGCAACCTTGACTTTAGTGGCGGGGAATTTATAGTTCGTTACTCCGGAATAAAGTAGCTTTCAAACGGTGAAAAAAATTTTTTATTTATATTTTCTTTATAATAATCGTGTAGATTGTTCCATTTTTGAAATCATAGCTGTTATAAATAGAAGCATTTTGCTGTTTTATCTTACAATAATTGAACCTTAAAGATTAAGTAAGGGAGGTATGCATAAGCTCAATAAACGGCTGCTGTTTATAATCTAAACATCATTAATCCAATGACCGTTTACAGCTTTATAAATGAGTATATAAGTGGCGGTAGCGGCGGTGGTGTATTTGCTAAACAATTGAAATCACCACGATTAGAAAAATAAATGTTGTTCACATTAACTAGCTACTATTACAGATGTAATCGGTACCTACACAAGAGATGCTTTCGTCCAGCCTGACTGTTTTATCTAAGTACCTACCTTGTATCTAGCCTCTTTAAGAAAACAAAAGTCAACAATATTGCATTTCTAATAAGACAGAAAATCCAAGAATACCTGCTACTGGTGACTGTAGACAAGAACTCCATGATTTCATCAGCGGTCGTGTAGCCGTCACCATCTGTGTCCACTACCCTGAAGAACTTGTTTGTCACCTGAAAACCAAAGATATTTGAAGAAAACAATTCTAACAGCGAAAATATTGGAATACTCTAAAATTTAGCATGTATGTGGGTATAAGTGGGAAAATTATTGCAAAATCTACCCGCATCTAGCTTGCAAATATTTAAAACAGCGCCATCTCTTATGCCACTTAAATACTACACGCACATTTGGTTACACTATTTGCTCTTAGATGGCGCTGTTAACAAAATATACTTACAACTTTATTTTGTATGATGCGTTGAAACGAGTCCAATGCTATTACACCATTCCCACAAAGGACGTATGCTACACTTTCTACCTGCTCCACGAAGTCTAACTGTTTCTCATCTCTGTAAAAAATGTTGATTCATATAAGTTTAAGCTGTTATTTTGTCTACTCGTCGCTAGATGACGCCACAGGTACACACAAATCCAAATGCGTTGGAACGTTGAAAGTTTTATCATAAGTGACACGAAAAAAGGGCCTGTTACATATTATACGGAGAAGCGTTATCAACCACATTAGTAAAACTAAGGACCGACTCTGTAAAAACCCATGGTCAGATAAAATTACCTATAATATTAAAGTTGAAACTACAATATAATTAGGCGTAGACAAATACTTGCTACTTACGTGAGTCGCTCCTTCAAGTATTCAAGCCAATCATTTTGATCTAAATGATCTATCGAATCTGCGTCGAACAACCGAAATATTCGCTCCAATAAGTCCTGAAACAATTGAAAGAATTTATTAATTATTTTTAATAGTCAAAATAAATAAACATCAACCAAAACGAAACGATAGACTTAAGATACATACATACATACACAGTTTAAATTGCGATTAGATAGAATTTCTCACACTGGGTGGTTCTAAGGAAAATAATGTACAAAATACCATGAAATAGGTAGCCGATCACACAATTTCTTTAATCTCGCTTACCTACACGGGCAACATACGTAATTGCGTAATAATTCTTTACAAATTTTGCGTCTTCGACCACACCGTGCAATCCTCCAATGCCAGTACTGAATAGGAATTCCCAAGAATTGCGCAATTTTAGTTGCCCGTATACCTAACCTTGTTTAGTCGATAATTTTCAAAAGAAAATCACTGTGAAAATCCTATGCGAGAGACAGATAGCGTCGTATTCTGCGTGCTAATAACCACAAACTACCATCCACTCGAGCGACCCGTCATGACATTTAACTTTACTGTTTGAACGATTACTACTTATTTGTATAGTTTTTTAATTTAAGGTCAAATACCAAAAAATAACACAGCGTTTTCGATGTGACTTCGTCTGTGGAAAACAAGTTTAGAATACTTTTTGTGTTATTTTGCCATTGACGCCTCAAAAAGAAGAAATGTCGTAGAAAATCTTTGACAGAAAGTTTGTCTTTATCAAAAAAAAATCTGCTGTTTCATAGAAAAGTGTAATACCTAAGTGGTCGCGAATGTATGAAACAGTAGTTTTAATTTTTTTCATTACAGACGAAAAAATATCAACGTATGTGTGTGCTGAATTAATCGTTACAGTTAATACGACGATGCCACCCTGTCTAAACCTCAACAGCCTCCTTCTCCCTTCTAAGTTTGTTGGTAGGATTTTGTCTCTAAAGGGTGCTACCCCTTTTTGAACCAAAGGGTTCCCATTAGATGCAAAACCGAGAAGCCTCAAACTCAGTTTGTCAGTCAGCCACAACTAGCCAATTGAAATTTTCATAGTTTTACTATGTCCTCCATTATCTTGACAAACTTTAATAAGAAATCCTTATACTAACTAGTAATTCCGAAAGTGAAGTTTGTTACACTTTCACGCTGAACGGAATTGGATGAAATTGACACATGGGTAAACCATGACCCAAACAAGGACATACTAAGTAAGGCTACTTTTTATTCTGAATCGCAGAGGAAGTCGCGGGTAACAGTTAGTAAATAATAAAAATAAAGTAAATCTGTGAGGCCAATCTTATAGAACAGATCCCGCAGTGATTTAGGCCATCTCCCTCTTTACCGATTCTTTTGAGTTTGCCTATCTTTATCCGTCCGCAAAATTCAACCTCAGTACAAATTTTCATCGAAATTGGTTCAGCTGTTTAGCTGTGAAAATGACAAACAGACAAAATCACTTTTTGCAATTATTGTAAGTCCCTCTGTAATTACTAAACGACTATGAGTTATTAGAGAATGAATAGGTTATACAAATGTCTAGTTTTCCTTCATCGAATCACCAGCTCATTCGAGTTGCTTCCAATTAAGATGATTGCATCGAATTGAATCGATTCGATTTGACGTGTTCGTGTCAACTACTCGATAAGTTGATTCGATCAAATTATATGAATCGAGTTGTGTGTTTAGATTATGATTAGCGTCAGTCAATGTGTATCTAGCCTTAGCCAACTGGGTCGGCTACTAGTTGAACCAGATTTTGACACTCCATGTGTTTGTCTGAATGCTAAATTCTTCTAGCATAGGTAGGTAGGTGCGTGTGCCGTGTAGTGACGGACGTAAACAATAGCACGTTTTCATTTCTTCCCGCGGGTGTTGTAAAGGTGGTCTTATTAGAGAAAAAAAAACTTTTTTGCAAAAAAAAAAAACAACCGACTTCCTTAAAAACACTACAAAGTGAAAAATTACTTTAATTTCGGTAGTCGGTGTCTTAGGATCTGTATTTATGGTTTTTTTTGCCACCGACTTCCGAAATTAAAGTTATTTTTCACTTTGTAGTGTTTTTAAGGAAGTCGGTTGTTTTTTTTTTTGCAAAAAAGTTTTTATTTTTAAATTTTTAGTTGTGGTATTCACCCTGCACTAATTCCAAACAAACAATGCATATTTATGCGATAGCAGAAATCGCGGTTGATTTCCTGTCATTTTTTAAAGAGTCCCGGTGTCTGTCTCCCGAACTCATCATCAGATCTATATGAAAATTATATGGGACCATTTCGGAATAAACCCCTTTCGAACAAAAAAAGAATTTTACAAATCCGTCTATATATGACGGAGTTATGGCCGAACATACATAAAAAAAAAAAAAAAAAAACATATAAACATCCGAATTGATAACCTCCTCCTTTTTGAAGTCGGTTAAAAAAACCAGCGTACCCTATGCATTTTACCACCACACTGCGATCGCCAACTCGCCTGCCAAGAGTGGCGATTATGGCAAACCCCTCGAATTGGGGGAACCATTTTATCCTAAGTCCAGCAGTGGACGTCTTTCAGCTGAAATGATGACGATGAAGTATTATTTTATCGTGGCTTAATTAACAATCGACTTCAGAATCTGTGTGAAAGACTACGTATTACAAGCAGCCTACATGCCTAATAAAAAGTTCCAACGTTGATAATAGTCTACATATTAATTAAGATTCATGCATTTTCTACGCTGATGAAATTACCCTTTGCCTTCCTAAAAAAAGAGATCAACTATTCCACATGAGTAGGTTTAAAAAGTCTACCAAACTTGAACCACAAACGTTCGCAAAGTTTAAATGCATGCAACATAGGTATCGGCTGATATTAAACACAGTAATTAGCATAGCTCTACCCATTGTTTTTAGCAGACAACTTAATCAACAACTCTCAAGCGTTAATTGGCGCGTTGCTGTCAACTCCGAGAGCTGTCACTGTCAAACTGTCACTAACTGACAGCCGATAGCAACGCCCCCTCGCGGCGTGACTCGAGATTAGCTTATCTTGATGTGAGGTGACGGGGACGCCTTAATAGTCGTATTAAATCTTGTAATAGGATTAAATGTGACAAAACGCCTACACAGGTATGAAAGGGCTCGGCGCTTTCGTTCAAAGAATGTCGTTTAGGATGGGCATTTTATTGATCCCTCCCTAATTACGAAATTCTTAGTTAATTCGGGCGAAGTGTCGGGCGTAACCACGTACGTCTTACGACACCCACGGGAAGAAATGTGATGCTGCTCAGGTATTCTGTACGTCCGACACCACATGGAGCATATCATTATATGTCAGCTCAGAGTACCGCAGTCCAGTGCTGGACATAGCCTCCCACTGGCTGCACCACGACACCCTTTTTTTCGTGTGAAAATCCTCATGGATGTCCCCCCTCATGGTGACCCCTCCACCCTGGGGTGGGTGGAGGGGTCTTTCAGACTCTTACTGACTAAAACCACACGGTGTTCTGCAGCTACCTTTAGCCGGGGTGCTGGAGTGCTTGCGCATTTCGTCACGCTCCCCCGGCTAGGTGTTGGCCCGCATAAATACATGCGGACCCCGTCACCCTAACGGGCAGTTCCTTCAGAGACAGGTGCGCGCGGAACACGGCGTGCCGCCGTCTTGGGCCTTTCTCTGTTTAGGCAACAAACTCCCCAAGTCTGTTGCCTGCAGGCCTCACCCTAAGGCGGCCGGAGATCGTTTCGCGCCCTCCGTCGCCCGGTTACCCTTTTGCGGATTCAAAGGGAGGTTGTGTCCTCCCTCACCCTTTCCGTCGCTTCCTTCACCTCCTCGCAGAAGAAAGCGCTGGCGTTCCACGCGCTCTCACTCCCGACGATGTACTGAACCATGTCTGGAAGCAAGATTGTATCCACAGCATCAACCGCCATGACGAGGTCACGGCGCTGCACTGCCCAAGCAGGGCATTCCTCAAGGGTGTGCTGCGCCGTGTCGTCAAGGCAGTTGAAATGGTGGCAACCGGGTGTCGGTTCCCGGCCTATGCAACACAGGTACTTACCGAAACATCCATGTCCGGACAGAACCTGTGTTAGCCGGAAAGTAAGGGCACCATGCTTTCTCTCCAGCCACTCCCTCGTAACGGGCCTTACCGCTGCTACAGTGGCATGCCCTGCGCTGGGTTGCGCAAGTCGCTGTTCCCACTTCACCGTCCATTCCCATTCTACCCATTCTCTCGCCACCGCTTTCTGGGCCGACCGCGGTGGCGTCATCCATCTTCAGGCACCCATTGTGTGGAGACCTTTGCCCAGCGGTCATCCTGCACACGGCTAATGTGACCTGCCCAGTCCCATTCAGCCTGACAGCTTATTTGCCTACATCTATTATACCTATACCTTTGGATGGTAGCCGAACGAATTTATTATCACCATCATCATCATTTCAGCCGTTAGACGTCCACTGTTTGACTTAGGCCTCCTCCAATTTGGAGGAGTCTGCCATAATCGCCACGCTTGGCAGGCGGGTTGGCGATCGCAGTACGGTGATAAAATGCATAGAGAAGGCTGCTGCCTATTTTCAAGTAGGTCTTAGTCGCCTCTTACGAAACCCATAGGAAAAAATGAAATCCACCTAATGAAAATGAAATTAACCTAATTATATAATAAAATTCCTAATAAAGTAAAACACCATTGAAATAAATGTCACTACTCTACGTTGTCGATGTATGTAACATTGTTATTCAAACACGACACCGTAATGTCGTGAGTGCCAGCTGTGCACAGTCCTAACTAGGTGTAGCCTACACATGTACTGCTATATTTATCACCTAATTCACCTGTACATCGGAGCACTAAGTTAAAAGGTAATACCAATGAGAAGATAAGTATTATCAATCAACATCTACATATTATTATTTAAATGAATCGTTTAGGTTAAAGCTACGTTTGCCACGGTTGGTCCGTGCATGGGTAAAAATCTACACATTTGGAAATAACACAGACAGACCCTACCATGCCACGAAAAGGGCGTTAAGTCGTTGGTCCCGGCTGTCACTAGCGGATCTTTTACAGTCGTTACGAGTCGTCATCAACCCGAAAATCTGACAACCAGTCTTACCAAGAGGTATCGTATTACCCAGTAACAAGGTTGTGGAGGCCAGATAGACAGTCGATCCATATAAAATTGTAGTAACCTCAAACTCAAAGCATTTATTTCAAACTAGCTTTTGCCAGCGGCTTCACCCACGTATTAAACGTATAAACCTTCCTCTTGAATCACTCTATGTATTAAAAAAAACCGCATCAAAATCCGTTGCGTAGATCTAAGCATACATAGGGACAGACAGACGGAAGCGACTTTGTTCTATACTATGTAGTGATAAACCAATTATAGCCAAGGTTGGTTGGCCAAGGGGTAAGTAAGAAACACGAAGCTAGTTGCCAATTCAAAAGAGTAGCAGGTACATACCTATGGAGAAGAACAGGGAAGAAACTCCATATGACGTAGATATATCTTGGTACTCTTTTTAACCGACTTCAAAAAAGGAAGAGGTTATCAATTCGACTGTATTTTTTTTTATGTTTGTTACCTCAGAACTTTTGACTGGGTAAACCGATTTTGATGATTCTTTTTTTATTTAAAAGCTGGTGCTTCCCGTGTGGTCCCATTTTAATTTGGTTCCATTCTGCAGTGCAAACCATGAGAAAACCACAAATGGACAAATATCGCGATTAGATTCGTTCAGGGTACATACCATAACTAAAAACTTACTTAGGATCTGTATTTAAGTTTTTTTTGCCACCGACTTCCGAAATTAAAGTTAACTTTCACTTTGTAGTGTTTTTTAAGGAAGTCGGTTGTTATTTTTTTTTTTTTTTGTAAAAAGTTTTTATTTTTACCTGACATAATCTATCGTAATATGCACCTTACTCAGTCATATAACATACGTATCACAGACATGGTCGTGATGTATCAAGGTGCTATGAACACACACAACATTATCAGCGGCACATAAATCTCTATTAGTTGTGGTCTGATCCCACATGTGACCGTGTTGTAGTCACGACGTGTTGGGGTAGGTTGTAGTTTATGATGTGGTGTTGATGGCTGAGTGTTGTTTTTATCGGAAAACGTGATCAGTTAAATTGCCGCCATAAGAACTATAAAAAGCAAATGACTTACGACAAAGAAAACACTGCATAGAAAAATTACTTCAATTTCGAAAGTATTTTTCCACTTTATAGTGTTTTTTTTTGGATGTCGGTTGATAATTTATTTTTTACTATTTTTGAATTTTTACTTGTCGAACCCTTGAAAAATTTGTATACCTTTACTTGCTAAATAAATAACAGTGATAGGAAATTAACATCATCAACATAAACTAGGGGGAAAAATACGTATTACTGAACCTAACTAAAAACATTAGTCATAATCTAATTTATATTCAACCACTCGTTACGACCCTTTCGAATCATAGAATAACATGTCGAATATTGCTTTGAAATAACAAAGTATTACAACTGAATTGAAATCCTTAGTCAAGTTTTGAAGTCATTTAAAAAGACTCCTAGAAACCGTACCACAAGGGAAAAAATACTAAATAAATAAAACGTTCCTTGAATAAAAATAAAATATATTTTTAGAAATTAGAACTTTGTTTGTGGCAATAACAATACACACTCTGCGAAAATTTCAACTGTCTACCTATTATTGTTCATGAGATATGGCCTGCTGACGAACAGACGAATGGACAGCTAGATAGACGATCGGACGTACGGACGCACAGCGAAGGCATAGTAATAGTTAACACCCTTTTTTTTGGATGGGAAATCATCAAATGACGTCCCGCTCTTGGGCGGAGTGGGAGGGCGTGTCAGACTTTTACTGACTAAAACCCACCCGTGTTCCTTCAGTTGCCCATGTGCCAGGGTCACGGTATCTCTTTCGAACAATCTCGCGACCCCGGCAGGCATCGGTCCTAGCAGACCCCTTCAGTATTGCTGACATCTCTTTGAGGCGCGCGTGGAACACTACGCGCCGTCGACCCGAGCTTGGTCCTTACTGGGCGGCGAGCTACCCATTTCTCGCCGCCCGCAAGCTCGGGCCTACGGTGGCCGCGAGTAGTTAGCACCCTTGGGTACAGAATTCTAAAAGAAACACTTACGCTCAATCGTGTCGAATACGGTGAAAAGGACTTCTCTGAACGTGAAGAGACGTTCGGCCATAAGCGGGGCAGTTACCAGCTTGTCAAGTAATGAATACCTCAATGAAACCTTGACCTTAGTTGTACTAAATTAAATATAAGACCCTCGCCAGTCTGCAGTACTAAACGCCCTATTAAACTGCTTACCCTTCTACCTCTACCAGCGTAATGTTAATAACTAATGTATGTTTACATTATCATGTCCCAATTACGTGTCGTTACATTATCGTAGTAAATGCTAATCATATAGAAACAGATGCTATTAACATACTTAATCGGTTCTAACTGTAACGCTTATGAAAGCTGCCTCGGGGCGTGGGGCACACGGATGTGTAGAATAGAGAGCTAAATAAGCTTTTACGGAAAAGTAGTAAAAGAAATATCATCATCTGCCTAACATTTTCCCAACTATGTTACGGTCGGCTTCCACTATACCTGGTTCTTGTTTTATTAGTTTTTAATAGAACAATCCCTTTTTCGTTTTCTCACACATCATGGCTGAACGCTAATTATAAATTTTCTTAAAGATAAGTTTTTAATAAAATATCGTTACTTATTAATATTCTGGTCCCCGAGATACAGGCGCCGCCTAGTTTGGGATCCGCCGTTAAGTTATTTTAATAGTAAGGTAATAATTGTTACATTGGTTCAATGAAATTATCAATATCTATACTAATATTATAAAGCTTAAGAGTTTGTTTGTTTGGTTGAACTCGACAATCTCAGGAACTAATGGTTCGAAATGAAAAATTCTTTTAGTGTTGGGTAGTCTATTTATCGAGAAAGGTTATAAGCTATATTTAATTATGCTACAACCCTTAGGAGCTGAAACAAAAGAAAAAATGTCACGAATGTGAAGACCTCGCACGGGCAGGCGATTCGTTGCGACGGAATGGGTCGGGGCAGTAAGAAATTTGACGCGAACGAAGTCGCGGGCAGAAGCTACTTATTCATAATTTGAATACAGTAGTTTTATAGACGGTTGCCACTTTTTCCATTAAACTTATATTTATTTCATGAAACTCTATACTAACTTGGTATCTCATATATCTATGAGTCGCAAAATCATTAAACACAATTACATCACCTTTCAGTGTACCCTCTGTTACATCCTTCACCTAAAGCTGACACGCTTGACACTCTCTAAATCCGTGTGTCCCACTAATGTAACTAAGTATACATATTGTAGTTGCACAACATACGTTAAAGGCGTGAGAATTGAACCAGTACATCATCGAATTATGACGTCACAACATCATGACAGCTACACATAAAGGGATAGGCACATATTATCAAAAGTAACTTATTCAAACTAGGCTAGAGTCAGCGGTTTTTGAACGTCAAAATGACATAATACAGTCCCCCAGAATGCCCGCCCTTCGCCACTGCCTAGTGCTTTAGCTGGGAAGAAGAAGTGGTGCAACAAACTCCTCACCAGCACAGCTGTCTGTTCAGTTAGAAGAACTTGATTCTATCCAATAATATGTAAGTTATTAATATTCCGTAACATAAAACATTTTATAAAATTATTTGTCATATGTGAAATCAAATCAAATCAAGTTTTTTTTTCACATAAACCTACATGGGCAGTTATGAAACGTCAGAAGCTAGGGGCACGGTTCCAAATTGTTGATTCCTATGGAAAAGAGCCGGCAAGAAACTCCACGGTTACTCTTTTTAAAAATAATTGACTTTTACAATGATTTCAAATTACAGTGTTAATAGGTATGGGAGGACCGTGTAGGACTGTCAACAAGTACTTAATAAATTAAAAAATCTCTATAACGTCTGCAACGTTCTCACATTCACAAAATATAAAGGAATCTTCTTGAATGATAGTATTTGATAAATGGAATATAATAACCTATACCAAATGTCATTAATGCCATGACAACCAACAATAAAGAGTTCAAATTAGTATTTTAGGTATATAATGTCAAATAATGAGTAGAGTATGTTAAAGAAGACGGTAGAAAAAAAATTGTCAGCTAGGACCTACGCCCCAATATTATAATATGATACCAGTGCGTCCTGCCCGTTATGACATACGGTGCCGAAACGTGAACCCTGACAGTTGAGCTGGTCCACAAATTCAAGGTCGCTCAGCGCGCTATGCTCGGAGTTTCTTTGAAGGATAAAATCAAGAATGAAGTTGTTCGCAAAAGAAGAGGAAGCAACCTGAAGTGGCAATGGACTGGCCAGTCCTGGAGTGGAGATCACGTATCGGCAAGCGTAGTGTTGGGACGTTCCCCGGCTAGATGGACAGACGACTAGGATAGACTGCATGCGGAAGGCGGAAGGCAGGGTGTCCTGGCGCAGCCTGCGAAAGTCCTATGTACAGCAGTGGACTACGATAGTCTGAATTTACATTTTTTTTATTATACCTTACTTCTTCTACAAGGCAAGGTTGTGACCATAATTATAGTACCTACAATTTACCGCCATATCGTAAACTTTTATGCCCAGTGATAAACCTATGTTCTGACAGTTAATTACGTTTGTGGTCAGCCTTTGTCGCTACAATAATAAGATAATAAGAAATATAGGCGACCCTTCCTATTGATATTTATTGGGCTCTAATTAAGACTACGGATTACTACTAGAAAAACATCCAATAACGGTTTTATAAACCTAAGTCATACTTTCATTTTCATCATCATCATTTCAGCAAAAACACGTGCATAAGCTGCCCCCAATTTGGGGGGCTTTGCCATAATCGCCACGCTTGGCAGGCGGGTTGGCGATCGCAGTATGGTGGTAAAATGCATAGAGAACGCTGCTGCCCATTCTGTAGTAAGTCCCTTAGTCGTATATTTCGACACGCGCGGGAAGAAATGGTATGGTGCTATTATTTACGGCCGACACGACTCGGACTAGAGGAAGTTTATTTAGTGCTAAATTATTTTACCGAACAATCAGCCTAGCCATTTCCAATGTATTATGTTCGGGTCAGCTTCCAGTCCAATCGGATGCTGCTGAAAACAAGTATTTTAATCAAAAAATCAAAGATATGTACGTAATATATGTGACATTTAGGTACCAACCATTTAGGCTTATGCCCAGCAGTGGACGTCATTTGGCTGAAATGATAATGAAACTGCATCCAGACAGTTTTATTCTACGAACTCACAACTTATAACTTGTAAGTGTGGGCCACCTCTGGTCTACTCTACATTAAATGATTATTATTAATTATTCACAAACTATTAATAATGAGTTATGGCCCACGTACAGCGGATGTTAGTAGTAAATGTATGTAATCTGACATTTAGTTTCCGTTCTTATAAGTCGTGTACTAGAAAGTGTGATAATATCCGTATCAAAACTTGATGTTTTGGTTGTTCTTAATTACTATTTAGTTATTAGTTAAGTTGATTATTTTTATATTAAGTTTTGAAACTGACAGGCTACATAGATTCCATTCCTACATTTCAAGCGATTGACAGATAACAAAAACAACTGTCATACCAAAACACTTGTAATCGGATTGGGGTTCAGCAGAGGTATTTAGTTCACCCTTCACCAATTTGGTTTAAATCTCATGAAATGAAATGAAAGTAGACTTTTTAACCGACAATAAAAAACGGAGGAGGTAATCAATTCGACGCGTATATATATTTTTCTTGTTTTTTTTATGTATGACCACGCATAACTTTTTACCTAGTAGTCCGATTGTGATAATTCTTTTTTTATTGGAAAGGGTATACTGTGAGGTTGGTCCCATATAATTTTGAAAAACAAAATCGAACCCAAAGGGTCGGAAAACAGGAGATGATTGATTGATCACTCATTGAATGTAATGTATAACCACGCATAACTTTGTACAGAGTTGTCCGATTTTGATAATTCTTTTTTCATTGGATAGGGTATACCTTGCCAAGAGTACATTAAAACCGCAAAAAAATGACCAAAAACAAAACGTTTTAACTAAACCTTAAAATTTTGAGTCGGCGCTGAAAAATCAATGAACAAAGATAACTCAAAGCGCCGACTCATAATTTTAAGGTTTATTATTTTTTGCGTGTCTGTTTTTTTCGGCGGTTTAATTTTTTGTTAAAAAGTTTTTTTATTATTATTTTTTATGTTTGTTACCTCATAACTTTTGACTGGGTGAACCGATTTTGATGATTTATTTTTATTTGAAAGCTGGTGCTTCCCGAATGGTCTTTTAAGGGGAATGTCTTTTTGATGGGGAATGGTTTTTTTAAGGAAGTCGGTTGTTTTTTTTTTTTTGTAAAAAGTTTTTAAAGTCCAAACATTATACTATTCGGATTTTTATATGAGTCTAATAATCAATGTAAGGCCATTTCTGTTAGGGCCTTTTAAAGAAAGTGCCATTACAGCTATGACCTGACCTGTACCAAAAGACGGCTAGCATGCATCAGTCATTGTGTAGTTCTTTATGTAGGTAAGAAACGGGCCTGTGGCTATTGACTGAACAAAAATCCAGACCCACTGCTACCTAAGAAATACTAATGGAAGATATCAGACAACACCCCAAACAGGCTGGGTTGAAATGAAAAGATAATGAGCGAGAGAGAGAGAGAGAAGAAGCTCCTAAGCGATTCAAATTGGCAAGATAAGCCAATCTAAACTCTGATGTGATGGACAATAGACATGTTTCAGGTATGGCCAGGCAATTTTCACTATCAACCCGCTATGCAAATAAAGAATGAAAGCGGTTTTCTTTCCCACAACAAAAAAAAGTTTTCATCATGGGTGTCGTTTTTTTTTGTTTTCGAGGCTACTGTAGCCGAAGTAAAGTTAAAGTATTTTAAAGACCGAATAGACAATGTTACATTCAGAGTTAAAGAAAAAGCATAGGTCTCTCCTGAGACAAGAATCCTGCCCCACACGTTTATGGTTTTAAAATGTTCCGAATTCGGTTACCAGTTTAAAGATAGAAAAATTGGAAAAGGCAGGTAGGTACCGAAAAATTCTTAAATTCGGAAAACAGACCGACCTTTTTTCTATTAAAAGTTTGTATGAATTATTAAAGGACAAGACAAAGTTTGTAAGGTCAGTCAATATTGAAATATTTAATGATGCTGATAGATCATTGCATATTATCTTAATATCTTTAGCGCGCTATAACGCGTGAATCACACGCCGACCTCACAACTAGATCAGTTGCGCCATGTCATGCGCATGCGTCTGGTCCGTAATGTGACATTCGTGAGCCGGCGATTATAATGTTCTACGCGCGCTGACGATGTTGCCACTGACGAGATATTGTGCCGAGGACTATTTGATAGACACTATTGTCTTCTCTTTGATCAACATGAACCATATAAGTATCGCCAAAAAAACCCGGCCAAGTGCGAGTCGAACTCGCGCACGAAGGGTTCCGTAGGTACCATTATGGGCAAAGAAATTTGAATTTATTTTTAAAGTGAATACACAACTAAATATTCTGTGAATATTTCAAGCGTCGGTTGCCGTTATCAATATCGAGCAAAAACATAAAGTTTGTTGTATGGGAGCCACATTAATTTAATTCTGTTATTATAGCGGCAACAAAAATACATGTACTTTTGCAAATCAGGAAAATGGTTGATCAAGATAGATCAACCATTTTTTAGATTAGCAGCGTCTTTATTTCTAGTATTATAAAAAAAAATTTACAAAAAAAAACAACCGACTTCCTTAAAAACACTACAAAGTGAAAAATAACTTTAATTTCGGAAGTCGGTGTCTTAGGATCTGTATTTATGGTATTTTTGCCACCGACTTCCGAAATTAAAGTTATTTTTCACTTTGTAGTGTTTTTAAGGAAGTCGGTTGTTTTTTTTTTGTAAAATAGTTTTTATTTTTAAATTTTTAGTTGTGGTCACCCTGCACTAATTCCAAACAAACAATGCATATTTATGCGATAGCAGAAATCGCGGTTGATTTGCTGTCATTTTTTAAAGAGTTCCGGTGTCTGTCTCCCGAGCTCATCAACAGATCTATATGAAAATTATATGGGACCATTTCAGAATAAACCCCTTTCGAACAAAAAAAGAATTTTGCAAATCCGTTTATATATGACGGAGTTATGGCCGAACATACATAAAAAAAAAACATATAAACATCCGAATTGAGAACCTCCTCCTTTTTGAAGTCGGTTAAAAATTAGCAATTTTCACAACCCTCAAAAGTTTCAAATCACGTACTCTCCATACACATTGAGAGCAGCAGACTAGGTCAATAAGATGATAAGGCGTGCCGATGTGTTTTAGATCCTCCCACAGCGTATACCACTACACACTATCAAAGGCTATGAAACACAAAAAAAAACATACCGGCTCTTTTCTATAATTTGGCGAACGTTTAGGATTTCTTCCCACAAGCTTATGCCTTCAACAAAACCTGTGTTTTCTTCTATAAATCATACATAGATCAAGAAAGTGTTTTAGTCTTATTTATGATGACTAGGTGTTACCCGCGACTTCGTCCGCGTGGTATGTAATAAAAAAGTTTTTCATTCGTTTTTTTTTGTAAGATCCTATTCTAAAATAAAAGTAGCCTAAGTTACTCCTTGTTACATCAACTATCTGCCAGTGAAAGTCACGTCAATCGGTCCAGCCATTTCAGAGATTAGCTGGAACAAACAGATAGACAGACAGACAGACAAATATGTACCGTGTATACATCCATATGCACTTAGTAAAAAATGGTTATCTTAATATTACAAACAGACACTCCAATTTTATTTATTTGTCTAGATTGTCTAGATATGCAGGAGTATCTTACTGACATAGGTAATAAGTGAAAAAAAATTGTAGGGCCCCTAGTAGAAAAAACATGGACTCACAATAAAACACTAAAATTGGTACTAATATTTAAGTAATCTCTTCAAGGTTAACAGGCATGTTACGTAAGTTACTATTTTACTAGGCAGAGGGGATTAGCTCAAGCTGTTGTGAATATAACTGCTAGTAAGGAAGGAGATCGTAGTGGGCTCCATACCTAAGTTCATAGATTGTTTTCGTAGATGGTCGCTATGTGGCAACTTCATGAAGAAGCATAATATGCCTATACCATTCCCACTGCTGAGACACAGGCCTTCTCTCGGTGAGAGAGAGTGGGCCGTAATCTACCACGAGGGGCCAGTGCGGGTTGGTAGATGTCACAAGTCTTCGAATTTCTGGTTCTAATTATAGAACATGCCGGTTTCCTCACGATGTTTTCCTTCACCGTTTTGAGAGCAGTGGTGATGGAATTATTTACACAAAGTTTAGTGCCTGCCTGGGTTCGAACCCACGACACACAACTCGTAAGTCGGGGTCGATAATACTGGGCCACTAATCTCTCTTCATAAAGAATTTAAGCAATGTTATATTTATCTCCGGTTACAATAACACGTGTTGTTGTCAATTCTAATGTCGAATGGTTTGATAGGTTCTTGTTGCTTTGTTCCTCAAGCTCAGGTTAGGGGTTAATCAAATACAGAACGCAGTTCATCATTCACATTGGTCTTTGTGAAAGTCATGATTGGATACAATTGTGAGTTTTTAACAATGTCTATAGGTACTGCTTTAGATAAAGTGTCGTAAGTCTGAAATCAATACAACGACTATATTTTATTCGTAACTAGCTTCTGCCGGCGACTTCGCCCGCGTCAAATTTTTTGCGATCCAGTCGCATTGAATCACCTGCCCGTGTGAGGTCTGCATATTCGTGTCTTTTTTTCTTTTTACTCGTCTCCTTAGAGTCCTAGTGTGATGTTATACAGTCTATACGTGGTCTATACTATCTTCATCCTTCCAACCTTCCTCGATAAATGGGCTATCCAACACTACACGTAGTTCCTGAGTTTAGCGCGTTCAACCAAACAAAAAAAAAACTTTTTACAAAAAAAAAATAACAACCGACTTCCTAAAAAAACACTACAAAGTGAAAAAAAACTTTTATTTCGAAATTCGGTGTCTTAGGATCGTAGTATTTAAGGTTTTTTTGCCGCCGACTTCCGAAATTAAAGTTATTTTTCACTTTGTAGTGTTTTTTAGAAAGTCGGTTGTTATTTTTTTTTAAGTTTATATCTTCCGCTCACCCAGCCCGCAGCAGGCGCACTGGGCGTCGGCGGAGGGCGGACAACGCCCTCTTCCAGCCCCCCTAAATGGGTCCAGGGGCGACGGATCTGGGGACATCCGTCGCTCTCTATTGCTACGGACCCGAGATGGTGGCGCGTAGTGTTCCACGCGCGCCTCTCTGTGATGTATGGGGGGGAGTTTAACACCTCACTCCCCCCCAACGTGAAGAGGCCCGCAAAGGCGGGCCGGCACCAGTCGGGGATCGCGGAAGACATATCGGTTCCCGTGGTCCCCGACGTAGGTGTGGGACGGAACACCGGGGTGGTTTTAGTCAGTAAGAGTCTTACAGACCCCTCCGCCCACCCCAGGGCGGAGGACATCCATGAGGATTTCCACCTCGTGATCAAAAAAAAAAAAAAAAAGATACACTAATATAATCGCGTTATTCGTTCATTTGTCGCCGCAAATATTTAATGAAAATTTAAGACTTATATGGTTTTTACATGGATCCCATTTTCCGAATGGAACCAAATTAAAATATGACCATTCGGGAAGCACTAGCTTTCGAATAAAAAAAGAATCATCAAAATCGGTTCACTCAGTCAAAACTTATGACGTAACAAACATTTAAAAAATCCTCCTTTTTTTGAAGTCGGTTAAAAAAACAAACTCTTCCGTTTTATAATATAAGTATAGGTATAAATTTCACAAGTGTGTGCCAAACTTAAATCAATTGGGCCGCGGTTAGAAACAACGAAAGTGCCATAATAGATCTCGATTTAAATATTTGTCACACACGCATAGGCTGTGCTAGGTGACAGTTATAGTAGTATTGTATGAAACCGGTCCCTAAAAGGTCTAGGCTGCTAGCCTGTATGAATTGTAGGATACATAGCTTAATAAAGTAAAATTAAAACATCAAAAAACCGACCTTGAAAAGTGACCTTAAAAAGACGGATGATAAAAAAATATTTTAACAGGTTGGCTGACATACCTCAGCATACTACTCGGTCTATGATATTCCCACTGCTGGGACACAGGTCTCCTCTCTTCGAGACGGAGTGGGCTTAATCTACCACGCGGGTTTAGTAGATGTCACATGTCATCGAATTTTTAGTTCAGGGGCATGTCGGTTTCCTCACGATGTTTTTTCTTCACCGTTTTGAGAGCAGTGGTGATGACATTTTTACATAAAATAAAGCGCCTGCCCAGCTTCAAACCCACGACCTTACAACTTGTAAGTCGGAGCTGTTACCAATAAGCACCACCACTCGATTCCTCTGTGGCACACTAATGCCTTAGATCACACAGGGACGATAAAATCAGTTTGCATTAATATTAAGTTCAAATGATTAAATAAATTATCCCATAATTATCAATTATCTCAATATTATAATAAATGATATTGGCCAACAAGCTACATGCAACTAACAGCAAATTCAATCATATCATAATCTGCAGTGCCATAAACAACGCCCAATCGCTCACGGCATGATTATAGACCAGAGACAATGAATCAAACTATAACCTCCTTTAGACAATGTATCAAATTATTCAATCAAAGACAATATGATGGCTGTAATATATGAGAGATTGTAACTGGTTTGTGATGCGTGAAAGGAGATTTGATTTGAGCAAGATGTGATTTGAAAATAGAATGAGGAAAATATCAGTAATTCGATCTAGGTTGAATTCAATAAGCAGTTTCAGAGATTTGAACATTATTAATTCATACAATAGAGTTATCTCTTATGCATAAAATTACGCCTGCCAACCCTGTAGGAATAGGCAGAAATATTCCTATCAGTGAATAAACTCAGCTTATAGCAAGTCCACTGCTGGACATAGGCCTCTCCCACGTTGCGCCACAACACCCTGTCCTCCTCCTTCCGCATCCAGTCTGCCCCAGCCATGATGTTCCTATAGCACACCCAAATAGGCCAAAAAAAGTTTAAGTTTCATTATAACAAATGTAGAAAAAGATGTACAGACTCCAGACCGCAAACGTGTAAATCCCTATAGTAATTTCTCCGATCTGGGAAACGAACTCAGATCCTCATGTTCAGCAATAGTGCTTACCACCACTAGACCAACGAGGCAGTGTTATCTTATGCATAACATAATGGCTCTAATCCGGAACGGGTGAGGCAGAAGTGTTCGTATAGTACACTGCAATTCGCCATTTATGTTTAAATCGCATGATCTTAAAAAAATGTCTCAATAAAAGTACCAAAGTATTTACACTTTGTCTGACCTGCGAATAGAACCCATGACCTCATGGTTAGCAGTAGTAGGTACTTACAGTCACTAGAACAACGAGGCGTGTTATTTTATGTAAATGCAATAATATCTTTGTAAAATATTATGAGCTGATCACATATCCCTGAAAAGCATTTAGAATATACAAAGCATGTTTTTAGGGTTCCGTTGCCAAATGGCAAAAAACGGAACCCTTATAGATTCGTCATGTCTCTCTGTCTGTCTGTCCGAGTATGTCACAGCCATTTTTTTCCGAAACTATAAGAGCTATGCTGTTGAAACTTGGTAAGTAGATGTATTCTGTGAACCGCATTAAGATTTTCACACAAAAATAGAAAAAAACAATGAAACTCAATTTTTTTTTTCATCAAACCCATACGTGTGGGTTTTCTATGGATAGGTCTTCAAAAATGATATTGAGGTTTCTAATATCATTTTTTTCTAAACTGAATAGTTTGCGCGAGAGACACTTCCAAGGTGGTAAAATGTGTCCCCCCCCCGTAACTTCTAAAATAAAAAAAATATATGATGTACATTACCATGTAAACTTCCACCGAAAATTAGTTTGAACGAGATCTAGTAAGTAGTTTTTTTTTTAATCCGTCATAAATCGTAAACCACAATTTACCTTTCATTCACTCAACTCAAATATTAAAATTAAAAAAAAAATTATTTCATAAACATAAACCTTATGCATAAACCGTGAATTCCTGCAGGTTTGTACGGAACCCTCGGCGCGCGAGTCCGACTCGCACTTGGCCAGATTTTTATCTATTTTTATTTTAGAATAAATTAGATTATAAGATAAACTATACCTAAGTCTTCCTACATATTTCTACCTACTATATTTCTTTGCCTGTGCCGACAGGGTCCACAATTGTGACTAAATCCAATGTTAATGTCCTAAGCATATACACTGTGGAATGCAATAAAGTATTGAGTATACCTCAAAAAAGTCCTAATAAAGTAAGCGACGACGATGTACAAGACAATACTGATCAGGATTAAGGAAAGAGGGTGATGATAATGTTAATAACCCAGTTTCTGGGTAACACGATACCCCTTGGAAAGACTGGTTGTCAGGCTTTCGTGCTGCTAACTACTTGTAACGTCTGTCAAAGATATACAAAGCCGAGACCAACGGCGTATCGTAGCACGGAAGTGTCTTCGTAGGTAAAGATGGTCTCCCATCTACGGACCAGCTACGGTAATAAAGCTTAACCAGATCGATCGACCTGTGCCACAACAAACACTTCCATCTCGTCATTGTAGGTAATTGGGAAACATCAGCTGCTGTCAGGATGAATTTATGATAGTGCCTACTGCATAGAAAGGTTCAAATTAAATTCTACTCTACTTATTCTCCTCCTTCCCTCCTCTCTTCTTCTACCTCTACGCTAAACTGTACTCCTGTATTGGGAATTAATGAAACTGTGACAGGTAACCAAACGACTGTTATGTCTTAGCTTTTGAGAATTCGCAAAAAACATCTAACTTCCACGAAATATTACAAAAACTGCTGACTGATTACGGTCAGCTGTCTGACGTTCGATCATCACAGAATGTTTTTTTTGGTTCCATTTTTTTTCGACATCTATACTCAACATAAATCATTGCAAGCTAATATAATTTGTCCTTTTACACATAAGTAAGTTAATTCATACTGTACTTTTCGGTAATTTATAAACGAAAAGGTACAAAAAAAGGTTTGGTGACCAAACCCGTCTTCTAAAAACGGTCCTGAATAAGTCATTGACCCATCTTTAGATATCAAACACAGTTACAACCTTATTAATATGAATTATTACACCAAATCACGAATAACTCAGTATATCCCGGTAAGAACTAGCCATTCCTTATCCTACCCACCCTTCTTAGTAACTGTCGTGGTGATAGGAATGTGACTTTAGCACTTAAATCACGACCAAAACAGAAGGCGGTCGACGCGAGCGCAGCCATAAATGTTTGAGAATGTTGCATTAATATTAGATGGGGTGACCATGCGGTGAGGCCGCACTGGGATAAATTGCAAACAATGATTGGTAACCGTGCCACATAGGACTCGTAATTTGCATGTCAAACTGCTTTGCCCTTTTATTTATGCCAGTTTCAAGTGAAAGTATTAGCCAAAAAAAATATAAAACAACCTATGTTTTATGCCAGCAATTCATTCCAATCCAGGCCATCCCTTGCTGCCCTCTTCCATCGATGCCCTAAGCCGAGGTCTGTATCCCACAGGGGTGCCCTTAGTGAATAGTCGCTCTAGTTTTAAGTTTTTACGCCCTAGTTGGTGGCCTGAATTTATTAAGGTAGCCACAGGCCAGTTCTGTTAAGCAGCTGACAACCGCATAGATTGACCAGAGGGGTAATTGCGGAATTTTTTATCGGTAGGAATTGGTTTAATATTCATAGTTAAACAACATTCATTGCGTTATTTACGTTGCTGAGCCGACAATGTATTCGAACAGATGACGCAATGGTTTAGAAATAATTGATGATTAAACGAACTTACCTGTACGTGAAGTTCAATCACAATTACTTGAAGAGCTTCGTTCGAAGATATTAGCATTATCACACATGTAGTTTCACTTACAGACTCGCTATTTCGCACTGAATTTAGGAGAAATTATTCAATAAATAAAAATCTAACGTAGGGTAGATTGAAAAAACTTTGTTCTTGACTTTGACATAACCACCTACCCAGCTCATTTAGTTTGGAGGTTTGCTGAGCTGTTTTTTATTTCACAACTAGGGGGTCTAGCATGACTGGGAGGGAGGGTTGCTAATATCTTCGAACGAAGCTCTTCGAGTAATTGTGATTGAACTTCACGTACAGGTAAGTTCGTTTAATCATCAATTACTCTTCAAGCTTCGTTCTCGATATTAGCATTATCACACATGTAGACGTTGAGAGATAGTGTTGTGAAATATAATCAGTTACATAAGTGGATACTGCATCTTTGCTTTATAAGTTCAAATAAGGGAAACAAATAAATATGTACTATATTTAATTATTATTAATTTGTATTTTTTTTTTTTATGATTACAATATTGTGAGTAATGAGATAGATATTATTATACATTTAACACACATCTTACAACATCACCCTGAGTAGATATATCGTCTGATATTATTCTATTATAGTATTTAGCGAATACGGAAGAGTTTGAACTCCATCCGGCAGTTTTACGTATAACGTCCAGGCTAACTCCTACACTATACGCTTTAGAAGTGGCTGCGTGCCTGGTGCTGTGGGCAGAAAACACCGAGACATCAATACCACTGGCTTGTAGTACGCTCTTAACCCATCTGCTCAAAGTTTGCGACTTTACTGCTCGGTATGGTTTTCTAAATGAAATAAATAGTGACTGGTGCAAGTCTTGGCGTATGTGATTGGTCCTATCGATATAAACTTGAAGAGTATTAGCAGGACATATTTGCGGCCTTTGTGAGAAATACGGTAAGGAAAACACTGGTTGTAAGGAACCCACTCTTGAAGTTTTGATTAAATCAGTTATTTTAATAATAAACCCGGAATCAGATTTTGTTATATTTTTAATAAATATTTTAGATAAAGTTTGCATTCTATGGGCTGTTACCAGGGCTAGAAGGGTCCCTAACTTTTTACTTAGCTTTTCAAGACTTAAATTTTCATTGGGATATAATTCTGCCAAATAATTTAAAACTTGATCAGTGTTCCACGTTAAATTGTATTTAGGAACAGTGGGCTGCAACCGAAAGATTCCCTTGAAGAATCTGTGTATAAATTCATTATTAACTTTATCGTGTCCAAGTAACAACGATAAAGCGGATCGAGAGCTATTTAAAGTGCCATACCGAGCTCCGGAATCAAATAAATGCGTAAGAAAACAGAGAATATTTGATGTCGAAGCACTGTAGGGTTCAATGCTATTATCGTTACAGTACGCAAACCACTTCTTCAGGCAAGTATCATACTGCTTAACAGTGTTGTCCGATAAAGACGCTAACATTATGAGTATGGATGACTGTGGGATTCCTCTTCGGAGAAGCGATGCCCGGACAACTTCCCGACAACCAATGTAATTTGTCGGTGAATTGCACGTTCGCTACAACGAGAAATAATTAAATCATCATATTTAAAAAGTAGTGGCTTCGAGGTAAGCAATCTTTTAAAAAGAGGGTACCAAGGCTGTGTTGGCCATTTTGGTACGACGACAATACCCGTGGCTTTGTCGTTAATAACTTTACGTAAGGTCTTTAAGATAACTGAAATTGGTGGAAATGCGTAAAAGTAATATTTAGTCCAAGATATAGTGAACGCATTAATAACATAAGCGTCAGGGTCCCTATGCCACGAAGCATAGATATCACACTTATGATTTATTCGACTCGCGAACAAGTCAATACAAGGGACACCGAAGCGTTGCGTTATTTTATTAAAAGCAATTTGAGAAATTTCCCACTCTATGTCAGGATGTACTCTTCTTGATTCAGTGTCTGCAACTATATTATCTGAAGAACGTATGTAATCCGCATGAACGCATTACATTACGCGCTTCGCACCATTTCCACAACTGCTTCGTAATATCTGTCAAATGTGGAAACTGTATGCCACCCATTCTGTTTATGTACGATATTGCCGTTGTATTGTCAATACGAAGCAAAATCTGACAATGAGTTAAATCTTTTGCAAAGGTTTTTAGCCCAAGAAAAGCTGCGAGTATTTCCAAATAATTGATATGCAGAGATTGCTCATGAATGCTCCAGGGACCACATGCAGTCTCGTGACCACAGGCGGCGCCCCACCCCGTTGTTGAGGCATCACTGAATATCTCTAAGGAATATGTGTCATTCTTAATTTTACAAACGGATTCTCGTATTGCATTAAGCCACCAGTCAAAGATGGGGGACAAATAACTTGGTAAATTCATAAACTTATCATAGTTTCCATCATCCTTGAGATTGAGATATTTACACCTTTCGAAGTCTTTGGTATAAAGCCAGCCGTATTCCACGGCTTGACAAGCCGATGTTAAAAGTCCAATGAATCGAGCAAAATATCTTATTTTACATCGTTTAATTAATTTAATTTTAAGTAATTCTGTTTCAATTTTCTTTCTTTTTTCATGAGGTAATCTAACTTCAAATCTTTTTGAATCAATATAGTTTCCTAAGAACTTGCAACAATTAGTGGGCACTATAGAACTTTTTTCTATGTTAATAATGAACCCTAATGATTTTAATAATGATTTTGTGTAATTCACATTTTGTAAATAGTCGCTATAAAATTGGGCAATCAACAACAGATCGTCTAAATAAAATGTAGATAAATATCCCAAAGATCTCAGTAAATTGGCGACAGGCTTAAGAATTTTTGTAAAAACATACGGTGCAGTGTTTAAGCCAAACGGTAACACGTTAAACTCGTACAGATTGCCATTAAATTGAAATCTTAAATATTTTCTTGATTCAGGATCTATGCTTATTAAAAAATATGCATCTTTCAAATCAATTGTTGACATAAAACAGTTATTTGATATTAGTTTCAAAGCTGTTCTTAAATCTTCAAGTTTAAAATGTTGAGTTGGTATAAATTTATTTAATGGTTTAAGATTTAATATAAATCGTTGTTTACCGTTCGGCTTAGGAACAAGAAATACACTGGATATGTATTGACCTTTACATGGTTCACATAAGGACACTGCCCCAATACTAATAAGATCTTGTATTGATGCATTGTAAGCTTTGTATTCGGATTGCGAATAAACACGCTCTGATGGAACCGTTATCTGAACAACTGGTTTAGAAAAAATAATTTTATAACCAGAAATCCAGGAGAGTATGACAGGGTTACTAGTTAATAAACTCCACTGTTCATAGAAAAACGAAAGACGACCAGCGAGGCTTACCGGCTCTAACGTCGGTGACCTGCTTGCGGCTGACGTGACGATGTCCTGGAAGCGTTGTTCTGCGTCGTCCTCGTCGGCTGCCTCTGAGTCTGAGCTGATGGTGCCGCTCGCGCATATCTCGCACCCCTCGGCGGCGGTGGTGGAAACTGTCGGCGACGCGCCGGGGGGCCTCGGTAGTTTAAAGGCCTGTTGGCAGCTTTTGGTGGTTTATGAGTCGTAGACTGCATTATTGATGACCTTATATCAGCTCCAGATTTTATAATAGTTTTTACGGATTTTAATGTTTCAGATAGATTATTTCCAAAAAGCATTTCATCTATTTTTGTTCTTTCTAACTGTTCTTTTAGTTCCTTCTTAACAGTTGAAAGAATGAATGAACGCCGACAGATTGAGTCCGTATATTGTATGTCGCCGAGGATTCGAGCTGTATCCATCAACAGCTTGAGAAGCTCAGGGTTTTTATGGCCTGATGAGAGCAGCCTAGTGATGGCCTCGCTGATGGAGGACAAGGCACAGGTTGTTAATACCTGTTTACCTTCTACGCCCTTATCTCGCTTTGCTTGAGTTTCAATTAAGGAAGCTCGAATTTCCGGATTGAGGGTAGGCGCTTTTATAAACTTGCAGTTTACGGGCACCAAATATCTATCTTTTAATTCTTTGCGATTCTCTTTGGAGAGGCCGGAGGTAGCAATATGGTTTAATCTAATTGCCAAATCCTTTTGAATTTCACCGCCGTACTCTTTAGTGGAGGTGGGATCTTCGCCTAATATTTGCATTAAATCTGGATCTAATTCGGGAGCATCTCGATCAAGAGAAGGGGTCGTAGGATCGGTAGCTTGCTCCAGAATGACGGCAGTAGATTCCTGGGCAGGCGCAGTGAGTACTTGTTCAAAGGGCAGCGCGTCGGTAGGGGCGCTCGGCGGCAGTGTATGCACCTGTGCCGTGGTGTTGTCGGCGACAGGCGACTGTGTGACGGTCGCAACCGGTACTTCCTCCTCATCACTACACTCAGCTCGGGCTTCCTGCCAGTACGAGCATCCAGGTTGTGGATCCGTGTCGCCGTAATATATAGCACAATCGTCATCGATTGGGATTGATTCGCACTCTGCAAGCAAAATAAACATTTTGCTTAAACATTCCGTGGGAAGTTATTTTAGGTGGGAAGTGAGACCCCTTGTGAGAAACACGCAATCCCAATAGGCGGTTTAGTACCTTTTTATACCTCTAGAGGTAATGTACATGCTATGGAAAACCCCACAGGTAGATCCGAGCAGCAAGTACTTAATTGTGGAAGTGGAAGGCCCCCAAGGGACAATCCGATTTTCCATTTATATGTATAATCACTATACATAAAATCCGTCATGAATTTAATATCACGTCAACAATTTTATGTAACGGTTTTTATCCAAGCTCTTTAATCCACCTAGGTGCGATGTTAAAAGTAACAAACTGAACTGTAAACACGAAATAAGTAGGTCAATGACTCACCCTGCAGGTTATAAGGCGTAGAAAATTCACCATCCGATGACGATTCACTGTCCTGTTTTATTTCACGTTCTAACTTTTTAAGTTTTTTACTTAAGTAACTATAATTATCGCGCTTGTCACTCTTTCTTTTCGGCATTATTACGTAATAACTTTAAATATAACAAAGAAAAACACACTTAAATTAATTTAGAACAAAGAAATGATGCGAAACAGCGAAGCACTGATACGTGAATGAGCTGGGTAGGTGGTTATGTCAAAGTCAAGAACAAAGTTTTTTCAATCTACCCTACGTTAGATTTTTATTTATTGAATAATTTCTCCTAAATTCAGTGCGAAATAGCGAGTCTGTAAGTGAAACTACATGTGTGATAATGCTAATATCGAGAACGAAGCTTGAAGAGTAATCTTCAAACCCATTCAGATTCTGATAAATTGTGAGTTTCGCAATTAGGGTGCTGAGATGTTACTCCGAAAAACCACTCGTATACCCTTTTCAAACAAAAGAAGAATGTTTCAAATCGGTTTATGAATTACTGAGTTCTGAGGTAACAAATAATTTTTTTAAACTTTCGAATTGAGAAGCTATTTTTTAAATCGGTTAAAATACACGCAACTTTGAAACTCTTTTTATAAGCATACGCAACCAGTAGATAACGTTCCCACTGTTGAGACGCCTTCTCTCCATGAGTGGGAAAGGTAGGAGTGAGCGGCAAGTCAGAAGGGATTCAGTAGGCTGGTGGACGTTACATGGACTGTTGAGCAAATCGGCATGTCCTAACATGCCAATTTGCTCCCAATGCTTTTCAGCATAGTTTTCAGATAACATGTAACATGTGTAACATGTGTCGACACTGTTACGCCACCTCATCTCCCTGGCACAGCGTCCTGAGCAGCTGTTTACGCAGCTGCTGCTGCGGCTGCGGAAAACCTAAACCGGCGTAAGTATAATAAACAAACTAATAAATTTTGAGCCATGTGAGGTTGAAACCCTCGGGCCGTAAGATCCGAGTGCTCTTAGCCTATTAAGTAAATCTCGAAACGGCTGATTGACACTTCTCGTGACCCAAGGGCTGATATTTACCTTGGACAGAGGTTAAGCATTGCCATACAACGTGGTAATGTCGCCAGTCTCTTGGGTACATTACCAGCTGACAGAGATGCGAATGAGTTTTTCGTCGCTATATTTAAATTTGTAAATAGTTTTAGTTAGGATATACTTAATTATGTTTTTTAAATTCTTTTGATCTTAAGTTATTCATATTATTATAATAAATACCTTTTTCGTTTTCAGACAAGAACGAAACCATAAATCACTTGTAAATCGGGGCCGTCGTGGTCCGGTACAAAATTCATAGTCACCCCACAATCTCACACTATAGATCATAGATCGATAGTAGATCATTAGGGTGGCGTGATCGATACGCGGCGCGCGCTGCTCACGCGCATCCATTATTCATGACTGCCAAGACTTATACGACTCCTACGCGTTAGAGTGAGACAAAAAGTAATTCAATTGAGTAGTGTAACGTTGATAGACTGACGGCTGTCTCGAAGAAACGGTCGAAGAAACAATGTGAGCCTGATCATTAAAATTGTTCGTTAATTGATAATGAGTTTGAATTATTTCTATAGGATACTGCGATGGCCATCGTAGTTGGCAAAGGTGATGTGGGTATTGTTTGTGTGATCTTTATCCATGTGTGAGTCCATTCAATCAGTCAGTACAACAAGGTCATCTAATCAGCGATGTGAGTAAGATGCGTGATGAAATCTAAGATTAAAAAATAGGTAGTTTAAAAAAACTAAAAAACACGCTTCCATTGAAAACCAAACTAAAAAGTACAAAATAATGGCAAAAAAGCGTGGGGTGCTTTTTAAGGTATTTTTTTATTGATATCAGGCACCCCACGCTTTTTTTCCATTATTTTGTACTTTTTAGTTTGGTTTTCAATGGAAGCGTGTTTTTTAGTTTTTTTAAACTACCTTTTATTTATTTTCTATTTTTTAGGGTATTTCGAATTTTGAGACGTATGTCAGCGTAGTTTGTGACAGTTTTTTTGCTGTCCTGGTAACCCTGGCAAGGATAATGGCACAAATTTATGAAATTATTGCATTGTCATCGGTCCTTGACAGGTGTGCAAAGTTTGATTAAAATCTGGTCGTTTAAAGTGGGTCAAAATCGCGCTTTATGGAGTCGGTTACAAACAAACATACAAATATACAAACATACAAGTGAAGCTAATATAAAGCGTGTAAAAACAGAGGTCTTCTCTAAGTCCGAAATCCGAAGTTTTGGCCAAAATAACTGGCTTTCCGTACTCCGCATCACTGTAGCGGCACCGCCGCATGCAAACCCAGAGGTTTTCGGCGCCGATTCTTCTCTTTTGTTCTCAATGCTATTGTGGCAAAAGTAGGTATAGCTTTATTCCGAACAAAAACAGAGTATATGCAGTATGGCTCTTCATCTGCGTTGCCTTATCCAATCGTATGTCGCGGTCGACTTCTATTCAAACAGGATGCAGCTGGGTGGTATTTTATACAAGATGTCCCAAAAATCTACGTCAAGCCGAAAACGGTTGATAGGCCAGGTGGTGACAGTTATCAGAAAAAAAAATAAAAAATCTAAGTTAAGTACTTTTCAAATTATTGACATTATTTTTTACACGCTTTATATTAGCTTCACTTGTATGTTTGTATGTTTGTATATTTGTATATTTGTATGTTTGTTTGTAACCGACTCCTTATAGCGCGATTTTGACCCACTTTAAACGACCAGATTTTATTCAAACTTTGCACACCTGTCAAGGACCGATGACAATGCAATAATTTCATAAATTTGTGCCATTATCCTTGCCAGGGTTACCAGGACAGCAAAAAAACTGTCACAAACTACGCTGACATACGTCTCAAAATTCGAAATACCCTAAAAAATAGAAAATAAATAATAGTTTAAAAATACTAAAAAACACGCTTCCATTGAAAACCAAACTAAAAAGTACAAAATAATGGAAAAAAAGCGTGGGGTGCTGATATCAATAAAAAAAATACCTTAAAAAGCACCACACGCTTTTTTTCCATTATTTTGTACTTTTTAGTTTGGTTTTCAATGGAAGCGTGTTTTTTAGTATTTTTAAACTATTATTTATTATATTTTTTTTGTGAGTGATGTACCCCTGAATAACCCTTCTGTAAACTACAGTCCAAAATTAAAACATAACTACCTCAGTTTTAAAGAAAACATCACTTTTTACTCCACCATGTACTAAAAATTATTACATCACCCAACTTTAACTGACTGTACTGAAAAAAAAAATACTTAACTCGGATTTTTTAGATTATTTTTCTGATAACTGTCACCACCTGACCTATCAACCGTTTTCAGCTTGACGTTGATTTTTGGGACACCCTGTATAGAACGACTGCCTATCTGATCTCCACAACCCAGTTACTGGGTAACACGATACTTCTGATAAAAGTGGACTTTCTGTCTTCTGACGACCTGTAACGACTGTCAAAGAGCCACAAATGCCAGTCGGGACCAATGTTTTGACGTGCTTTCTGAGACACTAATGAATTAATTATGACTATCATACAACAATACAAGTCTGAACTCTTTAACCTGTTTTGATCAAACGTGGTGATCAAAGGTGCCTTCTGCACATGACAAGAGGTTTTTTTCCTGAAGTGGATCAATAATAGGGTGATATTCCCTTAAACACACAGAAGATATATATTTGAGAGATAAAAAGATAGAGATGGGCTTCACGGGTCGAAAGAAAAGTTAAACGCGAAGAGCCGCAGGCATCTAATCTTTGATAAACAAATAAAATAAAATAAAACAGAAGCAAATAATCAAGTCTAGGTATGCTACTGCATGACTGAAGGTATCTAGGTCATTGAGACGCCCGTCCATTGGCTGACATCGTCTAACTGACGACCAATAGTGACGCGCTGTTGTCGCTGATGTCTGTCACTCGTTAAATCACGTTTAGGTTCTAGGTTTAGAGGTCTTGTTGCTAATGTCTTAGCATGTGGTCACACACACGACATATCTCCGTAATGAGGTGAGTGCAAATGAGGGTTTGATAATAGAAACCTATTCCTCAAAGTAGTGTCGATAGTGAAGTTTTATTTTAATAACATCATAATTAACAAACAATATAGCGATCCCCGCCAACTGCTAACAAGAGACGAAATGAAATTTATTTCTCTAAGTAGATCTTGCCTTTTCAGACGCCCAATGCTGGAAAACGTAGACCCGGGCTAGCTCCCTCAAGCTCCGCCACTGTTATTACCAGTTCTGTGCTACCTGCGCTATCCGCATTCAGCCGATTTCTGCGGCCTTTACAAGGAAGTCCATCTTGTGGAAGGGTCTTCAAAATCTAGTTTGTGTACGCGGTTGCCACTCCAGAACTTTTTAGCTCCATCGGCCATCTGTTCTGCGAGCAATGTAGGGTACATAGCTCACTGCCACTTAAGATTGGCAATTTTTTAGGTCGATTATTCGAAATAAATATAACTAGATGAACCCCTAGGCTAGTGGTTTTTTAGTTTGCCCAACTTTTGCTTGAATATAATCAAAAAGTATACGTAAAAGGACTTCCTTTGATAGGTAGCAGAAACTACGTTGCTCGATAGATGAAGAAAACGACTATAATTTATTGCTCCCTAACACACCTTTCCGTAACAAGTTTATTATTTCCCTTTATTAAACTTCAGCGTATACTTAATCTATTTGCCTGTATAAGGAAACGAGAGCATGTTAACTGCCAGCCAGCTCACTTCGGCTCACGTGTGTTAGAGCGACAGCACAGTGGTGTGTCAGTGACGTTCATTATGTGAGCGAACACGGCCCCTACGTATGTGGACTTGAAAGTTAATCCCATCGGGCTGATTGCGACTGTAATTTACGATTGACCAAACGTAGATAATAGTGACGATATTTTACAAGAATAGATTGGCAGTAGTAGAGGCAATTGCTACAATCGTTATAGTTTTCAGTTAATTCAAGATTTTGTTAGGATTAAATCGTAGTGGGTTGCCTTATTTGAATGAAATGAATGAATCAATATTCCATTTCTACTATAATTTATGGAAATGTCGAAATGTGTTCTTGCGATCTAGAATTCGAAAATAAATAGTAAATAGATAGTTTTTTTTTTTTTTTGCTTGAGTATTGTTTTCATTTTATTTGTTGATATATTGGGTTAGCTAGCTGACGTATGGCAAATGATTTCGTTTTATGTTTTGTGTCTCTTAATGTTTGCTACTTACTATTGTGTAGAATTAAGTTCTTCTAACTGGACAGACAGCTGTGCTGCTGGGGAGTTTGTTGCGCTACTTCTTCTTCCCAGCTAGCAGCACTAGGAAGCGGTGAAGGGCGGGCGTTTTGGGGTACTGTCTTATGTAATTTTGACCTTCGACAAGTGCTGATCCTCACCCTAATCTGAATAAATGAGTTTTGATTTTGATTACGCAATTAACTGTTAGATTTTAAAAAGTAGGTACTACAAAACATACCTAATGAATTGTTAAAAGAACGATCAATGTGTATCCTGCTGGTACAACGAGCACCGGTAAATACATGAAGTGCCAATAGCCACAATTACTGACACTACAAATTATCTATACGTGGAACTACTAGAAAAATTGCTCAAGTACCTAGCTAGCTGTAGAAACACGTTCATCAAAAATGTAGTCAATGATTCTCCGTTGAAGCAATGTGATGTGATCAAGGCGAATAGGTGCTGGTATTTGTAGGTCTAGGACTGTAATTCAAACTATATTGCAAAATCTACCTAACTAGCATTTAATTTCAATAAGTAAGAATTTAGAAAAACCTTTTTGAAAACCAGAGGGGTAATTGCGGAACGTTTTATCGGTAGGAATTGGTTTAATATTCATAGTTAAACAACATTCATTGCGTTATTTACGTTGTTGAGCCGACAATTTATTCGAACAAATGACGCAATGGTTTAGAAATAATCTTCAATCCCATTCAGATTCTGATAATTTGTGTGTTTCGCAATTAGGGTGCAGGTAATTGCGTAACAAATTATCAGTAACAATGCTTTTCATTTTGATAGTTCCACAACATTAATTCCGTTATTTACGTGGATACGCAGACAGATTTTTTGAAACAATGAATTAGCAACATCCTTCAAAATTATCCAGATGATGCTTGACTCAAGCTCGTACGATTCCTATGCAAAGACTTATTTTCGGAGCATTTACTTATAACGAATTGTTAGGCTAGTACTCTTGAACTACACTTTGGCATGACACCCGATTCAAAACTGACTGACGAATTTAAATGAATCTTATATGCATCGCTGTCAACAGGATAAGTGCTCGAATGGTTGGGAGTATTCCCAAATCGTATGACGATGCAGATTCTTCAGTCAAAAATATACGCGTCGAATTGAGAACCTCCTCCGTTTTTTTTCGTCGGTTAAAAAATACGCTAGCCCTTTTGATCACGGGAATAGTCGACCAACTGGCGATGGCGATGTCTCGAAGACCAAGTGGGTACTCGGGCCCCCATGGCCCCCGTGTTTCAACCCTAAATGGCTCGAACGTATCCAACGGTCCCAACTCGGACGAATGTTTTGATTCTTTCTCCTCTGTACCTATTTTTATTGTTCACTTAAGTCTGTTGGCTAACTTGAATGTGTAATGTGTATATACAATATAGCTTCTGCCCGCGACTTCGTCCGCGTCAAATTTTTGCTGCCCTGACCCTTCCCGTCGCATCGAATTGCCTGCCAGTTTTCGTCCATTTTTCATTGCTGCTCCGCTCCTTTTGACCGTAGCGTGATGTTATGTATATGCCTATAGCCTTTCTCAATAAATAGGCTACCCAGCACAAAAACAATTTTTCAATTCGGGCCAGTAGTTCCTGAGATTAACGCGTTCAACCAAACAAACAAACAAGATCTTAAGCCTTGTAATATTAGTATAGATTATCTTGTTTCATGATAATATTTATCTACTCAAATCGAAAGAATAGCTGTGTATTTAAATAAACAAGGACCTAACAGTGCCAAATAGACCTTCTATTGACTAAACCTTCTAAAGTGAGTCTTCTCAACTCTTCAAATTATTTTCAATTCAATTGATTTATTATTATGCTATAATTTTTCATAATACGGCTGTAGCTGTCGATTTCCATGTTGTCCCACTACATCGCCTCGCATCGCATAGCATCTACTACACACGTAGGACGACGAAACTATGTATTGATAAAAACTTTAAATACATAGTTGTTCCCGTGAAAAACGCAATCAGATGCACGTCTTAGGAATAGTCCAGCTCGGTGTGGTGACTGCCAGCGCACAATTAGTACTTATACGGACGTAATAGATGAAATCGTCGCGTGTAATGTGATAATGTTACACACTGTACAAGAAAATGGTAGAAAATTAACATAGAAGTAGAATTCTATGGTAATTCTTTTAACATTACTATCGGTTTTGTAAGATGTTTGTTATCTAGCTAACACACATGTTACAAAACGTCATTGAGGTAGCAATAAAGGAATTATAAAATAAAATGGCCGACTACTACAGAAATGACAACTGAACAATTCTGATGACAAATGATAAATTATTTTATTTCTGTAAGTAAGTTTGTACGGACGGTTTGCCTCTTCAATCATATTATTAAAAAAAAAAACATTAAAAACGCCCGACCAAAACAAAAACCTCTAAAAAATTCAAAAATATACGAATGTTCCCTTTAAGTTTAATAAGAAGTTTTCCTAAGACATTATTATTACAAAAACTGCACCCAAATCTGTCTGGTCAAACTTATAATACCCTCTTTTTGCGTCGGGGGTTAAAAACTAGGTGAGGTTGGCATTTCGTATCTGACTACTCTGCGAAGGAAGGCCGAAATAAACTCAGATGTCACAGTGTCTTTTAAAGCCCAAACATAATCTTGGCCAGATCATGTGAGGAGCATGTAGATTGGTGACTGAAATGGTCATTTGAAGAATTGTTATAATAATGTCAGGAATCTTTAAAATTTCACTTATCTTCAACTCTGAACTCTAAAAAGATGGGACATAGAGGCTATATTCATTTATTTTCTAACCGATTGTCATTGTTTTGCATCGATAAACTCAGTGTTTTCTTTTTGTTCGACACTCTCTTAGGGCACAGAGTAATGTAACGAGAGAGAATGTAATTTATTATTCATGCAATTTTTTAATGAAAACATTTTTGCATAATTATGAAGTGAGAGCTAATGAATTAATTCAAATTGACATCTGTCATGTCAATCAAATATTGAAACCGCAATGTCAATTAAAAAGAGAACTTAAAATCAGTGCAAAATACAGGGTGGCCACTTTACCAAACATTACACCTTTAGACCTTATAAAAAGATGATTGTTTTTTTTATTACAAGTATATTACTTCTATTACTCGGGTCGCGGCAGACCAAGTAGGAGATGGCGAAACGAGTTGGATAGGTTCCGTCAAAACTGGAAGGAGGACGTGCGGGGTCGGAAAAGATGGAAGGAGTGGAGGGAGGCCTTTGCCCAGGAGTGGGACAGGGAAGGCTAGCAAAAAAAGTACTCTTATGATAAGGACCTAATAAATTTTCTAGGCAAACACTCACCAAATCTCGATTCTCCATTTAAAAATCTTAAAAAATCGAATAACGAACTCACTTCATCAACATGTAATAATTTCAAACTCGACATAACCAGTCTTGATCCAACCGTCTCATAACTTCATAACAATTTTTCATTCATTCATTCATTCATATTTCTCTCAATAAAAATTGATATCGATATAAAAAGTTACCGTTATCTGTCAGTTAATGGTATATCAGTAATTCGGTACATGTGTTCCGCAATGAAGATATTCATTAGTCCATGTAGGTACGTTACTCTGTGCCCGGCCGTACGTGATGCGTTTACTAATAGAAGTCGCGTTTACAGGTATTCGTCAGGGTTGGCACCTTGGCGAAAGGGAGATATAGTTTCTGTGAGGTTTCAAAATGAGGAATTCAGCGCAGAATTCAATCCGATAGTAAATATAGTCCTTTTATGAAATTGAATCACTTTTAAAGAGCAAATAGTATTTTAGTACCAATTTAACGTGAAAATTAAGGTTTAAAGTTTACAATAAGAATTTTTATGGACAGAGATCATCATCACCATTTCTGCCGATAGATGTTACTGCTGGACATAGGACTCCCCTAAGCACGGCCACTTCAACCGATTCTGTGTTTCTCACGTACAGCGGATTCCTGCAGCCTTCACCAGGTCATCAGTCCACTTTGTGCGAAGACTTCCAACGCTACATCTTCCAGTACGCGAGTTAGTGTGGACATCTGAGCTTTACATCTTCACAATAAATTAATTGCAAATTCTTCAGTATCAAATAGTGGCAACCCTACACAAGATACAGTCGCGCGACGCTTCACGTTTCGCGCACACCTCTGCGACTTTTTTGTCGCGCGCCCAACATTCCCTCTGTCTAACCGGAAACCATAATTAGTGCCTTTTCAGACGAACGACAAAAAGTCACTCGCGTTTTATATATGGACGCGTAATTGGCATCCATTTTAGATGAAAAAGTCGTCGGTAGCCGCGGCATGTGTGGGGACACTTAGAAGCTGGTGGGTGGGATGCATTGTTGGTGCTTGTAGCTTTAAATGTCGGAGTGGATGGTGTAGGTGGTGGTAGATCATTTACATACTACTACAAACGACCTGTCTTGTAGCGGGCTGTTAACATAGGTAGGTACCGCAACTGGCCTGATAATGATTTTATTGCTGTAAGTAGGTTTGTGCAAAGCTGTCTTGAGTTGTCAAAGATTTTAGATGGGTCCTTTGAAGTTTGCCTTTGTGCGCCCATACAGGGGACTGCCTAAACGCCCATTTTTTACCCTCAGAAGATTATCCTTAACAGCTATTGGAGGTGAGAACATTTTTGTACAGGTAAAGTTAGCGTCCGTAAGCATTTATTTATGTATAAACAATAAAAAACCTTTGACAGTTGTTACGGGTCGTCAGACGCCTGAAAGCCTGACAACCACTCTTACCAAGGGGTATTGTGTTACCCCAGGGTTGAGGAGGTTAAGTAGGCAGTTCCTCGAAGTAAAATACTGGTATTCAGCTGCATCTGGTTAGACTGCAAGTCGACCCCAATATAGTTCGGACAAAGCAGTTAGATGAAGGAACAGTAAAACGCAAAAATAAACGACATATAATACCAATTTCTACCGCAATCTAAGAGTTTCTAGTTCTAACACTTTTTTTTTGGACCTTTCGCAGATGTCCATAGACAGCAGTGAGTTATCAGCTCATTTTGCCACCCAAATGCATAAGCTAGAAGCAACAACACTACTAAAACATGTATCTTTTGGCAATCCATCATAGCTTACTTAAAAAAATAACTTTTAAAAACAGTAGCCCACTTCAACATGACACACAAAAAACTCTCAACCAGTGGTCGAACCCATCACCTCGCGCCGACCGACCAATCGATCATATCTGAGCCAGAGTGATATAATTATCTCGAGTCAGTCACGAAGCTGTGATCGATTGCCGCTCGATGCTTTAATGTTTTGAGTTCTAATCGATTCGATGGTTATCGAATAATTGACTATTTATTTATTTATCTGTTGCTAAACAGTTGCATTTGAATTTCGAAGTAGAACTGTGCACCTACTTACTTAAGTAGTTGCGTAGTTCTAATTCGAAATTTAAATGGAACTGTTAATATACAGCGTGTTTAAGAAAGGAATGCAAAAACCATAAATACCGACTGCAGAAATTAAAGTTATTTTTCACTTTGTAGTGTTTTTAAGGAAGTAGGTTGTTTTTTTTTTTAGTAAAAAAGTTTTCTATAATTACGATGTTGGTCCTATGACGACAGTTGTTAAGTTGGATGGTCTGAATGACCAATGATATTTTTGATACACGCTGTGTAGAAAGTTTTACTAAATTGAACAGTGCACAAGACGGGAATGTCAAACTTTATTTTTTACACACCAAAGTCGAAAATATCTATCACATAGGCAAATAGACCTTATTGTTGTACAAATGCAAGTGAAATTCAACCTAAGGGTGAGAAGAGAGAGTGAAGATGAGATGAGAGCTCAACTTTTAGTGGCACAAAATAAGGCCAACCTCAGAATCAGGTCACAGTATTTTCCTTCGTGAAATCGCGGTAATTCTATACCCGAATTTGCAATGTTATTCAGCGCATAGTTGCTGCCCTTTCGAAATTACTTTTACATAAGAAAAAAAATAAACTACATGTAATCGAAATTTCCTATCTGACTAGCCGTAAGAAGAAATGTTAATAAAGAGGTCACAGTCTCTTTTAAAATCGAGACATCTTGGTCATATCATGCCAGGCGCGGTCCGAGGGGGGGGGGGGGTGGTCCTAGGGGTCATGACCCCCCCCAAAGCATCCAAGCTGTCGAGAGCCTGAATGATACACAACCGTTTTAAATAAATATACTTGTAACTCTACTTACTTAAGCCATAAAATATAAAACAAAACCTAGCCTGTACGAGGCGGGTTGTTAAAATTTTCGAGCTCGCTTCGCCTTCCTAAAATATTCCTCGGCACTCATGATGACCCCCCCTAAAATCTTGGGCTGCGACCGCGCCTGTATCATGCGTGTCTGAAATGGTTTTTAGAGGAAAGAACCACACAAATTTGAGTGACCCAGTCCAGTCAGTGCCATCATTTGTCAATTGTCAGTAATCGTATAGCTCAACTCAGTACGAGCTCAACAATTCGACGAATAATCCCAAAGAAACGACATTTGTGTAGACCGCATAAAGTACTGAAAATTGTATTTCATTTTTTCAGGTTTTTGCTTGATATCCATCATTAAAACTAACTGAGAAAGGAAGTTTAATTAAAACATTCATGTTATACAATTTAATAAGACAACCAGTAACAAAATGCTGTTCTCCATGATAACCATATCTCGACGTGGTGCTATTAACTCCAAACTAAGATGGCCACTAATAGCGAACGAGATAAAGCTAATAGCTTACATAGAATTGGTAATAGCTTCCCGTTTCAACACTAAAGGATAGTGTACTGGTCATTGAGGCCTGGCCTAAGTCACGAGATGTAAAGATGGTCTGTGGCACGGCAAAAGGAGTTAGAAACAAAGAAACTACACTTACAAAACAGAATTTACCAACATTAATAGGGACTGACAAACTGTTGCAGTTTTTAAACGACTTAAAAAAAAGGAAGAGGTTCTCAATTCGACTGTATTTTTTTTATATTGTTGTGACCTCAGAACTTTTGACTGGGAGAATCGATTTTGATGATTCTTTTTTTATTTGAAAGCTGGTGCTTCCCGTGTGGTTTCATTTCAATTTGGTTCCATTCTGACAATGGCATCCATGAGAAAACCATATAAGTCTTAAATTAGCATTAAGTAGTTGCGCGACAAATGAACGAATAACGCGATTAGAATAGTTCAGGATACATACCATAACTAAAAAGTTAAAAATAAAAACTTTTTTCAAAAAAATTACAACCGACTTCTTTAAAAAAAAAACGTTACAAAGTGAAAAATAACTTTTATTTCGGAAGTCGGTGGCAAAAAAAAACACTTAAATACAGATCCTAAGACACCGACTTCCGAAATGAAAGTTACCACTTTGTCGTGTTTTTTTTTAAGGAATTTTTTATTAAAAGAAAGAGTGGAAGAACACTGGCCAGATGTCCACATCGTCAGTTCAGTAGTTTTGGCAGGAAAGCGAGACAGACAGACAGACAGACACATAGACAGAGTTACTTTTGCATTTATAATATTAGTGTGGATGTGTGTTTGTATGTAGTATGTAGGTAAGTATAATAATGATATATGTACATTCTCATCATCATCATTTCAGCCGTCAGACGTCCACTGCTGGACTTAGGCCCCCCCAATTTGGGGGGCTTTGCCATAATCGCCACGCTTGGCAGGCGGGTTAGCGCTCGCAGGACGGTGGTAAAATGCATAGAGAACGCTGCTGTCCATTCTCTAGTAAGTCCCTTAGTCGCCTTTTACAACACCCACGGGAAGAAATGGGAAATGAACATTCTCATATTATTTGTTTAATGTTATTGAGTGTTTTTTTTTTTGATGATATGTATTTCGTCCCGTATGGTGCCGGACGTAAAGAATAGCACCATCCCATTTCTCCACGTGGGTGTCGTAAGAGGCGACTTAGGGATTTACTAGAGAATGGGCAGCAGCGTTCTTTACGCATTTTACCACCATACTGCGATCGACAACCCGCCTGCCAAGCGTGGCGATAATCGCAAATCCCCCCAAATGGGGAAAGCAAAGCCGTAAGACGTCCACTGCTGGACATATCCAGCAGTGGACGTCTTACGGCTGAAATTTATTTATTTATTTAAAAGAAGCACAGCAACATCATATACATTACACTTACACTTAATAATCTTAATAACTAAAGAACTAATGTACATTACGGCGTACATAGCACTGATTAAAATATCTTGCTGCCTTGAAATAATAAACTAAACTAAAAAAAAAACATTCTAAACCATACTTTAAACTAAAAACAAACTAAACTAAAATATATTGGTTGCACATAAGCCAGATAAAAAAAAATGAAATGATGATGATGAAAAAAATTTATCTATCGTTAATAGTCTTCCCTTCCTTGCCCAAATTGGGAGGCTTACATATCGTCACTGGAAAGGCAAAATTACTTAACCGCCAAATTGGGCATATTGAGTTACATAAATAAAATATATAAATATACAAATAGTCCAAATTAAGTTAGTTAAAATAGTATAGTGTAGTATTTTTTTTAATGGCAATGTACGCACTAGGTCCGCTTGGTAGATTACAACCCACTCCCTCACGACGAAAGGCGGATGTGTTCCAGGAGTGGGAACATTATAGGCGGATGATGGTTGTATGGAAATTTGTTTTGAGATTACACGTATAATAAATGTTGGTAAAACAGACACGAATAAAAAACATCTGATTAGTTAAAGAATTTCACTAGCAAAAAATCGTATGGAATGAACCAATAAAAAGACTAGTCCACTTTCGTACAGACGCAAAAAAATCGTGGCGGGATTTTGCGCGCATTCGATTTTCAACGCTCTGCTCTACGCCGAGATTTGAAAATCGAACAATGTGGGTTTTTGATGCTGGGATGCACTATATTGGATTCTCAATGGTCGGTTCAACACCGAGAATTGAAAATCCAGTGCGCGAAAAACTTCAAACGTGCCGTCTATATGTGTCTTTCTATACAAATAAATAAAATTTATGTGTCTGTTTGTTATTTCAAAATAACAGCTTTTCACTAAATGCAGATGAAATTATAGACAGTCAAAAATCTATTTAAAAATTTTCATCTGTGTTTCTGTCTGCTTGTTTCGGCTAATATCTGAAACAGCTGGACCGATTTAGACGGGACTCTCACAGGCATGTAGTTGATATTATAAGAAGTAACAAAGGGCACTTATTGTCTGAGTAGCCCGTCCCTATCTGATAATTCAGGAACACCACGTGGGCGAAGCCGCGGGCAGCAACTAGTTTGAAATAAATGCTTTGACTTTGAATCATGAATTTCGGTTTTAAAACACTAGGTTTCATTCAACTGTAGCAGAACCTAAAAAACCGGCCAAGTGCGAGTCGGACTCGCGCACCGAGGGTTCCGTACAAACCTGCAGGTATTCACGGTTTATGCATAAAGCATATGTTTATGAAATTAAATGTTTTTTTATTTTATTATTATATTTGAGTTGACTGAATGAAAGGTAAATTGTGGTTTACGATTTATGACGTATTAAAAAAAATACTACTTACTAGATCTCGTTCAAACCAATTTTCGGTGGAAGTTTACATGGTAATGTATATCATATATTTTTTTTTTAGTTTTATCACTCCCTTATTTTAGAAGTTACGGGGGGGCGACACATTTTACCACTTTGGAAGTGTCTCTCGCGCAAACTTCAGTTTAGAAAAAAATGATTCTAGAAACCTCAATATCATTTTTGAAGACCTATCTATAAAAACCCCACACGTATGGGTTTGATGTTTTTTTTTTTTTTTTTTTTGAGTTTCTGTTCCATTTATGGAGAACCCCAAATATTATTGTTTTTTTTTTTCTATTTTTGTGTGAAAATCTTAATGCGGTTCACAGAATACATCTACGTACCAAGTTTCAACAGCATAGCTCTTATAGTTTCGGAAAAAAGTGGCTGTAATATACACGGACAGACAGACAGACAGACATGACGAATCTATAAGGGTTCCGTTTTTTGCCATTGGGCAACGGAACCCTAAAAAGGATACTGTTTTTAATTAGTACATTAATATTGAGCCCACGTCCACCAACTAATGAGATAGCCAACCAACATGTGACACGTTTTTTCATCGCCTCGAGAAGCAGAGCGCAATGAATCAAGTGTCGGACATTGTCTCAACTCAGGTAGTCTGTGCTTGACAGCTGAGTGGCTGTCACCGGACTTACGTGGAGCGGTTTTTGTCGATCGTAGACTCTTGAATGTGAGGTTAGAGGCCTACGTTGGATAATCCTACTAATATATTGTAAATGTGAAAGAGTCTGAGGAGGTATGGATGTTTGCTCCTCTTTCACGCAAAAACGACTTAACAGATTTGGATGCAATATGGCACACAAATAGTTTATTACTTGAATTAACACATAGGGTACTTGACGTTGATGTTTATGATCATCATCACGATGATAACGAGCGTTATAAATACCTTTTTGAAAATACCAGACTGCCACGGAACAAAGGTGTTTCTCCAGTATTAAGTACTGAACATATCAGACTATAACAAAGTAAACATGTGTATTCGAAATTAATTATTTTATTTATCAGACTACAACTCGGTAAAAATGTATTTTTCACATTACAAACAGACATATACTCACGCCATTCTCCTATAAGGATAGGTTTTTAGGATTATCGTGTTTTATTTCATCTATACTTATATACATATCTATACTAATATTATAAAGCTTAAGAGTTTGTTTGTTTGATTGAACGCGCTAATCTCAGGAACTACTGGTCCGAATTGAAAAATTCTTTTTGTGTTGGGTAGCCTATTTATCGAGAAAGGCTATTAGCTATATAACATCACGCTACAACTAAGAGGAGCGGAGCTGTAATGTTTTTTTTTGCAAAAACGGGGAAAATCGCACGTGTAGGCGATTCGACGCGACGGGAAGGGTCGGGGGAACAAGAAATGTAATGGCCGACGAAATCACGAGCAGAAGCTAGTATAATATTATAAAACTGAAGAGTTTGTTTGTTTGTTTGGTTGAACGCGCTAATCTCAGGAACTACAAGTCCGAATTGAAAAATATTTTTGTGTTGGGTAGCCTATTTATTGAGGAAGGCTATTAGCTATATAACATTACGCTACAACTAAGAGGAGCGGAGCAGTAATGAAAAATTTTGCGAAAAATAGACGAATACTGGCAGGCAATTTCATGCGACGGGAAGGGTCACGGGAGTGCCGGGGTCGCGTGATTGTTGGAAAGAGATACCGTGACCCTGGCACATGGGCAACTGAAGGAACACGGGTGGGTTTTAGTCAGTAAAAGTCTGACACGCCCTCCCGCTCCGCCCAGAGCAGGAGAAGTCATTTGATGATATCCCATCCAAAAAAAAAGGGTCACGGGAGCAAAAATTTGACGCGGAAGAAGTCGCGGACAGAAGCTAGTATTAAATAAATGTAGACGACTATTAGAAAAGTGTGAAAGAAAATGAAATGTTGCACTGACCCCCAATAAATTGGAGTAAGGGCAGGAGTATGATGATGAGTTGTGAAATAAAATCATCCTCGGGAAAACAATGAAAATGCGCTGAAAATGGAATTAAACCGACTGACATACGAATATTTACTACATAGCCACAGAGCAAATTCTGTTTCTTTATCGGCAAACAATAAATAGATGACATGAGATGATGACACTGATATCAAATGTAAAAATAATAAGTATGTACCTATAAGTAAATTTAGAGAACACTGTTTATATTTAGATTTTCTGTAAAGACATTTTTTTTTAATTGTAAACTAAACGATGCCCAATAAGCAGTGATTGGGATCGTCAATCGTCGCGTAAAATATCTCAATCTGGAACCAGTTTAGCGAACATGAAGCTGCACATACAGAGACAGCAGAACTACCCACGTCGTAAGTGTAAACAGCTATCTAATGTACGCTACATTAACATAAGCCGACGAGTTTAATGTCGTAATCTTAGCGAGAGCACCAGTGCGCAGGTGAGGGCAGAAGGACCAAGATTTTTATGTTATAGTTTGGTTGAGTACAGCTTTAGCACTGTACCTTAATTGCATAGCACACTGTTAGTCAGTATCCGAATAATTTTGAAAATTCATTGTTTCATAATGTTCAAAAAAAAAATTATTTAATACCGCATAAATGTTGTTGAAAGACAAAATAAAAGCCATTCCTACAGTCATTGTGTTAAGCAAATACCTTTTTTTGGTGGGAAATCATCATATAACGTCTCAGACTTTTACTGATGGGCACGCCACAATTGCGGCGGTAAGTCCCCTCTTTGAGGAGTGGATTGAGAGGCGCCACGGCGTCCTCACCTTCCACCTGACGCAGGTTCTCACCGGGCATGGGTGCTTCGGTGGGTTCCTGTTCAGGATAAAGCGGGAGGAAACGCCCGGGTGTTTCCATTGCGAGGATCGTCTAGAGGACACGGTGGAGCATACGGTGGAGGTTTGCCCTGCATGGGCGGAGCACCGCCGTGTCCTCGTGGAGGCAATCGGCGGCGGCGACCTCTCGCGTCCGGCCCTGGTGCGAGCCATGGTACGGAGCGAGAGGGCATGGGAAGCCGTCACCTCCTTCTGCGAAGCAGTAATGCTCGCGAAGGAGGAGGCGGGGCGCGTGAGGGTGTGGCAGTCTCTGCGCCTTCACGTCCCTAGCCGCCGCAGGAGGAGACGCCCCGGGCGTCGGGAGTATAGCTGACTGCGATAGCTGACTCCCCGCCACCGTAGGCGCCAGCTAGCGGGCGGTGAGCAATGGGTAGCTCGCCGCCCGGTAAGGACCAAGCTCGGGTTGATGGCGCGTAGTGTTCCACGCGCGCCTCAAAGAGATGTCAGCAAAATTGAAGGGGTCTGCTAGGACCGATGCCTGCCGGGGTCGCGAGATTGTTCGAAAGAGATATCGTGACCCTGGCACATGGGCAACTGAAGGAACACGGGTGGGTTTTAGTCAGTAAAAGTCTGACATGCTCTCCCGCTCCGCCCAGAGCGGGAGAAGTCATTTGATGATTTCCCATCCAAAAAAAAAAAAAAAGACTTTTACTGACAAAATCCCACCCGTATTCCGTCAGTTGCCGGTTCCAGAGCCACGGTAACTCTTTCGAACTAATCTCGCGACCCTGGCAGTACACAACTACCCTGCTAATGCAATACGATAAACACTGCCACTGCCTACAGGTGCCTAATAATGAAAAATTTTCCAAGCCAATGCGTTTCCAACCTTGCAGGAAGAGTAGGAATGTAATACTAGGTAGGTAGGTATTGAGGATATAGCTAATTTACAAGTTTTCGTACTTGTTTCCGATACCCATTTTTTACACGCTTTATATTAGCTTCACTTGTATGTTTGTATGTTTGTTTGTAACCGACTCCTTATAGCGCGATTTTGACCCACTTTAAACGACCCGGTTTCATTCAAACTTTGCACACCTGTCAAGGACCGATGACAATGCAATAATTTCATAAATTTGTGCCATTATCCTTGCCAGGGTTACCAGGACAGCAAAAAAACTGTCTTCGAAAACTACGCTGACATACGTCACAAACTAATTTGTGCCATTATCCTTGCCAGGGTTACCAGGACAGCAAAAAAAAACTGTCTTCAAAAACTACGCTGACATACGTCACAAACTACGCTGACATACGTCTCAAAATTCAAAACACCCTAAAAAATAGAAAATAAATAATAGTTTAAAAAAACTAAAAAACACGCTTCCATTGAAAACCAAACTAAAAAGTACAAAATAATGGAAAAAAAGCGTGGGGTGCCTGATATCAATAATACCTAAAAAAGCACCCCACGCTTTTTTTCCATTATTTTGTACTTTTTAGTTTGGTTTTCAATGGAAGCGTGTTTTTTAGTTTTTTTAAACTATTTTTTTTTTTTACTGCAACGGAGTAATATTCTGTAACATGGTTTTACCATGTTATGAAAAAGTTACTTTTACATTTTTTTTTTTATTCAACAAGCTTATAATACTGTTGCTTATGAACTAGCTGATAATGCTGACATGGTGTACCATTGACATAAGAGATACAAATGTATTTCGATAGTTTGAGACAATTCGGTTTGCATATATTTTGTTTTAGGCTCGCCGTCCTTTGCGTTCGACAATCCGGCGTTATAACAAGTGATACTTCTGCGCATTATTTTGTAGTGAACAACTCATTACTTATAAAATTACATATCGATATGTTTTCTAATTAAAACGATCCCAGTATTAATGGTCGGCAGATCTGTTAGATTGCTCTCAACTTAAGGTACGGTTCTCGTATACTCGATTGTGTTTGATAAATTATTCATTTTTACCTATAATCATTACTGAATATGCTTCAAATCACTGGATCCTTGGTCACTCTTATCAGACAAGACTGAGTAATATCATTTGCTTGTAATTTCAGCATTTCTACAGCCGTGAGAGAAATTTATAGAAGCGCTTGTCAACGGTTATTTCCAGACACCGCCACTACTATTCAAGAGAATGCCAATACCCTTCTTCCTCACATCAATAAGTCAATTTTTACGCGAACTACGAGAATATAGAGGCAAAACTTATTTTAAACGTTTTAAATCATTTGGTTTTAAAACAATTTAAAACTAATTGGTTTAAAAAAGTTTTAAGATCACACTTAACAGTTTAATATTGGTTTGTTGTTTCTAGAATGCGGTGTGGCTTTACATCATACCTACTCCCAGGTTTAGAATCAACAAGGTCAGACAGGGTAAATAAGCTAGCAATACTTTACTCACGTGTTGGGTATCGGTATGGAAATCGAATGGAACAAAAAAAAACCTTATCATTCGATGACCGAATGCCCGTAATCGATAAGCTGGTTTTGTAAATCTTGGAACTTAAACATTTTTATAAACCATAAACTATAACATAACAGTGTTTTAGATGCCTTAATGTATTTATCACGGTGTCATTAAAAGGTTTGAACAAAGTTGGATACAGTTTTTGTTTTTTAACAATTTAAAAGTGGTTTAAAACCTCGGATTTCGCTCTAAAATCGTTTATTTACGAGATTGACGATAAGGAAGACGAGGAAGTCTCTTTATACAAACAGCTAACTGTTAAACAACTTATACAAAATAAATATATAAACAAATAATAGGTAGGGGAAAAAGTTTCTTCGCATTTTTTAAGAAAATTCAAAACATTTTTTAGGAAAGTTTATTTACATTTAACTAAAGTATGTAGGTACCATTTTGTTCGATAACTTTTTGCCATCTTGTAGGTAGGGACATGATCCCATTGCTATAGAAATTTTGGGACTTCTGGTCAAAATACCGCGACAAGTCGTTTTGGCAGTCCTCTCGTGATGTTAACCTGACACTGCCTAAAGAATTCTGAAGAGACCGAAACAGGTGGAAATCTGAAGGTGCAAGGTCAGGACTATACGGCGGATGCATTAACACCTCCCAGCCAAACTCTCTTAATTTTTGTTGGGTGGCCAAATATGTGTGAGGTCTAGCGTTATCATGATGAAAAACCACACCCCTTCTGTTGATTAATTCCGGCCGCTTTCTCTCAACTTCTTGCTTTAATCTCATCAGTTGTACGCAGTAGAGTTCAGAATCGATGGTCCTGCCTGGTGGTAACAGCTCATAATGAATAATGCCCTTCCAATCCCACCACACACACAGCATCACCTTGTTGCGAGTTAACCCGGGTTTCGCCACAGTCTGTGAAGCCTGACCGGCCTTTGACCACGACCTTTTTCGCACGTTCTTGTCATACGTGATCCACTTTTCATCACCAGTTATCAGCTTCTTCAAAAATGGTTCGGTTTCATTACGTCGTAATAAAGAATCACAAATGAGTACACGGTTCATTAGGTTTCTTTCAGTGAGCTCGTGAGGTACCCAAATGTCGAGCTTTTTTGTGTACCCAGTTTTTTTCAAATGCGCCAAAACTGTTTTGTGGTCAATTTCCAGTTCTTCAGCTACGTCGTAACTACTGGTATGCCGATCTTGCTCCACTTTTTCAAAAATGGCATCCATTTTATCCGTAATAGGGCGACCAGAGCGACGTGCATCTTTGACATCAAAATTTCCGGATTGAAAACGCTTAAACCAAATTTGTGCTACTCTCACAGACACTACACTAGGTCCATAAACATCGCAAATTATTTTCGCGGCTTGCGTTGCATTTTTACCTTTTTTGTAGTAAAATTTTAAAATGTATCGAATTTCTTCATTAGATTCACTCATCTTGACGGTACGAAAAACAAATGAAAATCACACATTTTCCTAATTTGAATTTGGAATTATGTTCTTTAAAATTTAAACTTTCAATGATACCAAAACCAGCCAGATACAAATAGTATAGCCAAAGAGATTTTATTACAAGTTCATACATACTATAATGCGAAAAGACTTTTTCCCCAACCTAATATAATAGATCAGCTGACAAACAAGCCAGTGATATTTAATTAAAACAACGTTTCGGGACCACACCTTAACCCGTCACATTAGTCACACATAACGAATGATTCTCGATTCAAATCGATACGTTTTATCGATCTACTTTCGATTGCATTACGATTATTTGGGGGCCGCACACTTTTAATTATTTTATGTAAAAGTCGACGCGATATAAAAGTTACTTCAATGTCAACTTGAATGTGGGTGTAGTTGTCACGATTGATTTGTTGGTGTGTTTCTAGTCTGCAGTTGTGATACCCATCTATCTAGTTAGAAGTCTGATTGATTTCATTTTCGCTTATAATGGGGATAAACACTGTCACTTATCTATTTTAGATGACCATTGTTGAAAGTTCAATAATTTGACAACTACTTATCTGTATCCTTAATTAGTTTTCTTTAGGTGTTATGTCATTAAGGATCTTTGGAAGAAGTTTTGGAATGCTTTTTTTGTCAACAGGACAGCATAGGCTGTTAAAACAATTAGTCAATTAAAGATATTCTTGAAATCGAGAGAGAACAAGTTCTCTAGCTATACATTCAATTCGTTTTTTTGGTCTCTTCTAAATAATGAAAGTAGAAAGGAAGTTGGTCAAAGAAAAACCAAGTATAAATGTCACTTCTATCTTGCATCGAACTCAATGTTTATGTCGTGTGGATTATTTTCGCGGCACCAAGGCTTATTTATTTTAATGTTCATTACTTCAATATAAATTAAATTTATTATTTTAAGTAATAGTGAAGGTTGGTCGACGTGTTGTTGGGTAATTTAACAAGATTACGAATAAGCTCGTTATGATTTATTTGTGAATAATGTCGGCAAAGTCACGATGTTAAGCGGTGAAGGATTAATTGAGATACTAATTAGTTCTGAAGATAAGTACGTACAGATCAACAATTGTGCAATTAATTTATTGAATTAATTATTACATTTATATTTTTTTTTACTTTAATACCAGTAATTATTACTCAAGTATAAATCTCAATTCGAAACAGTAACATGTCATACAATTTCGAAATTCTTTTTGGGATCGTTCGGAAGCCATAAAGTTTTATTTTATTTGACAGCATGAACCATTCTCACTCATAACTAATAACTACACGAGAAGATTTGCAATGTCAGATGATCATTTTCCTGTTCTTATCCCAATTTATTTGTTTTCGGCGCTACATGTCTTTTTCTTCCACACTTCTCTATTAGTCGTCACTCTTTCTTTCCAATAATATCCTATTCCCTGGCAATACTTTATAACCCATACTAAAACAACTACTAATACTAGCCTTTTCAAGTTATGGTCGGCTTCTAGTCTAACTGCATGCAGCTAAATAGCAGTATTCTACATGTAGCGACTACCTATTTGCTGGGTAACCCGATATCCCTTGGTAATACAGGTTGTCAGACTTTTCAGTTTCTGACGACCCATAAGGACGGTTGAAGATTACGAAGGGCAGCTGGGACAACGGCTTAACATGCTTTCTGAAGCACGGATTAGTCTCGATATGTTATTAAAGGACCCATAGTAATGTAACGAAATTTTTAACCCCAGGAGACGCCCTCGGGCTCGGGAGTCGATAGCGGACTCCCGGCCACCGTAGGCGCGAGCTTGCGGGTGGCGAGCAATGGGTAGCTCGCCACCCGGTAAGGACCAGGCTCGGGTCGACGCGACGGCGCGTAGTGTTCCACGCGCGCCTCAAAGATATGTCAGCAGCACTGAAGGGGTCTGCTGGGACCGATGCCTGTTAGGGTCGCGAGATTGTTCGAATGACTTCTCCCGCTCCACCCAGAGCGGGAGAAGTCATTAGATGATTTCCCATCCAAAAAAAAAACCCGACGCCAAAAGGACAGACATACCCGTACATCGTAACTTTTAAACGAGTGGAACCGATATGGGTGAGTTTTTTTTTTATTATTAAAAATTAGGCTTTCTAGCGGTGGTTCATAGACATAACGATCCTTTGAACAACATATTGCCTACAAATTCTTATTAATCTTAAAGGGTCCTTACGTTTTTTTTATTGCTTTTAAAAAATTTTGGATTTGTTCGGAGTCGGAGGTTTTTCTAAATTCTTCGATTCGTTACAGTTCTCTGATGATGTGACTGAGAGTGGCCAGTTTGCTATAACCACTACTGAAATCGGTGAAGGAAAAGAACGTGAGGAAACCTCGACTTATTTATGTACTAATATGAAAAAAAAACAAACGAGCAAAAACGAAGTAAAAACGCAGGCAGACGAAGCTAAGTGACTGGGTGGGTAGGGTGAACAAGAAATTTAATGCGGATGAAGTCGTGGTGAAAGTCAAAGTCAAAGCATCTATTTCAAATAGGCACATATAAGGCACTTCTGAACGTCAACATTAAAATAGAATTGATTCTCGTCACCCATTCCAAAAGAGAATTTCGTATGAAGAAGAATGGGCAAAAAACACCACAGAAGGGCAGAAGCTAGAAGTTCGCCGTCTAGACCAACTGTGATCATAAATGCTCGACTATTGGGACAAGGATAGGCTGATTTTATACCCATAAGCTTAGTTTAACATCTTCCCGGATAACCAGAAACCTAAGTACAGCTCTAAGGACAAACAGAACAACTTAATTGGCTGATTATACATACATATATATAGAGCACAGATCTATAGTTAACGATCGATATAGATCACGGCTGATAAGCGCCCGCACTAACAAGTTACCTTAAGTAGTGTTTCTAATAAGCTGAGCTATAAATCACTGGGCATTGCGTTCGACTGCGATAGTTGAGTTGAAACTAGTTGTGTATGTTGTTCCGAATCCGGAATGAGGTGATCCGGCAGAGACCCAAAATTATAAATAAATAAATATCTTAGGACATCGACACACAACCTGTTGTAACCATGGATTCAATACATGATTCTGAATCCCAGGAATTGAAATTTCTCGCCTCTTCATAAAAAAAATCGCCAACACACCGTTATCTGATCCCAAACTAGGCAGAGCCTGTACTATGGCAACCAGACAACTGATAAACATGCTTATATATTTCTAAATACATACATATTATAGATAAATTACACCCAGACACAGAACACATGATTGTGCTCATTACACAAAGATTTGTCCTGGGTGGGAATCGAACCCACGACCTCAGTCTTAGCAGTCAGGGTCACTAACCACTAGACTAACAGGCCAGTCGACATAGCTCATAGAATTAGCAAGTTGGCAATGAGCTGACTACAATAGCCGTAGAACCGATGACCGTTGGGTTAGACGTGTTCTTGAGTGGAGACCGCGAACCAACAAACGTAAGGTAGAACGCCCTCAGGCTAGGTGGAGCCATGATCTTCGCAGAGCGGGTGGTAGCAGCTGGATGAGAGTTGCCCAGAATCGAGCTGAATGGTATGCAATCTACCAGGGTTGTGAGATCTGTTCGAAAGAGTTACCGTGGCCCTGGCATATGGGCAACTGAAGGAACACGGGTGGGTTTTAGTCAGTAAAAGTCTGACACGCCCTTCCGCTCCACCAAGAGCGGGAGACGTCATAAGACGATTCTTCACCCACAAAAAAAATATGGCGTGCAATAGGAGAGGTCTTTGTCCAGCAGTGGACTGCTATAGGCTGATGATGATGTGTATGTTGTTGGTGTAGTGGTCAAAAGTGGAACTGCTAGACGTGGGGTCCTGGGTTCCTTGGTATCATCCGCAAAGTACTATGTAAGTATTAGGTTGAGGTTTCTTCAGACAAGCGCGTCGCTACATTTGCAGAATGATTCCACTGAAGTTTTTATGGAAATTGTTCTACGAGAATCACCTCGAGCTGTCGCGTCGCGCCTGTTTGAGGAAGCCTTTATTCTATACACACAACACACCACCCATTATCTTCTTTTTACATTGTGAATAAACAGTTTTTCCTTTTTTCTATAAGATTTCCGGATGTACGTTCCGGACGTATGTTCAAGCTTGGTAAGGATAACAAATCTGATGAGGTCACTTGAATTATCTGGATGCAAAAACAACAACAACAATCGCTCTGGTGGTAATGGAGGGTCTATAAGTTGAGCTGCATGATAACTGACAAATGCGTGCAATGAGTGCACAGGCTCACCCAATTTGTGTGCTCCTTTCCTCAAAAGACAATTTAGACACTAATCTATACGGTGTTCACATGATCTGACTAAGATTATGTCTGGACATTAAAAGAGACTGTGATTTCTGAGTTTTTTTTCCGCTTTTCTGCTCAGAGTAGTCACATAGGGAACGCCGATCTCATCTAGTTTTTAAAAGTACTGTTAACGTGTCCAAGTGTTTGAACAAACTTACTTACAAAAATGAGTTAATTTATCATTTATGTCCAGCATTATGCAGTAGACATCTTTCCACTAAATAATGACGAAGATAACAATGGAACAGTAATTCTCAGTAGCAGAGAAGAGTATGGAAACCCATGAGTTGATAATCTGGCAAAAAATGACATACTTGATCGGGTCACGACTCACGAGTTCACGAGTCGAGAAACCGCAAGCGATTAGTGGTCTTGCAGTGTGTGTGTGTGTGTGTGTAAGCCATCGTGTTAACCATCACAGTTGCCAATAATGGCTTGACGAAGTGACGAGTCTCGTTAGTCATGTTAGAAGACTATTATTATCTTTAAACGTGGCCTTTTTAACCCTAACCATTATAGAGTTCAAAGGACAAAGTTTCAAGGAGCGTAGTGAGGAAAACAAATGATTTATTGTATTTTATAAGTTCATTCCAAAAACGAACTGAGTTTAGGGCTCGATAACAGGTACTACAAACCACAAGCACACCAAAACGATACCACATGTGTGAGAGATAATTTGTACGAAAATGATTAGTATATTCATAGTGGTCCTTATGAATATACTCTATTCATATGGCAGCTTATGAGTAGACTCGCAGGAATATACTGGCGCGGATCGGGTGAATTTTCTATAGGAGACTCGCACAAAGTTTACTTATTTATGGACGAATCGACAACTCCAGAAATTTTTAGGCCATTGGCAAGCCCATTTGGCCGTCAGAATTATCCGAATGAGCGGTACCGACCACATCATGGCAATGGCACAGCCAACACGACGACACTGTCCAGTGTTCACAACGTAACCACATAACAACTACTAGCGAGAACGCAACCAAAACGCAACTGCATAAGCTGCAGCGGCACTATTCACACATACGTGGGTAATCACCTGCGATATCGAGTGTTGTGGTACGTGCGAATGGGCCCATAAAATCATTAACACTTCGTATAAACAAGCTATGTTTTTATTAAACTTTTTTCCCCGGAACCAGATCATAATGGACCCTTAGCTCGATAGATGGCGTTGGCGTCGAATTAAAAGTCTCAATGGTTTCATTATCTCGAGCTGTACGTATGGCCCGCACAAGCCATTGCTGCATTGTTTGGGTAACATATGAGCTAATTAACCAACTAGCCTGGCTTTTACTGGCCTGTTAGTCTAGTGGTTAGTGACCCTAACTGCTAAGACTGAGGTCGTGGGTTCGATTCCCACCCAGGACAAAGGTTTGTGTGATGAGCACAATCATTTGTTTTGTGTCTGGGTGTAATTTATCTATAATATGTATTTTTATTTAATATATAACTATGTTTATCAGTTGTCTGGTTACCAAAGTACAGGCTCTGCTTAGTTTGGGATCAGATAACGGTGTGTGAGTTGTCCTGAGATATTATTATTATTAAGTCTCGACAAACGTCAGAGTACCTCAATAAGTTTAGTATTTTTGAAGAAGGTTACACACTTCACGTATGACCTTTTATATACCCAATTAGCAATTACCAAATTATAAATCTGTACCTGATCGTAAACAGCAATTTGAGTGTTAGAAAAGTTCAGCTTCATAGAGAGACACCGAATCGTCCGTCGTTGCGTCGTCTCTATCACTCATATCTAGATACAGTCGACTGCACGATAGTGGTAACACTTGGACCGGAGGTTTTAGAGTACAATTCTAAAAGGTTAGAAAAAAAATGACCAATTTTTAAACATGTTTAAGACCCTTCATGGAAAAACAGATGCCATTATCCTTGCCAGGGAGGGTACAGCAAAAACGCTGACATACGTCACAAACTACGCTGACATACGTTTCAAAATTCGAAACACCCTAAAAAAAAAGAAAATAAATAATAGTTTAAAAAAAACTAAAAAACACGCTTCCATCGAAAACCAAACTAAAAAGTAGAAAATAATGGAAAAAAGCGTGGGGTGCCTGATATTAATAAAAAAAAATACCTTAAAAAGCACCCCATGCTTATTTGTTTTTTAAAACTATTATTTTTTCACCATAAAATTAATAACAACACGAAACCGTAACAGAAGGCCCAGATCGATCACCGTGCTTGGCAGTCGAATCATACCTTGAGCCCAGACTCCTGTCCCAGGTCCCTTGCATACTCTTTGCGCTCCACACTCTCTTGGACGCTAAACCTGACTGTGATGTGTCCTGGATGAATGGTAGATCTTATCAGTGTGTCTAAAGTATTGTGAGATGATCGTATGACTGTCGAATAGTTGTGTACTTTTCGTTATTGCACTTAGCTTATTGTTTGTGTCTTTAACCAATGTAACATAGCCTATGTTGTCTCAAATAGCACGCCGTGCCTGTTACCAGCCACCCTGCAACGATGGTCGCTCCACCGCCCGTGGGCAGTACACGTCTATCCCATCGGTCATCGGTTCTACAGCTAATATGGTCGGCCCATTGGCACTTCCGTTGGTACCGTGTGGTGCCGCACGTAAAGAATAACACCACCCCATTTCTTCCCGTAGGTTTCGTAAAAGGCGACTTAGTGACTTACTAGAGAATGGGCAGCAGCGTTCTCTATAGGTGCATTTTACCACTATACTGCGATCGCCAACCCGCCTGCCAAGCGTGGCGATTATGGCAAAGCCCCCCAAATTGGGGAGGCCTGAGTCCAGCAGTGGACGTCTTACGGCTGAAAAGATGATGATGATGATTGGCACTTCAGCTTGCTTATTGTGTGTTTTATCGATAAATTTGGGTTCTCCATCGGATCCTCACATTCCGTCAAAGTAAAAATAAACTCCATATACAAATCTGAAATGTCTTATGTGCAGGCACTTTACCGCATAAATCGGAACACAGCGGTTTATTCAGGGAAAACAAAAGCGAATCACAATAAAAAACAGTTTGTTCTTTTCTGTGATTCGTTTTTGTTTTTGAGTCTAGTCAAAAATTCAACCGAACACGCTCGCACATGTTTACGTCTTATAATTCAAATTCAAATGTATCCAATCCACCTGTCATTGCGAAACATTAATATACGGCTATGTAATCGTGAGAATTTACATTAAATAATACATACGAGTTATTGCATGTGTTTGTAGTTAATAGGTTCGGTTATCTACACGACACACCGTAAGTGGATAGTAAATTAATAATATGCTACTCTGAGTTGTCGATAGGAAGTCGGTTTGGTGATAAGTATTCGAGATAACGATGATAACCCTGAACACATTCATAATGTTCACAATCTGCCTATAAATCGTATCACCTTTACTGTTCTCGAATTAAAGTAATTTAAAAAATGGTTATAATATAAATCACAACCGATTCACGGAACTGAATATTTTTCACCGACTTTAAAAAGAAGGATGTTGTCAATTCGTCTGTATGTATGTTCCGCGATATCTCTGGCACTTGAGAGCCGATTTCAAAAAATATTTTGATAATGGATAGAGTATGCTTCAGGCGTGGTCCATTAAGTGTTAACTTTGTTTGGATAGTTTTTACGTGAGCCTCGATACTACGTTAAAACGGATTGATTAAATTGGAGTGGGGGATATCCCACAACAATTTGTAAAGTGTATGCAAAAATCACTTCAGTTTTTGTAAGTCGGTTGCAAAAAAACTAAGATAAAGATTCAAAGACAACACACAGACTTCCAAATTTAATGTTATTTAACACTTTGTTGTTTTATGTTTTTTTGGAAATTAATGTTTTTTTTTTTTTTTTGTAATGATATTTTTATGCAATAATGTAAACCTACTGCCAGTTTGGAAAGTGAATTTTTGCTGCTTACTGCTAAAATTCAGCGATTTATAATCTTTTGTTTTTCGTGAGGAGATATGAAACGTAGTCTAAGATATCAATGTTTTTGGAATGGATTGTATAAGTAATTTAGATGAAAAAGGAGTAAATAATAGCGTGACAGTTGACAGTGTAGAGTTTAACGAAAAATAAATTTTAGAACTCAATTAACATGAGACAACGACAGAAAGAAGAAAAATGTACATCTCTTTTTATTTTCGCTACTTAATTAAAAAAAAACTATAAAAAGCAACAATGTTACACACCCAGAACTCGATAGGACAATCAAACGAGAACCCACAGTAGTCGTACTGTCCGCCTCAGTAATTTAGACTGATCTAGCCCGACAGTAAGATTGCCAAACCATTTCGCTGTGTAAACACCACTGCATTATATCATAAGTTCGCCAGCTGTGGGCTATATATCAGTCCTGATTTACATTAACTATCTACATTTGTGGTCAGGTGGCTGGTTTCATTTGCGTAGGTGTAAATCAAACCATTAAGTCCTGGATTCCTCAGAAGCGCTATACCAACCTGCCAGGGTCGCGAGATTTGGTCGAAAGAGTTACCGTGGCCCTGGCATATAGGTAAGTGAAGGAACACGGGTGGGTTTTAGGCAGTAAAAGTCTGACACGCCCGTACGACGATATCCCAACCAAAAAAAAAAGCGCTACCTATACCAAAAAATATCGTAGACTTATTAAGGTCTTATACATAACGGAGGGTGTACTGAGATTCACAGGCTGCTCTCGAACGCGATCAGAAGTAGCTCCCATTGGGGGTGGTGGCGTGACATTAATTAAATAAGAGATAGTCGTGAACGTTTTACAATCGTAATTGTCTATAGTTTACACAAAGATACTGGTACGCAACGTAAATCTTATGACCTAAAATAAAATAGTAATTCGCAGAGTTAATGACAAAAAAAGTAAAGGGACCTCTGCGAAGTTTTAGGCCAACAAAATTTGATAACTGTCGTGACAGCAACACAAAGACGAAGAAGCATAGTATCGGACGTTCGGTTATTCAAATTTCTCATTTTAATGGTCCTTAGAGCCTTACTGGATTCAAAAGCTATCACGATATATAGTCATAGGTACGTCTTTTCGTATCTATAAGACTTATTTAAGCTAGCCACTGTCTTCTGGAAGTCTGGTATCATGTTAGCTTTTGTGATTGGTTCATAATGGAATGGGATTTCTCTTCCAAATATCTCAAAAATACTTCACTAATATTGTGTGAAAATTGATGATACAAAACTAAGCCTTTTTTTTGGATGGGAAGTCATCAAATGACGTCTCCCGCTCTTAGGCGGAGTGGGAGGGCGTGTCAGACTTTTACTGACTAAAACCCACCCGTGTTCCTTCATGTGCCAGGGTCACGGTGTCTCTTTCGAACAATCTCGCTACCCTGGCAGGCATCGGTCCTGGCAGAATCCTTCAGTTCTGCTGACATCTCTTTGAGGCGCGCGTGGAACACTACGCGCCGTAGACCCGAGCCTGGTCTTTACCAGGCGGCGAGCTACCCATTGCTTGCCGCCCGCAAACTCGCGCCTACGGTGGCCGGGAGTCCGCTATTAACTCCCGACGCCCGGGGCGTCTCCTGCTGCGGCGGCTAGGGACGTGAAGGCGCAGAGACTGCCACTCCCTCACGCGCCCCGCCTCCTCCTTAGCGAGCATTACTGCTTCGCAGAAGGAGGTGACGGCTTCCCATGCCCTCTCGCTCCATACCATGGCTTGCACCAGGGCCGGACGCGAGAGCTCGCCGCCGCCGATCGCCTCCACGAGGACACGGTGGTGCTCCGCCCTAGCAGGGCACACCTCCACTGTATGCTCCACCGTGTCCTCCAAAAACTAAGCCCTTACCTTACGTTGAAGAAATTGCTGAAACCTGTAATTTTGATATTGTGAACAAACGCACAGTCAAAAGGATGCACCTGTTGCAGCAACACCAGATGCTTCTATCATCATCATCATTTCAGCCGAAAGACGTCCACTGCTAGACACAGGCTTCCCCCAAGCTTTACCACTTCGACCGTTTCTGTTCTTTCCGCATCCAGCGGATTCTTACGGCCTTCACAGGGACATTAGTCCCAAAATATCCAAATCAAATAACTTCAAATGTTGAAGTTATTTGATTAATAACTTCAAATGTTGTTGATACATTAAATACACAAACACACATATACATTAAATATTTTCCTCCATAAATGGAGGAAAATATTTATGTTCTTAGACTACTTTGAATCATCGTTTAGCGTCTATTTTATTTCTCAACTTCATTTAACGATATCGTTATTTAACACACTTTTATTTCGATAATAATCTTAATTACCTATTTGCATAGCAATATCAATGTTATCCTCCTTTCAAGAACTACAATTACGAAAACGCTTACAAAACTATAACTGGAACTAATCTATAATTCTTTTTTCAAACTAATCAAATCGACGTAATTCTTTCACCACAATTCTTAGAAAAAAAAATCCTTAACTCTGATTGGTCGTCACAAATTTTTACTCAGTGCACTATGCACTACTTGACCAATCGTATCATGAATGTGAACGCAAGGTTATATCATATGTGAAGGGACAGTAATTGTCTCTAGTAATTGTTGGCTGTGTCGGATGACGTCATTAGGCACCTTCTAGACTTCAAGGCAATGTCACGTCGTATGTAGATCGTGGGTAACGATGGAAGGTCAGATTGTTCCTAGGTCTTGGTCTATAAGTCATAGCGCAGGTATTATTAGTAACGGGTTCGTTTTAATACCTGTGTTTATGATCAAGGTTTTGTGTGTGAGGATTATAATGCAGAAATAACAATAAGTAATTACTGAGTAAGGTCTTACTCGATCACTCAACCAAGATATTATTAAAACTAGAATCTTATGCCATAGAAAAAAAAACCTATACTTGGAAATGCCCTAAGTTATTTTGTAGCATGCAGCTAAGTATCAGTATTTTACATGTACCGACTGCCTATCTGACTTCCACAACCAGTTACTGGGTAATACGATATTCTTGGTAAGACTGGTCGTCAGACTTTTGGGTTTCGACGACCCGTAACGACTACCAAAGATACACGAATGACAGCTGGGACTAACGGCTTAACATAGGGTCTAGGTATCTAAAGATGGTTACCCATCCCCAGATCAACCTTGACAAGCCTTGGTAAGATTAACCTGATCAATCGCGATAAGATAGTAGTACCTACCAATAGAGGAGGGAATTTCTTGCCGATTTTTATCCATACGAACCTACCTTTGGAAGGGGTGACTAGAATCAATTCTAATTTAATGCAACTATTGACGTTAAAAAGTGCCTTTATCTGCCTATGTGAAATGAATGCTTTGATGTTGACTTTGACAGTACATAAACGTATAGATCGTTCAGTGGTGGCTCAGTGGTAACGGCCACGACTTATGAGTAGGTTCGTAGATCGTTGGTTCGAACCCAGACATGCGCGTTACTTTGTGCTTTCTCACAAAGCGGTGAAGAAAAATATGGAGAGGAAACTGACTTATCCTAGAACCAAAAATTTAAAGACATTTGTGACATGTACTGACCCGCACTGGGCCGTACTGGAGCGAATTAAGGCCCTCTCACAGAGAGTAAATCTGTGTCCCAGCAGTGAGAACGTTATATAGGCTGATTATACTACGTTAATGTGTATACTTATATCAACAAACCCCAAGTTCAGATGACACATCACATCATTGAAAAATAGTGAAATAGGTTCTAAATGAAGTAAAAAAGGAATATTGCGTGGTAAAAATGTAGGACAGTTAGACCAAACGGAAAGTGTGCAAATACCTTTAATACATTTATAATAACAGCATGAGGTTAAAGTATATCATGCAGGCGGTTGACCTACCCTGTCAGCTGTCGATCTGTGATTGGTCAATTAATTATAAGCGGTCATTCCATTGGCTAACGCGACCGCGGAGGGAGACATTAGCCATCAATCTGAATGAAGGTTGAATGACATTTATGTGTAGTTCTACAGATAATATAAAATGTTTCTTTGAATTGAAATCTAGTGAACGAGTAAAGACTAATATCACCATGAAATCAGCACATGATTCTAGACAGTAAAAAAAAACTGAAGTTTCTTAGAAAAGTGCATTATCTACGCGGTCAAAATACATGAAACAGATTTTTTTTTTAAATAATCTACGAATGATTTCAATGTGAGTTTCAAAATCAAGTTCGAATGCCCATAGATGGCTCTGCCATCCAGTATTTTTAAAATTTAGATAATTTTTATCGGCGCCTTTCTGTGTTTTGCAAGCACTCAGTCACAGTTGCTCAGAAAGCTCGCTTCAATTATATAACACTTTCTGTTTGCAGGTATTCGATACAAAGATGACATATACAAGCTGACAATCATCACAAGATGGCGTGTAAGGGTTGTAAAGTGTGGTGAAACGGAAGATCAACATCAAAATCGTCATATATTTAATTTAGGCGGAGAATCAGTACTTTTCAAACGTCAAAATTACTATAGCATGAATAGGCCTATGGCGTTAAGTCCACTTCTATTCGTTTCTGTGCGTGAAGTATTTAATAAATAAAATGACATAGGATGGTCCTTGAAAATGCCTGCCCTTCACCACAACCTGGTGCTTTAGTTGGGAAGGAGAACTGGTGCAAGTGAATTCAGATCGGACTCTGCAACCGCATACATACTCCGATCTGAATTCGATTCGATTCGAGCAGCAGCTATAGATCAAATAGACACATTCATATTTTACAGAAAAGAGACTGGATATTATTATCAGCTTAGCCTTTTTCCAACTATGTTCTGGTTAGCTTCCAGTCAAACCGGATGCAGCTGAATAACAATATTTTGCAACGAAATTGGTATTGTATTATTATTATTTATTTATTTGATTTAACAACATTGGTCCACTGGTTAGTAAAGTCTTATCAACTCAGGGTTAGTATTTATTTATTAGAATAATACAGTAGGTACCTATATTCATACCTGCCGCACGAGCAACCTGACAAAGTGTCTCAGTATAGGTGCGTCGTATTGTTCGGCTAGGGTTTTCAGGATACTGTTGCTGCTAGACCTCATTCTGCTTATTAATGATGCGGTCTTTTTCCTCATAATAGCATGGAAGTTGTCAGTTTTTGCTACAGCAAACATGCTAGACGCGCTGCAGAACCGGGGCAACCTCAACAGCACCCTGCAGCCATTATTATATTGCACACGCAGAGCATCTAGAGCCCTCCGCGTACAGTTGACCCACAAACTGCCCGTGTAGAACGCTTGACAATAAGCTTTCGACCTCGTTACTACAACGAGCGAATCTGTGAGCCAACATGTTGCATCTGGCTGCTAGTGCCCTGCGCTCACGATCAATATCTACCCGATCTTTGAGGTCCTCAGTTTCGTTTCTCTTTTCATTTGACTGTTTCATCATCTCCCTGCCTTATCCCAACTACATATTGGGGTCGGCTTCCAGTTTAATCGGATGCAGAAGAATACCAGCCGATAGAATATTTGACATTCACAACCCAGTTACTGGGTAACTCGCTACCTCTTGGTAAGAGTAGTTGGCAGATTTCAAACTACTGACGACCCGTAGTGACTGCCATCTTCACGAATGACAGCCGGGATCAACGGCTTAACGTGCTTCCTGAGGCACGAAGAGGTCTTGTTATGTACAGATGGTCACCCATCCACGGACTCACCACGGCAAGCGTTGCTTAATCTGATTGATCGTTATTACTTAACAATTTTTTTTTTTTTTTTTATCCGAAATCATCAAATGACGTCCCCCCGTCGTTCTTCGGCGGAGCGTGAGGGCGTGTCAGAGTTTTACTAAAACCCACCCGTGTTCCTTCAGTTGCCCATGTGCCAGGGTCACAGTGTCTCTTTCGAACAATCTCGCGACTACTACATTGATCGTCATTGAGGCTATACATCATATTTGACTAAATATCTGTATTTTTGTTTCTTTGAAAATATCGTCTAAATGTCTTTGCAAGCTCCAAGTGAAGATACTGCATATAAGAGAGAAGAACACATACTAGGCCCACACTTCATAAATTCGAATTAGGGAAAGGGGACGATGATTTTGAAGAAAATGCAGGTAGATCTTTACATAGTATAAGACAAAGTCGGTTCCCGCGTCTAGACGCTTAGAACTTTTAAAATACACAACGGATTATAATGCGATTATGATTATAGACAGAGGTCATTCAAGAGGAAGGTTTATATGTATAATACTGGCAAAAACTACTAAACTGTAAAGAACATCTCGATGATTACAACAACATCGTAGCTGATCCCAAAAATGTAGCTCAAATTTCAAACAAGTGAAGGTGTGAATACCAATCATTCATCCAAGTAGCGATTGCTCAACTTAGATCGATCTGTTAGAAACCGGTCTAGGTCACTCTTTTTAAAAAAGGAAACACTTTTAGCTATAAGAGACTAACACAGTTTATTTAACTTTTATACAATAATAATCGTGAGTGCAGCACATGAGTGCACGGGATGAAGGATGGAAGACGACTGACTGGATGAATAGGATGGGTGTATGAGGAGTCGAGGAGTGATGTGTCAGCACTCTGACAGGAATGCAGCATAAGGTGCCAGGTAAGCCGGAAAGGGTACATTGGATGGGTATAACAGCCCCCCGATTAAGAGGAAACTTACGGGTGGAAAGGTAAGTTGACGATGGAAAGAAGGAAGCTCCAGGTCTAGGAAGGTTTTCCAGGTTTTCAGGTCATTCGGAGTCGAGAACGAGGTATGTCTGTGGAGTGTATGTCTTCGGGATCAGGAGATGACATTTCTATGGAATTATCTGGTTTGGGTTTACATCTAGAAGTTTTAAGTGTTTTAAAGTAACAATACAATTTATACGATATAGCTATAACTATAACTAAACTTATTATAATAGTAACATAAGAATAGAAATTACCGTAAAGGACAATATGAGGCTTTTCAATAACTTCTTCGAGATTTGTTTTAATTCGGTCAGTTATTTTATTATAATTAGACAAAAGTGAATCAAGATCATTAACATTTTTTAAGTTAACATAGGGAACTTTAATATTGTCTTTTAGGTAAGTAGTAGGACTACAACAAGTATCATTGATTATTTCAAAGTGTAATATTATTGGTTTTGTTTTAATTACAATACTATGTTGAGGTATTAACTTATTGTCTCTACAATAAGCAATGCAATGTTCTGGTATAGTTAGTATTCCAGTACCATGAATGGAAAGCTCAGATAAGTCTTGATTATTACATTCTATTGTGAGTTTAGAATTTTGACTTATTACGTATATCCATTGGTTTCTATGTAATTTATGAAAAGTTTCAAAATTACCGTTTATGAATTTAGTATTACAAATATGTGGAACAGAAGTCAGGGCTTTAGAGATAATCTCACTTTCACATATGGGAACGGCAGATGTGGAATACACACTAGGTGTTTCACAAATATAATATTGCGTATTTATAATTTTACAGGAGCTAAGTGAATCTAATTTACAATAAGAGGACTTATCTTTAGTTATGCCTATATATTTCGTGGATGGTATTATTGTTGAATATAGTGTACTATTTACATCATTAAGTTCAATAGGGTAAGGTATAGTGTTATATAAATCAAATTCCTTTGTGTTTACTAACGGGATTTGTAACACAAATATTATTTTATTATTTGCAAAATAGCTAGATACATCGGATATGTTTTCTAAAACGTGGATATTATCTAAGATTAGAGGTACAGGTAATTGTTTAGAACTAGGTAGGAATCTATAATTATCAACAAGGTCTGCAAAAAGTTGCTTAGGAGTAATAATAGATGGATATAATATATTAGACTTACTAAACATAATAGCATTAATAATATCTTCTAACTTAAATGATAATGTTAACATAGTACTTTCTAAGATATCTGACAATCCTGATATCTTAGATCTCATGAGTAGCTTATCTGCCACTAACGTAATGTTGATTACATCTTGGTTCAGGGTATCGATAGCATGGTTTAAACTAGCTTCATTTGCACTAATTTGGTCAATTATTTCTTTTAGGGACGATAACGTGGATTTTGTAACTAACATGCTATCTTTCATCAAGGTGGCTAACTTAGTTTGATCATTTTCTAAGGTTTGGATGGCATCGCTGTATTTTATAGCGTCATCTTCATCCATATTACCAAACAGTTGTTTGATAACGGAACCGATTCCAGCAAACCAAGCTGCTCTTTTATTAGATTTAGACATAAGATGAGATATAGAGTCGAAGTCTCTTGCTATATCATTGTAACGTGATGACAATGGTTCAAACAGATAATGACATTCGTTTTCATAATAGGCATTACTTTGTTTACATAAATATTTCGAAGTTCCTAGAATGTCTCTTATGTTATCTAGATGCGGTTGGATAAAAGATATGTCTAAAGGAATAATAATATCTAATGTATCATCAGTAGTTTTTAGAGAACCAATAGGGTCGAAGTATATGCCTGCGTTGTCAGATGCTGGCTGGATATATTTTTGACTGTTTGATGCCAGGGACGGATAAATGTAACCAATTCTGGAATGGAAAGTGATTGTAAATTACTAGACTATATATGGTATATTAAATGCTGTTGCTAGTATGTAGTTTCATCTCGTCAAAATGATGTTTGACGTGACGTCTATTTATTAGGAGTGATGCGGTGTTATTTCCGTGTACTTTTACTATTTTGTATGGGCCTTTCCATATTGGTGAAAGAGCCTTCCGAAGCCGTAGATGATTTTTCAGATAGACCAGGTCGCCGACCTTATATTTAATTGGCCTTGTACGAGTGTCGTAATAGCTTTTTGAACTTTCCTTGGATTTTTGTATGTGTTCTATGGCTTTATTTCGGCAGTATTTAAGTCTGTTTTGGAGTACGCGAACATAATCGGGATAGGTTACGCCTGCAGTCTCTTCGTAGATAGAATCTGGTATGTATGGTTTATTTCCAAATACGAGTTCGTAAGGAGAGAAATGAGTGGTTGAATGGATTGCGGAATTATAGGCAAGCATAGCTGTATATACAAAACGAGGCCAATTATTTTGCTCTTCATTTACGTAGGATTTTAAATATTCCTTTAAGGTGGAATGACTCCTTTCAAGAGCGCCTTGAGTCTGAGGATGATAAGGGGTACTCCACAACTGTTTGATTTTTAATAGCTTGCAAGTTTGTTTAAACAGCTCAGCTGTGAAATTAGTCCCTTGATCTGTTAAAATTGTTTTAGGTATTCCAAATAACGTGATAAAATGAACTAAACATTCGCATGACTCCTCAGCTGTAGTATTGGCGATTGGATAGGCGGTTGAAAATTTGGTAAGGTCATCTTGAAGGGTCAAGATATACCTAAACCTATCGTTACCGGCTTCCGGTAGTGGACCTACAATGTCTAACGCTACACGTTCAAATGGGCGAGTGGAAAGAGATGTAATCTGCATGGGAGCACGATTAACTTTTCTTAGGGCTTTATTAGTTTGACATTGCGGACATTTTCTCACATAATTTTCTATGTCTGATCGCATATTTTTCCAGTAATATTTTTCTTGGATACGTTTTAGCATTCTAACGGAACCTAAATGACCGGCAATAGGTAGGTCATGATTTTCTTTCATGATTTTAGGGATTTCGCTTAATGACGGATAAATAATAGCATTTTTGTAAATATGTACGTTTATTTCCGAATTGTGGAACAAATATAATATAATATTGTAAACCTTTAGGTATTGGTGACTATCAAAAGGGTTACTAAAGTCTGAGATGGCTATCTCGGGATTGTTTTGATCTGCAAGGGTAACTACTAGCTCATTTCTTACAGATTTGAGACTTTTATAGATATCTTCATACGTGCAGGTATCAAAATGATTGACTTTAGTAAAGAGGAAATAATACGTTTTATTTTCAGTTTCGTATTTGAGGAAAGTGTATAAGGTTCTTTCTAGTAAGGAAAATTCATTCAAATTAGGAATATTAGATATAACTTCTTGAACATACGGGACGGATTCATCCATATCTATAGATGTAGGAATGATAATATATTTTTTATCTGTTTTGGATAAACTTTCATTATGTTCTATTATAGTTACATTAGAATTGAAATCTTTAGAGGTAGTTTTAAGGAAATCTGAGTAATTACCATCTAGGGTACCAGGACTACTTGGACTTGAGTTATCGATTGGTGTTGTTGGATTTAAGCGATCAGCAGACGATGGTGTGTTTTGGTTAGTTACGTTATCTAGGTCGTCAAGATTACCTAGCTCTGGTAAGCTAGTGGGTGGAACAAGTGGATCTATGAGGTCTTCGAGTTGGACTAAATCGTCTGAATCTATCGTCTTGTAGGAATCAGGTGAGTTTACATTTTGCCTTGAAGTGCTAGGCAGAGGATCTATGGCATTAACTGGTTTAGTTGGAGGATAACGTGATAATGCATCAGCAGCATTATTCAATTTTCCTTTCTGGTAAACTATTTCATATTCATATTCCTCTAGTTTTAATCTCCACCTTTGGAGTTTACTACTGGGGTCAGAGTGGTTAAAGAGCCAACGCAAGGGGCGATGGTCGGTAACAATCAGAAATTTCCTACCGTATAGATATGGGCGGAATGTTTTACAACCGAAAAGAATCGCAAGTAGTTCCTTTTCCGTTGTGCTATAGTTACACTCACTTTTATTGAGTGTACGGGATGCATAGGCGATTGGTTTATCTTTGCCTATTTCGCCTTGAGAAAGGATGGAGCTGATTGCATAATTCGATGCATCACAAGTTAGAATGAATGGTTTGGAAAAGTCAGGATATATCAATAGTGGTGCTGTCATAAGTTTGTTTTTTAGGATTTCAAAGGCTAATTGATGTTCGTTTGACCATACAAATTCTACATTCTTTTTTAGTAGGTTTGTTAAGGGTTTTGCGATACTAGATAAGTCAGGAATGAACCTGCGGTAATAGGAAACAAATCCAAGGAATGACTTAACATCCTTGGGAGTTTTTGGTACAGGGAAATCTGATATTGCACTTACTTTTCCAGCATTTGGTTTTACACCTTTGTCAGTAATGACATGGCCTAGGTATGAAACTTCCTTTCGGAGGAATTCACACTTGTCGGGTTGCAATTTAAGTTTGAATTGACGGAGTCTACCAAACACATTTGTTAGGTTATTAATATGAGAGGCAAGGTCATAGGAATATATAACGATATCGTCGAGATAAACAAAGCATTGTATGCCTTGGAGCCCAGATAAGGCTGAGTTCATTAACCTCTGAAAGGTTGACGGAGCGTTTTTCAATCCAAATGGCATACGTGTGAACTCGTAATGACCTGTTGGGACAGAAAATGCTGTTTTTGGGGAGTCTTCAGCAGACATGTTAATCTGATGGAATCCGGATGCTAGATCTAACGTGCTGAAATATTTACTCTTGCCTAGCTGGTCTAGTATTTCTGCTATGTTTGGAATAGGATAGGAATCACCAATGGTTACATCGTTAAGTTTGCGGTAGTCGATTACCACACGCCATTTCTTTTGACCGGACGCGTCGAGTTTTTTAGGGACCACCCAAATTGGTGAAGACCATGGAGACATAGAAGGTTTTATGATTCCTTGCCGTAACATTTTATCGATTTGGGAATCAACCTCTTTCTTATGACATTCAGGGAATCGGTATGTCTTTACATGGATTGGCTCATCCGAGGTTGTTTTAATTTTATGTTCTATCGCATCGGTAGAGGTCAACTGATCGTCAGGTAAGTGGAAGACGTCAGAGAATTGGGAACAGACTGAGTACAGTGCTTCAGTTTCTTCTGAATTAAGATGGGACACGCGAAGTTCTTTTAGAACTTCTTCTGTGCGTTCAAAGGTATGCGATTCGGCTGTGGTACCTATAAATATTGAAGCTTGTAGTTGGAAAGGTTCTAAGCGTAGTTGAAGGTCAGAATTAACCTTTACGGGTGCTTCTAAGGTATTTAAAATGGAAATATTAACACGGTTATTTGTTTTTACTTTAACCATACAGTTGGCTATCAGTAAGTTCCTGGATATGTGTTGATCGATTACTAATCCTTCTCCGATCTCTGGATTTGCGACTGTGCATTCAATGATGGCTTCGCTACGTGCTGCTATTGTGTAGACGGGTTGATTAAAATACATTTGAAAGTTAATGTCTTTTAAATATAAGATACCTTCTTCATAATTAATTTGGCCATTCATGGAATTAAATAAATCGTTGCCGACAATGCCATCATAGGGTATGGTTAAGCCATCTATTAAGTTGAATACATGAGTTAAGTGTTTACAGTCACTGTGGATTTCATCGTGGGTACTTAGAGTTATAGGAATTTGTCCTAACGTGCTTAGGGGACTATCGGTGGTTGAGTCGATACCTTTGATCTTGAACTTGACCGATTTATTAATTACAGGCATAACGTCGATGACTGATGTTTTTATAATGCTTATGGATGCACCAGTATCAACGAGGAGTAAAAGGTTTTTAGAAGACACAGGAGATTTTACTTGTATGTAAGGTAAATATTTATTTGATATATTTTGTGTGAATTCGTAAATGGTTTTATTAATGTTTTCTTTATTTTCAGGATATAGGATGCAGTCTACAGTTTGGGGCTGGCTACCCTGTTGCTTGACAACATGCGATTTTAAGGATTTATTAGAATCTACAGTTTGGGGCTGGTTACCCTGTTGCTTGATTCCAATTAATTTTAAGGATTTATTAGAACCTACGGTTTGGGGCTGGTTACCCTGTTGCTTGATCCTAATTGAATGACCTCGAGTTTTGGGCTTATAATTACCATGTCCATGGGTCATTGAGGCGATATTGGTGTCGTCTTTTATGGTTACCGTTTGTCCCGTGCGACACCTATTCGGGACATTATTCAGTTTAAATTATGATCATCGACAGTATCATAACCTTCGGTTTCAGTTAAGGTGTTAATTTGTGGTTTGAAGGACGTGCTTGGTTGGACATTAGAATTAGAGGGTTTATTTACATTTTGGAATTTTTTATTATTATATTCGCGGAGTTTGCAATTTTCCAAAAGATGTCCAGCCTTTTTGCAATATCGGCAGAACGGGTCTTTTGAAGCTGGTTGATTGGTAGAGAGCTTTTGACTTTGGTTATTATTAAGGTTGCCGGTTCTATTTGGTCTAGTGTTTACGTCATTACCACGCAACGTTTTCGCGACCAAATTCTGTTTATAGGAGTACTGTTGCAGCTTCTCTTCTGATAGAGCACAATTAATAGCATCATTAAGGTTTTTAGGGTCCCTACATCTGACTATATTAGCGATACGAGGAGTGAGGCCCATAGTAAAAGTATGGAGAGCTAGGTCCTCCATAGCGGCTACCCTACCAGAAATTTCGCTCTTCTTATGATTAGTAACGGCGATTTCTGTGAGAAGTTGGGATAGGCAGGTTTCAACCCTAAGTGAAAATTGGCTAACATTTTCTTGGGCACCTTGTCTACAATCTTGTAGTTCTATTAGAAGATGAGCGTAGTGTTTTCGCTCTCCGAATTGGTTTTGTAAGAAATCCCTCAGTGAGGGCCATGTATCAAATTCTTTAATGGAACACGCTATTTCGGCTTTACCGTCTAGCTGGCTAATGATATATTTAAATACGATGTCTTGTTGATTTGAGGAAGCTAAGGAAATTGCATTATCGCAATTGTTTATGAAAGCGTTAAGTTTTTCGCGGCTACCATCGAAAGGTTTTATAAATTTTAGGATTACGTTTAAAGTTAAGCCTTCTCTTGGCTCGTCTTTGACGTTCTTGGAACTTTGAGACATCTTAAAATATATAAAAATATACAATTGTAACAAGCAAACCCTGGAAATAAAATTAGTATAGCTTATAAGTCTACACGGCAAATCTCGTCGAACTGTTCTTATCGCTGTCCACCGGAACTGCGTCGGATCACTGTCTAGACAGTACAATTTGTAGTCTTGTTACAATGTTGCGGCTATGAGATAAGCCGTCGGAGATAAGTTTGATGGAAGTTTTTTGGTTAAACACTTGTAGATTATAGGAAAATATCACAAAACTCACAGTAGCACCAAACATGTGTTCTTCATGTTTATGCTGGAACTGGAACTGGAGCTGGAGTTCTTGATACTGGAACCGGGGTTGACCTTGAGCCAGGTCGGTGCTGGGTTTGGAGACGGGAGACGCTACCTGCGTCACTGCTCTTTGCCACTTACTGCACAGTGGATCGGCTATGAGGTTCACCGGTGTGGTGTACGGGATACACCTGGATGTTGCGAGTCGCTTCTTGGAACTTGTGCACTCACTGCACTTTTTTCACAGATTTAAGGAGGAGTCCAAGGACTTTTCAATCCCTTTTACGCTGCCACCAATGTTAGAAACCGGTCTAGGTCACTCTTTTTAAAAAAGGAAACACTTTTAGCTATAAGAGACTAACACAGTTTATTTAACTTTTATACAATAATAATCGTGAGTGCAGCACATGAGTGCACGGGATGAAGGATGGAAGACGACTGACTGGATGAATAGGATGGGTGTATGAGGAGTCGAGGAGTGATGTGTCAGCACTCTGACAGGAATGCAGCATAAGGTGCCAGGTAAGCCGGAAAGGGTACATTGGATGGGTATAACAGATCGCTCAGTAGCCGTTTAGCCACTAGCGTATGTTACCTGGTGAAATATTACACTTGATACCATCGGGGACTTTCCAAAGCAATTATATTTGTGATACGAGCGACGTATGGCGCAGGCGCGGCGGCCATTTGTCAAAATAGCCATTCATATGGTAATGACATGTGCTGATTGATCATCTTGCGCAAGTGATCTACTTTGAGACCTTTGTGTGTTGTAATACTTTTATTGGAAGGTTCGCAAGGTGTCTGAGGTCCTGGTTATACTGTCGCAAGGAAATCGACGGGCAAACTGTAACTATGAAGTCAGAATTAAATTCTCGAAGCTCTAATGTAGATATTTTTAGACAGTTATCAAATAATCTGCTCTATTTCAAAGAGCAATAGGTATGGTACAGCAATGCTTTTTTAATAACCGACTAAAAATTTCAATGTTGGAGGTTCAATGTCATGTATTGAATCTATGGTAATCTCTGGTTTCTGCCACACTGCATGTATTTTTTTTTTAATGTCGTTATTGTTGCCAATCGCTGAGCCTAGCGTGGTAATTACTCCAGCCCAAGAATTTCAGTCAGGCAGTTTACGAGCCTCATGTTTATAAAGGAAGAAAGTTAACTAAATTATCTTTTTAGTCAATTTGCACCTTTTCTGTCACAGAGATTGACTACGTATAGTTAAAAGAAAAAAATCATGAGCCCATTATCTGAGACCCATGCTTATAAAATTGGTATACAGCTAAGTTGCATGACGAAAGCCAGGAAGGAGGTAGGAATAGATATGGTTGTAGTTGTGGACTAAAGGAAGCTCCTTGTAGAAGCCCATAAAGTGTTCTTTATCTTAATTCATCAATTCAGCCATAAGACGTCCACTGCTGGACATAGGCCTGTCCCAATTTGGGGGGCTTTGCCATAATGGCCACGCTAGGCCGGCGGATTGGCAATCGCAGTATGGTGGTAAAATGCATAGAGAACGCTGCTGCCCATTCTCTAGTAGTCCCTCAGTTGCCTTTTACGACACCCACGGGAAGAAATGGGATGGTGTTATTCTTAATCTCCACAACCACAACGAATCAGTCAGAAGAGGATAATGTACTCTGGTAACTTTAACTTCAAAATATCACTTTATTCCCATGAAAATATTCATCTACATAAATTAAGTCATTTATTATGCGTTAACGTGTAACTCGGTACAAAGTGGAGGCAATTTATCTATTTGTTAACTAGAAACATTGTAGGGGAATGCTAACGAGACTATAACTTAGTATAAACATTTTGTTTCAAGCTACTAAGTAGTGCCTGGCTCCTTTTCTACAACATCGTTGCAAAAAGGTTGGCTATGTGCTTGTAATACTGTGGCACTTACTACGTTGTATTATTCCCAAACCGACATTTGATATACAACCATCTGTCTTTTCCCAATCTTTTCTTGAGATATCTTCTTTATCTTTACATAGTATAAAAATAAGCCGCATTTCGTGTCTATACGCGTAGATATTTTAAACTCCGCAACGTATTTTAATGCGGGTTTCATTAATAGACAGAGTGATTCAAAAGGAAGGTCTCCATATACTACAATGCTAATAATCTATATTTGAATCGATGACAAACGGCAGAACTAATATATCAAAAATATATATTTTTTACAGTGATGTTTAGATGAGCCGTAAAAGTTAGTGTTTTGGCACGATATTGGTAGGGAGTCCTAAAAATTTGGTCCTATGGTCCCATTTTGAGATCTAGCCTTAATAATTGGTCCGAAGGTCCATTTTGAGATCGAGCTCTAATATCTGGGTCTTATGGTCCCATTCTCAGATCTAGCCCTAATGGTTGGTTATAGGTCCCATATTGAGATCTAACCCTAATAGCATATTGATCTGCTGTGTGTACTTACACATACATAACGATCTATTTATTATACGTGTTCACCATAAAAAAAAGCGAAAGCGGCTCTGGGGAAAGAAACTAGTCTTAATAAAATTATAAGTGTCAATTGATATAAGAAGTGCTTATTGCAAGATCGTAAATTAATAAATACATGACAGTCAAGTTCATTATAATAAAAATGAACACATACTTACGTATTGCAAGAAATTTTGGAATATTTAGGTTAAAATCTCAATTCACTAGTTTAGAAAATGTGAAACAAATTAAACTTTGCCATTTATAAACTAAGTATACACTCTTAATGAGTCTATAAAAGGTCGCAATTCCAATAAAAACACTTTTAGATCTGCAAATAAACAGTTTGATTGCCCAAACTAACGTTTCACTTCTAAAAATTACAAATAGATCTAAAATCGTTAAAATAAAGAACAGATTCGCGTGAGTATTTATTTTTAAGTGACTAAATTAAAGTTGTATCATCAAAAGCACAGAATTACGAAAAAAACCAGATAGTGCTATTGAAATAAATTTTTATGACACGTGTATGTAACAAGTGCATTTGTGAAATACATGTGTGTTGTGTGGCCACAGTAACAGCGATTTTGGTGGAAAAAATTGATATATTTTTTTAGTCTGAACAGCTTTATAGATTGCTGCTTTTTAGAATTCCGTACCAAAATGGTACAAAGGAACCCTTATGGTGAAACTCAGACTGTCTGTCAAAGCTGGATATCTCAAGAACTACTAGTCAAAACAAGAAATGCTATCAACTTGAGATTTAGAATCGTTTTAGGTGGCGTTTGTCCAACAATTTTTCAAATAAGAATAAAAGAAAAATAAGTATAGTTTTGCAACAGGAACCGAACGGGTGTCTTAATAATCGAAGTGAGGCTTCTAGAGCATGTGGACTGATGTGGGTATCACATGAAAGAGCGCTATTTGCACATGCTCAAATTTTATTTTTCTTTTTTGGACGCGTTGTTTTAGAGTTTTGGCGAAAGATGTACAAAGAAAAGGACGACGCGTCACGTTTCAGCACATTTTGTTGCATGAAAGAGAAGAAAGATATTTCTCTCTCCGCCTCTCACACTAAATCTCTTATAATACATTATATATTTTTAAGAAGCTTATCTTTTATGACGTGTGTTTTCATTTTGTTACTATCGTACGTAGTTCATTTATTTCATTGTATGTATTTGCATATTTCATGTTTATACAGTGAAAAGTGTTCTCTTCCATTCGGGTGTCCCACAATATCTCCCGACTTTTTTACGACTTTGCCCAATTTGATTCATAACTGAATGGTTTTAATAAAAGATCTCCAAAACAAATCCTCTCATTGCGTTAGTTATTTCACGGAAGCCAGTTATAACCAACATTTACTTACTAAACGTGACAATAATATTAATATTAAGATTTTTATTTATAAACGGAGAAGTCTTGTGGTTGGAATGTTTGCTTAAAAACCGAACAGTACTTGACCATGAGGCGCGTTGGCAAACAAACGGACAGGCCCTTATTTAATTACAATGACACAAGTACTTTATATTACGAAGTTCGACATCTTTCAAGTGGACTTACAAACCCTTTCAATGAGACATTACTGGTATAATCAGTCAATAGGCAAAGCTTATCCAAAAATGTCATACTCTGAACATGACTTAGAAATTCAAACAGTCATCATCATCATTTCAGCTGAAAGAAGTCCACTGTTGGACATAGGTCTCCTCCAATTTGGAGAAGGTGTGTGCGATAATCGCCACCTTGGCAGGCGGGTGGGCGATCGCAGTATGGTGGTAAAATGCATAGAGAACGCTGCTGATTCTTTAGTAAGTCCTTTAGTCGCCTCTTACAACACTCCCGGGAAGAAATGGGATGTTGCTATTCTTTACTTCCGACACCACACGGAACTAATTGGAACAGTGTCGAGTTTCGAATCTGTCATAATTTAGATAAAGTTAGAAAAAATATTTACTGTGCAAACGACTACCAATTTGAATTGTCCCACATTCATCATTCTCTGAGAGTTCCCCGAAATGGCAAAGTCACGTAAGTATGTAGAAGAAGAGCAGTGGTGGCCCAGTGGTAACGGCCGTGACTTACGAGTTCTAGGTCATGGGCTCGAATCCAAGCAGGCACTTTACTTTGTGTAAATTACTACATCACCACTGCTCTCAAAATGGTCAAGGAAAACATCATGCGGAAACCGGTATGTTTTAGAACCAAAAATTTGAAGCCATGTGACATCTACCAACCCGCACTGGACCCGCGAGGTGGATTATGGCCTCCCTCTGCAGGTCTGCGTTCTAGCAGTGGAAACATTATAGTATTTTAAAAACATATGAGTTCGCTTTAGAATTGTGTTCACTCAGTTGAATGATGTTCCAATTAAACCTGACACATTAGTTCTACAAAATAATTGGGTCAACAGGAAACAAAAATAATCGGTGTAAAATCACAATCGCGAATTTCACAGCCACACAATGGATTCTCAAGCGTTACTTGTGAAGCTTTCAAACTTCCAAACTCTAAGGTCACGAGTGTGCGTGCAAAATGTGCACATTTCGTACTCTAACGAGCTTTTAATTCGTGTGTAATGATGATACGAGTAAGTTGCGAAATATATGCAGAAGATCAACTCGTCACGGTCGTTACGGGTTGTCAGAAGCGGGAAAGTCTGACAACCAGTCTTACCAAGGGGTATCGTATTACCCAGTAACTGGGTTGTGGAGGTCAGATAGGCAGTCGTTCCATGTAACATACTGGTTGTCAGCTGCATCCGGTTAGACTGGAAGCCGACCCCAACATAGTTGGCAAAAACTAGGCAGATGATGACATGCAGAAGATCAACTCCAGGCCCCGATAAATAGCGGAGAGCTATTACACAATATTCATAATCAATGATGCATACAAAATAAATTATAGTCATGTACGGGTTCCACCCGAAAAGTAATAAACTTTATAATTGGGTGTAACAAAGACGTGGGAATCAATACTAACCCGTATTTAGCCTCTACTAGTGGCAACAGCAGCCAACCGTATTTCCGTGTCGTGCCGGACGATAGGAATAGCTCCATCCTATTCCTTCCCGTGCATGACGTAAGAGACGACTAAGGGACTTACTAGAGAATAGGCAGCAGCGTTCTCTATGCATTTTACTACCATACTGCGATCGCCAACCCGCCTGCCAAGCGTGGCGATTATGGCAATTTTTTTCTAGGTGCTCGGTTCCAATTGTTAAATTCCTATGGAGAAGATCCTGGAATAAACTCCACGGTTACTCTTTTAAGCATAATTGGCTTTTACAATGGTTTCAAATTACTTTGTTAAAAGGTATGGAAGGACAGTGAGGTACTTAATAAAATAGAAAATGGTCTACAAATCCAGATACAAAAGGAGGCAAGGCAAGGTCTCCTTTTTAAGAAAGAACCATACTGTAGTTGAAGTGGACCTGACTTATCCGTTTATATATTGTCCCGAGTAAGCCTTCTGAGTTGAACATAAAGTAGTGATATGGTGACCTTGCGCGATATACGATGAGCACAACGAAGGCTAAGTATAATAGTACCCACTGCTGTTGGGCAAACTTAATGGAGTTCGTTCACTTAAATAAAAACTTACCCAACGCTGGCTGGTAGGATTAATTCAATTATGAGGTGTTACTTTTTATGTGTTTTTTTTATTTATTGGTAGCTGTTGATTTGTTTGTGTTGATTGAAGTTTGCGTAATGAACATATACATGTTTGTACAGACGCCAGCACGTCAAGCTATCCGAAACGGTCAAATTTTTCCAATCAATCTTGAACCTAATGTTTTAGCGATAACGTTTAAACGTATTAAAGAAATTTCACAGATTGTAGTAGCTTTATATGCTGGCGTCTGTACGTAGAGACTAATAGGAGCGTATGATTTCGTGAGTCATGAATTAAATAATGATCCGTCATTGTCAATGATTAGAGGTGATTTCTTGGACACGGATTTAAATTAGGCGGTTTAAAGTAAAAAAAAAAACATGATAAAGGCATTCAGAGTCAGATCTCACTTATAATATTTAAGTTATGTTAAACACTTTCGTAGCTTTCAACAAGATTTAGTTGCAATATATCAAAACTCGAAAATAGTTTGTTCAGAACCATAAGTACAATTGATTCTTGATTATCATATTATATTATATTGATAATATACGTATATTTTTTGAAAAAAATAACTTTTATTAAAATGAAAAAAAAAATGTTAAAGTTAATTTTTTCAAAAAATAAAATATATTGTGTCAAATCAAATCTCCTGCAGAAAAGTGACGAGACGGAGTGACGCAGTTCTGATAGAAAACCGTCCATAATAATTTCAGAAAAATGGTTCAAATAGAATTGCGTCGCGCCCGTCAGAGCCTTAAGCCGTAGTCACGATTTATTTATTTTTTTGTTTTTTTCAATAACACCTTTTTTACATTTAGGCAGTCACATAAAAATAAACAATTAAAACTCACCTCATCCTGAAATGTTCGGTGCAAGCTCTCCTTCGTGTACCTCTGGTCTCCTTGCTTCAAGATGGCGGAACATTGCTTCAATAGCGCCAACCTTGTCCTCTCCTTAGCACATTCCACCTCCATTATCGACGGCCGATGTCCCGTGCGAGGGACAGCCAGGCAATTGCCGTCATATTGCTCGTTGATTGCCGACAAATGGACGGCGAATTGCCCGTTAAATTGCCCGTTTTTTGCCAAATGTGACGTGCCATTTTCATCTTTCTTTTCCAAATCGATTGTGTCGAAATTTGTCGTAATTTCTGGTGTCTTGCCGTTGGTTGCCATGTCTGGTTTTTTTATTTAGTCTGTGGCATTCACATTTTTACGATATTTTTCTTTACACTACAAAATCATTTTTTTTTTTATTGCAGAGTTGTTTGCGACTGTTGTTCTAAAAGGAAAATAAGTTATTGTGATATTTTAATGGTACAAATATAATGTCATGTAATTGTTTAGGTATCTATGCGCTTATAAGGAATTAAACCCTCTTTGGTTAATATCTCCATAAATTCAAACTAGGAAAATACTAATTGTTTATTAAAACTTAGTTAAGCATTTAAAAATAGTTTGTATTTTCCCATTTAATCAAGTACGCGGAAACTTCCTAATATGAACATTTTTATCAGCTATATGGATGCACCAATAATGCGAGCATTTGTAAGTAATTAATTTTAATAATATGCATATAATATTAATTGAAAACAGTTATGACATACTTGGCTTCCTTAGTGATGACTTACTGAGTGACTGACATATTGTTTTCCATTTAACAACAAACTATAGGACGTAATAAAGAAAAAAGGATCTATTTATAATTATTAATTACCCATATTTGCAATGTAATCATCATCATCATTTCAGCCGTAAGACGTCCACTACTGGACATGGGCCTCCCCCAATTTGGGGGGGTTTGCCATAATCGCCACGCTTGGCAGGCGGGTTGTCGATCGCAGATGGTGATAAAGTGCATAGAGAACGCTGCTGCCCGTTCTCTAGTAAGTCCCTCAGTCGCGTCTTACGACAGTCACGGGAAGAAATCTCAGTAACTTTCCATTACATGAGATTTAAACTTTACTAACAAAATCTGAATGTGCTATTAAAACTCTGCCTACCTCTTCGAGGAATACTACCGTGATGTTATGTATGTGTATGTCAGTGTGTACCGCGCTTGAGTTGTGCAGGTTTATCATCAGGCTACATCTACGTTCACTTTGTCTAGGAAAAAGGTCTACGATGTCACGTTTTGAAGTATTATTCCACAGCGACTGCAAAGTATAGAGTACAGACTATAGAGTGTTGTTTTAGAGGGAAGTGCCTGTATAACGCGCGATTTTTTTTTTACGTTTTTTGGAATTTGTAAGTTAGTATCAGGCTTTATATTGATTAAAATATGATTCGCGACCGTAACAAATATGACTTTACGGAATTATAGTCAGTAAAATCTTCAGTACAACCTTCTGAGTTCATTAAATGCCACTGAATGACTATTTCATGAAAAATACGTTTTTTTTTTACTATTATGGCTATTTTGAAACACCGTATCATTTGTATTTCACGGACTACCTTGGAAGAGCCGGTGGAAAAAGTTACTGTATTTTGGTTATACTTTTGAGCTGCTGACTTAAGCCTAATAGGCTTACTTTTATAAGCTCGCGCACATTTGGGCGGAACGCGCCAAATCTCAACGCATTGCAAAAATCCTTGTGAACACTTGAGTATATTTTATATAAACAAATGCATTGCAAGGTTCAAACGAATTTAAATTAAAACTGTTTTCACTCCACTGCAATGAGACTCCGGCACATTTGAACGGGCCGCGTCGCATCGCAACGTATTGCAGAAATCTTCACTTTCGTACATTTCATAAGAACCATCTCACACTACACGTATAGGCGGATCGCTCGCTAAGTGTATTTTTGCAGCTACAGTTTTTTTTAAATTGCTGAAATGGCCTACTCTTGATCTTGATCACGCCTGATGGAAAGCTATGGAAGAAGAATGCCAAGAAGATTCCTGTTCACTCTTGCTTTGTTTTACGTTACAAAGCAGCTCGCCTGTAGTGTGAGACGGTCACAACCAAATGTATGAAAGTACGGATTTCTCCAATACGGTGCGATGCGACTCGGCCCGCTCAAAAGTGTCGAGTTAAACTTTTGATTTTAGCAATAACCAAATTCGAAATTAAATTACGTTACGGTACGCCGGCGCCGGCGCCGCAGCGCCTAATTTAGGTTCTTTGGTAAATTATTGCAAGCGGCACGATGGGGCCCATTTAGGCTTAATAATGTGCGTATGCAAGTGTCATTACCCCACCACTCGGTTTACCAACCCGCACTGGGTCCGCGTGGTGGATTATGGCCCACTCCCTCTCACCGAGAGCAGGCCTGTGTCCCAGCAGTGGGAAAATTATAGACTGTTGATGATGATGAAGTGTCAGGATCTCTCTGTTACGTTTTAATTGTTAAATAAACCGCTCATTTGATAAACATTTACAAAGAAGTAGCTAAATCTCTGAGGAATGTCGTAGTCTAGAGATCTACTCACTCAATTTTAAAATTCAGCATTTAAGGTAAGATATAATGGGTTTAAAGTCTGGAGCAAATCACTAGTAATCATACCTCGACACTGAGAAGCCTCGATTTTATATTATGAAGAATCACTCATTCACAGACTGACAGCCGGCTAGTTCCAGCCGCCCTAAGGCATAACGCTAACTAGTAAAACTCATTTCTCATCAATAATTGACACAGTGCGCTCTATTACATGATCACCTGTCCGTATAGTTATGTGTAACAGTATAATTCGCGAGTGACTCCATTAATCTTGGCCCGCGAATTAAGCAAGTGCGCCTGCCCACTTGACGGTCCGATTCATTCGTACAATCGTATCGTATACATCGGTGATTGATTCGACGTCGTGTGAGCGCGCACTAATTGAATTTATTTTTTGTTGGTTTTGTTTTGATGGTTCCGTAGAAAATAGAGTACCTTTTATTAGGTACACCATAAAGCAAAAAATCTGAAGCATAAGTTTACGTAGCCAAGACAATTTTTATGGCATGTGTATTCTTTTTTGGTCGAATAAAAATATTATCATAATATAAATCTATACTAATATCATAAAGCTGAAGAGTTTGTGAGGTTGATTGCGCTAATCTCAAGAATTACTGATTCGAATTGAAAATTATTTAAGTGTTGGACAGCCCATTTATCGAGGAAGGTTAAAGGGTAACATCATGCTAGGATCCTGAGGACTCGAGTAAAACGAAAAAAGTCAGAAAGTACTTGAAGCGAAAGCGAAGTTATAGCGCGGGCAGGCGGGCGATGCGGAGCGACGGGGTGGGTCGAGGGAACAAGAAGTTTTGTGCGGAAAAAGTCGCAGGCAGAAGCTAGTTCTGGATATAAATTTAGACATTTAACACAGAGTGACACAAGAGACGAATGAAAGTTCAATAACAATTTTTTTTTTCAAAGATTTACCTTACACTCCCAACCATAACAAAATTATATTTTGTACGTCACGGGACATGAATTCCGAAATACTATATCTTCCATTTGGGTAAAAGAAGATCAGCACAACAGTCGTTTTCAGTCATCTAGTTGGAATTTAAAAATAAACCACAAAATTACAAATATCGATATCGACTTTGACTGCGCGACTTTCTACTTCATTGTTTAATGATAACGCTGATTGAGTTCATGTACCCGGATTGTGCAGTTACCACTGAAATACCGCTCGAAACCAAGTGTCTACTTAACCAAGTAAGGAACACGTAAAAGGCAATAAAAAGATTATATTAAACAATACAATAGGCAGTATTTCCTTATAAAACCAATAGAGTCTATTATGGCAATTTACTCCCAATAAAATGTTATGTTAATTGCAAAGTAAATAAACAAATAAATACTTACTAAAGGCAACAGAAAGATTATGTCATACAATAGAATAGGCAGCAATCTAATATAATCAAATCTATTCTAATATTATAAAGCTGAAGAGTTTGTTTGTTTGGTTGAACGCGCTAATCTGAGGAACTACTAGTTTGAACTGTGTATTTCTTTTAGTGATTGGTAGTCCCTTTATTGAGGAAGGCTATAGACTATATAACATCACGCATCAAGAATACGAAGAACGTGCACGAGCAGGCGATTCGATGCGAACGGGGAGGGTCAGGGATCAAGAAATTTAACGCAGACGAAGTCGCGGGAAAAAGCTACATAGTTCCTTATAAAACCAATAGAGTCGCCTATGACAATATACTCCTGATAAAATATTATGTAAATGGCAAATGAATAAACCAATAAATATATATTATTTATAATGCTGCGGGACCCCGATCGTACGAGCAGTCGTCACAGTGTAATAAATTCAAATTAATCAAGTTTGCGAATTTAGTGAAAGTGAAGCCACTCCCTACATTTTATGTTATTTCTTTAACATGTGTAACATGTATTAAGTAGTTTTTTTAATAGTTTGTTATAACATAACAACATCACGTCTTGTTTACCCGGACATTTAAGCAAAGGTGTAAATATAACCTACAACACATTTTCCCAGTTATGTTTAAGCCCATGTAACAAGGGCAAGAATATTTTTCATCTACTATAAATCCATATGCGAGATGCGGGAAGCACAAAACCGGTTGAAGTGGCGGAGCTTGGAGGCGGCCTATGCCCAGCAGTGGAAGTCTTTCGGCTGAAATGATGATGATGATGATGAATCCATATTAGCTAAGGGCTGCCACTCAGAAAATCCAGATAGTAAATCTCAATACTGCTTTACCCGACCAGAATATCAAATCTACGACCTCAGTAGCGCTTGCAATCACTAGACTGTTTCAACATACGTAATCTAATAGGTTCAAAACTCCAAAATTCGGCTGTCCTACTTAACTGTAGATTTATTTGGCAGGTAAGGTAAAGTTCATCAATAGATCACATCATCTTTAGCACAAAAAGAAATATAAAAGGTAAGTCTTACAAAGTAACAAACACTTTAAAGGAGTTTGTCAAAAAAATAAATGCACAAAAAACCAATTAATTACACATACAAAGCCAAAATATCAACATATTCAAATAAGCTGTGTGGCCAATAAAATAATATTTGATTTTGGAAATTCGCATAGTACGATATTATGCAACTTTCAGAAGAAGTGTTGGTCGTCACGCGATGAGATGAGCAGATGACATTGCTGCCATCGTGGGCAAAACTAGGATGATGCTGGCACAGGAGCGAGGGATTGTAACACAAAAACATTTTTGCAAGAAAAAAAACAATCGATTTCCAAAAAACACTACAAAGTGAAAAATAACTTTCATTTTGGAAGTCGCTGTTTCGATCTGTATTTTCGTTTTTTGCCACCGACTTCTAAAATTAAGTATTTTTTCACTTTGTAGTGTTTTTTCTTTGGAAGCCGGTTGTTTTTACAAAAGCAGTGACTGGAAGAATTAGAATATCATCACGATAAACAAAGCGGATTAAATACATATTTTAGAAGCTCACGCAAAAACTACAAAAGCAAAGTCAATAAAATTTATATGGGACCACCCTTTAAGCATAACCTCTCCAATAAAATATAATAATTTAGAAATCAACCCACAGTTGTGCGGAGTGCGGAGACATCGGTAAACATACATAAATAAACAGTGGAACATAGAACCTCTTCCTTTTTTTAAGTCGGTTAAAAAGATAAGCCAACGGTGGTTGAAGTCGGGCTGTCGATGAAGATGATTACAAAACTTCACACGTAAGAACGGTCACTATAGTTAAAAAATAAACCAAATAGATTTTTATCGGTATTTATTTTATCGATACATCGATCATAGACTATTTCGCGACTCTCCCATCTCACCTCATTGCGCATTTGCGCGGTTGATGTAAGCTTTGGCGCGTAATTTGTCAGCCAGCTGTCATTGTGACAATGACAGCTGAAGAGGCTGAATTAATTAACTGATTTGCTTAATCCTCTCGCTTGCTTACACTAACGAGATGAACAGTGAAAGTAGGTAGAATGTGGGCTTTGTTTCCTGTGCTCGATTTGAGAGCTTATAGTATTTGGTTTGGCTGTGGATAATATAAACCGGTCTCATTTTAGGTAGGCTTATAAAGGACTGTCAAAGAGCGGAGACTTGCCGTGCAGTCAACAATTTGACACTAAGGGCCCTCTATGTTATGGCATTAATGGTGGATCTTGTATTGAAATTTTTACCACTTATGTTGGGTTGACTGTACATACCTATCTGTTGCGAATTTTAATCTATACACCTATCTATACAAACATGCATACATACATACAATAAATACTACAACACATATGTACATGCTCATAAATAAAAAAAATTGAAGTGTCTGTTTGTAATGTCATAGAAATAGTTTTTTTTTAAAATAAACCCATAAGAACAGAAAACAGTTAATACATTTTTCGTCTGTCTGTGTTTTTGTTCCGGTTAATCGCCGAAACGGCTGGGTCGATTTTAATGGGACTTTCAATGGCAGATGGCTGATGTTTTAAGAAATAACATAGGTTTATGTCCCAGAAGTAGATTGCCGTTGGATAACTTCCAAAATCCACGCGGGTGAAGCTGCGGGCACAGCACAGCAAGCAGTCGACCTTTTAAAAAATCTAATAAATAATGAAGATGTTCTTTTATCGCCTTTTGATGGAATCTAACTTGATTCTGTTGAAATTTTAAAAGCCATTTTATTTCATTTTTATTGTATGTGTTTTTTGTATTATTATTTTCATTTCTTTTTAATTTTGTAATTGTTGTGTTTATGATCCTTTGTTGATTGAAATAAAAAGTTTTATTATTTATTTATTATTATTTTAAAATTGTTGTTGTTTGACACAACTGGAGTCTTAACAGAGGTCACAATGACATTTCAGAGGTTAAGATGGTCGTCTCTAAAAAGTGTGTGTTTAGTTTAGGTGTTTTGCTGTTTTTAGGAACCAAATTATTGTTTGTGTTTGTTCATCACAGTTGGCCCCCGTTCCCAACATCATCATCTGCCTGCCTTTTCCCGACTACGTTGTGGTCGGCTTCCAGTCTAACCGGATGCAACTATTTTACATTAAACGACTGCCTATCTGACCTCCACAACCCAGTTATTGGGTAATACGATAACCCCTAGGTAAGACTGGTTGTCTGGCTTTCGGGCTTCTGACGACCCTTAACGACTTTCTAACTAAGATCAACGAAAGACAGCCGGGATCAACAGGTTAACGTGCTTTCCGAGGCAAGGAAGGGTCTTGGTATGTAAAGGTGTTCACCCATCCACGGACCAACCACGGCAAGCGTAGCTTAACCTGAACGATCAACCCGGCGGCTGTTATTACTTAGCCACAAGCCCGTCATGGATGTTATTAAATCGCGGCGGGATTGTTTCGCATACTAGATCTTCACGTACATATGTACTTAGTTGGCGATGTACAGACGCCAGCACATATAGCTACTACAATCTGTCAAATTTCTCTAATAGATTTTCAACTTTATCGCTCAAGCATAAAGTTCAAGATTGATTAAGAAAATTTGACAGTTTCGGGTAGCTTGATGTGCTGGCGTCTGTACGTGAAGATCCAGTGTAATGTAAAAGGTTGGCAATGTTCGGGATTTTGTGGCAGGGGTTTAAAAAGATTTCCTCTATAAGGAAGATGTCTAGCTGATGACCGCAAAGGAAAGGGGAGGGCGATCTCATCACGTTGACTTGTAATGCCATTGACTGCTTTAATGGCATTTAAATACCCTAATTTCAGGGATCGGGTTTTAGCACAACAAGTGCAACGCTTCAAAAGCTCATGAACCTACAATTCATATTTTTACCTGAAGGATGGTAAAAGATTTATTTATTTATTTGGAAACTCAATAGCTTATTAATAAATGACATGTGTTATGTTGAATGTTCACCTCACTATCAATGAACAGCCCAATGCAGTTGCGTCAAAGTTTCTAGCATGCACTGCGCATTGACAGTGAGATGATGACAATTATCTCTAAAGCCAATTAAAGACTTTCACGGCTTTGATAAGCCTAGGTTAAGTAGAAAGTGGCAAATAAAGAGAAGAAAAATGTTCTACAAGTACCTACATCAATACAGCAATTATATGCGACTGTGGACAAATAAATCATAGTTAAAAATTTGTACCTAAATACTACGGCAATATTAATAAAAAAACCGGCCAAGTGCGAGTCGGACTCGCGCACCGAGGGTTCCGTACAAACCTGCAGGTATTCATGGTTTATGCATAAGGTTTATGTTTATGAAATTAAATGCTTTTTTTTTTAATTTTTATATTTGAGTTGACTGAATGAAAGGTAAATTATGGTTTACGATTTATGACGTATTAAAAAAACTACTTACTAGATCTCGTTCAAACCAATTTTCGGTGGAAGTTTACATGGTAATGTATATTATGTATTTTTTTAGTTTTATCATTCCCTTATTTTAGGAGTTACGGGGGGACACACACACATTTTACCACTTTGGAAGTGTCTCTCGCGCAAACTATTCGGTTTAGAAAAAAATGATATTAGAAATCTCAATGTCATTTTTGAAGACCTATCCATAAATACCCCACACGCATGGGTTTGATGTTTTTTTTTTTTGAGTTTCAGTTCTATGTATGGGGAAAATATTATTGTTTTTTTTTCTATTTTTGTGTAAAAATCTTAATGCGGTTCACAGAATACATCTACTTACCAAGTTTCAACAGAATAGCTCATAAAGTTCCTGAAAAAAGTGGCTGTGACATACTCGGACAGACAGACAGACATGACGAATCTATAAGGGTTCCGTTTTTTGCCATTTGGCAACGGAACCCTAAAAACAAACAAACTAAAACAAAATAAAAAATTACATTGTGAATATTTTTACACTTAGTAATTGGAACGTGCTTGCAACCTGCTATCAACTTACTCTGTTTAAACGAGATGACAACAACGAAAGAATCAACTACACAGAACGCTATAACATATTCAGCTTACTGTGTTAGAAAGTATGTTAAGCCGTTGGTCCCGGCTGTCTTTCGTAGATCTTAGACAGTTGTTACGGGTCGTCAGAAGCCCGAAAGTCTGACAACCAGTCTTACCAAGGGGTATCGTATTACCCAGTAACTGGGTTTGTGGAGGTCAGATAGGCAGTCGCTCCATGTAAAATACTGGTACTCAGCTGCATCCGGTAAGACTGGAAGCCGACCCCAATATAGTTGGGAAAAGGCTAGGCAGATGATGATGTTGATGAATGTTCCCACTAGTGGGCAACAAGCCTTCTCTCGTTGAGAAGAATTGGGCTGTTATCCATCACGCAGCCCCAGTGTGAGTTGGTAGATGAACAGAAAACTATTGATTGAATCTAGTCAAATAAACCGAATAAAAAATTCATATTATTATAACTCTTAAATTATAATCATTTATCATATTATTAAACTAAACGAGTTCTGGCGATGTTTGTAATACGGTTCAGGAAATCCCGTTATGTTAATATTATTTAAATGTTGGTAGAACTCAGTTATAGATGACACCGTGGTGTTATACTATGTTTACACTCTCAGGTTATCTGCGAATGATTATAACAACTTTATTATCTATATAACCAATAAATCTACATAACTAGTTGCTGCCCGCGGCTTCATCTACTTGTATTACGAAAATTATCCCAAAAGAACGCGCTACCGGGACAGCACATTAGGTGTCTGCCAGTGGAGGTTTCGTTAAAATTGGACCAGTTTAGGTGATTAGCCGGAACACACAGACCAACTGGCATGCAGCACATATGCCCAGCCCAATTCCAATTTAGCGTGGCAGCTTTCCAAGTGACATCGGTTATCTTGAAGATGGAACAGATGGTCGTATTTCTAGCCCAGTCTGTTACTTTGATACCCAGAAAACTTCGTTCCATAGCCCTAGGGCTTTCCAATTGGATTTTCTTTATAACTTTTGTGCCCAGTTGATGGCATTAGTTACGTGTGGTGCAGGACGTAACGAATAGCACAATCATATTTCTTCCCAAGGGCGACTAAGAGACTTACTAGAGAATAGGCAGCAGTGTTCTCTATACATTTTACCACCATATTGCGATTGCCAACCCGCCTGCAGTGGACGTCTTTCGGCTGAAATGATGGTGATGACATGGGACTTAAACATAACCGGTGAAACGAGGGTGCACTATATACCTCTGTCTTATCAAGGATTACAGGCGTAATGTAATATTTTAATTATAAAAATCATACTAATTTGTACCTTAAGGGCAGGTATCAAGAACGTGACAGGATCCAATTATCCATTAGACGCAGCACGAAGTAGATAGACACATCATTTGTCAAAATCTGCCTAGGGTTAAATGCAATAAGTTACATGTAGTTAATTACTTAATCGTTATTACTGAACTTATTTTCATATTCAGATTCGATAAATAAAATAATGATTGCATTTAAAATTATCGATATTTATGAGAACAAAGAAAGGAACATCCTTATGTCTTGGATTTATATTATAATACTTTTCAATATTTTTTTTTCTAACAAAATTATCTTACTTTTATTTTCTACCTATTTCCGTGAATATTACTTGCACCTAAAGTTACTTTATTTTATCGTAGAGGAACGACAATATTAAGTGCGTAAGAACAGCCTAGATTGAGTTTAAGATTAAATAATGAAAAATAAAACTGACTTAATGCATATGTGCGAGTAAATTGTGTTTTATTTATTTTTTATAATATTTCCTTTCAAGGAAAACCTGCAATTATTAAACGTTAATTTACCCATTATTTTTAAATTCACTTATCATACATTATATTGTTAACGTACCTACATTAATATTAATTCGCGACTGTAACAAATATAGCTGTTCAAAATTATAGTCATAAAAATCAGAAATATAAACCTTTAAGTTCATTTAATCCCATTTCATAACTATTTTCAGAAATTAAATGGGATTAAATCAACTCCAAAGGTTGTATTGATTTTTAATTATAACAATTCTGTAAATACATATGTGATACAGTCGCAAATTATACTATTTTGTTCAACACACAGTCTGAAATGGACCTACGAATCGCAAAAAAACTTAAGAAAACTTAATTTCTCGGTCTAGCCAGTCACTTTCATCTTAAGTGAAGCCCATCAAGAGTAGAAGTAACAATGATCCAATGGTTAACAGGAGTCGAGCTGTCGGATGATGGGTAACAAGATTAAAGAATACAGCTGTTACGTCTGTTATACTTTTGGAATCAAACTACGAAAACAGTCGCAGGCTCGCAACACGCTATTAATAATATAAAAGAGCTTTAAGAGAGTTTTCACAAGCCTTTACGTATGTTTACGTGCAAAAATGTCATAACAACACAAATAACGATTTTTAGCAAAATCATCCAGTTTTGTACTTTAGAAACTGCACTCAATTCCTTTTTAAAATACCTTGGTAACATCACAATAACGTACTTTCCTTATAAAAAACATCCAGAAACAGCCAACACTTTCAATTTCACTAAAATATTAAAAAAATACTTGAATTACCAAAACAAAACACTATCGATAAAAAAGAAACACTTGATTATTTATGTAGTCCCATCACTAAGCAAGGGATCCCGTTTTGAAATTCAAATTTTTAACGCGATTTTTTTTTTGTTCACTATCACTTTTTAACACTTTCGTAATCTAAGTGTTGATAGATCGTGCGCGCGCGCTGCTGGCGTGGTTTGTCACACTACTGAGGGGTTAGACCGCACATCTCACGAGCCTCCAGCTTGAAAGCTTTGAGCCTTTATGAAACGGATTCAAAATTGAGAGCATGATTTTGAGATCAAAATTTTGAGTCATTGTTGAACAATCTTAACCCTTTTCCTGTCCCTTGATTGTGATTTTGGGCAAATGCGTTTAGTGTTGTTTACAGTGACAGTTTTATTTCCATACTACTACAGATTCAGTGCGAACTTTGCTAAAAATATAGAGTGGCACACAACCTGAAATCATGAATTCAGCACATTTTTATCTCCAGTGTAAAAATTGTCCGTTGGTTGTCAAAGAAAAAACAGCTGATTCATAGAATAGAAAAGTGCGTACCTACGTGGTCAAAGTCAGCATCTTTTTATTCAACCTTTTTAGGGTTCCGTTGCCAAATGGCGAAAAACGGAACCCTTATAGATTCGTCATGTCTGTCTGTCTGTCTGGCTGTTGTCCGAGTATGTCACAGCCACTTTTTTCCGAAACTATAAGAGCTATGCTATTGAAACTTGGTAAGTACCTAGATGTATTCAGTGAACCGTATTAAGATTTTCACACAAAAATAGAAAAAAAAACAATAATATTTGGGGTTCACCATACATAGAACTGAAACTCAAAAAAAAATCATCAAACCCATACGTGTGGGGTATTTATGGATAGGTCCTTAAAAATGATATTGAGGTTTCTAATATCATTTTATTCTAAACTGAATAGTTTGCGCGAGAGACACTTCCAAAGTGGTAAAATGTATGCTCCCCCCCCCCCCGTAACTTCTAAAATAAGGGACTGATAAAACTAAAAAAATATGTAATGTACATTACTATGTAAACTTCCACCGAAAATTGGTTTGAACGAGATCTAGTAAGTTGTTTTTTTATTAATACGTCATAAATCGTAAACCACAATTTACCTTTCATTCAGTCAACACAAATATAAAAAAAATCAAAAAAAACATTTAATTTCATAAACATAAACCTTATGCATAAACCGTGAATACCTGCAGGTTTGTACGGTACCCTCGGTGCGCGAGTCCGACTCGCACTTGGCCGGTTTTTTTGTTCTTATGGATACTGGTTATGCGCCGATATCCCGGCCACCCGTATATTAAAGGGTTTATGATGTAATTCGTTCGTTTTATTTAAGGATCAATTTTTAAGTCAACAGATAAGATAAAATTTTGAGAAGCATAAAATGATAACTCTTTACGTGTAGGTATTTGTTTTATAATAAAGCTGTAAAACCTGTATATCAATTCCAAATTTATTTTTATTTTCACTCTTTTATCTTCACAAAATAAACCTATACATTCGATACTATACGACCTCTGTCGACTGGCTTCCTCGGACTCCACCGCGACGAACAAATATCCTCTCTAAATCAATTACTTACTGTTTGTCCGGGAAAATTATAATTTTATAATAAGAATGTTAATATACAAAGCCTGATTTCACACTCTCCACTCTTTCATTGCTCCCCGCGCTAACATTGGTACTGACCTCATAAACACTTCTTCAGACAGGCGCGACGCGGCAGCGCGACGCCACTCTTGTAGAACAATTTTATTAACATTTTCAAAGGAATTGTCCTGAGAGAGTCGCGTCGCGCCTGTTTATGGGAGCCTTTATGGGTGGAAATTAAAAATCAAAGCTGACATTCACTTACAGACTCCAATCCATAATAATATTTTACTCCATTCGGGAATCAAACCCACTATCCGTGGCGCACAAATCAATCTTCCAGCCACTGCGCTATTGCTGTCATTTCATCTTAGCTCTCGTCTGCCTACCGATTGAAAGGATAGCGAGTGGCGACAAAGATAAATAAATTCTTTTGAATACTTGGCTCATTGACTCCGAGCGGGTCTCTTAGTAATAAATACTTTCACTTTGGTTTGATCAAGCTTCTGCCCGTAGATGTGTGTGGTCATACGGTTTTGGTATCTTGTTGTAAGTATGGAGTTTAGGAGAATAGTTAATTTCTTATCATTTTTGCGATGAACAGATTTTAATTGCTACATATGAAAAAAGAACTCGAAAACTGTAAAATTATCGTATACCTGTTGATAATACAAAACTATGAGGAACACAATAATTTTTGTTGGTAGGAGGTAATACTCTGGAACCACTGCTTCAACTAACTATTGCCTAGTACCTATACATGTTTTGAAACTTCACGCAGCCGATTTCGAGGTCAAAAGCTAGTGAAATATGAATCAATTTGGAATTTTACAGGCTAGCATTGCTTATAGAAAGACAGAGCGAACCTTGTGGTCGTTGTGTCTATGGTTCCATGAATGAGAAGAGGCCACTATTCTATAGAGAAGTAAGATTCGCCATAGTGTTGACAGAGATTATAAAGTTATAAGCTCTGGCAACACTAAGGCCAATCTTCGCAAAGTACGGGACTGGTTTGTATTCATTAATAAAAAGTCACGCAACTATTCGTCCCAATTTGAACAGAACTTGTTCAAATTGGGACAAATCATTGCATTATCTCCAACTCAAATTCAACACATCAATTTTAATAAAACCATATAAAGGTACTTCTGTAGAGTGGAAGTGTTGATGAGTCAGTCAGAAACTTGAAGCTAGTTGCCCATTCCATAACGTAGACCTATATGGAGAAGAATAGGCAAGAAATACCAAGGACAGTTTTTTAAATCAAGATATAACAAATTCCTGGGTACATTATTCGTGTTGCTTATATATGTATGTGAGAACAATTTAAAAAAGAAAATAAACAATCCGAAATAAGAGATTAAAAATAAGTCATGACAGTTAAGTGATGACCAGTTTCAACCGACGGCGCCCGTTCACGAACATGAGGCGTGGATCAGTTCCATATAAGTCCATATTGATATTGTGATATAAGTTAGTTGACACAATCGACGCGAGCGAATTATTGGCTTCAATTTGACCGGAGCAGCACTGCCTCGTACTGAGACAAATACCGGCTCGTGCATACGTTCATCGACCGTATGACAAAGAGCAGACTTACACAAAATCACGCAATCTTAAAGATGAGTATTTCTCAAACTTGTTTTGTGAAGACTGGCTTGATAAAAATTTGATCTAAAAATAACATAAAGACAAAATAATGATACATTAGTCCTTTTTTTGTGGGTGCGAAATTACTGACTAAAACTCACCCGTGTTCCTTCAGTTGCCTATATGCCAGGGCGTCGGTAACTGTTGCGAACAAATTCGCGAACCTGGCAATAATTATTGGGAATACATTAGTCTTAAGATTCAATTCAATTCAATACATTAGTGTTAAGATTCAATTCAATTCATTTATTGCAGAACATAGAAATAAATACATTTTGAGATGTTGCGTAGATGTGCAGTTAATTATGTCCTACCAATTAAGGCATGCAAAATATTATTTATAATTACAAACATACACTAGACAATTTAATACATTTCAAAGATTGGTTACTAATTATGTCAAAGAAAAATCTAAATTATACAGTTCAATACATCGAAATTGACAAAAAATATAGCATCATAAATATTAAAAATTGTGAGGTCTAAATTATTGATAAAATGTCAAATTTTACGGTCGGAATATAATTTCGTCAAACACGATCACGATCATATCGTCAAACAAGATCACTGCAATTGAACATTTTAAGTGGCATCAATAAGTTGTTCCATATGTGAAAGTCTAAAGAAAATTGATACTTGTTCTAAGAAAAACTGCCTATAATGCCTCATGTCAAGCTGACAGGTTTATTTCAAAGTAAAATCTTAATTAATTTCTACCAATTATCGTTATAAAGGAGTCATTATGAACAACGCCGCGGGCGACTACGTACGTAAGCCTAGAGCGACATGAACGAGATTCAAATATTTATATTATTTTGTAGAACATAACGCAAGACAGGGGAGATTTTTTGTGATCGTTGAAGTTAACATAATAATATATAACATAAAACAGTTGAGTAAGCTTTGAGTGGCATTTATAAAACAAACTAACTTCTTCTTCTCAGCGACTTCCTCAGTGTCAAACTTACTCCCCCGACCCACCCCGTCACATCACATCGAATCGCCTGCTCGTGATTTCGTATTAATGCTTTAGAATATTTAGATTTGATTGCAATTAAAAAAAATATAGTGAGCCAACGTTAAAATCTAAGCATTAACACAATGTCTATGTTTTGAAAGAGGTACCGTGGCCCTGGCATATGGGCAACTGAAGGAATACGGGTGGGTTTTAGTCAGTAAAAGTCTGACACGCCCCTCCGCTCCACCCAGAGCGGGAGACTTCATTTGAAGATATCCCACCCACAAAAAAAAAGTCTATGTTTTCGCGGACTGTTTTTTAGAATTTTTTTAAGAATTTGAAATTGCATCAAACATTATTGTTGCGTTACTTTGGCCGTTTACGCAGCGCATGCAACGGAACCTCTCAAATGAAATATTATTAATTTTACCCAGTTTTGAAACATTTTTCAATGATGCTCCGCTCCTATTAGTGGTAGCGTGAGTTACGAGTACATAGCCTTTCTTGATAAATGTGCTACCCAATTCAAAAATAATTATGCAATCCACGTTAAACCAAACAAACAAACTAAGAAGACTAGCTTCTGCCTGCGACTTCGGTCAGCCCCCCTAGCCAAGTTACAACCGTTTCGTGTCGAATTCCGTTCTCCAATCGGTAACGCCTCAGTGTCAGCAATTGTAGAAAACGATAAGTTGGTAGCCATGTTGCCGCGCCTGAGTCGGCCGCTCGTTCTACAATGTCTTTAGAAAAACGACACATTATAACAAAGGATTTAGCGTTGAACATTGTAGAAACGATAAAAAATCATTCTATCATTTTAAACGATGTGAATTTGGCTACGAATTCTCTATTCGTTTGTTCTAACCACGTGACTTAACGTTGAGCGACTAGCGTTAACGATTGCAGATTATCAACTTGGCTAGGGGTGCTGGTCTGCTTGTTTGCATTCAATCACATTATTAAAGTCCTTGAAAGGTTACACACAAGGAAAAATCACTAAATATAGCAGTAGCTATCAGTACTACAATTGTTCTGTATCTGCGTATTTCGTAAGAAAGTAATCAAAGGAGAGTGTAATTAAAAGTTATTTTATGAGCGGCTCGCCCCAGTTCACGAAACAAATTGATTTCTTACCATATTTGTATTATTATTTACTGTTTATTTCGATATAATCATAAATTATTCTTGCACTGCGCTGTGTTATATAATTATTTTATTTCAAATTGATTTTGGAGCGTCTCTGACTTTCAAGTTTTTGTTTCATTTATTTGTTGCTTTTGTTTTAATAACAAACTGGATGTGAATATAAACAAACCACTTTTTTGTGGATTGAATGGAATTTAAACCGGTAGAGGAAACTTTTTCCTTGAGTCCAAATGCATATTTACGCCGTAGGTTGTGCCCGAATTTTTGCCCGATTGGCAATCTATACAATCTATACTAATATTATAAAGCTGAAGAGTTTGTTTGTTTTTTTGTTTGATTGAACGCTGTAATCTCAGGAACTACTAGTCTGAATTGAAAAATTCTGTTTGTGTTAGGTAGCCTATGTACCGAGAAAGGTAACATTACGCTGGCGTGATGTGATGTTTGTTTGTTTGTTTGAGTGCTTGTGCAACAATAATATTTAAAAAAATTAAATACCGACATAGATTTTATATTTTAAATGGTACTTGTTTTGTTAACAACACATTCACCATGCCACTTGAACCGTGTACATCTGAGGAGATTTCTCGTAATTTTAAGAACTGAATTTTCTTAGTAGTGTCAGCCTGCCAAAAATACATCGAATTTTCATACACTTTTGACAATGTTTTTAATGTCGCTGAGATGAGACTTTGACTAGATTTTGAGCGTTTTTATTTACGAAAATTTGCCTTCAGACTGGTTTAGGTAGTTTTGTGTCGCGCCGTACAAAAGACTTCAACGCGTTCGGGGTACGCATTTTCTCTCCAGCTATTTCGCCGTTTATTATGAACATTCATTGTACTTCAATCCAACTCCTTGGTCATCAAGAACACCTGCCTGCCTTTTTCTTAGTTGTTAGGGCTAGCTGTGTAACCATATATATATGAAAGCAGCTGAATCCCAGTGTTTTACCAGACCTGGACCACCCAGTTACTGGGCAATCATCATCGGCAGCCTATAATGTCTGTCCTCTTTGTGAGAGGGACTGGACCATAACTCACCACGCGGTCCAAGTGCGGGTTGGTAGATATCACATGATGATCTTCGAATGTTTGGTTCTAAGACATGCCGGTGTCCTCTCGATGTTTTTCTTTGCCGTCTTAAGAGCAGTGGTGATGAAATAATTTACACAAAGTAAAATGCCTGGTTCGAACTCACGACCTGAAATTATTAACAAAATAATACTTAAATTAACTCATTCTAGATTTTATTTTAATGTTGCAATCCCAATAATTAAGACTACTGCCAACATTTTAAGTATCCACAAATTGAGGATAGATTAAATTAATTCCCTGACACCAGCATTGGTGCCGCGACAGACAAATTACTCGTTAAGCTGACATCGCTGAGCTTTGACAACATCACTAGCCTTATGTAGTGTTGGGACATGCATCTATCGATAAATACGGGCTGTGGGCAGGAAGACTTTGGTAAGATGAGGACGTTATTAGAACTGATAGGTATTGACCGCATGGGGACGAGTCAGCTTGGGGGAGATGTGATGGTTTTGGTTATTTCGACAGGCTATCTGGTCACGCTTGGCAGGCAGGTTTGCGATTGCAGTATGGTGATAAATGCATAGAGAATTGTTTAGGACCTAACTAAAGGTTTGCTAATGAAACTAAAAGCGGACTGTATTGACAGGCCTGTTGGTCTAGTGGTTAGCGACCCTGACTGCTATGCCAGAGGTCGTGGGTTCGATTCCCACCCAGGACAAATGTTTGTGTGATGAGCACGATCATTTGTTCTGTGTCTGGGTGTAATTTATCTATAATATGTATGTATTTAGAAATATATAAGTATGTTTATCAGTTGTCTAGTACCCATAACACAAGCTCTGCTTAGCTTGGGACTAGATGGCGTTGTGTGATAGTTGTGGAATATTATATTGTGGAATATTATGTATACACTTATATTCTGATTCTAAAGGTAAGACAGTAAATGTTGAAAGGAACTTTTTATTGAGTATGCGCGCGAGTCGTTGACCAAGTTCGGTGCTAGAGTGAAGGTGCGGGCGGCGGCGGCGGTGGTCAGCCCGCTGCCGCGATGTCGTCCCGCGCCGCGCCACGCCCTCCGCGCGTCCTCTGGCCCTTGTGTGCGTGAACAAGAATGCTGCTGCCCATTCTCTAGTAAGTCTTATTCGCCTATTACTACACCAACGGAAAGAAATGGGAAAATCATCCTATCATCATCAGATCATCAAATCCAGTTTAGTATTAATAATATACACAGCTTAAACATATCTGTCACCAAAAACAAACAAAATCGAAATCATCGATACACATCAATGTTACCCATCACTTATTTCACACGCAGTCTCAACAGCGGCGCCTTTGATCCTAATACGGTAGTGATGTGACACTATCGGTAATCTTAATCCTCGCTACGAAGTTGTAATTTAAATAACATCAGTTTAATCTTCGGTTACGATGACAACATGCAATTGCGTTCAGATTAATTTAAATACTGCTTGCATGTTTTAAATGCAGGTATTTAAATAATAGTGGCGAGTTTACTAGATTAGAGGTTTAGATTAATTCTTAAATCTAGATCAAAATGCTTTAGTAAGGATCATGCGCAAAGAAATCTATCCTCTTTCGTCACGGCAATGTAAAATTATAATTTTTTTGTAGAAATCTGTATTACGTACCCGAAAAGTACCTACAGAACCCTATTACTAAGTCTCATTTTTTTGGGTGGGAATTTATCTAAAATGACGTGTCCCGCTCTGGGTGGAGCGGGAGGGCGTGTCAGAGTGTTACTGACTAAAACCCACCCGTGTTCCTTCAGTTGCCCATATGCCAGGACCACGGTAACTCTTTCGAACAAATCTCGCGACCCTGGCAGATTAATAAGTCCTTGCTGTCCATCCGTCTGTCTTTCTGTCAGCTAACTACAGGTATTTTATGAAGAATGTAATAGGTAGACAGTAAAAAAAATCACAGAATGTGTATTTCTATAATAATCAGCCTATAGTATGTGTACTGCTGGGACACAGGATTCCTCTCTGTGAGAGGGAGTGGGCCATAATCTACGGTACTAGTGCAGGTTGACGGATGTCACAAGACTTCGAATTTTTGGTTCTAGGACATGAGAAATTACCGTGAGGAAACCAGCGTCACGGTGATTTCTTTCACAGTTTTGAGAGCAGTGGTGATGAAACTATTTACACGAAGTAAAACGCCTGCCTGGATTCGAACCCACGACCTACAGCTCGTAAGACCGATACCACTGGGCTGGATTCCAATACCAACAATAATAGAAATAAAATCATTTAAAAAATTGGATGGTTCGCCAATTTGCCATAGAAGAAACATGTCATTTTAGCGTCGGAATCTTTTGTGTACGAATGTGTCTCGATTTTTAGGGTCCCATACCCAAATATCAACTAACAGGACTCTATTACTAAGCCTTTGCTGTCCGTCCGTCGATCTCTCTGTCAGCGGGCTGTATCATATGATCCATAATAGGTAGACAGTTGAAATTTTTATAGAATGTGTATTTCTGTTACCGCTCGCGCTATAACAAGAAATAATGAAAATAAAAACGACGTTAAAAACTAAAAGGGCCTCCATACGAGGGACATATGTGTGCAAGCCGGCTCGCACTTGGCCTGTTTTTTTTTCCTTTTGCAACTTATCTGTTACTAGATACTATGGAGTTGAAGTGTAAAAATAATAACAAACATCGGCTTAACCATAACTTTATTAGCGTTTAACCTTCGCTTATCTATAAGCAGCGATTATAAATAAACTCTGAACCTTTAAACTATATCATTATTACCTCAAGAGGTACCGATTCGTTTCCAGAAGGTAAAGAATAGGTAAATACGATCAAGTGATACCAGACAAGAATATTGACGAGCTCAAGTGATGAATTTTAAGATTAATATAGTTTAGTACAAAACAAGTTAGAGAACCTACTGGTTTTCCAACTCGTTATTAGCTAGTTGCATTTGATCTAGTGACAGTCAATACTTTGCTCTATTTATCGTTCATATAAGGAACATAATTGATCTTATCTGATTGTATTGATTTGTGCTCGCTGTCAAATGCTACCATTGTATGGAAATCGACATAAGGATAGTTTAAGTTATTTTCAAGAGTTTATAATGAAAGTAAATCCTCAACGGTTGCCTTTGTAAGTTCAAAAGAATTTGTCATTCCGCCGACAACGGTAAAAAAATGCAATAATGTTAGAAAAATAACAGTCACATTTTTTGTAGATTTTAACAAAACTTTTGACAATACTGAGCATCAGAATAAACAACATTGCTTCATAGATGTGGTATCGACGTTCAGTATTATAATATTGAACACAAGTCATACAAAAAAAATAATAAGAATAACTAGTAGGTATTCTCTTTTTGATGATTGACTGGCCTGTTAGTCTAGTGGTTAGTGACCCTGACTGCTAAGACTGAGGTCGTGGGTTCGATTCCCACCCAGGACAAATCTTTGTGTGATGAGCGCAATTATTTGTTCTGTGTTTGGGTGTAATTTATCTATAATATGTATGTATTTAGAAATATATAAGTATGTTTATCAGTTGTTTGGTTACCATAGTACAGGCTCTGCCTAGTTTGGGATCAGATAACGGTGTGTTGGTTGTCCTAAGATATTTATTATTTATTTATCATTCTTAATGTGAAAGTAAGACCTAAGAATAAAAAAATAAATTCCTGTTACTGGGCGAGTACCACAAGGTGGAATACTGTGTCCAATCCAAATTGTATCAGTTTTTAATTGTGAAGACTTTTAAACGCAGGTTAACTAAGTTTAAAAGTCTGAACAAAAAAACTTGCGTTTATCTAGATCATCCTAATAGTCTGCCACATTCCATTTAAGCCCAGACTATGTTCAAAAACAGCGGGACACTTCTAAGCCGTGCAAATGGCGTAAGCTAAGTATTTTTATAGGCGACTATTAGGTTTGGAACAAAAAAGTCTGAGTTAAGGCGATTCCTTCGATGTAGCCAGTGATATTTAAAAACTTGCAAATTGTTATCAAAATTATATTAGCTTCAATTGTCAACTTTTAACGAAATAGTTTTATTTGTAAGAAATATAATTTTAAGATCAATATTGTTAAAAAGAATTTTCAAAGAAGAGAATAAGAAAAATTATCTTTCGCGTTCTTTTTTTCTTTCGCGTTTTTAGTTTTAATTAAAACGCGAAACACACTATTATAATCAGAAATTGAATCATTTTGAAGTTTATTGCTAATCCAATATTTCATAAGTTCGAAAACAACTTCTGCTTAGCAACGTAAACGACGCCATGAATATTGTGGAACTGTCAAAATGAATGCGATTCCTACTGATAGTATATTACGCAACCACCCCTCGGCCCTGTAAATGGGCAAGAACGTAAAATTTATTTTTTAATTTCAAGGGCTATTTTGAAGGAGCCCCCTTAAATGCGTTGACTTGGAAGTTAATCTTGATAGCATATTAACCACTAAAGGGCTAGATATACATAGATAAGCCTCTAAGTAAGTAAGTAAAAGGTATAATTAACACAATTATCATGTTTCGCTGACGGATCTGTAATAGTTTAACATAAAATCACGCCGGCCCCCGAAGAGGAATGCAGAGGTGTCCACTCACACATGTACGCCCGTTATATAAATAGGTGCGTTTTGGAAGGAGTTGAGCATAATGACATTAACTAAGTATAAAATCACAGTCACAGTTTTTTGGTGTGAAATAACAATCATGTCATTTGGTTTGTCACATGCTATTTATCTTTTACTAGCTTCTGCCTGCGACTTCGTCCGCGTCAAATTTTTGCTGACCCTTCCCGTCGCATTGAATTGCCTGCCAATTTTCGTTAATTTTTCGTTGCTGCGCTGCTCCTTTTAATTGTAGCATAATGTTATATAGCCTATAGCCTTCCTCAATAAATAGGCTACCGAACACAAAAATATTTTTTCAATTTGGACCAGTAGTTCCTGAGATTAGCACGTTCAACCAAACAAACAAACAAACTCTTCAGCTTTATATTGATAGTATAGATTTCTAGATTACTAGCTATAAGCCTTCCTCTTGAATCACTCTGTCTGATGAAAACTACATTAAAATCCATTGCGAAGTATAAAGATCTAAGCGTCCAATCGCGGGAAGCGACTTTGTTTTATACTATGTAAATATTTTATATTTGGTGAATACGAGAACGTTGTAGGCCTTGTACTCTGCAGATTTGTTGCGTATTTTCTTTTTTATTAAGTACCTGGTACTTACTAGTAGACAAGCCTACACTGTCCTCTAATGTGAAAAAACTTTTTTACAAAAAAAAACAACCGACTTCCTTAAAGACACTACAAAGTGAAAAATAACTTTAATTTCGGGAGTCGGTGTCTTAGGATCTGTATTTATGTTTTTTTTGCCACCGACTTCCGAAATTAAAGTTATTTTTCACTTTGTAGTGTTTTTAAGGAAGTCGGTTGTTTTTTTTTTTAATTTTTAATTTTTAACCGACTTCAAAAAGGAGGAGGTTCTCAATTCGGATGTTTATGTTTTTTTTTTATGTATGTTCGGCCATAACTCCGTCATATATAGACGGATTTGCAAAATTCTTTTTTTGTTCGAAAGGGGTTTATTCCGAAATGGTCCCATATAATTTTCATATAGATCTGATGATGAGTTCGGGAGACAGACACCGGAACTCTTTAAAAAATGACAGGAAATTAACCGCGATTTCTGCTATCGCATAAATATGCATTGTTTGTTTGGAATTATTGCAGGGTGAATACCGTCGGTAGCAAAAAAAACATAAATACAGATCCTAAGACACCGACTACCGAAATTAAAGTTATTTTTCACTTTGTAGTGTTTTTAAGGAAGTCGGTTGTTTTTTTTTTTGTAAAAAAGTTTTTATTTTTAAATTTTTAGTTGTGGTATCCACCCCGCACTAATTCCAAACAAACAATGCATATTTATGCGATAGTAGAAATCGCGGTCGATTTGCTGTCATTTTTTAAGGAGTTCCGGTGTCCATCTCTGGAGCTCATCGTCAGATCTATATGAAATTTATATGGGACCATTTTGGAATAAACCCCTTTCGAACACAAAAAGAATTTTGCAAATCCGTCTATATATGACGGAGTTATGGCCGAACATACATAAAAAAAAACATATAAACATCCGAATTGAGAACCTCCTCCTTTTTGAAGTCGGTTAAAAACACTGTAAAAGCCAATTATCTTTAAAACAGTCTCATTGGAATTTCTTGCCCGGTCTATCAATTGGCAACGTGCACCTAGCTTCTGATGTTACATAAGTACCTATGTAGGTTTATGTGAAATATAAAATATTATAATGTTGAATCCTGGGTACTACCTCAACTACTATTAAACATACTAAACTTACTTACAACTTACTATCTATAAAACTGTACCCTATCCCCTATACTATATCTATCCTATCGGTGTGTTCCTAAAGTGTTTGGTGAAAGTTAAACTCCACTAAAGGGAATTAGTAACGCCTTCATCTGTATTTAAAGGTTTCAGCTTTGTATCTCACCTCTTTTGTTTCTGAAATTATTGTTCGAGTAACATTATTATATTGTAAATATTATCAACGAATAATCAATTTATAAAATTAACCTGAATTATCAAATGAAAAACAAAATGTGTTTTTAACCGACTTCAAAAAGGAGGAGGTTCTCAATTCGGATGTTTATATTTTTTTATTTTTTTTTATGTACGTTCGGCCATAACTCCGTCATTTATAGACGGATTTACAATATTCTTTTTTTGTTCGAAAGGGGTTTATTCCGAAATGGTCCCATATAAATTTCATATAGATGTGACGATGAGCTCCAGAGATGGACACCGGAACTCCTTAAAAAATGACAGCAAATCGACCGCGATTTCTGCTATCGCATAAATATGCATTGTTTGTTTGGAATTATTGCAGGGTGAATACCGTCGGTAGCAAAAAAAACATAAATACAGATCCTAAGACACCGACTACCGAAATTAAAGTTATTTTTCACTTTGTAGTATTTTTAAGGAAGTCGGTTGTTTTTTTTTTTTGTAAAAAAGTTTTTATTAAATTAGAATTTCGGGTGATGCTCTGAAAATCTTATTTAAACTTAAATCAGTTAATTAGGAAATTAGTTAATTTATGGAACTTTGAGTTTACAATATAGAAGTAAATAAAATGGCTATTTTTTAAATACTTTATTCAGGTTTTCCCAAATCGAGTAGGTATTGTTTTTATAAATACTGCAGCCGGAAGATTTCTCAAAGGTTTGTTGTATATTTATCCTTGACATTTTGAATCAAAGAAAAGCAACAAAATTATGGAAAGAATAAATTTTGCTGTTATATTAGCCCGTGGCTTCGCCTGCGTACTCACGGTAACATGCCTATAACAGCAGCTAATTCCAGTGTGAGAGTTTCATAAAAATTGGTTCCACCGTTTCAGAGATTAGTCAGAACAAACGGACAAAAATGTTATAAATTGTTTATTTTTTTGTTATGATTACCGTATGTATACTTTCAAGTGCATCTAATAAGCTGTTATTTTCTTTTACTTCAATTTTATTTTGTGTATGTAGGTATGTATTTTATATCCCCCGTTAACTTTCATATGTATTAACTAAGCAGCTGATATTTTGACATTACATACAGATACTTCAAAATTGATTTGTATATAATTAAATATATAGATGCATATCCTAAGCGAGGCCAATTTTTTTTTTTTAAACGAACATAATGACAAGCACGTTATCTTTTTCTACCAGCCTCCATATAAAAATCACATTCCTATTAAAAACTTAGTGTAACTAGGTACTAGGAACCCGGCGCGCAGCGGGGGTACTCCGTTACCCCTTAATTATAAATCATTAAGAACTCGTAATGATGTACCGATACCCGTCGCTATGAATGTGGTCTGCTATGTTCATAAATATTACTAAGATAAGAAATACTGTTACTGTTACCGAACTAAGGATATCGGTATTACACTGTAATTGGATTGTTAAGAACAGCGTTTGTGGAAGAAAATAATGATGGTTGCTTCTTACAGAATATTGGTATTTATCTGCATTTCTTTAGACTGACAGCAGTGAGCCCAGTTGTAACGGCTCTGACTTACGTGTTGCGGGTCGTGAGTTCAAACCTAGTTAGGTGCATTACTGTACTATGGTGTTATTGTTGTTTTTGACTGGCTTGTAAGTCTAGTGGTCATTGACCCGGACTGCAAAGATTGAGGTCGTAGGTTCGATTCCCAATCAGGACAAATGTTTGTGTGATGAGCACAATCATTTGTTCTGTGTCTGGGTGTAATTTATCTATAATATGTATGTATTTAGATTATTATTTCGCCAGTGGTGCGACGATATTATGGCCGTGGCTGGTCCCACCTGGACTCGAATAGCTCAAGACAGAGAGGAATGGCATAAGATGGAGGAGGCCTTTGCCCATAAATGGGCACCCTAAATCATACAATTCTATTTTAAATTAATAAATTTTATACAAATTCATTAAATGTAACCAATCTATTTATTTAAAGAATTAATTGTGAACTATTTATTATTTAATATTACTTTATTGCATGTTTCAACTACTGTGAATGAATTTATAATCCGCACGAGTATTTTTAAGATAGTATTAGTTATAATTGTTATTGAACTTTTTTTTTGGGAAATAAAAGGCTTAAATAAATAAATGTATGTATTTAGAAACATATAAGTATATTTATCAGTTGTCTGGTTGCCATAGTACAGGCTCTGCCTAGTTTAGGATCAGATAGCGGTGTGTTGGTTGTCCTAAGATATTTATTTATTTTTATTTATTACTTTGTATGATTTATTTCATAACCACTGCTCTCAAAATAGTGATCGTAATTAATATAGTGAGGAAACCGGCATATACTAGAACCAAAAATCCGAAATAAAAAATTATTTTTGTGTAAGGTAGTCTATTTATCGAGAAAGGCTATAAGGCTATATAACATCACGCTACAACCAAGAGGAGTGGAGCAGTAATAAAAAATGTTGCAAAAACTGGCAAAATCGCACGGGTAGGTGATTCGACGCGACGGGAAGGGTCGGGGGCACAAAAAATTTAGCGCGGGCGAAGTCGCGGTCAGAAGCTAGATACAAATACAAAAAAAAAAAAAAAAAAAAAATATTTATTTTATCTTAAAGTTTGTGTCATACATAAATTGAGACAGCTCCAGTAAGTTACATAAGTACTTATATTGGAACTGTCTCAGTCTTCCCATAAGTGGTGTAGGCATAAAAGAGGAATTAAGAATCTAGTGGATGAACGAAGTCCGTGAAAACGTGGACTAACCCAGTTTAAGATAAAACAGTCATTCCAGAAATTCCACAAAATAAAGTAGAAAGCAAATTTCTCATTCATACGTAACCTAGAACTAAATACCTAATATTAATTTATTTCAACTTGTAATATTCTTAATCGCTCGTCTATATAATTACGCATAATTGCCAACGTTAGATAAATGATTAATTACGAGAACGTTCAAACGGCTTAGCTTTGACAGTGAGGATCATGACCTCTGGTGATGACGTCAGAGAGACCAGACATCTGGATAATTAGCTGGTTTGATTAGATGAGACTTTCCCTAATGTTTGGTGAGGATTTGTGAAGAATTAGCTGTAGAATCTGCTGCTATGTGGCAAATAATTTAATTCAATACTTTGTAATGATAATTCCTTTGCACTATTGAACTGAACAGACAACTGTGCTGCTGGATAGTTTGTTGCGCCACTTCTTCCCACCTAAAGCACCAGAAGTTTACTGTCTTATGTATTATTTATTTTATTTATTTATTGCATTCCATATTGTGAAAAGATGTTACAAAAAGGCTTAAAGCTAAGTACAAAATATGGACCCCGTAAGGGCACAAAAAAAACTATAAAAATAAAAAATCTAGGTAATCAAATTAATATAAAAGTGAAATAAAATTAGGATAAAATAAGGAAATTCATTACAATCATATCACGTCAAGTTAATTATTAAATTATTTTTTATATATTAAGTTAATTATTAAATTATATTCAGACGTTCAAAAAGTACTAATTCTCGGCTTAGTTTGGATAAATGGCTTTTGATTTAGATTTTGAGCCCGAGGATTACAGAAAAATCGCCGTTTATTTTTCAGTAGCATCGCATCAAATTGCCTGCCCGTGGTCTTTCTTGCCTTCTTCTTTTTCGTTCTTTATTCGCTATTTATTTTTCACTAGCTTCTGTCCGCGTGTTGATCCCCCGACCCGCCGCATCGCATCAAACTGCCTGCCCGTGGTCTTTCTTGCCTTCTTCTTTTTCGTTCTTTATTCGCCATTTATTTTTCACTAGCTTCTGTCCGCGTGTTGATCCCCCGACCCGCCGCATCGCACCAAGTTGCCTGCCCGTGCTATAACATCTTTTTCGTTCTTTCTGACTTTTTTTGTTTTCACCCTCTCCTAAGTAGGTAATTAGTTCCACATCTAAAGCCTTTCTTATCACCATAACACCCACATACGGTCATCCCCCCATTAAAAAGTAAGTGAACTAAATAATTACCATCAATTTAATTAGGTTTTTGCACTCGCTCGTTCGTAATATATACGGAGACGCTTCAACGCGAGTGCGCCGCTTGCATAATTAAACAGGACATTATAAAAAACCCAATCAGGGTTGCAAGAGTAAAAACGTGAACATTTTTGTCTTTATAAGCTTAATTAATTGTAATTAGTAGCAGTAGTTGCATTTTTATATTTTATTGTGTTTTTTTGAATATTTGGGATTTTATGGGTGCCATATTTGACTGAGGAGGGAGAGAATTTTTATGTATTCGCTTAAGTTCTTTTAGGTAGGTTTTTATTTTTGTCGATGTTATTTGAGCTATGCAATTTTTATGGTCATGTTAAGATTTATTATGAGCATAAATCCTCATAAATAACTACCATTTTACAATTATGGTGAATTAAATAACAGTTCAAAAGTAATGTATCACTATTATTTATCATAATACAGGCCTTTATAAAATAAACTAACCAATAAAATAACTTGAAAATCTAAAATTCCAATCGCAATAAAAAGCAGGACTTAGTTCAACATTTCGCCGACAGAGGCAGGCCCTGCCTTATCAAGTTTTCTCATCAGTCACTTATAACCACATCATGTCTGTTTCGTATAAAATATAAATAAAATTCCAATTTATTGCTAAGACTTCGGGAAAGAGAATTACCGTTAACGTCTAGAATTGCGTGGACTAAGTTAACGTTTTTGCAGAATTTAATACTACTACTAGCTAATAGATGGCGTTGATTTCAATTTTCATATTTTTTAGTTATTTTGTTTTTATCATTGCGGTTAGTGACATAACACAAATAAAGTTGAATTCTATAATCTTATTTCCGAAATTGGTAGTATTCATTAGGATGATTGTTATTTATTAAAATAGGAAAATATACCCACTTCAAATATATAAATCTATACTTGCAAACTTAAGCTTTACCTTAATAGCTGTAATTAATTATACTAACATTTAAAACCATACATCAAACAAACAGGATATTTTTAAATAAACGCTCCATTACGATCTAAAAGGCAATAAACGTAACATAATGTACCGTATAATGTGATGTGGGTGGTCCACCGTCGATGACCATTGAGTGCCATGTGTTATTGATGAGCTGTCGTTACGCTTTTTGTGTAAACTTGGTTGTAGAAAGACTGAGGCTTAACGACGCTGGTTATTACATATATCTATATTATTCGGGCCATAAAACACCACTTTTTTTTTGTGGTGTTCTGTTGAAGTATATGAAAAAGTACTTACAAGTAGGGCAAACCATGACGGGTACCTAATTAAATTCTAGACCCTGGCTTTGTTCCCGATAGTCTCTGACTGAAGGTTCAGTTTCGGCTAGTTTCGGCCAAAGGCAAAGCAAGTTTTGGCTGCAGTTTCGGTTTCGGCCAACAAGTGATCAAATCTTTGTTTTGGCCCAAACTTAACTACCTATGTATAGCGTTTGTGAACTGTTGGTGCCACTTTTACCTTATTGGTACAAAACATATACTCCATTTGTTTAGGTAGTTAACTAAATGTAAACAATCTTAACATGTCTTTTATCTAAAAAACTGTCTAAAAATTGAATCTAAAAATGTTTACAATTAGGTATTTACTTAAACCGATGTTAGGTAAGTAACTTAATTTAAATAATATTTGTTGGTCTTTTATACGATTTATTTTATATAAAAAGACATATCAAGATTGTTTACCTTTAGTTAACTACCTAAACAAATGGAGTATAGATATCCAGTACAAAATGTAAAAAAAAAATATATGTAAATAGAAGTAATTTAGGTTCTTAGCAGAGATGCTATTTTTAGCATCAGTGAGTAGGTTTAAGGGCACCAGCGGATGCATCTGTTCGACTGTGCGTTTGGTCACAATTGGTTTCAGCGATACTTCGACGCTGCATTGTGTTTTGACGACCCGTTTGAATTGCGTTTTCCAACAATGCTGGTGATAATGCATTGTCGGCAGGTATTTAAAATGATGTGGTGTTAAGACTAGAATATTCGTCTCAAAAGATACTTCATCATCATGCTGCTAACAGCAGCATACCTGCTAAAGCACTTTACATTTAAGGAAGGCCACATTTTTGAATCGTCAATTTTCACATATCTGGCTTAAGTACTGTATAAAAATCTGCATTTAATCAAATGATTTGTAACAATTCGACGAGAAATTACGGGTCTCCGAAAACAATATTATTTAATTACCGAAGTTTTTCTTAACACCAGAAATGTTAGTATAGGTTTCAGCCAAAGCTAGAAATGAAACCGAAGTTTTGGTTATAGTTTGGGCTGAAAATCATGTTTCAATCGAACTTTGCTGATCTATGTAGTCACGTTCCTTTCATTGTCTACAAAAAAAAAAAAAAAAAACTTTATTTTATTACTATACGGGTATAGAATCGGTTATATTTCTTGCCTTACCTTTGGATTTTTTTGTCTGAAATAAATGGTTTTTTAATGTTGTTTATGGTTCTCAATACACGAGGAATTCTGAATGAAATAAATTGGGGTCTGATTTTATATATAGTGTTTATTAAGTACTATTTAAATACATTGCTTAAAATTACAATATATTTCATATCTATAAAAATATAGCAAACTCTACTGCTATAATATCTATGGACAATTATTTATTCATCTATTGGTCATACTTAATTATTTATTGCATTTTTTATTATAATTCAATTGATTTCGTATCAAGCTATCAATATCTAATAACAGTGTGTTCTTATGAACATACAACAGAGCATTTATCGTAATTTATTACAAATTATACAATAATACACAAGAGAATACATTCAAATTCATGTCAAATCTTCAAAATTACTGACAATAATAAGCAAAAATGCTTATTCCAAGGCCAACCAGTAAACCAAATCTTACTTATATTGAAATTATTCAACGACTTTTAAGACTTCACACGAATTCAAAGGGAAATTTTTAATATTTTTCCCAAAACTTAGCTCCTCGTCAAATATTCAGTAGCAATCTCCTTCCAGTCAGTAGGGTCGATGTCTTCCGTAGGTTTCGACTTACGGATCTTCTTCAGAAGCTCCCAGCCATTGGCCTTCTCTGTTGACGTGACGCAGTCCTTGTTGGGATTCTGCTCCAGAGTGTAAGCACCGAGGATCAGGCTCTGGACTAAACGAGCTGAGACCAGTGTCTGTGGAAAGAAGAGAAAAAGTAGGTATTATTACAAACATTATATACGACTAGAGCCATCTATAGGCGAGTAGCTGACCGACCAAAACAAGTAGGTTCCTACAAACGAGTGTTGCCATCTATGGGTAAGTTCTGAAACTGTCAAGAGGAGTAGCTTACTACAAACATGTTGTGTCATCTGTTAGTGAATAGAAACCACTAAATATAATTATTTTTACTTCAAACATACATAAACTGACGCCTCTTTCAAATGGAGGTTGGCAGAAACTACGGAACGCCTGAATCTGACCTGCTACGATCCTTACATACTCCTTTTGCTTCGTTTAGGTTCATACATCTGGTCACACACGCACTCTGGTTGCGAGTACGACGCACCTGACCTTTCTAAAGAACATCTCCAATAAGGTCACTAAATGTCCTAGTTATAAGTTCATAAATGTTGTATATCATTACTTCATACCTTCAGCAGCCTGTATTCATCATCAGGTAAGCGCCTGTTCACGGTGTATCCAGCGAGGATGTAACCTCCTACACGAGGGTCTCCAGTGACCAGCATCATGTAAGTCATGGTGATGGCTAGCTCGAACACGTAGTAGGAATACTGGATGTCACCGAAGTCTATGATGCCTATGATGCGGTAGTCAGTTTTGCTGTAGATTAAAATAAACTTGCATTAAGAAAACAGTAGAACTGAGTTATGGAGGTCAGATAAGCAGTCGCTTCTTGTTTGTTATTGATATTCAGCTTCATTCGGTTAGACTGGAAGCCGACTTCAAAATTATTGGGAAAAGGCAACGAAGATTCATCATCATCATCATTTCAGCCTAAGGATGTCTACTACTGGACATAAGCCTCCCCCAATTTGGGGCGTTGATTTAAATTTTTACAATTTCTTTAGGTATTTTATGCTCCTCTCATATTGCGGTTAATAGCGATGTTTTTGGAGAATTTAGTGCTACTACTTGCTAATAGATGGCGTTGATTTCAATTTTCCCAACTTCTTTAGGTATTTTTTGCTCCTCTCACTAACATTGCGGTTAGTGACATCATAACACAAACAAAGTTGAATTCTATAATGTTATTTCCGAGATTGATTGTTATTCCTGTTTGATTGTTATTTACTTAAAATAGGAAAATTTGCCTTCTTCAGATACATAAATCCATACTTGCAAACTTAAGCTTTAATACAATAGCTATAATCAATTTTAAATAAACGATCCATACGATCTAAAAGGCAATAAACGATGATGATGTGGGTGGTCCACCGTCGACAAAGACTATATATTCTCTTTGACCGTCGATGACCAGTGAGTGTCATGTGTTATTGCTGTCGTTACGCTTTTTGTGTAAAGTTGGTTGTAGAACTTAAGACAGACTTAACGACGCGACGCTGGTTACTAGATATATCAATATTATTCGGGCCACATTACATTTTTTTTTTTGTCATTTTCAGATTAAAAGTTAAAAAAATATCTACAGGTATTGGGGCAAGCTATAGCATTTTTCTTAACATCTAGTGTTAGTAGGTTACAGACCAAGATACAAATATGCAATTACAATAATACAATTAAAATCTAGCTTGGAGCCGCATCCATCTCAGCAGCATCGGGAAATCCCCATACTGTTGGTGCTGCCACGGACATGAGTCATCAGAAATGCACATCTATTTCTAATAATTGCGGCAAAACCTTCAAATATTATTATCTGCGAACATCCATGACGTACTACTACCCCACAGCAGCCGCAGCAGCACTCTCAGTGCATTATTATATTGAACGCGTAGGTCACTGTATGTCCACTAAATCAAAATCCAAAAATAATGATATTTATAAATAGGTAATTTAGGTTCTTAGCAGAGATGCTGTTTTTCACAGATGCATCTACTATACTCATACTAGAAAATAGGCAGAAGCGTTCTCTATGCATTGTAGACTAGCATACTACGATCGCCAACCGGCCTGCCAAGCGTGGCGATTATGGCAACACCCCCTCCCCCCAAATAATGACAAGCACTAACAAAAAACGGCCCCTAGTGCCCGGCGGCCCACCTACCCCTGGCTATGGTAGCGGTCAAAGCCACGGTGAGGCAAGGGGTGCTAAGAATCCCCGGAAGAGATCCGGCTACCACAATCACCGACAACTGGACCTGGCAACATACAACACGCGTACACTCCGGACCGACGAGAAGTTTGTCGAACTCGAGGAAGAATTGAGCAGGTTACGATGGGGTATACTGGGGTTATCTGAAATCCGAAGAGAGGGGGAGGACTCGATAATCTTGAATTTCGGAAACCTGCTCTATTTTCGGGAAGGCGACCAGCAGTCCTAAGATGGTGTCGGGTTTATCGTCCATAAGTCCCTTGTGAACAACGTTGTGAAGATCGAGAGTGTGTCGACCAGGGTGGCGTTCCTTATACTCATAATCTCATTTTCATATTCTCAGGCATTCGCTGAAGGTCATACAGGTGTACGCTCCAACCTCGACACACCCCGACGATGAGGTGGATACCATGTATGAGGATATTTCCAGAGCCATGCATGGTTCTAAAACTTACTTTACCGTTGTTATGGGGGACTTCAAAGTGAAACTGGGCAAGCGAAACGATAATGAGTTGCGAGTGGGGCAATTTGGAGTTGGACGTCGCAACCACCGGGGTCACCTACTGGCTAGTTTTATGAAGAAGGAAGGCCTCTTTATGATGAATTCCTTCTTTAGAAAACGTGAGTACAGGAAGTGGACCCGGCAGAGTCCTGACAGTGCAACTAAAAATGAGATGGACTTCATTATGTCGACGAAGAAGCAAATATTCAATGATGTCTCTGTGATTAACGCGGTAAAAACCGGGAGTGATTACCGCATGGTAAGAGGCACATTGAATATCAATATCAAGCTGGAAAGATCTCGGCTGATGAAATCAACGCTCCGTTCAGCACCGAACTCTAAACTCGTTTTGAGCCTAGGGAGCTCCGTGGACAATTGTAACGATGGGTTCGTGGAAACTGTCCATACGTTTGGGTTTCAGTTCTTCAAGTCCCACCGTACAAATAGAAAAAATAAAACTTTCAAATCCAACATTGTAATGCTGTAGCTCATGGAACAGAGGCGCGACATGATCCTGCAATATCAGAAGCTGCACTTGAGTACCGGCAGCTCAAAAGACGGTTCGCTAAGTCCTTGAAAAGCGACCTTCACCTCTTTAATACGGAACGTATTATGGACGCGATAGAGTGGAACAAGGGCTCCAAAGTCTTTGCAAGAGATCTGTCTATTAGGCAGAGTCAGCTTGCTAAACTGAAGACCGACAATGGCAGAGTCGTGTCCACCAAACCTGAGCTGTTAAGAGAGATTGAGAAGTCCGACTCGGTTATAACAGTTATACACGTCCAGAAGAAACCCCGTTATGAATCTGGCTACCGACCCGAGAGCTAGATTGACTCGACACTACACTGAAGATATCCCGGACGTCAGCTTGTACGAGATTAGGATGGCTCTGAAGCAGCTTAAAAACTACAAGGGTAATGACGGAATTATGGCCGGACTCCTAAAGGCCGGCAGAAAACCCGTTCTAAAGGCCCTTCAGAAGTTGTTTGATTCCATCATACTCGAGGGCAAAACTACACAGGCATGGCACAGAGGTGTGGTACTTTTCTTTAAAAAGGGTGACAATACCCTGCTTAAGAGTTATAGGCCCATCTCACTTCTGAGCCATGTCTACAAGCTGTTTTCAAGAGTCATCACGAACCGTCTCGTGCGCAAGTTTGACGACTTCCAGCATCCCGAACAAGTCAGATTCCGTAAAGGCTTTAGCACCGTAGACCACAAACATACGCTACGGCAAGTTATACAGAAGACCGAAGAGTATAACCTGCCTCTCTACTTAGCGTTTGTGGACCACAAAAAACCCTTCGATTCGATCGAAACCTGGGCTGTACTGCAGTCTCTTCAACGGTGCCAGATTGACTATCGGTACATCCAGGTGCTGAAGTTTGAAAACGCCACTATGTCAGTCCGGCTCCAAGACAGAGCCTCGAAACCTGTCTTTCTGCAGCGAGGGGTAAGACAGGGAGACGTAATCTCTCCGAAACAGTTCACCGCTGCATTGGAGGATGTCTTCAAGGTTTTGGAATGGAAAGGGGCTAACATCAATGGCGAGTACATCACTCAACTTCGATTTGCCGACGATATATTAGTCATGGTTGAGACTAAGAAGGACCTCAGTACATTGCTAGATGACCTCAGTAGAGCTTCTGAAAGAGTGGGTCTTAAGATGAACAAATTCTGGCAAATAAATTAATTTCTTTTCATTTCCAACATGAACAAGACAAAGGTCATGTCCAATGCTCATGTGATACCCACTCCAATGATGATCGGAGGCGCTACACTCGAAGTTGTGGACGAATATGTGTACCTAGGACAGTCTGTCCAGTTAGGTAGGTCCAACTTCGAGAAAGAGGTCAATCGTCGAATCTGACTCGGCTGGGCAGCGTTCGGGAAGCTACGTAATATCTTCTCGTCCCACTTACCGCAGTGTCTCAAGACAAAAGTCTTTGCCAGTGATGACATGGCACTGAGACGTGGTCGCTCACAAGGAGCCTCATAAGAAGGCTCAAAGTCACCCAAAGAGAGGGCTTTGCTTGGAGTTTGCCTACGCGATCGAATCAGAAATGAAGAGATCCGTAGGAAAACCAAGGTAACCGACATAATCTGAAGAATTGCCAAAATTAAGTGGCAGTGGGCAGGGCACATTGCTCGCAGAACAGATGGCCGATGGGGTCGGATGGTTCTGGAGTGGCGATCGCGTACTGGTAGACGGAGCGTTGGATGGCCTCCCACAAGATGGACCGATGATCTAGTGAAGGCCGTAGGAATAAGTTGGATGCGAGAAGCACAGAACAGGTCAAAGTGGCTGTGCTTTGGGGAGGGTTATGTCCAGCAGTGGACGTCTTTCGGCTGAAATGATGATGATGATAGAAGCATCTGGTGTTGCTGCAACAGGTGCATCTTTTCGACTGTGCGTTTGTTCACAATATCAAAATTACAGGTTTCAGCGATTTCTTCAACGTAAGGTAAGGGCATAATATTGAACCATCAATTTTCACATAATATTAGTGAAGTATTTTTAAGGTTTTTGGAAGAGAAATCCTATTTGCAAAATCAGCCTTAAATTAAATTATCTGTAACAAATCTTGGGAAAAAGAAAGATCTTAGAAGAAAATGTCATTTTATTAATGAAGATTTTCTTAACATTATAAATTTTATTATAGATTTCAGCCAAAGCTAGAAACGAACCCGAAGATTTGGTTGTAGTTTGGGCTGAAAATCATGATTAAATCGAACTCAACAAACTGTCCAGCTTTATAATATTAGTATAGATTTATGAATCACAGTACAGGAAGAATTCGAATGAAATAGACCGGTGTCTGATTTTATATATAGTGTTTATTAAATACTAATTAAATACTTTTCTTAAAATTAAAATATGTTTAACATCTATAAAAATATAGTAAAATTACTTTACTAAAATATCTGCTACTCATATGGATCATTATTTAGTCATCTAATGTACTTATTTAATTAATTATTGCATTTTTTAATGTAATTTAATAGATCGTATATCAAGCTACCAATAACTAGTAACAGTTTGTTCTTAGGAACATACAACAGATCATTTATCGTAATTTATTACAAATTATATAATAATACACAAGAGAATACATTCAAATTCATGTCAAATCCTCAAAATTACTGAAAATAATAAGCAAAAATGCTTATTCCAAGTCCAACCAGTAAAACAGATCTTACTTATATTGAAATTATTCGACGACTTTAAGACTTTACACGAATTCAAAGGGACCTTTTTAATATTTCCAAAACTTAACTCCTGGTCAAATATTCAGTAGCAATCTCCTTCCAGTCAGTAGGGTCGATGTCTTCCGTAGGTTTTGACTTACGGATCTTCTTCAGAAGCTCCCAGCCATTGGCTTTCTCTGTTGATGTGACGTACTCGTTGCTGGGATCCTGTTCTAGCGTGTAAGCACCGAGGATCAGGCTCTGAACTAAACGAGCTGAGACCAGTGTCTGTGAAAAGACCAGAAAAAGTAGGTATTGTTACAATCGTGACATACGATTAGAGCCATCTATTGGCAAGTAGCTGACCTACTAAGACAACTAGGCTGCTGCAAACAAGTGTTGCACTCTATGGTAAAGTGCCGAAAACTGTTAAGGGTAGTAGCTTACTACAAACTAGTTGTGCCATCTGTTAGCGAATAGACACAACTAAATAAAATTATTTCTAGTTAAGGTTGTTTATTACCTTCAGCAGTCTGTATTCATCATCAGGTAAGCGCCTGTTCACGGTGTATCCAGCGAGGACGTAACCTCCCACACGAGGGTCTCCAGTGACCAGCATCATGTAAGTCATCGTGATAGCGAGCTCGAACACGTAGTAGGAATACTGGATGTCACCGAAGTCTATGATGCCTAAGATGCGGTAGTCAGTTTTGCTGAAGATTAAAATAAACATGTATCAAGAATAGAATAGAATAATGTTTATTGTTGCTATAAAAGGTTAATAAAGAAAGGTTGGCAACATTAAAAAAATATTTCAACACATTTAGGCTATACATCAGTAAGAAAATATATAAAAATAATATTGTAACAAGGATTTTAATAAAATAAATAAAATAAAAATACTGGATATAATACAAACCTTAATCCATACGGTGTTAGTAAAGCGCACTTAAAAGGTATGTTAGTAAAAAACGTACCTAATACACACATTTTATTCATTTATCACTCTTGCAAAAATAATATTGTCACAAGGATATGATAAAAGAAATAAAATAAAAATACTGGATATAATACAAACCTTAATCCATACGGTGTTAGTAAAGCGCACTTATAAGGTATGTTAGTAAAAAACGTACCTAATACAAAAATTTTATTCATTTATCACTCTTGCACTCACCTGACGCACTGGGTACATGCACACAAACAATTGGGTGCATGTACCCAATGCATCCAGATGGTGTAACAAGGCTTACTGATGACCTTCAGAATGCTATTGACGCTCCTATGCACTATATGTATCATGGACGCAATCCATAGACGCAGGATGGGTATTAAAACCATTGATAAGTGCTTGGGCGAACATTTCTGATGCACTGCAGTAGCATGGAAGACCCAACAACATTCTGAAGGTATTGTTATACTGAACTCAAAGGGCGCTGTATGCGCTTTGCGTATATCGGACCTACAGAGTGCACGTGTACAAAGATTGGCAAAAAGACTAAAACAGAGTGAGTTTCAAATCTGGTGTACACCGTGCAAATCTGCGGCCCTATATATTGCAACAGGCAGCAAAAGCCTTCCTTTCTCTCGCCATTGTTAGGTCTTAAACAATTTCAGTATTATTTGATTTAAAAGTTGTTTTTGTAGCAACATTAGAACACGTACTTGACCGGAAGTAATATTAAATAACGTTTAAAATATTATAGGTGGGGACATCATTGGCAGCATTGGGGACTGGTATTCTGATTTCAGCTCTTGTCGAGTTTGGACATAACCCTCTAGTACTTCTTAAGTGTGCTGAAAGAATTTATTGTACTGTGGATAGTGAATAAATAATAATATTGTTCCTGTTGTGATGTTCCCGCAATGTGTAGTGTGAGTTTATTTGCCTATTTGTACTTTATCAGGTCTTTAGTAGGTATTAAAGTTAATCTAACACCATGTCATCATTATCTTTTAATTCTTCAGTAACTATACGCCCTAAGTTTTTTTTTTTTTTTTAATTTAACATTATATCAAGGGCCACCCCTTTTATTATAATCAGTGGGATATTTACTCGTTTTCTACGCTTTGCCATAAACACAAGTACCTAGTTTGCTTTTCTGTGCGTTATACACAAGTCCAATCGCTTCTTTACAAGTCTACCAGACCGTCAACAGCTTCTTGAGTACGCTGATTGACGGAATCATGCAAAACCATGTCGTCTGCATAACTAATACCTAGTATTAACACACAGACCATCAATATTATGTATGCTACTGAGCTCGACAATCAGCTGGTTTGTGTACAGGCAAAGTAATGGCGAGGTCAGTCCACCCTGTTTTACGCTGTATTATATAAACAGAAAACTAAATAAACGATGTAGGTACAAGAACTAAAATAATAATAATCTTGCTAAAGATGATTTGATAAGATCTTGTTGTGGTGTTCTCCAGGTTTTTAATGGAAAGAAGATCCTAAATGGGTAAAAATTCATATTTTATTGGCATGCATTGCATCAACGAAAATCCTTAGTAAATATAGATTTGCATTATATTAGCACATACCCAAACCACATCAGTGCTGAGACAGTGTCGAAGCAGGCAGAATCACGTTTGAAGCCAAATATAATCCAGATTTGAAATTTACGAACATGCTGAGCTCACCTCAATAATATTCCGTTAAGAATCTTTGTGCATACCTTCAACACTGATGAATTCAGGGGCCTAAATTAAATAGTAAAGATTCTTTAGTAAAAATGTAAACAGCGCCATCTGTTGGTGAGTAGTGAAACAATTGATGGAAACCCGATATTAAATTTAATTATAAAAAATCAAAAGAATACTTCTTATTTTATAAATATCTGTGTAGATAGGTGCAGTGTTTACACAAACTGTTATCTCAGTGGTGTTTCATCATTTCAATCTCGTGATAAGATATTACGGGATGCCATTATCACAGCAATAACGTGGAAAATAAACAAACTAACAATCTGATAGGATAAAAATGTTTTTTCTATTAATATTTTATGTTAAGGCTGACATAGGTAGGTACTAGGGTTGGCAACTTTTTCTAGAACAAGCAGAGTATTTATGATTTCAGAGAGAGTAAATAAAGAGTAGAGATTAATAAAAAGAGTACCATTTATTCAATTTTTTTTTAAATGTTTTGTCCTATTTGCGTTTTATAACTTTTTTATTGATTTTACAAGAATAGTAGGACTCCAAACATCCTAATTGTACGTTTATAAAGAAGCTCATTTGAATTAATATACAGCCCTATTCCTCTCTTCTCGCCACTTCACATTCATAATCAAGTTTCTCAATGAATAATATAGAAAAACCGCAGAAAAACAAAATAAATTGCCTCAAAACAGTCAGTGTATGAAAAAAAGAGTATTTTAACGTACTGTATAGTGTTATAGATTATAAAGTACACATATACGAACAAAAGTATAGTACTCTATTTTAGAGTACGATTGCCAACCCTAGTAGGTACATATAATATATATATAGTATACACGAGATCACAAGATGATATTCACTACTTGAGTGATACGGCAAACAAACAATGAAAATACACACAATAAATACATAACGAACTTCTTGTCTGTTACTTATTTAACATTCTAGGTTTATAAAACTAAAAAACAGTCAAAAATCGAAAGTCAACATATTCATTGTCCAGGTCTTAGTACAATCATTGTATTGCATGATCTATGTGCAGCCAGTACTTTCCTACTTAGGGGCCATCAATAAAGTACGTCACACGGTAAGGGGGGGAGGCGATCGACGAATTGTGATAATGTGTGACAGGGGGTGCGAGGGGCCCTAAACTTTGTGACGTCACATTTCAAAATTGAATATACATATTTAAAGTACTATTAAAACACGAAATATGAACTATGAAAGAGAAATTTAAAAAGAATTCAATGTCTAGATGTAAAATTGCAAAATATGTGACGTCACACTCTGGAGGGGGTCTCACAAATGTACCAGCTGTGTCAAGGACGGGGGGGGCAGGGTCAAAGAATCATGAAATTTGTGTAACGTAATTTATGATTGGCCCTTTAGGAGCCTACGAAAGTACTGATCTATAAAAATTTACTCAAAAACATCATGCCTCATTTCCCCGAAGGGTAGGGCAGAGATATGCCTGTAGCACAGTCACATTTCGCTAGTCCCAAGTGTGTGTTAGTGTGTGTTTCAGTCCCATGCTGTAGGGTGGTTTTATTTGACACATACACACACACACATCATCAGTCTATATTGTTCCCACTGCTGGGACACAGACTTCCTCTCGGTGAGAGGGAGTAGGCCGTAAGCCACCACGCGGGCCCAGTGCGGGTTGGTAGATGTCATATGTCTTCGAATTTTTGGTTCTAAGACATGCCGGTTTCCTCACGATGTTTTCCTTCACCGTTGTGAGAGCAGTGGTGATGATATTATTTACACTAAGTAAAGCGCCTGCTTGGATTCAAACCCACGACCTTTAATTCGTAAGTCGGGGCCGATACCATTGGGCCACCAAAGTCCACTGATTTTTATTTACATATTAAATAATTTAGTTAAATTATCTTATATAACGTGATATGATAATAGCATTTTGATAATAGAAATGGTTGGTTTAAGGAACTGCTAATTCACCAAAAAGAAGGTATCAGTGACTCCTCAAATTGATGGAACTTAAGAGTTAATAACGCAAACTATATTTTTGCTCATCACTGACCTGGCTCCCGGGTTGAGTCCGACGATAACATTCATCTCGTTCACATCTCCGTGAATGACGCCCTTCTCCAGCTCGTCTAGCCGCGGCACCACCGCGTACTTGAACTCCTCGATTACCTGACAATTAATTTTATCATTATCAGTAAGAAAGAACATGAGTGTTAGCTGCAAAATAGCAATATTTTCACGGATTCATTTCGGCCGTAAGACGTCCGTTGCTGGGCATAGGTCTGCCCTAATTTGGGCGGCTTTGCCATGCGCTTGGCAGGCGGGTTGGCGATTGCAGTATGATGGTAAAATGCAATAGAGAACGCTGCTGTCGATTCTCTAGAAAGACTTTTAGTCCCCTTTTACGACATCCATGAAGAAATGGGATGATGCTACTCTTTACGTCTACAATGATAAGTAAGTAAGAAGAGTTGGAGGATTATAAACGTAGGAACTAACGACTGACTGTGTTTCCACACATGCTTTTTTTTGCTGGCTTATTCTGTCGCACTCCAGACAAAGGCCTCTCTCCATACATACGACCTTTCAGGAGTACGTAACTCCTCCTTCCAGGTTAAACGAAGGTGACGTGTTAAAAGGTTGATATGAAGGCGAGCATCACGCAACTCGGGTTATGAAAAGGTCCAAATAATGTAAATTTCTAGTATCCTGTCTCTAAAAACACCCACCTAACCTGGAGGGATGATCTCTTTAAAGTGAGGTTCATTCTACACTATAGGTACTACTGTTTTAACTAATACTACACGTAAACGAAAGCATAGCGATATTGGATTTTTAACGAAAACTATAAAAGCAGAAAATTCAATTGCGCAATATTACTTAAGGATTTGTTTAGGTGTGTTTGGGAGAGAAAACGGTCTTACCACCTTGCCACTTAAGTATTTATAACCAAACCCTACCTCACTATCGAGAATATAAATGTAAATAACAGCCGATAAACATCATATTTAATGGACGTCATTATGAACTGTAACGAATGCGCCGCTTGACACACAATACAGCGGTTGCATGCAATGCAAAACCTATCTATGTACCTACTAAATAAACTAGTACATAAACTTGCACACATAGATTGGTTTAATAGATTAGACATTGCCCGTGGCTCATGTATAGCGTTTAAATCTTAACTTAACATGCACATGATCCCTTTAATTTATAGTCGTAATGACCTAGAGGTATAGCCTAGACGTTCTAAGGCCTATGGAAAATAGGCTAAGGGTCAAAACATGGCACGAATATCGTCAAGTGTAAGGTGATATAATACAACACTGACTGTAGACAAATTTGTTGACACCTAGACTCAGAATCGGCTATTAAGGAAATCATGAACTGAGATAATAGCTACTAAACACATTGGGAGCAAACGATCATAGCTTATTCTTTGTCTCAACGGTAAATTTGAACAAAATTTTCTGAATATTACACCTAAGAGCTGAAGTACAAAACTCACATTCTCAGAATATAGATGTGACGTATAGAAGATTTCTTTGTCAAATATTAGGGAAATTCTAAACTGACTTATGTGATGTCATTGCAACAAAATATTCTGATCATTGTATTCTTTCTTACCTCCTCAGCCAGGTCCAGTTTCTCGGCATCCTTGATAACGTACTTGAACTTCTCCAGCTCGGGCACCTTCGTGAGCATCCACATATGCTCTCGGGCGACCAGTCCGGAGTGGTTGAAGTTCTGCAAACAAGAACAATGCTCAGTTACATGCGTCATCCAATATATTCAAGAAAATAATAAAAGTATAGATAAATAAACTGTATCTAAATAACTCACGATCAAAAATGAAGACGAAAAGCGAAAACCGTAACCTAATCTTTGAAAGGAAATTTTTCACAAGTCTATTTTGGTGATTCAGGAATTGACCAGACAGTATACTTTCGCAGCACTTATGTCCCATGAACTCTTAATCCTAATAAATTGAGCGTATTAAATCAGATTTTTCTGACCCAGAAGACATGTTAACTGTTCTTTTGACAGTCATTACGAGTAATCAGAAGCCCAAAGCTCTTACCACCAATCATACCTAGGGTATCATGCTACCCAATAACCAGGTTGCGAAGGTCAGATAGACAGTCAAAAACAGCAGCCTATAATATTCCCACTGCTGGGACACAGGCCTCCTCTCGGTGAGAGTGGGTGGGCCATAATCCACTAAGCGGGCCCAGTGTGGGCTGGCAGATGACACAATTCTTCGAATTTTTGTTACTAGGACATGCAGGTTTCCTCACGATGTTTTCCTTCACCGTTTTGAGAGCAGTGGTGGTAAAATAATTTACACAAAGTGCCTGCTTGGGTGCCCACGACCTACACAGCTGCATCCGGTTAGTTAGACTGAAAGCCGACCTCAGAATAGTCGGGAAAAGACTAAATAGATAGAGGACATGCTAACTACCATTACGTACGTACATGTATCAGAGTGACTGGTAACGAGACTACAATACAAATTGTATGAACCTTGGTCTGTCACATTAACTACCACAGTCAGGAACATGTAGGCACTCGTGTGTGGGTACTATTGTGTAGTAGAATCAATTGTTCATGAATTCTCTGTGAGATCGCACCTCCGTCACGTGGAAATATTATGGTCTAAAGTGCACAAAGAATTGGTTGCTTGAAATTGTATTTTTTGGTTCTGGTTGTTTACCAACATAAGATTAACCTTCATATTGGAATACAGATATGAGAAATCATCCACATGAGAAATCACAGATGAAAAATATATATGGCGAAATCTATTCCATACATTTTACATTCGTGTAAAAAATCTGTGGCTAAAAAATATACATAATGTGAGACTATGTTGTGTGAGAAGGCATGAGTTTGTCTGAATTAAAAAGTTTTTATTTTTTTATGAGTAATAGATGGTTGGCATACATACACAAGATCAAGCCTTCTTTCCATGAGGATAAGCAAAAAGTTCAGGAACGCCTCGCCTCGTTTACGTTCATACAGTTGGTTCTACACGCTCGCAGATAGTGAGTAGTACGCACCTGATCTGACTTTTGGATAATATTTTAGGAAACTAAATATGTTTACTTTTTTGTAATGCTTTTAAATTCACCAGTAGATAAAAACAGCGAGATAACTCGAATGACTATCAGCATCCAGCTTCCCAGCCAGAGATCCTACCATAATTAACAACAGGAACTTCTGCACAAGACTTTAAGAGCAGGGCAGATTAAGTAAACAGCAATAGTTGCATTACACATGATCCAAAATCGCCTGGCACTTCACAATCTTATCACATTTGTCAGTGCAGGCAGGTCAAGGTCACAGTTAATAGTGAAACTGCACAGGGCTCCAAATGGCTTGGAGGGGTCCCCTACCCGGGTAGCGGATTTGTTCCCAAGAGTTATCATGGTCCTGGCACAGGCAATTGAAGGAACACGGGTGGGTGTTAGTCAGTAAAAGTCTGACACACCCTCCCGCCCCGCCCAGAGTGAGAGACGTCATTTGATGTTTTCCCATCCTTAAAATGGGCACCAAATGGCATGATACTTGTCTAATATTGTCCTGCTATTAAAGTATGTGGCAAGAAGTCAAGGAACTCATTTAATGGGTAATTAAGCGTCTATTTTGCTTACCAATATCTGTGGCTATCCAATTTAGCAACAAACAAACGCAAAACAAAAAACATCAATGAAGCTCAATGAAAAGTTATCAGGCTACCATACGGCACTAACCTGTAGCTTATTGTCCAGGTTAGCCACAAACTCTCCGAGCTGGTAGCACAGCGCCTCAGACTTGGGTACCGTCTGCAGCAGGTCTCCTGGCACATACTCCAACAGTCGCACAGCGTGCTGCTTGCCTCCGATCTTCTCCATGGAGTGCAGGTGGCCGTAGACGTTGCGAATTGGTTTTGGGCAGGTTATAGAACGGGTGGCTGGAAGAGAAGTATTGAATTGAGGAGGTGCGTAATGTGATCGAAGATAAAAATAGAAATAAATTTTATACGAAGTATTCGAACTTTTGAGAGTTCATTCATATATTTCATCCGAAAAACGTCCTGCGAGCAGCTTTCGAGATCTACAATCATAAGATTACTTCGAGAACTGAATTAAGAATGGATGACAAGAATGGACTGGCTCGTTGGTCTAGTGGTAGCAAGCGCTACTGCTGAGCTCGAGGTCCTGGGTTCGATTCCCAGGTCCGGCAAAGTGTTATTGGGTATTCCATCTGGAATTTCTCAGCTTGGAGTCTGGATGTGTGCCCGGTTGATGGCAATAAGCTCGCCCCCTATTACATGGGACTTAAACATAACAGGCGAAATGTGGGAGTACTATACGTACACCTCTGCCCGAACCTTCGGGGACCAAGGCGTGATGTTATGACAAGAATGGATGATGATTTGACAGGTTGTCCTTCCTCCCGATGTGTTTATGCCCGTCCGTAAAAGGTAATGAATAAGGAGTAATGCTGATGTATCAAACTACATTCCTTGACGTAGTAGTTGTAGAGGAAAGAAATTTTCATGTTATGGGCCTTCTGTTTTAACTAAAATACCTAATACACTCGTATTTTCCAAGCCAGAAGTGAAAACCTTTTGCCACAGAACCAAACCCCGGGATAATACCGATAACTTCCTACTGGCATTAACCAATAGCAGTTTCCCAGGGATTGAACCCAGGACATAACCCACGCTCATCAGTTGCGATTCACAATTATGACTAGTAGTTAAACCACCAAGGTTGGCCAGAAATCTCAAGAAACCATTCAAAATAGAAAAACTCACCCACAAAATTCATAATCTCATTCTGAGCCTCAACGACATCAACATTCTGCGAGTCAATGGAGTTCATAATCTTCAGCACATAACCATATTCACAGTGCGTGGTGATCAGGGGGTTCTTCACGTTGGGGTCCTCAACTATCTTGTAGTTCTTGTCGTCATAGCCGTTGAGTTCTGTCAACTCCAGTGCCACGATCCCGTAGAGACGTTCTGCGAGGAGTTTGACGCCTTCAAGGTCGATCACTGGTTTGATCACCGTGCCTGGTTCTAAAGTGTACGCCATTATTTCTGAGGGTCGAAAGAGATGGGTTAGTTGGCAACGAGTTCGTGGCTAGGAAGCCAGGTTTAAAAAAAAAAATCTACCTATTCAAAGTCGCGATAATCTGTATTAACATTTCAGCTCTTTTCTTGATTTTTTTTACAGCCTTCAAAATGGAAAATGTTCTCAATTCGTCTATATTTTTTGTATCTTTGGCAATCGTGGACCGATTTCGGAAATTATAGTTTGGTTAGTACTTATTTTTATTCATAAAATGATATCTAATTTCTTAACTTATGCCCCGAAAACATGTGTATGTGCATGTGTGTGTGTTTATTTTTTTTGCAACATTTGGATGGATTAGAAAATTTCAAAAATCTTTGATGAGATAATGGAATCAAAGACTTTTTACAGTAAATTGAAATCCTTGTTTCAAGGTTTCAACTCTTTACCCATTAACCATAGCTGATCCAAATATTATTTTCGTGACGTAATCCTGCAACAATTATGATGGTTCGTGACATGTCCCTAATTCGTAATGCATGTCACGCGTGGCGGTCGATATTGGCAGGGGTGAACAACACGATTGTAGGTTGCCGCAGAACCACACATTGTTATGCTGAATTGTATTGAGATGAGAAGCGACGGGAGCAAAACCATGACTACGTATAGTATGGTTTCATAAGTCTTATTTTGCAAGTAAATCTATACAAATAAAGTAGGTACCTATCTGTAAGTAGTGAAAATATATATATTCAGCCTATAATGTTCTCAGTGAGAGTTAGAAGACTGTGGTGTGTGGCCTGTGACTTGACACTTCTCTCTTCGAGAGGAAGTGGGCTATTATCTACTACGCGGGGCCAATACGAGTCGGTAGATGTCACATGTCTTCGATTTTTCGGTTCTAGGGCATGCCAGTTTCCTCGCAATGAATTCACCGTTTAGAGAGCTGTAGGGATGAAATAAATTACACAAAGGAAAGCGCCAGTGTGGGTTCGAACGTACGACCTACAACTCGGAAATCGGGACCGTTACCACTGGGGCACCGCTGCTACCGTGAAACGAATGAAAGTGAAAATAGAATGAATGTTTGAAAGTATATACAGAGTCAAAATGAATTAGCTGGCAATATTTAACCATGTGTGGAGTATCGATAACGAAAATTTAATAAAATTAAATCCGTTCAACTTTTTACAAAACTATAAATGGAAATGACATGTACAGGCGACCAATCTTTTGTGTTTGGAAATTCGTAAGAAGTATCTACGTTCCACGAAAACCGCAGATAGCTGATATTAGAAGAAGTCATTCAGGGTACTATTATTTTAGCAGAATTAGGGTTACGCGCAATAAAAAAATGCCATGAAACCCACATCCATGCTGGAGTAGTCGCGGACAGAAACTAGTATAACCTAATAGTACGATGAACGTACATAAACATTAATTGCCAATGAATATCGACAGATAAAACGATGTCTATCATACCTTTTATATATCATACCGTGTTTCCATTTGTCGTGTTTGTTATGTTTACCCGACTGCAGAGGGTAATGAGTTTATCAACCTATGTATGTATCTATATGTTTGTTCCTGTGTGGCACTCTAGAGACCAAACGCGAGGACTGATTTTGATGACTCTAACGTCAGCTGATTTGTCTTAATCTTGTGAGTGTCACTAAAGACATGATAGTTACCAAAATTTATGATGGCGACAACCAGACGCCATATTGTGAAAAAACTAAAGTCCATGAACTATTTCAAGTGAGGTATCATTGAATATGTGATTGGAAAAACATTTATAGGTTTCTCCAATCATTTTACATTTTGAAAAAAGGTTTTTGGATCTCGAACGATTTAAATTTGGTTAGCAACAAATCTTATTAACATTTTCAATACTTATATAATAATAAAGCGGTGCTTAAGTGCTTATATAATAGTATGGTAAACCAAACTGAGTTTGGTTTTCTATGGAAGCGTGTTTTTTTAGTTTTTTTAAACTATTAAGGTAAACGCAGGTATTAACGACCCCTCTAAGGCAATTTGAAATTAAACATTTTTTTTTTAGTATACTGGTTCCTCGAAAGATTAAAAGTTTCATTTTATATGGTAGTGTTATGTATAAAAAATGTATTTACTGAATCAAATACATTTAATTATAGGATTATCTTGTAAAAAATCATTTACAATGTGACTTAGTCGATTGTTGCAATTACCGACCCATAAAAACGGCTGTGAAGCTATTAACGATTTTTATGCAGCTATTCCCGATCGTATATGAGAGAAGGCCTTTTTCCAGCAATAGAATGTATATAAGCTAGTGATGATGATGATGATTAAATCCATCTAAATAAAATAAATATTTGCATTTTTTTTATTATCGTTATTTTTAATCAAACAAATTAGTACTTCTTAGTAATACCTACGAATTAAATAATTATAAATTTTTAAATTAATCAAGGTAATACTATTAATACACATATTATATTTTAATTTAAGGATTTCAAACTCTAGGATATTTCCTTATGCTATTGAGATCATAATCATTTTTTGAAAATTATAATATTAATCATCACCGTCATTCACCTCTTTTTAGAAATAAATTGCAACTAATTGGTTAATTATATATTAAATAATTGTTCTTTTGTAACTGGAAATCTCATCTTTCCAAGGTAGTGAATCCAGTCTACAATCTGTTTTTCTTCACTTAAGAACAGGCTGAACTCCGCAAATTTCATTCTTATATTTCCCGACCCCTTTGTCTCGTAATGTAGTTTTGGGAATATTAAACCTTTTTGATGCCTCATATATACTTGTACCGTCATTAATTGCTTTGATTGCTTCGGCGAGTTGTGTTTTACTGTATACTTTTCGCCGCTTTTGTGACTCCATACTTCTGGAAAAAAATATAATTATATGTCTCATGTTGCTTTAGCCAAGATGTAGCGTTTATTAATAGGTACCTATTATGTCATAAAAGTAGGTGAGAAACTAAATAATCTATATACGATCGGTAATAGCTTCTTATAGTTGCTATTACCGACCCTCATGGGTCGGTAATAAAGTAGGTAAGTATAAAATTAAATTGTATTACCGACTCATAAAAAAATGGTTATTTTAATTCAATTGACCTTCGGACTAAAAAATAGATTATAATTGATTAATGTCACAAGAAATATGAACATATCCACACTGTTTTAAACACAAAAACAATGATTTATTACTGAAACGATTCAATATCGATCCTCGAAAAATATCATAACTTTGTTTAAATTGACAACGCTAAAAGGTAAAAACTAGACAAAAAAGTTTAGTCGCTAATAGATTTTTATAAAGACTGATAGCTTAGATTTAAACTGGTCTATAAAAATACTTGTGTTAGTGTGATATAATAACATAAAAGAAAAATAAAACGAAAAGTTACGTTGCTGCCATTGCCGACTTATGGGTCGTTGATACCTGCCACGAGTAGAACTGATGAAGCTAACACCATCCCATTTTAATTTAAAGTTTTATCGTTTCAAATTACTTTTTATTAATAAAATGTCGTAAGAAATCAAGAGTTGACACTTAAATGAATACATTTAGTAATATAAGATAAAGTATAGACGTCATTTGTTTGAATAAATGTCTTAAATAAAAAAGTCACGTACTTACTTGAAAGAACAAGGGAACAGTACGACATATCCTGCGTCCACGCTGCCCCGCAGTAACTGACGTATTTTATCTCTTTTTTGCACTGCTACTCACACTAACGTAAAAGTATACGATGCTCAAGGAATAAACGCGTGCGTAACTTTGCCTACCTACAGCTAGAATAGTTCTGGAAACGTAAAAATTTCGAATTACTTTTATAGGTCGGTAATAACTACAGATTTTCTATGGGTCGTTGATAGCTGCGTTTACCTTAATTTGTAAGTTCATCTTTTTACGCAGTCGGGTTTTTCTAACAGTGCAATGGACAAAACTAAAACTGAAATGCTATTTAAAATCTCTTGCTGAATTTCATGATTTGACTGACTTTCCCAATCTCTAATCTAATATGAGATTTCATAGAGGGTGGCAGGGATATCGACGACAACCTACCATGAACTCTCAACATGATTCTAAGTAGGAAATTTTCATTTGTTTAAAAAAATAGGTATATTCGTCATCCGAAAGACGTCCACTGATAGACATAATACTCCCCAAATGCGGGGGTTTGTGATCGCAGTATGGTGGTAAGACGTATAGAGAGCACTGCTGCCCATTCTCTAGTAAGTCCCATAGTTGCCTTTGACGACACCCACGGGAACAAATTAGATGCCTGTTCTTAACGTCCGTCAAACCAAAAATCAGTTTCGTAAATTTTGAACGCGTAAGATTTGCGCTTTTGTAAGAAACAGCTGATTGTTTTTTTAACAATTTATGATAAACTTCAACGTCCTGCCTTAAAATTTTTCGTCGTTCTACCATCTTTCACGGAATCCGTTGCAACACGTTGTGCATCGATCCCTGCCAGTCATGTTTAAGATAAACTTTTTCAGTAACTGTCGAGTTTTCAGAAATCGTACCTATCTATCTATCTTTGTTCGTACCTATAAATTAACTCGGTTGGCAAATAAACTTTTCATGGTTATTATTTTTAAACACTTTACTTGTCAGTTCTTATTGTTATTATTTGATCGTCAATTAGATTCTTGGACTAAAATAATGCCAATGTATTCAAAGCCTTCCTGCACCTACTATATTTCCACGCGTATAAAACAGAAAGCGCTGCTATAAAAATAACGGAAAAATCCTTTGTAAGACATTTTTTTTGTTTATCAGACAATGCAGTTGTTACCGTAACAAGTCAATAAAAGGATGAGTTATTTAATGGAGTTTGCACCGATTGACTTATATTGACTCGGCTATAAATACATCGCGACGGTGGCGCCGCGCGTGGCCGCGTGCCTCAACTAACGTCACATGATTGCCGGTACCTCGCCGTTGTATCTTGTGAATTTCATAGAAATAACCCATTTTTTATTTGTATTGTGATAGACAGAATTCGGGTTTTAATTGTATAAAATTTACGGAATTGGTCTATATTGATTTTAATATACATATTATTCTGTAGATTTATATGGTTTTCTAACATATATGTATGCACTTTCGATGTAAAGGGTTTTTCAAAATATTAGCAGGTGTACTTAAGTACACGGTATCTGGTGATGGCAAGAGATTTAAAATAGATACTTCCTAATGAAGAGGAGTAACTTAATTAAGAAACAGATATCATAACACAAATATGCAGCCTATTACCTAATCACCTAACAAGACTCCAAATAATTATAATTGTGTTTGACTATTTAACTAAAGTGTTGCTTGAAAACATTCCACAAAAGAATAGTAACTTAATTTATTAAAATCAATATTCGTAAGAAAGGACTTATTTTCACTTAATTCATTCATAAAATGGTCACATACTGTCTATTGCTGGTCTTAAACAATAATTATCAAATATTAAATTAAAAATTCTTTCAAAAAGGTAGAATACACTTATAAAAATACATAAGTTAAATTGTAAAACATTTTATGACATAACGATGCTCAAATAACTTGACTGAACTTTCCATAAGTTGAGTGAAGTTTTTAATTAATCTTAGCATCAGTAATGACCCCAAAAACCAGAAAATAAATCACAAAAAAAAGGTTCAATAAAACATAATACCTACGATATCACTTTTAAAGGTTCACACAAAAATAAACAAAAGAAGAATATAAAAATCGCAACCAAAAAAATATTCCGAAAATTTGATGATGGAAAAAAGTTGTAAAAGTCAACAACAGCTCACCTTTAAGTTCACAAGTGGTCACCGCCGTCAACTGTCAACAACTGAGCTGAGAGGAGCATACAGCGTACTGTAGATACCACTGATAGCGCAAGACGAGTCGGTATTGCGTGTATCAGTCGCTATTGGTATAGGGATGGAGGCTGGAGATTTAAAGTGTAAACTAGGGTGACTCAATAGATAAAAATATAACGTAATAAGTCTGTTTTATAAAGGAAGAAATTATGTAAGTACCTAGTTAAATAATTGATATTTGTTTTTTTTATTAAATATAGACCAAATAGAGAGCAGCACCCTTATTGCGTAACACTGTATCAATCACAACCTAAATTGTATTGAACAATATTGCTATTCCATCAAATGAATTGTTTCAAATTTTCGAAAGATTTGGCTAGCCAACAACGTAAATAACGTAATGGAAGCACCTCTTTTTACGTCTGGGGCTTTGATCAGTTAGTTACGGTGAAATTATGTTCATTTGGACCATATTAGCACTTTGGGAGATGCGTACTTTTGGTATCTACCCTTTATAATTTTATTTTACGTGCATCGTCTTCACATAAATAAATAAATAAATATTCTAAGTATTCTAATATTGAAAAACTTTTTAAAACAGTAACGGTGGAGTGTCTTGCCCATTCTTATCCATACGAACTACTTTTTGGAAGGGGCGACTTCAATCAATTATATTTTAATTTTAATTTCGACGTTCAAAAGTGTTTTTTTTTTTTTTGTGCCTGTTTGAAATAAATGCTTTGATTTTGAACTATGTCTAGAAAAAATAAGCTGCTCCAAAAATATTTTCAAAAAAATAAACATAAATGTTAAAAAAAGTAATTATTTTTTTCACGATTTCAGGGTAGTAAAACGAATGATTAGTTAAATGATCCCTTGTGGAGTTTTTAATTATTTAAATTGAGTACACCTTCTTCAATATTTCGTTTGTGAAAGTTATTTATTAAACATTAAAGACAAGCCACCACTGAAACATAAATATGTACAGGTATTACAAAAATATATTGAGCTCATTTACCATCCAATTTGACCACATCGCTGTCGTTTGCAATGCTGAATCTATGACTTAAAAATAGGCTAACCGTTTCGTCAAATGAAGAGTGGCTCAACCACTTGGCCATGTCACGAAATATATGGTAAAAACTCGAACCCCACGACCCTCATAGTACTTCAACCCTAAACGGCTTAAACATATAGCTCTCAATAAAGTTGTTATATTTGCACTGTTTGGAAACTTTTGCACCATCCTATTTTCTTCTGTCCGCCCCAGGGCGGAGGACATCCATGACAATAACAAAAAAAAATTGTTACCTCACAGGTTGCATCTTACACCAAAGGCCTTCATAACTTCCAATGCATTATGGTAATTCTGTCTAGCATTTTCCGTCGTCACGTGCCAAGCTAAAACAGCTCATTGTTCAGAAATTATTTTTGTTGAAAATAAAAATAACTACAATAATATCACTTCGCCTAACCTCTCACTTAAAATACCCATACTGTGAAAATTTTCATGCTGAGAAAATGAAGGAAATTACTTGTTTAGCATCCAATCTCTATGTGCACACGTAATAGACACCTCTCCGTCGCTATCTGCCGCCGTTCGTGACTGTGCGTTTGACGGATTACGAGACGACGGCTACTCTAACAATATCATGGTATTTCAGGTACGTAGGTAGCTATATACCTTTGTGACTGTTGTTTATCTTAATATTACGTGCGCACCGGTACACGGGAAATTGGTACTTTACACGAAAAATAAATAACTAGGCGAAGGAACTGAAAAGATTTCATATCATATCATCATTTTCAGAGTATGAATGAAGGACGACTAACAAAAGGTTTTGTTAGTTGTCTTTCTTTTACAAGGCAGATGTGAGTGGAAACTCTTTGACGGGACTCCCTAGAAGAACATAATATGTATTTATAGTGACATTATTTGTGATGTTCTTCAGAAAGGTCAGGTGTGACCGGCGTATGTAAACCATGCAAAAAGAGTACTCCATGGGAAGGAGGCGTGCGTTTATATAACGTGTTGCTACTGATACCCCATAACTATAGGGCAGGGTATTAATGAGATCATGTCAATGGATTAACTGACATATACACGGCAATGACGTAGTAGATGTTTATGCTAGGAGGGCCTGTGTGGAGGGTACTCCGTTACCTATAGTAGGTACCAGTTTTCTCAGATAATTTCAACCTGGTAAATTTTTTGACAAACCACTCAAAATTCTTTCTCAAAGTTTTTCATCTGAAATGATAATGACGATTTTGTTTTGCCATAAATTGTTGAAAAAACGTCATGATGTGAGATGAAGAGAAAAGGGTATCTGGTATAACACCATTCAGCCTGAACCTCTAGTAATTCCCTGGATAGGTAACTGTTCACTCAATAGAAAAGATATTGTCACTGCTATGATGCTTCGATCTGTTTACATCCCATCGAGGAAGATGACGTTCCTTACGGGTATCACACCTTCATCTAAATGCGAGTAATCCTACTACCTACTAATATTATAAATGTGAAAGTTTGTCAGTATGGTTGTTCGTTACTCTTTCACGTAAAAACGACTGAATGGATTTGGATGAAATTTGGCACCCAGATAGTTTATAGCCTACATTAACACGTAGAGTACTTTTTACCCCGGTAGTACGTTCCCACGGGATTATTTCTGACCTCCACGCGGTCGAAGCCGCTGGCAAAAGCTAGTGTAGAATAATCGAGGACGTATATCATATCTTGTTCGAGTGTGACCGGGGCGAACACCTCGGGAGAAATCTGTTTGGCTCCCAAAATATATCTGGAATAAGTACCAAATTACAAAACTTTAAATACTGTTTTAGTTCTGCCTATGCCAGACGCGGCTAGCACTCTGTACGAAATATATGACAAACATATAAACAGTTCGTGTGATGCCACACGTAAAGAATAGCATCACCCCATTTCTACCCGTGGGTGTCGTAAAAGGCGACTAAGGGACTTCCTAGAGAATGGGCAGCAGCGTTCTCTATGCATTTTACTACCATACCGCGATCGCCAACTCGCTTGCCAAGCGTGGCGATTATGACAAAGTCTCCCAAATTGGGGGATGCCTATGTCCAGCAGTGGACGTCTTACGACTGAAATGATGATGATGATATAAAATAATGTAAAATACATAATTAACGTATAATGGAGCGACTATATACTGGGTGACTTTTTTTAGCGTCTTGAAAAAAAATGGGGGTAATAGGTGAACGGAGCAGAAGCTTTTGGCATAGAAATTTTTATTATTTTTATTTTTGAATAACATCTAATTAAATTGATCTAGCAATCAATACTACACATTTAAAGTAACATTTTCATACTAGAACAACAAAAACAGAAATTTGGAAAAAAAAAAAACAAAAAAAAATTATTTAAATCTATCGAAACTCAAATCATACGCACCCTACTCAATGCCCGGCATGTATCATTGATTTTGGAGCGCGGTCCTACCCTTTGAAGCCGGCTGATAGGCGGCCTCATTGATCTTTCGTAGGCGCACGAGCCGCACACGCATCCCTGTCCACCCGCGTCCCGCGCTCCTTTAGTCACCTACGATGAATCTGAAGGCCTTCCTGCCTTCTATTCTAGTTACACAACACACCATATGAAGGTCGAGACGGTAAAAAATGTCATCCGGTATATTTAAACAGTATTGTGAAAAATACCTTCAATAAAGGAAAAAAAAAGAAACTGACATATGATAAAAAAAGGCTACGTGTTTTTGTTTTTCTTGAACACGGGTGTAAATTTCATTGAAATTAATACGAATAAATCTATTCATTCAACCAATAATTCAAAGAAAAGATAAGAAACTGCGACGTTACCATAATTCACGAGTTTTACATAAATAATCGTGACGTCGAATTATTATGTACGAAAAAAGAAAACGAAAAAAAAAGTCATATTGCAACTGAATTAATACTCTATGGAATTTCTCAAAAGGAACAACTTTTGTATGTAGTAAGCAGAATCATCTTTAAATACTATAAAACAAAGTCGCTCCCCGCGTTTGTACGCTTACATCTTTTAAACTACCCAACGGATTTTAATGCGGTTTTCATCAATAGACAGAGTGATTCAAGAGTAAGGTTTATGCGTCTAAAATGCAGGTGAAGCCACTGGGAAAAGCTAGTTTAAAATAAAATGCATATAATATGCTTAAGCATTATCAGCCCATTACATGCCCAAAACCCAGGCCTTCTGTAAGAGGGAGTGGGCTATCCACCACGCAGGCACAGTTATGTTGGATGTCATACGTCTTCCATTTTTTGGATCTACGTCATGCCAATTTAAAAAATGCCACTTCAAGATACGGGCCCACAAGGGCCCCGGGCCGCGGGTGACACTAGTCTTTACTCACGGTGTGATTTAGCCCGTCTAAAAAAATGTCAGACCCGTAACTTCGTTGAAGAATTGGACTCGACGTTTTTTTAGACGGGCTAAGACACATCGTGAGTAAAGACTAGTGTCTAATAGTGCTATCGATCATTCCTAGGTCAAGCCTCACACTCATACATAAGTAAGTGATACGGAGTGGCATCATCCGTAGTTTCGGCCAAAACTACGCATATTATGATTAGTGACGTTCACGAAGCCAAAGAGTAAAGAAGAAGGCATGTGGCCTGCTGTGGTATCCATGGAAATAGGCATGAATTTCATCATTTCAGCCAACGTTTACTGCGGGAAATAAGCCTCCCCCAATTCAAGAGGTGTGCCATAATGGCCACGCTTAGCAGGCGGGTTGGCGATCGCAGTATGGTGGCAAAATGCATAGAGAACGCTGCCGCCCATTCTCCTAGTAAGTCCCTTAGTTCCCTTTTACGACACTGACGAGAAGAAATGGGATGAATGTGAGTTCATCAGTATGTATATCCTACTACAACGCAAATAAGTCGTAGAACCCAACAGTAAGGACCCTTCGACCAATCCACTCTAACAGTTGTCCTAATTGAAAGGAATGGGTTCACTGCTCGCGGCCTTGGGGGGGACCGGCTTGATTGGCGCAGATGATTGAACTGCCGTCTCCCATGGTACCCTGCCATGTGGGTATATATAGTCTGTTGCAAAATTATTTGACGGCAATATAAACCAACCTTGTTCAGAATATTTTTTTACGCAGTCGCTCACTTTGCGAAAAATTAACACATTCGTCGTATTTTTTTCGAAGATTTTGTAAAAGTCTGTATCTGTTTGTTTGATGCAAGAGCAAGTATAGCGAACTAGAAATATTAAGCACATCACCGCCTTGTCTATTAAGGGTTTCTTCTGAACAGTCACACATAAAAAGTAAAGTCTACTTTGTCGACTTATGTTATGCAGTAAGTTTGAGAATGTAGGCTGCAAGAACAAGCGTAGCGAGCTCTAACTTTACAATCCTTTATTTGCATACCTAATCTCTAACTCCTATCTGCTTTTTTGACTAAATATCATTACCTGCCTGCCTTTTCCCAACTATGTTGGGTTGGCTTCCAGTCTAACCGGATGCAACTGAGTACCAATATTTTACATGGAGCGACTGCCTATCTGACCACCACAACCCAGTTACTGGGTAATACGATAACCCTTGGTAAGACTGGTTGTCAGACTTTCGGGCTTCTGACGACCCGTAACGACTGTCTAAGATCTACGAAATACAACCGGAATGAACGGTTTAACGTGCTTTCCGAGGCACGGAAGGGTCTTGGTATGTAAAGATGGTATATAAGATCTTTTTACTTCTATATATTTTGAGGATTAAAATTTAAAAGTCCTTTTTAATCCCAGGACCGGGGCGGGGGATCCAGGGCGTTTTTGTCTTGACACTATTCAGCTGCTTCCTTTGAGACTTTATTTGATGTCGGATCGGTTCACCTGCTGTCAGAAAACTATATCCACCTGTTACCTTTTTTGTCGTAGGACGCTCATTGTGTCATTTATAGCGTCTATATATGTAGCACATACTAATTGCACGGGAGTCACCGACACATCAGGTGTTCGGAAGCGCGACGAGGTGCAAGGAAACTTGTTTTATATCATTTTGGCAAGGTATGGTTACATTTCTAATGCCAAAACGATTTTTTTTTATAATTTCTGTCTGTTTGTTTGAATGTCTGCATAACGCAAAAATTACCTAACTGATTTTATTTAAATTTTGCAAAGATATTCCCTATAACTCTGGACAGGTGGTAAAGTATAAATTATCACGCTATTTGCTATGGTGAGCAGTATTACAATATATTCGTATTCTTCTATAGTTTACTGCAACTCTAAAATGACGAGCCAAAAGATTAGAATTTTACAGATAGAGATTTAATCTTCTAAGTACTTTTAATAATTTCATTACACTGTCCCTTTATGGAGCTAAGCAGTCAAACACGACATAAACATGTTGTATTTTTAACATGGGGTAATATAATAAAAGCAGGTAACTCAACCGTTGTGAATACAAGAAATCAGCCTTAGGAGATGGTTCTTAACTTTTTGAATAATATTGACCTTTGAAAAAAATTACAGTTACCAAAAGGTGGCAAATTTTCACAAAAAAAAAAAACTTTCGATCTTATTTCTTATGGGTTTCCTGTTTCTTTCAAAAATAAAACTCTCAGGGACTCTCTGAGGTAAGTATTAGAAAAATCGAAAATTGCAAAAAATCTTCCCACATATTTATTACGAAATGAGACTAGATGAGAGCGAACACATAGCAGTGCATCTTCTGTGCTTCTACCTGATCGAAAACTGTATTGGTTCGCTGAAATGATATTCTGTGAGTATATGACATCAGCCGAATTATTCTATTACTTCACTGGGCTGGATAGGGAACTAAGCAGATAGTTACAGATTTAAACTTTAAATTATTAACATCCCGCTTCTTTAAGGAGCTAAGCAGTCAATCAGTCAATATATAAGGCAATTTTTTACACATTTTAACCGACTCCAAAAAAAAGGAGGAGGTTATCAATTCCACTGTATTTTTTTTTATTTTTGTTACCTCATAACTGGGTAAACCGATTTTGATGATTTTTTATTTGAAATTTAATTATTTGCCAGTGAACCCCAAATTAGACAGACCTGAACTTTTAATCTTATTCAGCAACTTAACGGTTGGCGGAATACCACATTTTGACAAAAATAAAATAGTGAGGTGGTGTATGAATGAATGAACTTTTTTTTTAAATTTAATAACTTGTCTTAAAACACGATACATCGTCTATGGTTGCCACAGGTAATAAAATTTACTAAAATAAAAGTTAAATGTTGTGTTAAATATTTAGTATTATTTCCATTAGACAAGCACAAGCAAGCTAACAACCAAACAAGCAAACAAGCTAACTTAAAAGTGAAGTGCTACTAACATAGTTTAGGGTACTATTATTAACACAAGTTTTTGTATAATACTTATGTATGTTAGTTTGTTAGTTAGTTAGTTTGTTATATTATTATTTACATATATATATTTATATATCTCGGAATCCTAGGATCCCGGTCTTTTAGAAGGTGTCCGAGGGGCCGAAGCCAACTCGCAGAGGCCCCTTAGAAAATTTAAATGAAGTGAGGCACTAACCGACGGTTATCCCCGTATGCACTGTGCAAGTGCACCCAAGGACAACCTCCGGTTGGTGTTGGACTATGACTATTGCAGGATATGGAAACCAAGATGTTGGACTATGTATTTGACTGGCTAAAATGGACTGGTTACCAAGAACTATGGAAGGTCTATGGCTCCTGCCGCATCAATGTTTGTATTTACACGGATTAAATGGCAGGGGGTGACTTGCGCACTCAATAATGGGCCCCCGGAAACCGTCGCTGGCACATAGTGACGCAGCGACAAGGGGGCAACACCTGAGGTGCTTGAGAAGTGGAGAGGTATTCCACGGCTTTCAGGACAATCCCAGAGCCCGAAAGATGGTCAATATCATTACGAGCACTTACTAGAATACTTCCTTTCCCCGAGCACGTTTGCTCTTGCGAATCTCCACTCAAGCCGGCCAATAAAGGCAAGAATGAGGTGGGAGCTCTGAACCTCTTCATTGTTCACTCCAGCCGGCCAATAAAGGCAAGCCAGAGATGAGGAACAAGAATTCTCCCGGGAGATAGGGTCCGTGGGGTCGCTACTCCCCAACAGCACGCCACATGCTGCCCTGCGGGTATATTATTATTATTATTAGAAGAAAATAAAAAAGGAAATAACTGTTTTTAAAAATTATTAATTTTTATTATATTCCACAACCTAAAAACTAATTTTTAAAGTTTTGTTTAATAAACCATCATTCGTTCTTTAAGCGAAATCATGAACTACCCCAACACTATTAGTTTTAGTATGATTTCATTATATTTCTTTGAACTGTCAAGTTACTTAATAGAATTAAAAGTCCAAGTATAGTCTGTATCTTGGGGCTCAGGTTACCAATGAAGGAGGTATATATTTAAATACATAAACTTCTAATATTCCACTTCGGTACATTTTGAGGCGAAACACAATATTCAGTGATCACGACGCGAGGTGTTAGTTGTTTCAGCGTGACAAAGGTTGTTCACACGTTCAAGCGCCAGACTGTGTTGTGAATATATAATTAATTGTAAAGTAAAACTAGTTCTTCATGCATTTTAAGGAAGTGTGTCGATGACTGGCCTGTGAAATGTGTGATGTGAGGATAGGAAAGTGTTTCTTGTTCTTATCCAGATTCTTTCCATCTATACGCCTTTTGTCCACGGGGAATAGGGAGCTATTTATAGCTTATCGCCATCACCATTTCAGCCGAAATTTGTCCACTGATGGACATAGGCCTCCCCCAAGCACCGCCACTTCCACCGGTTCTGTGCATCCAGTGCATTCCTGGGGCCTTCACCAGGTCTACGATCCATCTTGTGGGAAGCCTTCCAAGGCTACGTCTTCCAGTACGTGTTCGCTGCTCCAGAACCTCCCAGCCCCATCAGCCACCTGTTCTACGAGGAATGTGCCCTGCCCACTGCCACTGAAGTTTGGCAATTCTTCGGGCTATGTCGGTTACCTTTGTTCTCCTACGAATTTCTTCACTTCTGATTGGATTGTGAAAAGAAACTCCAAGCATAGCCCTCGTCATTGCCCTTTGGGTGACTTTCAGCCTTCTTATGAGGCCCATTGCCATCAACCATGCATTAATTCAGATTTTGGGCTGCTACTGAGATTCCGGATCAAAAGCCCAAAAACACATTGTCTGACCTGGAAATTGAAACAAGGACCTCATCTCCAGCAGCAGCGCTTGCGACCACTAGACTAACGAGGCATGAAATAAATGAAAGTCTCAATGGGTTGAAAATACTATGTAGCTCTCAGAACTCTAAGGTAAGGTAAACAATTCACATGCTTTACGGATATAGGTGACTTGTTGAAAAAATTGGCAATTCTATATACGTTGAAACTTTTCGTCAATTATCAGAAATAAAACACGTCTTTGTAGAAAATAGAGATCAATACCTGAGCGGTCAAAATGTATAGAATACAATGTTTTTCCTTGTTTTGAATTATCTCTTTTGGCATTCACTTGTTTTTATTTATGTATTCGTACATTATCGGAAAGTTTCGTGCCATTTGTCATGATAACGCTACGTCGTCATGATACAGAGATGAGTTATCACTGATCTCAGAGCTCGTGGGGGTGAACGACATGGCGACATTGATTTATTTAATAGCTATGAATAGATTATTGCAAACCGAGACGAAGAAAACGAACGTTTTGAGGTCATTCCGTCTATAGAAAAAGCTCTGATTAAAATCAATCTTTGATTTACTAAGAGATACGCGATGCAGCAATATAGTCCTCCAGACCGTACTTGCGTCATGGCGACCAATCTCAACGGAGACTAGCCATCATCGCGGGAGATATTATAGTGCACTAGTGTGTGTGCACACAGAGACACTGTTCCGTCACTCTCATAGTCCGATGGGACGGCAATCCAACACGACCGGAGAAAGATCAGGCGCAGGACCAAGGGTTTATCATAACATGCTTTCCGAGACTCGGGGGTATAACACCGCCAACTTCCAAACTCCAGGCTGTTACTAAAAAAATCATAATGGAAAGCCCAATAATACTTTGCCTGACCTGAGAATCGAACCTAGGAGTCCACGTTCAGCAGTTGCGCTTGCGACCACGAGACCGAGTTAATAGAAAGCAACAATAGAATTAGAACGCAGCAATAGAAAGCAACGTACGCACATAACCAGTAGTTCAAATATAGCCAGCCTGTCGTACCAAGGGGTATCTGTTACCCAGTAACTGGGTTGTGGAGGTCAGGTCAGACACGCAGTCGCTCCATGTAAAATACTGGTATTCATCTGTATCCTAGAACTGGAAGCTGACCACAACATAGTTGGGAAGAAGCTAGACTGATAGTATAGATGGTAGGTTACGCGTAGAATCGAGTTAGTCTTTAATAATGAGGATACCTGACCGAAAATCATGAACATTACACATAATTCAGTTGAACATTCATTAAGATTCTTGAAGACGTATCACTGCGATCATTTACGGATAGTCTAGACTCAAATTCTCTCGGGTCCAGGATGCGGATAAGTACTCAGTATTGACCTGCATCATGCAACTGGAAGCCGATCCCAACATCGTTGCGAAAAAACTTGGTAGATTTATTGACAAGATCCAGAGTTGCACAAGACTCAGGGAAAACTACCTTCATAAATTCACATACATAACATAAACACAACATCATTCCTATATTCCCTGAAGAGTTCGGCAGAGGTGTACCTATGGTACCTACACCTACATTTCGCCTGTTATGTTTATTGATGGCAAAAAACTCGCCCCTATTATGTTCCCACATACTAGGTTCCCACATCAATCCAGACTCCGGACTGCTACTGAAAAATTCCTAATCGAAAAATGCAATGAAACTTTACCTGATTTGGGAATCGAACCCAGGACCTCATGCTCAGCAAACAAACCGCTTGCGACCACTTAACCAACGAGGCAATGAAACTCAGATAAATCAGAGTGTAATGCAGGTACGTATTGAATTTATAGCTTATCTAAATCAGGCATAATAATTTAATTTACACTACGTTACGAAGGTTCAACATAAGCGTCGATAGACCTGCGTAGTATCGTTTACCTAAGCAAGTCAAGTCATTTATACAAGAAAATACATGTAATATACCTTCCTTTTCTTTTTCATACATTTTTATATCAACGAAACTGGCGTCCAGACATTTTGCACAGATATAATTTAATTTATTGAAATCAACGCCATCTAGTGATTATTTCTATTACTATCTAGTCCTTATTCAAAGTACTTTTGTTCTTATTTCAGCTATTCAATAATAGATGTCACTGCAAACGGTGGATTAAGTGGTCTATTCAATAATAGATGGCAGCACAAGTAATCTTCGTTGCAATGTGTTTCTTATCGCAATGTTTTTTTTTTATCTCTCATTGTTAATGTCGTGAATGAGAGATACAAATGTTCTTTCTATTTTGTGACTTTTCTATGAAACCGCATCTAGTAAATACATAAATGGTGTGGACAGCAAAAAAAATAAGTGATTGAAATTGCTTTTAAAAAACCTATCGTGTCCAGTAAAAAAAATAATATAATATAACTGTACAGATTTGTAAAAAGTCAGACTTTTTATTGTAAACACTGCCATTTTGCACTCCTCAGCAAAACGTATCCAACCACCATTCTACCAACCCTTTCCAAACCCAACCGTGATAATATTAATTAACTTCTCACACCACGATCAACCAGCCCGAAATTAAAAACAAATTAAACACTGCACACTCGATCGCATCGATAGCACCCTTCTGCCCACCCTCTTAACTAATAGGCATGGCGACTAATCCCTGGCACGCGACGAACTACAAAGAAACTAATTTATATGGCATGACGTTTTAAAATGTGTGGTGTGAGGTTGACAAGTGATCGGATCATGGATAATATTGTAGACCGATGTAAACCGAAGTTTTGTGGTTCCCGTAGTTTTTGGCTGGAGTGACGATACTTCATCATCAGCCTACAGCAGTTCTTTGGACATCATCATCTCATTTAAGCCGAAAGACGTCCACTGCTGGACATAGGCCTCCCCCAAGCTCCGCCACTTCGACCTGTTTTTTTCTTCCCACATCCAGCGGATTTCTGCCGCCTTAACAACTTCAATGGTCCATCTTGCGGGATGTATCCAACTCTACGTCTTCTAGTACGCAGTCGCCACACCAGAACCTTTCGGCTCCATCGGCCATGCCACTGTCCCGCGAGCAATTTGGCCGTGACCCTTGGCCCTCTGCCACTTAAGTTTAGCAATTCTTTGGACATGCCTCTCCAATTGCGCGAAATTCAGCTCGACTCACGGCAACTGTCACAAACTACCCTGCGATGATCGTCGCTCCACCTAGCTTGAGGGTGTCCTAACTTACGTTTCGATTCGTGGTTTCCACTCAAGAACACGTCTACCCCAACGGTTATCTATTCTGAGGCTAATATGGCTGGCCTATTGCCACTATAGTTTACTTATTCGATGATCTACGATGGTATTGGGATTCGGCTACATTGGTGCCGATTCCCTTATTCACAAACTAAACTAAATTTAAGTTCAGTGCATCTTTTTCTTTCTATTTCATTAAGAAAAGGACAGAAGATAAATTTTAGTTTAGTCCTGTCAAATTAATCAGCGCTTCATACAAGTTTAGACGTGATTAAAAACTTGCCTACTAAAATTACGTCAATTTACGTCAAACGCTGATTAATTTGACAGGACTCAACTAAAATTTATCTTCTGTCCTTTTCTTAATGAAATAGAAAGAAAAAGATGCACTGAACTTAAATTTAGTTTAGTTTGTGAATAAGGGAATCGGCACCATTGTCGCGATAATACGTACTATATTTCGCAGGCTCTTTTGTACAATGAGACATCGAGCGGTGTACGAGAGAGTCGCGCTATCGTGACAATGTAGCCGTACCTTTACCATGGTGATAACTTCGGTACTAAACGACGAAAGGTATGTAGATCATGATCCAAAGACTTTGACCTATTTTGGCACTAATTTATAAACTAATGAGCGTATTTAAAGTCTCGATACCGTGGACATATCTAGATGCGAAAGTATACTATGTGTTGATCCAGGTTATGAACTAGATGTGTGGCAAACAATGATATATATAATATCATGTGTGGCAAATATCACACAAATCTGTATACAGCTATTCTTACGTGATCCATCACGCAATAATCGGTGTATTAAAATACAAACGTTGATATTTATTATAATAATAACTAGTGGTCGAAATACGACCACAATTCATATAAATTTAAATCAAAATAATCAAAAACAATATTAGTTTTCTCAATTCCTTCTCCATATAAACTTTAATTGTGCCAAATTTCATACTCCTCCGTCCCGTCTGCGCAATTGTAAAAAGGTGCACTAAGTTTTTACTTATATAAAGATAATGATAGATTAGTCATCATCGGCCTGCCTTTTCCCAACTATGTTGCGGTCGGCTTCCAGTCTAACCGGATGCAGCTGAGTACCAGTATTTTACATGGAGCTACTGCCTATCTGACCTCCACAACCCAGTTACTGGGTAATACGATACCCCTTGGTAAGACTGGTTGTCAGACTTTCGGGCTTCTGACGACTCGTAACGACTGTCTAAGATCTACGAAAGACAGTCGGGACCAACGGCGTAACGTGCTTTCCGAGGCAAGGAAGGGTCTTGGTGTGTAAAGCTGTTCACCCATTCACGGACTAACCGCTGCAAGCTTAGTTTAACCTGAACGATCGACCCGTGCGGCTGTTGTAACTTAGGCACAAGCCCCTCATTAAGATAGATTATTAAGACAAATTAGTGAAATAACCCATGTCAGAAATTGCGTTCTTGCGAGAGAAATCCTCTGTCGTACGTAACTACATACTTATCTATTTGCAAGAGCCAAGTCATAGAATGTCTATTGATTAGCGAGCACAGTTGCTTAGAATGTAGAATTGCTCAACTAAAAGATATTTCATTAAACAGTGGCATTTAAGTTCATCATACAATCTCCTCTCAAGACAACAATACTGACTCACAATTACATTTTAATTATCGCTCTAAACTTCTATTATCAAACGTATGTATGCCCAACATACATAGACCTCACCACACAAATGTTGTTCACCACATCAGAGCTCAACTTATGTCGGAACAATATTATACTTTGACAAAATCTTGTTTTACGCTAGACGTGGTTTCACAGTCGCTTAGACTTTACCATGTTAGTTTTTACCATTTGAAACTAAACCTGCCCAGCAAAATTGAACCTTACCACAACTGATCAAGGTGTAATAATGTGTTTGTTGAAAAGCAAGCGTAAGTTGGCGCTCTCGTCCTAAGGCAAAATGTTCTTGAGATAGAAATCTTATAAAGGAAACGTCTTTTTCAGTTTCCCATTGTCTACAATTACTTGGCTTTGTGATCTCGACTACATGTTCGTCTCTGTCTAACATTCACATGAATGCGTCTCGCTATCTCGTTCCATCGCTCTTTGAAAATCCAATTTGAGATTTCCGTTCGCATCTGTGTTTTGTGGTTTTCTTTATTTTTAATTATTTCTTTTTTTGAATCTCGAGTTGTTTTTATCCGATCGTGAAGAAGAAGTATGTTATGTTTTGTTTTGTTGCGTCTTTTCTTTAGATTTTGCTCTACTTTTGTAAATGCAAATTTGAATTTAGTTTTTATTCAATCGTGCCTACTGTAGGTGTAGATAGATAGGTACTGTCTAGGATTACCTGACCCGGGCAGAACTGGCTGAGGAGTAAGCCAGATTACGTGCGGTGCAAAAGCTTAAAGTGTGTTGCAGAACTGTCTGATGTCAGTGTAAACAAGCTCAACTCAGGTTATATTCTTAATACAATCACGCACTAAAGGTAACAAATTCATCTGTATTTAGATGGTTTCACATTTATATCTCAATACTTCTTAAAACAATTATTGTTTGAATAGTATTGTAAAATTGTAATTGAAAAAACTTCAACGAAAATTAAGGTTATAAAATAACCTCAGATTTCAAATGAAAACATATTTAGTGTGATTTAAAATTAGAATTTCGAATTTTAGGTGTTTAATAAATCAAATCAAAGCAACGAATGTGTAAGTGACACTACAAATAGGCTTCTATGGGTACGTTTTCTGAACCATTTGTTTACATTTTAATAAGATACTTTCGGAATAGACTTTAGATAGGTATTGTCTAGGATAGGTAATCTATGAACACTTATGGACCTCTGACCAGCACCATAATTGCGAAACGCACAATTTATCAGAATCTGAATGGGATTGAAGATTATTTCTAAACCATTGCGTCATTTGTTAGAATAAACTGTCGGCTCAGCAACGTAAATAACGCAATGAATGTTGTTTAACTATGAATATTAAACCAATTCCTACCGATAAAAAGTTCCGCAATTACCCCTCAGGATAGCAGCTGGATGAGAGTGGTGGAAGGTTACCAGATTTTGTGGAATAGGAAACGAATGTCCAGCAGGGACTAGAATAAGATAAATCCTAGTAAGAACAGATGGAGTGATGTGAAATCTTCTTAGCGTGTCGATGACAATCTAAATGTTAACTAAATGGAGTCGGCACAGAATTCAGAACGTTTCGTGCCATTAATAGCGTCCATAAGATCCTAACATGCAGGCGACAGGACACGCAGGACTGCTTTCCAGGGTCACGGATTTGTCCGAAACTGTTACCGTGGCACTGGCACAGGCAACTGAAGGAACACGGGTCGGTTTTAGTCAGTGGAAGTCTGATACGTCTTCCCGCTACGACCAGGAGCGGGAGAAGACGTTCGGTGTTTTGCCAACCAAAAAAAAAGGACACGCAGAACATGATACTAAGTGTCTAATTGTTTGTGGATCAGCAACAAATTCAAATTACAGATCGGAGTCATCTATGAATCTCCACCTAAACAGGTTTTCCTTGCATCGACCAACCTGAGGCGTAACTTGCTATCATTAGGAATTGGTTTCATATTGATATTTAAACAACATTCATTGCGTTATTTACGTTGCTGAGCTGACAATTTATTCGAACAAATGACGCAATGGTTTAGAAATAATCTTCAATCCCATTCAGATTCTGATAGACAGTGCGTTTCGCAATTAGGGTGCTGGATCCGGACTCGGTTTACAGACTTTCAAGTTAGCCCAGCCCACTCGTACCCGGTTAGATATTTTCAGCAGGTGGAACGAATACCTTGGGTAAGGAAGCGCTGCTTTGCCACAGCATGATGGACTGAAGTCTTCAAATCGTTTGCCAGTGAATAAACATAATATGTTCCGCATAACTAACCGTAAATTATTCGGAATTATTAAAAGAAGCCATTTTAATAATAAATATCCTTTTGCCCCTAGAACAATTATATTCCATTTTAAGAAAGAGGTATTTGAAGCACTCTCGAAGTAAGACATCATTTGAATCCAGAAGATATAACTGAGGGGCAGCGGCGTGTTGCAACTGATAGATGACCCTAACACTTTCACCGAGTATAGGGCTGCCCCCAATTGACATTATCGTCTATTCATTGAAGAAATAGTGGAAGAAGTTTTGCCAGCTTTTATTATTTATTACTAGCTTTTGCCAGCGGCTTCGCCCGCGTAGAGGTCGGAAAATATCCCGCGGGAACGTACTGCATGAATAAAAAGTACCCTCTGTTAATCCAGGTTGTAAACTGTCTGTGTGCAAGATTTCATCTAAATCCGATCAGTAGTTTTTGCGTAAAAGAGTAACAAACATACGTCCATACTCACAAACTTTCACATTTATAATATTAGTAAGATTACAATCAAACACAATCCATCAATAAGTAGTGTCCGACCGAAAATGGATTATCAGCCGAAAACGAAAACGAAGATTCAGCTTTAGATAAGACTAAAGTTGAACCTTCTTTTTCGGCTGATAAAGAAAATTATTCAGACTTAAATAATATTAATATTTCCGCTGTACGCTGAAATCTTGTTTTAGTTAATACATTTTAATTTCAGTAAGTAAGACCTTAGGAAAGCGGCTGGGGTAGACTGGATGCGGAAGGCGGAGGACAGGGTGTTGTGGCGCAACGTGGGAGAGGCCTATGTCCAGCAGTGGACTGCGATAGACTGAGTTGATAAATTTCAGTAAGTTAAGCTTATTTAGATTGAAATCATACGTTTGATTACTGGAGAAACATCCTTATAGACAAGTATAACGACAAAAAAAAATTAGTAGATCTAACATGAATTCGTAATTTCGTGTTTATAGGTGCGTCGCAGTACCAAATAAAATAAGTTTATTTTTATTTATTTATTTAGGCAAACCAACTAAATACACACAAAAACATTCACAGTACATATCATTTTGAAATGTAATAGCATTGCATGCATCTAAATTATAGGTGAGCACAGCATTTTATTAAAATCTTGTCACTATACAATAATGAATTAATACAAAGATGGATAACAAAATAACAAGGTAACCAAAACTAAGATCAACATTTTGAATTAATTTTTTTTTTTTTTTTTAAATGAGTTGAATTAAATAAGATTGAATTAAGTAACAAACTAAAAACACTAAAAACACACAAAATAGAATAGAAAGAAAAGAAACAAATCTGAGCAGAAATTACAAAAACTGAGCAAAAATTACATTACGATACAAATATAATGAGCAAAAATTACAAAAATTGCATATTATTGAGCACAGCTCTTTTAAATTTAGCGATACTGCCTGAAAATATGTCAAAGTCAAAATCGTGAATAATATCGTTTAAGTCGTTAACTTTACATAAATCGCTCCTCGATCTTGTCCGTAACTATTTTGTTTACAACTAAACTTCTAAAAACTCAGCAAAAATTAAATTACAATACAACATTAAACAAATAGGGAGTTAGCTGCTTCTAACAACCGATACCTACCTTCGTCTATTCTTCAAACTCCACCATTCACGATTCAAGGAAAATACACCACATAGATCGAATTACACGAAAATAAAAAACAAAATAAACGTAATATTGTGTGTGTGCCAACCCTAAGCACAATATCAGCGACTGACCCCCACTGCCGTTAAAAAGAAATAAAAAAGTAATAAAATGCAAGGGCACAATAAAAACCACAATAATAGAAGGGTTCCGCGGTGTGAGGAACCCTATTTTTTGTGCAGAACCGTTTGCGCCAGTAAGGAGTGTTTCCTTGAGGGATATTGCCAGTATTAGCATTTTTTGAGTTTTTCTTTTTTCTTTTACTACGAGATGTGGGAATGAGTTGCCATCTTCGCGCTTTCTCTATGCCAAATGTTTCCGTTTTTTCAATCATTTCGAAACTGAAGCATTTTGTAAGCATAGGTAGCTACTAAATAGTTAAAGTTCTCCATTTTCCGGGTTATATGGGTAGTAACTACATTATATCTTTGTCCAAATCCCTTTCCATGTTAAATTATTTAGCAGTAGTCTCTCGGCTGATACGATGATTCATATAAGACCTTCATATTTTAGTTTTGTTTCACAATTATAAATCACCGTCATCATTGTCATCAAAAGTTGCCGTAGATAATTCGAGTATATATTTTTCCACAGTGTCTCAATTTTAAACATAACTAGCTATTGCCCACGACTTCGTCTGTGGAGGAAAAGTAGCCTGTATCCTTACTCAGGTCATTGTCTATCGTCGTGCCAAATTTCATCCCATTCTGTTCAAGCGTTTCAGTGTGATAGCGAAACAAACAAACAATTTCGCATTTAAAACATTAGTTCGGACTAGCATTTTACAGCGGCGTCGCCCAGGTGTAGATCAGAAATTATCCCACGGTGACGTATTTCCGGCATAAAAATATTCTATATGTTAATCCAGTTTATAAACTATATGTGTGCTAAATTCCATCCGAATTCGTTCGACCGATTTTACGTAATTAGGTAACAAACATACACACCCTCATATTTATAATACTAGCTTTTGCCAGCAGCTTCGCCTGCGTGGAGGTCGAAAATAATCCCGCGAGAACGTACTGCCGGGATAAAAAGTATCCTATGTATTAATTCAGCTTATAAACCCTATATGTGCCAAATTTCATCCAAATACGTTCAGCCGTTTTTGGGTAATTGAGCAACAAACATTCACATTTATAATATTATTTTGCCCGCGGCTTCACCCGCGTGATGTTCAGAAATTATCACACAGGGTCATGCTACTCAGACAAAAATTACTGTTACTCCTTATAAAATCAGCTATCTGCCAGTGAACGTCCCGTCAAAATCGGTCCAGCCGTTTCAGAGATTAGTCGGAACAAACCGACAAACAGATAGACAGACAGACAAAATTTAAAAACAATGATTTTTTGATGTATGTACCATATATATTTTCATATGCATTTAGTGAAAAACTGTTAATTCGAAATTACAAACAGACACTTCAATTTTATTTATTTGTATGTATGTATGTATAGAGTATAGATTAGTAGAATAATTAGGATTTGGATAAAGCCTTTCCTATCTTTCACTACGTAAGTTCCTGACACGTATTTTAAAATCTTGATGGGAACACCATCAAGCTAGATTATTATAACCCTTGTTACCAAAACGAGCTAAATTGGATCTTTCCTCGTTCCAACACTGCTTGAAAACTGTGATAGCTATTAAAAGCATAGTTCGCGGCTCGCTGGCTCATAAACAGTGGTGAGTAGTGTGTGTGAGTGTGTATGACGGTGTATGACGGTGCACGTCGGCAAGTGTCACAAAGTCGATGTGTTCTGTGCGTGGCTACTAGCTGAGTGCGTGTCGTGAGTGCTCGCGCGGGGACGGACTTGGAAGATACAAATACGTATTTTTTTTAAGTTTCCTAAGTTTAAAAGTTTAGTTTTAGTTTCGTAGATGGCCTCGTTATTCTAGTGGCCCTAAACACCACTGTTGCGGGTCAATCACCTTGATGGCAGCCAGTAGTCGTCAGGCGTTCAAAATTGATGATCATTGAGATGTACCTAACCCGCCAGGGAAGTAAAATCGGAAATGTGAAGTGTCATGCGTCAATAAGCAGATCAAGTAATATGAATGAATGATGTCCCGGGTGCGATTCCCAGGTCGGGCAAAGTGTTATTGGGTTATTCCATCAGGAACTTCTCAGAAGCAGCCCAGAGTCTGGATTTATGCCCGATCGATGGTAATACTCTCGCCCCCTCTGGGACTTAAATATTAATGGCGAAATTTGAGTGCACCTACTAAGTATAGATCCTTCAATACCTGACCCTTCGGAGAATATAGGCGTTATTTTATATTATTATTCGTAAAACTGCAATTTTTATCTAGTAAGATTAGTCTCTTGCTTAAAAATGTTTAACTCAGTTGAGCATTTCAGTGACATGAATTAGGATTGGCTTTTGATTCCTTAATTTTATACTCTCTTAACAATAAATTAAAATATTCAATTTATATTTAAGCATTTTTAATCTGATAACGTGTGACGATGTGTGTGTCTTGTTTACCAATGACCAATTCCCATTTTATGGTTAATTCTACTGCTAGACACGAAAAACGTGCAAGTACTTTTCGAAAATTAGAGTCATGAAACCTATAAGTTCCAGTCCCCAAATCCAGCCCTGCATTGCCACCATGATAGTATTTTGTTAGTCGGCAGCTTTGTCGCGAAGTGGTTCGCTCTACCATCGGTCTCCCATCGCCCTCACACCTCGCCGATATGACGGAGACAGAGCACCGGTCACGGGACACTGGCATCGACTCAGAGTGACAATATTTGGTCACTTATTGGCTACACTGGGAACGGTCGCATGCGCACACAAAAAACTAGATTGTTTAACGTTATTCTTGGTCATTTTTTAGTAAAAAAATGTTTGGAATTTTAAAGGGTTTTAAACTTTTGCTTTGTAAAGTTTAGCTTCCACTGCTTTCTTAATCCTGGTTTTATTAATTTTTAATATTTTATTTATCAGTAGTTTCTGCTCGCGACTTCGTCCGCGTTAAATTTCTTGTTCCTCCGACCCTTCCCGTCGCGTCGAATCGCCTACCCGTGCGACTTTATAATATTAAGTATAGATTAAATAAATAAATAAATATCTTAGGACAACCAACACACTGTTATCTGATTCCAAACTAGGCAGAGCCTGTACTATGGTAACCAGACAACTGATAAATATACTTATATATTTCTAATTACAAACATATTATAGATAAATTACATCCAGACACAGAACAAATGATTGTATTGTCTCAAGGGAGGCAAGAGTTAGGCATCCGAAGCGTCAGTCTTGTTACCCACCTTCCTGTCTGGTCAATTATGACAGTTTAAAACCAATTAAAATAATTTAAAGACTCAATTTAAATGATAAAAACGTGCACATAAAACAGACAACATGAAAACATGAGCTAATGTCTTCAAACTCGCCTCTATTATACAAGTTTGATGCGACAATAAGGTGTAAAAGTAGCAAACGCCAAAATAGTTCCAGACAAAGATGTAACGAAAGTTTCACGTGCCTACAATGTCACAATCCATACCCGGAACTTGAAACACAAATACCGCTTGAGCCCGCCCCTGCAGGGTGCGGGGCAAACTACATAACCATCATCATTTCAGTCTCAATCTGTGGGCTTTGCCATAATCGCCATGCTTGGCAGGTGGGTTGGCGATAGTCTTGTGTAGTTCGCGAACGAACTAGGTCGTAAGAGCGCTCCCATAGATGAACTACGCGAACTAGTTCCCTCATTCCCTGATCCGCAGTTCGTTAGTTAGTCAGTTCGTGACCAAATGAGCGAGGATGGCGTCAACCGAACGAATTCACGGAACAAAATACAAAAAGGTTTTTGTAATCACTAAAGGGTCGTTCCGTAGTTTCGTGCAAAACAGATATCCAGACTAATTTACCTATGGAAATTTTATTTTTTCATATTTTTTTTATGCTGAATGGGTAAAAACATAGTTACTTTAAAAGGAGTATCGATAATATCACAATTTTATTAATTAATATTATCAAAAAAGCTGCTAAAACTGCGTGTAAAATCATTCCTCTCTGTTTCCAACTAGGGTACTTGGCGGAAGTTTTGATGTTTACTCGTCTAAATTCGAATTGACGGTTTAAATTAATACGGTATATTTACACCAAACCTCTGAACTATTGTTTACTTATTTTGATTTTACAATCAACTCAGTAATAGTATTAAAAAAACTGTAATTTCTAATTGTCACAATAAAAACTTCATCACCATCCGTACTCGGAAACTTCATAATTTTGGAGATGGTTTATTCGGTCACTCACTAATATAGATCAGGTCACAACGTGTTTCTACTGGTCAGTCAGACGCGGGTAACAAAACAAGGCGGACGTACGCCTATCGCTGTAGTAATTATTTACGTTTTTCGCATTGTAAATAGTGCTTCGTCCAGAAATAATTTCATCACATTCCTGCTATTTCACAAGGTACTGTGGTAAGCAAATTATTGTAAATACTTGATTTGTTTATCTCTCAAATTGATTTTGATCGTATTTTATTCTTGAGTTTCTAATGTTTTAGGTAATTAAATTGTTAAACAAAATGTTAGATTTTTTCATTCATCTCCACTTCATTACCATCCGTTCCCTCCATTTTTTTGCGGGAAGGTAATGAAAATGTTTTAGAAGGAAATGAAAAATATGATTTTATTCTATTAACTACGAACATGTTTAATTAGGAACATATTAATTTACTATTAAAATGTATTAACAACATGAGGCGCATATTTTTCTAAGTTTTTTTAAATTCTTATATGCCATATTTTATTATTTTCAGTGTTAATATGGGGAAAACTCGTAAAAAGTTATCAAGAGAAGAAAAACTGGCAAAAGATAGGCTACGTAAACGAGAAAAATATTCACAAATAAAAAACGATCCTGATTTATATAATCTACATAAAGAAAAAGAAAGGAAAAGATATTTATTGAGAAAAGAGAGGAATAAGATTTGTAGCATTAAAGACATGACTCCTAGAGCACAACGAGAACAAAGAAGGCGTTGGCGAAAAAACTCGCAAAACTACTTGGAAAGAAAGGAAAAAGAAAGTAGATTACAGAGAATATTGTTACAAAACTGACCACCCCAGAGTGAGTCAGAAAATGATGTAAATCTAGAGCCTCCCAGGCCAGATCCCCTGATGCTGTCTGAACCAGGTCCTAGTACAATCAGTCAAAATATATCTGTACGATTATTAAGGTCCAATAATATATTAAGGCGTATGCGTTACAATCATATGAAGACGGTAAAGAAATTGAGAGATAAGATTAGTAAACTAGAGAGAGAAAAAGATGCGTTACGTAAAAGAAGTAATATAACTAAAAAAGTGTGTGATTCTATTGAAAAAAAAGTTGATGAAGTATTGTTGGAGATAAAACCAGAAGAGAAGGAAGAAGTAAAAAAAAAACTGCTCTTTAGTGAAACTATATCTCGAAATTTGGAACACAGCTATAAAAGTACGCCAAAAAAAGAGAAGAGGAAATTTCTGGCTACGGTTATCAAAGATGACGCAAAGTTGAGAAAATATAAGCTGCTTCATAAATTACCATATTCCCGAAGAAAGAAAAATATCGTTGTAGCAAAAAAACAAATATTGATAAATCAAATCCAATCATTTTTCGAGGAAGACTCAAACAGTAGAGTTGCAGCGGGCAAAAGAGAGTTTATTAAGAAGCAAGATGTGAAGAAACAGAAGAGGTACCTGAATGATAATTTAAAAAATCTACATGTGAAATTCTTGAAGGAGCAATGCAGTGTAAGTTATTCGACGTTCTGTAAGTATAGACCATATTGGGTGGTTTTTCCTAAAACAGAGCGAGATACCTGTCAATGCAAATTGCATTCAAATGTAAATTTATTGATTAAAGCACTCAAAAACGCGGAGATCATCACTGAAAGTACGGGAACACATGTTATTAATAGTCTCTGTTGTGATGCAAAGCAAAAATGTCTCGAACGTACATGTGAACGTTGCGCAAGTAAAGTCTTGAACTATCATGAATTTCAAAACGACAAAAAAATTATGTTTTATCAGTGGGTTGTAGAGAAAAAGCCATATACCGCAAAAGAGGGAACAAAAAAGATTAAATTAGTCAGTATAAAAAAAAAGATTTGAAGATTATCCGCGCAACGTTATTCACAAATTAGAGTCAACTTTGGATACATTCCTCAAACACAATCTAAATATTATTGTGCAGTTTGAGGTTATCAAGCAACTGAAACAAAATTTAAAAGACATGGAGATACTAGTGCACGTGGACTTCAGTGAGAACTATTGTTTAAAATACAATCAGGAAATACAGTCGTTCCACTTCGGAGGGAGTAGACAACAAGTATCTTTACACACGGGAGTTCTATACTATAAGGACAGAGAAAGAGGTATAGTTAGATCTAAATCTTTTTGTACCATTAGTAATTGCTTAAACCATGACGCTGGAGCCATATGGGCTCACTTGTGTCCTATTTTAAAGATGGCACAAGAACTAGTACCGTATGAAATAGTACATTTCTTATCTGATTCGCCCTCTAGTCAGTATAGAAATAAAAACATTTTTTATATGATTACTAAATTAAAAGATATCTACAATAATATAACTAAGGTGACATGGAACTACCAAGAATCCGGACATGGTAAAGGAGCTCCGGACGGTGTTGGTGCAGTCGTTAAACGAACTGCTGATAACTTTGTGAAATATGGTGGAGATGTTGGCACTTTTGAAGATTTTTGGGCTTTAGTAACCAAAAATATACCAAACGTACACTTTGAGATGATAACAGAGAGCGATATTGAAGAAAGAATATTTCCACCACATATTTCAGGATTTAAAGGAACAATGAAAGTACATCAAGTAATTTGGACTGCTGAAAATATTAGGACTATTACTTTACGAAGTCTAAGTTGTTTCGAGTGTCAAGATTGCGGCATTCCGTGCATTCATAACAAGCATTTAGGCTTCCTTCATTTTAAGGGCCATGACTACAGCGAAGAGGAGAGAGTTGATGTTGATGAGATTGACCAGTGCCCTCAAAATGAAGGCACTTATATCAATGATGATCAGTCCTTATTAAGCATAGATACATCCACTTTATTAAATAACCTGGATGAATCAGATGTTATCAAAAACTTACAAACTCTAGAGGGCCCAATCGATTTACAGCTCTCACCTTTATTGAACGTTCCACCTACAACTTCGACTGTCTTAAAATCTCCTAAAATCAAGATATTATCTGACGTACGAATAAGTTGGGAAAACCGTAAATTTTATAAGATTCCAAATCATAAACTAATCCCAAAAAAATTAGAAGTATTTAATTCTGAACACCAACGGCAATTCGAGACTTATGTGCATTCAAATAAATCTGAAAAAGAAAACAAAGACACACTAAATATAGACTACAATAAATATGATGAATCAGATGATAGTGAGGAATTAAATATTTTTTAATTATAATATTTATGACTGATTTTGCAAAAGCTGTGTTACGACCTAAATTTAAGGTTGACTAGAGTAACGTTGAAGAATGATTGTCGGTAGACGTGTTAAGATTGTTTGAAAATTTTCAACACATTCTTTATAATATTAAGCAATCCTTTACTTTCGTTTTCGTTTGTTATATATTACAAGCCTATTATATTTTGTTAATGTTGATTGTCCATTCCATATTAATAATAATGAGTATGATTGTTTTATATTTTTTTAAGTCTAATTGTTTAAAATTAATGTTTAATTTTGCGCCAGAGACCAAAAAAGCTACCTATATAGTTACCTACTATTATTATTATATTAACTGTTATTAGGATGTAGTCAGTCAGTACCTATAGGTAAGATGTAAGATGGGGTTGACTACTGTTTAAGAGCCTTTAATTATTAAAAAAAAGTGATTATGCTTCCTTCCACGAAGTTGATTTATTAGACTCATTAAAATGAAAGTCTGAATTTTAATAAAAGAGAGTGATTATTTAAATGAAATTGTTTTATTTCGTAATTTTAAATTACCTTCTTTTACGGTTCATTACCATCCTAACCTATTTCAGAACTGTTTTACGGTATATAATTGCCATTCCGACTTATATCATTACCATCGCGCCCTAGTTCATTACAATCCTCTCACTTTTCATCGCCTTCCAGGTGTAATTTCAATTGTTATTTTCTCAAAGACTAAACAAGATAATATCGCGCCTACCAGTTTTAATGACTCTGGTGACAATTTAAACTCGATTAAATCAATAAAAAATATAAAAAATAACATTTTTTTTTAATTCCGCGGAACGTTACTATTTGCACGAAACGACGGAATGACCCTAAACTAGTTATTTTTTGCAACAATAAACTATCAACAATCATGATCATTTTTATGAATTATCATTCAAAGGTTTTTGCTGTTTTTAGAGTTCAAAAATTTTAGGAAAAAGTAGAACATTCCATAATCTTGTCGCATGCAGTAGGACCAAAATCAAAACGAGCGAACGATCGAACGATCTGCCTCTCTTTGATTCGAGCTGGGAGCTGACAAACTAGAAGAGCGAACTAGTTCGTTAAGGAGCGGTGAAGTAAACTAAGCGATCTTAGTCGCGAACTACTATGCCCAAGCAAGACTAGTTGGCGATCGCAGTATCGTGGCCGTGGCTGATCTATCGCCCCGTGCGGCATGTATGTGTCCGTTTCGACTGCTAGGACATAGTGTCGTAGAAGAAAAACGACTACGTCAACATTACGAAGGAATTTGTAAAACACTAACGTGAAAGTCGCAAATTCATAGATCCAATATTCAGAAAGTTATAAAGGTTTAACCATGGCCGCGCGGCCACGCAGTTCTCTTAAACGGAGCTTAGTAGGGGTCCCATTATTCTTGCTAACCACTGATACGATTTCGAAGAAAATGTAAACAGTATGAATAAAGCCCTAATGTCTGGACTTCATGACCTACAGAACTTAAAACCTATGTCCGAGACTATGTCGAAACGGACACGCTTGTATAACTTAACCGCCTTTACCTAGTACGCCCAAATTTCACAAAACAATAACACAATAAAAGATGATAGTAATAATAGAAATAGACACAGCAGCTATACACGTGTACACAATGCCACGTGTAACCTTGTCCTCTGAAGTCTATTTCAGGCGCCCGCACAATAGTGCCTTAACTAAAATGTCAACGTAATATGAACTGAAGCCACCGCCCACAGGCGACTTACCTACCATGTTGTAACTTATATTATAATACTGACAGCCCTATTACTTGATTAGTGCTATTATTTTGTACATGATTTTTTAATTGACACTTTTCACTACAAATTCACAAAAATTCTTCCCCAAAACTCTTTGAGGCTTTGGTTTTTTTATACGCGTTTTGACATCAAGTTATAATGATTTTTATGTGGCTTGTGACCATTTATGTACCTACACATTTATTAGAATAACTTACAGTGTTGATTTATCTGTCCGTTTCAGTGTTCTAATACTCGTTAATAAGTTTCACATTCAATTAAATTATTATGAAGTATATTAGTATCGGATTTCTTTTTTTTTTATCCTTCGCACGTGTTCTCTTTTCAAATCTGACATTGGCCGAATGGTTGACATCGGCATCATTGCCATAGAGAAAAATAGAATAGAATAGAATTGACCTTTAGCCATACCTATTGTGGTTAGGCTGACAACCTAGCTTCAACTGAGCCGATTTAACCCAAATATGATTTTTATATAAGTTTATCCGACTACGTATGTATGTGCGCATATACACGAGCGACACGCGTATCCGGCACAAATGTCCTTCTTCGGAAAAACGGAACCCTACAAAACGATGACCCACAAAGTGCGCACATTTAGAATGTAGAAAATTACGAAACGGATATTCATGACCATGTATTTAAATTAATCATCAATGTCAAAGTGTATACAAATTTGTATAAAAATCTTCAGCAAAAAACTCGGAGTAGCTTAATCCCAAACATCAATCTACCTCCATTTACTGTAGCAAAAATCTATGGCAAGGCTTTACGCAAGGTGCGATACAATGAATTTATTTGAAGTTACTTAAATGTATCAAGCAGGTAAATGAGATATAAAAAGTATAAATAAAGCCTTTAAATTACAAAATGTGTTGAATATTTTTCCCGCACCGCAATTTTAGTAGAGCATTGATAATAATAGTCACAAATAATTAAGCGACACCATTTGATAAGTCTCTTCATTTCAGCAGAAAGACGTCCACTGCTGGACAAAGGCCTCCCCCAAGTACCGCCGCTTCGGCCGATTCTGTGCTTCTCGCATCCAGCGGATTCCTGCAGCCTTCAGTAGGTCATCCAACCGATGACCTGGAGGCCTTCGAACGCTAGGTCTTCCATTACGCGGTCGCCACTCCAGAACCTTCCAGCTCCACCGGCCTGTGAGTGTCGTAGCTTGATAAGTTTACAAATTAAAAATCTTCGAGTTTACACATTTTTCATTTTTGATTAATTTTGAATTCCAACGTTTGGCTTTGAGTGGAAGATGCCAGAAAATGAAGCGTCGAATCCGACACGAGATAAAACTAAGGTGACATACAAATACCTACCTATATGTAGGAGGTTAGGTAAGTTCCATGTACCCATAGGTCGTCCGTGAACCGAACAGCAAGGTCGCCTACAACCTACAACCGTTTGGTAAGCGATGCAACCGAAAATTGTTTAGGTACTGTAGGTTCGTAAAGGGAGAGATGGCAAAAAAAATCATTTTAAATTTAATGTTTGTGTTTCGTTATGTTAATTACTTACCTACTATTGTGCAGAATCATGTTATTCTAACTGAACTGACAGCTTTACTGCTGGACAGGTTTGTTTCGCCACTTCTTCTTCCCAACTAAAGCTCTAGGAAAATGGTGAAGGGCGGGCGTTTTGATGACTGTTTTGTGTGATTCTGAAGTTCAAAAAGTGCTGACTTTTACCACAGTATAAAAACTTACAGTAGGACGACGCCTTTGATCTCCTTGTAAATGCCGACAACGTGTAGGCATTGTCGCAAGAGCTAGGGTTGTCTCAAGTAAACTTTTTTAAATTTATTTTAGATCAACATTATTGCCTAACCATAATTTGCATCTGAAATTTATAATACAGGAACTATTATATTAATGTGCTTCGTCTATGGTCTGACACGCAAAAATATACAATTCTAGATTGAGGTTGAGAAAAAACACATGTCACAATCCAAGATGGCGGATATTTCTCTAAATTAAATTTCATTTAGAGAAATATCTGCCATCTTGGATTTGAAAATTGATGTTATTTTCATAATCTTCACCCCAAGAAATCACAAAATTGACACGAATAACTATTTTTTTTTTTTTTTCAAAAAATGTCCTCCATCCTGGGTCAGGTACACTTGCACGATAGACATTTCCGCGAAAGACACTTGACCTCATTTTTATTTGTAGGGATTTCGTAAATGATGACACCCATGACGAAAAATTTGCAAATTTTCGTTGCGCCATCTTGGATTTTAATTTTGACCCCATAGTCGGTTTTAGCGACCTCTAAACCCATAAAAATGATACCCATGACGAAAAATTTGCAAGTTTTCGTCGGCGCCATCTTGGCCGCCGCACAATAAATAAATATCGGCTACACGTCGCGCCGCCATGTTGGCTTTCTATTAAATAAACAATATTTTATTTATTTGTTTACCTTTCATCCATGCGCGGCAATTGATGAAATCGCAATTCTTTATTAATGTAAGATGACGACTTGCAATCCTTCACAGCACACGTCGTATGCACCATTTTAATAAAATTATTTTTAATTAATTAAAACAAAAATAAAGTGACACACGATAGCCCTGAAAGTTTTATCCCGAACTACTAACACGGTAGCGTATGCAGTTCGGGAGCGCCCTTCCCCCGTCTCGCCCCTCACACCCCGCACGATTGCCCTGTCTAGACGTCTTCGTCGGTCGACTGTATGATTTTTAGACTGTGCTTTTACCCTAGTTTGTATCAATGTATCTTGAATGTTTTAGTTTTGGTAAAATGTATGTCGTTTCAAGCATTGCGCGAATAAATTCTGCCGCAATTTTGTTACATTTGTGCGTGTATAGAGAGGTTTCGTGTGGTGCCGGATGTAAAGAATAGCACCATACCATTTCGTTTTATTCATTCCTCCGTATCACGTGACCATACCATGACAACCGATTCCCACACAACTTTTCAGTTATCGGTAATATAAAATGGAAATTATATTATGTGAACTTAATTTAAATAAGATTACTTTGCTGTCTGTACCTCCACGTAAAAATATTAATCCAAAAACTGGAAAATACATTTACGTTGTTATCTCAGCACACACGCACACACACGCACACACACGCACACACGCGCACACATACACACAGACACGCGCACACAGCGCCGTCTATATTGAGTATTGTTATTTGTTATGAATGTGTGCGACGTTGTGTAAAATCACAGAAACATTTATGATAATACATCCATAGTATCACACCTTCCTATAGTACAGAGTATCTTAGTATCTTAGTATCCACCTTCCTATAGTACACACACATTTCGCCAGTTATGTTTTTAAGTCCCATGTAATGGGGGGGGGGGGGTGATTCTATTACCATCAACCGGGCAGACCCCAGGCTACTACTGAGAAATAAATAAATAATTACGTACTTTATTTCCAATTTCACAATTAACACACAGAAACTCCACATAGAAAAACCTTCTTATTACTTTATCCGACCCAAGAATCGAACCCAGGATCCTCATGCTCAGTAGTAGCGTTTGCGACCACTAGACTAACGAGGCAGAGACAAACAGTACACACGGAACTTGAAATAAAATTAAATGTAATTTTTTTGTAAGTACATCTGTTAAAAGACTTTTACACGTCAATAAATTTATGGTCAATATTTTTAAAACTAGATGGGGCCGGTATTTCTTGGCTGACTAATCCCTGAGAAGAAATAACGAAATGATCTCAAAGTCACGGTCTCATTTAAAATCCAACCATTATATTATTATAACTTTATGTGAGTCTAACAATACAGAGCATGGAAAGACCTTTTAAAGGAAGAGCCATTGCAGCTTTGAGCTGACCTGTCGCAACACACGACATGCATGCATCAGTCATCGTGAAGCTCAACCCTATTTAGGGAGCTCAACGATCCGTCACAAGACGCTACCAGATCTGCAGGACATTTGCGTAGGCCATATACAACATATTCTAAACCACCAGACAGTTATAAAGTCATGTCATGATTATCCATCATCATTATCCTCATCAGCCTATAGCAGTCCACAGCTAGACATAGGCCTCTCCAACTGCACGCCATTCAGATCGATTCTCGGCAACTCTCATCCAGCTGCTACCAGCCACCTTGCGAAGATCGTCACTCCACCTAGCCTGAGGGCGTCCTACCTTACGTTTGTCGATTCGCGGTCTCCACTCAAGAACACGTCTACCCCAACGGTCATCGGTTCTACGGCTAATGTGATCGACTAATTTCTTGATCAGTCTTTCAGAAATTCTCTAAATTCTGACAGTTTTTTCGTGAGAAACGACTACGTTTATCTTGAAAGCTATACTTAGGTACACAAAGACACACTACCCAATCACCAATAGACTTGGCTATAATATTTTGATATAATTCCTCCACACACCGACGCACGCGTACACTTCGTGCAGTGTTAAGTGACGCAACTTTAATCTGTGGTTTACTTAATTCCATTGTTTGTTCGCAATTAACCCGCTTCAAAGACACCAATTCGGTACATTCGTGTAGAAAAGTGATTTGAAAAAGTTGCAGAAGCTTTTAACATGAATGGGTGTTTTGAGAGCAGAAGCATTGGCCCAGGGGTTACGGCCGAGAATTTCTAGTTGTTGGTCGTTTAACTTTACTTAATAATTACATCACCGCCGCATACATCATTCCAAATAGTAGTGGAAGAATTCGAAGACATTTGGCATCTACCAATCGCAATGGACCCGCGTGGTGGATTACAGCTCACTCCCTGTCGACGAGAAGAGGCCTGTGTCCCAGCTGTGGGAACGTCATAGGCTAATTATGCAGGGTGTTTTGAAGAGAGGGTTGTCCAGGGGATCAGTTGGGATTGTGGTCATGCAAACAACAGAAAACACAACACAATGTTCTAGCAGACTTCCTGCGGTTGCTGAATAATCTCTGTGTCTTCGTGGCTTTCGTACACACATCAAAAAATTTGCGATCACTTTGAAAAATCGAAATCTTGTTACGGTAGATTATATTATGATTTCTTCTTATTTTTAAATAAGTATAAAATAAAAGGTTTATATTCAATATAATATAACTCCTCCCCTGACTCGAACACATACGGAGATCCTCCTGGGCATGCTGAGAATCAAGTTATCCAGCATTTTTTGGGGTAACCTGTCCCATTTTTGAATAGCGGCTTCCTCGAGCTCTGGCACTATCTGGGGACGTGGCTGACGGTTCCAAGCAGCTCGCTTAAGAGCATCCCACGCGTGCTCTATTGGGTTTAAGTCAGGCGAGCCGGCAGGCCAGTCTAACCTTGTGATGTCGTATTCTCGGAGAGCAGCATTGACGCGTTGAGCTCGATGTGCGGGCGCATTATCATCGACCAGTACAAATTAGTGCCCACGGTTTACTCGGATCTAAATCTATATTTTTAAATAAAGAATCTAAAGAGAAGAAGAAATAATAATATAATCTACCGTAACAAAAATGATTTAGATTTTTCAAAGTGATCGCAAACTTTTCTTATGTACGTATGTACATAGTTTCTGCAGTTCACCGTGATTTCATGCAGACAAAAAGTTGTATATAGGTTTGGTATAGTTATATACCCAAAACCGCCTGAAAAAATCCTCAGGGTTATGTAATATACAGAACTCTCAGTTCGTTTAAAATAACGTTTATAAAGAATAAATGATTTTATTTCTGTAAGTAGGTTTGTATAAACAATTTTTCAGTATTTATAGTTAAAACTTGTTTCTCAGACAAATGCTTATTTATAACATAATTGTATTGAGCGCTTGTGAGCGCGTCTGTACTGTCAGCAGTAACATGATCGCTGCTCGGTTGATCGCCTCGCGACGATATATTGAGCGACTGTTTGCCTTCTCTGTTTGACTGTACACCGCTCACGCCATACCTCGCCATGCCCACTATTTGGACATTTTAGAAACTTGAATTTCCATTTTCTGTGCACGTCTGTACCCCGAAATGTATTTTTACTATTTTAAATTTACCGTCCCGAAATTTGAATTTGGTCTTTATTCGAATGTAGTAAAGGTGTAAATTGATTTTCTGAGTGCTTCAACTTAGTTGGTCTTTCAATGGTATGTGTAAATAAAATAGTTAATAATAACACAATGATTTTAAATCTTATTTACATAGTAATAAGGTTGAGACGGAATGCAAATATATTTGTCATTGTAATAGGTTTCTTAATACTATTTGTTAAGTTTTAACACAGATTTACTAATGACATTTTTACGGTTTCGAATTTTATATTTAATTTTGAAATTATTTTTCCTCAATCACTCTGTGATTCTAAAAAAACTTTAAAACTCTTCCACGGCATTAAATATAAAGCCATTTGAATATAAACTTGCTATAATCTGTATTATATGCTAAGACACGCGTTTGCCCTATATATGAGACCTAGCGAAATGTGAGTGTACTATATGTAGTATGTCTGTACGTAATATACCTCTGCCTAACCCTGGTCGGATTACAAGGTTGATGTTATATGGTTTATGTTATAATTATGCAAAGGGACTTTTCAATTGAAAAGAGCTGCCCGTCAGTGCTATAGATGCAAAACCGATTAACATTTTTCATTACTACTCCGTTTCTCTTAGTTGTAGCGTGATGTTATATAGCCTTCCTCGATAAATAGGCTACCCAATAAAAAAAGATTTTTTCAATTCGGAACAGTAGTTCCTGAGATTAGCGCGTTCAATCAAACAAACATACAAACAAACTCTTCAGCTTTATAATAATTAGTATAGATTTAAAACGACACAGTTATCACAACGGTTTAGTAAATAGAATGATACCCGGTTGATGGCAATAATTAAAACGTAACTGGTAAAAAGTAGATATACCTACTTTTGTTGCACCTCTGCCTACTCCTTTGGAAAATATAGGCGTAATGTTATTTTATATTACTCACAGTGTTTTATTCTTAATCAAACCCAGCATATCATCCTACCAGGCACATAAAAAAACAGCAAAAAATTTCACCAAAAAATAGCCTTTATTAAAACCTACCTGCTATCATACATTCACCAATTTACCCACACAACTATTTTTTTTTACCCCCATTCATTGCGCAAACCACAAAAACTATCATTTGCTAAACAATTGCCCAACAGTGGGAAACGTGATACTGTGTGTAAGCCGATATTATTATAGAACACTATTATTTAATGTTTGTTATTGTTCTGTTTCTTGTGCGTTCCATGTATTGATGTTTTTATAATATTTAGCGAGTAAGGTATTCGCGTGGAAACTTATTTGGTGCTTAATAGTTTAATGTGATTACTTGCAATGTTATTTTGAAGGGAAATGTGGTGTGAGTCCGGTACTTATTGTTCACTGTTAGAGTTTTTGTATTGTTAGCGTCGACTTTGCCGAGTCCTTAGTTTACTAGCCGTTTGTGTGCTATTTTTTATTACTTTGTAGGTCTTAGGTACGAGCCCAGACAGGAGATTTTTTTGCTTGTCTACGCTGTCCCACTCCAGCACGCGAAGCAGGACCACCATAGAAAGAACTTTGTCTATTCTTGGTAGAATAGAGATAGAACTGTCATGCTACGCCAGCATAAAATGGTACAAATCTTTCTACAATCTTTAATTCTGTCTTTAATCTTTCTACAATCTGTAATTTTATCTGTTATCTTACGGTAGTCATTCTACGCGCAATAGCCTCCCTTCACACCTTCTAACTTTCACGAGCCTGCGCGTACTCTTTCGGGTTGTGATAGAACCAACTCGTCCCGCCATTTCCTACGTGGTCTGCCGCGACCCCAATTCACTGCCTAAGAGCACCAGTTCTACTAGAGTAGGAAGTTAAAAAATATATAGTTTGCACAGGAAATCACCAGTTGGATGGACAAAATCAAAGAAAAACTTCGATATGAAATATGGTAAAAATCAATCAAAATAATAACTGCATGTTATTTCAGGTTTCTTCACGAATTGTACTGCATTTTGACTTAAAGTCTGATAAATTCCCTGCTTAGATAGCATAACTTAGCATTACGGCTGTACGTTTCCCCGGTAAGGTGTAGAGCAGAGGTGTATGGCACATTTTGCCAGAGAATTAGACAAAGAATTCAGTGACGTTTTAACCAAAGAAAAAGTAGATACATACATAACATAAACTAAACCATTCTTCACATGGGGGTAAGCAGAAAAAAACACAACCTGCAATGATCCTTGCATGCTCCTTTTGCCTCGTTTGCATTCAAACGTCTGGTCATACACATACGCCGGTTGCGAGTACTACGCAACTGATCTTTCTAAAGAACACAACAGACCAGTAAGATCACAAATGTCCTCCTAGGGCGTCCCCTCCCGAAGTTTCCACTCACATCTGCATTGCAAATACCTTTTCTTAGCCGCCTTTCATTCATCCTCTCAACATGACCATACTATATAAACAAACTCTTTTCAAAGAAAAAATATCACTTAAAAACAACTTAGCCAAACAACGCAAGATACCATGTCACTCAATACTCTTTAATAGAGAGTGAACCCAAGGCTATCACGTCTCCCACACAAAGAGCAAAGGGTTTCAATTGATCGTGTACTACCTGCCTTTGTATCGAAAAAAGTCTTTTCATATAATTAAAACTGCGGTGAACAGCTGATGGTACTCGTATTAAATGACAGTAGCCTTGCTTTAGAGAACTTTTTTTCATAATTGCAACTTGGTCTCGCCTGTCGGAGGTTCCGTGCCTTTAAAATCAGCCTATAATGTTCCCACTGTTGGGCCACAGGCCTCGTCTTTGTGAGAGGGAGCGTAATCCCGTTGGTTAAATTAACATATCTTCGAAATTTCGGTTCTTCTTGGACATCCCCCCGGTTTCCTCACAATGTTTTCCTTCACCATTTTGAGAGTAGTGGTGATAAAGTTGTAAACACCTGCCTGGGTTCAAACACACGACCATTCATAATAATTGGAGGCCGATACCACTTGGCCATTACTGCTCAGTGCCTTAAAAAACATCAAAACATCACACCTAAATTGCCTAAAGGACGTGTACCTATAGTATGTACTCCCATATGCCGCCAGTCATGTTGCAACCCTAAGATATAGGGGCGAATCTGTCGCGAGCAACCGGACATATCCAGACGACATATCCAGAGGACATATCCAGAGTGCCCAAAGGATTAAATGCCGATTTGTATGTTGAATGTTTGTTACTCAGTCACACCAAAACTGCTGAACGGATTTAGATGATATTAGCACACAGGTAGATAATACATAGGATACTTTTATCCCGCTAGCACGTTTCAGTTGGATAATTTCCGACCACCACACGGACGTATCCGCTAGCAAAAGCCAGTTAGACATAAGTAAGGATGATTTTCATCCAACCCAAGTCATTTACGGCTGCTGATTATGGAAAATATGGATAACAAAATGTTTCTTCTGATGCCGGCTTAACGTATCGCTGGCAGAATAGTAGATACATCGGCACAATTGCGCAGAAGAAAAACAAAGATGTTCTTGGCATAAAATTTAGATATAGTTTCAAACCAGTCGCATATTACTCAGAATTTTCCTAGTGGACAGACTCAAACAGGCAAAAATGTAAGCAAATATGGGTTTTTTTTATTCTGATGAGTGGAACCCTAACAAAATGAACTACAATAAAGAAGCTTGGTAAGGAAATGTGTTCAAATCGAAAGTTTGATCGGTAATCGGTTTTCCTGTCGCAAAGAAAGCGATCCGATCAATAAGATGTTTCGTATTGTTTGAGACTATTGTCGTACTGTCGTACCCTGTAGCAATGAGTGTGTGTTTCGATTTCGATAAGATTCTTTCCGTTTAAAAGGGTTTTCCTTTGTTAAGACCACGGAGGTTGATACAGGAGGCTTATCTGATAGTAAGTAAAAGTATTTCCGATTTATTGATGATGCTGGCGTGATACTTGCGAACGGACGATCTTCAAGATACCATGTTCAGCACGCTTTGTAGTAAATAGGAGCAGGAAGCTGGTACTGTATGACTCTTAAAGTTCTTTAGTAAATTAAGTAAAGATTTATTGAACAGATATGGCTGGATAAACAACACCATGCGTAAACAATAATAGTCTATTACAATTGTATAACAATTAGTGCCATCAGCAGTCTTTGTATGAACTCTGATATCCAGACAGATTTAACTTGTGTTATTTCATTTATGTGAGAATGAAAGAAAAAGAAAAGAAAGAAAGAAAAATTGTTTATTCTGCACAAACAAAAGCACAATGTAATGTGCAAATGCAATTTTCTATTGACACAAATGAAATATATATATGCATTGGTTGCATCAGAAGACGATGTCTGTATCTGTGTTCTTGGTTAAATCTAGTAAGTATACTATTATACTTAAGTAGTTATTTTCATTATATTATCACAAGTTAATTCCACTTCCGAACTCGTCGGTTGTAACTAAATACAGTAATAATTAAATTATAAAGCCACTTAACTCTTCAATATTTTTCACCTTCTTTCTCTAAAGCGTGGCGGTTACAGACGTATTGTTACCACGTTCACAAACAGCAAGGGGTCCAATTAGTAATACATCTCTTATTTATTAAACTATTACTTATCGGTTCAAAGTAGCCACGCCTTCAACAATAAACGAACAATAACTACCGTTTAGCTAAAAGATTGTAAATTGAATTACTATTTACAAGTTAATAAATACCTTATTCAATAAATCATAGAGGTCATTTTAAAATAAAATCAAGAAACAATTATTCGGAGAGCTTTAATTTTTTATTGCCATCACAAAAAGCCGTTCAAAACTCTATTTAAATCAAAATAAGAACTAAAATCGAACGAATCAAACTTAAAACATTTTATAATTCAATAACAATTATTTGAAGTACCATTATTATTTAGTGAATAAATAAAGGAAATAATAAAACAATGTGTAGTGTTCTCGTTACGGTGCTCGAGTTGAATGCAGTCAATAGGTATCGTGTGGCGACATCAATTGTAGGGTAGTTTGAGGTCGAATGCAGTTGCATTGTTTAGAACGTTATTGATTAATTGTGATACCTTTGTAGGGAGATCGAGCAGAAGTAATCGAGATAATTGCTTGAATATCAGTTACGAAAAAGCTCAGTTGGGAGAGGAACATAAGAGTGAACATAATGCGGCTTTGTGGTCTTGTTTCATTTAGGTTTTGCCGTATAAATAGTAGAGGGGCTGCATTACAGTCAGCTACACCGGGAATCAGATTATTACAAAATCAAATAAGTTTAAACCTCTACGGGAGATCAACCGTCCGTCTGGCGAAGAATGAGTAGACAGCACCACTACTGTCTTGCTTCAGCAGAAGAATACTATCTCTTCCTGACTGGCTTATACTTTTACCACACGCACGCACGCCGCACGCACGCCGCACGCACGCACGCACGTAAGCACGTTAAGCCGTCGGTCCTACGCCCGATCTCTCTTCGGTCGTGTCGGATTGCTGCCCATTGGACTATGATAGTGAGGGAAGAGTGAGTGAGTCTACGCACAATTTGTGCCCTACGCAATCTCCTGCGCCGATGACTAGTCTCTGTTTAGATTGGCCAACATTGCTGAAATGCGGTCTGGAGGACAATATACTTTTACCACAAGTACACGATACGAGCTACTCTTAAACAGCTCGTACCGATGCCAGATACAAAGAAATTGCACTTCTGCGATCAGTCTCTAAGACTGTTCTTTTATCATCCTTACTTTTGTTGATCTCGAAAAAGACGGTCCGGTTGTGTGCTATGAACAATCTATGACAGACATTACGGGTTTTCAGAAGCTCATAACTCTGTTTAATGAGATCTTCCTTCATAACTTAACTGGTCCGTTGGTGTCGTGATTGCAGGTCGGGCAAAGTGTTATTGGGTTTTTCCATTAAGAATTTCTTAGTAACAGCCCGGAGTTTGGTAGTTGGCGGTGTGTAAACCCCGTGCCTCGGAAAGCACGTTAAGCTGTTGGTTCTGCGACTGATCTCACCCCGGTCGTGTCGGATTGCCGCTTCATCGGACTAAGAGTGTGAGTGAAGAGCGAGTGCCCCTGTGTCTGCGCACACACTTGAGCACTATGATATCTCCCGCGCCGATGGCTAGTCTCCGTTGAGATTGACTGCCATGAACGAAATGCGGTCTGGAGTAAGTACTATATACTTTTACCACAAGTCCATGACACGAGTTACTCTTACACACACATACCGATGCCAGACAGGAAGAAACTGCACTTTCTGCAATGAGTCTCTCAGACTCTTCTTTTATCATCCTTACTCCTCTATGGTTGTATGATATTAAAAATATTTGACAGTCACTACGGGTTTTCAGAAGCACATTAGTCTTTTCCAAAGGATTCACAACATCCGCTGTGGAAGTAAGATGGCCAACTTCCTTGGCGTAAACCTTTACCATTTAAAACCGCAATAGGTCGGAAAAACATCTTCGTCTCTTCAACATTTCTTTATCAAGATCCCACAATAACAAGCGTCCTCCACGCTCCAAGCCGTGGGACGCTCACCTGCGAGCTGCACAATGCAATCCTTTGGCACAAGCCGTGGGAGTTGTAACCGTTATCAGTTGATACAGCCAATACAACACAAGTGTGCGTCGCTTCAGGCGGTTGTTACAAAGGGAGGTTTTTGTAAGTTTCTTCAGTAAGGGTTGATGTGTTTGTTTGTTGGTTTTGGTGAGGTAGATTTTGTTTGTTTTTTTTTCGATTCTTGTGAAGAGTGTAGGGCGCACATCCGTGGTAAAACTATGACCCGAACTGGCCTAGCGTAGTCATCATTTCAGCTGAAAGACGTAAAAACGTCCTTCGGTAGACAAAGGCCACCCCAGCGCTACCATTTCAACCGGTTCTTTGCTTCTTGCATCCAGCGGATTCCGGAGGCCTTCATAAAGTCACCGGTTAAACTCAGGCAGAGCTAACTCATGCTCTTTTTTTTGTGGGTGGGAAATCATCAAATGACTTCTCCCGCTCTGGATGGAGCGGAAGGGCGTGTCTGACTTTAACCGACTAAAACCCACCCGTGTTCCTTCAGTTGCCTATAATTATGCCAGGGCCACGGTACCTCTTTCGAACAAATCTCGCGACCCTGGCAGACAGTCCGAGCCCTAAGTTTACAATTCTTTGCTAGCACTTTTTAGTCTGTGTGGTGCCGGACGTAAAGAATGGTACCATACTATTTCTTCCCGTGGTTGTTGTAAAAGGCGATTAAAGGAACAACGTTCTCTATGCATTTTACCATCTTACTGCGATTGCCAACCCGCCTGCCAAGTGTGACGATTAAGCCAAACGTCCCCAAAATTGGGGGAACCAAAGTCTATGGTTGTATTTCGGCTGAAATGATGATGATAAAGATATCTTTTCAATATTTTTGTGGATGTACACTAATACAGACGGCCATAATTAGGTAAGTTCATGGAACTTGATAATGATAATCTCCGTTTCGATAACAACCCACATATTTACCAACATATAAAAAACAAATGACAAAACCAACTTAGAGTAGAAGAAAGTCTTAAAAAGTTAAAGGATACACAAAATCCGACAAAAAGCAACAATTCTATCCATTGTGTTACTATCTCCTGATCGCATCGATATTGGCAATTGTCCCGAACAAATGTTGGTGGAGCTTTGTACAAGTGTTGGTGGCGCTTTGTCAAATGTTGGTGAACCATTGTAACAACAAGTGGATTGGTTTTGATACAATAGCTCTGAGGGCGGAATCTTTCTATTTTTTGGAAACATATCCCTTTAACGATTAGATCATGATACTGATCGCCATGGGAATCCATTTGTACCAGATTGTTTTTTTTTTGGAATCGAGATGTATTTTTATATCGTTCTGTTTTTACTCTTGCAACCTGTCGCAATTTTTGTTGTGATAGTTTTGGTTAACAAGATGAAAAATCCTTTTTTAAATAGAAGATAGATAAGTGCTGGCACAAAATAATAATGGAAACGACCAAAGTCTTCTTCTTAGTATCGATGAATCCATTTATCAGAACTTTTAAATAAGGTTCAATCAGAATTCGGCCTCTTCAGCGTAATCGTTAACCTCGGAAAGTTCTTCCATATCATTATGCTACCCTATCCGCAAATATTTTGGGGTCGTCTTCCAGTTTAAACGAATGCAGCTGATTACCATTATTTTTTCATGGAACGACTGACTAACTGACCTTCACAACCCAGTTACTAGATAACACGATACCGTTTGGTAAGACTAGTTGTCAGACTTTGGACTTCTGTCTACTCGTAACAACTGTCAAAGATCTAGTTTTTTTTCTCTTGGTAATTAAAATTATCTACATATGTCTGATTTACTTTACCTGTGAAGGTCTTCCATAATACAGTGATGGACGTGGCTTCACAGTCACACTGTGGCTCTCCAGACTAAGGAACTAACCGTATGAGATCTTAAAAGAACAATTCGGCATAAATGCACTGTGCAGCCATAGTCTTAACTGGTTGGGAGCTGCAAGCATCGTTACTTATGATTGGTGGTCTGCTTAGGAGGAGAAGAAGGAGCAGGAGGAAGAGCTTGCGGTAAAGTAACAACAACAACAACACTTGTCGACCGATCAAGTTAAGCCACATTTACCGCGGTTGGTCCGTGGATGGATGACCTCCTGGATCTTTACTTAGTAAGACCCGTCCTTACCTCGTGTTGTTGCCAGCTGTGTGGATCTTTGACTGTAACGGGTCGTCAGAAGCCCGCAAGTCCGATCCGGAACAATCTTACCAAGGAGTATCGTATTACCCCAACATTGTTGGGAAAAGGCTAGGCGGGTGGTGATGAAAGTCTGATAAGATTAACTGTCGAAGGAGAATAAGTTGAGAAATACTTTTATAGTAATTTCTAGGTAGAGTTATATTGGTAATAAGTCACTCAAAACCTTGTATTTTACTCATTAGTTGTCACAACAGCATACGGTATCACAAAGGCATTTATTCGTCTATGAATTCTTGACACAGCTAAATTATTTTTTCATACCTTTGAAAAGTTCATCGTTACATTATTTCTTTACATATTGCAGTATTAGCCCTGTATAATTTATAGTTATTACTTGTAAAGAATGGCGTTGAAGTGACCAGCACTAGTCCACAGGCCATTCACACGTACCAATAATAGCAAATATTTAGCTATTGTGAGTATTTGTGAGAATGATAAGTAAGAATGAATGAACTAAGAAAAAACTGTTTCCACTTCCTAAAACCCAATTGAAGTCCAAACTCCAAACGTAAGCAAAAACTCGTACAATTTTAACAGAATTAAATCTGTCGACACTTGATCTTCTCAGAAGGCTCCCCTCAGACAGGCTGTTTGCACAATTTGTGATTATCCGCGCGATCGCACGGACGCACGTGTGGTTTCGCCCTAATTTGCTTCCCTACGCCTAGCTGCGTCGCTGATTTGTTACATTTTTAATTACGATGGCAGATTTTTTGTGCGTTTTTTTAGAAGCCATAATAGCAATATTATGTCAGAAAAGTGATCGTCAATATTATTATTTTTGTTCATACCTTTTGAATGTAATGACCAAAACAGTACACATATTGATTATAATATTTATTAATCACCCGTTTGAGTTGAATTTTGATAGGTCTATTCTCAAAAACTGGCATCGACGCGTCGAGTCAATTGACTCAGCCTGTCGGAGTCCACTGCTGGAAATGGGCAGAGGGCTGTGTCCGGTCATTGGTCAATCTACCTGGATCGCACCCTACGCTTACAGCCTGTCTCCACTCGACTCGGCTGCTGTACCGGACACTATTGGACAAACATGGCCACTTCAGCTTGCTTACGATGCAAGCTGTATCGGTAACTCCGGTTCTTTTCCGGATAACTTCATTGCTAATGTTAAGCTTCAAAATCCTTCTTCTTTCGTATCGTTTAGAAAACCAGAATATATAGGTAACATGTTTTTACTGTTAGGAGTGCGTGAGCTTATGGCCAAACGATTTGCCTCAGTCAAATACACAGGAAGTGGTATTAGGGACGTAAATGCTTTCGTTGATTACTCGCAAGCACAATAAGTTTTAATCAATCAACTTTGGATAAATAAACTACAATATTTTGCATGTCAATAGACCTATTTAAATAGCCCTGTCTTAAAATTGACATGTTCAGCTACCAAAGTATTAACAAATCAATAGAAAAGCCAATAATATGCGGTTCTGAATACCTTCTTCTCTATAAAGCCCCCTTTTCATATGTCAACAATAACAATAAAAAATAACAAACAATTCAAATTCAACTCTATCTCAGCCCACGCAAAACTTATTTCTTATTACACCTAAATACCAGCAAAATGACGCTTATTTCTTTGAAAAAAGAGGCTTTATAACAGGCACAAAATAAGTTGGTATGAAAACAATTATCAGAAAACGTTTTTAGAAAAAAGTTTGTTATTCATAAAACGATTGCACAATGGTAATCGATAGTACTCGAATGGTTTCGAATGTCGAACGATATTTGACGTTTAAACTACCCACGCTCGCCGGTTTTTCTAATTTTTGTTGTCAGTAGCACAATGCGAAGAGAAATTGTGTTGAATTTAATGACCAAAAAGAGAAGCTCTAACGTTACGTACCTGTTTTTGAATAGTTTGGAGCAATGTTACTGCAGGACACAAAGGCTTATTATATATAATCAGTTCTGCCTTCAGATCCGATGATTTCACTTAAACCTGCACCCATTTGTGTAACATACTTTAATAGCAATCCGAGACTTTTAAAGGATATTAGACATCAATTGCTTTATTGCTGTGAAAAATTCGTCCGCTCAGCAATGTTAATGTGGCAATAAACGTGGATGAACTGTCAAAATTGAACCCATTGCGATCAATTGTCATTTTATTTATTATGCGCGATGTACGGTGTATTGCTATTACGGCCTCAAATCTTCTCATCTCGGATTTTCGTGTTTTTTGTGCAGCTGTCTGACCGAATGAGACCGATGAGACGGTGATTCATCTGTTTAGATTGATCTCTACACCTAAAATCGAGCCTGCGTTCCCCAAAACAGTAGCCAGAGCTGTATAGCTATAAGGAAATAGTAGTCAGGGCTGTGTAGCTAAAGGGCAACCCACATTTCTCCACTTTCCACATTTTCTATGTTTAAGTCCCGTTTAAGAGGAGGTGAAATAGCCACAAATCCAGATTCCGAGCTCCTGACTGAGAAATTCTATATGGAAAACCTAATAACAGTTTATTATTAATTTACACACAGTAACATACTGAGTGATGCAACATAGTTATACTATTGAATATTGCTTATTTTTTAAGAAATGTAATCCAGCAGATCTGCGAAAGGAGAAATGTAGACAATAAGAGAACAAGAAGAGAAATATGAATATGTGAAGTCTTTAACTAAAATATACTTACACATATATAATGCAAGAAATTAACATAGACTGAGGGACCAGACCAAAGGGCTGGGTTATTCTTTGGCCAAAAAATTAGCCATAGCTATTCAACGTGGCAATGCTGCCAGTCTTCTGGGCACGTTTCCAGATGACAGTGATGCGGACGAGTACTTCGATACCTAAGTGTCCTTTTGTTTTTGTATTTATTTTTATAGTTAGTAATTTATTTTAGTATCTTACCAGTAAAAATGTTTATAATTTTACATAGACTTAAATAAATATTTATCTGACTTTGATTCTGAGAATTCTCCCTGCCTTCATGTTTGTTAAGATCAGTTCTCTATCAAACATCATTGTCTAAGGCATGTGACTTCCTAAAGGGTAATAAAGGGGTAACATCGGGGTGTACCGGGAGGGAAGGGGGGAGTTCTCGATTGTATTGGTGTTTCGATTAATTCGCAATACTTGTGGCGCGCGGCTCTCACATTTTATATTCGCGCCGCTCTTGAAAGGGGTGGAATGGTGTGGAGATGGCTTTTGTTACATAATATTGAATTTTACCGGGTCTAACAGAATTTAACTGACATTGTCATGTGTACATAAATATGGTAACAGATTTTCATGAATAACGTTTTTTTTTTGGACAGTCGTGGAAAAAAGTAAAATTTTATTATGTTAAAAAACGGTTTCAACACGAGTAAACTCATCAAGTTTAATAGTCATGTCAGTCATATGTATAACACTAATTTCCCGATCTGTAACATTCGTGTCGCCATGTATAACACTCGTGTCCTGATATGTAACACTCGTGCTGCGACCTGTAAAATTTTTAAGATTGATAACTTCAGTTTCCGAGAAACAAATTTTTCGAACAAACATAAAAACTCCTTTTCACTTTTCTCGTGATGATACTGGTTTGCCGTTGCAGTTCTTGCTAAACTGTAGCAGAAGACGGCACTGTCACAATTCACAAAACTAACTAATGTGTAAATTAAGGGAAAATTATTAAATGTACTTAATATCATTTGAAATGTGATAACATGTGTGTGATTATATTAAACAAATATTATACAATTCTGTGTTATTTCCCACACTTAAAATATTATTATGACTAAATAAACTTTTATTTTATTAATGTCTGTCTAAACGAGAAAAATAAATGATAATTAAGTCCGCCTCTGTACGTTTATGTGCTTAAAGTGTTAAATAAATAAATAATTTGACAATGAAGTCGCGGGCAACAGCTAGTTCTCCATAAAGCCGTCTCCACACTTCGCAACCGGTTCACCGCTGTCACTAACACTCACTCGGTAATTATTTTTATTATTGAAACACCTCCTCCCCCACCACCCGCGCCCTCCTTCCCCCCGCCCCTCCCGCAGCCATCTAACCCCGCGGACATTTTGTTTTTGTTTTTAATTCGTATTTATTACGCCTGCGCCGGACACAGGGCAGAGTTCAGTAATTAAAATGTTTGTATATCGTTAGATTGGCTGGTCAACTTGTGGGGTGGGGTGTACAAGTTATCGTACTTATGTTGGTGAGGCGACCAATCATTAACTACTCACGAACACTCATGTACAATCAGCTATTGTTATTTAATTTGCATTGTGTCGGACATAGTATTTTGGAACCTGTGTCATGAAATAGGTAATATCTCAAAGTTTCCTTCGTTATTAAAATGACACAAGAAGTCAAGAAGTGGAGAAAAAACTGCCAAAAACCGTCAAAACAGCTGAAATGGGACACGTCGTGTGAATGCACTCGGAGAGATAGCCAAAGATCGTCACTCACTGGACGCCTGAGGAAGGACATCGCTGTCGAGGTAGACCATTACGAAGGTGTTGTGACGATCTCATAAGGTTTGCTGGGCTAACATGCTAGAGATCGCACAAAACAGGCAAGTTTGAAAGGAAAACGCGATGCAGAATGTCACATTTCGATGTCGTCATTTGATTCGTATAATGTGACAAAGTCCTTACTTTGATTGAGGTTTTCATAAAACTAACCATTCCATCGCAGCCACTGTCGATAGTGATCGCCAGCGCACATGCGGAGCATGAGCTCTTGAACTCGTGTACAATGGACGCAAAGACTAGCACCAACCCATTTCTTCCCGTGAGTGTCGTAAAAACGACTAAAAGATTTACTAGAGAATGGGCAGCAGCGTTCTCTGTGCAACCTACTACCATACTGGGATCGCCAACCCATCTGCCAAACGTGGAGATTAAGGTAGACCACCCAAATTGGTGGAGGTTTATGTTCAGGATTGGACGACTTACGGTTGAAATGATGATGATGATGAATTTTCCATCAGAAACTTCTCAGTAGCAGGCTAGAATCTAAACTTGTGTCCCGTAATAACGTGCTGATCAATCTAGAGCGTTTCTACCAGTGAGACTCAGGCTTCCTTTCAATAAGAGGGAGTAGATTGTTACCTACCACGCAGGCTCAGAACAGATTGTCATGTCACATGTCTTCGATTTTTTGGTTCTAGTACATGCCGGTTTCCCCACGATGTTTTGCTTCACCGTTTTGTGAGCAGTGGTGATGAAATAATTTACACAAAGTAAAGCAACTGACTGAATGACTGAATTTTAACCCACCATCTTCAACTCGTCAGCCACCAGTGCTGAATATAATGTAGCTACCTGACCAAATGTTATGATACCCTCTGCTTAGCCTTTTAAAGAGTACTGGCTACATAATATTATATTAATTGTAATTAGATAATGGAAAAAACAAAAATTAAGAGATCCGTAGGAGAACCAAGGTAACCGACATAGCCCGAAGAATTGCCAAACTTAAGTGGCAGTGGGCAGGGCACATTGCTCGCAGAACAGATGGACGATGGGACTGACAGCTATTGGAGTAGTGACCGCGTACTGGAAGACGTAGCGTTGGAAGGCCTCCCATACGATGGACCGATGACCTGGTGAAGGCCGCAGGAATCTGCGAGAAGCACAGAACCGGTCGAAGTGGCGGTGCTTGGGGGAGGCGTATGTCCAGCAGTGGACGTCTTTCGGCTGAAATGATGATGTTCAATTAGGTATTCAACTCCCGCTTGTCACCAGTACAGTATTTTGGCTACTGGATCTTCATAAGGAACCCAACGCTATTTCCGTTTACCCTTTATAGTGAGCGTGAAGAGTCCAACTCCTTACCCAAGTATTTCTGATCCAATAACCACAGTTTGCAGTTAATCGTTAAAATTTTACAATTTTCCATCTCGACTCTATTGTAGGGGCTGAAACTTTTACAAAAGAATCTTTCGTCTCTTTCACTCGGGGTGTCAAGTAGTATGTCTGTCTCTGTCTGCTAGAACTTATTGTAATAGTGATAGCGAAGTTGGAAGAAAGTATTGAATTTTGGCAGATTGTAATGGACGGGTTTATGCAGGGTTAAGGAAGGACGATATTTTATTAATTTATCGAATGTTCCACTATGTAAAAGCGTTGAAGTCGTTTACACAATAAAATATTTATTTATTATATATTTGATTACTGCTATGGTGCATAGTGCCATCCTCTAGTAATAAGTGATCGATACAAGCATTAAAAAAATCTTATCATGACAAATGCGAAAACAGTCTTTACAATCAACATCTCTTAAGAATCTTAGTGCTACGAAATCGCTACGACGAGGCTACGCCGTAGCATCTTAAGTCAACAATTGTTTTTGTCGTAGATCTTGTATTCCTACTGTTCCTTGTCGTTTTTGGTACTTCATTTATATGTAAGTCTTTGGGTACCAGAATAACTTTTGAACTAAAAATTAACTTCAAGGACCAAAATTGATACAGGAAATGAAAAGATTGTAATATAAAATTAAAAAACAAATAAATCCACTACGTGTTTAACCTCCCTTTTTTACCAGTAATAGCAAACATAAGTTCAATAAATCTACCATGCATAATCCAGCCACTAAGCATCTTCTATTCAACAAAAAAACAATCCGCACTGTATTCCCACGAACTTTAAAATTCGAAATAATTATTTAAAACCACCCCCCGGTATTTAAAATCCTACAAACAATGAATTAAAAAGCGGTTAAATTGAAATAATAGTTCGCGTTGTACCGGTCGCGTGGCGTCCGAAGCGTTTCACGTAATCAGATCAAATGAGCGCTCCGCTCGTGCTAATGTATTGTGACGTATGCGTTTTGATTCGGTTTTTGAATTTCTGTTAACTGTCAGTTGCATTTTTTTTGTGTTTACAGCTTATGTTTTGGAATAGTGGGCGTGAGATGTTGAAATGATAATTTTGGTTCGGTGAAGAAATAAATTATTTATTCTAGAAAAATACATAATTCAGAGGAAGTTGGTCACAACGTAGACCTCTTAATCTTTACATAGTAGCTTCCCGCGTCTGTGAGCTTAGATCTTTTAAAGTATGCAACGGATTTTGATGCGTTTTTTATCAATAGACAAAGTGATTCAGTGAGGAAGGTTTAAATGTTTAACACGCGGGCCAAGCCACTGAAAAAAGCTAGTGCCAGATACATATGTAGATCATTCATTCTTCACATTAGGACCAAGTCTTGCTTTCTTGGGACTTTACTAACGACAATTTTACTTAGTGAATTTAAGGGAGACAATGATTTGTCACAGTTTATTAAACATTCAGTTTTCAACAAAATTAGTCCTAGTTCTGAAATGGCCTATGCGGATCAAGGTGCCATGATTCAATCCACACCAAACTGCATAACCATCCCGTTCTGCACGCAAAACAAACGACAATCTTCGAGCCTTCCTATCATCCAATTTGCATCGGACAATACGTCCCGCAGACGTCCGCACGTCCTCTCGACGTACGAGTGACGCTATTGTGACGACGTCGAGTTGACGTAAGCTTAGTGACCATTGACGTCGAGTTGCTAAGCGAATAGGGGATTGAGTGACAAGTATCAAGATGGTTTGGTTGAAGTTGTGAGCTGTCACAGTGTTATTGTTTTTGTTTTGATTTTGATAGAGTTTTAGGTGGTCGGCTTTCAGTTGTTTGTGATCGGGATGAGGAAAAATGGCAGATAAATTTTCCGTATGATGTTTGTACCGTGTGTTGCCAGGCGTAAAGAATAGCACCATCCCATTTGTTCCCGTAGTTGTCGTAAGAGGCGACGAAAGGACTTACAAGAGCATGGGCAGCAGCATTCTCTATGCATTTTACCACCATACTGCGATCGCCAATCTGCCTGCCGTGCGTGGCGATGGCAAAGCCCCTCAAATTGGGGGAGGCCTAAGTCCAGCAGTGGACGTCTTACGGCTGAAATGATGAAGGACAGGAGACTGACTAAGTTCTCTACTCATCTCAGGGGGGGGGGGGGGCCTACGTGTTACGGCTGAAATGATGATGATGATGATGACTTTATAATATAATTTTGGGAGCAGATCGCTGTTACCATTACTGTGGTGGATCAAAATAACGTGTCAGTGTTATTGTGGGATGTTATTATTATTATTTTATGGCATTGCTGATTGTACTCTAGACTAACTATGTGATGCATCTTTCTTTTTTTTTCCGACAAAGAAGATTGAAATATTTTACAGTATTTTACTATTGAACAATTTCTGTAAATAAAGCTATGACTATAAATATAACTTACTTTTTAAATAAATCGTCGTAACCTGCACCCCTAGCCAACATGATAATCTGTAATCGTTAACGCTAGTCGAAAACTAATCAAATGTATGGGAATGATCATCTCAACGTTAAGTCAAGTGGTTAGAACAAACGAATAGAATATTCGTAGCCAAGTTCACATCGTTCAAAATGATAGAATGAATTGTTATCGTTTCTACAATGTTCAACGCTACCTACGTCCTTTGTTAAACTGTCGTTTTTCTAAACACATTGTAGAACGAGCGGCCGACTCAGGCGCGGCAACATGGCTATCAACTTATCGTTTTCTACAATTGCTGACACCGAGGCGTTACCGATTGGAGAACGGAATTCGACACGAAACGGTTGTAACTTGGCTAGGGGGGCTGTTCCACTGTCGAGCAAGAAATCGAATTTCTGTCTAAAACTGTATACAATATTTATAACACTTTTTTCAACATCTTATCCTGAAACACTTGCCAATTATCTCACATTTTGTAAATAATATGTTGGGGAAAAAGTTTCTTCGCATTTTTTAAGAAAATTCAAAACGTTTTTTATAAAGTTTATTTACATTTAACTAAAGTATGTAGGTACCATTTTGTTCGATAACATTTTGCCATCTTGTAGGTAGGGACATGATCCCATTGCTATAGAAATTTTGGGACTTCTGGTCAAAATACCGCGACAAGTGGTTTTGGCAGTACTCTCGTGATTTTAACCTGACACTGCCTAAAGAATTCTGAAGAGACCGAAACAGGTGGAAATCTGAAGGTCCAAGGTCAGGACTATACGGCGGATGCATTAACACCTCCCAGCCAAACTCTCTTAATTTTTGTTGGGTGGCTAAAGATGTGTGAGGTCTAGCGTTATCATGGTGATAAACCACACTCCTTCTGTTGATTAATTCCGGCCGCTTTCTCTCAACTTCTTGCTTTAATCTCATCAGTTGTTCGCAGTAGAGTTCAGAATCGATGGTCCTGCCTGGTGGTAACAGCTCATAATGAATAATGCCCTTCCAATCCCACCACACACACAGCATCACCTTGTTGCGAGTTAACCCGGGTTTCGCCACAGTCTGTGAAGCCTGACCGGCCTTTGACCACGACCTTTTTCGCACGTTCTTGTCATACGTGATCCACTTTTCATCACCAGTTATCAGCTTCTTCAAAAATGGTTTGGTTTCATTACGTCGTAATAAAGAATCACAAATGAGTACACAGTTCATTAGGTTTCTTTCAGTGAGCTCGTGAGGTACCCAAATGTCGAGCTTTTTTGTGTACCCAGTATTTTTCAAATGCGCCAAAACTGTTTTGTGGTCAATTTCCAGTTCTTCAGCTACGTCGTAACTACTGGTATGCCGATCTGGCTCCACTTTTTCAAAAATGGCATCCATTTTATCCGTAATAGGGCGACCAGAGCGACGTGCATCTTTGACATCAAAATTTCCGGATTGAAAACGCTTAAACCAAATTTGTGCTACTCTCACAGACACTACACTAGGTCCATAAACATCGCAATTTTTTTTCGCGGCTTGCGTTGCATTTTTACCTTTTTTGTAGTAAAATTTTAAAATGTATCGAATTTCTTCATTAGATTCACTCATCTTGACGGTACGAAAAACAAATGAAAATCACACATTTTCCTAATTTGAATTTGGAATTATGTTCTTTAAAATTTAAACTTTCAATGATACCAAAACCAGCCAGATACAAATAGTATAGCCAAAGAGATTTTATTACAAGTTCATACATACTATAATGCGAAAAGACTTTTTCCCCAACCTAATATAATCCCTGTAGTTTCCATATCCTGTAGCAACCTACTTACTTTGTATCCATAGCTCCACGTCCAGCAGGCTAGCCTCTGTCCAGTGGAGCTAGTAATTAGTCTGTCGACTCGATAACGAGCTCCATTGTGGACTAAGACGCATTGTGCGGACATGGGGGTGTCCTGTGTGTGTCGCACATGTAGGCGGGATATAGATAGCTTGTAGGAACTAGAAACGGCTTATTCTGTTTCGGACTTACTAGCTGCGGCAACTGTGACGACTTTCATAGTAAGAAGTAATCAATTAATAAATAAAAGACTACTAAAGGTACAATTTGAAAATATCCGTGAAGGACATGAAAAGATAGGAAAGAAGGTATTTTAATTGCGCATTTGTAGATATTTAAGTTCCTCTGGGTTCCCGCATAGGTGAGAAAGATATGCCACGCTCTGTTTATGAACTTCACAATAAAGCATTTTTTTTTTGGATGGGAAAGCCACTTGCTTTCCTTTGCTTTTTTTTTTTGTGAGTGGCACTTTTAAGAACGTACATAGTCTGATCTCAGTCTCAATCTCTCAAAAATACCTGAGTTTCCATACATTTTTGACATTTGATTGTCGCCGAGATGAGACCGTGACTAGATTTTGAATGTTTTTAATTACGAGAATTGGTCTTCTGGTATTTGAACAATGTTCGAATCTGCGGCAATTTGTCTAAGGTACCGCTAATGTTTTTTTTTTTTTTAATTTTAGACGAGATTTTGTTATTTACTGTCGCTGAGATGAGATTGCGATTCGATTTCCATCATTTTCGGACGTATGGGTTTTTTTCTTTAGGAGCTTTACACTGTGAAACCTCACAGTGTCACGGTATGTTCGATTATGGTTTTTGTTCTGTTATCCTATATCAACTGGCCTGTTAATCTAGTGGTTAGTGACCCTGACTGCTAAGACTGAGGTCGTGGGTTCGATTTCCACCCAGGACAAATCTCTGTGTGATGAGCACGATCATTTGTTCTGTGTCTGGGTGTAATTTATCTATAATATGTATGTATTTAGTAATATATAAGTATGTTTATCAGTTGTCTGGTTACCATAGTACAGGCTCTGCTTAGTTTGGGATCAGATAACTGTGTGTTGGTTGTCCTAAGATATTTATTAATTATTTATGAGATATTTTATATTGTATCCCACAGCTCGGCAAGGCCTTTTCCTTATAATTGTTCCTGTCTTGTGCGATTTCTGGCTATGCTGACATTACCTGATCGCATTTGCTGTTGTATTATATACGCTTCTGCAGTGCGTCCGGTGATGTTTGCCGCCGCGCACACTGACAGCTTTGACGCAGTATGGCGCAAGAAATCAGCCTCGCTACTTCGCATGTTGCGTGATAGTCCCAAAATCATTCTGCACTCGATAGCCGCCCGGGCAGATAGGCCGGTTGTGTGGGCGTTAGCCATTCGGACAAGATTTGTTTTAGTTATTAAATACTAACATAGACTAAGTAAGATTGTTACTAACACAATGGACCTCATTTGTAGTCTGAAATAAATAAATAAATAATAATAATACCTTGACGGCGAAGTTCTGTTAGTGAATGAAGACGTCGGTGGTCGTAGGTATCTTCACTAAAATGGTTTTTTTTTTTTTGTAAACACTAGGATTTTAAGCCATGTAAAGGCGTTCAAGAAGAAAGCTATGAGCTGAACATTAATTTAAAAGAAAAGGCCTTTTAGACAATAGTGCCGTGGCCAAATTTTTTTACAGGATAACTTTTAGACTACGATATTAGTATTTCAAAGAAAGCTTGTAAACCAATACCTTCGACACGAAAAGAAGAAGCGATAGAGTAGGTGGTGCATGACTTCTCAGGCCGGCAGATAAGTATCTATCTAAGTATCGTCTTTCATTTTATTCTTTCTTCAACTTAAAAGTAGATTTGTACAAAGTAGAAGTTTTTTTTCTTTTTTGACGTGACAACGTCTTATAATTCGACGGAGCCGGCTGCACGCATGAAAAAACATGACTCATGCGGCGTTACCTCGCTCTGAGGCGTTCCATTTAAGGCTTGAAGTGCAAGCGAGAGCGCGCATCAGTATTTTCTTATGACGTTGTCACGTTCAACTATCGTCAGTAAACCGACTTTACAGACAACCGTTTTTTGTTTTTTTTTGTTTTATACGAATATTATAACGGAGCAGTTATGGGCCATTGGTATCGGCCCCAACTTACGACCTACAACTCGTAAGTTGGGTTTGAGCTCACGAGCCCAGGCTGGTGGCTTTGTGCATGTAATTTCACGACCACTACTTTCAAAAGGTGAAGGAAAACATCGTGAGGAAACTAGCATGCCCTAGAACCAAAAAATCGGACAAATTAGACATTTACCAACCCGCACTGAGCCCGTGTGGTTGATTATGGCCCACTCACTATCACAAAGAAGCGGCCTGTGTCCCAGCAGTGGGAATATTATAGGCTGCGGTTTGAATATTGTTAAATACACAGTTTCACAATTTTTGTGTTGTATAAAGTAATACACATTAATGTACTGATTTATTGAGCACGTTTATTTATTATTATTTTACATTACAATATAATTATTATCATCTCTACATATGACGGGTAGACATTTCACTAATACTAATATTTACATTTACCTCTATCTATTATTATCTAACTATTGAACACTAAATAATAGAGAGTATTTCATCGAAATATTACAATTATTATTATTAATATAATGCTATCGATAAAGTATACGTAAATAATAATAGTTGCCTAAACACTCTAAATAATATTACCTACTTTAAAATTAAATCACTGGTATTTAATTTTTTATTAATTCAGTATCATTTTAATTAATGTCAGATCTACGTTTTTCTTTTCCGAATCAGATTTAGGTATTTACATTCTTATTATTTAATTTATAATAATAATTGAGAATAAAAAATATTAGGTGTTTGGATTATGTTAAAATCATTTTATATTATAAGAAAAATATTTTTCGGATTATTCTAAAAGTGTTAGCAAATTGCAGCATAGAATTCGAATTTTATTACAAAAATTGCTAACACTCAAATACAACCAAATCTAAAGAGTGGATACTATTAATAGTACTTATAGTATTATTATATTTATTTACAGTTTTGTACAGCGTTGCACGCCACAGATTTTAAATGTAATCAATCTATATTTCCCTACGATTCTACCGCAAATGACGACAACCAACTATTTTGAATCATTATTAAGTAGTAAGTACGTATAATAATTACGGATAATCTATTTATCATTTAATATTAAGCATATATTTTTAAATATTTACAATAAGTATTCATTTTATTATAATCGGACATGATGTTCCTTGAGTTGTAGCAAAAATTAAAACAAAAATTATTATAATCACATAATATTACATAATAATTTCTGTTTTTGTGTTTAGAATTGTAAAATACTATTTTCGTGTCTCTAATAAAATGATTATAACTACTCCATAGCCTTGATTTGGATGGCAATTTTCTAGATTCTTAGTTAGTGAAAATAGGCCTGATTTTTATTTTGAAGCTTAAACATTCTCGCATTACATAATTAAAGTATAAAACCAATCATCTTAACTTTATTAATATTTTTATACACTCAAATACCTGTTCTATCACTAGAAAATGAAAGCAACACAAAAAATAGTTACAATGAGAATATTCAACACGGTTAAATAAATGCTTTTGTCTCAAGAAACCACTGCACGAGTTCGTTTCACACTTTTAAATGAATATCCTTGTGAAGACCCACAAACATCTAAAGATGGCACAGACACCAAGCTTTTTAAAGCACAGTCCAATATTTCAAATACTAATCAGAAAACCCATCATTATTTGTATTATCCGACGTAGGTGAAGTGCCTGGTGACGGAACTTGCAGCTGCCTCCCATACATCAGCTCCGAAGGTGGCATGAACGAGGAAAGGTACTCCGGAGGAGGTCGGATCACCGTCGGTAAGTACCCCGTACCACTGTACGGTGGCGTCAGAAACCGTCGCGACGGGGAGAATTTGAAACTCTGGTTTGATAAAGGAGAGAAAGCAGACTTTGATTGGTACTGCATGTAAGGAGGCGATTCTTGATTCACTTGGTACGGGTTTGCATTCTCTCCAGTAATCATCATTTCCATAGCAGCTACTACGTCACCTTTGCATCTCGCGAGGATTCCTTCGATTTCCTGTCGGCTGCGTCTTGGGAACACTTTTATAAGTACATCTACCGGTGACTTCTGGTATGGGGAAGGATCTTCGGTGACTGTCTCAACTGTCTCCTTCCTCTCTCGCCTAAACATTTTGTATTTGAAGTCATTGTTGTCCCATTTATCGTCTTCTTCTTTTTTCACTGGGACTTCTTCCCTTTGTTCTTTCATTGACAGGTTTTCAGGTGTGAGTGAAGGTTCTGTTTCTTCTAGTTCTTCTTCTACATTCAGTTCGTGGTCTGAGGGCGAGCGAGGGGGTGGGGTGGCTAGTGGTGGGGTGGGGGCAGGTGTTTTTGATTCTTGCTGAGATTCTGTTGGTGGTGATGGGCTGGAGCAGACTTCTGTGATGCGTGCGCGCTTCTGAACTGTTGACAAAGAGAAGAATAGGTTAGATTTTCTGTTCAAATATTTTATCATATATTTGGAGAAACATCTTATACACAAATTATGGTTATCTGAAACAGGAATTCGTATTCGAGAAAGCATTAAACTAAGTATGAAGTCAAAGTGTTTAGATCAACGCTTTTGCGCACTGACACCTACGTTACAATATTTTAAAAACAAAACGCATTCAAATATTATTCCAGAGCCACCAAAAATAACGAATCAGTTTTAAAAAATGAATTCCAAAAACTAACAAAGAACGTTTCTCTGAAACATATTCGTTTCGAAATTCAATGCACACAGAGCTCTGAGAAAATAATACAGTCAAGAACAAAAGTTCAAACAATAAAGGGGAACAAAAAAGACAAACCAGCGCGCACACTGAGTGGCGGGGTGTACACAGACTGATGTTTTACTTTAATGTGGTTTTACTTGAAATAATGGTTTACAAATGAAGGTGAAATGTTTTTAAATGGTCTCTGTTTGCGTAGCGTAGACACTGGTATTAAATATTTTAATACGAATGTGTCTTAGAAGTCCCTTTTATTCCCGTGGGTGTGGGAAACAGGTCCACAGCTGCACATAGGCCTTCCCAAAAAGGGGTTGCCATAATCGCCACGCTTGGCAGGCGGGTTGGCGAGCGCAGTATGGTGGTAAAATGCTTAGAGAACGCTGCTGCCCATTCTATTGTAAGTCCTTAGTCGCCTTTTACGACACCCACGGAAAGAAATAGGATCACCGAGCGCTCTAATCTATGGTTAAGACCACAAAGGTTTCTTCAAGTTATACTACACAATACTCTTCAATATACAGCACGTATACATTCCCGGCTACACTTATACAGGGTGTGCACAAGTCGTGCCAGTCATTGTGTTGCCGCAATTAAAGCAAGTCGGCGCAGTCGCGTGAACCAATTTAATGGCCGAAGTTATTGTTTTTTTTTTAAACGTTGACGTGGGGTATCGAGAGTCTGTTCGGCTGGCTTTTAATAAGGTTTTAATAGATATAGGTTTGTTTTATTGGTGGTAGGCTGTTATGTAGTATTTTAAGGGATACTCAGACCTTTTTAATATGGCGGAATATTTTACGCGTCTGTTACTGATTCAATGTCACCTTGAATGAATACCATGTAGTTTCTTGCCGGCTCTTTTCCATAGGAGTCAACTATTTGGAACCGTGCATCTAGCTTCTGACGTTTCATAAGTGCCCATGGAGGTTTATTTGAAATAAAAATATTTGATTTGATTGATAATTCCTAACAATTTATAAGTTCACTACCTAGGTAAGTCCAATAACTGTACTTAAATCTATATCTATACTAATATTAAAGCTGAAGAGTGTGTTTCTTTGTACGCACTACAGTCCGGATCTAGCACTGGATTTGAAAAATGACAGTTGATAACCCAATTCATACGAGAGTTACTTAAGGCTAGGTGATTCGACACTCATACAGATTTGAGGGGGTGAGGTGCATGGAAATCCGCGGGGCGCCTCCCGCGCGTCCTTCTTGTCGAACACGATAGCGCGCCAAAAGTTCGGGGGCGGCGCGCGGCGCGGCGGCGGCGGGCGTAGCACAGACAGGTCATAGTGTAGCGACATCAGTATGTCCACAGTATTAGAAACCACAGAAGAAACGATAATACAAGACTAATATTATAAATGCGACAATTTGTGAGTATGGATGTATGGAAGTATGGATGGATGTTTGTTATTCTTTCACGCAAAAACTACTAAACGTATTTGGATTAAATTTAGCTTGCAGATAGTTTATAACCTGGACTAATATTATAAATGCGAAAGTTTGTGAGTATAAATGGATGTTTGTTACTCTGTCACGCAAAAACTACTGAACGCATTTGGATGAAATTTAGCACGCAGATAGTTTATAACCTGGACTAACATTATAAATGCGAAAGTTTGTGAGTCTGGATGTATGGATGGATGTTTGTTACTCTGTCACGCAAAAACTACTGAACGCATTTGAATGAAAAAAAAAAAACTTTAGAGGTGTCAAGGGACACCCGGATGGAACGAAGTTCCTTTCCAGGATTCATAATTGTTATAATCTTTTTATTATTTATTCTGTACAAAAAACCTGTATACACTCAACGAAAATATTCTCTCTCTCTCTCCCTCTCTCTCTCTCTCTATCTCCCTCTCTTCCTCTCTCACTCTCTCTCTCTCTCTCCCTCTCTCTCTCTCTACTCACAACAAAAAAAACAACAACATACAAACAAATACAAACAACAAAATATATACGGCCGAATTGAGAAACCTCGTCCTTTTTTTGAAGTCGGTTAAAAAGTGTCGTTATAACTTTTCGTGAGATTTTTTTCCGTCTAGCCCCCTTTCACAATGCGCGATAAGGAACTTCGTTCCAATTAGCAAGCAGATAGTTTATAACCTGGACTAATATTATTATGAAAGTTTGTGAGTATGGGTGTATGGAAGTATGGATGGATGTATGTTACTCTTTCACGCAAAACTACTGAACAGATTTGGATGAAATTTTGCACCAAGATAGTTTATAATCTGGATTATCACATTGGGTCCCTTTTACCCCGGTAGTACGTTGCCGCGGAATAATTTTCGACCTCTTTCTATTCACGCCTACCAAGATACTCATCAAGACGAATCAAACGAGCCCAAATTTGATGGGGTTACGTCGTTTAATTACGGAGTTACTATAGCCACCTTCAAGCTCCATCATCAGACCCTGGTTACCATATAGTATCAAAGTACTCGTCAAGACGAATCAAACGAGCCCAAACTCGATGGGGTTGCGTCGTTTAATTACGGAGTTCCTATGGCAACTTCCAACTCCATCATCAGACCCTGGTTACCATATAGTATCAAAGTACTCGTCAAGACGAATCAAACGAGCCCAATCTCGATGGGGCTGCGTCGTTTAATTACAGAGTTCCTATGGGCAACTTCCAGCTCCATCATCAGATCAGCTCTATGTCATAATAATATTGCATTGGATTGCAACATTGTTTTTAAAGTTTTACAAATATTTACACAATGAGAACCACACACACAAAACAAAAGCTTAACCAACTATGGTCTATATAAATTCTTGAAAACAATATTTATTTACAATTTATTTTGTTTTCTCTTATTATTACTTACGCAGCAGAAAGGAAGCGCGCGCGCAAAAATTTGTCACAGGTCTCACCTCGATAACGTCTCGCAGGACACTGGCAAGAGTGGCAAGCGACGCGCCGATCAAAAATCACTTGAACGGTCGATATTTTTTTTTAGAAATAAAATGAAAAAAAATGATCGGGTTCAATCGATTCTAAAATAAATTACCTATACATTGATACTAATTATAGAAAAATAGGAGTATTAGTACTTCTTTAAAATGGAATTAGGCTTGTTAAAAAACTGCAAATCGAAGTAAGTTCGGCTTTTTTTTCTATCGAGTAAATTTGATTGTATCGTGTTTTGATCGGGTACAAGCTAAGGAGAAAGAATGTATCTTAAATATATATTTTTTTCAGATTATGGACGTAATAATTTGCCTATTAAAAACCAATTCTAAAACAGGTGAAAACGGTGCCACCCGGCCTTAACATCAAGCTATGACTTTTAGAAACGAAAAACACGATAAAAATACACGATAACACAACAGAAATAACGCGAAGTAAAGACGAAGAAAAGGCGCGGGTAGCAGGCAAATGCGATGTGTCAGTAATGGGTGGGACAGGGGAACAAGAGACTTCACGCGAAGTCGCGAGCAGTAGCTAGTGTAGTAATAAAGCTACTTCTCATCATTTCAGTTGAAAGACGTCTAAAGCTGGACACAGCCCTCCGCAAGAGAGGGTTAGCCATAATCGCCATACCAGGCAGGTGGTTTGACGGGCAGCATTCGCAGTATGGAGGCAAAATACATAGCGAACGCTACTGCCCATTCTCAGTAAGTCCCTTATTTGATAGGATAGGATGGTGCTAATATTTACGTCCGGCGCCATACGGAACTAGACCACACGATTCGTGTGACACGAATGTAGATTCGAGAGCTATTGTTGTTATTCGTAGTGCTAATTAAATTAATAACGTTGCATCATATTTAGCAAGGAATAAAGTTATTCAGTAAGATCAATCTTTTTTTCATGACTTCTTTTTGTAATACAAATAAAAAAATTAGATCAACAAAAAATAGCAGGTAGCTGTCATCAACGATGAAAAAAATATCCAAAAAAGATTTCATTCAATATTCAAAAAATAGAGCGCTATCCGTCAATTTAAAAATCATAAAAGCATCTCGAGTGAACACTCATTCAAATAAATCGAATGCGACCATTAAAATGTAATCGAAACCCGCAAGCGTCCGCAAAAAACGATTACATTGAAAAGACACTGAGTATAAGTGAACCAATTCATTGAACACAATCATCAATGTAAACCGTTCTCTAAGAAAAACTCGAAAGAAAAGAAAAAATGTGAATCGTTTTTGTGTTATAATAAAAGGTACGCCCTCGCACGGAAAAAAATCATTAAAATAATACGAACGGTTTTATACAATACAAACAACTTTTATTGAATTACAATAAAGCGAATACTGGCCATTTTGAATCTCATTATGTGTGCAAACGAGATGGGGATAGTGTTTTGTATTCGTGTAAAAGAGATGAATAGAGCTATTGAAATGTAAGTAGAATTAATATAGACATCTGCTGGTAAATGATGCTGTTCGGCTGTGTTTTGGCTTATTTTTTATTTATTGTGTATCAACAATGTTTGGCATATGTAGTAATAAAATAGGGGAGAACGCAAAATACTCAACGTAAATTTGAAATATGTGGGTATATTTACCAACGAGTGAATAGTTTAATTTAGGAAGCTCAGCCGTAACATTTGAAAATAAATATATCAACAAAGTTATGGTAGAGAGAAATGGAGAGGAGAAAGAAAGGATTTTCCAGAAAAGAACCTGATAATGTGAGAAAACCGACACTATGAACTACGAAATAAAAGCAGATGAAGTATGCGTCAAACCTACTATAAGTATATTACGTAAGGCAAATTCTATTGAATCAAGGCTTAAAAGTTATAACGTAATCGATACTACAAATATTTGGCTGCGATGTTATCGGGGGGTCCCCGCAGAAGTTGAAATTCAAACAGAGGCAAAATTTATGTCATTGGAAACTATTAAGACGTAGTTTTTGATAATGATGAAACGATTTTGAAGCAGGTCTTTAGTTTAGTAGATATAGACCTCCTTGGATAATTCATCCAGGGCATTATTTCGACCACCTTATATACACATTACTGCTTATTGAGTTCCGTGTGGTGCCGGACGTAAGCAATAGCCCCATCCCATCTCTTCCCATGGGTGTCGTAGAAAGCAACTAAGGATGTTAATAGAGAATGGGCAGCACCGTTATCTATGCATTTTACCACCACACTGTGACCACCAACCCGCCTGCCAAGCGTGACGATTATGGCGAAACCTTCCCTTGGGGGAGGCCTGTATGCAGGAGTGGACCTCTTTCTTCCTCTTTCTTCTGGTCTTGTTCTACAGTTGATGTGTATTGGCGGAAATGATGACTGCTTATTGTATTCCTCTTTATTGAAGAGAGTCCGTACCAGTGAGTGAAATGACTGGATCCTTACACTTCTCAGTTTTGACTTTGTCACGTAATATTTGCCAATAGAGACAAGTTCAAGACTGTATTGTATGTTTGTACTATTGAGTACATCTACTCTAAAATATTAAGCGTAAATAAATCACACCTAAATTACAATTAAATCTCATCAACGTTTTAAACGTAATTTTAAAAATATACCTCATCCCAACACTCTTCATTAATCGATTACCAAGCATCACAGTTACTAGTAATCGATTCCATATTTAAACAATAAACTCCACCATACAATTACCGCGCATGTTTCGACACTCCGCCAATGTTTCGCGTAGATTTATGCGTCTGCTTATAACACTGGCCGGTCGCGCGAACAATAGCTGCATTGTATTGTGTGCATAATAATGTCACTGCGTTGCGGCAACTATTGTTGGAGCGTGGTACTGGCCGATATATGGTGCTTTATGATCTCGGAGCTCGATTTTCACGATTACTGAATTTAATTGATGGTTTGTTTTTGAATATGATATCGATAATAGTCAAAAAGTGGAATGAAACAATGTATTAGTTCTTATCTATAGCATTATCATCTTTATCATTTGTAGGATAGGTAACATTAATTTTTGACTTAGAGATGTAACTTGATATACTTACATGATTCATAACACAAGACACTTTTTCTACATAATCATTTTTCTAGGACTGATTGAGATATGAGGTCTTTTCAATTGTTCTCTGTTTGTATCAGCATCATTTAAAAAGAAACTACGAGAAGAGTGAATAGCTAACGAAGAAAGAAAGCAGAACATCACAAATTGTAAATTTCAGCATTGCATCCGATATAAAAGTGCAGTTAATAACAAAGCAGACGAGAGGAGCGAAGAAACGACTAAAAACAACGAATTTATAAAGCAAGCAGATTGCAAAGGAAGAGAAGAAGAACCTAATAAAACTATGACGCTATGACACAACCATACATAATGACTGTATGGTGCATAATGTTTACACCGTCAACAGAAACATAGCGTGTACAGTCGTCGCCATAAATTACTCGGTACAATGCCACCGTGCCGCGCCGCCCGGCCTCGCCTATTGTGCGGGAGATTTACTGAACGCTGGCCCTGACTGTACGCCACTAGCATTACTATTCATTTGTGTTACTTCGGGAAAGGGATGTTTAGTTTGGCCTTAGGCTTGTCGCGAAATAAAATTTGTTACTAATATAATATTTCAAAGAATGCCTCCGTGAAATGAGTATGCGTTTATCATGATCAAAGTTGAAAATGACGTCTAAGTGAATTTTAAAACGCCTAGATAGATCGTAGAAATGATATTGCGACTATTGTAAGCTATAAATAAACTAAACTGAATCTATTCTGTGTATTTACAAAGTCAAATTAGGAAATTTCAAAGAAAATTGAGATTTGATGAAAAGTCAACACAAGATCCAGCTATGGTAAATACTGAATGATTTTCTACAATTCTCTGATTCCTTTACTGAGTTAGCAAATTGGACTTATTATTATTAAGTAAGTCTTTCCGCTTAGTGGCAAACGACATCGCGGCAGGCCCAGGCGGAGATGGCGGGATAAGTTGGACTCTTTTAATAAAAATTGGTCCTTGGCAGCTCTGGATAGAGAGACGTGAAAACGGAGTAGGGAGGCCTTTGCCCAGTAAGACATTAAACGCTAGTAAAAACAATTTAAAAAAGTCTATCGAAAATATATTATTTTTTACGTTAACTTATTTCAACTGAAAATCCACTTATATCAAAGAGGCTTCCCAAGAATAGTAAATAAATAAAAGCTCACTCAAACAGTCCACATTCCGATTTGTATGCAATTTAACAAAAATAAACCCCTGAGTGGAGGCCGCTAATTACTGACCCTCACATTTGAGTTATTATAAAGTAATTAGTGAACAGTTTTGAAAATATTCTTGTTTTTAAGCTTTTCGTTGAGTTTTGAATTTTGCTTTGTGGCTGCTGTACTCGTTTGTTTGGTTTGTTTTTGTATGTGTATTTGAAGGCTTGGCTTATATAGGGAAGTTTTATGAATACTTTGAGTTTACGTTTTGTCATTGATACACTGATATTTCAGTTGTCAGTGTAGTTTTGACAGTTCAGAACAGAAAAATTTCTTCTGAAATAGTCTACATAAAAAAGAACCCACACAAAAATCTTAGAAAGTAAATATTGTAGAATGATTTTTACGGTGCGATGTCAAAAATGGAAAAACGAAATGTCACTTTGTATGAAAAGAGCTGTGTCTATTCTTCATAGAAATAAAAAGCGTCATGCTAAGCCTGCTAGACAGAATTAAGTAGAGATCTTTTCGCGTTGTGATTTTATGCCTGATTTTGATTGCCTTACTTTACTGACTCGTTGACCATGTGGTTGCAAATACTACTGCTGAGCATGAGGTCTTTTTTTTAATGGGAAATCATCAAATGACTTCTCCCGCTCGTGGGCGGAGCGGATACGGTTTCATTGTTATAATTAAAATCCTCTGCACAAAACCACCCATTAATCATATCAGACCATTATTCAACATTTGTCGATTTCTAATCACATTCAAACAGCCGAACCCTCTTCCATCCAATATTAATATCCAAATGACTGCAAAATTAATAAAAACACCCCCGGCACGAGTTACGTCGTGACCCTTAATTTGTACCCTCCGAACTAAGTCCATTCTCAAGTGATTAGCAATACAGAATGAACTCTGACTACCCGCCACGATTGTACCCGACACCTATAATTTACTGCCAGATATAAATCATACCAAATTACACTTTATCCCCATTAAATAAAGTTTAAAATTGTTCTGAATTTATTGCAGTTTGAACGGAGTAACTTTGAATCGGCGGGCGGTAACAATAAAACCAATTGTTGGCGATCTCTATTATTAAGTTTGGTGTACCAAATTGAGTTTTGTTGGGTTGATATAGAGTTGATTTTCGTGATGATAGTGTGTGATGTGGTTATACATTCGATTGAGGAATTAGTGTTCTATTGGGATGCAATTATTCGGCAGGGTTGGCACTGCGGGGGTTATTGTATTTGTATTTTTGAATTTATTTCTTTTGTTTTGGAGTAGCCACGCCTGTCACGAATTTGTTTGATTTAACAATGAAAATTTGTTATCATTAATTTTTCTCTTTAGAAGTTGTGCTGAAAAGCAGTAGGTTTTTTTTTACTGAAAATCAACAAGACGAAAAGTAACGAAAGATTTTATTACAGAAGTGCTATGTGAACTCTACGAACAATAAAAACTCTAAAAACATTAAATAATATTGCAGCCAACAAAATAAAACCCAAACCTGCATATTTTGCATAATTACCTTTAAAATAATTTTATAATTCATCATTCATTCAAATTATTATCACAACACAATTCAAACCGACTCAACCGGAAAATATGAACAATATGAAACAGTGCCAACCCTACTAATATCCAAATCAAATAACAGTTCAGTATTTAATATGCCCCGAGTGATGTCATTGTATTCGGGTTCAACAAAAGTAGTCAGCCCGTGAATGATCTCCCGGGATAGACAGTCACTCTGTATACGGATATATTGCGAGTTTAATATGAGACAGTAATAATTGTATTAATACTTTTAAAGTGGTTTGTATGTAGCCTCCTGTACTGTCTGCTGAGGGGTGAGATATATTAAAATTGGTAATAAGAGCGTTGGTTGGTGAAACACGTTTGTCAATATATTTAAATATTAAATGATTTTATTTATTTTAGTAGATTTGTACAAACACTTTTACACGTCTAGATGAGGGCAGTGTTTCCTATCTGACAACTCTGAGAAGAAAGGCCGAAACAAACTCAGAGGTCTTTTAAAGTCTGGCATAATCTTGGTCAGATCATGTGAAGACTATAGATATTGGTGTCTGAAATGGTCGTTTGAGGAAAGAACCACAGAGATTGAGTGGACCTGTCGAAGCAGTGCACGCATTTATCAGTAAGCTTGCAACTCAACTCAGAATTTAAGGAGCTCATCGACAAGACATTTGCGTAGGCCGCATAAGTTACTCAAATTTCCAGACCATGATTAAAACTAAATGAGAACTAAAAGAAACCAAAAAAAAATATACCATCATAGTCTTCAAATTCACAATAACTAAAACAATATTAAAAAAATCCTAAATAAATATTATTGCAATACTCTTTACTCATCGATTCCGTTTTATTCATACATTCCCGACTCCGGTAAATGTAGTGTTGGTGAAGGTTCAAAAAAGTTCGGTATTATTAGCCAGTAGACTGTCCACAGTGATTCCTAAAATATTCACTGAGCTCTACACTTATCGGTTGCTTTTCGACATATTTTACACTTTGACTGAATCTAATTTAAATATGATCGCAAATCCATTTTATGACGCATCAAATACCCAAAATCTACATCAAATACCTAAGCCCTCTTAAAAATCAACTCACCACCGCCACCGCCCGCAAAATTTAATCTTTCTGAATACAGTCAACCGCAAGTCCATTATAAATTTAACATTTTCAGCACCTTTACTCCGTAGCAATAATGGTGATTTTCGTACATCAAGTCATCAAGTGTGGTTAAGTCTTTGCTAGTCACCGCACTAAACGAAACTTCCCTTCCCTTCAATAAACTATCAAAACAATAGTTTCCATGTTTGTGATGTCGTAACAACATGTCATTGTTTAGCCCTTGCCACGGCATCAGATAACGATTGACACTGTCACTTCAAACGATTGTTAATTAGTGTTTGACTATCTATGGTAGTGTATAGATAGTTGAGTGGGGGAGTGCTCGACTGATGGGTGAAGAATTTGAAGCCTACACCTTCTTTTATTTTTGTTTAGGCTATAGAGAGCGGATTAAAATCCAGAAATGTTGGTGCAGAAGAGGTTATTACCATAGATACTGTTTTTAACTTCGAAGCTAACCTAAGTCACCGGGTGTCCGTAATAACGTTCGCTTATCGTAGGTACTATTGACAATAGCCGAGTAATTGTGGTGATCAGGGTCGTTCCTTCCTTTTATGTCTTTCACTCTGCAGTTTTATAAGTCGTTCCTAAAGTCCGTACAGGCGAAGTCCGAGGGGGGGGGGGGGGTCAAAAGGGTAATGACCCCCCCCCCCCAAAGACTGTCATGCTGTCGAAACCCTGAACGATTTGCCTGTCTTACTGTCTTAAAATTGTTCTCACTTGAGCCACAGAGAGTCCGATGGACATTTGCGAAAAGATTATAACCCGGGATATCATGTTGATCAGTAGCGCTTGCGACTACTAGACCAAAGAGGATGTACCTTCCTAAGAATATTCTTCAGTACTCATGGTGACCCCCCCAAAATGTTAGGCTGCGACCGCGCCTGAGTCCGTATGACTACATTTATAGGCGCATACATACAAAAACAAATTCATGCCTTCTTTTCATGGGCTAGTCAGAAACTACAGACGGCCTACGACCCTTACTCCTTTTCCTTTACTTCATACATCTGGTCATACAGTCATGCCGGTTGCGGTACGCCGCAATTACCTTTCTGAAGCACATCGCCAATAAGATCATGATTTATTTCGTCCTAGGGAGATGACCTTCTGGCAGTTCCACTCACATCTGCCTTGTAAATAAACCTTATGTTAGTCGCATTTTATTCATCCTCTCAACATGACCTAATCATCTTAGCACACTCTTCCAAAATTTGTCCCGACATCATCTACACACATATTAATACTAACTCCCTTCACGAAAAGCAACTGAACCGCCTATAACTAATAAAACTATCACATTACGACGCACCTCTCCCAATAATAAAAATCCAAGTTTACTTCGTCATTCAGTACACACACACCAACATAGAGCGGTAACTGGATAGCTTTAATCAATTGTAAAAACCTCCCTTCGTAAAAATTTGCCGACTGAACACAGTGTTCACTCGGAAAATTTAATAAAAATGTTCCGAAGCCGCTCCAGTGTGGTGTTGGCTTACACGAGGTGGGTCGAGGAAGCATGACTCGTATAGCTGGGACTCGCTCATCTTTGAGACAATAAGTAGTTGTGTTTGTCAAAACCATGATCATTTGTAGGCCAGTTCATTTTTAGGGCAAGTTATGGTCGTAATTTTTAATTATACACATGGAAGATTTCACTTATCATCTCATATTGACCTGCTATACGTAAAAGCATATGATTTCCCGTTTTAGTGATTTTCCTTAAAGCTCACTTCGAACTACACTCAAGTTCATCAATTTGAAAGCGAGCCCATTGTCATACAATGACAAAATAATTCAAAATGGGGCCATTTGGGAACTGCGTAGGTCTCGTGATCTCGTAGGAAAATCCTGCTGCCCTTTTAACGGAAAATGCCAGGAGTTAGCAGTCAATGAACTCTTAATAAACTTAAGCAAAAAATTGAATAAAATGTTACTTTTTTATTCCACAATGATGCCTACACGCAAAATCAAATGAAGAGTGCTTTTATCGAAATCCCCAACTCATTTTGCTAAACTGCCCATAAAACTCTTATCGTTTTGTCAAAAGCTTTCGACACACTACATCAGGAACTTATACCACATATCTTTTAGACCAATAACCCCGCTCCGCTCTCGCTCCGCTCTCGCTCATCTCTAAAAACAGTACATCTCCACAAACAAACACCTAAACAAATATTTAATAAATCAATCGTGTAGCGTGTATCAATTACATGCGCCGATAAAAAAGGGAAAAACTTCCCGATTAAAGATATAGAATCAAATGGAGGGTAGTTGGGGTGAAAAAGCGAGCGTAGTTAATTTGAGACTCTGAAATAAATAACTGATATAACTGATTTATTTATATCAGTTATTTCAGAGTTCTTAAAACATGCCAATAACTGTAGCATGTTTAAAAAAAAAAATACTTTCTGTATTCCTCACTGGCAATGAACAAGAAAAATGCCGCCGAAGAACGTGAATAGGTGGGATATTTCTGTGGTCGATAATAACTACAGCAAACTGAGATTAAATTAGTTGGATCTCTTTCATGCTCATGATATGAGAAAATGTTATCAAAATCTGCAGCGGTTTTTTTTTTTTTTTTTTTGGATGGGAAATCATCAAATGACTTCTCCCGCTCTGGGCGGAGCGGGAGGGCATGTCAGACTTTTACTGACTAAAACCCACCCGTGTTCCTTCAGTTGCCCATGTGCCAGGGTCACGATATCTCTTTCGAACAATCACGCGACCCTGGCAGGCATCGGTCCTAGCAGACCCCTTCAGTGTTGCTGACATCTCTTTGAGGCGCGCGTGGAACACTACGCGCCGTCGACCCGAGCCTGGTCCTTACCGGGCGGCGAGCTACCCATTGATCGCCACCCGCAAGCTCGCGCCTACGGTGGCCGGGAGTCCGCAATCGACTCCTGGCGCCCGGGGCGTCTCCTCCTGCGGCGGCTAGGGACGTGAGGGCGCAGAGACTGCCATTCCCTCACGCGCCCCGCCTCCTCCTTCGCGAGCATTACTGCTTCGCAGAAGGAGGTGACGGCTTTCCATGCCCTCTCGCTCCGTACCATAGCTCGCACCAGGGCCGGACGCGAGAGGTCGCCGCCGCCGATCGCCTCCACGAGGACACGGCGGTGCTCCGCCCAGGCAGGGCACACTTCCACCGTATGCTCCACCGTGTCCTCTAGACGATCCTCACAATGGAAACACCCGGGCGTTTCCTCCCGCTTTATCCTGAACAGGAACCCACCGAAGCACCCATGCCCGGTGAGAACCTGCGTCAGGCGGAAGGTGAGGACGCCGTGGCGCCTCTCTATCCACTCCTCAAAGAGGGGACTTACCGCCGCAATTGTGGCGTGCCCTGCGCTGGGTTGCGACAATCGTACCCGCCATGTCGCCATGAGATCCTGCCGGAGCTCTGTCCGCCGTGCCGCGATTTGTCGCGGCAGCGGAGTTTCGCCCCGGCGTTTCGCATCCTCGCGCCACTCCCACATGTGGGCGAGGACCTTTGCCTCCAGATCCCATGGCGGCACTCCGGCAAGGAGGCTCGCCGCCTCGCAGGAGACCGTGCGGTATCCCCGGATTAACCGGATGGCCATGACCCTCTGGGCCGCACTCAACCGGCGCGCTGGGCGCAGCCTCAATGCGGGCGCCCACACCGGTGCCCCGTAGAGGGCCATGGACCGCACGACCCCCGTGAACCGATGTGAACCCCTCCTACCGTGAGTTGGGAACCCGCAGGTGGCGCGTTCCGAGGACCATGAAAACCCATGGCCTCGGACTTGTGCAAGGCCACCTCGAGTCCCAATTGCCGGATCCTATCGACGATTGTCGCAACCCCGCGTGTCATTAGTTCGGCCGCCGCCTCGTGCGACCTCCCCTGCGCCAGGACCAGCGTGTCGTCAGCGTAGCAAACTACGCTGACGCCGCTAGGGAGGTCGGCGCGCAGCACCCAGTCGTACCCGAAGTCCCACAGATGCGGCCCAACGACCGATCCCTGTGGGACACCGCACGACATCTCTCGCCGGTTCCAGTCTCCCTGGTGACCGGGGTAGATGACGGCCCTATCCGTCAGGTAAGCCTCGACCACACGACAGAGGTAGGTCGGCATCCGGTGATACCGGAGTGCCTCCCTGATGCAACTCCAGGGCAGGGTATTAAAGGCGTTGGCGATGTCTAGAGACACCGCCAAGACGACCCCACCCCGGGCCACTGCATCCCCCGTCGTGAGGGCTCGCACGCGCATGATGGCATCCACCGTAGAGCGCCCCTTGCGGAAGCCGTACTGGCCTTCCGACAAGTCCGGCCCCTCCCGCACCAGCCACCCGACGAGGCGGTCTGCAATCACTCTTTCAAAGAGCTTGCCCACCTCGTCGAGCAGCACGATGGGCCGGTAAGCGGACGGAGAGTCCGCTGGGCGCCCAGGCTTCTTAATGAGGACCAGTTTCCCTGTCTTCCAACGAAGTGGGAACTGGCCCCTCTCCAAGCATGCGCTTAGGAGCCCCCTGAGTCGAGGCCCGAGAGCCTCTAAGGCCAGGACCCATGCTTTGCCAGGCAAGCCGTCGGGTCCTGGGGCGGTATTTTTGGCATTTAGCCGACGTACCGCCACTCTCAACTCTACCTCGGTCACCTCTGGAGCGTTGTCGTCGTCATCGTTGGTGTGGTCCGCAGCATCGGGCACCGCAGGAGGCGGAGCCATGGGTGGGGGACTATGTTCCCCTCGCGAAGGGAACAGAGCGCTCACCACGCCCTCCACGAGCTGGGGCCGGAGACTCTGAGTCAGCGGGGGAGCCCATGGGCGGAGTTTCTCCCGGACGGCCTTGTAGGGCCGTCCCCATGGGTCCCTGTTCAGAGTCTCCAGCGACTCCTTGCGGGCCAGTCCTCTGGCCCGCAGGATCTCCTCTTGGAGGGCGGTCTTCGCCGCTCTGTACCCCTCATATAGCTCCGCCTGAATGGCTTCTGTATCCGGAGGGCGGATACGGAGCCTGCGGTGCCTGGTGTACCGGCATCGCGCCGCAACGCACGCTTCGCGCAACGCTGTCAGCTGCGGCGACCACCAGTACACCTGGCGCCAAGAATCTGCAGCGGTTAGCTTGTGTTTCTATCACTACAACAATGCAGTTTTCAAACATTTGAGTTTTCTTTCTTAATCAAATAAGTGGGTAGGTATCGCAAGAATCTTGCCGATTCCAGCATAACTTTATTTCTCTAAACATATCAAACGCACTCGTGATCCAACCCTCGGGCGCTGTCGATTACTGAACCATTAAGCTTCTAGCACCACTCGAGTCAAACAGACAAACTAACACACAACCCAAATCATACCTTATCTAGTTATCATAGAATTTACTATTCTTTGTTGCAAAATAGTTGGAGATCATGTGATAAGTCAAAAGATTTTGAATTCTATTGTAGTCAGATAAGACTGAATTTTGGATGGTAACTGTCGTTAAGATGTTTAGCTTTTTGTAAACATTAATATTAAATTGCCAAAATAATTTGTGATCCTAACTCTTACGTTTAAGGTTAAAATTGCTTTGCTAAATGCTTCGAAGACGCAAGGATTTCAAGTGGTGATTCGAATTGAGTTTTTTTCTCGAAATAAAAAGGTTTCAATAACCGGCCAGTGCTTGAAGAGGTTTGTTGAAAAAGATCTCATTATTGAGTTATTCTATACTTTTCGAGAGCTCTTCGCTAAATAATACGAAGTTTGACCATTCTGGGAATGTGAAGTCCGAGTTTTTGAGTAGATAATTAAATGTATGAAAACACATTCTTTACAAATGGGTCATTGATCGAACTGTTGACTTAATAGGTTAACATTGTTGATATTATGCACATTTTAATTAGTTAAAATGTCTTCGGATTTCAACGTCTGAGGTCTGTCTTAGAATATTTTAATAAAAAGTTATACTGGGTCTGAGATCGTGTTTTATATTTGTCGATCATTCAAATTCAGAATCGATAACAAAAATTTTCCAGCCAAAACTCAAGCCCATAAAATAATAACAAGACCTTCATACAGAACGCCAGCTCACCTCTACCCTGTACTTACAAAATCCTTTAAAAACAAAATCCAACTAAACATTTTTCTTCCTTTAAACCTTTGATTATTTACATGCATTTAATCAAAGCTTTAAACGAATAAAACACAAAATGTTTGCCTCCATACAAATTGCGCTCTCATTATACCATCTTATACAATGAAACCTCAGGTTTCATCCCACGCTGACCAAAGTGGACGAGAGACGGACATATACACCCCAAGCAAGAGCAAACAGGACAGGTATATCTTTCAAGCACCACTTGAAATATAAATGGTATCGGATTGGCGAGGAATGAGATGCGAATAGGGTTTGAGTGTGTGTGTGAGAGGAAGGGGAGTATAGAGCAATGCGCTTGAGTGGATAGTGCTTGTATTGGTATCTAAAGATGTTTTCAAGTGGTGCATATTAGTTGAAGTTAGTGATAGAGGTTTGCTTAGTTTAAACGGTAAATAAATGTATTGGATTAAATAAATATCTGTTGGTAGTTTGTTGCTTTAAAACTATCTTAAAGAGTTAATAGGCGCGACGGAACGACTTGTGTGAAGGATGTCTAGCTGCCCACCCATGTTATTGAAGTGGGTAGAAAAACCAAGAGTAACATTTGAAGTCAAGGAAATGATATGATTAACAAATTGAATACAAACTTATAATATCCGTATAATTAAATCACAGTATTAAATGGTTATAACATGGCAAATTAACGTAGGGTGTGTGTACCTATATTTATTACTAAGACATTGTTGTAAATTTCCTTGTTTACACCATAATATTAGAATACTTTGCTTTGTAAGAGTTCACAGTAAACTAAACTAAACTACATCATCTAATTTATAAGAATAGGTAATTATGAAAAACCTATACCAAGATTGCTGTCCTTGTCTAATACTGCTTGAAAACGTATGTCTTGATTAGTCCGATACCCTTACAGCAGCGGGGCGAGAACGGCCTAGTGTGATAAGCTAAACTCACACATTTTTATCACAGTTTGGGAGCAAAAATCGTGATAACATGCGTAACTTAAACTTATCACAGAGGCCGTGCTCGCTCCACAGTTTTCATCATCACCATTATTTATCATCATTTCAGCCAAAAGACGTTCATTGCTAGACATAGGCCTCCCCCAATTTGGGGGGGTTTGCCATAATCGCCACGGTTGTCAGGAGGGTTTGCGCTCGCAGAATAGTGATAAAATGCATAGGGAACACTGCTGCCCATTCTCTAGTAAGTCCATTAATCGCCTTTTAAGACACCTACGGGAAGAAATAAGATGGCGGTCTTCTTTAAGTCCAGCACCACACGGAACGTTTTAAGTCAACAAACTTTAAAAATAAAACGGGTAAATAATACTCTTTAATAAAATTGGCCTGACACAGATTTGTAAAACAACTATCAACCTCAAAAAATATTTTAACCACCCTAATTATGGTCCCTGTCATTATCCTACCAAAAATACTCTACCCTACAAATCAGTCAGCGGTCCATGTGTCCCTCCACCTATCAAGTTACGTCACTATTGTGGTAATGACGACATCGCCAACATTTGTCGTCATGTAACCCAATATCTGAACAAACATTTGGACATATTGTGGATTTTGTTACTGAATGGTCGGATTTTAGGATTATGAGAAGAAACTGTGGTGACTATATTGGTTTATCTTTTTCTGAGTAAACCATTTTAGTCAATTATTTTAAAGTGGTATTATTATTCGGATGAAACCGCAACTGAGGACTTATGCTACTAACTCAGTCTACCTAGCTTTTACTCAACTATGTTGAAGTCGGCTTCAAGTCCGGATGCAGTTGAATACACGGAGCGACTGCCTATCTGACCTCCCCAACCCATTTCCCAAGTAGTGTGATAGCCTTTAGTACGCTATGACTGTTAGAATTACCGTAACGACTGTAAAAGTTCCACGTAGGACAATCGAAACCAACGACTTAACGTGCTTTTCGAGGCACGGAGAGGTAAAGGTGGTCACCCATCCACAGGCCAACCGCAACAAACATAACTTAACCAGATTAATCAACTCCTTTTCTATGTAAACTAACTAACTAAGTACCGACGCAAAAAAATACTAGTTTATCGCAAGGTTGTTCTCAGTAACTCTGGGACTTATCCAAAGCATCACATTACACTTGGTCTTTAAGTATGTCTCTATATTTAATAGTACTTCAAAATGGCAATTTTTTACAGACACAATCCAAACTCTGTGCTCATTCAACCCTTTTAAACCTATTTTGACGTGATAATTCCTCTTTGGAATCGACGACAAACTCAAACTGAATCTATTGAATAAATTCTTTCGTCTGTTCTTCCCGATATTTTACAATCTTTACTTTTGAAATGTATAAGTTAAAGATATTTATGTATATAGCCAAGTATGTGACAGAGAAATAATGTCTTAATTTCATCGTTACGCAAAATAGATCATGTTCGTAGCACCGTAGCACGTCTGCGTAGCGGCGTAGACCCTGGCGTAGCTGATTAGTTTTATTTTTTATTGAATTGTTGTTGCTGTCCTTGTTTTTGAGGAACAAAACCCCAAAAGTAAGGTGTAGATTTGATTTTGTTGTTTATCGATAAATTGTTGTTAGACAAAATATTTATTCGCATCTCCTACTGTTTATTTTATTTATTTATTTATTTATATATGCTTTATTGTACACCAGAAAATACATAACAACAAGAATATTTAACACAAAAAACATACAATGGGCGGTATTTTTTATTTTTATTTTATTCAACAGGAACAACAAACAGCTACTATATAAAATATAGATATAAGATAAACACAAAACTAGACAATATTGCAGCCCACAACGCTGTTCACAGATTAACTTGAATAATTATCAGTGAAATAATAATCGCTAGGGTTACAAATACTTTTTGTTTTTTGACAACTTAAGCTAACTATAATTTAACTACCATGTAGAATGTTTCGTACATAGATATAATAATTAAGAAAGTTCCTTAAGTATTGTAACAATGTTTTAAAAAAAATATTTTCCAAAGTGAAAAGCCGCTCTCGTTTTAGATTCAATTAACATTTCCATTTTTTAAAACATGAAAATTCTCATAACCGTAACAACATCGATTAAATACGATCCAATCTCTCGATAACACTGATCCTATTGATACGATTAGTCCAATCGAGTGGAAGTCATCTTTGTATGTTATAACGGGAGCATTTTTTGTTTGGATTTAATACGATCGCGATTATGTTCAACTCATAACAGTGAACGCATTCAATTATAATGATTTTTTGTTTTGGTCGTATTTATAATATTATTTCCCATTTCTTCCTGTGGGTGTCGTAAGAGGCGACTAAGGGACTTACAAGGTAACAGCAGCGCTCTCTATGCATTTTACTACCATACTGCGATCGACAATCCGCCTGCCAAGCGTGGCGATTATGGTAAACCCCACCCAAATTGGGGGAGGCCTATGTCCAGCAATGGACGTGTTTCGGCTGAAACGATGAATGATGATGATGATGATATTAATTGGTAATGTCCAAGCCCTGGCAGTATCATCATCTGTCATCACAACGGTAATGTTTTCTTATAGTTTGTCTTATTTGTTTTTAGTTTGTGCTCATATTTATATATAACTAGCTGACCCGACAGACGTTGTCCTGTAATTTAAAAAAAGTTTACATTGTCCTATTATATGGTTGTTAAGTATTCTTAAATATTAGTGTTCTTAAATTTTCAAATTTTTCGCGCAATTTTAATTTCTTTTCTTTCATAAGAACCTTCTCCTGACAATTACAAACACAACAAAAGAAAAAAAAGTGAAAGCGGTCCAGCCGTTCACGCGTGATGACGTGACCAAGGGAAATAGGGATCCATTTTTATATATATAGATAAGGAACTTAGATATATATATTATTTATAGTATATTTTTTATTTATAAAGTTTTTTTTTATTATATAGCACTGTTTTGTCTCTGCATCATACAAAGGTAAAAGGTAAAGCATTAAGTTCGTCTCTGTACATTTGCGTTCTTAAAGTATTCAAAATATAGTCACTATATGTAAAATATTGGAAATCAGCGGCGTCTGGCTAGACTGGAAACTGACCCCGACATAGTTTGGAAAAGACAGGCAGGTTGATTGAGATCTGTCTAGCTTCAAATACACCCGAGTGTCGACAACAGACGCAGATTTCAAATGAGTCAGATAGCTCATTTTCCTCATAGAAGCACAAACATTAATCAATCTTTATTAACTGAATATTATTATAACTTGCGCAAACACAAAGAATACTCGAAAATGCTTCTAAGTGTTATGAAAATTAAAAAGACAAATCTGGTTCAATATTTGTTAAGATTGCATGATGGAGTAAAGTTGGCCGTTTGATTGAATTAAGAATTTAATTAAACATTACGAACAATAAAACCATTAGCGAGAAGGTCAATTGATTTACAAACTTTATATTTTACTAATTAGACAATGAGCTGTGAGTCAGTGTTCTATGAAGACTGAAAATTATATACGATGTTTACTTTGATAACTAGACATTGCTGCATTGCGTTGGAGAACAATGCTACCGAAGTGGCCGTTTACGAAATTTTGTCGATTTCGCTGATTTAGGAATACAACCTTTTAACGTTAAACTAAATTCAAAAAACTGTTTCTTAAGTCAAATCCTGGGTACGTTGGAAATGTGTTCTTAAATGTATTAGTGATGGTGGCACGTGTTGAACTATTCATTTCCCTACAAAATGGTTGAGCTGAGTGGTGGTGACCCACGCGTCATGTTCATGAACGGGCTTCTCCGGTTCAACTGGTAATTTCTTAACAGCAAAGACTCATTTATTTAGAACAATTTTGTAATACCTTGATTAAAAAGGGTACCTGTGAAGTTTCTTGCCTACTCTTTTACCTAGACATCCACGTTTAGATTGGACAACTAGCTTCATCATTCTGACTAACTGACTATCACTTTGACAGTTCAAAATTGCCTGTAAATGTTTTAAAAGAAAAATATTCTTCGAGTTTGAGAGTGGAGACGTCGAAAATGTAAAATAAATAAATGTCATTTGAGCGAGGTTCGAAATTAAGTTTACAGAGAAACATTCAAGACGCGGGCTCTAGACCTTCCTAGTAGCAGTTGTAACAGCAGCTTACAAAGTTCTCATTGCTGGGACACCGGCCTCCTCTCTGTGAGAGGGAGTGATTTCCAGTTGTAGAATTTTCAGTTCTAGGACATACCAGTTTCCTCACGATGTTTTCCTTCACCATTTTAATAGCAGTGGTGATGAAATAACTTACAGAAGGTTGTGTGCTTGCTGAAGTTCGAACCCCTGCCACCACTGCCGTTAAGCACGTACGCATGTAGCACCTTTTATACATTATTATTATGAGCTTCTTTAGTCAATTAAAGTCACTGAATTAAATTAAATAAGACATCATAAAATAACTTTAATTTAAGCAGCTGAAATCGCCAACGCTTGTTCCTGAGAACAAGCGTGATGCTCAACGCTTTTTCTTTGTACGAAAAAACTTCACTTTCTTTCGCTTAAACTTCTTCTTTGTAAACTATGCATTTCCAGTATAAACTGATCTGACATCGTATGTGATTTCCCTATAATAAGAGGTCAGCTTAAACTGGAAATGTATAGCTTTATATGTAGCCGTGCGTTCGAGAGACCTTTGACCTGCACTGAGAAAAATACAGACCGAATTAAACGACCAATATTTTCTTAGTCAGACATCTACATAATATTTACACCACTCCCATATATTCCACAATAAAAGTACATAATACACACTGAGAATACACAAAGAGTACACAATACACAGTGTATCGGCAATAAAACGCGCGCATTCCTACGACGCAATATCGCACCAATGTATTGTAGGTGCGGATTAAGGCATAAGAGGTAGCGGGGCGGGTGAAGAAGACTGACTTTTTTTACCGTATCTTCCATGTGGTACTTTCCGGATGTGGTGGTTTGAAAGTAAAAATGATTCATTTTGAAATGACCACTATTAATTTTTTTTTATTTGAAAAGGCGTTAAACTAGCTAATAGTATAGTACCAAATTTGAATGGAATAAGAGGCCAGCTTGTACTGATCATATTGATGTGCAGCCTACCGTACCATCGATACGAATAAAGATTAAGGATATTTAAATAAATAAAGAAACAGAAAACTTTCAGTAACAGATCATAGTTACATTTATAGATCTATATGCAAATGTTAGGTAACTTTTTTAATTAGTACCCTGTTTGAAAGTTGATTTATGTACAACTAGTTTCCGCCCGCAGCTTGACCTGCTGGTATATCAATAAAAAAGTAGACCATGTCCTCTTTCAGGGTTCAAAATATCCCTATATCAAATTTCATCAAAAATGTTTGTTGATGTATGTACTGTATATAATTTAATATACACTTAGTAAAAATCTGTTATTTTGTAGACATCTCAATTTATATAATTGTACATGTAGTTACAGTATGAAAAATGTATAAATTGTTTGCACAAGTAAAGATTCGATTCCGCAGTAGATAAAAAGTGCCTATCGCCAAAGGAGGCACCGGTTGCGCAGTTTCCCTCTTCGACGGCGGTGACCTACGATACATAGTAAGCAGCGCGAGCGCGACTATATAAAATATAAAGTAATAATACAGTGTGTCGCAGCTATATGACACGCATTCCGACGCGGACCGCAATATCGTAGCAATGTATTGCTTTTGTACAGAACAAAGCATAAGCTGTAGCGGGTAATACTTTTAGAGAAAGTAAAACCAAGTAAGCACATAAGTATGTATAATCCACTGTATTTTCTTTTTTCGGTGAAATAATTGTATTAGATACGTGTCAAAAAGTAAAACCGAAAAGTGATGGCTTGTTTTAAAAATTATAATGAGGTATAAAAACATAGACTCAGATCTTGGAAACTGTAATAAAAACTCGGCGAAGAGTGTGATATGATAGCCGATAGTATCGAAACGTAAATAATTATATTCAAAATTTACAGTAACGGGAGTAAAACAAAGACTTAGATTGACGAACCATAACACTAAATATCTACTTACAGGTTCACTTTATTTTGAAATCAGGTATTAATGTCACCCTGCCGTGGTCGCGCAATTTATTCGAAAGAGTTACTGTGGCCCTGGCATACAGGCAACTAAAAGAACACGGGTAGGTTTAAGTCAGTAAAAGTCTGACACCCTCCCGCTCCGCCCAGAGCGGGAGACGTGATTCGGTGATTTCCCACCTACAAAAAAAAGGTGTTAATGTCGCAGTGTCTCATCTTGCTTTTGAAATTAGTGTATGACAGTAATTTGTCCACACTAAGTACATAAAATTATGTAAGTTTGGAATATTGTACTTTTAATAAATAAATTACGACAAATCTACAGAAAATTATTCACCTACAAGAAAAATTCTCAGTCTGGCTTGTTCACCAACACATACTATCGGAATTTTAATATTAGAGTAAGAACTTGGATGTCTTTCTTATCGCAGTTTCATAAGACATTTAAGCTGATCCTCGCTAATCCTTGAGATAAAGTAACAGAAACCACGCGAGCTTCTGTCACTTGCACCGTAATTTTATCACAAGCATGTCGGTATGCGGGTCGCGAAGTGTCATGCATACCCCGGGCCCCTGGCCCCCCGGGCCCTCTCAATACTTATATCACAGTAATAAACATTACTCTCTTATATTGCACGTGAACTCTGGCCATGAACACTTATTTAATATCACTTTTGTTTTCTATTTGCAGGCGATTAAGTTACCTTTTTGATAGGTGCATTTTCTTTAATTTAACATCTCCACGATTTAGAACAAGATTTTTAAGGCTATTTTGCCTAAATCTACACTATGGTTTTGTTGACTAGAGGTCGTAAATGCGACTGCTGATCGTTCGAACTTACTTATACAGGTCAAGCAGAAGAATTATTGTTTTTTTTTTATCAGAACTTTCTCAGTAAGCCACCCTCTCACCGACAGGTGGTCGTGTCCCAGCAATGGGAACGGTGTAGGTTGATAATGCTGTAAGCGACAACCCAGAGTTTCAATGTATTTAATCTTTAAATAAAAGTTTCAGTCACTGTTTACGAAAGAACTTTTCATAATTGCTCTAACGAAATTGAATCCTACCTTGCAATAAGAAAACGTGTAACAAAACGGTAAGTCTAACCACATTAAAGCCACAAGCAAGAAAACCTTTCCACGTTACTAACAAGGGCGGCGCACACTTGTACAGCTAGTTTCACATTAAGTCGTAATTCAGTGCCTTTAATTTAGAAAGTGTAAGAAAAAACACATTGCCACGCGACTCAAAGTGCCTGGCGACGGATTTAATAACCAACTGCCGGTACTAGGGGTAATCCGACACGCTTTGAAGTCACGATACATTTTATTGGCTTTGGATATACTGTTGCACATGCTTGTCTTGTTAGGAAACTTTATTTTTATTTTTTTGGATTTTCAAAAGTATTCCAAAGAAACCATACCTTTTCTTGACCCATTTATTCTTGGATGCCTTTCACAAACATACTATTTTCAGAAACCAACAGCTGAAATGACTACAGAAAAATAAGAGATTCTAATATCTAATATGGATGGAGTTGTCCGAAATCAGTATTTTTTTATTTTGCGATATCGATGCTTGCCTTTTCACCTAACAGAAAGGTATTTGCCGTATTTTTCTAAACGATTGTATTCCAATAACAGTCTCTAATTATCCTACATTTTTGAAGAAGTTTGAGACTGAGATTGTCGCTGAGATGAGATAGCGTCTTGAAATTAAACCACTTTTATACAATATTCGGCCTTCGGGTGACATATTAAAACTAGTTAAACTCAAGTTTATTTAATCCTACTAGTATAATAAATGAAAAAAAATTGTGAGAATGTATGGATATTTGTTACTCTTTCATCCAAAAACTACGGAACTGGTTTGGACAAAATATAGCACACAGATAGTTTTAAACCTGGATTAACACATAAGATACTCGTTATACCGCTACTATATTCCCGTGAGATAATTTCCGACCTCTACGCGGACGAAGACACTGGCATAAGCTAGTAAAATAATAATAAGCAAATAATGATTTTAGGCCTAGGAAGACACTACACAAGTATATTAACCATTCTCTATCACAAACTAAAATATAAATGTCTCCTACTCACACATCAAAACTGTAAGCTCCAAATAATTCAATTCCCTTAATTCCCTGCTTGTAGTAGGGGCGCACTTTGATGTAGCAGCACGACACAAGCAATGCGAATTATAAACATTTGTATAAAGAAAGCTGTGAACGGTATGCAGCAATTAACACGTTTGTGTGAATAAAAAGTACTTTTTAACTGAAACTCGTTCATTCAGCAGCCAGACTGAAACTCTTGGCACTTCCCTGGGAGTGTGTGGTGAAAGAGCCAAATTTAATTATGTTATGATGAATTAGAGAGTTTTGGGAGAAGAGGTTTATACGAAATAGGAGAAGTAAAACTCAAACATAGACTGTTATTTGTTTCACAACAAACCTAACTTTTCAGCAACTATATATGATATTATTAGATGGCAAGCCAGCTGGAGCGGTGGCCCACTTTATAGCATATCTACAATACCAGAGGCAACTAAAATGCGTAGCCATCACCATTTGCTTGTTTTGAAGGATGCTGTAATTAAATATAACGACACCTTCGAAGCAGAAAATGTTATAGTCAATTGAATAATTTATTTTCTCTTATAAAGACTCCAAATATTTTTTTTTCAATACCTATCCACAACAAAATAGTTTTAAATATTTTCAGCTAAAATCGCTACATCTTCTAACATGCACCACACATCTTACCGTCTCATATTGAGTGACAAAAGTGCAAGCGAACGCGTTTACGAGTAATTATGTTTTGTGCGCGACTGTATCGAGTGACAGCGAGACGTGGCGCACTCGTGTGCGTCATTGTACTTCAGCCAGGAATAGGGAAGCTAAGAACTGGCTTGAAAATACGATTCGAAATTTGAAAAGGTTGAAGGAAATTGTGATGATATGAGCAAATATGGTCACAGAGAGTACACGGCTAATCCCAACTCTGATTGGTGGACTTGCTGTCAAATCTAATATTGGTTATTGGTAATCACAAGATTCGTTGGCGAAAATAACATCAGAATAAAAGGTTACCGACAAGAATACAATATAGGACTTCTAGTCTTTTATTAGACAGACTAATGCACCCCAATTGCGAAACCCACGTTTATAACGATCCGAAAGTTTCTTAATGCGCTCGAACTCACATAAGCTATTATACAATGTGAAAGTTTTTTCATCACCACTTCTCTCAAAACGGTGAAGGAAAACATCGTGCGAAAACCGGTATGTCCTAGAAGCACAAATTGGAAGACCAAGCAACCCGCAGTGGGCCCGCGTGGTAGACTACGGTTCACTCTCTATCACAGAGAGGAGGTGGGAAGATTATAGGCTGAGTTGCTTATGAATGTGTCACACGATAACTCCACTGGTATCTACAATATCTGAGTACACTACCTACATTAAAGAGCAAACATTTAAAATATATAGTATTCTGATCTCGAATTCCGCCGTTTTTGTACCAAAACATTTTCGATCCATAACTGGCATACAAGAAAAACAGTCGACAAAAAATAAAACTGCTCTGTTACGACGCAGTGTTCTAACCCGCCGCTGCTACAATGCGTCGCGACTTTTTTAATGTTTATTTTAACCCCCCAGCGCCGCGTCGGTAAGAGTGGCAACACTCACCGTTGTACCTTAATTGGTACCACTGCGCTTTTTATTTCCTTAAACTGTATTTTTTACGCGTTTAAGGGGAATTTTAGTTGTTAGGTTGTTGTGGTTTTATTTTCATATACGAAGAGAAAATTAAATCGATTTTCCAGATGAAAAAGTGTATAGGTAAATGAACTTTAGCACAGAATAGGTTGAATTAACTAACCTACCGTTTACGGACAATGGCTTACATCATTTTAATTAGAACTTACGAACGTGCATACACGTCACACTAGGCCACCGTGGTGGATTACGGCCCACCCCCTCTCACGGAGAGGAGCCCTGTGTTCCGGCAGTGGCATCATTCTAGGCTCATTATGCTTTTGCTTGGACATGGTCACTTCACTTTTGATGACATGCCTTTGCTATGATTTATAAGACAGTTTGTTGAATCTTGCAGCAATTATGGAGAGTATAATTATCATAACAGGCAAATTGTTTAAAGCATGTCTTGCTTAGATACTTAGGACTTTCTCTATTAAACACACACACACACACAAACAAACACATACTAACTCGGAGCTCCTTAAAAGTGCGCAATCTATGATCATCCGCCGATGTACCAAACATTTGTCTGTATCAATTGTCGGCCTGTCTTAAACGAATCATCCGCATGCTTCTCTCACATCACATCGTTTGCCACTACAGTAGCTCGACTGGCAAGTGTAAGTGACACTCTAAGACGGGGGTAAGGAAGCGCTTGCCTCCGGACAAGTAAGATTAGATTCTTGGCGACACTCTCTGCCAGTGATATAGGGTAGCTCGCGGCGAAACTAAAACTAGTCTGAGGAAATTGTGACTGTGAGATGTACCGAAGTACCTACACTTGACAACGTTGGCTTACTACTGATATTCTAAATAAATAAATACAATACAATATATAATATACGTACAATTGGAAATATGATTTTAGTGAGGACCTAAATGAAGCAAAAGGAGTATGTAAGAATCGTCGCAGGTGACGTTCCGTAGTTTCTGCCTACCCCCATTGGAAAAAGGCGTGAGTTCATGTATGTATGTAAAATACCCAATATTAATATCTGTAAAAAATGTCCTACTATCACATCAACATTCCCATACAAAAACACATCCATACCTGGCGACTCCTCGGGCAGGTCTCCATAGTGGTGCGGCGCAGAGCTCGTCTGGCTGGCGTACAGCAGGTTCAGCTCCCGCGCCTCGTTCTCCTCCTGCGCCTGCTGCCGCCTCAGCGCCACCTGCGTAGACGAACCCGGCTGTAGGAACTATGTGTTACACATAGCACTATATCATTCAGGTTTCATACGAGTTAACATATAAGTGTGTGGACAATATTGCTATCTTTGACTAGCTTTAGTGAGTAGACAAATGAGGTAAATCTAATATTTATTTGGTTAGGTTAGGTTTGGGAAAAGCGTAGGTGTGGGACGGAACACCGGTGTGGTTTTAGTCAGTAAGAGTCTGACAGAACCCTCCGCCCACCCCAGGGCGGAGGACATCCATGAGGATTTCCACCTCGAGATCAAAAAAAAAAAAGGTTTGGCAAAGACGCACTAGCATTTAATTAGTTAATGCGTGGATTTCAAATAGCTTGGAGATTGTAATTAAAAGGGTGGATTTTTTAACTCTTCGTATGCCGTGAACGTGGATCCACGCGAGACACAATGTTTTCTAATCATGTCTGTAACTACGGCATTCTATGGGTTAAAGAGATGCAATTTTTAGTGTTACTTTAATAACTATAAGAATAGTGCATCAGATGCGAGAAACAGAGTCGTTCGATATGGCGGTGCTTGAGAGAGGCCTGTGTCAGCAATTGACGTCTTTCGGCTCCAATGATGATCATTCAATTTGAATTGCATCTGCATGGCAAAGTTATACAAAGCACATAATCTTGCTTAATAAAATAAACGACCGATTCACATATTGGTCACAGATCCACCCTAATGGTACTTTTAACAGTCCAGATCTACAACTCGTGTATCCCTAATCTACAGCACCCGGACGTTGATATGACAAATCGGGTTTTATACAGAATCCAGACAGAAATGAGTGTCGGGGCGGAACTCTTCCCGATATGTCACAATACCGGCCGCGAGCTGCACAAACCTATCTGTGCAGGCAGAACATTTGTGCAGTGAGCACTCACCTGTGCAGCCATGACCCTTTGCCGCTCCGCGATCAGCGTGCACTTGGCACAAACACAGTCTCGCCACCGGCAGTACCGCTTGTGCCCCTTCAGAGCCGACACGACGCCGTGGTTGCGACACCGCGCACACTTCGGCGTCCGCTGGTGGGGCAAAGCAGACTGGTTATTATGTAGCAACTTCTTTTTAGGGTTGCTGTCAATGTTGTAGGTGTAGTGTGTGAGGAGCTCTTCGATTATCTGGGCGGGGAAGAGAGGGGGTGTTACTATTAGTTGATTGGTTGGGGTTCGTTGAATTCCTATAAAGTCAACGCAAATGATGGTGGGAAAATGTTGTAAATAAAGATTATATCACCGAATAAAATCGTGTACAAAAAGTAGTTGCCAAAACTGCGGATAAAATTTACAATAATGTGCTATACCTACTGTCCCGAGTCTGTACTTAGCAAAAATAAAACAAAAATTATTATTTTATAACGTTATCATTACAGTTCAGGGTAAGTAATGGTAGCGCGAGCGGTAAAGGGCTTAATATATAAAATGCAACATTCGAATCAATGTGAATATTGAGTTTGACATACCACTTATCAGAATGTACATATATCAACGGCGATTTGTCTCTCTTGGCACAGCAATTCTGAAGACCACAAGAGAAAATTCTGTTGAACATTCTAAGGTATGGTACGGTCTATAAAAAGATTTGTAGCAAACAGATGGTCATCGCCTCATAAGAATATAGTGTTAACAATCGGATATCAGTCAATATAGTTTACAATCTTCCCCATTTCTATGAACTGAGTACCAAAAACATTTTTTTTTTCAATTCTTGTTTTATCTTTCTAGATTCTGCTTGTGTTTACATAAACACTTAATTCCAATTTTAAACCTGTATTATATAAAATTCGTTATTGCCAGCGCCTTCGCCCACGTTTAATACATATTTGAAATGAAATCCGATACGCAGTTTAAAAGATATAAGTACGCGTACAGTCGCGAGAACCGACTTTGTTTTATATTATGTAAAGATATTGACTATCACCATTTTGTAATTAACATGTCCTATCTAGGTATATTTCAGACACCTTTCTCTATTTAAGATTGTGCATTCTAATAACCAGTGCCTGTGGTATGATGTCGATATAAATAAAGATTTATGATTACGAACAGCATGTAACTCGACTGGAAGACAACCCCAACAAAGATGAGAAAAGAATCGCAATAGTATCAAATACACAAAGGCAGCTGAAGAGCGAAAATCATTCAAAACAACAAATTAGACAGGTAACCTACAATTACTAATATTTAAAAAACCGGCCAAGTGCGAGTCGGACTCGCGCACCGAGGGTTCCGTACAAACCTGCAGGTCATCATCATCATCATTCGTCATCATCGTTTATGAAATGAAATGTTTTTTTTTTTTTTTTTTTATATTTGTGTTGACTGAATGAAAGGTAAATTGTGGTTTACGATTTATGACGTATTAAAAAAAAACTACTAACTAGATCTCGTTCAAACCAATTTTCGTTGGTAGTTTTCATGGTAATGTACATCATATATTTTTTTTAGTTTTATCATTCCCTTATTTTAGAAGTTACGGGGGGGGGGACACACATTTTACCACTTTGGAAGTGTCTCTCGCGCAAACTATACAGTTTAGAAAAAAATGATATTAGAAACCTCAATTTCATTTTTGAAGACCTATCCATAGATACCCCACACGTAAGGGTTTGATGAAATTTTTTTTTTGTGTTTCTGTTCTATGTATGGGGAACCCCAAATATTATTGTTTTAAAAAAAAATGATATTAGAAACCTCAATATCATTTTTGAAGACCTATCCATAGATACCCCACACGTAAGGGTTTGATGAAAAAAAAAATTTTGAGTTTCAGTTCTATGTATGGGGAACCCCAAATATTATTGTTTTTTTTCTATTTTTGTGTGAAAATCTTAATGCGGTTCACTGAATACATCTACTTACCAAGTTTCAATAGCACAGCTCTTATAGTTTCGGAGAAAAGTGGCTGCGACATACTCGGACAGACAGACAGACAGACAGACAGACAGACAGACATGGCGAATCTATAAGGGTTCCGTTTTTTGCCATTTGGCAACGGAACCCTAAAAACCCCATATTTTGGCCAAACACATACAAAGACGCATCGGTTACAATAATAATCCCTTTATACCCTTCATAATTCAATAAACATTACAATAATATCACATTACATTTCATAATGTAACTTACAATAACATTTACATTAGAAGAAGTAATGATTACAAACAAAAAGTGTTATATTACAATGTAACAGAGTGTTAGTGCTAATATAAAGGGGAGAATTGGACACAGTAATGTAATTTACGTAATTACTTACACTTTGTTATAAAGGGATTGTTATTAATATGTATTTATTACAGGAAGTGTTATTTGAAACTGATATTTGATGTTTTTGTGATATGTTGATGTGGGTTAAGGTAATTATGGTTCTGTGATAAAATCTTATTAAAGGAATGAAACCCGTAATGGTATCTGTATGTATTTACAGTATTATGATCCCTAATATTATCAATATTAACCTCTAAGTTCGTATAATCCCATTGAATGATTTTGTCTTGAAATCATTCAATAGGAAAATAAACTGAACTTAAACTCTAAGTTCAATCATTCAGTTTCATGAAAAAATCATTCTTGGGTTGTCTATACTAATATTATAACGCTGAAGAGTTTGTTTCATTGTTTGTTTGTTCGGTTGGACGCGTTAATCTCAGGAACTACTGGTCCGAATTGAAGCCTATTTATTTAGAAAGGCTATATAACATCACGTTACAATCAAAAAGAGCGGAGCAGCAACGAAAAATGAACGAAAACTGGCAGGCAATTCGATACGACGGGAAGGGTCAGGGGAGCTAACATTGAACGCGGTGGAAGTCGCGGGCAGAAGCTAGTAATTTTATAAAACCATATTTGTTACGGTCGCGATTTGTTCTGTTGATCGTTTGAGGTATGAAACAGACAGGTTTAATTAGTCGAACCATAGACAGTGATTCTCAACCATAAATGTAAAGAAACGCAGTTTTTTTTAAAGTACAACTTAGTTGGATTGATAAAACAGGGACTGCATTTGTTCAATTTATAGCCACGAATTTTTAAAAGGAAAATATTTCATTGACGTAGACGTGAAAGAATCCATGAAATTATAATTGTTTTAATTTTTTTATCAATTTTCCTAATCCTTTCATAACGTGGTATCTGCTTTACATCGGTTGCAGTCACGTACTGGCTCGGGCTTATCACAGACAAAAGACGGTCTAGAAAGTATTTTAGCGAATCGATTAGTATTTTAGGAAAACAAATGGAAATTATAGACATTCAACTATTGTATAACTAGCTTTTGCCAGCGGCTTCGCCCGCGTATTATAGGATATAAATACAGGAGGTTTATAACTATACTAATATTATAAAGCTGAAGAGTTTGTTTGTTTGTTTGTTTGTTTGATTGAACGCGCTAATCTCAGGAACTACTGATCCGAATTGAAAAAATATTTTTGTGTTGGGTAGCCTATTTATCGAGAAAAGTTATAGGATATATAACACCACTCTACAACTAAGAGGAGCGGAAGAGTAATAAAAAATGTTACAAAAACGGGGAAAATCGCACGGGTAAGCGAGCCTACGCGACGGGAAGGGTCGGGGGAGCAAGAAATTTAACGCGGACAAAGTCGCGGGCAGAAGCTAGTGTATACATATAAACCTTCCTCTTGAATCACTCCGTCTATGGAGGGAAACCGCTTTAAAATCTGTTGCGTGGTTCAAAAGATCTAAGCGTATAGACAAGAGAAGCGACTTTGTTTTATACTGCGTAAAGTTAAAGATTGTTGTACTAGCGACTGCACGCGGCTTCGCCCGCATGGATATCTGAAATTTGCCCACGTGAACGTGCTACCGGGACATAAAGTATACGTTACTCTTTATAACATCAGCGACCTGTCAGTGAAAGTCCAGTAAAAAATTGATTTGAAATATAGGTAAGTAAATCAAAACATTTTATAAAACGATTTACATTTTTAGGAAATATAAATATAAGGTATTTGGGGACCGAGTAAAATGCCACGTCAATAGTTTACGTATGAGGATATCCAACAAAAAGGACGCTATAATTAGAGACAGTAAACGATCTTTCGAAAACGGAAGTAGTTCTTGAATCACGACTGTTTTCACAGACGAAAGCTAGAAACGTCAAGTATTTTACAATACTAGCGATCGTCCTGTATTTGACCATAATTAATTAAAAATTTGATGTATTTCTAATACATTATAACATCAAAATATAAGCTTTCTGCACTCCTTCTCCATATAAACTTTATCTGTGCCAAATTTCATACTCCTCCGTCCGCGTAATTTTCGTGAAAAGGAGGGTATTTTTTGCTCTACGTATTAATATAGGTATAGATTATTTATTATGTTTACCAAAACTCTAGCATGTTCCAACATAGCTCGAGTGTAAAACCGTTGCTAAATGTAAAAACTAAATACCTAACATTCATTCGAATTAGGTGAAAATTATACGTTACTGCCTATTTGTCATTTTTTCGTTGTTCAAACCTGCTGACAAATCGCAGTGTGTTAACTTTTCTTAATTTTGGCAAACGTATAAATAGTAACTCAAACAGGGACCGACAATTTTGAGGTAAACCGATATTATAGAGAGCAAAGATTTGAATTTTGGATGTATGTTTATAACGCTTTCACTCATACGGCTTAACGGATTTTTATGAAATTTGGCACATGGATAGAACATGGCCTGGGTTAAGAACATAGAATATTTTTATCCCGTCATTCTAACAGGATCGAGCCTTATACAGTTGAAACTGCGAGACGCAGCTAGTTCAGAATATTTGGATGTTTCTAAATGAACACAGCCTCCTGAATCCAAACAACGCCTGGTTCAAAAACAATACAAAAGGTTCATCACTAAATTCAATGCATGGGAATCACTCCGTCCAGCCCGTCTCTAGCTACCCTCTACCAGCGATGCCCTAAGCTGAGATCCGTACCCCACAGGAGCTGCCCTTAGCGAGTAGTCGCTCTAGTGTTAAGTTTTTAGCCCTGGCTGGAGGTCTTAATTTATTAAGGTAGCCACAGGCAAGTCCAGTTAACAACCTCATAGGTTGACTAGCGAGTTGTAATTCCAAAAAAAAAAATGCATCGGAAAAGGTTCAAACTCGCGAACCGTCGACCCTAAGTTTGCTATTGTGACTCGACTAGCCACTAACTATAACTGTTTGCTCATATCTTCAAGTTCACACTCGACTGCCGTGCTGCCTTTGAACGTCGCCGCCGTGTTTGAACAGGGCTGCACTCGCCCGCTGGCAGGTATGTTTACATAGGGGTTGGTTGCTAAAACTATAAGACGCTCTCAATTTTGCTCTTAAAAGATAAACTATAAACGTTTTTCCTATTAAATGTGTTTCTAGCAATTGGATTACTATTATTTTATTTTTAACACGCTTTATATTATCTTCATTTGTATGTTTGTTTCTAACCGACTCCTTATAGCGCGATTTTGACCCACTTAAAACGACCAGATTTCATTTAAACTCTGTAGACTTATCGAGGACCGATGACAATACTATAATTTCATAAATTTATGCCATTATCCTTGCCAAGGTTTCCAGGACAGCAAAAAAACTGTCTTCGAAAACTACGCTGACATACGTCACAAACTATGCTGACATACATCTCAAAATTCGAAACACCCTAAAAAATAGAAAATAAATAATAGTTTAAATGAACTAAAAAACACGCTTCCATAGAAAACCAAACTAAAAAGCAGAAAATAATGGATAAAAGCGTGAGGTGCCTGATATCAATAAAAAAATACCTCAGAAAGCACCCCACGTTTTTTTCCATTATTTTCTACTTTTTAGTTTGGTTTTTTTAACACGCTTTTATTAGCTTCACCTGTATGTTTGTTTGTTTGTAAGCATGTTTGTAACCAACTCCTTTGGACCTGATCTTGACCCACTCTAAACGGTCAGATTTCATTTAAACTTTGTAGACTTATCTAGGACCGATGACGATACAATAATTTCATAGATTTGTGCCATTATCCTTGCCAAAGTTACCAGGATAGCAAAAAATAAACTAAAAAACAGGTTTTTGTAGCTAGCCGAACTAAAATGTTTTTTTTTTAAATTACTTTCTACTTTTTAGTTTAGTTTTCTATGGAAGCGTGCTTTTCAAACTATTATTTATGTAATATAATCTAAATTATTTTTGAATTTAGTAAAGCCACTAACCTCACTAATCAATAACTACTAGAATTAAGAAACTGTATTGTAAGGAATAAAGACTTTCATTATTTATTATTTAATATAACCAGAAAAAAAAATGTTGACGTAGGTATATAAGTCGGCTTCGCAGCCATCACACGCAAGTTCTGTTTCACAGAGTGCGTGCCAGTACCAACAGTCTTCTGGCTGTCATTGCTAGCAAAAGAGATTCGACTTCCAATCTTACTGGATGCAGCTGATTATAAGTATTCTATATGAAGCGACTGCCTATCTGACCTGCACAACCCAGTTACTGGGTAATATAATACTCCTTGGTAAGACTGGTGGTCAGACTTTCGGACTTCTAAAGACCAGTAACGATTGTCAAAGATCTACAAATGACAGCCGAAACCAATAGGTTAACGCACTTTCCAAGGGTCTTGGTGTGTAAAGATGGTCACCCATCCACGGACAAACCGAGGCAAGCATAGCTTAACCCGACCGATCGCCCCGTCCAGCTGTTATTACTTAAGTACAAGTCTCTCATTGTTTTTATGAGACCATGATATTTGCAAATAAATATTGTATTATTATATCACTAACAAGTATGGCTCTGGAGCACTAAAAATGTTATCTCAACTTTTGCTACAGAGACTTCGACTGCAATTGTATATAAAGTTGATTCATCTAAAGCTGGTAGATAGGTCTAATTGTATTAAATCTGTTCAAGTCACTCACTCGATAGCCTGGCTGGAACTGTCGACGAAAAAGAATGATTTTAATGTGATCAAAGTAGACACAAGAATAAATTTTTAACCCAAAACAAGTCCTAGATCTATAGGATAGAGTTTAAGGCCCTCGTGCACCACCAATCATTACATTATTTAAGAGCTAAACGTGTTTAAAACATCAGTCTATTGCTGTCAATCATTTGTTGCTGACAGAAATAGGACTATGTTTTAAATACGTTTGGCGCTAAATTCATTTAGAAATTAGAGGTACACGCTGGCCCAAATTATTAAAGGTATAACTCATCGATGCTCATATCGTAGCCTGCTGACGGTATGTCTGCACCCCACCATCAAATGAACAAAATGATAAAAACAAAAGAAGGTTTTTACGACAAATTTACGTAATTTCAGTCAAAAATTAAAAACCGCCTAGCTCATGAAAACTTCGAAGCACTATACGTGTGGCAACTTGAAACGAGAAGTCAAATTTATAAAAAAAAATGTCACGTCTATGCAATGCCATAGGTACATAAAACTAAATGTTATAAGTCATACAAAGATAGTGCCAACTTAAATTCTTTTCAAACGTTCATCTAGTTTTTCTATGCAGCGGTCGGCCTTCGGCTCAAAGAGTGCCTGAATGGGCCTTGTTCTCTGTAAATCTGTCCATCTCTTCAACATAACTTCAGACAAGACAATATTATATTTCAGTAGAACATGGTACTGAAATGCCGTCGCACATAATACCGCCGACGCATCGGGTGGTTTCAGACGGTGCATATTAAATTAAAAATTAAAAACCCCGAATTTATAAGTACCGTGATGAGATGACCATTGAAGAATATAACCTAGTTAATAGTATTTAATGCAAATAGATAGGTATAAATGCGTTTTATTGTAATCGCCTAGTTACCGCTCCGTTTACATCAAACAAAATATTTATTAATTGCATACACTTGAACGTTCAATTTATTTAAGTAGGAACATAGATACGTAGAACTAGATACGACTTGATTTAAATTATTGTCAAAGGTACACTTTAAGTTTTAACCTTCAAAAACCTCTTTCTGTCTCAAAACAAAAGATATTGTGTTAACGAACCTTAACATTTAATTTTGAATAAATAGAAATCTCTCTATTTAATCATTTGGTTACAATATCAACAAATCTTTAAGTATGATAGAAGACTTGGGAATGCTAATAATGAACATCCAACTGTGTAGGAATTTAGCAACAACAATGTTCAGAAAAAAGAAACTGAGCTTTTACAGACAGGGACAGAACTTTCAAAGACACTATATTTTCAGAAAAAAACTTTACACAATTATCTTTAAGATAAATACTAATTTAATATCTACCTGATATCGCTCCGAAGCTCTGAGGAAGAACGGCGGCAGCGCAGCTAGCACTGGGTGCTGCACCAGCTGGGACACATCGACACCGTTCGGGAGAGACATTTCCATTAAAATAACAATCCAACAATAACAAAAACAATTAACAAATAATCAAACACTTCAATAACATTCTGTCTCAATAACACTTTTTTAATAATCCAATTTTAAATTCAAAAAAAGAATTGCAATTCGATTTTGGAACGCGAACGTTACAGTTAAGGCGACGCACTCCGCCGAGTTGTTTCGAACACTGTTGATTCATTTTCAACCGAACAGTTGCTGCCGCGACGCGCGACAGAGACGGAACGAGAGCGAAACGACACACTGTATTCAAACGTATATCTCTGTCCCTCTCACACTGTAGTGTTAACTGTATATGTTGTATCATCCGGTTATATAAAATGTTGTAAGATGAGAGGCTCGGCTCTGCCAATGGAGAAGCTCCGAGACCCCGCCTCTGCATCCCTATTGGTTGGTAAATGCTGAAACTTAATTTATAAAGGTGACTTTTTTGAGAACCAGTTTTTTTTATAGCGGACAAAGAGTGTATTGAATGAATCACAAAAAACACAATTATGTTTGTTATTCGCGTCGTGGATTCCGTTTCGTTTTTATTTTTTTATTGTTCTGAAGTTTTTTTGTTTGATTGTTTAGTTATTGTGGTCTTAATGCGTAGAATATGCTCGGCTGGTATGAGATGACGCGATAACTTTTGTTGGTCATATTGTAGAGCTCTGCGTGTGATGCGTTGTGGCATATTTGTATGGTATCCCTTGTTTTCTGCTATATCTTGTCATCTAAATTATATTTAAATGGGTAAAGTGCATATTCGTTGCTCGTTTTTGTCTAAATGCTATCGTTATAGTATTGTGTGATATTTCTTTGATGTCCTAAATCACTCAAGCTCATTCAAAGCTGTTAGAGAATGTATTGTGGGTGTCGGTGTTTTTAAACTTTGAGGTTCGCCTTATTATATTATTAATTGAGTAAGAACTTTATTCATCCGAAAATTGTGACTTAGGCACTGTTTTTGGTCTTCGCCAGAAGATGTTAGGACATTTTTATCTGACACTGTATAATGTGCCAAGTAGGTCGTGGATTATCTTTGTCTTCAATTTCCATCACTACCGTTTTATTTATTTTTTTAAATATTTTACTGGTAAGCTCAACCTGTTAATATAGAAGTATTTCAGAAAGATCTTATCAATTGTAATAATAAAGATCTTCTGGAATATTTTAAAGCTGAGTTGTGAGAGATTTTAACACAGAATTAAGATGAACCAAATTACGTAACTCTAGTAATTAACTGCTGTATTATTTATTTTCAGGACTCTTTCAAACATAATCTCGTATAAAATGAATAGGGACGACATACCACAAAACATTAATAAAACCAAACTTACCGGTAACCGTCGCCATCTTAATTCTAAATTCAAATATCGAACGTCAGAGCGGAAGGTGCGTCCAAATTGAAATATTTCAATTTACTTGTCGGCGGGAATTCGATTTAAATTACAATGAGGGCTGGGGGGGTGACTTTCCTGGGAGGGTGAGGAGGGAGAGTGACGAGTAATTATCAGTGTATAACTGAATATCTGCGCGTTTTGTGTTTAAAGCCGATCGGGAATGTTTGTACGGGGTGTTATTTTATTAACTTTTGATAACAAAGAAGTTGAAATTGAACTTTTTAGCTGTATAGGTCATGGTGTACCTACCTATGTGTTTGGAGTATATATTAGATTTCTTTTAAATCGTAACAATTTTTTTTAAATAATTATGTGTCATTGAGAACAATAAATTGCATCATAGTCTATTTTTAATCCGGTAAAAAAATAATTAGAGACATAGAGACGGTCAGGATAATTAAATCTGTTCATAATTGTTTCACATTTCTTAGACATCAGACGCTGGCCAATTTTTGAAATGTAGCTCAGGTATTCTCTGCAAATTAGTGTTAGAAAAGCCTAGATGATCTACTGAACGACTTTCGGCATCAGCCTGCATCTAGGCCCTAGATGCAGATCTCCGCCAACATCAACCTCCTTTCATTTACTGAAATAAAACCAATTGGCAGAGAATATCACAGAAACGTCAAACTACCCACCTGCAGAACATTTCCAAAATTCCCACACACGGATATAATTCCCGAACATGGGAGCATCCTCTATACGTAACAGACACAGGTGTGACTGTGCGAGGGTGTCACAGGGGGTGAGGTGTGGCGGAACAGGAGGGGGGGGAGGTACGGTAGAGGAACGAGGCGCAAATGAGAATTCCGCAGAGCAACGATCAATTCGCGAAATGTGAACATTTCGCAAACGTCTCAACTTGGGATAAGGACGCTGACGAGTCGATGAGTTTGGAGGGTTGGCTTTTCCAAAAGTTGATGTTTGGTAGTTTAGTATTGGAGTACGATATTGCATTATTATATTCAGTTTAGTCGTGAATGGATACAAAGAGTGAGTACTATATCAGCAGACGACAAAAGAATGGTAGTTACCAAATATTTAGCACCTAGAGGCAGCTAGCCTTAGATTCAACTGAGAATTTTATTCCCAAAGAACGAAATTATAAGATAGAATACAGAAACATTAACCACTCTTGTAATTTTCTTGTTTTGTTGTGGTACTGAAATACCATGAGGGCACCTACTTATATTAATTACTAGCTTATGCCAGCAGGTTCGCCCGCGTTTAGATCAGAAATTATCCCGCGGGAACATACTACCGGGATATAAAGTAGCTACTATGTCTTAATCCAGACTTCAATCCGTGTGCCAAATTTTATCCAAATCCGTTCCGTAATTTTTGCGTGAAAGAGTAACAAACATCCATCCATTCTCACAAACTTGAACGTTTATAATATTAATAGGACTAAAAAGCCCTAAGTTTTGTATTTACTGATATCCATTCAAATTCAAGACGACTTACCAAAACCACTGAAAATAAAATTTACCGACAGTCAAAACCCTGTCTGCGCCCATCCCTACAGAAGCGTGGGAGCGCGCGAATATCTTCGCAAGCGTTAAAATGAAATGTTCGCAATTTGAATATCGTTCTGCTACCCTGCCGCCCCCTACCCTCCGGCCCTCACTGCCTCACCCCCTGCGACGTCCGGAAGATATTATATCGTAGGAGTACTTAGTAGTTTTATTTTAAATTGCTTTTTCACTTTGTATGTGGTTTATTTTTGGGATGTTTTTCTTTTAGTTGGTTTAAGTGAGAGGTTTAAGGAATCTCTGGACAGACAAAGATCTGGAAAAGGCAGAAAGTAAGCAGATTAAGAAAATAGAGAATATAGATAGCGATATTTGTGGTCAACAACCCTCCTTGAAATTAAGTACTTAAATTGTAAAATTAGCTTCCATGAAAATATTGGTAATAATAAATAACACCACAGTCTGGAGCATCAAATTAGTACCACTTCACAGTAAGTGGTGATAAATTGTGAAGTACTTTATAAAGGACAGTTTGCAAAAGAGAGTCATAGCTCCTGACGTAAGTAGGGTACTACAGAATATACAGAACTGTGGCTAAGAACAACTCGTAAACGAAGGAGTCGGAATATTGTACGAGTACGAATCAAAGAAACACAGGAGAACATGGACGTATGATACGAATGACGTATGTTGATAATTGGTATTTATTATTAAAGCCAGCCGCCGCGCTCGCGTGGATGTCGAAAATAATTCTAAGCGTATGTGTACCGGAGTAAAAAGTATTCTATGTGTTAATCCAGGTTATAAACTATCAGTGTGACAAATTTTAGTCCCAATCTGTTCGGCCGCTTTTGCGTGATTGACCAACAAACATCGAAACATACAAACTTTCAAATGAATCCTACTAATACGGATAAACGTAAACGTTTGCAAGTTTGCATGCTCCACGCGAGCGGAGCCGCTGGCAAAATTAAGAATTACTATAAATTAGCTAACAAAAGGGCCACAGACACATGAAGAGGTTTTCAAGTTTAGATCCTACTGAATCGCATTACAGACAAAGATTGGCGAAATTTAGCCGCTTCTAAATATGCCAGCATCTTTCCCAGCAGGACACGCTAAAGTAGCATCTTTGCAGCAGGTTTTAATGGGTAACTGTAATCGTGTCTGACCAGGAGAACCCTTATTACTGTTAGTCGCACAACAGACTAGCACCATCTTTGTTCCATAGGTAATAGCTAGAACGGGCTGGTGTCCGCAACTCCACGTCTGAGCGCGTATTTTGCGTACGGGTGGGAAATCGGTTATTCGATCCACCCCAGCTCCTCGAGGAAGGCCAGTAACGCCATGATGTTACCGACTATCTCTCGTAGGGTATCTGGGTTACCGAAGTACTTGGCCCTGTATGTGGCGATCACCGGGCAGTTTAGAAGCACGTGCGCTGCTGTCACGTCGTGCTCAACGCAGGCACTCCTACGATAAAGAGATGTTTATTAAACGTATCTTTGTTCCAAATACCACATCCATGTTATTTCTCAGCTCCACAGCCTGTTCTCCCGGATATTGTGTTGTGCAAGTAATTTAGAGACACGAGTGCTCTCTGATATACTGTGTAGTGTTGAGCTCCTTTATCTTAGCCTCGTCTGAGAACCCCTCGCGAGGTTCCTGTTTGAGGACGACGCGACGGCTCCATGTGCCTTTTGTGTCGGTTAGAATTACATTTCCTTGGAATTATATTGTGTGGATTTATATTATGAGATGATTTTGTTTATATATTGTTTTGTTAGTCATCTCATTTCCAAAGTTCTGCAATAGACAAATAGGAGATGGTAGTAGTTTGTACTTCAGTCCAGTGCTTTGTTACTATCGTGATGATCCTTGGAGTCTAGACTAACCGTGAATTCACTAATGTGACTTCATGAACCTTAATTAATGTTCAACTGAATAATGTAAAAACTTTACATCTTGTGTCACTATTTTAGACTAGCACAAATGATGTACCAAACTACCTATTTTGATAATTATATACCTCAACATATATCCGCTGACCTTGCGGGAATGTCGGGGGGTGACGGATAAATGGCTTCATACGCTTTCTTATGAAGAATTAGAAAAATATGTAAAACCTTGAACTTACTTTCCAATTACCCTAATGTATGGTATGCGCAAACACATACTCACATCACACACACACACACACAAAAACACACACAAACACACACACACAAAAACACACACAAACACACACACACACATACACACACATCCTTTCAAACTCAGTCTCACAGACAATTACTCAGGGAAAATATTGTTAAGCTTTAATTTTAAGTTCTATTTTATTTTAAGTTTTAAGTTCTTTTATTTTTATTTTAAGTTTTAAGTTCTTTTATTTTTTGCTTTTCTATTTTGGTTTTGCCCCTACTATGTGGAGGTGGGCGTTAATGACTGCGACACAGTTTATACTAGTGCAGTTGTTATCGAACACAGTGTTTTTGTAAATTGAGTTTTTGTTACAATAAATTTTAATTTAATTTAATTTAAAAATTTAATTTAATTAGAGGTTGCTGAATGAAAGTGTTAAAATATAATAAGGATTTGACACCGCAATCATGTTGCGCATACTGAAACAATGGTGAAATATTGTGTACCTAGTATGTTTTTTGTTTAAAGCGTCGTATCTTAATACATTCTGTTGTGCCTTCTCAACATATAGGTACGTGCCTTTTTTCAACTATGTTGTGTGGATGCTGCTGATTAACAGTATCCTATATGGAGTGACTGCCTAACTGAACTCCATAACCCAATTACTGGAGGATATGAGGCCCCTAAGCAAGACTGGTTATTAGACTTTTGGGAGCCTGACTACCTGTGACGGCCGTCAAAGATCGACGCATGACAAACGAGAACAAACGACTTAACATGCTTTTCGAGGCACGGAGGGGTTTCACTATGTAAAGGATGGTCACTCATCCATGAACCAGCCGCGGCAAGGGTAGTTTAACCTTCAACCAATGCTTTGATATTGTTTAGCCACTAACCTACGATTAATAGACGCTACTTACCTTCACCATAACCGTGAACAAACAAATTGATATTCACACTTACTATTGAATACTCGTACTATTTGCTCCATTCTTACATAACGTTGTACATAGGAAGAACTCATTTAAGAAGAATTCTCAAACTGTCGCACAGTCCCTCCCCTCACAAATATAACTATCCCTAAAACAAACGACAGAAAAAAAAGCCTATTTTTAGCGACATCCGCTTTAATGAAGTAGGCACGCCCCCGCTTCGCTACATCGTGTCAACCAATCGCAGCGTTTGAAACTGTTGCGAGCTCCCCCATTGGTAGAAACTGTTTCAATACTGTTGCAACGTACTACGTAACGTGTTTGAAATAAGAACGAGGTTCTATCCAATGGAGGTTTTACCTACAGGGTAGACAGTTAGATGTAGATATAGTATGATGTCTATATTTCATGATTCTGGGAATTAACTTGTTATGTCGTACCGCACGACTGCGGTTGTACGAGAATAACTCGTGCCGTAGTGCCGTGGTACGATTAGCAAGTCAGCAGGACTGACTATACAAGTTGTAAGTATCAAACGAACATTTTAGTATTGTTACTTTTTAGGCCTCTGCCTTACTCTTCTAAAAAAAACCGTCGTGAAGTTACGTGTGATGTTACTATTGAAGGCTTTCTTAGTGTAAACAATAAAATACAGTGCAGAAAGTACCTAACTTCTTATTTAGTAACATATAGACTTTTATTACCTCACTGTTCACCAGTTGACACTGGGTTGGGGACGTCAGATCGGCAGTCGCTTGACATATATCCTGGTATCAGCTACATATACTTAGACTAGAAGTCGATCCCAATAATAGTTGGGAAAAGGCTAGACAGAAAATGACTACTTACAATTTGTTACAATTGATTTGTCATATCCCAAATCGGTCAGTTCATTATTTTAGCCCTAAGACGTCCACTGCTGGACTTAGGCCTCCCCCAATTTGGGGGGCTTTGCCAAAATCGCCACGCTTGGCAGGCGGGTTGGCGATCGCAGTATGGTGGTAAAATGCACAGAGAACGCAGCTGCCCATTCTCTAGTAAGTCCCTTAGTCGCCTTTTAAGACACCCACGGGAAGAAATGGGGTGGTGTTATTCTTTACGTCCGGCAACACACGGTACCGGACTAATCGGTCAGTTACCTACTTATAATCTTAAAACTGTAACCTTTACCTTTTTATACAACAAAGCGAAAAGGAATGATATTTTGCTTACAAATAAATAGTAGCTTCTTGTAAAGCTCCTACGCTCTCAATACGGTGAGGAAAACATTGTGATGGAACTAGCCTGGCCTAGCACCAAAACATTCGAAGACATGTGACAACTACCTATCCGCACTGGGCCCGCGTTATGTAGGTATTATAGCCCACTCCTTCCCGAACAGAGGAGGCCTGTGTCCCAGCAGTGGGAACATTATAGGCTGATTTTGATTACCAATTACCAATATCGTCGTCATCGCTAACAAAACAAGAGTAAACTAATTACATTACCTTCTTGAGTAGGTATCTCTTTAGGTCTCTTGCTGAACATATTTCTGACCTCTCGGAAGAAAACCCAAAAGAAATTCCATATTCATTACAGATTAGTGATCCTAATATTTCGTTATCAGTAAACAGAATACTTGCACCCTACTCTAAAAGATTCCTTGGTCAAATATCCTACCTTGCTCGATTTCGTTTTGTGGCAAATCACATACAAACTGAAAGAAAAGGAGATAAATGAATAACTAAATGTACTACAATATTGATAACACCTTACTGATTTCAACAACAATGGCCAGAATAATAGTAGTTTTATTTAGTTTGTGACATCTAACAGAACGATCGAGTTTCGTAGCGAACGTGCTACGAGGTTCGCTACGAAAACGTAGCAATGTCTACGAGGTGCTACGTCAAAGAATTACGACCATATTACGCCAAAATGGACCAACAACATCTTCGAGCGATTTACTCAAACAAAAAAAATAAGATTAACACTGCTTTTGGCCCAAACACTATTACCGATCGTGCCTACAGTACGAAATTGGTTCCAGCGCTTTAATGAAGGCGACACAAGTCTAAAAGACATTCTTCATGCTGGTCGCCCTGTCATTTTTGACGAAGAAGCATTTCGGCGCGAGCTTGAGATGCAACTCAAGCTCGCGGATTTAGAGAAAACTATAATATCACTACAGTACCATAGATTGCCATCTGCAGTCCATGGGTTACCGTAAAGTTTTGTCACGATGGATACCTCATGCTTTGACCGATGCTCACCGTGCATTATACGTCAACATTTGTGAAAGTCTGCTGCTGCGCCCCCAAAGACAGAGCTTCCTGGAGTTGATCAACACTGGGGAATCCTGGGTCTTGTACGAGAACGTCACACGGAAAGCCTTTTGGATACTTTTCGATAAACGGAAAATTAGTTTAATTTCGAAGTGGCAAAATAATTATGCAACAATCCAATAGTTACAGATGTGTCCTCAGCCTAATTCGAATAAATGACTTTTGATTTTGATCGATTTATTTACATTTCAATCAGATACTTTTAGAACAGATCATAATACCAGGATTATTTCCAAAACAGCCATATTCAAATATGAAACCCATTCATTTAATCGGAAGACATTTCCCTCCAAACCACCGACACGACTGGCCCAGCGTTTATAAATCGCACACACACACGCACACACACACACACACATACCCACAGTGGTCAGCGCCACAAATGACGGCGCTGTGTCACCGACGCTGACGCGACGGTTGCAGGAGTTGGGGTAAGAGTAGGGAGGATGTGCTGGCAAGGTTCTTGTGTAGTGAGTGTAAGTTTTTATGTTATTCGATCAAAAACAAGTCAACGGTCCAATAATATCTTAGGACAACCAACACCCTGCTAGAGTCGCGAGATTTGCTCGAAACAGTTACCTGGCATATAGTCAACTGAACGAACAATACGAACATGGATGGGTTTTAGTCAGTAAAAGTCTAACGCGCCCTTCCGCTCCACCCAGAGCGGGAGACGTCATATATTATGATGATTTCTCACTCACAAAATGAAAATGGACAACCAACACACTATTATCTAATCCCAAACTAGGCGGGGCCTGTACTATGGTAACCAGACAACTGATAAATATACTTTTATATTTCTAAATACATATATATTACAGGTAGATTATACCCAGACACAGAAAAAATTACTGTGCTCATCACACAAAGATTTGTCCTGGGTGGGGATCGAACCCACGACCTCCGTCTTAGCAGTTAGGTCACTAACCACTACACTAACAGGCCAGTCAATGGTGGTAAGTGTACCCCTGCCTATGATAATATCAGACGCATTGCCTATGCTTTGTCATCACAGAGACGGAAATAATGGATCATGTGGAATTGTATTTCAGGCTAGGAGCTAATTAATAACAGCCGCATAGGTTGATAGATCAGGTCAAGCTACGCTTGCTGCGGTTATCCGCAGATGGGTGACCATCTATACCTACATACTAGGACTAGTGTTGCAAAGGACTCGATCCTCGAATCGTAATTTTAAAGACTCGACTCAATTATGCAAGACTCAGTGTGCTCAAAAGGCTCGGAGTGAGTCAAGCCGAGCCCGAATCATTTAACAGCCAATCGAGTCTGAAAAAGGACTCTAGTCTTAAAATTAATTCGAGTCTATGAATAACTCGTCAGATCTTTTTGTACGCATAATTACATCTACAACATTCTATTCGAGTCTTTTCGAATGATGAGCTACAAGTCTCATCTTCATGCTCCGAGTTCCTTTTTAAGACTAGAGTCCTCTTTAGGACTCGAGTCCTTTTTAAGACTCGAGTTCTTTTTAAGACTCGAGTGCTTAACTCTAAGACTTCGAGCCTTTTGAGAACACTGAGTCTTATATAATTGAGTCGAGTCCTTAAAATTACGACTCGAGGACTCGAGTCCTTTGCAACACTAACTAAGACCCCTTCGTACCTCGGAAAGCCCTCTAAGCCGTTGCTCCCGGCTGTCATTCGTAGATTTGACAATCGTACCGGGTCATCAGAAACATACAATACATATTCTGACAAACAGTCTTACCCAAAGAGTATCGTATTACACGATAACTGGGTTGTAGAGGTCAGTTAAACAGTCGTATCATGTAAAACAGGTACTGGTATTCAACATCCAGTTAGACTAGAAGCCTACCGCAACATAGTTGAGAAAAGGTTTGACATATTAAATTGTTCACAGCAACGCTGCTTGAAGCTACAATCACTGTTAAGACCTTTTTACAAGTTCACCCACTCTTCCCCCATTCTCCACGTTGGTCCAGGGGCAGGACCAACGGCTTACCGTTCTTTCCGAAGCACAGTGTATCACACCGCCAACTGCCAAACTCCGGGCTGTTACTATGAAATTCCTCATTGCACAACCTGATAACACTGCCGGACCTGGGAATCGTACCCAAGACCCACGCTCCACACTCGCGCATGCGACCCCGAGACCAACATGGAAGTTAAGCATAACTAACAAAAAATTCCCTTTTCTAAAGATTGTAAGTAAAATCTACCCCGAAATTTTGTTCTAATCCCACCTCATCCACACTATTCTCTTCCCCTAGCTGACCAACAAAAACGCCGCTCACTCAGCAACTGCCCATACGTACTCTTTTTCTACTATACTCGACCGTTCACTATACTCGTCCGTTTTACTAGCCTGTAAGTGAGTTTGATGGAGGGCCTCCACTCCGAGATACGTTTGTTTTTTCAACCCTTTCCCGTTTGTGTCAAGGAGTTCTTTTTGTGGCTGTAAAGTATGGTCGCGTGCGGACTGTGCGGACGGAGTTCGAATCCAGTTAGAAGTTATTCTGTGATGCTTTGTTGGGGTTATTTTACAAAGGTGTACTTACCTCATTTTTTTTTAATTTTAAGTGTATTTTGATCGAGTAATAAATATCTAAAGTATCTAAAAAAAAATTTACCGCCGAAAAAACTCAAAAGCAGAAAATAATAAACCATTCAGTCATTTTGAGTCATTTGAGTAGGCGCTTTTGTTCATTGATTGTTTGGTTGTTACCTCTTCAAGTTTAGCCAAACATGGCCATAGCGGATTTTTTTTTTTTGTAATTTTAGGAAATTTTGTGATTAGCTAGAGATTTCCACGTACGATTATTTACTTAGCATTAACTATCATACACATATCTATAATTTTCTATTAAAGAATCATTTTAAGTCAAGCAGTGACATCTAGGAACGAATAGTAAAATCTCTATTAGCAACTGTTGTCGTCAGAAGATAATGGTAATCCTATTTGCCAATAGATGTCACTGTATAGAAGTACCAAAAATGAAATATAGAGGGCGCTAATTACTTCACCTAACTATTTAAAAGATTTTATATTTTATTGTACTCCAGAAAATAGGCAGGGCATACAATAGTTACTTAGAAATGAAATTTAGATTATTAAAAATGGACGGCCATATCAATAGCTAGAGCATTGCTAATGCAATATCCTTCAAAACAGTATAATTCAGACTGTGATTGATAGTGTGTGCAGTACACAATTAGGGTACCTACAGTTTTCCGACATTCGTGTCTCCGATGAACGGTTCATCGAGAGAACGTTTCACTTTTCAGAATTTCATAGCTTTCGTTGTCGAGGGATCGCCGACACGGCTGTTAACCCAACGTTTACACCAAGTTATAAAATATTTATACTTCATGCCTAGTATCTACTGGTCGTTGATGTTTTACAGTGTTTACACCTAAAAAAGTTGGTAAAATCTATAAATATAAAATTCAAAGTCCTGAGTGACTGACTGACTAATATATCAACGCACAGCCTAAACCGCTGGTCCTAAAGACGTGAAATTTGGAGGTTGTGTTCTTTGTGAAGAGCAGGTATCCACTAAGAAAGGGTTTTTTGAAATTCTATCCCTAAGAGAGTGTAATGGGGGGTTGTAATGGTGAATTTTTCGACATCCACGCGGGCGAAGCCGCAGGCAGAAGCTAGTATTGTATAAGTTAATAAGCGTCCAACCCCTTATATATGTTTTCATGTCCACATACTTAACACTCTTTTGTGATAAATGTAAAGCGTTGCTTTCGTTATAACTTAGGTAGGTAATAAGTACCTAGTCAAATTTTCCATTTTGACCAGTTTTCTAGAAATTTGACTTAGATATAAAGTCTATCCCAAATAAAAGTAATCTTTAAAATCGGACTACTCTATACTCTATGAAATGTTATGCAAGGACAAAAAAAAATCATTTTCAAACACTTTCCTCGTGGAGGCGATCGGCGGCGGAGACCTCTCGCGTCCGGCCCTGGTGCGAGCAATGATACGGAGCGAGAGGGCATGGGAAGCCGTCACCTCCTTCTGCGAAGCAGTAATGCTCGCGAAGGAGGAGGCGGGGCGCGTGACGGAGTAGCAGTTTCTGCGCCTTCACGTCCCTAGCCGCCGCAGGAGGAGACGCCCCGGGCGTCGGGAGTCGATCGCAGAGTCCCGGCCACCGTAGGCGCTGGCTTGCGGGCGGCGTGCAATGGGTAGCTCGCCGCCCGGTAAAGACTAGGCCCGTGTCGACGGCGCGTAGTGTTCCACGCGCGCCTCAAAGAGATGTCAGCAGTACTGAAGAGGTCTGCTAGGACCGATGCCTGCCAGGGTCGCGAGATTGTTCAAACGAGACACCGTGGCCCTGGCATATAGGTAACTGAAGGAACACGGGTGGGTTTAGTCAGTAAAAGTCTGACACGCCCTCCCGCTCCGCCCAGAGCTGGAGAAGTCATTTGATGAATTACCATCCAAAAAAATAAATAAATTGACCGTCCACTTGTTCAACGACGTCGGTTAAAAAGAAAACTACTGCGACTTCTTTTTATTGAAACACAAAATACAAAACAGAACTTTACATAATTTCAACGTAAAAATGATGTATTAACGGTACTTACTTACAGAATCTAAGTTCACTCACAAACATCTAAGTCACAAGCACAACCCAAAATATTATTGCAAACAAACTGCGATTACGTCTGGCAAACATAGCTAGGTTTACAAACACACCAGCACCACATCCTATGGCTTGCGACAAGCGCAGCCCTCATTACCAAGTGCACCATGACTTAGAAACATTTACCATCATCTGCCGACTCTTGCACGTGATGATTTAGCTTTATTCGTTCCTAGTATTAAGAACTTATTGTTACATCGGCTTGTTACATCGTAAAAGCTGCCAAAAGTAAGTGGATGAACGTTTTTTTTCTTCCTTTATATGTTATTACAGTCACGTCTCCTTGCCTAACTCGTGGTAATATTAAGTTCTGCAGCTATAATACATATTTTAAAAATGTGGATCTTTTTATCGATTAAGCGAAAACAGTGAAATGTTTTGGATTCGTTACTGAATTTGAATCCATTTGATTTGACCCTCTCAGTTTTCTAGAAGAGGCATATGAGTTATTGGTACTTACTTTTGCTTCTGGAGGAGCCACTAGCTTAGTATTTCAAGGTATTTATAAACTCCCAAAAGATAATATTGAACCACATTGTACTGTTTAGTTTTCCTTGAAAACGCCCATTGTTCAGGTGTGTAATATTTTGTAATACTTACTTATGTAACTTACGCCATGAGGGTGAGAGTATGTGACGACGAAGTAATGAGTAAGTATCGCTCAGGCAAAATGATTCCAAAGACAAATGGGAGAAGGTATTCAGGCCCCTTCAAAATAGTAACAGATAGACGACCATTTTATATTGTACAAATACTCCCCAATTTGTAAAATCCTTTCCTTTCCTGTATTTATGTTAACCTATTTCATTTGTTTCAGATCCAGAATTTAGACATGACGCGGCTTCATTTAAACCTGCTCTTCTTAACATTTTACTTCATCCAGTCTCAAGCGATGATGATAAGAAATGACGCACTAATTTCCAAGATGGTGTCGGACTTCCAAAAAGATAACTCAATGGGTCCACAACCACAACACGAGCAGCAACAGCAGCATCAACAGCAGCAGCAACATCAGCAGCAACAGCAGCAACCACAGGAAAAACCTAAAAACGTTCTAGCCCTGATGCAAAACGTGCTGTGTAAGAACTTCCCCACTGTCCCGTGCAACATGATCGTCCAAGACGATACGCTCAAGTACCTCATACAACGCTCCATACAACAGCTGAAGTACAAGAAACTATCAATGGATAAAACGACACAAACGCCTGCCGGTTTCCATTTAACTTTATTCCCATCAGTAAACAGCGAAGACCTGTCAAATTATTTACAAGTTAGCGATTCAGGATACTACAAAAACAAGCAAAATAAAGCAAAGAACAGACATAAAAAGAGGACAGCTAAGACTAACCTAGACCTCGAAGTAAAGGGAGAGAGAGAACCTAAGAAACGGTCCAAATTGAAAAAAGAAGGAGTGAGGACCCTGTACAACGCACGGAAGAAGATCAGGAAGTTCTATCCTCATAAAATAAAGTACAAAGACAAGTCGAAGACTAGGAAAGACTTCGGGGACTACTCGGAGGAGAAGCTGTCCATGTCCGTGGAGGTTCCGGAAGTTAACGTGGGAGGAATAATGCAGTTAAGGAGGAACAGAGACAGAATGAACTATAAAATGGACACAGAAGATGGAGATGATCCTCCTGTATGGCGAATAGACTACCAGAAGCACGGCGATACCGGGCTGAACGTGTTCGGAAAGGCACCGGCGGACCGGTTGAAGGAAAAACTGGTGAAGACTGGCCCCAACGTTATCGTCTCAGAGGACATTGTAGGACAAGGTTCGAGAAAGGGCGTGATGCATCCAGACGTGTACATTAAGAAGAACTACATTAGGAAAAACGCTCTCATTGAAATTAACTCTGGCGCCCTCGACTAGGTATATTTGCTAGGATAAATAAGGATTTTTTCGAATAAAGTATAAAGTTGTATTATGAATTTATTTGGCAACCCCGAACCTTTATGATGTTGTCTAAGTACAGTACAACGGGATGAATAGGGACACCGGGGTGAATCGAGAGGAAACTTTAAAATGGATTTAACGTGGAAATAATACCGTTACTTACCACCTGGTTGGTAAGAAACTCTATATCATAATACAGTAATCACATTACAAGTCCTTTTTTTGTTTGACAACAAACTATATTATTTCAATGTTAAAATCCCTTTGAACATTTCGTCACGATGTTCACACCTGCACCCTAATTGCGAAACGCACAATTTATCAGAATCTGAATGGGATTGAAGATTATTTCTAAACCATTGCGTCATTTGTTCGAATAAATTGTCAGCTCAGCAACGTAAATAACGCAATGATGTTTAACTATGAATATTAAACCAATTCCTACCGATAAAAAGTTCCGCAATTACCCCTCTGTTCACACCCCGTTTTGATTTACGAAAATTACGCGGATGGACAAATAAGTAATTTTGCACAATTAAAGTTTATATGAAGAAGGCGTGCAGAAAATTAATATTTTTTAATATAATAATGCATTAGAAATACATTAAATTACTTGAAAAACATAGCCGAATTAAGGCCACTAGTTATTATAAGTAGGTGTCGCCCATTGCCCAGAAACTGTTGTTTTGCTTGAGTATCATTTTCGGTAATGACCAGTAAGTTCTAATCTATTCTTATTTAAACTGCACCCTAATTGTGAAACGCACTATTTATCAGAATCTGAATGGTATTGAAGATTATTTCTAAACCATTACGTCATTTGTTCGAATAAATTGTCGGCTCAGCAACCTAAATAACGCAATGAATGTTGTTGAACTATCAATATGAAACCAATTCCTACCTATAAAAAGTTACGCAATTACCCCTCTGGATTAATGGAGGCCCGGAGATTGCTGATTGATCCGCAAGAATTTGAGTTCAATGTACAAATTGGATAAATAACATGATAATTTATGTATCACATCACAAGATAATGCGATTAGATAATCTACGCACTATCTTACGCCAGTTTCGATAATTTTTAACCGACTTCAAAAAAAGGAAGAGGTTATCAATTCGACTGTATTTTTACTAAACCCTTTTACGGAACCCTTATAGATTCGTCATGTCTGTCTGTCTGTCCGTGTATGTCACAGCCACTTTTTTCCGAAACTATAAAAGCTATGCTGTAAACTTGGTAAGTAGATCTATTCTGTGAACCGCATTAAGATTTTCACACAAAAATAGAAAAAAAAAACAATAATATTTGGGGTTCCCCATACATAGAACTAAAACTAAAAAAAAAATTTCATCGAACCCATACATGTGGGGGATAGGTCTTCAAAAATGATATGAGGTTTCTAATATCATTTTTTTCTAAACTGAATAGTTTGCGCGAGAGACACTTCCAAAGTGGTAAAATGTGTCCCCCCCGTAACTTCTAAAATAAGGGAATGATAAAACTAAAAAAAATATATGATGTACATTCCATGCAAACATGCAAACACATGCAGCATGCAAACTTCCACCGAAAATTGGTTTGAACGAGATCTAGTAAGTAGTTTTTTTTTTTTAATACGTCATAAATCGTAAACCACAATTTACCTTTCAATCAGTCAACTCAAATATAAAAATTAAAAAAACATAAAACCTTATGCATAAACCGTACCTCGGAACGGAACCCTCGGTGCGCGAGTTCGACTCGCACTTGGCCTGTTTTTTTTTTTGCAACGAATTTCCTTATCGCCCGTTGCGAAAGGGGGCTAGACGGAAAAAATTAAGAGTAATAGCTGTAACGACACTTTTTAACCGACTTCAAAAAAACCGGCCAAGTGCGAGTCGGACTCGCGCACCGAGGGTTCCGTACAAACCTGCAGGTCATCATCATCATCATTCGTCATCATCGTTTATGAAATTAAATGTTTTTTTTTTAATTAGGGTTCCGTTGCCAAATGGCAAAAAACGGAACCCTTATAGATTCGCCATGTCTGTCTGTCTGTCTGTCTGTCTGTCCGAGTATGTCGCAGCCACTTTTCTCCGAAACTATAAGAGCTGTGCTATTGAAACTTGGTAAGTAGATGTATTCAGTGAACCGCATTAAGATTTTCACACAAAAATAGAAAAAAAACAATAATATTTGGGGTTCCCCATACATAGAACTGAAACTCAAAATTATTTTTTTTCATCAAACCCTTACGTGTGGGGTATCTATGGATAGGTCTTCAAAAATGATATTGAGGTTTCTAATATCATTTTTTTTTAAACAATAATATTTGGGGTTCCCCATACATAGAACTGAAACACAAAAAAAAAATTTCATCAAACCCTTACGTGTGGGGTATCTATGGATAGGTCTTCAAAAATGAAATTGAGGTTTCTAATATCATTTTTTTCTAAACTGAATAGTTTGCGCGAGAGACACTTCCAAAGTGGTAAAATGTGTGTCCCCCCCCCCCGTAACTTCTAAAATAAGGGAATGATAAAACTAAAAAAAATATATGATGTACATTTCCATGAAAACTACCAACGAAAATTGGTTTGAACGAGATCTAGTTAGTAGTTTTTTTTTAATACGTCATAAATCGTAAACCACAATTTACCTTTCATTCAGTCAACACAAATATAAAAATTAAAAAAAAAAACATTTCATTTCATAAACGATGATGACGAATGATGATGATGATGACCTGCAGGTTTGTACGGAACCCTCGGTGCGCGAGTCCGACTCGCACTTGGCCGGTTTTTTTATATTTGAGTTGACTGAATGAAAGGTAAATTGTGGTTTACGATTTATGACGTATTAAAAAAAAACTACTTACTAGATCTCGTTCAAACCAATTTTCGTTGGTAGTTTTCATGGTAATGTACATCATATATTTTTTTTAGTTTTATCATTCCCTTATTTTAGAAGTTACGGGGGGGGGGGGACACACATTTTACCACTTTGGAAGTGTCTCTCGCGCAAACTATTCAGTTTAGAAAAAAATGATATTAGAAACCTCAATTTCATTTTTAAAGACCTATCCATAGATACCCCACACGTAAGGGTTTGATTAAAATGTTTTTTTTTGTTTCAGTTCTATGTATGGGGAACCCCAAATATTATTGTTTAAAAAAAAATGATATTAGAAACCTCAATATCATTTTTGAAGACCTATCCATAGATACCCCACACGTATGGGTTTGATGAAAAAAAAAATTTTTGAGTTTCAATTCTATGTATGGGGAACCCCAAATATTATTGCTTTTTTTCTATTTTTGTGTGAAAATCTTAATGCGGTTCACTGAATACATCCACTTACGAAGTTTCAATAGCACAGCTCTTATAGTTTCGGAGAAAAGTGGCTGTGACATACTCGGACAGACAGACAGACAGACAGACAGACATGGCGAATCTATAAGGGTTCCGTTTTTTGCCATTTGGCAACGGAACCCTAAAAAGGAGGAGTTCAGCGATAACTTCCTCGTTTATGAAGCGATTTTGATGATTCTTTTTTTGTTAGAAAGGAGATATCGCAAGGGTGGTCCCATGATAAGGAAACCAGGATCTGATGATGGCATCCCAGAGAAGTCGAAGGAAAACTTCGAAAATTGTAGTGGCGACTAGTGCGTTTTTTATTTCTTTCATTAATTATCTTAAAGCACTATAATGAAGGTTTGAAGTTGCTCTGATGATGAAGCCGAAAGACATTCGAGGGAACTCTTCAACGACTTAGGTACAGCAATTACCCGGTGTTTGGACTTAATTCATTTCTATTGATGAGAACTTTGCACCCATATGAGCTATAAGTGCCATTCCAGATCTGATGATGGAGACCATAGACAGACAGTCGAGGGAATTCCTCAACGATTTACAGCAGTAGTAAAGTATTAAATTTCACCTGGCGATTAGTGGTATAGGAATCAGTGCGGGGTTTATACCATAACTAAAAAGTAAAAAAATAAAAACTTTTTTACAAAAAAAACCGACTTCCTCAAAAACACTAGAAAGTGAAAAATAACTTTAATTTCGAAAGTCGTAAGACACCGACTCCCGATTTTTTTTTTAGTTCGGTTAGTTTTTTGCTATAGTTGTAAGCCGTGCGGCGTGTTTCTCTGTCTGTCTCTCTCTCTCTCTCTGTCATAGAAAGCAAGCCAGTTATTTTCGTATCGTCTTTCTATTTCGCATTGAACAGTGTGATGTCGCGACGATTATTTTTGTTGAGTGTATACAGGTTTTTTGTACATAATAAATAATAACAATAATGAATCCTTGAAAGGAACTTCGCTCCATCCGGGTGTCCCTTGACACCTCTCAAGTTTTTTTTATTTATTTTTTTATGTTTATTACCACATAACTTTTGACTGGGTGAACCGATTTTGATGACTTTTTTTTTATTTGAAAGCTGGTGCTTCCCGAATGGTTCCATTTAATTTGGTTCCATTCGGTCAATGGGATCCATGTGAAAACCATATAAGTCTGCATTAAGTATTTGCGCGACAAATGAACGAATAACGCGATTAGATTAGTGCGGGGTTTCTACCATAACTAAAAAGTTCAAAATAAAAACTTTTTACAAAAAAATAACAAGTGACTTCCTTAAAAAAACACTACAAAGTCAAAAATAACTTCAATTTCGGAAGTCGGTGGCAAAAAATCCTTAAACATAGATCCTAAGACACCGAATTCCAAAATTAAAGTTATTTTTGACTTTGTAGTGTTTTTTTTTAATAAGGAAGTCGGTTGTTATTTTTTTGTAAAAAGTTTTTCGTGTAGAACACGTTTGTGTTAAGTATAAATATTATAATCTACATCAAAGGCTTAGAACAAATTAGAAACTGTTGCCTAGTGGTTGTTTATTATCTTGCTTGTAGTCGCTACCGATAATAATGGAACATTCTATACCTACTTGGCTCCTAACAGATACTGTTTATGTATGTGCATCCTATCACTGCTGTGTCATATGGTCAACGTACCTACTTGTTGCCGAGTGCTAAACATGAGACGAATGTCAATGACTATTCAATACAATGTATCGCAGCCTACTATGTTTGATAAATGAACAGTATTATAGGAGATGTAATAAAGGCACCTGGTAACATTATTTAGCAATACCTACACATTTAAACATGCTTGTGCTAAATACTAACAGCTGCACGGGTCGATCGAAGGATAAGCTACGCTTGCTACGGTCGGTTCGTGGATGGGTGACCATCCGTAATATTATTTGTACATCTATCATAGGTTTTACGTCGTTAGAAGCCCGAAACTTTGACAATCAGTTTTACAGCGGGGTGTCGTAATACCCAGTAACTGGGCTCCATATAAAATGCTGGTATTCAACTGCAGGTTAGACTGGAAGCCGACTCCGACATAGTTGAACACTAGACAGATTGATACTTTTTACACATGTTGCTCAGAACATAATTGCAGGAGTCAGAAATTATAAAATATTTCTGTTCGATGTTTACAACAAACCGGATTTTAGAGAAAAGGAAAACCATCAAGAGATACCTACAAATACCTACTAAAAATATTAAAGAGGCGACTCCCCACTATGTTTATGACACATTCGCACGTTGTAATCTAAAGCAACGCTTATCTCCAGTGATTAGAGTCCAACTGTCCTATTATGAATTAATAAGCATTCGTCGAGAGAAAACATCTTTATCGTGTAGTTTGTGTCTCAACAGTCGCGGAGAGTAGACGTGAACAATGTCACGACCCGTGTTATCTTCTCATGTGCTCGATACATCTACCGGAACCCCTGCAGCTGGCGTTTTCGTTGAATTGTACAAGCTAAAAGGAAGCTCCTGGGTTCTCTGGCACAGCACTGTCACCAATGCCGATGGGAGAATACAGTTTCCATTTTCAAACGACTCGATGGCGGCGGGGACCTATAAGTTGATGTTCAAAGTTGGTGATTATTATAAAATGATTGATAAGGAAACTATTTATCCGTTTGTCGAGGTACGTACTATTTACTTTGTTTGTTACCCCTATGTACTCTTTTATATCGTGTTACTTTAATTAGATACAATAGTTTATGAAACTACCGCCATTTAGTGGATGTAGGTATAACCGTAGGTATCCCTAGGTAGGGTCCTACTACCAGCTCTGTATCATTGTATTTAATAGTATTTATCAAATGATTCTAGTGTTCATTATAATTATAGCTTAAGATTTTGTTAGCAAAATGACTGGAACGCTTCACCAAACAGTGAGTGAATTCCTCATTTTTATTCAGAAAGTAGCCTACGAATTGAGAGCACACCGAAATACATTTGTTTTAAATTCAGCTGCATCAAGAATAGACTTTTATAATTCTTGCGAAACTAAGTAGATACATACCTACTTCTAATTGCTAACGAAAATAAGATTTTATAGTAATTTTATTAGTTTTTTTTTTTCCAGTTAGCCTCCAAATAATTACTACTAGTTGGCCTTCGCTTTGAGAACCATGATATGGTTATCTTATCTGAAAATTAAATAATACATTCCCTATTTATATTACACATGTCGTGCCACTGTTTCCTCTACCAAGGGGGTCAAAGTGCATTGACCTAACCTTAGTGATATTTTGCTTTGTTTTCATGTGAGCAAAATCAAGTCGTAATTGAATCATTTGTTTTAAATTGAATCTCCATAAATCACAGGCTTATCAGAGCTACCTAAAAACTACAATCAATGCCTATAATAATACAAAAATATTTGAGGTTTCGTTTCTATAACAACGCCATCTATGACATCATCGTGCGCTCACACATACCTACTAGTTCTATAATTCTACACTAGATGACGCTGCATTCCGCAAACTTAATGGTTTCGATATTTTTTCCAGATAACTTTCAACACCAAAGACGGTCAGCACTACCACATACCCTTGCTGCTAAGTCCCTACGGATACTCCACTTACAGAGGCAGTTAATTTTAATGTACCTAATTAGTTCATAAGTATATTAAACCTTATTTTAATTTATCAGTTTTTACTTTTTATTTCATTAGTCAACAACCTCCAGTTTTGCCAGAATATCTCCGATCACTTTGTTATGAATCTATCAGGTCTATAGGCACCTTGATATAGTACTAAGTAGGAAGGTTAGTAGGAACCTGTACCTACCCATGAAAATTCATCTCATGTGCGTGTGAGAGACGAGGATTTGGCTCACTACTGTGCTGGTGCCTAAAGATGACCGCAGGCAGGTATAGCTGCATAAGTTTTTCAGGCAGATTTACTTTCCAACTAGTGCCTATGGGAAATAGTATGGCATAGCATCACGCCTATATTTTCCGACGTTATAAGCAGGGGTGAATAGTTTGTCAACGTGCGCACGTTAAAAATTGCGGCGATTTTTTCGCGCACTGGACTTCAAGGCACTGATCAACGTAGAGAACCACCGAATAACCGCCTCAAAGCTTAGCGCTGCTACTGAGTGCAAGGCCCTAGGTTCGATTCCCAGATCGGGCAGTGTTGTTCGATTTCTCTATCAAGAACACTTCAGACGTACCCTGGAGTCCACACTCCACAAATCAAATCCACATTTGAGCCCCGTTGATAGCAATAATCTTACCCGCAATTACATAGGACTTGGAACGTACCTATCTAGCGGAATGGGGGTGGTTAAGTAAGTACCTACACCTCTACCAAGCGACAGTAGTGGCCCAGTGGCTACAGCCGCAACTTACAGATCGTAGGTAGTAGATTCGAACCCAGGCAGGCGCTTTACTTTATAAAAAATAATTTCACCACTACTGCTCTCAAAACCGTGAAGGATAACATCGTGAGGAAACCCGCATGTCGAAGACATGTGACATCTACCAACCCGCACTGGGCCCGAGTGATGGATTACGCCCCACTCCCTCTCACCGAGAGTAGGCCTGTGTCCTAACAGTTGGAAAATTATAGGCTATATACCTCTACCCAATTCTTTCAAGATTACAGGACATCGTGTTCTGTGAAGTTATGTTTAAGGCTCATGAAACAGGGGCGACCCTTTCATATATTCATCACTAGCTTTTGCCAGCGGCTTCGCCCGCGTGGAGGTCGGAAAATATCCCGCGGGAACGTATTACCGGGATAAAAAGTAGCCTATGTCCTTTCTCAGGCTCTTCTCTCGGCACTATCTGTGTACCAAATTTCATTTAAATCGGTTCAGTAGTTTTAGCAGGAAAGCGAGACAGACAGACAGACAGAGTTGCTTTTGCATTTATAATATTAGTGTTGATTTGCCTAGCCTTTTCCCAACTATGTCGGGGTCGGTTTCCAGTCTAACCGGATGCAGCTGAGTACCGGTAGTATACATGGAGCGAATGCCTATCTGACCTCCACAACCCAGTTACTGGGTAATACGACCTTTTCATATAAATACGTCATAAAACGATCAAATAACTAAATAATAATAACCATTAGGAAGTTGAAAAGCCCATCAAATAACAACCCAGAATTTATGACTTTACGGTAACGTCTCCGGCATTAGTTCATAACATAAATACTAAGCATTCTTTAGTTATGTAGTACCTACTTGAAATGTTCATGACTACAGGGAGTAAAAATAAAAACAGAATCAACAATTTTACATTTTATATTGATGCTCAATAAAAAGTTAAGCAAACTAAAAAACCTGCAAAATTGTATCTCTCCGTAATGAACAATACAGTTATTAATTACTTCATCTTAAACATGATTACCCACGTCATAGGAAAAAAATCATGTTACGTTATGCCAAGTACACAAAATAACATTTTCTTACAAAAAATTTGGTCACACTAGTGACACTATGTATGTAATTTATAGGCGTACAATATCCAATTAAGTTACTCATTAAAACCTTTTCTCTAATGCACGAGCTCAGCTACTGAGCCAGAAAATTGGAACACAGTAGTTTTATTAATGAGATTGTTACTAGAAAGAGAAATGAACAAAAAAACCTTAGAAAATGAGTGTTTTTCGGGGTAGTAATTGGTAGTTTTCGCGTTTGATTAATTTATTCGTAAGTGGCTTAACGTAACATAATATTATTGTTTTCTATGTTCATGAAGTTCCCCACATAGCTTTTTGTTTGAATTTATACAATAACCTATACTTAATAGGTATTATTCATAACTGGAGTTTTTTGTGGGTATTGTGTATTATTATCTAACTATCCAAAATAATAAATTTCTATATAATTATACAATATGGAAAATTTCTATGATTAGCCTAAATTCTACAAAAAACTTGTTATTTTCAGGATGGCCCAGGTATACAGCTATTTTTACTCTAGATAAGTACTTGACTACTATAATTATTGCGTTCTTATTGGAAGATTGTTGACCATTAATTTATCTACAGTTTGGTATTCAGAAAACAAATAAAAATAGTTTTGAACATTGTACCTAATTACAATTACCTATTAAATAGCCTACAATTTGTAGCTAAATCACTCTCTTAATTAAAGTCAATTAACTACCCTGCCACACTTTGTTTGTTAGACTGCCAAATATTTAATCTAAGATACTTATAAAAAAAAAACTAAAAATAAATGCAATGCATGTTTCATTGTCTTTAAAGTATAAAATATACTCAGTGAAATTCAACTAAGTGTCTATGTACATTAGAAATAACAATTAGACATTTTGAATTATATAACAAATTCTTTTAAACCGTAAATTTATTAATAGATATCAACAATAGATAGACTATAAGCTAAGTTGGAGCGCACATCACTATAAAAAATTGCTTTTAAGTTGTAATCTCACAATCTGTGTTCTATTCTATCTTATCTATGAGTATACAGGTTTGTTACAATGTTTGGCAACTCGCAGCAGCGTCTGGCATGTAGTCTCTGTAAGGTAAATGGTCATATTCATCAGTAAACTGCCGTGGGTCGGTTCAGACACCGTTTCTTCATACACAACACTACAGTCACAGTATATCACATTTCTGTCCATTTCCCGTTTCTTCTTTGCTTCGACTCGAGAGCCCTACGACGTGGCGCTAACATGTTTATCAATATTTATTACTGAACCTTACCCGTTATTGCTGCAGATATTCAAAGACAAAGGAACTATTGAGTTTGGAATAAATTAACTTTATGGATTGCAGTCTTCGATATAATAATCCTTGAATACTACCTAGTTGGAAAGGTCACACAGTTCAATACAAAGTTATTTTATAGCTGATTTAGATCACCAATTTTCTTGACTTACTTTTATCACTAGAATTTGTTTTTTTTTTTTTTTTAAAAGCACATTTAACTAAAAGGAACACCTTATCCCTGAATGACACCTATTTTATCGAATACATCAAAAAAGTTCATATCTACAAGATTTCCACTTTGAACTAGAGGAATGATAAACCTGCCAATAGTGAGAGGAATTTCCAAAAGTCGAAGCTTGGTATGTACACTTAGGCTTGAAAGATATTTGCATCTCAGAATTCCAGTTTGCTTCATGTTTTTATACATTTACCTGTTTGGGGCTGCGAAAAAACCATGATTAGGGTACAGGAATAGTGTGATTCAGTCAGAATCAATACTTACCATGTAGGTCGTCGTGATTTCTGAGTGACGGCCCTCAGAAGAAGCATTGAGCGCCGACATCTAGTGTAGTGAAACCAGAATCAAACCATTAGAATTGGAATATTTTTGCATACCAATGTACCACAACGTTGGACCTTATCGGCATGACCATAATGTCTTTTTTCACTTGAGATCTTGAGGAATTATCTTTATGAAAGCTGAGTCACTTGCAGGAAATAATTACACTGAAGTATATTGATAACGCCTACTTCTCACAAGCACGAAATAATTCTTAATGTTTCAAGAATAATCTTTTAAAAATATATATAATATCAGTTTTTAAGAATCTTGAGCACCTGATAACTACATAAAAATGACAATGTTTCTGACATATGGATTATCAATATTCGACTGACCTTGTTATCCAGCCCTGCAAACGAAAATGATTGTTATGAAGAAAGTTATAAAGTTCGAAACCCACCTATTTCCCTTCCTCTTGGCCGACAACCTCTTTATATCTGGCAATCATGAGTTTTTTGACCGTGTCTCTGTAAGTCTCCCCGGGGGTGGGAGTGTAGATGCCTCTTTTCTGTCCTAAGCCCGCCAAACTTGGCCGTTGTTCGGCTTCTATGGGCGCGATTCTTCCTTGTTCCTCTTTACCCAGTCCTCTGCCTTCAGACCAGCCCATCTTCTGCAGCATCTTGCCACCAATCGTATCAACGACAGAGGGTGGCGGGTGCGGCGCCATTGGCGGTGGCATTGAGTCAGACGGGTCATATCGCTTTCTGATGACTGGTGGTTCGTCTTCACCGAACTTCAGTCGTCTCTCTGCCGCTCTATCTCTGTAGCCATTCAATTGCGGAATCAGTTCGTTCTTTTTGCGATACTCCACTAGGTTCTGTTTGTGTAGGTCTGATAGGGACTTGTGTTTGTTCAGCACCTCTGCAGACGGGAAGCGTCGCTTACATATGAGGCACGTCAGTTTGGCCCAGTCTATGATGCCCTCATCGCTGTCAAAGGCGTGTTCTGACTCGGCCACCCTTTTGATTAGGAATTCATCTCCGATCGGTGGAGGAGATAGTTCCCTGACATGGGTTAAGGAAGGACCAGACCCTAGCACTGAGAAGCCTATGTCAGCAGAGCCCTTACTGGTCCCTGTGTCTAAAGGCTGTTCCATTACAAAATTGCTTCTAGCATTCTCTTTCTTTTGATTTAAAGTTCGCGCCCACCTCTCCATGTCTTTGGCTATCTTTTTGGCAACTTTCACTTTTTCATCTTTATCTTTCTTTTTCTTTTCCTCTGGTTCTTTAGCGATGGTGTTCTCAGTGGTGGCTGTCGGTGGGCTAGGCAGTTTAGGCTGCTCAGTGTTCTGGTGAGCTTGTGTGGCTGCTATGTACGTGTTGTTGGTGGCATCCCAGTACATGTACTGGTTAGTTTGACTGTTGTAGAAGTACTGACTAGTACCGTCATAATATAAACCTGTTGCTGGGTCATAATAGTACCCAGAGGTCTCATCATACATGAAAGTCCTAACATCAGGGGCAGTGTAAACTGTCTTACCATCCCCAATGGGGGCTTTGACTGCAGGGGCAGTTTGTACAGTAGAAGTCACAAAAACTGGGACACTAACAGGGGTCCAGGCCAAGTGACGAGCTTGAGCAGCTGAGATGGCAGATTGAGCAACGGCAGCTGCTGCATTTACACGGTCTGCCTCAGACATAGACTGAGCAGACGAAGTGTAAGGGGGCATTTGAAGATAATAAGAATAGTCCGCACTTTGAGATTTAGAAATTTTCTTTGGTTCATTATAAAAACTTACTAGGACCTCCCTACCATCTATCTCTAACGGTGGCTGCAGGGATGCTAATTCAGAATGAGCAGCTGTAGAATCAGCAATGGAATTAAAATTAATGTAAGCTAAGCACTTTGATGCACCGGTTAGAGTTTCTCTGCCAATAGTGATGCCTGCAATGGAATCTAAAACAGTCTTTGAACACCTAGTCTTTATTCCTTCTAATATTTTCTCTTCAGTAGTTAAAGCATCTAGTCTTCTAAAGAGCAACCGTTTTGTGATGCCAGCACTCTCTGACAAAAGGTTTCTCTCACTTTCACCACCATAGACTATGCCATCTGACCTCTTTCCTTGACAGTTCCGTCTGTAGCACAGTTGACGCCTTTTGAAGTTGTACAGTCCACACTTGCAAAACCAATCCCCCGGGGATGCGTTAATGGTCTGGTTATCATCATGTTTGTCTCTGGTGTCGTATTTACTCTCGTAATCTAAGTCCATTCGTTCGCGACTGCCCGAGCGGCTGCTAGACCTAGAACTGGCTTTGTGATCCATGTCGCTTATGGTCGGCGGCGACGGCGGAGCCGGCACGTCGCGCTCGTCGTAGCGCTTGGGCGACCGGCGGCGGTCGCGGTCGCGGGGCCGCTCGTACCGCTCGCGGCGGTAGCGGTCGCGGCGCTCGTCGTCTCGCTCGCGCTCGTGGCGCTCGCGCTCGCGCTCGGAGCGCTCGTGGTGGTGGCGCTCGGCGCGGCGCTCGGGGCTGGCGCTGCGGCGCGGCTCCCAGGCGGGCGAGCGCGGCCGGCCCTCGCACCACCTGTCGTCGTCGCCCCAGCGCGTGTTCCTCTCGTCACGGCCTCGCCACGACATCGCACACGCCTGTGAACATCACCCGTACGAATAAAGCGACTGTACTCACAAACCGTTCGACGCCGCAGTCCCGTTGCCTCCATGTTGGTTGGCCTACAATCGCCGTTCAATAACCTTTCTCCTCGCCGTACTATTGTTTACCTGCGTAGCAGTCACTGAGACGATAATATAAGCCTTTAATAAGACACAGTTAACACTTAACACAACCTTTTTTATAGAACTATGCAATGTAATTAGTAGAATTTAAGTTAAACTCATATTCAAGATCTATCAAAGCAAATGCATCGAAGACGCCATTTTTCCTATTACGATTATGGTTTTGACATTTATAGCAGTGTTGCCAGATCAGGAAATTGAAAATGCGGTAGTGTTGCTTCAAAAACGCGGATTTTCAACAAAAAATGCGGAATTTCTTGTAACATTTACATCGATTTTTTTCACTCAATTATTGATTATAAGAACAAGGGAACTTACAAATAAAAGAGTTAAAACATAATATGTGAGTAAATCTTTTCTTAATTAAAACATTATTAACTTATCAGTCATTCAAAGGAGAACACATCCTCAGCATCGTCTCCAGATTCTCCGACCTCCGTTTTTGGGAAGTTATAAGTTTGGCAGTCATTTTTGACAACATGTTTCGAGATGGTTTAAAATGTTTGCAGCAGTCCTCATTTTTCCTAACTGCCTGATCTGCTAAAAGGACTCCATTTACAGTTGGCGTTATCAAACGATTTCGCCTGTCGGTTTTTATGTTATTTATTTTAGAAAATTTCCTCTCATAATCGGCATTTGAAATCGGAATGGACAGAGCTGCGAGTGCAAATTCCGGTAGATGCGTGAACAGCCGTTCTCCAATTTCGTCTTTGTGCTGCCCAATCTGTTAAAAGAAATATTCATTTCATGATTCATCATAATCATTCTTTCAGACTACAAAATGTCCGCTGCTGAACATAAATAGGCCTAACTAATCTCTATCTTGAACGATCCATTGATGAACCTTTGAACAGAGAAATCAAATGAACTATTATAATATATACCAAATCGGTTAATCTCTAGTAAAATAAGCCTGTAACGATAGGCGAAAGACGTCGCTTGACGATCAAACTGAACGCAACCTTGTCTGCCTCGACGATTAACCGCCAACATGAGTGAAAAAAAAAGGGGTTATTCTAGTAGATTTGAAAAAAGCGGAACCGCGTAGGATAAAAGAGGAACGCGGATCCTTTGTAAAAAAGGCGGGGTAAAAAGCGGAAAAGCGGTGCATCTGGCAACGCTGATTTATAGTTGTGTGACGTCATAGTGTGTAGAGATTTCATTCAAAAGCTAAAAGATAGTGAACTAAACCTGCATTACTAAAATCAAACAGCTGTTACTCGCTCCCAATAAATAGTAGCAATTTATTGAAAAAACAAAATTACATTAGGAGTAGGTATTTATTATAAAAATCATTTTAACTCATAAAAACTAAATTCATAAGTGTACATCATCCAAATGTTACAAAATATGAGACAAAAATCGACTATGTTATCGAGTTGATGCGTTGATTATTGCGCACTAGACGAACAGAACAACGATTAATGCTTGGAAATATGGTAATGATTCCATCTTTAGGGCCCTTTCGAACTTTTTCCCGAACCGTGGACGGTATTGCTGATTGTGAAGAAAAGAAAATGTCGATAATCTAACCCCGTCAATGCAGCATAGACGCATAGTCCATCTGGCGAAAGAAGTCTCGCAGAAATAGCACAAGCATTAGATGCGACGGATGCTTAAATGTTTATTTATTTATTTCAATCCTTTATTTCAATTTACACACTTATAAATTATATTTTTAAATATTAGAAAAAAAAAAAGTTAAAAAAAAATAGTAGCTCAGCAATATCGGGAACAGGGCCAGGTTACCGGCGGTCAGGGCTCCAGAGAAAGGAACCTCCTCACAATGCAAGCCGTCTCCAGAAGCACCGCTTTTTGAATCAAGCTAAGCCAACCAATCCAGCTGTCTAACGACAGCCACCTCAGACAACATTTTATGATTATAACAGTTAATAAAATACATACTTTATCATAGAAAAAAGTGTCTGAGATATGAAGGTTGTTGCAGAGGATTATTGCTAACTATACAATAATAATTAATACCTAGTCCCACTTATTGCCGCGAAACTTCTTTAGTGTAACGGACTCTACAACGTTACAAGGAACCTTTGATGCGTGGCCAAGATCGAAAACAACGCCACCGTAACCTTTTACAATACGATTTCTATAAATATAACTCAAATATTTACTAAGCCCCTGTAAATATCATATAAACGCCAAAAACACAATTGTGATACTACACATTTTACCACATGGAAAATATACTGGGCACAATGTAGGTATTTGCTGGGTTCGTTACTCTGAAACTGTGTGATGTGAACATAATATAAAAAAATACCCATTTCTCCACTCGTTTTACTTTATCCTGATACCCCCCTATACCTACTTATTTTGAAGTAAGTCAGTCAGGAAGTCGGTAAGTTTTAAGTGTAACTTTTGCAAATAATCAAATTCAAAATTATTTATTTGCGACACGTAGATGAAATGTTGTGGCATTCATTATATGATAAAATAAAATAAAAGTTATATCACTATGCGCTGCCTAGTAAGAGCATACAATGTTTTGAATCATGAATACTGCACAAAGCCAATTTCCTATACGTAGAATAACCCCAGAATATAACGCTATATCGCAGTGTTGGAGACGTATGCGTGGTATGCAGTAAAGTCTGTTTATACATATTTATAAATATCATCAATTAGATAGATGCAGGTTTGGAATAAATTACCTTATTATTTTATTCTTCACAAGAAACAAAGCAATGTATAGCGAAACTGAAGTGGGGGCAATGACTTCCCAGTCACCGCCGCGCGCCGGTGGCGATTGGGAATTTTTACACGCTTTATATTAGCTTCACTTGTATGTTTGTTTATAACCGACTCCTTATAGCGCGATTTTGACCCACTTTAAACGACCAGATTTCATTTAAACTCTGTAGACTTATCGAGGACCGATGACAATACTATAATTTCATAAATTTGTGCCAATAACCTTGCCAGGGTTACCAGGACAGCAAAAAAACTGTCTTCGAAAACTACGCTGACATACGTCACAAACTACGCTGACATACGTCTCAAAATTCGAAACCCTAAAATATAGAAAATAAATAACAGTTTAAAAAACTAAAAAACACGCTTCCATAGAAAACCTAACTAAAAAGTAGTATAGCAATATTGATTTAGTTTTTTGCTAGGTTAACACTTGGTGGTGGAAAACACAATATTGATATGTGTGTTTTCCATGTCATGTGCCTGGATTTAACCAAGGCCTAGCAATATTGCATTATACCTAATCATACCTTCCATTTTACAAGCGTTTATTTAGTTTTACCTGTCCCGGTCTTGCTTTATTATATATATTTTTCGTTTGTTTTTTATTTATAAGTAAAGATTGTGAAAAAAAACACAGTCCAGACAATGTTTTTACTTTATTTTATTGACCATGTCATAAAATGCTAGTAAATTGATAAAATTAATTAATAAGCAGAAATTCTATAGAATACCTAGCTAAATAACTATTGACTACATCGAAATAAGCACAATTCGAAACTATACCTTACTATCATACTTACGTAGGTACTTATAGTAACATAGACTAAATAATTGAATAGAACTGACAATATGCTAGTTTATGCCATGTTATTTTTGTAATGAAATCAAAGTATTCATTTCACAAATTGCAAATACAATTTTTAAATATTCCAATTGAAAATAAAAAGTCAGTCATGTTTTTATATCTAATGGCATTATCAATAAATAATCTACCCCTGACTTAAAGTGATTCAGTGTGTAAATCTAACTAGAGGCATTATTTTTACAATAACTTGTATAAAGTGTTAAACATTAAGAAAGCGTAATATGTTTATCTACTGTTTATTGCGGAATGTCGGTATACAATATGAGGATAAGTGAATAGTGAGACGTTCATAAATATTACGACATCATACATTTTACATTAACGCGAATTACATATTGAATTGAAAGATGTGCTTTTGCGCGGCACACTTTTGTAAAGTATGACATCTAGGGTAATAAACAGACACCAATTTAAAGAATAAACACTACACTGGAAGTGTCCTTTGTGTAAATACAATCACTGACTGTCATTTGCAAGCCATACAGACCCAAGAAGCTTACTTGTGTTAGTAGCGTGATTTTAAAAGGCGTGTAACACAAGTTTAATTCAAGCGCCTTCTAGACTTGCCAGGATTGTGACGTTCATCAACGACGAGAGGAAAAAATTGTTGTTGGGGTAGGTAGAAGGTACCACAAAACATGCAACCAAAGTTTACTCAGACTTTTCTTAAAATTACCATGAGCAGCAAATTATTGTTATTTTTTACCTGATCGCGCTTGTAAGCTGATATGAAATAATAATATGAGGTTTATTTTGTGGGCTTAGCTAGTTTTAGCCATATCACACAATTCATATTTGCTGATGGCTAGACTTTAATGGATGTACATAAAACAGCCTTACGATTATGTAATCTGCTTTTAAAACAGGAAGGCCCTCAAGTTGAATACCTGGTGACGGTTTTGGCAATCTGGTAGAGTTTGGTAGAGACCTATGCAGCTTTGGACGTCTTTCGGATGAATGATGATGTATGATATAACTACCGTATTCATTACCGTTAAAAATCTAAACCCAACTAGTTACTGACGACTATATAGCCAGAACACCTGGGAAGGCATTTTCGGCGATATTAATTTCATTTTTGCGACCGTTTTTTGTAGCCCAAATCACATCCCAGCTCTCAGGTAATTTTGCTAGCTTGATGTTTGAGTAAATATTTAGTTGCTTTCCTCTTCATCATCGTCAACGTCACATTCCTGGTAAACGTAGCACTAGTCTTTCCTCCCGGTGAGGAGATGTTCTCGCAGCGTGAAGATCTCGCGTTCGATATTCTCCCGAGCTGCGGATTCGAAGCATTCGAACTCTGGAGTGTGGAACAGCTTTGGTATTTGGTTGAATTGGTTTAGCACCTGGAATTTGGAGAAAAAAGGTTTTAGTTCATGTTGTAGGTAGGTAATGTATAAAACGATAGGTGGTCTTTCATCGGGTGTACTACGTGAGCTCGACAAATGAATGTGCGAATAACACTTGTGCGACAAAACTATACTGCGACTCACAATAGTTCGAATGCGCGCTTGTGCGACACACTCGAGCTCACATAGTACACTAGGTTTAACCTAAATAGGTTAAAACTGTGACCTGCTACGCACGAACCGAGCGAGCGAAGCGAGCGGTGCCGCTGCAGCGGCCGGCGAGTGCTAGAAACGACTAGATTCAGTGTGTCGCACAAGCGTGCTTTCGAACTATGGTGAGTCGCAGTACAGTTTTGTCGCACAAGTGTTATTTGCACATCCATTTGTCGAGCTCACGTAGTACACTCTCTTTCATCAGACTAGCTTTTTTCCCAACCATGTCGGTGTTGCCTTTCAGGCTAAACGGATGCAGATTAAAACTAGTATTTTACATGAAGCGACTGAAAGGTGTATAAATCTCAATATTACAAAATTTAAATAGCAGTGGTAGCCCAGTGAGCAGTGGTGGCCCAGTGGTAACGTCCGCATTAACAAGAAGTAGGTCGTGAGTTCGAACCTAAGTAGGCGCTTTACTTTGTGTAAATTATTTCATCACTACTGCTCTCAAAACGGTGAAGGAAAACATCGTGAGGAAACCGGCATGTCTTAGAACAAAAATTTGAAGACATGTGACATCTACCAACCCGTAGTATACCCGAGTGGTGGATTACGGCCCACTTCCTCTTGCCGAGAGGAGGCCTTTATCCCAGCAGTGGGAACATTATAGGCTGCTTATGATGATGATGAAAACTTTCATTATCACCATTTGTCTAGCCTTTTCTTAACTATGTTGGGGTCGGCTTCCAGTCTAACCGGATGCAGCTGAGTACCAGTATTTTACTTGGAGCATCTGCCTATCTGACCTCCATAACCTCTGGTTGGAGCGGCTTTTACTGATTAAAATCCAGCCGTGTTTCTTCAGTTGCCTATATGCCAGGGTCGCAGGGCCACGATAATTCTTAACCGGTCTTAGAACAAAAAAAAATAATCTAAGACATGTGACATCTGCCAACCCGTACTATACCCGCGAGGTGGATTACGGCCTACTCCCTCTTACGGGGAGGAGACCTGTGTCCTAGCAGTGGGAATATTATAGGTTGTTAATGATGAAAACATTCATCATCATCATCTGCCTATCTGGGGTCGGCTTCCAGTTTAACCGGATTCAGCTGAGTACCAGTATTTTACTTGGAGCGACTGCCTATCTAACCTCCACAACCCAGTTGGGTAGTACGATACCACTTGGCAGGACTGGTTGTCAGACTCTCGGGCTTCTGATGATCTGTGCCTAATGATGATGAAAGCAAAACTCACCTTAATCCTCAACTCGACATAATGATCCTGCGTGAGCTTAGAGTATTCCGCCCTGACCAGCTTAGCGTGTGCATCGTACTCCTCGCGCGAGGCGGCCAGCACGGCCAGCTCGCAGTCGCCGAACAGCTGCAGGTCGCGCAGTGGCGCCGGGCCCGCCGGCGTGCGCGCCGAGCGCGACGACTGCGACGAGCTGGCGCCCGCCTCCGAGCCGGCGCCCGCCTCCGAGCCGGCGCCCGCCTCCGAGCCGGCGCCCGCCTCCGAGCCGGCGCCCGCCTCCGAGCCGGCGCCCGCCTCCGAGCCGGCGCCCGCCTCCGAGCCGGCGCCCGCCTCCGAGCCGGCGCCCGCCTCCGAGCCGGCGCCCGCCTCCGAGCCGGCGCCCGCCTCCGAGCCGCCCCACGCCGCCCAGCGCGGCGACATGCTGCCCTCGTCCACCATGTCTGTTGTGACGGTCACATGTCCATATGGTTACTACGGAGTCAGGTGTTTTGAAAATTGTTTAAGGACGCTATAACATTTTTCAATCGCTCAAGTTTAGGTATCTCAGTCGGCACACAACAACATTACGCGCACGCACACACTGAAACCATTGTCTGCTCGATTTGAAACATTACTTAACTAATCTTGATCCTCGAAGGTATTATTTATTTTATTTTAGCAGTGTTGAGTAAAATTACTTTCTGCATTTGGTGACAATTAACAAGTTTTATTACCATGATCATTATGATTTTTGGAATAACGTATAAATTGTCAATTAAAAAAAGAGGTGTAACAATAAAAAAACTTTAATAATATTTTCTGATAATAAACAAATATAACGGATTGTGATCATAGACTATCGTTGAAAATATACAGGATATTTTCTAAAGAAAACTCAGAAAAAATTGTGTGACGCCCGAACCTTTTTTTTTCTGGATGGGAAATCATCAAATGACTTCTCCCGCTCTGGGCGGAGCGGGAGGGCGTGGCAGACTATTACTGACTAAAACCCACCCGTGTTCCTTCAGTTGCCCATGTGCCAGGGTCACGGTATCTCTTTCGAACAATCTCGCGACCCTGGCAGGCATCGGTCCTGGCAGACCCCTTCAGTATTGCTGACATCTCTTTGAAGCGCGCGTGGAATACTACGCGCCGTCGACCCGAGCTTGGTCCTTACCGGGCGGCGAGCTACCCATTGCTCGCCGCCCGCAAGCTCGCGCCTACGGTGGCCGGGAGTCCGCTATAGACTCCCGACGCCCGGGGCGTCTCCTCCTGTGGCGGCTAGGGACGTGAGGGCGCAGAGACTGCCACTCCCTCACGCGCTCCGCCTCCTCCTTCGCGAGCATTACTGCTTCGCAGAAGGAGGTGACGGCTTTCCATGCCATCTCGCTCCGTACCATGGCTCGCACCAGGGTCGGACGCGAGAGGTCGCCGCTGCCGATCGCCTCCACGAGGACACGGCGGTGCTCCACCCAGGCAGGGAACATCTCTACCGTGTGCTCTACCGTGTCCTCCAGACGATCCTCGCAATGGAAACACCCGGGCGTTTCCTCCCGCTTTATCCTGAACAGGAACCCACCGAAGCACCCATGCCCGGTGAGAACCTGCGTCAGGCGGAAGGTGAGGACGCCGTGGCGCCTCTCTATCCACTCCTCAAAGAGGGGACTTACCGCCGCAATTTTGGCGTGCCCGGCGCTGGGTTGTGACAATCGTACTCGCCATGTCGCCATGAGATCCTGCCGGAGCTCTGTCCGCCGTGCCGCGATTTGTCGCGGCAGCAGAGTTTCGCCCCGGCGTTTCGCCTCCTCGCGCCACTCCCACATGTGGGCGAGGACCTTTGCCTCCAGATCCCATGGCGGCACTCCGGCAAGGAGGCTCGCCACCTCGCACGAGACCGTGCGGTATCCCCGGATGACACCCGAACCTCACCTTTGAGATTGGAGCGCGTTCAAGATTTTTAATACACAATAGGAAAATGTATACATTTTTGTATGAAGGCTGTTTTTGTACTCTATTATGTATTTATTATTCGAAATGACTTTAAAATTTTTGAGAGATGATGATTAACTACATGATTTTCAATTGATGTAAATAATGAAAGTTACGTAAAAAAAAACAAAAAAACTTTAGAGGTGTCAAGGGACACCCGGATGGAACGAAGTTCCTTTCCAGGATTCATAATAGTTATAATTTTTTAATTATTTATTATGTACAAAATACCTGTATACACTCACAAAAATATTCTCTCTCTCTCCCTATCTCCTTCTCTCTACCTCTCTCCCTCTCCCCTTTTCCTGCCCCCTCTCCCCCTCTGCCCCTCTCCCCCTTTCCCCTCTCCCCCTCTCTCCCTCTCTCCCTCTCTACTCACAACAAAAAAAACAACAACATACAAAATATATACGGTCGAATTGAGAAACCCGTCCTTTTTTTGAAGTCGGTTAAAGCATGTCGTGACAACTTTTCGTAAGATTTTTTTCCGTCTAGCCCCCTTTCACAACGCGCGGTAAGGAACTTCGTTCCAATATTTTGACTACATACTATCATAACCCCCAAAATTGATACCCATGTCGACATTTCATCATAACAGTACATCCGCCATTTTAAATTAAAAATCGATGATAATAATATTTTTATAAAAAACAATACCCGCCGTATTTGGATCAAATTTGGATGAAACATTCGTAATCACTATCCTAAAATTACCCAAAGTTGATAGCTATGCCCACATTTTATTTAAAAAATTAAAATATTCGTCGTTTTGAATGAAAATCTTGTGGGGTCGGGGGATATCCCGTCAGGAAGTATGTTCCTTAGTCTTTTTTTGACTCCGAATGTAATTTGTATGGAATTTAGGCTTCAGCACCTTCGAAAATCTTGAAAATGTCACCCATGATGAAAACTTTGAAAATTTTCGCAACCGCCATTTTTTATTTTGACCTCACAATCGGCTTCAGCACCCTTGTTTACCCTTGCCACAAGCTATATTAAAGAATTTCGTTCCAAAAATGGACGACACTTGCATAATTTAATTACCACATTGAAAATAAATGTTCATATAAGTTTTTATTGAATAATCATCCGCCATGTTGAATTCTTGTAAATGAATACATATTCATAATCATCACTACCTCTACAATTCCCAATAGAATTTAAGTTATTTATTTCTAAACCAAGTTCTGGTAATAAGTTTGGTACTCATAATTTTGGCCCGAAAAGTATCAACATTTTTCAACCACAGTATACAGAACGGCACTCACTTTATTATTATTTTGATCGTATTTATTTCGTACAAAAAAGCGATACGCCCGTGCTTCCTAGGGCGCGTCTGAGCGCGGAATGACAAGCCGCGAGTAGAAAATGTATGAAGAAACTTGAGAGCGTTCTTTATTTTTCTCATAAATAAAAAAGTTACGTATTTAATTAGAAAATATTTAGGCAAAACGTAGAAGATTATATTAGCCACAATTTCTTGTCATTTTGAAGTTAAAATATGCAGTTGGTCTCACTATACAGGTACCTTTTCAGACCCCATTATTTTTCATTTTCTACGATTATTGCTGTGGGGAAAACGTATTTTTGTGAAAATATTATATGGGACTATACAATTTTTATGATACCAGTATAGAGATGATTAAATTATCTTTAATTTAGACCATAATTGACTTCGCAGTTGTGATTCCTCTTGATTTAATTGGTACTGCAAAACCACCGATATTTGTAGAAAAATGTTATAGCGTCCTTAAAATGTATTATCAGTGACAGTCACTCATAAAATTATCCGGCAAAACTTGCCTATTTTAATAAATACGAGTAAAGTACCCGATGGGATTTTGGATTTTCCATTAGCAAAAAAAATACGTTCTCGTAGGATATTTTCCGAGATCTACGTGGGCGATGCCGCTGGCAAAATCTAGTGTAAAGTAAATGATAGTCACCTTCATCAATAGGATCATCAGCCGTCGTCGAATCCGGAAGATTCGATTCGCCAGGCGTCGTTGAATCCGGTGCTACGGGTGGTGGGACAGGAATCGCGAAAGGAGGTGGTGCCATTGTGATGAGAGACGGGGTCGGGGCCGAGGCCGAATCCGCGGGGCCTCCAATGGCCTCATTCCCTTCTGCATCCGTGGCCTCCGCTCCTTCCGCGTCAGTCTCTGCTTGGTCGGTCTCCACTTGGTCGGTGTCTACTTGGTCGGTGTCCACTTGGTCGGTGTCCACTTGGTCAGTTTCTGCTTGGTCGGTGGTGGAAGACTCTTCGTCTCCGGAGCTGCCAGAGGAGGAGGTGGAAGATGCTACTGATTCAGAACTGTTGCCGTTCCCGCAAAAAGTGGCTTCGTCGTCTGTGAGGAGGGCTAGGATGTAGGACGTCAGGTCTTGCTGTGGATTGACGGTTCTGTGTTAGTTGTTGGTTTGTGGTACGACTTTTTGTTATACTTACTTATTAAATGAAAGAGTATTTGAGAACTTATTCAATTCAAAAACACAAAAAAATATACTGCTAAGTTGATGTAAGTCTGAAATAGCCAACCTATACAAATATAAAATTTATAAATTTTTATATCTATGACCCAAACAGTTTTGGGCAAACGTGGTAATCAATGATCATGCCTACTCTGTATGAGAAGAGACCTATCCAGTGAGCTTATTCATAGTGTGCTGATATTATTTTTATATAATTTACATGCAAAGTATTTTTACATTTAAGTTGCAGATTAGAGCATATAATATATGATTCTTGTGCTACGTAAAATACTTTGTACAGGCAAAAATATTAGCACAGATTGCTTAATAGGTAGTAGAAAATCAATGTAACATCGAGTATAAATTGCCTCCCGCAACAATTGACAAAAAGTATTGTGTGTTATACATATATAGCCAATACAATATACACCCGTCCTCCAAGCGTCTTTTTATTATGCTCCAGTCTTCTTCATAAATGTTAAAGACGATCATATAAATCCAACCATACCTAAAGAATAACGCCAATATTATTTTATCATGGTTTATTTAATGACTAAAGACGTAGGATGTCATCAAAATGTGTTAGGTAGTCAATACAATAACAACGAGACTGAAAACAAATAAGTCCACTTGACCTGATTAACATATGTAACAGGCAGAAACTACCATAAATTATGCGACATACATTTCGTTTTTGTTGTCAACAATGACAAAAGATTGTATCAGTGTCGTGAATTGAGAGTAGAGATTAGAGAGATGCCGCAGAATTCATACTTTTATAGTAGTACCTACCTACTTTTATGTCACGTGCTCATAAAATAAAATAAATAAATTCGATTCGTCTTATTTTAAGTTGTTTTCGGTGGAATTTATTTCAATTCGCATGTGGCACATTTTTATTTGCAATGGTGAGAATATAATAGTATGATAATAGCGTAGGTAACTTGACGTCATTTGACCTTTACGAAATCGAAACATCAAAACTACATCTGGGCCTATCGATAAAAACTACGAGAGCCAATCAACGGAACTAACCTCTGACAGAGAAATACTACTCGATCAAAATTTACTGTATACCTAATACAGTTTAATGATGGTAAAATTACAACAGTTTCAAATGCAACTCGTACATTGCGTGCTCGTCTTTTGTTATAGAATATATAATTAAATGTATATTATAGTAGGTATGTACTTACAGACTGTGGATGCAGGCGAAGCAAGTCAGACAGGAGTTTGACCGTTAGCTCCGACGGTGTGTGCCTCAACACTATTGCTAGTTTGAACGCCGCCGGTTGGATCACATCATCCATCCCTTTGTTGAGCATGTTTTGCCAGACGCCCGCCTGAAAACCAGCAATGTACATTAAAATTAGAATTATACTCGAATGAAATACAGTTCGTGGTACAAAATGCCCGTTGAAAGTCACTTGTGTGTGTGTAATGGTTAAAATTAAGGAAGAAATCAGACGCCCGTGTGTGAAAAATTAATGCGGTTGTACGGTCTGGCAGCAGTTATGTTTATGAAACAACGATGAGTAGAAATCCAAAGAATGGCAGTTATTTTACATGTATTTTAATAACAAAACTTACTCCATGTACGTATTGCACTGTAGTAACTGGCGGTTTAGTCGTGTATGTTATAAAATGTGATAAAACATAATAAGCAGTTTAATAAGGTTTGGAAGAGATAGAACTAAACGACGTATAACTGCATCTCTTTCCCACTGTGCCTGATTGCTCTCTGTACCTGGTAAGCCACGCAGTTCCGAAGCGTGTGCCACAAGGACTCAGGCGGAGAGGCCTTCTCCACCTGTTTCCACGCCCCGTCAGGGTCGGGAGCCACCAGCGTGTTGCAAGCATTGCGCCACATCCTCATGGCGGCGCAGCCCTGCGGCTCGCCAGACGATACGGGGGCTGACATCACTGGAAAGAAGAACAAGACCACGATTAGTAAGTAAGATGGGTTCTAAACGGCAAAAAAAATCTGCTGTGATTGGCTGACTAGAATGACAACAGCCAATCAAATTACTTAACGTGAGCTCGACAATGTGCCAGCTTATTTCTGTCTTGATTGGCCTCTTATAAACCATTCAGATACCTATTCTAGAAGAAGCTCTGCAGATATTAGTTGACGCCAATTTCAAAAGAAAGCCAGTACTTATATTCGAACTGTCTCAAACAGATCACATATGCAGTTGCACAACTGTGGCACTCAGGAAACACCTAATTAGGAGGCAATGCCCTCGTCCTCGTGTGGACAGCAGGTTGGTGACCGCAACAAAGGCCTTTCGCGTGTCTGACACAAATGCTTCGCAAGGACACGCAGACCTAGTGTGCTCCAGATGTAGAACTAACGTCTAACCTGCCATAGGCGGCTATTCTCTTGTGTCTATAACAAAAAGAAAAATCTCAAAAATGTGTTCACTAAATGTTTTGACAATATTGAGTCGGGTATTAGAGATAAAAACTGTAAGAAATACTAACAGCTCTCGTTTTCACTCAGGTAACGGTAATTAGTTACAAAAATATTCAGACCGGTTGTTTTATTTTTATTTTTTAACTAGCTTTTGCCCGCGACTTCGTTCGCGTCATAGGTATTTCGCTCCCCTTTCCGTCGCATCGAATTTCCGGCCAGTTTACGTACATTTTTCGTTTGCTGCTCCGCTCCTTTTGACCGTAGCGTGATGTGTAGCCTATAGCCTTCCTCAATAAATGGGCTACCCAACACAAAAAGAATTTTTCAATTCCGATCAGTAGTTCTTGAGATTAGCGCGTTCAAACAAACAAACTCTTCAGCTTTATAATATTAGTGTAGATTAATTAAAATAGTACTACATTGAAGAAAGGCCTCGAACAATGAAAGAAATTATGTTCTATGTGCATTTTATTACAAATACTTAAAGTATTACGAATTGTGAATTTTACTAAGGCATTATTTCACTAGGCTTATATTTTACTAGCTTTTGTCAGCAGCATTCCAGCATTGGTCACGTCGAGGTCGGAAATTAACCGCGGGAACGAACTACCGGGATAAAAATGTACCCGTTGTGTTAATTCAGGTTATAAACTATCTGTGTGCGAAATTTTATCCAAATCCATTCAGTCGGTTTTGCGTGAAAGAGTAACAAACATCCTCACAAAGTTTTGCATTTATAGTATAGTAGGAAATAGAATATGAGTAAGATTTCTCGTAAAAGTCATCAGTACAACTTTTTAACATAATTTATACGTATTTTCATAAACTAAGTCACTAAAACTACATAAAATATATTAATTAAGTACTTAATAATCTTAATTTAAAAAAGATTTTAATTCATTATTTTTGCAACAAAAATAAATGGCTTTCCGAGTGTGGTATAAAAACAGAAAAACATAACAAAAGAAACAGTTTCTTACCCCCCATGTCGGGTTCCCTCCACCAGTTGTTCGCCATGATGGAAGCGAGGCAGCTGGGCCTTCACGACAACTGAAAATTAAAAAGTCTTTGTTTACGACAACGGCTTACAAAAAAATGTACCAACGCTGGCACACCTGACGCCTCTGTGAGATTCGTTGATCTATAACAAAATAACATGCTGTCTAAAATAAATAATGTGTCTTCATAACTCGTATAAAGGTACGTTTGCAATTGAAATAGGCATCTTTATAAGCAAAAATTACATCAAATTTAAAAATATCATTTCTGTTTAAAGGATAGTGAATTGCAATAATAAAAAATACAAAATTGGTAAGTAGTGCCTACTTGCCGGTATACTACAGTAATCTTTGGTGCCTACTTATATTGCCCCGTACGTCAATAGCGATTACCAACAAATCTGATGTTAAATACCGGTTAGATAAAACTGTCATAATCCTACTACCGTAGACAAGAAATTATGAAATAAACATGGAATTAAAAACCTTACATTTGTGACTACAACAAGTATGAATATACACAAAATAATTTCAAAAGCCTTGGACATGTTCGATGGGTAAGAAATCAATTACTTTACATTACATTAAAAAAATTGTTCGAATACCAACAAACGAACATGAAATCAATAGTGATGTTACTACAAGAAAATAAACAAAAAAATCGACTCACTTGTAATGTATTCAGATAAATCCTGGCCGTAATATTGTTATTTAAAAATCGAATATTCTATTTTGATACGTGCCAGGCGCGTAGGGCGCGCTCGCGAAGTGTCATGGCGGCGCGAGGGACGTGCCGCGCTGCGCCACACATCGACAATCGATGGTGCTCGCCCGATGGTTCGTGTTGTTATGCCAGCGATTGTTTTCAGAACAAGTGATTTTGTTTCGCTCTGCGCATCGTTGTGGTCGATGACCGCCGATCTTTAATGTGAATTGCATTGCTATTCGTATTCTTCGCTGATTTGATGGATTTTTAGTTCAGTTGATCATTCGAAATACAATACTTCGTGGGACTTTTATGTGGGTGAGTTTGACTTAAGGGTAGAACTTTTGTGCCCAGCGCGCCGGTTGAGTGCGGCCCAAAGAGTCATGGCCATCCGGCTAGTCCGGGGATACCGCACGGTCTCCTGCGAGGCGGCGAGCCTCCTTACCGGAGTGCCGCCATAGGATCTGGAGGCGTCCTCACCTTCCACCTGACGCAGGTTCTCACCGGGCATGGGTGCTTCGGTGGGTTCCTGTTCAGGATAAAGCGGGAGGAAACACCCGGGTATTTCCATTGCGAGGATCGTCTGGAGGATACGGTGGAGCATACGGTGGAGGTGTGCCCTGCCTGGGCGGAGCACCGCCGTGTCTTCGCGGAGGCGATCGGCGGCGGCGACCTCTCGCGTCCGGCCCTGGTGCGAGCCATGGTACGGAGCGAGAGGACATGGGAAGCCATCACCTCCTGCGAAGCAGTAATGCTCGCGAAGGAGGAGGCGGGGCGCGTGAGGGAGTGGCAGTTTCTGCGCCCTCACGTCCTTAGCCGCCGCAGGAGGAGACGCCCCGGGCGTAAGGAGTCAATAGCAGACTCCCGGCCACCGTAGGTGCGAGCTTGCGGGCGGCTAGCAATGGGTAGCTCACCACCTGGTAAGGACCAGGCTCGGGTCGACGACGCGTAGTGTTCCACGCGCGCCTCAAAGAGATGTCAGCAGAACTGAATGGGTCTGGAGGACCGATGCCTGCCAGGGTCGCGAGATTGTTCGAAAGAGATTCCGTGACCCTGGCACATAGGCAACTGAAGGAACACGGGTGGGTTTTAATCAGTAAAATTCTAACACGCCCTCCCGCTCCGCCCAAGAGCGGGAGACTCGGTCTCGAGATCGGTCCTAGCAGACCCCTTCAGTGCTGCTGACATTTCTTTGAGGCGTGCGTGGAACACTACGCGCCGTCGACCCGAGCCTGGTCCTTACCGGGCGGCGAGCTACCCATTGCTCGCCACCCGCAAGCTCGCGCCTACGGTGGCCGGGAGTCCGCTAATGACTCCCGACGCCCGGGGCGTCTTCTCCTGCGGTGGCTAGGGACGTGAGAGCGAAAAGACTGCCACTCACTCACGCGCCCCGCCTCCTCCTTCGCGAGCATTACTGCGTCGCAGAAGGAGGTGACGGCTTCCCATGCAATCTCGCTCTGTACCATGGCTCGCACCAGGGCCAGACGCGAGAGGTCGCCGCCGCCGATTGCCTCCAAATAGTCAAGCCTTACAGTGGAAAATAAAGAAAAGCCGCAGAAAAATTAAATCACTTGTCGCGAAAAATTCCCACCGCGGGGTTTTTACTTCTAACGTCCGTGTTTATGTCTGTTTGGCAGAATATTTGGGTTCCCTATCCATTTGCATAAAATTTTAAGACCTAATGTAAATTGGCATATTTTTTTTCTCCTAATTATATTTTCTCATAACATTATTTACGCATAACAGCTTACGCATAATATTTTTAAGCATAGAATAGGCATAACATTCTAAAGCATAAAATATGTTCGCATAATGATATCAAAACATATTTTTTAAAGGCATAATAAAGAAGCATAATAATAAACTCCTAAAATGTTACACACTAATAAACATGCATGCACCATGCATACAGCTAACATGCAGCAGGCAAGTAAGCACGCAACAGGCATGCAGCATGCAGGCATGCATCCAGAAGGCATGCAGCATGCATCCAGCAGGCATGCAGCATGCAAACAAGGATGCAGCATGCAAGCAAGCATGCAACATACAGCAGGCATGTTTTCTGTCACGCGAGCTTATCATCGCAGATGTGTTTTACGCTGGCCACCGCTGGCCAGGCTGGGTGGCGAAGCCGGCCAGCGAGCCGAAGCTCCTCGCCTTGCCCCTACGCGCCTACGTGGTTTTAAATTACACTCTAGGCGTAGGGCAGACAAGACTACGTGCAGTCAGTTTTGCAGCGATTCGTTTCTGTCACAAAATGTTGTAGCACAACATATTGTTTTTTTTTTAATTTTTATTATTTATGTAACTTGTGTTTTCATTTGTGCATAATGTAACTGTTTGTTGTTCCTACTTAATAAAATAAAATAAATAAGACTATACTTTAACTTTAATTTAGGGTTAAAAATTTATTTACAAAAAGTATGCCTAAATACTATTATACTAATAGTCATTATGCCTAGTAACATTATACGAATTAAAATGATGCCAAAACAAATTAGCCTTCAAGATCATTATGCCAACATAAACTGTATGCTAAATAAATATATGGCAAAGTATTATTATGGCAAAACAAATTATGCCAAAATAGGTATGCCAAAGTACATTAGGAAAAAGAAGATTTTGCAAAAGAAGGGATCCCGAATATTTGTCCATATTTTTATCTTGTTTTGGCACATACCAACTCATATTTTAAACATACCTATATTTATACATCATTTTACCTTACTTTGTATGTAGATACCAATGTTCGATAAAATAATGTAACCAAAAATTATTTTCCATCATTAGCCGTTTTAAACACTTAGAGAAGTGTTCGAAACTTTTATTCGATACTTATTTATAGAACTATCCATCTTTCCGTCGATAATTAATCATTTTAAAATATTCACAGCACTATTTTCATAGGGTAGGGAATAATGATACGCTACGCATGCGCGAGTACTCTAGAAGGCCTTAAACTATAAAATCTTTAGACGAGAAACTCAACCTTATTCCGCTCACATAAGGTTTACTTCAGAATGTTTTTATCCAGTTTTGCAACAAAGGCAATGAATAAAGAATTTTACAATATTGTAATAAGGTCTATATTAGTTTCGAGGGATTCCGTGAGTCACTCTTGAACATGAAATCCGTGTTGTCACACTTGTCACATTACGATGACATAAGCAGCAGGCGCTTCATTCAAGACACAGTAGATAAATATACAGTAGGTTATCTAAGGCCGCCCGCCGAGTTATTAGCCTACTCTTGCGTTGATACCCAGGGTTGTCACTTTTACTTTTAGTTAATATTTTCGAACACTGCTTGTTCGAAAATATTGATTAAATACACTTGATCTAAATTTATAAAATAAAAAGCATATTATGATTGAATATTTTACCAATTTATAAATTTAGTAAAAATAAAAAGCTTTTATTCACATAACATTTATTATACTAAGTTACAAATTTGATACCGAGAAAAGTCATGATACTCGTAATTTACGACAAGTGTCCGCCACCCGCGCAGGCGAGAGTTGACAAACGCAAGCGGTCATGTAGCGTACGCGCGTGCTCACAGTCGCGCTGCACAGCCCGCACTGCCGCCACCTTATTCCCCCATATATTATGCTAGCGTGTGCGTGAAATCGCGTGCCGACATGGCGCGCGGCGCGCACGCACACATTCAAACCGAAAGCGGCACGTTTGTATGAAGATGTTTTACTGTATATTTATCTATCTACTGTGTTCAAGATGAAGTGGATGAGTATCAAAAGTAAGAGGCCTTCTACACGGTCAGGACCAACCACCGACCATCGTATCCTAGGTCTGGTCAACCATATTTGTATTCGTTCTACACGGTCGGTGGTTGACTCAACTTGTCTCATTTTCTCATTCATTCACGGTTGGTGGTTCACTTGTATCAAGCGCACATTGAAGCGCACGCGTCGGGCGACAGCATTCCAGACGGTTGGGGCCGACCACGGACGCAGCCTGTCGCGAGGGATGCGCTCGCGACCAAGGCCGTTGATATCAACCAAATATCGGTCGGGTCAACCAACTTCTACACTGTTCATTTTTATATCAACCCGACCAAGGATACGATGGTCGGCGGTTGGTCCCGACCGTGTAGAAGGCCTCTTACTAACACAATGCCTCATTGTAGTCTGAAATAAATAAATCCTACTAATATTATAAACGCGAAAGTTTGTATGTATAGATGTATGGATGTTTGTTCCTCTTTCACGCAAAAACGACTAACCCAATTTAGATGAAATTTGGCACACAGGTAGTTTATAACCTGGAGTAACACATAGGGTACTTTTTATCCCGGTAGTATGCTCCTGCGGGATAATTTCCGACCTCCACGCGGGCGAAGCCGCTGGCAAAAGCTAGAATAATAAACTTGACGATAGAAAAAACACGTGATTCTTATAAAAAAACATTTATTTACATCATCAAAAACAGGTTTTTTCAACCTAATCTCAGTACTGTATCGGATACAGTTCGTCCCACAGTTTAAACCTGTCTTCATAGAGGTTCTGTAGGACTATGAACTTGTTGTCTATGCGCAGGTAGTTCCTCATGGCAGGCTTCATGGCCGGCCAGGAGAGGAGCGACAGCTCCGGGGTCTCATCTCCGAAGACAGGGTAACTACGGAAGGAAAATAAAAAATTAAGCATGATTCTAAAATAACGTTAAATGTACATAACGTGGATGTGCTAGAGAAATGAGTCCATTAAAATTGGTTAATTATGTAGTAGTAGACCTATTTTTTAATTAAACGTGCTTTATAATATTCTTGCGTCTCGGTAGCACTCAAAATTCAAATTAGGTTTTTTTTGCAATTTGCAAGTAAAGCCTAGGTAGCTTTCAAGTATGTTGATCAAAATATGATGCACGACCGTTACAAACATGTTTAAATTACAGAATTAGATACATTATATGACCCCTGTTTTTCAATTAATGTAATGGGAGGCGAGCTTGCGTATTTCAATTCTGTACATGGCCAAAACGCAACCATAGGAATCTGCTCGCGTGTACTTTGTAATGCAATGATTAAATTTGTGATTACAATGTATACACGAATTTTGCGTACTACTTGTATATAGTTTGTAACGTAGACGCGCACGTGCATCTTTCCAATTTATACAAGGCCATAAGGCCACCATAGGAATTTGGTAGGACTTCTGATTGCCGGGCTTGGATTTAAGAGGTGGTAGGGGGGAAGGAGGGGGGAGGTGTAAAGAATCGTCCTATGAAGGAAAAGTTTAAATATTCTAACCTAACTTTCGAATTTTCGTGTATCGACATCGATTTATAGGCCGGAAGAGGTGCGGGGTTGACGAATAAAATGAAGGGAAAGTAGCAACGCTCGACAGGACACTCGCTGACAGGGCTCGTCAACAGAATCAAGGTGTTTCCATAGGAGGTCACAATTATAACCTAACCTAACCTCCCCAAACCATGTCGTTTCTGGCACCTGCCGGCCGCTCGTCTATACAGGATTAGTTTGCATGCGGACTAGCACTGTATATTATGTAACAATTAAGTTACTTTGGCCACTACAAAGTATACACGAGTATTTGCGTACAACTCTTGTAGGTATAGATTGGAAGACCTTGATTAAAAAGTGATTTCCAATCTATACGCGACTAGTTTCACACCCTTGCGTTCTAGCCTTGTACAGAATGGAAATACGCGGCGAGCTTATTACCTACCACCGGGCACAACAAATAGTATTAGGTAAGTTAGGATTAGCCTTTAATATCCTGAATTCATGAAATAGTTACTCTGTTGAGGAAAGTAAAGAACTTAAAGAGTTGTAATGGTCATTATAATCGTATAAATACACATTTGTAATATATTTTGTGTAAAACAGTTCGCCTTTACCTTAATTTAATCAGACTTTCATTCATAGTAAACGCAATCAATGGTGCCGATTCCCTTATTCACAAACTAAACTAAATTTAAGTTCAGTGCATCTTTTTCTTTCTGTTTCATTAAAGAAAGGACAGAAGATAAATTTTAGTTTAGTCCTTTCAAATTAATCAGCGGTTGACGTAAATTGACGTAATTTTAGTAGGCAAGTTTTTAATCACGTCTAAACTTGGCAGGCGCTGATTAATTTGACAGGACTAAACTAAAATTTTTCTTTTGTCCTCTTCTTAATTAAATACAAAGAAAAAGATGCAATGAACTTAAATTTAGTTTAGTTTGTGAACAAGGGAATCGATACCAATGTCTTTTTAACAAGTTATTACTTTTGCATTTATTACAGGCGCTAAAACGATAAAATTATGCGACTAATTATCTGAATGTTTTAAATAAAATAAAAAAACGAAATATAGTACTTATGTGTAAACGTATAGTGTAGTCTGCATCTCACCCGTTTTTAGCGAAATTGTACCACAAAGCGGTCATTTTGTCGACCATCATGGAATCAAGCGTGTCAGCGACATCTATCATCGGGAAGCGGTAACTCATCGAGAACAAGTAGAGTAGGTCGTCATGGTGGGCTGCAACTGCACAAAAAAATACAAAAATATTGATAGGGTTTCAAAACCCATAAAAAATACAACTATTGTTAAAATAATGAACTTCTTGTTTGAATAAGACAAATAAAATAAACAAAAACACGCAAACATGAATGCCACAGTCGGAGACACCAGTGCACAAGAGGGAGAAAAGCCTTGACGTTTATTGTTAGCTGAAATGTGTATCTGAGAAACACGTTGCTATGATCATTTAATAAGGCCTTTTGTGTTAGTTTTAACTAGCGTTTATTTACAACCGGTGAGTGCGGTTACTAGGCATGGAGAAATCTCTGGTCTAGCTGTGTGGCACGTGTTATTGATTCTTAAGATTAAAAACGTATCACTACGTATAAATAGCAGCGCGGGGACTCGCTATTTGTGCAGTTCACTGCCGTAGTTCAATGCAATAATTTGATCACTTATTATTGTGTTTAACAATATAATTGGAGAAATGATGGTGGATACTGAACACAGACCTCTGACTAAGGGGCAATCAACCGCGGTCTTTCATTTTAGCAGTCTATTAAAGTTGGCGTGGAAGCAGGATAATGTATGGCTAACATCGACAGATGGCGTCACTTACTAAGTGGCTGGTCGGTGACCGGGTCCTTGTAGTGGCTGTTGTTGCCGACGTACGCGAACTCTGCGTAGTACACCGGTTGCGAAGAATGGCGACACATCAGGTTCGCCAGCCTGGAGCATATAGAAGAGAACATTAGTTTTCCAGCGATCATCAGTAGGTAGGTATATCTTTACTACGTTCACGATTAAGTTTCCAAATATGCTTATTTAGACAAATGCCTGTATTTAGAAAATCAACTCTAATAAAATCACGTTTGTTAAATGAGAGCCCCCTTAAATGATTAAAAAGATTAAAATCCGATTCTATAAAAAAAGTCGGTTTACTGACGATAGTTGAACGTGACAATGTCATAAGAAAATACTGATGCGCGCTCTCGCTTGCACTTCAAGCCTTAAATGGAACGCCTCAGAGCGAGGTAACGCCGCATGAGTCATGTTTTTTCGTGCGTGCAGCCAGCTATACTCCATTTGTTTAGGTAGTTAACTAAAGGTAAACAATCTTGATATGTCTTTTTATATAAAATAAATCGTATAAAAGACCAACAAATATTATTTAAATTAAGTTACTTACCTAACATCGGTTTAAGTAAATACCTAATTGTAAACATTTTTAGATTCAATTTTTAGACAGTTTTTTAGATAAAAGACATGTTAAGATTGTTTACATTTAGTTAACTACCTAAACAAATGGAGTTAGCCAGCTCCATTGAATTATAAGACGTTGTCACGTCAAAAATTGTATTTTTTATTATAGCGGCAATAGAAGTACATTATCAGTGAAAATTTCAACTGTCTAAATATCTCGTGATATTTAGACAGTTGACAGTTCATGAGATACAGCGTGGTGACGGGAGACGGACGGACAGCGGAGTCTTAGTAATAGGGTCCCGTTTTACCTTTTGGGTACGGAACCCTTAAAACGGACGGGATGATTGATCTTCATTGACTGTCGCACGACGACATCGGTCGTCGATGGCTAACTTGGTGATGTAACACCTTAATAATACGTAATTAGGTTTAGGTTTAAAAAAAATCTCATATAAGACACACGACTGTAAGATACACTGCTCCGTATGTACCGGACGTAAAGAATAGCACCATACCTTTTTTTCCCATGGATGTCGTAAGAGGCAACTAAGGGATTTATTAGAGAATGGGCAGCAGCGTTCTTTATGCATTTTACCACCATATAGCGATCGCCAACCCACCTGCCAATCGTAGCGATTATAGCAAAACCCCCAAATTGTGGGACGCCTCAGTCCAGCTGTGGACATCTTTCGGTTGAAATTATGATGAATAACTATATCACCGGATTCCGTTGCGCTAGTGGCCAAGTTTCTGCCTATGTACTCTATGTAGATACCCACCTATGAACAGGGAAGCTGGTTATCGCATCTCCATACAATACCCCCAACCAGCCAGCGGTGGTCGTGTCATTGATCAGCGGCTTGTTTCCGAAGTACACTCGCTTCAGTTTCGCGAGCTTACGCCTGGACTCGTTGCGCGGGAGTATGAACGCGATCGGAGCTACTCGGAACCACTCGTTGTTCATCGTGTCGAGCAGCGTTTGGTTGTTCAGGACGGCTGTGGACAGAGACAATAAATGTGCGCATGAGTCGATTTAAGGTTAAGCTACGCTCGCTGCGGTGTGTTCATGAATGGGCTACCATCGATCACATATCCAGACCCCACCGTGCCTCGGAAAGTCGTTAAGCCGCTGGTCGAATCCCTGCTATCAATCCTAGATCTTTGACCATCGTTACGGGTAAGTAGTCAAACAACCAGTCTTACTGCACGGTATCGTGTTACCCAGTAACTGGGTTGTGGATGTCAGATAGGCAGTCATTCCATACAATATACTGGTATTCAGCTGCATCCAGTCAGATTGAAACCAGACCCAAACATAGTTGACAAAAGGCTTATCGGATTGATTGATTGACGAATTGTAACAGTTAAGCAGTCCCTAGCAGATCGGACTGATCTCGAGTTTCTTACCGGTTGTGATTTCAAAGACAACTGCCTGTTTTTCTGATGTGCGATTCTTTTTGTATCCCTAATTATGATAATCACACCGTGAATAGGTAATGATTTAAACTTGTTATAGAGACCGTCGGTAATATTAGTCAGAAACAAGCCCAGGTTATTGTACTTTCTGAGGCGTAGGAACTCGACAAAATCTAAACCCTGTAAAATTGTTAAGAATATGCATATTTATAATAGTCCTCTAGACATGCACTTCAGCCACGGCGGCCAGTCTCAACGGAGACTAGCCATCGGCGTGGGAGATATTGTACTGAACAAGTGTGTGCGGAGACTCAGGTGCACTCTCTCTTTCCTCACTCTCAGTGTTTGACTACTTACTAAATGCCTTCCAGAAGAACTCGCCGGAAGTCTGAGTGATCATGAACGGGACGGAGTGCATCCTGCCCTCTCGGATGGAGTCCATCGGTTCCTCCGTCAGAAACCGCTCCTGATCGAAGTCTGGCTCGACCACTGGGCGCCAGAGGACGAGAGGATCGAAGCCGAATTCCTGGGGAATCGTGAGTTAAACTCCTTTTATTGTTCTTCCATTAATGTCTTGGAAGAAGTAAATCTTACCCTACCAGTAGTATATTAGGATACTATTGATTGCTAGGGGTTTTTTTTTTCTGGATGGGAAATCATCAAATGACTTCTCCCGCTCTGGGCGGAGCGGGAGGGCGTGTCAGACTTTTACTGACTAAAACCCACCCGTGTTCCTTCAGTTGCCCATGTGCCAGGGTCACGGTATCTCTTGCGAACAATCTCGCGAGCCTGGCAGGTTGATTGCTAGGCTTAGATACTTTTGAGCGAGAATATAAAATCCTGCGAAAGATAGGTGCAGAAAAGGGATATTGCTATAATGGTGGAATACATAATGACGATACTGTATATACTATATACATACACAGCAGGTTTGGACTTAAATTGTAACTTATGTATTATGTACTCGTACCTTGAGACTGAGGCTCTGCCTCAATAGTTTCTAGTACTACTCATTAGTTCAAGCAATACAATATTACAGGGAGAGCTATTTAAAGCAGTCAGAAACATTTGGAAGAAACCTACTGAAATACAATCTGGGGGTACGGCAGTGATCTCGGCAAGACGAGCCAAGCGAAGCACGAGGGCACTACCTACCTTTTCTCGAAACGATTCGTCGTTATTTTTTAACCCTCATAACTTGGATTATACAAAATTCTCGGGATATGATGTCAATAACGGACTTATTGTAATGACGAAACGGCCAAACCACATATTTGGAACTAGCTTCTGCCCGCGACTTCGTCCGCGTAAAATTTTTGTTCCCTTGACCCTTCCCGACGCATCGAATTGCCTGCCAGTTTTCATCCATTTTTCGTTGCTACTCCGCTCCTTTTGGTCTTAGGGTAATGTTATATAGCTTATAGCCTTTCTCAATAAATAGGCTACCCAACACAAAAATAGTTTTTCAATTCGGACCAGTGGTTCCTGAGATTACCGCGTTCAACCAAACAAACAAACTCTTCAGCTTTATAATATTTGTATAGTATTTTCAAAAAGGTGTAGAGTTTTTAAAGGTAGGGCTTGTAAAGTTAGGGCGTGTAGAGCTAGAAGCTTATCTCTACATGAGATCTAATAACTTTTTGACAGTGCGAGTCATATGGTCTCGTGTTCGACAACATTTTACATAAAAATGTTTTGGTGTATATATATTGTATTCAGAGGAGTCGGTTCAGTATATGAAAAATAACTGTGAAGACTCTCACATAGAATTTATGCAGTGATCCAGCGATTTCCTCCCAATGTTTTGTCTTCAGGCACTTGAAGAGCGCAGTGGAGTTGTCCTCGGGACAGGCGGACATGCGCGCCTGCTTGACGGCCAGGTCCAAGCGGTCCGACGGGCTTGCTACCTTGGACACGGCTGAACCACTCACTGAAATAGCGCGGTGGAAAAGACCTGGAAATGAAGTAAGATTACATTTCGTTGCTCAAGAAGACGATGATGTCCTCCAATAAATTATAAACAAAATATCTGGTTGGGCACCTTAAGTGACCCAAATTGACTTGTTAATACTTATTTCTGTTATACTTAAGTATTAGGTCATTTCTTTAACAATAATTAATTCGTTTCAAATAGTTTATATAATAATATGTTAGTATCTGATGCTATTTGGTTCGCGCGCCTTTCGGATCGCGCGATGGGTTTCGCTGAACCTGGCGACACTAGCGCCATAGTTTGGCCTCCGCTTCCCGAGCGCGCATGCGTGCGCGCGCTTCCCTCGGTGCTTTTCTTGTAATTTTGAGGAAAAGTTGGTTTTTCACCGTGATGGACAGCTAAAGTTTGAAGAAACTCGTTATAAATACCCAACAGTGATTTGACAATCTGTTTCGTAAAAGTGCTTCACGGTGTGAGCTGCTGACAGTTGCTGGTGAGGCGTCCCGGAGCTGGTCTGAAGGTTAGTGGGCCAATAGTTTTGCAGTGCTGACGTCGAAACCATTTATCATTCTTCAGCTCACAGGGTGGGTTTCATAGGAATCAATATAATTACTAGGTATCAAACCATAACTTTTCACAAATGAGCTCCCCGCGTGTTGTCGGCTATTTACACGCCGCTACACCAATATCCATAGCAGTTGGAAGCGTCATTGGTAGTTACCCAAAACCAGGCAACTAGGACAGTGTCTGCAGGTGAATTTGATGCCTTCATAGCACTTTTAGCGTGGGTTCCTGTTCAGGATAAAGCGGGAGGAAACGCCCGGGTGTTTCCATTGTGAGGATCGTCTAGAGGACACGGTGGAGCATACGGTGGAAGTGTGCCCTGCCTGGGCGGAGCACCGCCGTGTCCTCGTGGAGGCGATCGGCGGCGGCGACCTCTCGCGTCCGGCCCTGGTGCGAGCCATGGTACGGAGCGAGAGGGCATGGGAAGCCGTCACCTCCTTCTGCGAAGCAGTAATGCTCGCGAAGGAGGAGGCGGGGCGCGTGAGGGAGTGGCAGTCTCTGCGCCCTCACGTCCCTAGCCGCCGCAGGAGGAGACGCCCTGGGCGCCGGGAGTCGATTGCGGACTCCCGGCCACCGTAGGCGCGAGCTTGCGGGTGGCGAGCAATGGGTAGCTCGCCGCCCGGTAAGGACCAAGCTCGGGTCGACGGCGCGTAGTGTTCCACGCGCGCCTCAAAGAGATGTCAGCAATACTGAAGGGGTCTGCTAGGACCGATGCCTGCCGGGGTCACGTGATTGTTCGAAAGAGATACCGTGACCCTGGCACATGGGCAACTGAAGGAACACGGGTGGGTTTTAGTCAGTAAAAGTCTGACACGCCCTCCCGCTCCGCCCAGAGCGGGAGAAGTCATTTGATGATTTCCCATCCAAAAAAAAAAAAAAAAGCACTTTTAGCAGGTTTTCCAGTAGTCGCGTTTTCACACTGCGATCAAGCTAATTCCCATAATGTTTGGCTGATTTATTTTTATCGACGCCCTATCTTGGGCCGCGTTCTGTCTTCCTCAATCTTGTTATGTTTATTTAATCATCTGCGTCTTCTTTGTGAATTTATTTTTCTTTTTAGCAGGGATAACCGGTGCATAAAAGCTAAATCTATTTTCACCAAACCACAGTTCTCAAGATGCTCCCTGTTAGGAGATAAGCGTTGTCTTACCTTTAGACATAGGCGAGACCATATGAACACTGACACTGACGGCCCCTGCACTGCACCCTGCGATGGTCACCAGTTTGGGATCTCCTCCAAACCCAGCGATGTTCTTCTTCACCCAGCGGAGAGCCACCACTTGGTCTTTGAAGCCGTTGTTACCAGGAGCCAGCTCATTGCCTAGGGCAAGGAAACCTGGAAGAGGAGACGACTTGTCACTGTTGAGCGATTTTCTATTTTTATCTGATAATTATTGTTATCTGTATCGTTCTGCTGCATAACAAATGCATCCCTCTACCATTTTGATGAAAAAAAGACCTACAATCTGCGTAATTGTGATCAAAGCACCACATATAACTCTTGGTGGCTTAGAAAGGTTAAGGTGAATATCACAGGGACTTTTTGGTCTTAAATCGTCAAAACACAGTTTATATAATATTGATATTTATGTAGTTATACATGTTTTAAGTTAAGGTCACTTGACTCTAAATTACGTTTTTCTGTATTGTCTTTTTACACACTGTGTTTACGTTTCTCATCCATCTATAATGTCGCAGACCTGACGGAAAAAACAAATGAAATAAGCAGTCCAACGAGTACATTTGTGCTCTTCTATCTCAATGTTCTTTTCTCTATTAAGAGTTTTGCTTGTAGTTAATGCAAGGGTATTTTCAAACTTTGGAACTTCGAATATTTTTCTCGTTCACGTACTCACCGAGAGAGCCTAGCCTATAGTTGATGGTGACGAGCACGACATCCCTGTCCAGCTGATAATGCGGCCCAGCGATGTCGCTGCGGCCCGACATGGAATAGAACCCTCCAGGGTGGATGAAGACGATCACGGGGAAAAGCTTTGAGCTGGAAATTATAAGACATGGTCGATAACTTTAGAAAGTGCCATATAAGAGGAAGCTTATAGTGATTACGGAATCGAAATAAAAAAAACACGTCTTGCAAATGATTGTTAACCAATTGTTTTTATAATAATAACTATAAATTTTAGTTCTATCTTCCGGCGAAACTCTCTGTTTGTTTAAGCAATCAAGCTCGTCAAATCCCGGAAAACGTTTCAACTATCTTGGAGCAAAATTAATCTGAAACGAACTAACACTACTACCTGATATGTCCAGGAGTATAAACGTTGATGGTCAGACAGTCCTCTTGCACGAAGTCGCCTGAGCTAGACGTGGGCCCCGGACATGCTGGGCCCTCCTTACTGGCATCCACCATAGTTTTGTATACCAGAATAGGACTTGGAGGCTGTGGAATAATTTGTTGAATCTAAATGTTAGATCTCTTAATCTTATTTTTTTATAATGAGAATATTAAACAAACTCTTCGGTCTTGAACGTTAGAAAAGTCTTCGTAGTTCGTGACTGTCAGTTGCCTCTTAAAGCTAAATGACCAGTTCCTGGTGAATCTAGTCAATCAGCTTGTTAATCAGCACTAGCTACATAATATAACAATTCTTTTTAGGCGTTTACTCCATTTTCAACTAAAGCCGTATGGAAATTTTATGAGAAGTAATACAAGCGTTAACTTAAAAACGTTATGGGTGATGATAAATGCAATAAGCTAGCGAAACTCTACAGAGGTTAGGATATCGATAGGTATCTACGACGATGATATAAAAAAATGTGAAGTATATTTTTTGGGGTTGAATGACACCTTTTTGTTTCCTCGTGTTTAGATATCGTCCACACATTACGTTTGTGGAGTTAAATTAGCTAGCTTAATTTGACCTTGCTTATAAATTGGCTCTCGACTTCTCGAAGCGAATTTTTCAACAATGATAGTATCTCACCTGGAACCGCAGTTCCCCGACGGGTGGCTCAGCGTACCGTATCCCCCGGTACGCCTGGAAGCGTCTCCCGCGCCTGGTCTTCATCCACGAGCCCCGGAACTGCCCCGACAGCGATTGGGCGATTGGTCCAACTTCGGACTCACTGGGTTCAATGGGTTCACCACTTACTGGACTGAGTTTTTTGGGTTCACTGGGACGACTGAATTCGCTGTTTTCATTGATTTCACCATTTCTACTGGGTTTACTGGGTTCATTGGGTTCACTCACTTGACTGGGTTTTTTGGGTTCTCTAAGACGACTGAATTCTCTGATTTGATTGATTTCATTATTTCCAATGGTTTCACTGAGTTCACTGAGTTCATTTTGTTCACTGAGTTCAGTGTCAAAAGTTGAGAAATCTGTACTAACATTATTTAGAGGTAGTGAGGTGAGTTAGTATGTGACTCAAGGGAGCGATCTTCGGAACTACTGATCCGATTTGGAAACCCCTGAGTATCATACACTAATTCAAACAAAAAACACGCGGACGAAGTCGTGTGCAGAAGTTAGAAAATAATTATATACTCTATACGACTCGATCCGCATACTCTCAAACACTATGGCTGTTCTGCAAGCGCTGTACTGTCACTCCATTGACTTTGGGCTGATAAACGAGTGCCACCAGCGCCTCAACCAGGTGAGTAGCCTCAATAATGTAACCATTCAATGGATAAAAGGACACAGCGTTTCGCTAGGCAACAATGCTGGCGATGAACTTGCCAGAAGGGGGTCGAGCATGACATCGGTGGGACCAGAACCCATCGCGCCACTCCCCTTCGGGTACCTACGCTCTCTGGTAAGAAAACGTACCAGGGCTCAATATTTTAAGCTACGGTTGGACCAAAGTTAGTGCAGACAGGCCAAGAAAGCTCTTCCTGCTATCGATGCCCGCCTCACAAAATAGGTTCTCCGGTTAGAAAAACAGCTGCGTATAGTTACAGCAGCCATAACTGGCCATGGGTCGTTTAATGAACATCTCTTTGTCATAGGAGTAACAGACAGTCCGCTGTGCAGGGCCTGCATTGAGGACGACTAACACATACCAGAAAACAATATGAACTAAGTATTTGTTATGACGTCACAGTGGCATGTAGGCGTTGGATATTCCAGTATGGCGCTGGTAGATTACAGTATGATTCTTCTTCTAGAATCCGGCAAAGATACACTTTTGGTGTTCGAAAAATAGATCCCACAGCTACGACGACGACGATAAAATAACGTTGCAGTTTAGAAAAAATATCTTGATCATTTCAACGCCTTTGCCGCAAGATGTCCACTGCTGGACATTAGCCTCCCCAATGGCGAAGTGGCGGAATGGCGGTTTCATAGCTCTCCCCCAATTTGGGTGACTTTGCCATGGCGGGTTGACAATCGCAGTGTGGTGGTAAAATGCATAGAGAACGCTGCTGCCCATTCTCTAGTAAGTCGCCATTTTGTGACACCCACGGGAAGAAATGCGGTGAAGCTATTATTTACGTCCGGCATCACGCGGAAAAAAAACAAAACAAGATGTAGAGACACAATTTAAAAGAGTATGAATGAATAGTTTGTACATACTCACGGGATGAATGAAAGGCTAACATGCGTTCGCTTTCATATTCTGATGTCAGCTCGTGGACAATATTGTGGGTTATACATTTTTTTGATAGAAATGTAACTGCTTGTGTAAACTGTGTTTTTTGTCCCAAATAAATAAAATAACCAAAAAGTATGGTACCTACCAGGCTGATGTGAGGGGAGACATCAGACGCCCTAGACGGGAGAAAATCATAGTGACCTTATTGGTGATGCTCTTAAGAAAGGTACGTAGTACTCGCAGTCGACGTGCTTGTATGTACGACCATTGCGTAATACACTATCAGCAGGAATCGCTTTCATTTTAACAGTTCCACATCATTCATGGCGTTGTCTACGTTGCTAAGCAGACAATTTTTTCGAACATGTGAAAGAATGTATTTGCTTCAAAATGATTCAGATTCTGAGTTATAGTGTGCTACGCAATTAGGGTGCTGAGATATAAACGTCGGGGAAGTAAAAGGAGTATAGGATCGTATCGCAGTTGGAGTTCTGTAGTTTCTGCTTACCCCTACAGGGAAAAGGTCTGAGATTATTATGTGTGTAGATCCCAAAGCTTGGCTGCTGAGCCGTGGGACTTATTCTTTGTCACTTTCCTTACCTTTTGCACTTCCTCTGAGAGCCGTGGGAGTGCCAACGACGACTATAATGACCAAGCTCGAGGATCACTCAAGATGGGCAGTTTATTGCGCTAGCATCTTCTCAGCTAAAGCACTAGGAAGTGGTGAAGGGAAAGCTTTTTGGGGGACTGTCTTATGTAATTATGACATTTGGTTTCGAATGATTGAATCACGAGAGTATCCGGTAGTTACCTCAACCAAATTAAAACACTTTTGTAAGCTCTAAAGATGTAACAAAAATGTCAGAAGTTAGAGAAAATATCCTTCTTGCATAACTATTATTTATAAATAAGTGCTCTTCTTTATATAACTATCTTCTTTATATAAAAGCGGAGGTCACTCATTCATATTTACATTCATTCAGTCACTGATTAATCGCGAAATCAAAAAAACTACTGGACCAACGAAGACGAAATTTGCGCACAGAGGTAGATTATGTTTAGGAGACGTCAGCTATGATTTTAGGAAACTCCCCCCCTAAAGGGGTGGAAGTTGTGATGCAGGTCCGTCAATTTTGAATGTAGGTTCTTAAAATGTTGTGTTCAAACTGACGATAAAAATGAATTTATACGTATTCCACCGTTTTTGATAAATCTGGAAGTGCTGAAAAAGGGAACGGAGTGGAAAGTCTTTCATTTTCAAAGTAAACATCATTCAATTTATTATTTAGGCGTATGATTGGAAAGTAACGCAACAAAATTTCCGACATCCGCGCGGGTGAAGCCGCGGGCAAAAGCTAGTCATAGATATAAGATAAAAATTCTATTCTATTGTGCAATTTCTATGGAGATGATACACATGAGCGCCCCGGTGGAGGAGGCGGGGCGCGTGAGGGAGTGGCACTCTCTGCGCCCGGTAAGGACTAGGCTCGGGCCGACGCGCGACGGCGCGTTATGTTCCACGCGCGCCTCAAAGAGATGTCAGCAGTACTGAAGGGGTCTGCTAGGACCGATGCCTGCCAGGGTCGTGAGATCTGTTCGAAAGAGTTACCGTGGCCCTAGCATATAGGCAACTAAAGGAACACGGGTGGGTGTTAGTCAGTAAAAGTCTGACACACCCTCCCTCTCCGCCCAGAGCGAGAGACGTCATTTGATGATTACCCACCCACAAAAAAAAAGCGCCCCGGTTACCGTTGACGCGTGTCGCTCGTGTGTCTGCACGCTAAGAAGACATGGGTCATGTAATCTTATCTACGACACGGAGTAGAGAAAAAAGATCCACAATCATTGTTATTGTTAGCTACTGACCTGCGAAGGTTTCCTGCGTCGCTTGCACCGCTACACAAGCGACACAAAAGGCCCACAACACTCTCGCCAACATTTTCCCCAAGACACTGGGAGTGCACTGAGGCGAAGATACTAGCACTGACTTATTTATTGACTAGCTATGAAAGTAGGTGTGTGGCCAGCTCAGCGGGGTATTCTGCAAGTTTAGTAGACCATTGTCTGGTACTAGAACAACAGCTAGACTGAGGTAAGGAACCTTATTATAAATTGTTAATTCTATTCCTATTCTTTCATACATAAGCATTGTCTTCACGCACCATAGAACAAAGGAGGTCTAAGTAAAAATATTTCAATTATAAGGAAAAGAAAACATCAATATTGCTCACAGGGAAAACCCGAAGCTACCTGTTTACAATTTTTTTACCACAATGACTGTTGTAAGGAGTCACAGTCTTGTCACGTCTGTACGTTTCCATCAATCACTCAGATGGAGTAAATTATTGTGGGTATACTCAGTACATACCTACGTATGTAAATTGATCATTAATGACTGCGTGCATTCACGGGAAACGGTCTTTTGAGGAAAGAACCACACAGTTTTCAGTGGACTTGAATCAAACCCAAGTGGTCTACATCTACGTACATGGTCATCTCATGATGACACCAAGATAATGTCTAGACATTCAAGGACTTATGAGTTTGTTCGGTATTTTTTCTCAGAGTAATCGGGTAGTAGATGACCTCAACTAGTTTTTTTTAAATATTATCTACTGAAATGTAAAAGTGTTTGTATAAACCTACTTAAATACCTTATGTTACCATTTACCACACTGAAATTTATTACAGCTAAAGATTTATGCTTAACGTCGTCACCATCATTCATCCCATTTTATTTTGGCTCAGCTTCTTCATAAGAATCGTGATCATTAATATCTGACGCTTATTTCATGCGACGTCACGTCACGTCAGATGTTTCTTTTTTTTTTCTGTGGTGGAGATGCAATGCCAGAATCTGTAAAAAAAAAATTGCACTCCGGGAGTGCCGGCAGAAGTGAAAACTTGATTATTAACGTTGAGCATGTTTGATATTTTGGAATGGTTAGGGAATAATTTGTTGTTCAATTTCCATATTTTAAGCACTTTATATTCACGAATTTTACGAATACACAACAATGTGATCACTACACAGACGGTCGAGCCATCAGCTGTCACCATCCATGGATGCGCGTGGCACGCTGTAACATAGACGAACATTCGCGCAAGCGCCCTGCGCCGCCTAAACGAAACAGTAGGCCCAGGCATACATTTTCGCCGCGCCGTAGAGAGGGGATAGCTGTCTACTCTCCATCCGTCCTACGCTTTTTCGATCAGGTCACGTGTCCTGACGCGAGTTTAAGATTTTATACCCATTACAGAAAAAGTGCTCAACGCCGCTAAAGAAGTTTTCACTTCAAAAATCTTTCTAGAAGGCTACAGTGATCTGGTTTTTGCTAACAAAGACACATGTGCGGATTACCAATCAATTTGTGAGGATTAAAATAGTCACTTTATTGAACTCCCTGCAAAGCCAGATAGCTTAGTCCACATTTAGGCCTGAATAGTGGTGAAAGAAGGTGCACTTACACCTCTCTGGCTTCTAAATAAAATGTAGGTGTAAGAACATTCAAAACTAAGAAAATATCCTAAAACGCCGAATTTATTCGAGTCGAGATCTTAAAATTTTCAAGCTCGCCCTACTCTTTCTAATGTACTTAGTGTCCAGCTTAATTCTTACGCTTCTTTATATAAATAGACACAGTATTTGCCTCTTTCTGAATGCATGGATAAAATAAAACCGATCCCATTCGAGGTGAGATGCGAAAATTATCGAGCTCGCTTTGGTCGCTCTTGTTTCTTGCATTATCTTTGTTGTTAAGCTTTTCTGCATTACTCGATAAAGTTACTCCTTGTATGAATGGATAAATGATAACCTAACACCAGCGAGATGCAATGCAAAAACACAGGACCTCAATTCGTGGAGCTGAAGATGCAACCGCTTGAAAATAAACTTGCCTACTTCTACTTCTAGCTATGTCAGGATTAAACGTTAAGTAAATAAAAGACTACAAATTATTCAAACAAATCATTAATAATATATTTTCATATTCTATTATTTTCTATTAAAACATTTCCACTAAATATGTTTACTCAAATAAATAACTCTAAGCTTTACAACGTAATGTGCTTCTAACGTATCCTCCACGTTTCCGCAGATCAGTACTGTATCGGGTACAGCTCGTCCCACACCTTGAACCGGTCTTCGAACATGTTCTGTCGTATGCTGAGCTGGTCTCCTCTGTGGAGATAGCTCCTCTTGTCTGGCTTCATGGCTGGCCAGGTTAGGTTGCCAAGCTCAGGCGTGTCTCCACGGGGGTTCGGGTCTCTGTGATATGAAACATGATGACATTAAGAATACTGTTTAGGAGAAGAGTGTTTTGGACCACCCAGTTACAGAGGATAGGTCTTCTAATTGGAAAAGCCTATGCTTAGGACAGGAATATAGTAGGCGATATAACTTAATCTAAAATCTTGACAATGTGGAGAAGATTGCGAAGATTGAGAAGTGTAGCGTACATCACGCTCAACCCGAGCATGATGTTCACCATACACTACTACAAGTTTAACTTTCTCTCGTCCTTTTGTCATCACAAGTTCAACATTCGTAGATAAATCAACACGCGTAGCATCACTACTGTAGAAATAGGTTTTATCGACGGAAGAATAGACTAAATATCAGATTGCAGAAAGATTTATACCGTCTTAAGCATGACCATGTTTTCCTCAATCCACAAAAGTCTATAATGTCACGCAGATAAGTGAGCATACTTATCATGAGGTATTTAACCAGGATAGCATGTTGATAAGGAACTCACCCGTATCGCGCAAAGTTGTACCAGATGGCGGTCATCTCATCCACGACGTGCGCGTGCGGGCTGCTCAGTGGGATGGTGGGGTAGCGGTAGCTCAGCGTGAACACGTACAGGAGGTCGTCGTGATGGGCAGCGCCTGTGAAAAAGTACGTTGGCTAAGAATATACAACTATAGTTCGTACATCGTTCTTGACTGTGACGTGTTCGAGGACGAATGGGAGATGGAGACAAGTAAGGCAGTGATTATGAAGATATTGCCAACTGAATTCAGTTAATGCAAATCAGCTTACTTACCACTAGTCAAAGATCATAATAGGTATAGATGACATACCTTGTGGTTTTCCATTGGGGTCTTCATAGTGTGAGTTGTTGCCAATGTAAGCAAATTCGTAGTACCAAACCGGGTGCTTCGAGTGACGACACATCAGGTTCGCCATCCTAGGGAAAGCGCAAAAAATTATAAAAAATTGGACTAGCAGTATTTTTACACACCTACACATTTCGTGTGACGCCTTGTATCTCAGTACAAAGTCTTGTGGAGACATAAAAATTGTAATTAGTTATAACTTCTGCAATGAAAGATCAAAACATCTAGCATGGTAGACAGATTAGTTAACGCAGTTTGATGCCAGTAGCAACCAGAAAGTCATTACTGCTAGAGCCTTTATAACATCTATGCTATGAATGTGGAAGCCATGCATCCTGCTTATTCTATAGATACACAGAACCAGTGAGAGACAACCATCCATATTCTGTGTATGTAAATTCGGACATCTTCACAAACGAGTCTTAAGTACCTGTGCACCCCGGACCCAATAATAGAGTCTCCATACAGCCTCCCCAGTGCCTTCTCACTCTCTTTATCATTGACCAATTTCTTTCCCTTCAGGTACACTTCCTTCAGCCTCTTTACCACCACGGAGCGGTTCTCTTGGGGCAGCATGAAGGAGATCGGGGCAATTCTCTCCCATTCCTCGTTCATCGTCTTCAAGAGGGTCTCGTTTTGAAGGACCGCTAGAAAACAATAATTAATCATTGATTAATGTTTCGGTTGGCAGTTTATTGTGATTTTTGGCTAGCTTCCGTGTCTGTGTCCAAATGGCAGGGAGACTAAACGAGTTTCAGTTTATCAAAGTCACATACACATAGATCTAGTTTCTTTGTGCATTTGCGTAAATGGTATAAGTATCTGTTCGATAAAGGATAAAGCGCTCAAGGCTTCTAAGAAAACCGACTAGATAAATCGCTGATGGAATGTGTGCCTAGCTAGAATTTTATTCAGTGGAACAGATGATGCCACGCTAACGTGAGCTTTAAAAGCTAATGAAACCATGTGTTTCTTGTACTACTTACGGAAAGCCTTCCAGAAGAACTCGTCAGTAGTCTGGCTGACGATGAAGGGCACGGTGTGCATTTTGCCTTCCCTGATGGCATCCAACGGGTTGTTGGTGAGGTATCGCTCCTGCCCGAAGTCTGGCTCCAGCACTGGGCCCCACAGTCCCACTGGGTCTCCTGGACCGAACTCCTGAAAATATATTTCCATGATGATATTTTAAACTTAAGTGACAGTCGAAGAATCGAGAAGAGCAGAGACTGAAAAGCTCTGTAGTGGCAACTGCATTGCGGAAAGCGAAGCGTAGATAGCTCAGCGACATAGTGGATCAACGACAATTGATCCATTAAATATGGGAGGCACAGAATCTTTGGTTGAGGTGAGGTTTGGGGAGGCGTATGTCCAGCTGTAAACTCCTTTTGACCGAAAATTGATGACGATTATTTACTACTGTGTCAAATTTTTTATAAACATATGTTTACTATCACCTCTTTCTGCATCTATCAAAGATCTTGTTTCTAAAACGTACCCAGAACTTAGGGAGCGAGTCTCCGAGCTCCCTCCAGGGCTTGGTCATTAGGCAAGCGAGGATGATGGAGGAATTGTCGGTGGGACAGTTGAGGATCTCTGCCTGGCGCACGGCGAGGTGACGCTGATGCGTCAGGGGCGCCACACCCTTGCTCACGGGAGACGCGCTCATTGCGATGCCGCGGTGGAAGAGACCTGCAAGAAATATGTATGTATTTGAAAAGTGGTCTAGCAATATGTTAAGGAAAAAGCTTACAGTTAATGAACACTAAATCTCTTCTCAATGAAAGAGAAAGGAAACCTGATCGTCGTGAAATGATTACTGGAATTGAGGATTTACGATTTCTTCTAGCTTTAATAAATGTATTGTTATAGATTGTTATCCGAGTGGTGCCAGACGTAAAGAATAGCATCATCCCCATTTCTTCCCGTGGGTATCGTAAAAGGCGGTTAAGGCACTTACTAGAGAATGGGCAGCAGCGTTCTCTATGCATTGTATCACCATATTGCGATCACCAACCCGCCTGCCAAGCGTGACGATTACGGCAAACCCCGGCAAAATTTGAGGCGGCCTATTTCCAGCAGTGGACGTATTACGGCTGAAATGATGATTATTATTGATTGTCCAAAATGTCACCATCTTTTTTCGCGGCGTTTAAAAAATCAGAGTAAATAGTGTTATTTTCATTTTCACCTTTAGTCATAGGCGAGATCATATGCAGCATGACGCTGATAGACCCCGCACTGCAGCCGGTGATGGTGACCAGGTTGGGGTCTCCTCCGAACGCGGCGATGTTCCTCTGAACCCACTTGAGGGCCGCCACCTGGTCCTTCATGCCGTTGTTCCCGGGTGCGTATGCGTCGCCTGTACTCATGAATCCTGGAATAATTGGGATCGTCAGTTAACAAAATATAGGAATATACACGGTCTTCTTCGAGTTGTTAGAGTAATATAAATGAGAAGGCCTTTGAGACGGTAAAATGGAAGTATTAAAACTAGCGAATTAATGTGAAACAGATAATAGAGGTGGCAAACCAAGCCAGGTGGCCTAGAGAAAGGCCATCGCTTTCAAAGCCTTTCGTACTACTACACCAACTTTCAACGGGATTGACATAATTCAGCTTTTCGGTAGCTTATTTACACTACATATTTTACACTTTTTGCTGTTATGCCCAAGTCACTCATGGCTGAATTCTACAGACCAAATAGAATCTTAATGTACCGACAAACGGTGTATGAAGGACAAAGATTAATAAGCTATTGAGAGAAGGGTGAGCGACATTTAAATAGAAAGTATGAGCTATCGCGTCAATAACTGACTTACTATATTTAACCGTCTTACCTAAGGATCCAATCCTGTAGTTGATGGTGACGAGGACCACATCTCTGTCGAGGAGGTAGTGTGGACCCGCCAGGTCACTGCGACCGGTCATCGAATAGAACCCTCCGGCGTGGATGAAGAAGATCACCGGTAGGGGTCCCGTGCTGAAAACCAAATAATTTGGATATGAATGGTGGGTTGCTCTTACTGTCTTTTTTTTTTCGACAATATTTCCACAGGGTACCAGAATCCCAGAGTTGTGTTGGGTCTTTTGCCAGTGCTCTCTTTTATAGACCAACTTTTTAAAGTATCTTCCAAGTGATTCATTCATGTCATCAACCGGTAAGTCATCATGATTACTACGGCTTACGGCTTCCGGCAACGGACTATGTAGGCCATCCTTTATTTCCCGAAGGGTTGATTTGTCAACGTTTGGTGACGAAGATGTTTAAAGGAATATTGTGGATTGTGTACCTTTTACTTTGTGAGATGTGTACCCGCTCTGGGTGGAGCGAAAGGGCGTGTCAGGCTTTTACTGACTAAAACCCACCCGTGTTCCTTCAGGTGCCTGTGCCCGGGCCACGGCAACTCTTTCGACCAAAACCGCGACGTGGGATTTGTACCTAAATAGTGGTCTTCTGCTTGCTTCTTTTCACAAATACGTTCTTAATGGATTAATCAGTTCGACCTACGCGTTCTGTATCGGCGTGTACACGTTGACAGTGAGACAGTCCTCGTCCACGTAGTAGGTGGGTGGCACGGGCAGGGGGCACGCGGGGCCCTCCTCGCTCGCGTCCACCTCGCCTTCATACTCCAGCTTCAGTTTTGGCGGCTGAGGAGAGAAGAGGCTCAGTTAGGGTTATTGTTGCTTTATAAAAATAAAACCAAGAATGTACTGGAAATTTGTTATAAAAAAACTTTTTAACAAAAAATTTAACCGCCGTAAAAACTTAAAAGCAAAAAATAATAAACCTTAAAATTTTGAGTCGGCGCTGAAAAATCAATGAACGAAGATCACTCAAAGCGCCGACTCATAATGAAATGAAATGAAATGAATTGCACCGATCCCAGCGTGGTTTGACCAGACTCGATTAATCGAATGAACCCCAAGATTTGCACTAGCCTTTGAAGCCTCATGTTTCATGGTGCTACATAGGCCATTGCATATCAAGAAGTAGACCGGGGGGCGCTGTAATGGTAGGGAGGACGTGCCCATAGGATAGGAAAGGATTACGAGCCTACCGACTATGCAGCCTTAAGTAAGCATTGGACTAGTGGAGAGAAGGGTGATATTTGTCTATAGGAGGGCATCTTTTCACGTCGTCGCCGGCATGTTGATCCAGGCTTCGCTATGTTCCGTGTTGTTGTTTTCTTGGTCGTCTTCTGAGTTCTCACTGCTATCAGTTTCTGGTTTTTTGTAGATTTCACTAGCCGCTTTCTTGATCTTATTTCTGTCTCCAGCCGTGTCCCTCCAAAACTGGATTTCCTTGTCAAAGTATTTCATGTCCTGTTTTAGGTTGTCATTCCATGTGTAAATAGGTCGTCCGACCTTCTTAGATTTGGCTCTGTACTGCATTGCTGCATGTAACAGGTGTGGTTCAGAGCGTCTGAAAATGTGTGCCAGGTAGCACATCCTGTGGTTCTTGATGCGTTTTGTTATGGTTTTACCGTCTAAGATTTGATGCATTTTCTTCTGTATCGGTTTGTTCCTAGCGTGGTTGATCAAGTCTCTCATGATAACTCTTTCATATCTTCTCAGTCTTGAACGGTTTGCCTTTGTGAGTGCTGATACTTTTAAGCCATATATCATACAAGGTACGATGATCATTCGATACATAAGTGTAGCTAGTTTCCAGTCCATTTTTGAGTTCAATATGAATGGTAGTAAAGATTTAGCGTTTCTCGTAGCCTGTTGGCATCGTTTTCTAATTGAGTTTTTTCTGCTTAATGCGGACGTTATGTAGGTGCCTAGGTATTTGATTTCATCCGATGTTGGTATATTTATTCCGTTGAGGGTCACGTGAGTCGTTTTCTGTGTTTTTACGGGGTCCCTAATTACAATTTTTGTTTTTGTTTCGTTTATTTGAAGGCCTACACTATTGAGTAAGGGTTTTATGTGGTATAAGATGCGTTCTAGTCCTTCTAGCTCATCTGTAATGAGAATAAGGTCGTCTGCAAATGATAATACTAGGGGGAGGGAGATTTCGCGGTCCTGATCTAGTTAAATTAAATGAGTTTCCTCTTCGAGGGTTGTCAGAACTTCGTCGATGACCAATGTGAAAAGGCGCGGGGACAGGCGGCAACCTTGTTTAACTCCCTTTCCTTTGATAATCCAACTGCTTTGCTGGCCGCACCATTTGATGCATGTTCTTTCCTTCAAGCATGCTGTGATTATCCTGTTGGTCATCGATTTGTTGGTTCGTTCTAATAATATGTCTCTTAATGCCTTGAGGTCAACATTGTCAAATGCTTTTTCTATGTCGAGGGCGAGAACGTACGTTCGTTTACCTGCACGCCATTCCTCTTCTAGAACCCTTTTGAGCGTAAAAATGTGGTCATCTGTTGATCTATTGTTCAAAAAAGCCGCTTGGTAACTGCCTAGTTCCGTTATTATGTCGTCAAGTTTTTTAAGTAAGTATGTAGCGTAAATTCTATAGCCCGTGTTGCAAATCGTTATGCGACGATACTCGTTCACATCTTTAGGATTTTTTTTTTTTTTGAATTGGTACCTGTACGGTCTCGAGCCACGTGTCCGGTACTCTGTTCTCTGACCAGGCTTTAATTATGTGTTTAGTTACGGCTTCCTGTAATGTTTGGGGCATCGCTTTGTAAAGCTCGATTACTACTTGATCCGTTCCGGGGGCCATCCCGTTTCGCATTTTATTGATGATTCCTATTATTTCGGCCACCGTCGGTTCTTCGCCTTGTTCTTCTATTGTCGGTTTTGTAATGTTTACCATTGGTATGTGAAGGCCCTCGGAGTTTTTTAGTATTTTCTCCCATTTGGACATCGGTATGAACGCAGTTCTTTTTCGGCGTTTTGTTTGCTGTTTGTTTTTCCTGTAGAACGAATAGAGAATTTGCATGCATTTTGCGGGGTGCGTTTTACCCAGTCCGGAGGAGCAGGCTCTGCATGCTTTTTGTTCCTCCAGATATGTAACCTTTTGAAGTGTTGTCTGACTTTCTTTGACGCGCTTATGCCTATTGGGATTATCCGGTTGCCTGCTTTGTAGGAATTTAGCCTTTTGTACGTTAGCGAGGGCTATTCTATGGTCCCTTGAGTAAATTGGCTGAAGCCTCAAAGTTTCCTGAGCAGCGGCTTTTAGTACATCCGTTATGGTATTCCAGGGTATTTCGGTGTTTTCATTTGTTGGGGAGAATCCCATATTTGCTAGTTTTTTTGTGATGCAATCTTGATATTTTGTTTTGATGGCTGCTCTGTTGAGAGCGGCGTAGTTGCATTGTTTGTAGTCGAAATAATTGGCCTCCTTTGTTGTTTCCTCGGTACTTTTGTCTTGCTTTAGTGTTTTATTTTTGTTTTTATTTACAATTAAGTTTGATTTTAGTAGTCCCCAGATTATTTTATGGTCGGAGATGCGACCGGTGACCCATTCGCCTTTAATAAAGTGAAAAAGTTTTTCTGCTGCCTGTGGCGTGATGATGTGATCCAATTGCGATTTTTGAGTACCCTTCGACCATGTTATTCTGCATGATGTTCTAGCTTTTGTTGTTTCTATTTGAATTTTTTCCCTGTTGGCTAGATCCATTAATAGTTCGCCGTTGTAGTTGGAAAATTCATGGTGAAGGTTTTGTTGTATCAACCCTTTGTTGTCGACCTATATGGGCGTTGAAGTCGCCGAGTATTAAGAAAGTACATTTCCTTGGTTTTTGTCTAATCAAGTTTAATAAGCCTGTGAATGATCTGGTTGCTTTCCCGGAACAGCTGTTGATGTGTGAGTTGATTATGTACAGAGGAGTTGGTTTGTCATTTCCCATGCCGACTTCAAGGGTAGCTGACATTACGTCGGTGTCCTTTTACTGTTGACTAATTCAATTTGGGCATTTGTTCTTAATAAAATTGCAAGACCCCGGTGTGCGTTGCCCGCAGTTCCTGAGAGGTACCAGTCGTAGTGTGCGGAGCTGAATGTTCCTGAGTTCATCCCTGTTTCCTGTAGGTTAGCTATATGAATGCCCCTGCGTGACAGTTCGGCGTCAATTTGTTTTTTTTTCCTGGTTTCGAGGCACCGCGAACGTTCCAAGTTGCTATGCGCAAGTCTGTGCAAGTGTACTTAATTGCGGTAGAGGTGGGGTTTCTCAATATTCTGTAACCCGTGTCGTCCGCGATTACATCTGATAACGGTGTAAGTGGTGTTGATTCTTGTTGTTCGCACGGTGTGAATGAGTTACCTTCTTGGCTTTTTACGAGCAACCCCGTTTGAAGCTGGGGTTTCGTGGGTTTTTCTTGCTCTTCGCGTGTGTCGTACCTGCTACTAAACGGTTTGGTATGTTGTTGTGCTTTGACGCTGGTTAGACCTTGCGTTAGGATTATCCGGTGGTTATTGCACTGTTTGTCGTTGGTCAGGACCCAGCTATCATAGTGCTGGTTCATGAAGAGGATGTGTATGTTAGCGGGAGCTGGATCGCCGGTTGGTGAATATACCTGTGTGTTTCTATTGTTTATATGCACATGCACGTTCACGAGGTAGTATTCGGACGCGGCGATAATTATATCTTCGCCACCCCAGAATGTTTCGTTAAATTGCGCAGTTATGTATTTAGTAATCCTTTGTTCCTGGGAAAGAATGCTGTTGGGGAGAAATTCCTGTATATTATTTAGAAGTGCTAGGTGAATTCTATCATCATGTCGATGTTCCAAGACGTATGCGGCGAGATCTTGACGAATATTCCTATGATCAAATGTTAGGCCCATTAGGTAATTAATTTGGTGGGCGATTGCACTAAACAGACAATTCCCGTCTTTTGACATAGGTACAATTAAAACCATTGTAAATTCTTTTGTTTTTGGGCCAAGTCAAAGACACGTGCAAGTCGGGCGCTCAAGCTGACTACACTTGTAGTGAGTCAATTTATGGGTTTAACCTTTTTTTTTAGGGTTTCTTTTGTTTATCTGTATAACAAAATGTGCACTTAAATTAAAACTTAAGGGATGGGGCACCCTTTTTTTTTAGATATTTTTTTTTTTAACTTTTCGCCTCACGTGTAACCGATTCAAATCGGAGTGGTTGTGGACCACTTAACAGCATTTTAGCAACTTAAAAATTCGTTACTTTGCTACAATAATAGCATCTTTAGTTGTGGTGTCATAATAGGTATCATATTCTGTTCCCGGATGATAGCGAGAATAGGCCTATTCAGCTCTTTTGTAGTTAGTGTGAACGCAATCCTTCACCAACGCTTGGGTTCCCGCGCGCGGCAAAACAAGAGCCTGTCTTACGCAGTTTAGTAAACAAAAATCCCTGAAATATTAGGAACGGGCTCACCGGGTTCATCAGGGGTCACTCTTTACTGCCAGGCAGGCTGAACTGCGGTCTGGATCGCACCAATGACACTTTTGCTTGCTTGTTTTATACAAGGTGTAACGTAACTGAATGGATGCAAGTCTGCCGAGTGATCCAGAAGGAATTCACTCCTATCTCAAGGCAGTAGGGCTCAAATTCAAATGCATAAAACAATGCTATTTTACACACACGATTTTTTTTCCTCAATACTCTAATTCACTCAAAACTTTAATTAGGGTGTATGAGGCCCTTGCGTTAATTATGTTACACGTTGCATAGATACCCAATTTCAAATTACGACACAGGAGAACACACACAATAGCACAGTTCGATTTCGAAGTCAGGCGGGTAAAATACCACATCTGTTGCGCGCGCGCAAACACGTCCGGCTGTGTCAAAGACTCAGCTTGAACCCCACTCAAAGCGCCGACTCATAATTGTTTTTATTTTATATTTTTTTTGTTGTGGCTTTAATGTACTAATAATATTTGGCAAGATATACCCTATCCAATGAAAAAAGAATTATCAAAATCGGAATACTCTGTATAAAGTTATTCGTGGTTATACATTACAATCAGTGAGTGAACAATCAATCATCCCCTGTTTTCTGACCCTTAAGGTTTGATTTTGTTTTCCAAATTTATATGGGACCACCCTCGGAGTATACCCTTTCCAATAAAAAAAGAATGATCACAATCGGACTACTATGTAAAAAGTTATGCGTGGTCATACATAAAAAAAAAACAAAAAAATATATATACGCGTCGAATTGATAACCTCCTCCGTTTTTTTCGTCCGTTAATGAGCGTTCAGTGTATGGAAAATGACGGTAATGGAGGTATTCAGCCCTATTGGCCCCTATTACTTACATAGGCCCATAGGAAACACTTGTGAAATATGCGCCTTAGTCTATTCGTTTGGGGTATACAGTGTCTCTTGTACATAATTTCACGTTATGATTTTGTACATTTTTGTTTATGCGTATGTTGAACGTCATTTTAGTCATGAATTAATTAATTCATTCGTTTAAGGTGTGCAATATTTTGGGTCCTACGTTGAAGGTTAATTTCGCACTAGATTTTCCTGTTCTACTAATGAACTGGTTGTGGGTTGGTACGACGTACCTGCTTATCTCAGACATTCAATTTATGTTCTAGCTATGCTATAACATAATATAAATGATAGCTACGAGTAGATTTCGTTCTAGTAAAGCGCGTGTCGCTTCGTAAGAAAAAAAAAATATTGATCATATCTCTTTACCATACCTATTACTTATTAAGGTGGATAAATATGCCATAAATGGCTGCCAAAGGTAGCACATTTGACGATACAAAAAAAAGATCAACAGGCTGTTAGCTTTTTCGACCGGCTTTCCTCCAAACTTGCGTGAGGTAGCAGAGTGGTGATTGAGGGATTAAATTCTATCAGGTAGTATATATTTCTCATTCACGCTTTGTTTTGGGATATAAATGCATTCTATTGATGAATCTTTCGCTGCCAAGCTTCTTTAGAATGTATGTACGTTTAGATCGTTTAAACTACGCGACGGATTGCTAGTATTTTAATTATATGTTCGTTACCTGAAACCTTAGCGCGCCAACAGGCGGCTCAGCATACCGTATCCCCCGGTACGCTTGGAAGCGTCTCCCGCGCCTCGTCTCCATCCACGAGCCCCGGAACTGCCCCGACACGCTGCGGGTCAGCGGCCCGTCCGGGTTGAGGACGTAAGTAGGTACGTCGGCTATCACAGGGACTAGAACGAAGGGAAAGAAGACAGAAGACATTATTGATTTGTGTGAAAGATTGGGCTAGGGTTTGGGGGTCACTGCCTACTGAGTTCCTGATAGGAATAGAGGATAATGTGTGTGCGTTGCAAATCCATTGCGTTCAATGAGTATCCCCCAACATTGACCAGCCCAGATAATTATTATCGTAACTTTTAACAGATGCTGCCCCGAAAAGAGTAACATGGAAGGGGATTAAGTGGTCCCTTCACCCTCTGCCATCTTTACTCGCACTTCTTGAATCAATAAATCAACTCAATAAATCACTTGTTTACAAACTAACCTGAGTCATGAGTGTGTTGTTGTACATGATGATGCGCGTGTGTTTGCTTTTGTGCGTGTGTGTGTGCGCCGGCACTCAACACACACAGCAGTGCGAGGAACATGATGCGAGCAGCTCGGCACAGAGGGCGCGACTGACGAGAGAACAGGAAAACTGGACACTTTATAGTGAATGGGGACTTTGTGGACTATTCTGCAAAATTTTGTATAAATTAATTGGACAAAAGAATTTATTTGATATCATTTGACGGCCTCGTTGTGGTCTCGTGGAAGAAATCGCGATGGCTGACCGTGGGTTTGTGGGTTGTATCTTCGTATCGGGGCAGCTTCAACCCAGTGGTTTTGTGCCCGATTCGAAGAAATATGCGTCAATGTATCATTGTATTAACAAATTGTGTTTACACTATACAATACAGTCGGGAGTTCCGTGTGGAGCCCAACCTTAAGAATAGCACCAACCCATTTCTTCCCGTGGGTGTCGTAAAAGGCGAATAAGGGACTTACTACAGAATGGGCAGGAGCGTTCTCTATACATCTTACCACGGTAATGCGATCGCCAACCCGTCTGCCAAGCGTGGCGATTATGGCAAATCACCCCAAATTTTGTGACACCTATGTACAGCAGTGGACGTTTTTTGGCTGAAATAATGATGATGATGATATACAGTACAACTCTGTGCACACTTACTGAGAAGACAGGTGTGATATTATGTTTTATTTATTTTTGTAAGTGTAACACATCTGGCTGTCGTTATCAGGTAAACAAACTGTTATCAGCACAAATCCTTGACCTTTCCTAGTTATCTATCACCTCTCGATTCGCATCATATGGCTATTAAATGAATTACAGTAGAAAACAAATTGACAATCTATGATTTTATTAAACCCATGTCCAGTGGTTCCCCTTTGGATTGTATCAGGTCACTATAGGATTTTGCAAAAATATGCGTATGCTTTTGTATGCTAAGCCATAGCACCTCATGTTTGCAAATATAAGTGATCACCAGCTAATGCTTACCAAGAGCCAAGACTGGTGTTTCAGGTCGAGTATGAGTTTTCACCACAGCCAAACTCTGCAAAGTTATAAATCAACATCATAATCATTTCAGTTGAAAGACGAACACTGCAGGATATTGGCCTCCCAAAATGGGGGGGGGGGGGTTGCTATAATCGCTTCGCTTGGCAGGCGGGTTGGCGATCACAGTATGGTGGTTAAATGCATAGAGAACGCTGCTGCCCATTCTCTAGTAAATCTCTTATCCGCTTCTTATGACACCCACGGAAAGAAATGGGAGGGTGCTATTCTTTACATCCGGCCCCACACGGAATGATGGAACAAAGTCATCAATAAAATCGATTCCAATCGACAAAAATATAGCATTGCTGCTAATCTACTAAGTCACAAACATTATAAATTGAAGAATACTGTTTAAAGTAGGTACAGGAAATAGGAATCTTAAAACAAGGAAAAGTGTCGATTGTCGGAGTACTCATAGTACTTAATAGTCATTCGGGAAACCCGTGTGTACGTCTTTGTAGATTCGCGTAGGTGGAGGTGAGTAAGGTGAACTGATTAGGGAGATGACTCGTGGAATAACCCCTTTGTTCTCAGGAGGGTCACAATAGTTAGCACGGGAGCTTAGACCAAGCGCAGCAGTACTACGTTAGTACATTGTACCAATTCGTTTGGCTTTCGTCGATACATTGCCACAACTGTGTATTCAACACGTGAAGAGTTAACACATACTCTAATGGCAACATTGTATAATATGTAAAGATCGTAGCAGATACGGTTCTGTCATCCAGGTAACCGACATAGCCCAAAGAATTACCAAACTTAAGTTGCAGTGGGCAGGGCACATTGCTCGCAGAACAGATGGCCGATGAGGTCGGAAGGTTCTGGAGCGGTGACTGCGTACTGGAAGACGTAGCGTTGTATGGCCTCCCACAAGAAGGACCGATGACCTGGTGAGGGCCGTAGGAATCCGCTGGATGCGCGAAGCACAGAGCCGATTGAAATGGCGGTGCATGTGGAAGGCCTATGTCCAGCAGTTGACGTCTTTCGGCTGTAAAGATTATGACGATGCTGATCATATCCAGGATCTCATGTTAGGCAGCTGGTCTACCATCACTAGATAAATCAAAACATCGACTGATCTAGGCGAGATGAGAAGAGATGATTATTTAACTTCTTTTACCACCTACCATAGTAGAATGAACCATCATAACATATCATTTAGGTACTCTTTGGGTTTTTTCATAACAAAAATTATTATGAGCAACAGTCTTTTGTCTAAACGTCTAGGCATCTTATTTGTACCACTTTACCTACCTGTATTGTAGTGTTCCTGAGGTGTGCTGTGTCATACACATACACGTCTGTAGGCATAGGTACGCTAATGATGACGAACCTTGTTATGATGCTCAATTCTCAATTCTTTATTGCTTACCATAATGTTAAAACATAGTTGGAACGGATATCATTATTTAGTCACAATTATGGACCCTGTCAGGCATAGCAAGATCAAGTAGGAGAGAGGAGGAAGAACACTGGGTGCTTAATTGTAAATTATATTTTTAGTTACCTAGTTAATAATATACCTACTGTTTTTATAAGAATGTATGGAATTTAAGGATTTTTATTATTGTTTTATTAATTCCAATATATACACTTGTTCAATCAGTAACTGTAGACTGATAAAAGTCATATATTTATATATTTTTAAATGATTAATTATTTTTTAATTTACTATTATTATTTATTGCTTATTTAATACTTATTTATTATTTATGGTAAGTTTATTTAATCGTATCTTGTATCTGTGTGCCAGACCACGAGTTGTTTACCCAAGGTGTTTTGTAATGTTCTTCTTAAAACCTGTTAAGGTTTAATATTATAAGTCCCGTGTCATATAAGTCCTCATGCCCTGAAGTTGCTCGATTGTCACCATTTATTCTTTCACCGGTAGTGATTTTTGCTCAGCAAAGCTCGTGGTGATCAAATGGATTATTTTTCTGTATGAGCTGAGGCCTTCGCCGTGCCGTAGGAAAATATAGTATTAAATATCTTGGAGTGCTTAACTGTGGCAAAAGTCACTGTTCCATAGTTGTCCACGACAGAAGTACTCACGCCGCACGTATAACTACTAGCTTTGATTTGTATACAAATACTAGCTGACCCGGCAAACGTTGTTTTGCCATATAAATAATTTCCTAGTAATTTCTAGTGTAGACAAAAAATAGCTTACTTATTGTAAGTATGTATGCAAAATAATAATTGTCAACGTTACTACTACACTTGATGCATAAACAATAATGATGGCCGACAACTGTGTAGGGAGTGAGAAAGAAAGGAGACCGGCTTCGTTCTCATCCCTACTCCGTGCTGTTTACTGACTACAGAAGTGACACCTGTAGACATCTGGCGGGGATAACTAATTAAATGACGATTGATCAGTTTTCGACCGGAGAGGAAAAATGATTAAATTACTAAAATGGCTATTAAAAAATAAGGGTTGATCGTAGAAGGGTGAAAATTGAGGATTGTATGTATTTTTGTATGTTGTATCATAAAAAAATAGAAATTAAAATTTTTGTCTAAAAAATAAAATTTAGGGGTGGACTACCCCTAACATTTAGGGGGATGAAAAATAGATGTTGGCCGATTCTCATAGATACCGGATAAGCACAAAAAATTTCATCAAAATCGGTCAAGCCGTTTCGGAGGAGTATGGCAACGAAAACTGTGACACGAGAATTTTATATATTAGATAGGCTGGCTCATCCACTGCGATCACGGTATGTACGTAAGAATGCATGGCTGGCAAACAAATGTACGTAGGATCTTTCACTGTGACCCCGCTATGTACTGACGGATGCGTGGCTGGTAAACAATTGTGGGCAGGATCATCCACTGCGATCACACTATGTATGGAATGATGCGTGACTGGTAAACAATTGTGCGCCGGATCATCCACTGTGACCACGCTATGTACTGACGGATGCGTGGCTGGCAAACAATTGTGGGTAGGATCATCCACTGTGACCCTGCTATGTACTGACAGATGCGTGGCTGGTAAATAATTGTGGGTAGGATCATCCACTGTGACCCTGCTATGTACTGACAGATGCGTGGCTGGTAAATAATTGTGGGTAGGATCATCCACTGTGACCCTGCTATGTACTGGCAGATGCGTGGCTGGTAAATAATTGTGGGTAGGATCATCCACTGTGATCCCGCTATGTACTGACAGATGCGTGGCTGCTAAACAATTGTGGGTAGGATCATCCACTGTGACCCCGCTATGTATTGATGGATGCGTGGCGTGATGAACCGCAGCAGTGAAATTCTGCCTCTTTGTAAAATGTACATCGGTGTTTCTCTTTTTTGGGTTTGCTAATAATGAAAGGCAATCAAAATATTGATCAAATATCGTTTTATTTTAAAATAACTTTCTTACAAACATGCTCTTACAATGAAATGGTTTCTTAAAATTACGCTACAGATCTTATGACTTATGATTATGTCACAATGAATCAATAAGTAGTAACTTTATGTATTTAATTATTTTGTAGTCTCTGAGTTTAACGTTTATGTCTGGAAGTGTGTGTACTACACTGTACTACATTAATCGTTGTTACATGGCGTGTATATTTTTAAAATGTCCCTTTCAATATTAATTAAGAAAAAACTAGCAATAAAAAAAAAAATAACTCATCCTTAGCGCATCACGCGCTAAAGTAGACCGCAAAATTGACTTGCAAATTATAATTTACTGACTTCAATTTTGCTATTGCAACTGTACTGACTACCCTGACATCTTCACTTTAACAAGAATATCGTGATTTTATTTCTTCTGTTTACACGTCTGGTAGTCAATCGGGAACAGCTCCTCCCACACGCGGAATCTGTCTTCGAAGAGGTTCTGTTTGACGGAGAACGGGCTGTCGATGCGCAGGTACTTCCTGTCGTCGGGCTTGTACTGCGGCCAGCTGAGGGTCGACAGCTCCGGAGTGTCGGGCTTGGGGTTTGGATCACTGGGGGCCAAAAGCAATAGGTTAGATAGAACATAACATCAGTAGTAGGTAAGAAGTAGGTACACATGGCTACATATCATCCAGCAATATATTTCCAGTTTTAGCTGATCACACATTGTATAGGCTTTTCGTACAATGAGAAGTCAGCCTATACTGGAAATGTTTAGCTTGATTTGTCGCCGTGTCAACCTAAGTACACGCATGGCAAGTCGACAAATAATACGGACAGCGGGATTTATTTACGCACTGGATTTTCAACTGTCCGTGTTAAACCGAACATTGAGATTTCAATAAAGTATCTCAGTACGTCGAAAACAGAATAGTGTGTTTGACTATTCTATTTTCAACTCTCAACGTCAAGCAGTGCATTGAAAATCCAGTGCACAAAAATCCCGTTTTTTTATTGTTCTATAATATGATAAAAGGGAGTGAGCAACGCAGTAGAGAATGTTCTATCCTCCGTGGAGCGAGTTAATTGCCATTAAGATGGGCATTTATCCAGATTCCGGGCCAATACTAGAAAACTCTTTTCAAAAATAGCCAGTAACAGTTTACCCGAGCTGGGAATAAAATTCATAGTCTCCGGTTATAGTGCATGGTGGCTGTAAGCTTGGTTCAATTTAATACCTTTTTTTTGTCATTCCGTTCTGGGCGGAGCTCAGATCGTATCAGACTTTAGCTGACTAAAACCCACCGTATTCCTTCAGTTGCCTGTGCCACGGCAGGGCCACAGTTACTCTTTCGAACAAACTCAATTTAATACCTGGTTTTCATAACAGTGAAAAGAATATCACAGTACCTAACCTACGCATGATCAGAGGGGTAATTGCGGAACTTTTTATCGGTAGGAATTGGTTTAATATTCATAGTTAAACAACATTCATTGCGTTATTTATGTTGCTGAGCCGACAATTTATTCGAACAAATGACGCAATGGTTTAGAAATAATCTTCAATCCCATTCAGATTCTGATAAATTGTGCGTTTCGCAATTAGGGTGTAGTTATGAACGCATCTATAGACTGTGTACTTCGTCGCTACGTTATTGTCTCCCAAATGTGATAGCCGTTGTCAAACCAATACCAACAACATGTTCATTTGTCATGTTCATTCTTTGCAAAAAATTAATTCTGATCCTGAAATTTCTAGTCATTCTTCATCATTGTGGGTGGGTACGGTAAAAAAAAAAATCCTATAGTGTCTCTTACCCGTATCTCATGAAGTTGTAGAAGATGGCGGTCATCTTGTCGACCATGAGTGAGTCCAGGCTGTCGCTGACGGGGATCGGCGGGAAGTTGTAGCTCACGTTGAACAGGTACAGCAGGTCGTCGTGGTGCGCCGCCGCTGTGGGGGGGGGGGACGAGCATTATGCTTACATCGAACTTTGATGATTGGTGGTTCGCAGTAGTAGGTTGTGGTTTTAAGGTAAATGGTATCGGTTGATTCATAATCAGTCTATATTGTTCCCACTGCTGGGACACAGGCCTCCTCTCTGTGAGAGGGAGTGGGCTGTAATCTACCACGCGGGGCCAGTGCGGGTTGGTTGATGTCACATGACTTCGAATTTTTGGGTCTAGGACATGCCGGTTTCTACACGATGTTTTCTTTCACCGTGTTGAGAGCAGTGGTGATACAAAGTAAAGTAACTGCCTGGTTTCGAATCCACGAGTTACATTACAACCCTTTAGGTCAGGGCCATAACCATTGGGTAAGCACTGCTCTCGGCTGATTGGTAGCCACGTATATAAAGTGCATGCTTGCCGTCCATCGAGACTAATCAAATTACAGTTTCTAGGTGTACAATATTTGGGCCAAATCAATTCAACATCGATTCGGAATACAGTCACACATTACGCTCCTAAGCCTCGTTTAGATGATGCAAATGTATTACCTGTAGCATCTAATAAAATTGAAGCAACAAATGACTTCCATCTTCTAAACACAGTTGTTTTTAACTTTAATTGTTGCTTCAAATTAGCAAAATCGAAGACAAGTAGAATCAACATCTAGGTACCAACCCGCACTGGGGCCGCGAGGTGGATCACGGCCCACTACCTGTCACCCAGAGAAGGCGTGTGTCCACATTTCATCATTTGCTTATGTGTAGGCGCAAATTACGATAACCGATGTTACTTAGCTCTTGATGGTAACACTCAGACTTATTTAGGCATCCCCAAATGTAAGAAGTTCATATAAGTTGTGGTTCCCAACAGTAACGTTAATGTCCTCACCGATGGGTTTCTTGGTGGCAGGGTCGACGTAGTGGCTACTGTTGCCGATGTAGCCGAACTCGTAGTAGTACACCGGCTTGGGCGAGTGACGAGCCATCAGGTTCACTAGTCTACGTACAACAACACATGGGTTACAGTAAGATCTAGCTGATTGTATTTCCAAGGTATAGGCAAAATGGCTGCAACACTCTGGTAAGGGTAATTAAGTTCTCAAAATAAAGATGGGCATGCTTATCGTTATCTAAAGTGTTTGCTGCTAAAATCACGAATAGCAGACTGGATTTTTTGTGCTTGCTTGTTTCTCAGATTTTGTTTAGTATCTGGCGGTTTTAATCAAGAGCGGCGAATGAAGAAGGTCTCAGATTTAAAAAAAATCTGTTCTTTGATCAAAATAAACTAAAATATGACTCCAATAGCATTTTTGTCAAAAATACCAATCAGAGGGGTAATTGCATAACAAAGTAACAGTAGGGATCACTTTCATTTTGATAGATCAACAACATTCATTGCGTTGTTTACGTTGCTGTGCAGACAATATTTTCGAACATACGACGCAACGGATTATATTTAACCTTCAAATTGATTCCGAATCTGATTAATAGAGTATTACAATGCAGTATGCAATAAAGGTGCAAATTCCCATACCTGTGAACTCCAAATCCAATGATAGCATCAGAGTACAGTTTTCCAAATCCTTCCCCAGTAGCGGTGTCGTTGGCCAGCTCCTTCCCTCTGAGGTAAGCTTCCTTAAGCTTGTTGGCAGCGTTGAAGATGGTGGTGTTGTTACCCGACAGGTACAGCGCGATGCTGGCCACGCGCGGCCAGTCGCTGCGCCAGGACTCGAAGGCAGATGGGTTGCGGAGGACATCTGAAATGGGATGGTGTTAGGAACTGGAGCTGGAGCGAATAGAGCTCATGATTTAAGAGTCGGTTGGGAGTTTTTTTTACCCTATTAAGCACCGGTAAGTATTAGTGATATATAGTTTAAAATCTCGCAGGACTTGTAAGGGTATAGCGAGTGTGTTCAAAGGCACATTAATACTATGAGTTGAGTTAGTCATCACCATCTGCCTGCCTTTTCCCAACTATGTTGGGATCGGCTTCCAATCTAACCGGATGCAGCTGAGTACCAGTAGTATACATGGAGCGACTGCCTATCTAACCTCCACAACCCAGTAACTGGGTAATACGATACACCATGGTAAGACTGGTTGTGAGACTTTCCGGCTTCTGACGACCCGTAAAGACACCCGGGATCAACGGCTTAACGTGCTTTTCAAGGCACGGTAGGGTCTTGGTATGTAAAGATGGTCACCCATCCACGGACCAACCGCGGCAAGCTTAGCTTTACCTAAGCGATCAATCCATAACATGCATACATACATATTGGTCAAAATCATAACCCTCCGTTTTGCTTCGCCGTAGTCGAAAAGCAGAAGGTGACTTCCAATAATTTAATAGACCGGCCAATTATTGTAACTCACCGAGAGCCTTCCAGAAGAACTCGTCTTGCGTCTGGCTGATGATGTAGGGCACCGGCTGCAGTTCGCCCGCACACAGCGCCTCCAGCGGCTGGCGCGGCAAGAACATCTCCTGACCGAACTGCTGCTCCTGCACCGGCACCCACAGCAGCACAGGGTCGTAGCCGAAGTCCTGAATAACGAATGCAATAATGAAATAACTAATCACCAAAACAAAAACGATCAAACTAATCAATTTATTAGTATAACATTTTATTGATCATTAAAATGCTATTAGATAATGATTTAATTAAATGATTAACTAACTATAAAATAAGAACAATAGTTGAAAGAACTAAAACACGATTTAATAGAAAATCAAACTATAAACTAGAAAATAATAAAAGTGTAGGTGCTTGATATCCATTGATGTGAATATTAAATCGACAGATACTGATAAAAGTGGACTCATAAAAACACGTCAAAAAGCGCCGTCTCCATTACTTTCCATTCAAGAACACGTCTCCCCCCTAACAGTAATCAGTTCTACAGTATGACAGGTATTACCTGTAGGTGTGAAGGGACCTTCTGTAATATCGCACGGCTACACATCAAGCTATACATATCCAGTTTAAGCTGACATCTCATTGTACGAAAAGCCTATATAATACGAGGTCAGCTATAACTGGAAATGTAGAGCTTGACCTGTAGCCGTGTGTACTATGAAGGTCATAAAATAAATAACTTTGCTATGGGAACAGCAAAGGATTTTTTTTTAAAACTACTGTTACCTATGTGGTAGTATTTTTGTACGCAACAGCAGTCTTTTTACCCGACTACGCGATGCAAACAAGGATAATGTGTTCATCATGCATATATATTTGTTTTGTTTGGGGCACTCTAGAGACAAAACTCGTGGGCCGATTATTAAGATTCATAAGCTGATTTGTTTTTATGTTGTGAGTTTCACTCAATACATGAAAGTAATCAAAATTCGACAACCAGACGTCATATTGTGGAAAAGAAAAAAGGATGTCTACGAACATTATGTAGTTCGTCGACTCTCATTTTTTTCTTTTAAAGTGGGGCATTGTTGAAATTTCAATAGGTCTTTGAAAATCACCTATAGCAGACATCTAGTCAATCACTTTTTTAAAGATACATTTTTGCGTAGAACAGTGGCATGTTTTGATTTTTTTAAAGTTCCTTCTCTATTTTACCCTTGTTTTAGCCTGCAAGGATTGTCGCTCCGTCTACTCTGAAGGCGTCTTTAAATTGATGGTCTCCTTCAAGACCACTACCCCAACTGTCATCGGTTCCTATAGAGGTACTTACAAACATCTTATCCAGAGAGTCTCCCAACTCCTTGGAAGTCTTAGTCTTGAGGCACTCGATGATGGCCTGGGAACTGTTCGTGGGGCACTGCAACAGTTCCGCCTGCCGGACCGCTAGGTAGCGCTGGTGGCGCGGGATCACGACTTGGGAGATTGGGGATCCGCTCATGGAGATCGCGCGGTGGAACAAGCCTGGTAAAGAAAAGATAACATTGCACCTATGTATGTTCCCAAGAGATTGCATTGACAGATCCAGGTAGGCAGCGTATCGTCACCCTATCACGATACCACCTTGAGCTAGCTTATAGTAGTACGATGTTTCCATAGAATGCGAGGCCAGCTTATACTGGTTTTTTACCACTGAAATGCGGCCTAATGTACGTATGTACTATGATATAAATAGTATTCTTTGAAATTAAGAGCAATCATGGATGAGTATAAAATTACCTAACTAAGTAGGTATAACAATTGTAGGAAAGACAGTTCATTATCATTAGGTTTTTTCCTGCTAATACAGTTTTGTACCGTCACACACGTAACGACTTGATAAGCTTGAATCACGTCACAGATAGATTTACTGTTTTGGTTTATTGAACTGTATAATTTCAGCCTCTTTAAACAAGTCTTCGGTAGTATAGTGGTAAGTATCCCCGCCTGTCACGCGGGAGACCGGGGTTCGATTCCCCGCCGGAGAGAATCTTGTTTTTTTTTTTTTAAAGTTAACGGAGCATAAAAATGCTTTTTATGTGACTTATCTATTTATGTAAAACTATATTTTATAAGGATGAACTAACTAAATTGACCCGTCTCGAATTCTACAGATATCTACCAAAATTATATTCAACAATTTCGACAGAATCTGCAATTCAAAATAATATTGCTATTAAATTCAACAATAATATTAATTCAGTTCTATTATTTTTTATCAAAATTATACTTATTTTTTATCTACTTTAAATGATGTATCGGAAATATTTATAAAAATGCCTTCCTAACTGTATTATATAATATAACATTATTATGAACTGTTATTAAATGATTTAATATTACTATCCTCAAATTATAACTGGTCCTTTTACCCACCTTTGGACATGGGCGAGATCATATGCAGCATGACGCTGAAGGAGCCGGCGCTATACCCTGAGATGGTAACCAGGTTGGGATCTCCTCCGAAGGCGGCGATGTTCCTCTGCACCCAGCGCAGAGCCATCACCTGGTCCTTGAAGCCGTTGTTACCAGGGGCGTACTTGTCGCCTGTGCTTATGAAACCTGAAGGAAGGGTTACAAATGAACTGATGTGACGCAGATGTACTTTATGCAATACGCCTTGTTCTAACGTGCAGTTATATGGCTAACCTTTTCAGGCCGGAAACCTCTTATTGTGCGATAGTCTCTTGTTTTAGTCACAGTTACCTTTATACAGGATGTTTGGCGCAGGGACCGATAACTTTTTTTGGGGATTGGGTGGGTCAGGTCCTATCTTTCACCCGTAGACCCCATGTCCTAGGTGTCACTCATAGATTAGATCGCTAAATGTCGCTGTTATTCTTCGATTTATTAATTTTTAAGAGTTTGAAAGCTCGTTAAGTAATTTTTTGTTTTCTATGCTAAGAATTTATGTTTTATTTAGAATAATCTTACATGAGAGAATGCAATAAAAGCTATTTGCTGCAAGTACAACAACAAACTAAAATATAATATATATATATGTCGTTTTTGATGATTCAAGTAATTTTCAAACATAAAGAAAAATTTTGTATCTCGATTACAGTGACACTTAATATAAGATATGATTTATTTGCTAAAAACATGTGTAGGTACACATACAAGAATAAAGACATGCATGCAGGATATTATAAAAGGAAATAATATAGATTCTGACATGTTTGCCACATAACATGGCGTGCAAAAATGAATAATTGTGATTGTTTATAATTAATCTCAAGTCAATATCATTCATGTACAAATTGTGTCATCAAGCAATAATACATTTAAAAATGTCAACAAAATGGGTGAAAACTCCCACCCAATCTCCCAAAAAATGTTGTCGGTCCATGCGCCAAACATCCTGTGTATATAACTTGTATCATCTGCCTATTATAGTCTGTTAGCAACAATGTTGGGATCGGCTTCAAATATATATGGATGTAGCTGAATACTAGTCATTTACACGGGGGACTATATGATCGCCATATCCCAGTATAAGTAGGCTTAGAACAGAACACACGCCATTGTGAAAAAGAACCTGAAGAGTCAGCACGTCTAGTGTACAAAACCTTATGCTCTCATATCAAATGTGCAGTAGGTATGAGATGAAGAGTACCTGTAGCTAAGTAGGTATATACAGAAACTCACCAAGTGATCCAAGCCTATAGTTGATGGTGACGAGCACAATATCCCGGTCCATCAGATGGCTGGGCCCGGCGAGGTCGCTGCGGCCCGACACCGAGTAGAAGCCTCCCGCGTGCATGAACACCAGCACGGGCAGCGGCTTGCTACTGCAGAGGAGCATCAGTGAGGATAGGCCGCGGAGGAACAAAGTTGGATTCGTACAAGATTGTTCAAAATGGATGTTTTTCGAAAACAGCTATTAGAAGTATTAATAATGCTACCACATATTCTTGATATCCAATAATTTAACTTTAAAAATAACTTAGAATAAGACCCCAACTTTTCAGCCGTGAGATGTCCACTACTGAACATACGCATACCCCAATTTGGGGGGTTTTGCCGCAATAATTATTGCAAAACCCCCAAGGCAGGTGGTTGGCGATTGCAGTATGGTAATAAAATGCATAGTGCTGCCAATTCTTTTGTAAGTCTCTTAGTCGCCTTTTACGACACCCACGGGAAGTAATAGGGTGGTGCTATTGTTTACTTGCGGCACCACACGAATTTGTTATAATGCTCAACTGAAAATAATTTGTGTAATAATTGGGTAGATGATTTGTTTTTTTTTTTTCGATAAGACAGATCAAAGGAACGGATCACAATTTAATAAAAAGGACCTACACATTGCGGAAACTGGTTGCATAATAAATAGGTAACACACAAACAATTCTTTCCATTAGAAAAAAAAGTTTCATCTGCAAATTATCGAGATCAGTACAACAGTTTAAAAAAAATTGCGCCGATATTTGCCATATTTCTCAATTTGCTTAACATTATAAATTTCAAATGTTTATAGTGGGTATACATTATTATTCCAGACACAATAAGAGGCACTTACGTCTTGCCTTCAGGTCGGTACACGTTGAGCCGGAGACAGTCCTCGTCCACTGGATAGTTGTTGTAGACAGGTTGCGGACAAGCTGGTCCTTCCTGCGTGGCGTCTACTTCGGTTGTGTAGTTCATTATCATCTGAGGTGGCTGGCAGAGGAACAAATCTTGTTGTTATTCATCGCAAAGAACTTCACATAAATCACAAACTCAAATCAGTTCTTAAGTCAGAACTCCAGTGCATCATAAAGGTTGCTGAAGAGAGCAGTGGTGGGCCAGTGGTAACCGCCTTTTTTTCCTGGGTGGGAAATCATCATTTATGACGTCTCCCATTCTGGGTGGAGCGGAAGGGCGTGTCAGTCTTTTACTGACTTTAAACCAGGGCTTTGAATAACGCTAAAAATTTGGTATCGTTACTTTCATCGAACGAAGATAACGTTATTAGTAGAGGTCATGTTATGCTTGGTAACGATACTTGGCATACGTTTTACCGGTAACTGAGTACAGTTAAATTTTTATTTATTTTCTTTCATCTCTTTCTTTCGTCTACATTAATGAAGTTCCATTTGCATCGTTTGATTGGCGCTGTTACCGTAGAGCGCCGCCGCCCATGGCGTGCCGCTTAGGTTGCGCAGGTTGACAACAACGCATTAAGTAACGATAAAAGTATCGATACTAGTAACGTTAATTTGTAGCGTTATTTATAGATTCGATACCAAAGTTTCGTTACCCGTGTTACCGTTAAAATATTAACTTTATGAAAATAACGTTACTTAACGATACTTATAGTGTGAATTTGGTAACGTTAAACCCACCCGTGTTCCTTTAGTTGCCCATATGCCAGGGCCACGGTATCTCTTTCGAACAAATCTCGCGACTCTGGCAGCGTGGTAACCGCCGTGACTTAGGAGTCGTATGTCCCAGATAGGCGCTTTATTTTTACACGCTTTATATTAGCTTCACTTGTCTGTTTGTGTGTTCGTTTGTAACCGACTCCTTATAGCGCGATTTTGACCCACTTTAAACGACCAAATTTCATTTAAACTCTGTAGGCTTATCGAGGACCGATGACAATACTATAATTTCATAAATTTGTGCCATTATCCTTGCCAGGGTTACCAGGACAGCAAAAAAAAAAAGGCTTCGAAAACTACGCTGACATACGTCACAAACTACGCTGACATACGTCTCAAAATTCGAAACACCCTAAAAAATAGAAAATAATAGGTAAAAAAAACTAAAAAACACGCTTCCATAGAAAAACAAACTAAAAAGTAGAAAATAATGGAAAAAAAGCGTGGGGTGCCTGATATCAATAAAAAATACCTTAAAAAGTACCCCACGGTTTTTTTCGTCACCAGTACTTCTAAACAGTGAAAGAAATCACCGCGAGGAAACCGGCTTGTCCTAGAAGCAAAAATCTAAAGAGATCTACTGACCGACACTGAGCCTGTGTGGTAGATTACGGCCCCCTCATGGAATGGAAGCCTGTGTTCTAGCAGTGGAAATATTAAAGGCTGATTATAATGATATGATGAAGTTTAATAAAGCAAAGGAGTTGTTATATCGCTAAAAAGTTTTCGTGTTTTGACTATGAAGTCAAGTACTATCGCTCTTCCAGCTGGAACAAATTGTTTTATTTCACTAATATTTCTCTAATTTGCGAGAAATAAAAAGCTCTTTTTCAAATACAAAAGGACCTTGCAAAAATGACAAAGGATCAAATTGTTACACTCATATCATATTTTCTAAATCCTTCCTTCTATCATGGTACTCATTTCAAAAGACCTGTATTGAATTGAGCTCCTATTTACCTGGAACCGCAGCTCTCCTACAGGTGGCTGTGCGTACCGGATGCCCCTGAAGGACTGGAACTTCTTCCCGCGGCGTGACAGCATCCAGGAGCCTCGGAAATTACCTGATACACTGTGAGCCATCGGGTCGGTGGTTGACGGACTGCTGGGCGGTTCTAAACAGAAACAAATTGTTTTAATATATTTATTTAATGTTTTCTGCATAACATTTAAACCATAAAGTGTTAATTCCTGAAAGTGTTTGCAAGAGAGCTTGTTGACTTCCAAGTAACAGTTTCCTTGACTGGTTATTTTCTTAAATGTATGTTGTTATATTATACAAAAACGTATTACATAATAACTTTTTTTTTTTCAAATGTTATTAATATTTAATTAAATATGTAATAGGCTAATTTAAAAAGTATATATTTATGTAATCTTGAATGGTTGGTTTTGTTTTGAAATTACAATCAGTAAATATATAAATTAGAAGTAACCTTTCCGAAGTCTAAATTTTGTGTTTCAAAAATATTCATACTTATACTTAATTTTACTAATAATTGGGGGTTTTTTCCGAATATTCACAAACACTTCGAAACGCACACAATTTTTCAACCTTTCGCGTAAGAAGAACACATCCTCACCTGTTTCATGTTGGTGATCATGCTGATGATGAGCGGCGCCTGCGCCCGCCAGCGCGGCACACAACAATACACACAACATCATCCTCGCTCAGATGAAGCCACACTGAAGCCAGCACACACTGAACAGGGCTTATATCGAAGCTGTGGAAATGAGGGCAGGATTATTCTGCAGAAATGTTCATAATTTACGTAAACTTTTGCTGTTTTCCTTGAATTTGTCTGTAAGAGTATTACCAATTTGCAATTAATGGAGCGAGGGTAGGGAACAAGAAAATATTCAGAGGGATAATTGCATAATACACTATCAGTAGGAATCGCTTTTAATTCGACAGTTCCACAACACTCATGGCGTTGGGTACTTTTCTAAGCAGGCATTTTTTTCGAACATAAGAAAGAATGGATGGTTATTGCAAAACCATCAAAATGATGCGTTACGCACAAGTAGAGTGCTGAATTTGTAAAAGAATCCATGAAATCTTGTTTTTTTTTCGTTTTTAGGGTTCCGTTGCCAAATGGCAAAAAACGGAACCCTTATAGATTCGTCACGTCTGTCTGTCTGTCTGTCCGTGTATGTCACAGCCACTTTTTTCCGAAACTATAAGAGCTATGCTGTTGAAACTTGGTAAATAGATGTATTCTGTGAACCGCATTAAGATTTTCACACAAAAATAGAAAAAAAAAACAATAATATTTGGGGTTCCCCATACATAGAACTGAAACTCAAAAAAAAATATTTCATCAAACCCATACGTGTGGGGTATTTATGAATAGGTCTTCAAAAATGATATTGAGGTTTCTAATATCATTTTTTTCTAAACTGAATAGTTTGCGCGAGAGACAGTTCCAAAGTGGTAAAATGTGTGCCCCCCCCCCCCCCCCCCGTAACTTCTAAAATAAGGGAATGATAAAACTAAAAAAAATATATGACGTACATTACCATGTAAACTTCCACCAAAAATTGGTTTGAACGAGATCTAGTAAGTAGTTTTTTTTAATACGTCATAAATCGTAAACCACAATTTACCTTTCATTCAGTCAACTCAAATATAAAAATTAAAAAAAAACATTTAATTTCATAAACATAAACCTTATGCATAAACTGTGAATACCTGCAGGTTTGTACGGAACCCGTGCGCGAGTCCGACTCGCTCTTGGCCAGTTTATAGTTATTCACTGGGCGATGTAACTGTTGACGTCCAAAAGTGCCATTTTTGGGCCTATTTGAAATAAATGCTTTGACTTTGACTTTTGACTTTGATGGATGCTACTACAGATATGGTAGGTAATACATATTCAATGAAGTATTTTTGTATTGAAGTGTACAATTATCTATCACTTCCTAAAGCCCACCTACTTACGCATCATACAAATTGGTCTTTAGGTATTGCGGAAACTTGGGTATTGCGGAATAGGTACCTATGATTATTTAAATGTAGAAAATTTCTTCATTTAGGTACCAAAGAAAGTTGATCTATGGTATGTGATGTCTCTACGAGTGTCACTCACCGATGTACTTACATACTGAGCTTATCTTAGAGTAGATGTACTATGTTGATGCGTGACTTTCTAACATATTGTTAGTATCCTAGGAAAGAAGGTAAACAACGAAGATTAGTCTGAAATGTATGTACAGCCGAACAATGATTGTAGATATAAATTTTATCATTCGCATTACGTACCTACATAGGTTGTTAATTGTTTTTCATAATTGTCTTTGTTTTTCATGATTCATATGTTTTTCTTGTTTGATGGTTTTCTTTCAATTACGTACTTGACATATAAACACGAATTTCTTCTATGAGGAAAGGCAGAGTCTACTGAACTTCAGCATCAATCCTACTTATAGCTAGGTAACTAGCTTTTGTCAATGTCTTCGCCGGCGTATTATACATTTATATATTATGTAACTCTGTCTATTAATTAAGACCGCATTAAAATCCGTTGCGTATTTTAAAAGATTTAAGCGTACCAATGCAAAATGCGTCTTTCTTTTATACTATGTGAAGTATTTATATTCTGGGACATGCCGGTTTCCTCACGATGTTTTCCTTCACCGTTTTGAGAGCAGACAGTGTTTTGGTTTTAATTCGACGACATGTGACATCTACCAACCCGCACTGGGCCCGCGTGGTCCAATTAGCGGGCCATAATCCATTATGGCCCGCTCCCTCTCACCGAGAGGAGGCCTGTGTCCCAGCTATGGGAACGTTATAGGCTGCTGATGATGTAAAGATTATCACAAAATTGCTTCTCTATCATTATAACCATAGAAGACAATTTCATTATAGAGAGAGATCTGCCAGGGTCGCGAGATTGTTCGCAAGAGATACTGTGACCCTGGCACATGGGCTACTGAAGGAACACGGGTGGGTTTTAGACAGTAAAAGTCTGACACGCCCTCCCGCTCCGCCCAGAGCGGGAGAAGTCATTTGATGATTTCCCATCCAGAAAAAAATAAAAAAAAAATATAGAGAGATAACACTCCCAAGATATTTCTAGCTTTTATAATTATGTTTACAGAGAAGTTTATAAACAAACTATCTATGCGTGTAGGTATCAACGCTTGAGGAAAACGGTGGCCGCGCGGGTATTCCCAGCCACGTTCAATGTTCCTACATATAGGTGTTATAGACATGTATATGATACTTCCTTATGAATGACATTGTGTGCAGTGCGGTCAGGTGCGTGTCAGCCTGGAGTCTGGAATGATTTAAGTAGGTAGGTACTATATGTCATCTAATTTATTAACGATGGTTTAAATGATGACGTGCCGCTGCAGGACACAAATATTTGAATGGCCTACAGATGATTCTTGTCTGGATGTATGTTCTCATTGTGATATACCTATGTGCCTGTATATATTTATACACTTTACATCGTAGGTATAGAAGAAATACCGTGTGTGTGTGTCTGTAGGTGCCCAGTTAAAAATCAGAATAGTTTACTTCTGGTTACCCCGATGTTCTATCTAAATTATACAAGACTTAATGAATACAATATTATAATCAAATCAAATATTCCTAATGGATTCTATCGGAAATTCTCCGAAAACGGTCAACATGATAATTATTATTTGTCAACATGTTTATGATAGGTGGTATCAATCAATTTATTCTTGGAAGTACCTACCTACCGAAATATTTTTTACAATATAATATTTTACGCGTCTAGGTCGCCTCGTCACCTCTTTTTGGGCCGGCTTCGGCGGCACCGTCCATCTTCAGGCACCCTCGAACCTGTGGTTTGGATCGTGGTGGCCCTGGAAAAATATGCCAGCACGCGTAGCATGACCACCGTAGAAATGGGTTTTGTCGACGGAAGAATAGACAAAATTACGGATTGTAGAAAGATTAAAATTTTTAGAAAGATTTGTACCGTTTTATGCTGGCGTAGCATGACAATTCTATTTATGTTCTACCAAGAATAGACAAAGTTCTTTCTATCGTGGTCATGCTACGCGTGCTGGAGTGATTTGGGGGAGGCCTTTCCTCAGCAGAAGGACAGTGAAAGCTAATTAAAAAAAGCATTTTATTTTACAGCTTATTGTCTAAAGTGTCACGAAAGCAACCAACCGCTCACACTTTGCCAACATTTCTAATCAAACAATAAAAAAGACAGTTTTATTGCAATCAATCATTTTGTTGTTTCGGTCACGATATCCATTGTTTACGTTTTTCTGATCTGATTCTCAATTAGTCATTAATTACGGACTAACTCTTTGTATGTCCGTTTGATAGTTTAGTAGTTGATAATCTACTTGTCACGCCTGTCATTCTGTGGCATGACGCATGAGAGTAGCTTTTGTTTAGTTCCTAGTTCTAGGTCTAAACGAGTTAATCAATAGTTAACTTAATTAATATTATTCATCATCATCACATCATCATTTCAGCCGAAAGACGTTCACTGCTGGACATTGGCCTCCCCCAATCTGGGGGGATTTCCCATAATTGCCACGCTTGTCAGGCGGATTGGCGTAGGTGCGCAGCATGTTGGTAAAATGCATAGAGAAAGCTGCTGCCCATTCTGTAGTTAGTCCCTTAGTCGCCTAATACGACACCCACAGGGTGAAATGGCATGGTGCTATTCTTTACGTCCGGCACCACACGGAACCATACTATTAGTAAAATATGTATTATTATTAGTACCTACGTACTATTGATAAATTATAAGTAAGTACTGTTGTTGCTCGGTGAGCGGTGGATGGATGCGTTATCTAGATACTACTAGTATTAGCTAGAGTATACTCTTCTAGTAGTAGCTTAGTATTTACATTTCCATGAAAATCATGGAAAATATGCTTTCCTTTTCTCACAGTTGAGAATTACATGAATCTTGTTTCTAACACTATCAATACAATTTATACAATAGCTGTTCCCCGTACGCCTAAAGTTACATGTACTGCGAGAAGCAGCAACTTATGACAAGAATGAGTATTATTGCCTTACAATTTTTGATAGGCGCTAAAAACTCAAGTGTGGTATAAAATAGTAGGTTTACTAATGCGACTAATTAATTTAAGACACTTCACTTATTTAATATAAGTAAATTAGTATATTCTTTACATCAAATAGATATTTAAGATACTCGACCTTACCTATCAAGGTCGCATGATCCCATCTAGTACTGCACAAATTACTTTATTCAAAAAGCTGTAGACAAACCGATATACTTCTAAAGCTTAAAAAAAAAACCTCTAGTTAAGATAGTCCTATTCTGATCAATATCGGACAAACGTATCAGTCGTCGGAAAAGCTAGTTTTTCTTCGGTTCCATCTTGTTAGTACGTAAACGACGACTATTCGGCCTACAACCACCTCCCATTGAGTGATATACTACATTGTACCGTGGCGCTCATCGTCGCGAGGATCTATATAGAGTTGCTGCTCAGTGAGCTAGTGAATTTAAGGTGTGACAAGAAAAGCTTTCAAATGAAGTTCTGGACAGAAGGAAGTCTCGAAAGAAGGTAGGTAGTTTAATGAGTATCGAGTAAAGAAATTTAATAGTGTTGTGATACTTGAGAGTATTTTCTGACACAGAGTAGGTAGTGGTATTAACTGACACTCGAAAGAAGTAGGTCATGACAATCCCTCAACCGACGATTTAGATTATAGTTTTGGTCCCGGCTATCTTTCCTTGAACTTTGTCAGAACGTAAAGGATAGAAAGTATGACAAGGGAACCAAGGTGTATCGGGAAACCCAGTACATAGTCGCTCCATGTAAAATTCTAGTATTCAGCTGCATCTGGTAACTCTGGAAGCAGACTCCAAACTAGTAAGGACACAGAAGTTTCGACATGCGTAGTAGGCTTTATTAATCGAGTTAACAACTCTATGTGATGTCCTCTCTCCAAGCAGTCTCAATTTCCCGTTCTCTCGCATGTCCCGCTAGCAGCCCAGTCAGCACCAGTGAACACTTCCGAACGCGTCGGCCGAACGCGACTGCGCCTACCACACAAAAAAACATTTTTAAAACTTACGCCAAGCTCGCACGCAAGCGCGCCATTTGGAAAGTTGTTGTAAAATATTTTTATTTAAATAATTTTGTTGTATTTTTTTAATATTTCACTTTAGTTGTTAAATGTTCAGGTGAACTGTGCTACTTCCATTTAGTGTTGTGATTTATTATTTCTATTGTTTCTGCGTTAAATATGGCGCGGCAAACGTTAATATTTTTGGTAAGTAAATACTTTTTTTAAATATTATTAAAGTTTTAAGCATAGCCTAGTAAGCTCTAATTTACCAAATCCGTCTTATCTTAATTATAAAGTATCCAAAAGAAAATTAAAAGTATTTACTTTGACTATCAACCCAAACCGGATGTTCCAAATTCAATTTCCCATACTGACAGCTCATGAAACAATTTCATTGACAGTTATTTCAAACCTATTTCAATAACAAATGAATTCTACGAAAGAAACTCAATTGAAATGAAAAATAGCTACATAAATAAGTGCAAACGTAGTTGTGTGTGCTGCTGCGGTAGAAAGCGACCGTCCATGTCTTACGATTGGAGAGAAATTGTGCGATTACAAAAGGAGTAAGGCAAATAAAATCGTTCTACATCTTGGAGCGAAGCGATTGCTGAAAATAGTCTATACGGTCCGGTGACAACGTTTCTCTATCACGTCGTTTAAATTTCAAATTCCTTTGGTGTTCTGTTTTCCATGGCAAGCAAAGTAGGAGTCAATAAATACATTCAGTAAATTTTACGCGAACTACCATAGGGGGCAGTCCTTAAAAAAGACTATGTGATGGCTTAAAATACTAGCTAGATTTTTTAAATCTTTTAACAAAATTTGACAGCATCCTTGATAACATCATATATGGACACAGTCTTACTCCCTCACCATCGTTTTTGCATATTTGCTAGACCATTGGTCGCAACATTGCAAGACATGGTAGACTTTGGTATGCACAGGCCTGACCAAACTACATAAATTAAACCTGAAGTAGTTGATTACATAAACGGTAATTTCGTAACTGTAAAAGACGAGTCATGTCACCCTACTATCCTCCTTACATACTTTGAAGAGCATGTTATGCTGATTGCTATCAATTGCGTTATTAAAGACCATTAAATCACAAGCAATCATCCTAGATTTAGTCAAATTAATATTTAATAGTAAAAATCAGTTATCATTGGATCTAAACTTGTGGTTCCTCAAATTATAGCTTAAGTGCCGAATTCAGTACTAAACATTGTTTTAAACCAACTTTTTATCAACATATAACTAAACTATACTGCCAGTAGTGGATAGACTATATTTCACGGTCCTTAGCGTAACGGTTATATCAAATACTTAATTCATAATGATCTAATCAAAGTAACTAATCGATTTATTGAAATTGAGAGCTGTACCGAATTCGATGCTGTAATAATGACGGATGATGCCGAAAATTTTGTAATACTTCTATATATTTCATCTCAATCATATTCAAAGAGAAATTGGAGTTAGGTATATCGAAGCTAAGCCTCAATGTACTCACTCCAGTTTCTCTCTTCTTTAGTTCCTTGGGTTCAATAAAATTGTTCCTATGTTCTACATGCCAATCTGCTAGAGATTCTTCTTGATTATAACCAGAATCTTTGTTATAAACATCGTCTTCTTTACTTAGTCAAGTCCCGTTATCTAGGTTTGGCTTTACTTATTTATTCTATTAACAGTGATTTATTCAAACTATTACTAGAATCTTCGTCATCGTCTTAATTATAACTGATAAACCAGTTTCTCAGCACCAGACCTAAATACTACAAATATTTCAACAGCTTTTGTTTCGCTCGCTGGCGCCACGGCAACGGTAAATAACATAAACGTATGTAAATCAGCTGGCTTGTTTTCGAGGACGTTACCGCCACATAAACAAAAACTTTCTCTACAAGAACTGGTGCAACTTGCTGGTAAACGCATCTTGGAGTTCACTTCCACTTTTTTGAAATCTGTGACACTCGAAAAGGGGTTAAGGTTTTTTGCGCATCGATGATGAAGTAGCCGCGTAGAATGTATGCAAACCAAAGTGCGTAGAGGGTCTGTTGTACCCCCTGAGTACACGTCAAATGAATCGATCTTAAGAACGATCTTGTACCCAATATAATTTAGAACCGCTTAGGACCATTTTCCCACAACCCACTCAAGAATTCTTTTGCAAGCTCCATGAAAGGCTATGCTTAGACATTAAAATCTGCCATATAACAGTATCCAAATCTAATAGTCTCAACATCCAAAAAGATAACTGTTATGATGGAAAGGTGAAGAGATCACAAAACAACACGGTTTTAGTTTGGCAACCTAATGTCCCACTATAAGGAATTTTATTGATCTGTATTGATACTCGTCCGATATAGTTCCGTTACCAATGAATATTTCACAGAGCTCCGCACAATCGCTCTTACATTGTGCATTGTCTCTGGGCTGCCAATGCTCTGAAAACCCACTAAAATTGAGATGATTTTCGTTCTTTTCAATTCGACAGGCTTTGGTATTTTTATTGTGTGCTTAGACTTTTTATGCACGCCTACTTTTCAGATTACGACTCTTTTCTTTTATCAGATTTTCGAAGTAATCGGAAGTAATTGGAATGACAGAAGACAGTCGCTAATCTGCCTTGTTTTGGTGACTGTCTTTTAGATATTTGGAATCTGTGTCGTGAACTGGTACAACGATCGTCACCCTACCCACACGTTTCCAATTTCCAAGGATACAACAAGTCCCGTTAAGCTTTCTCTGGTCACTTATATGGACGACTCCTAAATCGTCTTCAAAGAATTAAGGCCATGCTTAAACTGAGATTAATGAGTAAAAGTTAAGCCTTCAACGTAGGCAAAAAAAAAAACAAAAGACAGGCAATTTTTTACTATAATTAGTAGAATAGCAAATTAAGGGCACGTTCGCAATCAAGAGAGCTATTATGAATTCGCAGAACCATTTATCATAACGATCGAATGAAAACTATGAGCCTAGAAAATAAATTACCTATGCCTATATACGAGCAGGTGATAAATGGCATGTCACAACATTGAGAACTGTTAAAATTGTACATTATTGAGCTAAGGTCAATGACAGGAAAACTGTAAAAAATTATCCTATTGATAAAATTAACAATATAGTTCACCATAATTATGAGGAATTCGGAATTCAGGGTTACACTTGGGAAATTACAGAATTGAAAAAATCGGAAAGACGAAAACAGATGATTAAGTATATATTTTTAAAGAAACTGCTGGCAATTATGAAGCACTATACAACGTAGCTACAAATCTGAAGGAATGTTTGAATGCCAAATCTTGCACAGTTCAAAAATCAAAATGGTAACCTCCGGTAGAAGGTGGTATATCAAATAGTAATCGAAGGTATCGAATCGTTTCTATTAGGTACGACAACGTCGCCCGAAAAATTGGCAAACCACAAAATATTACATCCGTTTTAACGCATATGTCAGAAGATTTCGTTGGCTTTATTTGGGATCATACTTTTGAATTTTGCCTAGGTATGCGCGGCCCAAATTTCAATGATTTAAAAACAAAATAGCTTTCTCTTGATCTCTTCTAACCACAAACTTTCGTAGTCAACAAATTAGTTTTTAACCAAAATCATTCCGATTCAGTTCTATCTTGTGTATTATTATTAGTCACCTATGCTGTAGGTTTATCAGTAACCTGACTTACGTCCCCACCGACTCTACAATTAGTCTCCTGTCACACGTCCTCACTGACTCTACTATCTGTCAAGTATTTCTATTGGCTCATCAGTCACCTCTCTTACGTCCCTGGCTGCACTTTCTAATACAATTTGTAGATGATTAGTTGTGGCGTCATGTGCACCGCTATTGAGTCGTGACCTTCACCCAGTGAACCGACGGTCAATGATCGTCACGAGCACAGCGGCGCGTGGGCAATGTAAGCGCAAGTTCCTTATCTTTATTTAAATCATCGGTGGTCGCATTCCTTTGGAGATTATCGTTATTAGAGGTTGATTTAACCTTAGGATCATAGTTATTGGTTTTTTTTTCATCCTGAGTTGCTACTAGAAAATTACTTTTTGAAATAAAGGGACTACTAAAGATTCTTGTAGAGTTATTGTCCGTTTAGTATTGATTTGGAGGAATGTGTCTGTATAAATACTTCATGTTTCTGAATAAGGTTTAATAAATAAATAAATATCTTAGGACAACCAACACACTGTTATCTGATCCCAAACTAGGCAGAGCCTGTACTATAGTAACCAGACAACTGATAAATATACTTATATATTTTATATGTTTAATATTTAACCATCCCCTTTAATATTTTCCTACTTTATCCTCTAAGTCCCTGAGATACCACATTTGGTTCGCCGCGTACATATAGATAAAGAGGTTATAGTCACTTTTAAAAGTAGTTCACCAAATATATGTATTCTATGCTCGTTAGCCCTTCAGCGTGCGCGCATTCCGCGTGACTTGGTGCTTTGAATTCAGAATGATTGGTTCTGATTCTTGTTCGACAGGCTTACTTTACTTTTGTAGGAATACATGTTGACTGCCTGTGCCATAGTCAATATCGTCAATACACTTACGCTCATGTAGTAATATTACATTTTCTCTGTTTGAATGTATTTCCCTATACCTAAATACTTGCATATGATCTGACTTCTTAATTTATTCGGACATTATTTTTGATACACATAAATACACGAAATCAAATTGTTGTTATTTTCATTTCACAATTTCGCTTTTACTGATTCACTTTTTTTTCTCGAGAGAAAGTAGAATCAAACGTGGTGCTGGCGTCATCTCGTTCAATGTCCAAATGTAGCAAATAAATTATTGTAAATACCCATTGGACTCTCTCTCCCACGAAAGGTATTCCTCTGCGTAGGTCACAGGAGATTTAGAATAGCGAAAACAATTTGGAGTTTCTAAAGGCAACCCCTTTCTTGAGTAAATACTTTTACAGTCAAACGCTTTCTACAGGTCAATATGAATAAATAATCAATTTATCTGTAACTCAATACCTTATAGTTATAATCCTACAAAAGCTTATCAAAATAATAACAGTTGATCCAAGTCGATTATATGTATGTAAGTAGATGCTATCGACTACATATAGATAGGTATCAATATCAAAGCACAGAATTCTTGCAGTCAACAAATCTTAACCTGAATACTTAGTTGTGTGACGTCACATAAGGTAGGTGGTAGGGTACCGTTAACGGAGATGCGTGTGACCTTCACCCAGTTTCCAGCTCGAGCGGCCGGTCACCGACCTGACCGACCGCTGTCCACTGTCCACCGTCCATTACATACAGAGCAGTAGGGACACTTCTGACTGTTTCGACAGAGATCTGCCGATCTATTCTCTAAAAATGCTCTCCGTGTTAACTTTGGTGAAGTTTGACTCTATAGACAGCAAATCATCATCATCATCATTTCAGCCGTAAGACGTCCACTGCTGGACTTAGGCCTCCCCCAATTTGGGGGGCTATGCCATAATCGCCACACTTGGCAGGCGGGTTGGCGATCGCAGTATGGTGGTAAAATGCATAGAGAACGCTGCTGCCCATTTTCTAGTAAGTCCCTTAGTCGCCTTTTACGACAACCACGGGAAGAAATGGGGTGGTGTTATTCTTTACGTCCGGCACCACACGGTACCTCACGACAGCTCAATTCACCTAAAATTTTACGCTGAGATTTTTACAGCATAGAACGATTGTACTCGCTTGGTGACTGTTCATATCAGAACAATATTTTGTTGCTCTTCTTCTTCTTGCTTTCCAACTTGTTTATCTATGAAGTTTCTTGCAAGTCTTCATGGCTTCATTTTTATCATCAGTTTTTTCAGTGCCAGTAAAATCCTGTCTTTTTGTAACAATTTTTCATAGGTTTTATTTGTGTAGCATCGTGTGGACCTTCGAATTTTTCTTCTGCGTGCCTTCCACTGACCGAGTTGAGAACATGATTGTATCGAGGATAAACGGCTTTCCGCATTTAGGACACAACTTAGTGTTTTCATGCATACCATCGCCATAGTCTTGTTAGGTTTGGGTCACGCCTATGATGCCCCATTTCGCCTTTCAGCAAGATTATGTGCTCTTGACTTGACAAGATTATCTTCATTGCTCCCTAAAGTGTTTACAAAGAGTGATGATTATGGCATGATGCTTCTAAATCTGATATCTTTTGTCCAGTGTCCACAGATGTTTTTTTAATTGTATGTTACAATCCACTTGCTGATTATAGCATTGTTTCTTACTCTTTATCTAGATAATACCACATAACACTACTTACATAGATAATTACATATCGTGTTATAACAATGTGTGAATATTCACTGTTTAATATTTCACACATAACAATGATGGCTTGCTAGCGTAGGAGTGTCATTTTCTTCAATAACTCTTACATGATAATTGGGTAACTAGGTACCTACTTAATTACATATATTTCAAAATCTTGACGTAATTTTTTGTTTTAAACAGAACTACTTCATGCTCCTTAACATTTCAAATCACAACAACACCAGACAAAAATACATCTTCCGTATTTTTTTCTGGTGTTGTTGTGATTTGATTTAAAGATTTCAAGAGTTTTACTGTTTTCAAAATCTTGAAATGTTAAGGAGCATGAAGTAGTTCTGGTTAAAACAAAAATTACCTCAAGATTTTGAAATGTATGTAATTAAGTAGGTAGTCACCTAATTATCATGTAAGAGTTTTTGTCTAAGGGATCTTCCATAACTTTCCTCACCTCTTTCGGTCTTGCGTTTATTGGTCAATTAGTGAGAAGCAGATTTTACTATCCAAGTCTATGGCAGGCGCGGTCGCAGCCTAACATTTTGGGAGGGGGGGGGGGGGGTCACCATGAGTACTGAAGAATATTTTTAGGAAGGTACATCCTCTTTGGTCTAGTAGTTGCAAGCGCTACAAATGTCCATCGGAGTCTCCGTGGCTCAAGTGAGAACAATTTTAAGATAGTAAGACAGGCAAATCGTTCAGGGTTTCGACAGCATGACTGTCTTTTGGGGGGGGGGGGGTCATGACCCCTAGGACCTCCCCCCCCCTCGGACCGCGCCTGGTCTATGGACTGGCTGCCTTAATTACACAGGAACTCACCACCACAATATAAGAAAAATACCTTTATTTTCATACAAACACGTCAAATAGTTGAGTATAGGGTGTAAGATCCGGTTGTCGTCCGTCGTGGTCATGCTCTGGTTGCGTCGTAACGGCATCGCATCGCGGCTCGTGCGCGTGCGCGGCGCCTACTAATGTTACGCATGACGTTAGTACGAGAGGTGGCACAGGTGGCCTGTCAGGTAGGTGTGAAGTATGACTTGATGGTGATAATGTGGAGGTCAATAAATAGATTCATACTGTTATGGACACGTAGTGATGGAGCTAAGAGACAGAACAGATTTACTAAAAGATTTTTAGTACTAGAAATTGTTTCACAATCAAAATTAGAAATCATTGACAAGAAAAACAAGTAGAGAAAAAGGTGGAATACGAACATGCATATCTAAGCATCTAAAACAAGAAGAAATTAGAACATATATTCAAAGTAATGCGAACATGAGTACTTAGGAAGGAATTCTACAGGGGTCATTCTGATTTCACCCGAATGACGTCCACTGCTGGACATAGGCCTCCCACAAGCTCCACCACTTCGACTGGCTCTGAGCTTCCCGCGTACAGTAGATTCCTGCGGCCTTCACAAGGTCATAGGTCCACCTTGTGGGAGGCCTGTGGTCACATTCTGATTGAATTGGGTTGAAGAAGATGATCATCATAGAGATACTATCATCATCATCATCATCATTTCACCCGAATGACGTCCACTACTGGACATAGGCCTCCCCCAAGCTCCGCCACTTCGACCTGTTCTGTGCTTCTCGCATGCAACCTATTCCTGCAGCCTTCACCAGGTCATCGGTCCATCTTGTGGGAGATACTATAGTTGTTATTAAATATCTAAAGAAACTATAGTCAAGTATTTTACTCAATAAATAAATAAATAGTAAAGGTCCCCGCGGGGTCGCTTCTACTGATCTCACGTAAGTGGGTAATCTTATAATGAAAGAGACATAAACGATAAAAGCTACATAAAGCGTCGTTCATAAACTAAAAAGTATCATAAAGACCTCTCGCAACCGCTTGAAAGTGCAATTTAGTAGCGGCGAGTAAAAAATGTGTGTCACTACAATATAATATCGCGCTGTGATGAAATGAAAGGGAACCCCGAGCTTGTGCGACAGGCGTCAGTTGATGTTCGTGAGGAAAGTGATTATATTGTAATAGTAGGACTACGGAGGTGCAGTTCTCTAAAAATTGTATGTGTGTATTTTGTCTGCATTATCATCGACCTCCCTGCTCTTTATCACCTCACAATTTATATCTTGTTCGTGCAATATGTTGTCTTCTTTGTAGACGTGTTATCTTTCAAATTTAAATTTTGTCAAAGACTGTTTAATCAATGCACAGTTTGCCCATTGACGCATCATCATCATAACTCTCAACGTGGCAATTCATATCAGTCAGTGTTGTGATAATTTCTCCAAAAGATGAATGATGTGAACAATGAAAAAACTTTTTAACAAAAAATTAAACCGCCGAAAAAAACATAAAAGCAAAAAATCATAAACCTTAAAATTATGAGTCGGCGTTTTGAGTGATCTTTGTTCATTGATTTTTCAGCGCCGACTCAAAATTTTAAGGTTTATTAATTTTTGCTTTCCTGTTTTTTTCGGCGGTTTAATTGTTTGTTAAAAAGTTTTTATTTTGTAATTTTTTGTATACCCTATCCAATGAAAAAAGAAATATCAAAATCGGAGTATTCTGTACAAAGTTATGCGTGGTTATTCATTACAATCAATGAGTGAACAATCAATCATCCCCTGTTTTTCGACCCTTAGGGTTCGATTTTGTTTTCCAAATTTATATGGAACCACTCTCGGAGTATACCCTTTCCAATAAAAAAAGAAGTATCACAATCAGACTACTATGTAAAAAGTTATGCGTGGTCATACATTAAAAAAAAATATACGTGTCGAATTGATAACCTCCTCCGTTTTTTTTCGTCGGTTAAAAAGTAAGCTACTTATTTACAACAAAAAGTATTCCACTAACGAGAATATCTTTCATTAATCGCAAAGCAACGTAACTCAAACCACGGTTAGGAACCGTCGCTAATGACCACCTAAAGATGACATGAATACGATACCATATACATACAAACATCACCCTTAGGCCTTGGAAATAAGAACGATGATAACCTAAACTGAGGAGACAATTACATGGGAGTCCTCACCCAAAAATGACACAAATATGAGATCTCGATCACGCTAAAATAAACTTTAACTCGTTGGTATAAGAGATGATGGTAGGAGGAAGGTATAATGATGTGGTTGTCGGCAACCGCGGGTAAATGCGTGTGACAGTTATGAGCCAACAGCTGGGTGCTGTCGCAAGCGCTATCTTTACAGTTACTTACTTGATTATGTAGGTTTGATGACAGAATCGTTTATAAAGCTGAAGTATATTTTTATTAGACTTCTGAGGTAAACGGTGCATGAACATTGAGGGGGTCTTCACTTATTCCAAGAATACTATGTGATGAAATTTCTAATTAGCAAGCTAGCGTTGACTTTAAGATTCTTGTCCAATCTAGTTTACCTGACCAGCGGTGATAGCAGTTTAAGTTTGTAGAAAGGACAAAAAGTATCCGTGGTTCGGCCATACAAATTACTTGTCCTTTTGACAAAAATGATTTCATATAATATGAAATCAGATTTTCCGCATTTGCGTCTTCTACCAATCTTCCTCTATCTCTTAGTTATTGTTTCAGTCTCATATTATCTGTCTCAAATTATTTGATTAGTCATTGATGATACAATTTGTAAGCTTTGTGTTATTTCTGTAATAGTCCTTCTTCATCTTAAGATCGCTAGATGTACTTTTGTCTCGGTTACAATATTATCCTCTGGGTTTCCCAAATTAAATAGAAATCATCCTAGACTTGTCTTGTAATGAAAAACATTTCACTTGTGTATAATAACTTCTACACTTTCCAGTTTCACTTAGAAATGATCAAGTTTAGCCTCTCGGAGTCACGGCTCGAGTTTATTACACCTACACACCTACTTTAAACCTACTTACTTATAAAAGATCTTAATTAGTAAAACTCTGGTAGCTTTTAAATCTTCATTTATGTTAATTGCTTATCCACATTTATAGTTGCTTTAAACTTGTTTATTTATTATTCATTAATTATTGACAATTTACCTTTAAATACTCTTTGCTGGCCCAAGTCTCGCCTGATTCCTTCCTTCTTCGTCTAAATGCTGACTAATTTATCCTTAGTAGCTTAAACAATCTTCTAATTAATGTTTTCACATTTTAATCTTGTCTTCAGCAAATTACAGAAAATTATCTCTCTCAGAATTGGCGATAGAAACTACCAAATAGAAACGCGATATAATAGCAGCTATTATTAAAATTAACTTGACACCCTTACAGAGAAAATTGATGGCAGAATAATAACTGTAGGAAGCTCATACGCCAAGTGTAGTTACAGAGCATGGCGACCATACAATCATTGAGTAGTATAAGAAACAATAGAATTATTGCTCAATTTCAGAAGTTTTTTACACACTAAGTAAAATACGAGAAATTGAGGAGTTAGACCGTATCAATACGATGGTGACTATGATGACAATCAGACGACACCAGTAATAAAATAAATTGGTGGTGTTAGTGATGTTCTGACTAAAAGTAGAATTAACTCGCTGTTACCTTATCGAGCGTGCTATGTAAGCTCATATCATAAAATCGCATATAATCTGACCTGTTCTTAATTTTTTCCGTATCACGTAGGTGACATGGAACAGTTACCAAGCTCGCTTTGTTCGCTCCTGCATCCTACATTCTCTTAACTGTTAAGCTTTTCTGCATAACTTGACAAAGTGACTCATTGTTTGAATGGACTGACGATGAACTATTATATATCCTAGGTGAAGTGCAAAAAGTCCTCCTGAAAATAAACTTGTCGGCGCCCATGTCGCACCCCTCGATCTAAAGGGAACTAACTCAAAATCCTTAATTTTTGAGTTATGCACACCTTCGAGTCTGTCATTTCAATACCTATCGACCAATAAACCAGGTTCAAAACTAATTCCAATATTCGACTCCAAATATTGGAAATAGTTTTGAATCTGGTTTATTGGTCGATAGGTATTGAAATGCCAGACTCGAAGGTGTGCATAACTGAGAAATTAAGAATTTTGAGTTAGTTCCCTTTCGATCTAGGGGTGCGATGTGTACCCTAGTCACCAGACATCAGTACGACAAAAATCAAACAACCTATCAGGAATTGCTGCAAAAATTTGTTACACCTTCGAAGTAAAGAGTTCGGAACAAGTTGTGCATTGTGCACTATGTTCGGCTCTACTGCAAGTGGCTGCGGTGGCGTGGTGGCGCGATGGCGGTGACGGGCGGTATGCGGGTCAACGCGTTAACGGTCTGTCTGGGACGAGTGGGACGACTCCCTACGGCACGTGACCACATGCGAGCCGCTGGCAAGGAGAGCGGAGTGCACGGCGGTGGACGCAGAGTATTCAGATGTTCTAGTGATTATAGGTGGAGTCAGGTCTTCAAGTGACAAGACTGTGACTGCCACGCCGCCGCGCCGCAACCGTCAGATAAGATTGAACACACTTGTCGGGAGCTAGGTGTCCAGCTATACGTATTTAGATATATCTTGACTCTAAACCCTTGATACCCTTTTAAAGCTTCACTCCCCACGGAATTGGAGCGGCGTGAACGCCAATCATTGTGATGTTCTAGGAATTGTAGAAGGAGAAGTAACTTATATAACTTTGTATTAACTTTTAAACTCTTTTAATAATGAAATGAAAGAGTGCAGTCGACATTCATGCCCATTTTCACTAACTATGTCGTCTTACGACATCTAAATGAATATTTGTCTAAGGAAAAGTGCGTTCTTTCGGCGCTAGGCCATGCGTTCACATCCAGTGAACTTTAGTTGTCGCCTAGAATATCGGATGCCAGTTTCAGTTGTTCGGAAACTCTCCCTACAAAAGACATAAACAATACATTGAGAATTTCAAGAGTAACGCTCAAAGCTAAAAACAACTTTATTTTGGTTAGGTTATATAAATAATACAGCTAATAGCAGTACACGATACAAAACAGTTACGATAACAATCAGAAAAGATATCTAACCAACACAAATCACGATGATTCATAAAACGAATCACAAAGAAATAAAACAATCTGCTCAGAATTACAAATTAGGCAACCGCCACACTTACGCGTCGCTCACGCGTTAACAATGCGACACAGTCCGCGAACTCGCGGCAAGTGTGTGCAAGTGTGCCGCGGAACTAGGCCAGTGGCGCGGGCGCGAGCGGCTCTAGATTATCGCGGGATCGCGCCAGTGCGCCGAATGCCTAAGTGTTCGGGTCAGTGTCGCGATACAAATAGATAGAAGATTAGTGAAGCAGGGCTTGGATAGGGAGTGATAGCAGTAAAAGGAGAAATGGTTGGAAAGATAAATGAACTAAATATGGCTGAGATTTTAAACAGATAGCTGTAAAAGGGAAGCATAGTTTTAACTAGTTGAGATAATGAGAGTTTCTGATTAGACATCACTGACGGAGACAGTAATTAACGGTGAAGGAAATCTGGGGTGGTAGCTGACTGTCCTGTTCTACCGTGCATGGGCAGCAGTACGACTTTTCCTTACATGGATACATGATAAATGATTTTATTTCTGTTAGTAGGTTTGTACAAACACTTATAATAAACGACAATCATATTTTTAGAACCAGTTGAGGTCGGTGTTTCCTATCTGACTACTCTGAGAAAAAAGTCCAGACATAATCTTTGCTAGATAATGTGAGCACCATGTAGATTGGTGTCTGAAATGGTCTTTTGAGGAAAGAACCACACATATTAGTTGATCTGTCCAGTCAGTGCACACAGTTGTCAATTATTATCATGCAGCTCACCTCAGAACATAAGGAGCTCGACGATTTGACGATCAATACTAAAAAACATTTGGATAGGCCACATGAATTACTCAATCTGCCAGACCATGATTACAACTAACTAATAGAAAAACAAATAGAAAATGAGCCGCAATGTCTTCACATTCACAATGATTAAAACAATAATGATACTTTACAGGGTAAATATTCATTTCATCGACTTTAATTATAATCTACCAGCTCTAAATATATCTTTATTGTCTTCTCAATGTTAATTTACTCTACATCAATCCACGATTATTCTTTTTTATGCAGCGGATGAACCGTGAAGATTATTAATCGTTGGATATCACCACCACCATTATCATCATTATTTCGCTTTATCCCAATTTATGAGTCTTCTTCGTCCATACTTCTCTATCAGTAATCATCTCGATAGTCACCATCTTTCTAGCCGATATGGCTAGAATGAGGGTGACTACCGGAGTGACTCACACTCAGCCCATCTATCGTTTCTTTAGTCTCCATTTCACCATATAAGCTTAATTTACTAACAAGAAATCTTTTCCGTTTATTACTTAGATCTAGAATGTCTGTCTGTTCCACATTCATCTTCATATGCCGTGCGGGGTGAATGTCCCTGTAGCTCTCCGACCATAACCACCGTTATATATGTATGTCTACACTGCGCATAAACCTTAATATGTATGTAAATATCACTATAAATATATCATAACAAGGTAATTTTGCTAATATTATTCAAAGGCCTCAATATATTACTGTAAGTTGAGCTACAGACCGTAGCGGTTAATTATCAACTCATCATCACCTCCACTGCTGGACATAGGCAGCTTCCACTGTAACTCTGTCCATAAAATATAACAAGCACCATACTTAGGTTACCACTAGTGCCACTACAATAGATTGTTGCGCCACTTCTTCCCAGCTAAAGCTCAAGGAAGTGGTGAAGGGTGGGCGTTTGGGGGACTGTCTTACGTAATATTGACGTTCGAAAAGTGCTGGTCCTCAGTCTAATTTGAATAAATGAGTTTTGATTTTAGATATATCAACCAAAGAGTTATTGCTATCACTTAGCAACAAACGCACGCCTCCCGTTACTGAGCTTTTTTTTTTTACATGAACAGAGTTAACGATATGGTTCCATCACATGGTTTCCCATGAGACTCACCGTAGAGTAGTGGTAGGTCGCATGCAATAATAAATAAATATATATTAATAAATTACACAATACTGTATAGAATCAAGTTCTTCTAACTTAACAGACAGCTGTGCTGCTGGGGAGTTTGTTCCGCCACTTCTTCTTCCCAGCTAAAGCACTAGGAAGTGTCGAAGGGCGGGCGTTTTGGGGGGACTGTCTCATGTAACTTTGACGTTCAAAAAGTGCTGACTCTCAGCCTAGTTTGAATAAATGACTTTTGATTTTGATTTTGATCACCGAGATACGATATGTTTTAGCATACAGTTAACTGAGGGCTTCAATTTACGTGATTTGGTTTTTAATGGGAAATTAGTTTATCATAATATCAGCCGAAAGACGTCCACTTCTAGATATAGATCTCCCCCAAGCTACGACCGGTTCTGTGCTTCTCGTATCCAGGGGATTCCTACGAAACTCACAAGGTCATCGGTCAATTTTGTGGTGGGAGGCCTTCCTACTCTACGTCTTCCAGTACGTGGTTGCCACTCCAGAACCTTTCGATCCCATCGGTAATTTGTTTTGCGAGCAATGTGCCCTGCGGGCTATGTCGATTACCTTGGTTCGCCTACGGATCTCTTCATTTTTGACGTAGAGAATTTCCAAGCGAAGCCCTAAATTAGATTCGTTAAAAAAATCTCGCCAACATACCGCTGGTCGTGACCATCAACCAAAATAATATCTTTAAAACACTGCATACTAATGCTGACTCGAAACCATACAAGTTCGTCTGTTTACGATTGAGTCGGTTGTGCCAAAGATGGGGCACTTCCCTTCATATCATTACCTGCGTGCCGCAGTACCTGCTCATTACCCTATAGGTCCTGTAAAAATGAACGATTCTCATGATGCTTAACTTGCTTACTTAGCTTAGTTCTAAGCTACTTGAATATATTGTCATCACACAAAAGACGATTTAAAAAAACTTACTGTTCTCATGCGTAGTCGTTATTGGTCACGAAACTGATCAGCAGGACTGTAATACACATAGGTCATACACAACATCAGTTTAAAAACCCTTCTCTCTTCAGATCCTGTGCATCACCACACGTTTGGTCCTGCCGGAGCCGACAGTGGCCCCCACGGAAGCGACAGCGGAGCCTCGCGACGAAGCACTGGGGGATACCGAGGAGCCCCCGGAAGGGTACTACGCTTTTGTGGAGTCGCCTAACGCCACACCTCCCAGGTAAGACTTGAAATTGAATCGGGATTATAAGCACTTATATAGCACAAAAGTTTTCCTGATGTGTAAGGAAAACTATGTTATCAAGCATAATTATATTCCCTGTAGAGGTGTACAGAGGCGGGCAACCACGTTTTACCAATTAGCTAGATTTTTGTCTGCCTCGTAAGTAGCAAGCACTTCACTAAGGGGTCTTGGGTTTTAATGCCCAGGGTTATCGCGTTTATCTTTTTTCTATTAGGAAATTTCTCAGTACAAGCTCGGAGTCTGAATTATTTACTGTATTATCCATATTATTCAAACATAACTGGCTAATGTATGTCATGCCGGTGCCGTGCCGTGAACGGTAGGAACAGTGGTGGCCCAGTGACAACGGCCGCGACTTACAAGTTGATGGTCGTAGGTTTCGTGAGAAAACTGGCATGTCCTAAAACCAACAATTCAAAAACATAATGACATATACCATCCTAGCCTGGTGGATTACGGCCCACAAGGTGACGTGTGCGTCCGAGAAGGGGGAACATGGACCATGGGCTGATATGGACATGGACGGTTGCGATACGTTACGATAACGTCCAATGGTCGTCAACATAAGCGACAAGGTTAATGAGACTGTTACTATGTGCTAATACACTTGCCATAAACCATGAGACTGCTGCCCAATGTTACTCAATTTCCTATACCTACTGCAGACTGGTCCCGACGTTTGAATATAATGAAAATGATGAGTACTATGGCCAGCAGTGGACGGCTTACAGCTAAAATGATAATGATGGTCAACTCAATTATACACCAATATAAACCATCACGTCATTGAAGACCATCAGGTAAGATTAGTTAATTAGCTACTAAGCTAATGTCTAAGGATGACGCCAGCCCAGCAGTTGATCGATACAATTTTAGCATGTTTTGAGTGTTTATGAGGTGAGGTGACATACTGGGTGTAACAAGACCTTTCACAGAGCCGTCATCTTCTTAATCTGTACATCAAACTAATTAAGTTCTTGCAATAATAATCGCTGGGCAATGACTTTTATTTTAGGGGTGAAAATTTGCTGTTCGCGCAATGTAATGCATGCAAAACATCGTGCTTATGGGTGCATGCAACGCATTCAAACTTGTAAACCCGTTATCTTGAGGTTACGGTCGACGTCGATTGAATCGACCACGGTTTAATTGCACTCTTATCTAGTCCTGCCATCAATATCAATCATCATACAGGCAAAATACGTTCACTACTAGAAATAGAATCCAAAGTGAAGTCTAGATACGATTTCGCTGGATACGTTAGCACAGGAACTATCGATGTGGCGATGGCATGGGCAGCAATGAATGTCTTTTGGCTTAATGAAAATGATGAACACTAATGAAACGTTATCGGTAAGATATACATAGGAACTTGGACATAATGTAGTTAATTTATTCTCAGCAACAGACACATTTTATAATACCCATTTATTAGGTGTCTCGACATGTTCTGAATGCATATTCTAACCGTGAATCATAATTTTCTCCTAAGATGTAGGTGTAGTACTGTAGGGCGATGAAAGCTGTAGTTAACGCTAACTAATGTTAGCCTCTAACTTGCTAACTCGGTAATATAGACTAAATTATGTAGACTAACATCACATGGTACATTTTATGGACTTAAATTGCCGTTTTATCAAGCTCGTTAATCTACATATCGTACCCCCGGTGCACAACGTCACTTATGCAAAATTGTCAAAATTGATCTGACAATATGAGTACGAGAAAACCGGCCAAGTGCGAGTCGGACTCGCGCACCGAGGGTTCCGTACAAACCTGCAGGTATTCACGGTTTATGGTTTTTTTTTAATTTTTATATTTGAGTTGTGGTTTACGATTTATGACGTATTAAAAAAAAACTACTTACTAGATTTCGTTCAAACCAATTTTTGGTGGAAGTTTACATGGTAATGTACATCTTATATTTTTTTTAGTTTTATCATTCCCTTATTTTAGAAGTTACGGGGGGGGGGACACACATTTTACGACTTTGGAAGTGTCTCTCGCGCAAACTATTCAGTTTAGAAAAAACCGATATTAGAAACCTCAATATCATCTTTGAAGACCTATTCATAGATACCCCTCGCGTATGGGTTTGATGAAAAAATTTTTTTTGAGTTTCAGTTCCATGTATGGAGAACCCCAAATATTATTGTTTTTTTTTCTATTTTTGTGTGAAAATCGTAATGCGGTTCACAGAATACATCTACTTACCAAGTTTCAACAGCATAGCTCTTATAGTTTCGGAAAAAAGTGGCTGTGACATATTCGGACAGACAGACAGACATGACGAATCTATCAGGGTTCCGTTTTTTGCCATTTGGCAACGGAACCCTAAAAAGTAGCTAATGTACCCCTTTATTAAATGTTCGCTTTAACTTTAATATGAAGTTCAAAGTTGTAGTTTAAATATTAGCGGTTAATTTCTTTAGTCGAAACATTATAATAGGATGTGGAATTTTCAAACGCTTCTCCTGAAATATTACATCTTTTGCATAAGTGACGTTGTTGCACCGGAGGTACGATATGTAGACAGTCTGTTCTCTGTACTGCCGGACGTAAAGAATAGCACCATACCATTTCCCGTGTGTGTCGTAAGAAGCGACTTAGGGACTTACTAGAGGATGGGCAGCAGCGTTCTCTATGCATTTTACCACCATGCTGTGATCGCCAACCCGCCTGCCAAGCGTAGCGAGTATGGCAAAACCCCCCAAATTAGAGGAGGTCTATGTCCAGTAGTGGGCGTCTTTCGGCGGAAATAATGATGATGGCGAGTGAGACAGCTAGAGATGAGGTGTTGGGTTCAGTCCTCAGGTCAGATAAAGTCGTGTTATTAGTATCTCCAGTAGCCTAGAGTTTTGCTCCATTCATAGCAATAGACTCGCCCCCATTACGTGGGACTTAACATAATTGGCGATATAGTCTCATCGGCGTATAATGTTTGCACAGTTGGGACACAGGCCCTCACACTGTGAGAGAGTATTTATCGCACCCCTAGATCTAAAGGAAACTTACTCAAAATTCTTAATTTTTGAGTTATGCACACCTTCTGTCTGTCATTTCAATACCTATCGACCAATAAACCAGATTCAAAACTATTTCCAATATTTGGAGCCGAATGGGTGAAGTATTAATTTCTGCTATCCACCCCTTCTGGGCATGCGGGTGTGATGTATTGATGACATAACTTTCTACGATAATCATTTGTTGGTATAACATAGGTGACGAGACAAGAAGCACATAACAATTACGACGTTTCAACTTTCGACCGCCGCCGGCGCCGCCGCCGCCGCCGTGCGGAAGATTACCGACCAATTCTCATGTATTTACAACTGCCGACGAACTTTCTCTACAGAATTATTACTAGCAAAATAATAGTACGTACCTAATATAATTACTTGAAGGTCATTCATTTAGCCATTCATTCACTCACTGATTAATCACGAAATCTCCAAAACTACTTGACCTACGAAGATGAAATTTGGCACAGAGGTAGATTATGAGTCGGAGACGTCAGCTAAGAAAGGAAGAAGGGGTGGAAGTTTCTATGAAAGTCCGTCATTTTTGAAGTTAGGTTCTTCAAATGTTGTCTTTTGGGCTGACGATTAAAAATTAATGTATTCGTATCTCAGCGTTTTTGATAATTCTACGCACGAAGATCTGAAAAACCGGCCAAGTGCGAGTCGGACTCGCGCACCAAGGGTTCCGTACAAACCTGTAGGTAAATCAAAAAAATCAAAATCAAAAGTCATTTATTCAAATTAGGCTGAGGATCAGCACTTTTCGAACGTCAAAATTACAAAAGACAGTCCCCCCAAAACGCCCACCCGTCGCGCACTTCCTAGTGCTTTAGCTGGGAAGAAGAAGCACTAGGAAGTGCGCGACGGGTGGGCGTTCGTTGTTTATGGGCGGTATTCATGGTTTATGCATAAGGTTTATGTATATGAAATTAAATGTTTTCTTTTTAATTTTTAATATTTCAGTTGATTGAATGAAAGGTTAATTGCGGCTTACGATTTATGACGTATTAAAAAAACTACTTACTAGATCTCGTTCAAACCAATTTTCGGTGGAAGAATACTTGGTAATGTACATCATATATTTTTTTTTAGTTTTATCATTCTCTTATTTTAGAAGTTCCAGTGGGGGGACACATTTTACCACTTTGGAAGTGTCTCTCGCGCAGACCATTCAGTTTAGAAAAAAATGATATTAGAAACCTCAATATCATTTTTGAAGACCTATCCATAGATACCACACACGTATGGGTATGATGAAAAAAAAAGTTTCAGTTCTAAGTATGGGGAACCCCAAAATTAATTTTTTGTGTGAATATCTTAATGCGGTTTACAGAATACATCTACCTACCAAGTTTCAACAGCATAGCTCTTATAGTTTCGGAAAAAAGTGGCTGTGACATACACGGACAGACAGACAGACAGACATGACGAATCTATAAGGGTTCCGTTTTTTGCCATTTAGCAACGGAACCCTAAAAGGGGATGAAATTGTGTGGAAAGTCCTTCATTTTCAAAGTAAACATCGTTATATTTATTATTAGCTTTTGCCAGCGACTTCGCCCGCGTGGAGGTCGGAATTTATCCCGCGGGAACATACTACCGGGATAAAAAGTACCCTATGTGTTATTCCAGGTTATAAACTATCTATGTTTCTTAATGTTTCTCTTTTGTTATTTGTATATTTATAATGTAAGGGAAGAGCGGAGCCTTCAACTACAGGTATTTCTATGCCTAAATGGAGACTCCTCGACATTAGGGCATCGGAACCGGTTTTTCCCGGTTCCAGAAGAACCGGGAAATCCCGGTTCTGAGGGTCCTTGAAGAAACCGGTTCTGCCATACCGAGAACCGGTCATTTCGGTTCTTTCAGTTCTCTCTTAAAATAAATTTAGAAATAATATTATCTCTATAATACGCTTGGTGCTAAATAGCAAGTTATTATCCAAACAGAATAAATAATGTTATTTCACTTTTAAATTAATAAATAACGTTACAATTTTAATATTATTGATGAATCTTTAAGAAACTTACGATTTTTTTAAGGGATTCGGCAACATTAAGGTATATTCGCCAGGATCCCCCGCGACATTCAAATTTTTGACATTTGTTTTGTAATTTGCAGCTCAGCCTTGGATAGTATGGTAAAAAAAGTTGTATTCGCGGTAATGACACATACTAATCTCTGGTTGGCAACACTGGTAGACCGCTGTCGCCATTTGGTTTATTTCGACACAAACAAACGTTGTGAATGGGTGTATTGTTTTTGACGCCGAATTGACAAGTATGTGACTTAAAATATTATTGCATATTGTTTTTTTTATCAATCAATTGAGAATCCGCCATCGCTCTTGTGGGAGAAACATATTGGACGGAATAGATAGAATAATAACTAGGCCAGACTTGGCTGGACAGCGACATGATAAAGTTTGTTGCTTGAATTGCTTGAAATGAACACTCATCTGAGCAATAAAATGGCGGCTGCCGGCTGCATTGCGGAAACAATATGCAAAACGACGATTAGTCCAAGCAGCAATATTGCAATATTTGACAAACCTGGAGAAGTATTTTGATAACATTGAAAATGAAGATTTAACTATTTTTTTACGGCCTACGAGTGATGCTGCGGGAAATCGTAAACCTCATTCAACGCACAAAATAAAGTGTAAGTCTTGTGTGTACGTCTCATTTCAAGAGACATGATGATTTACAAGTATCTTCTTTAACAAATGAAGAAGAACTTAATAAGAAAATAAGTCAAGCTACTGCTTCTGCTTCTGAATCGACATCAAATGACATCAACACTACTGTAAGGGTAGAAATGGCTCTGTTTGAGAATGTTGTTCAGAGACAGCGAGGACGATACCTATCGCTGGCTTACCAACATTTACTATCAATTCCACCCACTAGTGTGGAGGCGGAACGTATATTTTTTTCCGCCGCCGGGATAGTCTGCAATATACTGCGTTCGTCGTTAAGCGACAAAACTTTAGACACACTTATTTTTTTTACGTTCCTTTTATTTAGGAAACAAGAAACCCAATACGTAATGCTCAATTTAATAATTAATTTTATTATTTGGTTTTTGTTAAGTCCATATGCAATATATTTTTTTTAAATTTTTATCATTTATTTACGAGTGTCCAAGCGCAACAGCAAATGATTTTAGTAGGCTATACATAGCTAACCATGTGTACCTATACCTACCTGCATGTATTTACAGTCCACACTCTTCTAAATTAGCTAGTGAGAAATAAACCATCAAACAGTCCACACGAAGTTTTATTCCGAATAATTAGAACAAGCAATAATCAACCTTATCGCGCGTACATTTGGTCCTAATTCGAGCGGATAGTTGCCACTGACCGACAGTGGACGAGCGCGTCGCGAGAACAATAGGAAGCGATAAGGATTCTATAAGTTTTTATTGCCCATATTAGTGAATGCAAAACTGTTGTGAACTTGTGATTTATATGAACAGTAATAAAACACGAACATAACTAAGTACTTATATTATTCTGTGAGTGATCGGATTACGAGTTTTTTTAAACGACAAATAAGTGCCTAGTTAGTAAAAAGTGCAACATACCCTCTACGTGTGGACATTGTGAACATTACTTATTCTTAAGGGCTCGGCGACGGACAGTCTGTCCATACAAACGTAATACCAAAATCATTTGCAATTTGAGCATATTTCCACCATTTTAAGATGATATTCGGCTTTAGACAGTATTTATCTAGGTTATGGTGACGTTTTTTTAAAAAAAAACTAAGCCAAAACAAAGTTTGAGCGAATTGCATTTCGCACATTTTTACAACATAAATGACATGTTTTCTTTTTGTTTTTTCTGCATTAAAAACAACAATATCTGTAATAATGTTTTATCCATAACACAGATTATATTATCAAGATACTAAATAACAAAAAATAATTGAAAAATCATTAAGTTTTCATTCATCATTTTTGGTATTACGGAACACATCCAAATTTATCATAATTTTCAATAGCTGGTAGTGCTATCGCGTCTCACAAAAATGTCAATGTGTGCACGGTCGTACGACTCGCGGTAGGTGTGTTGTGTACCGCTCGGACATGAATTCACACTAGCGTAACTTGCATTTTGGGCGTACTTTTATTTGTTTATTCAATTGTATTGTGATATTTCTGACACTACTATTGACCTATGCTATTATTGAACTTGGTTTTTGATTTTTCTTCTGATCTGGTATCGAGTACAGAGACTGAATGACTGATGAGAATGCAATGATGATGAACTTTGCTTTTTTTTGGATGGGAAATCATCAAATGACTTCTCCCGCTCTGGGCGGAGCAGGAGGGCGTGTCAGACTTTTACTGACTAAAACCCACCCGTTAGTTAGTTCCATCAGGTGCCCATATGCCAGGGCCATGGTAACTCTTTCGAACGAATCTCGCGACCCTGACATGAACTCCGAACGTTGGGATGTGTCTCACAGTAAGTGAGAACCTATTCTATTACCCAATGATATATTATAAGTTACCTGCCTAATATTGCTTGACTACTAATTGTTTACTTACATATTTTTAAACTCAGCCCAATAAAATAAAGATTTTTTTTTCGTGGTCCGAGTTTAATAGTTGTAAGTACCTAAGTATATTTTGTATAAGTTGGTATTTACCTACCTATCTAGGTATACGTTAATTATATTATGACTACGTTAATTATTTTATGACTTCCCACGGACGTAATAAAATCGCGGCTGGTTATTTTCGTGCACTGGATTTTCAAGGTACTACTCAGCGCCAAGAGGTGAAAATTCAACTGTGCTTCGACGCGCTGAGACTGACCCGCGCTGCACTCTGTTGTATTCTCAATGCTCGGTTCAACACCGACAGTTTAAAATACAGTGCGCGAAAATAGCCAGCCGCGATCTTATTACGTCCGTGGGAACGTGAGTTTGACCATAATTAACGTAGTTTTAATTATTTCTGGGATAAACAATTGCCAGTATAGAAAATAACAGAAATCGATTCTGTAAACGATTCTGAACAATTTATTATCATAATGTTCATTTATTGTGTTACACACACACACTATTTAAACCTACTACTATGTATATTTTTTACTTCTCCAGTTTTTATTTATTTGTTGGTATATTGGCATAGTTAGCTGACATATAAACTTCCAAATAAACTTTATTTTTTTATTTTATTTTTTTATATGGCAAGTACATAATCAGTCTATAACGTTCCCACTGCTGGGATACAAGCCTCCTTTCTGTGAGGGAATGGGCCGTAATCTACCACACGGGCCCAGTGCGGATTGGTAAATGTCTGATGTCTTCGATTTTTTAATTCTAGGACATGCCAGTTTCCTCACGATGTTTTTCTTTACCGGTGTGAGAGCAATGGTGATGACATTATTTATACATAGTAAAGCGCTTGCCTGGGTTCGAACCCGCTACCTATAACTCGTAACTCGGGGCCATTACCACTGGGCCACCAGACCACTGCTCTCGCAGATATGGTCAATAATGTATTGTAATATTCTGTGTCTCGTAATTACTTTGCCTACCTACTATTGTATAGAACCAAGTTTATGTAACTAAACAGTGCCGCTGGGGAGTTGGTGTCGGGCGGGCGGTTTGTGGGACTGTTTTATGTAATTTTGACGTTCGAAAAGTGCTGATTCTAAACCTAGCTTGAATAAATTACTTTTGATTTTTATTTTATAAAGTTTTTTCGTCAGGAGAGTAACGTGTAAGAACATTACACATAAATTTAATTAAAAAATAATAGTTTAAAAAAAACGAAAAACACGCTTCCATTGAAAACCAAACTAAAAAGTACAAAATAATGGAAAAAAGCGTGGGGTGCCTGATATCAATAAAAAAATACCTTAAAAAGCATCCCACGCTTTTTTTTTATTATTTATTTTCTATTTTTTAGGGTGTTTCGAATTTTGAGACGTATGTCAGCGTAGTTTGTGACGTATGTCAGCGTAGTTTGTGACGTATGTCAGCGTAGTTTGTGACGTATGTCAGCGTAGTTTATGTCGTATGTCAGCGTAGTTTGTGACGTATGTCAGCGTAGTTTTCGAAGACAGTTGTTTTGCTGTCCTGGCAAGGATAATGGCACAAATTTATGAAATTATTGCATTGTCATCGGTCCTTGACAGGTGTGCAAAGTTTGAATGAAATCTGGTCGTTTGAAGTGGGTCAAAATCGCGCTATAAGGAGTCGGTTACAAACAAACATACAAGTGAAGCTAATATAAAGCGTGTAAAAAAAACCTTGTTTTTATTAATCCTCTTTTATCGCGTAAATATGTATAAATTATTGGAATATTTGTCTGTTACTAATATTCTGCGTAACACTTTTAGTAACATTTATTCATTATTTATAAGTAGGTAGCTTTTGCCGGCGGCTTCGCCCGCGTGAAGGTTGGACAATGCATCTAAACCTTCATAAATCACTCTATCTATTGGTGATAACCGCATGAAAATCCGTTCAACATTTTTTGAGTTCTTCGCAAGTAGACAGACAGACGGAGCGGGGGACTTTGTTTTATAATATGTAGTGATAACAATTTTTAAAATTAGTAAAAAGAATACTTACCTATACATAAATATGACAGAAAAAGCCTTCGTTTTCAGGGTTCCGTTGCCAAATGGCAAAAAACGAACCCTTACAGATTCGTCATGTCTGTCTGTCTGTCTGTCCGAGTATGTCACAGCCACTTTATTCCGAAACTATAAGAGCTATGCTGTTGAAACTTGGTAAGTAGATGTATTCTGTGAAACGCATTAAGATTTTTACACAAAAATAGAAAAAAAAACAGTAATATTTGGGGTTCGCCATACATAGAACTGAAACTCAAAACAAAAAAATCATCAAACCCATACGTGTGGGGTATCTATGGATAGGTCTTCAAAAATGATATTGAGGTTTCTAATATCATTTTTTCTAAACTGAATAGTTTGCACGAGAGACACTTCCAAAGTGGTAAAAAGTGTGTCCCCCCCCTCCCGTAACTTCTAAAATAAGGGAATGATAAAACTAAAAAAAAATATATGATGTACATTACCATGTAAACTTCCACCGAAAATTGGTTTGAACGAGATCTAGTAAGTAGTTTTTTTTGGTCATAAATCGTAAACCACAATTTACCTTTCATTCAGTCAACTCAAATATAAAAATTAAAAATTAAAATAATCATTTCATAAACATAAACCTTATGCATAAACCGTGAATACCTGCAGGTTTGTACGGAACCCTCGGTGCGCGAGTCCGACTCGCACTTGGCCAGTTTTTAGGGTTCCGTTGCCAAATGGCAAAAAACGGAACCCTTATAGATTCGCCATGTCTGTCTGTCTGTCTGTCCGAGTATGTCGCAGCCACTTTTCTCCGAAACTATAAGAGCTGTGCTATTGAAACTTGGTAAGTAGATGTATTCAGTGAACCGCATTAAGATTTTCACACAAAAATAGAAAAAAAACAATAACATTTGGGGTTCCCCATACATGGAACTGAAACTCAAAATTTTTTTTTTCATCAAACCCTTACGTGTGCGGTATCTATGGATAGGTCTTCAAAAATGATATTGAGGTTTCTAATATCATTTTTTTTTAAAACAATAATATTTGGGGTTCCCCATACATAGAACTGAAACACAAAAAAAAAAAATTCATCAAACCCTTACGTGTGGGGTATTTATGGATAGGTCTTCAAAAATGAAATTGAGGTTTCTAATATCATTTTTTTCTAAACTGAATAGTTTGCGCGAGAGACACTTCCAAAGTGGTAAAATGTGTGTGTCCCCCCCCGTAACTTCTAAAATAAGGGAATGATAAAACTAAAAAAAATATATGATGTACATTGGTGCCGATTCCCTTATTCACAAACTAAATTAAATTTAAGTTCAGTGCATCTTTTTCTTTTTATTTCATTAAGGAAAGGACAGAAGATAAATTTTAGTTTAGTCCTGTCAAATTAATCAGCGCTTGACGTAAATTGACGTAATTTTAGTAGGCAAGTTTTTAATCACGTCTAAACTTGTATGGAGCGCTGATTAATTTGACAGGACTAAACTAAAATTTTTCTTTTGTCCTCTTCTTAATGAAATACAAAGAAGAAGATGCACTGAACTTAAATTTAGTTTAGTTTGTGAACGAGGGAATCGGCACCACTACCATGAAAACTACCAACGAAAATTGGTTTGAACGAGATCTAGTTAGTAGTTTTTTTTTAATACGTCATAAATCGTAAACCACAATTTACCTTTCATTCAGTCAACACAAATATAAAAATTAAAAAAAAAATCATTTCATTTCATAAACGATGATGACGAATGATGATGATGATGACCTGCAGGTTTGTACGGAACCCTCGGTGCGCGAGTCCGACTCGCACTTGGCCGGTTTTTAAAGTTGAGACCACTCCATAGGGAATGAACGAACATAAATAGGCTTAAAATTAGTTTACAAGTACCAAGTTAGGAAAGGTATGTAAGACTCTCTACAAAAGGCCTAGATCTCGAGATACCTAAATTGTAATAATTTGAGATACGGACATTGTAAAGATATTTCCACAAAACGCATTACTAGTCTATACATTTACTAACGATTCCCAAAAGTAGTCAACAAAAATAAAGCAAGTAACGAACATACCTAATTACAAGTAAATAAAAATGTCTTCGAGTCGTTATGAATACTACTACTCACTCACACACGGCTGCGCACCGCGTCACCGTTGGCCTTCTATTGTCAAACAGAGATGGCAATATTCCGACCGAATTTTGCCCTTGCGTCGGCTCGCGGTTTGCGAGTTTAGGGCGCCACGTTCTTAACGAAATCCGTTGACTATTCGAGTTTTTTTATTGTGTGCAGCAAATTATAGTGAATATTACCATGGAAGATCTTGTGGTGTGTCAGTATGAACTATTAGAAAATCTAAAGACTGCAGAAAAGAACTTTAAAAAGTCACCAAAAGAAAGGATCAGAAAACCATACTTGGAAACGAGGCTAGAATTGCTAGAAGAGCTTTGGAAGAATTTTAAGGACGGACACAAAGGTATTATTTTGAGTATAACTAAAGATGAAGAAAGAAAAGATCCGTACTTTAAAGACAAGACATACGATATATTTCAAGAATTATATGTACTATATAAGTCATCTTTAAAGGAAGCTCTTCAGCCGTTTCTCGAATCAACGATTCAACCGCCAATGCTTGGTGCTGCTGAAGGTCAAAGGTTAGACACTAACGAAATTCAATTACCAAAAATTAAAATACCCACCTTCAGCGGCAAATATGACGAATGGCAGACATTTTACGACCTGTTTTCTTCCTTAATTCATAAAAATATGAAATTGTCACCAGTACAGAAGCTACATTATTTGAAAAGCAGCTTATCAGGGGAACCAGAAGTAATATTGCGCAATTTTACTACGACGGATGCGAATTATGATGACGCGTGGCAAGAATTAGTGAAGCGTTACAACAACAAGAGGTTCAATTGTAACGCAATTTTAAGAGTTCTTTTTACACAAAAATCAGTACATACTGAATCTGCGAGTTCGATTAAGCACCTTGTAGACACAACTTCCACTTGTCTGAAAGCCTTAAAAAACTTAGGTGTTGAGTCTGACAAATGGGACATGATCGTCAACTATTTAGTTGTGTCCAAGCTGGATCCAGAATCCATGAAGCAGTGGGAACAACAGCTCAGTAAGAACAATTGCGATCTGCCCACTTGGCAAGATTTGAGAGATTTTCTGGAGTCAAGGTTTAGATCACTAGAAATGATCGAAAGCAACAATATAAAATCTTCGCAACCGAAACCAGCCATTAAAGCTAAGGCTTTTCATTCTAATGTCAACAACGATGGAAAAGAACGTGAAATTAAGTGTGCACTTTGTAACAGTGAGCATTACATCTACCAGTGCAAAACATTCGCCGATATGTCCACAAAATAAAGACAGGAATACGTTCAGAAGAACAAATTGTGCTTCAACTGTCTTGCGCCATCACACTCGGTGAAGAAATGTCGACAGTCAGCGTGCTGCAAAAGGTGTGGAAGGCGACATCACTCCCTTCTGCACTTCGAGAGAGACCAAACTACAGAGAAGTCAAAAGAAGAAGGAAACACGGCTACAGGTACCGTTAGTGAAGAGTTTAGAGGTAAGTCCACTCCTTCAAGTAATGCTGTTGTTTCTTGTCATTGTGAGCATATACAAACAAATTCTGTGTTATTAGCTACAGCTAGAGTGTTAGTAAGTAGCAAGAACGGTTACGAACGTATCGTTAGGGCATTGTTAGACCAGGGGTCGCAAGCGTCATTTGTATCAGAGGCGACCGTTCAGTTATTAAACCTTAAACGTAAATCAGTAAGTGGTTGGGTGTCCGGTGTGGGAGAGGGGCAAACTAGGATCAAACACATGGTTTCACTCTGCGTGAAATCACGCCACAATCCCAGAGAGTCATTTCAAGTGAATGCATATGTATTGCATACATTAACAACACTGCTACCAACCATTAATCTTAAATTGCCTGATTGGTCCAAACTTAAGGAACTTGAGTTGGCTGATCCAGGGTTTACAACACCCGGTAGAATAGATATTCTACTTGGAGCTGAGGTTTATGGAGACATTTTGTTAGACGGCGTTATTAAGCACCCCAAAGGAAATCTATTGGCCCAAAACACAATCCTAGGGTGGGTGATATCGGGAAGGATGTTACAAGCATCCGCCTCAGCAAAGAGACACGTCACAACTCTACACGCTCAAGTTAGGGAAGACGAGCTACTACGACAATTTTGGGAGATAGAAAAGGAACCAAATAGCATACGAAAGATATTTTCAAAGGAAGAAGAAAGGTGCGAAGAATATTATGAAGCCACTACAGTTAGAGATAAAGAAGGAAGATTCGTGGTAAGGTTACCATTTCAAACTGAAGATCCAAAATGTCAGTATGGGGGGTCGAGGGAAATATCAGCTAAAAGATTTAAGTTTTTAGAGAAAAGGTTGTCAAAGGATCCGAAGCTTCGTGAAGAATACCATAAAGTTATGGAAGAATATATAACCCTTAATCATATGGTACAAGTTAATTCATCAGAGATTGAAAACCCAAAGGCTGTCTATCTTCCTCACCACGCCGTAGTTCGAGAAGATAAGACTACGACAAAGGTTCGTATAATCTTCGACGCCTCGTGCAAGGGTTTTAATAACTTTTCTTTAAATGATGACTTATGTGTTGGTCCTCAATTACAACAGGAATTACGTCACACGTTAATGAGATGGAGAACACACAAAATCTGTATTACAGCAGACATCATTAAAATGTACAGAATGGTTTGTGTAGCGGAAGAGGATACAGACTACCAGAGATTATTGTGGAGGTCTGCACCTCATGAGCCAATAAAACACTTTAAACTGTTGAGATTGACCTTCGGTACAGCATGTGCACCGTACCTTGCTGTAAAAACACTTCAGACACTTGCTAACAACGAGAAATTAAAGTATCCTGTTGCTGCAAATATTACTGAAACTGATTACTATATGGACGATCTCCTCACAGGGTGCGATACAGAGAAAGAAGCTGTCGATATTTATAGCGAGATGAATAACCTTATGACCTCAGGAGGATTTCAACTACAAAAATGGAGCAGTAATAGTGAAGCTTTGTTACAATACATTGGAGAAAATAAGCGAATTGATAATGAGTTGCCCTTAAAGATCAATAGTGTTGTTAAAGTATTGGGTTTGAGCTGGAATAGGGAAGCCGACACCTTTGAATATACTGTCAACCTGCCAGAACCTAAACAGCCCATAACCAAACGCCATATTCTTTCAGAAATAGCCAAACTTTATGATCCTTTAGGATGGATAGCTCCAGTTGTGGTAATAGCAAAGATGATCATGCAGAAATTGTGGAAGACAGGGCTAGATTGGGATGAGCCTAAGCCCTTAATGGTGCTTTACAAGCAGAGTGGTTACGTTATCGAGAGAACTTAATGCACATCAAAGGCCTAAGTATACCACGATGGTTGTACTACACACGTCTATCAAAAGTTGAGTTGCATGTCTTCGCAGATGCATCACAAGCCGCATACGGAGCAGCAGTGTACATGCGAGTCATCAGTGAAGAGCGAGTCTACGTAAGCCTTATATCATCCAAAACAAAGGTGGCTCCAATCGAAAAGCAAGTGTCCATCCCTAGATTGGAACTTTGTGGTGCCGTATTGGCCGCCAAATTAATTTCGGAGACGTCTCAAGTGTTAAGTATACCTAAAGATTGCTTATTTGCGTGGACCGATTCCACCATTGTGTTGGCTTGGTTGAGAGGGGGACCAAGCCGATGGAGCACATTCGTGAGCAACCGTGTGTCAGACATACTAAACATTGTAGATTACGAGCACTGGGGGCACGTGTCTACAGATACGAACCCAGCTGACTGTGCGTCACGGGGCTTACAGGGTCCAGAGTTGTTAAACCATTCAGTATGGTGGAGTGGACCGGTTTGGTTGTCTAGCTTAAACATAAGTACTATTGCTCCTAATATCGATGAAACACACGAAGAAGAACGTGTGAGATCTTTGGCTGCTATAAATAATATTAATGAGGAATTTATTTGGACTAGGTATTCCACTTTATCAAAAATGTTGAGAGTCATTTCATATTGTAGACGATTTATTAATTTTAAATTACCTAAAGAAAAACGTGAACGTTTTACTAAACTAATTACACAAAGAGAAATAAAGGAAACTTTAAACAATTGTATTAAACAAGTCCAAGCTATTGATTTCAAAGAGGAGTTAAAGCAGTTAAATTCGCAAGGTTATGTACCTAAAATGAGTAAGATTCGCAATCTTTGTCCCATTATTGATTCTAACGGGATTATAAGAGTTGGCGGGCGCATCCAAAAATCTCAAGCAGCCTACGATGTTCAGCACCCTATAATTTTACCCGCTACGAGCCATCTTAGCCGCCTAATAATTCAGGATGCTTATCATAGGACATTGCATGGTGGTCCTCAAGTGATGCTTAATTATTTGAGAACAAAATACTGGATTTTACGAGTCAAAAATCTAACTAAAAAAACCTACCGAGAATGTGTTACGTGTATTAGCTATTCAAAACAGAATACCAGGCAACTGATGGGACAGCTGCCAGAAGTGCGAGTAAAACCCGACCGAGCTTTTAAATCAGCTGGTGTGGACTACGCAGGTCCCATCAACATCCGTTTCTCACCAGGAAGAGGAGCTAAATCGTACAAGGGCTACATATGTTTGTTTATCTGCATGATAACGCGTGCCATACATCTGGAAGCTGTCACCGACGTGACTGCGAAGGGGTTCATCGCAGCCTTCCGGCGATTCACCTCGAGACGAGGTCATTGTTGCGATATTTATAGTGACAATGGCACAAACTTCGTGGGAGCAGACAAACAACTCAGAGACATGTTCAACAGTAGCAAATCTTCGATTCCTGGGGAAATAGCAGAGTTGTTAGTCCTGGAACGTACTACGTGGCACTTCATACCCCCTCATGCACCCAATTTTGGAGGTTTATGGGAGGCTGGAGTGCGCAGTACAAAAACTCATCTTAAAAAAGTAATTGGCGATGCTACCCTCACTTACGAGGAACTAGCAACAGTACTGGCACAAGTCGAAGCGTGTTTGAATTCTCGACCCATCACTGTGCTAAGTGATGACTCTAATGACCCTCTTCCACTAACACCGGGCCACTTTCTGATTGGCGAGCCTTTGTTAAACTTAAGTGACGAAAATTATACAAATTGTAATATTTCTAGTTTAGATAGATGGCGGCTATGTTGTATTAAATGAAAATAAAGAGCTTTTGCTTTACAAAACGTAGTTTTATTTTGAGAGATTATCAAAGACACAGAATGACAGCTTGATGTCATTTATGGTAAGTATGAAGTAGAACCTCATTATGAGTTGTTAAACTAGGGTTCAATTTTCTATTTTTAACACTCTCACCAAATTTGAACCCTTTCACATAAATACATACTTAACTTTAGAACATAAACAACAATCTGAACTCAAAAATCTAGACTTAAAACACAACTAAGTTACCAAACTCTGACCAAAATTAATATTAAGTTTAATACAGTAGTCACAAAACTATTTTAATTTCTTAATACCAATTTTACTTCTAAGATACTGAAACTTATCTCTAGGCAGAGCTTTAGTAAATATATCAGCATATTGTTCTTTAGTACAAACATAATTTAAATCTATATGTTTTTCATTATATTTTTCTTTAATGAAATTATACTTGACATCAATGTGCTTACAACGTTTGTGATAGTCCACATTTTTAATTAAACAGATCGCACTTTGATTATCAATATTTAAGCATATAGAATCCTGATTAAATTCACCAATATCTAGTAACATTCTTTTTAACCACAAAGCTTCTTTTGTCGCAGAACAAGCAGCCATAAATTCTGCCTCTGTGGTGGATAAAGCGACGCTTTGCTGACGTTGTGTTGCCCATGTTATTGCGGCTCCATTTTTAATGAACACATACCCAGTTAATGACTTTCGAGTGGCAGTGTCTTTAGCAAAGTCTGCATCACTATAAGCTTCAATTTTATTGTGCTTAGATGATGTATAACACAGGCTCTTTGGTTTCCTTTAAATATTTCATTATTTTCTTGACAACGTTCCAATGAGTGTGATTAAAACAATTGAGATATCTGCTCACCAAACTAACTCCATACATGATGTCAGGTCTGCTTACCACAGCTAAATGCATTAATGATCCTACTGCCTCTCGGTATGGAATATTCTTATCCATAGATTCAGTGCTCTTCTCCAGTGTGGTGTGTGGGTCTACTGGGATATTATTGCAGTTAGCTTCTTGCATGTTATATTTATACAACAGTCTCTCAATATATTTTGACTGATGAATAAAAATATGTCCTTTAGATTTCTCAAATTGTAATCCCACAAAGTTCTTTGCATCACTCTGTTTCATTTCGAAATGTTGCTTTAGTTCATGCATTACTGTATCCAATGAATCCTTTGACTTAGAAAGCAGAAGCCCATCATCAACATACAATAATAAATAAACTTTGTTGTTGTTTACATTTCCAACATACAAACACCTATCTGCATGACTATTGTTGAAACCAAATTTCTTCAGTGTGGTGTCAAACTTCTGGTTCCAACACCGTGGTGCTTGTTTAAGGCCATAAAGAGAACGATTGAGTTTACATACCATATTTGGATTAGCATCCAAACCTTCAGGCGGTGACATATATATGTCTTCTTTAACATCACCATATAAGAATGCAGTTTTGACATCAAATTGAATAATATTCAAATTATGTTGCGCTGCTTCTGAAAGTAAAACTCGTACTGAATCGTACCTTACTGTAGGAGAGTATATCTCTTTATAATCAATGCCTTGTTTCTGACTACACCCTTTAGCACATAATCTTGACTTATAACGCGGACCGGATGGCTCATCTTTTATTCTGAAGACCCATTTACAGCCAATCACCCGCACCCGTTCAGGTTTCTCAATCAATTGCCAAGTTTTATTCTTTGCATGTGCCTGTAGCTCTTCCTCAATTGATTGCTTCCATTTGGTAGCATTAACATTTTCATTAGATAGTGCTTCATCATATGTTTGTGGGACATTTTCCTGTCCTGCAATTTCTTCTGTACACATATAGGTATTTCCTTGCATTTTACACAATCTTGCTTTAGATCTTGTAGTTACATTTGACATTAATTCCGTATGATCTATGGTTACTTCTGGATCATACAAAGATCCTTCATCTGAGTAAAAATCATCACTGGATTCATCTTTAGTATCTTCAATGCTTTCAGATAAATTCTGTAAAGTTGTATCACTGTCAGAAGTACTTTCTACAGCTATAGAATGATCTTCACAGGTATTTGGGGCTGACTCTAATAATGGTAACACAGCATAATTTCTTTTTACTGAGTTTTCTAGAAAAATCACGTCTCTACTTATTGTGACTTTTCTTGTTTTGGGATCTATTAGCCTGTATCCTTTGGTTTGTTCACTGTAACCAATGAATATCATTTTATTTGTCTTTGAGTCCCACTTCTTAGCTTTTTCTTTTGGAACGTGTACCAATGCTTCACAGCCAAAGATTTTCATATGTTTGATATCTGGCTTTTTACCATTCCACATCTCTTCCGGTGTTAAAAAGGCTAAAGCTCTTGTTGGGCATCTATTTGTAATGTAAGCTGCAGTTGACACAGCTTCTGCCCAATAATGCTTCTGTAGTTTTGCATTTAAGAGCATACATCTGGCTCTTTCTAACAATGTACGGTTCATCCTTTCCGCTAAGCCATTTTGGTGTGGCGTGTACGGAGTGAAGGTTTGATGTATAATTCCAAATTTCTTAAGAAAAGCTTGAAATTCATTGCTTAAATACTCAGTCCCATTATCTGTGCGGAGAGTTTTTATTTTCAAATCAAGTTGATTTTCAACTAATACTTTAAATTCTTGAAACTTTTGGAATACCTCAGATTTTCTTTTTAATATGTATACAAATACTTTTCTGGTTAAATCATCAATGAAAGTAAGAAAGTAGCGAGCTCCTCCAAGAGATGGTATCTCCATTGGACCACAGACATCAGAGTGAATAAGTTCTAGCTTTGCTTGTGCACGGGAACCTTCTGTAGGAAATGGGAATCTTGTTTGCTTCCCTTCCAAACATGAGATGCATATCACTTTATCTGTATTTTCTAGTTGGACTCCTGCACTTTCTGACAGTCTATTCAAGTCTTCAAAATTTAAATGTGCCATTCTCTGATGCCATAAATAAGAATCATTCTCTGTTGAAGCAGATATGTATGCTAGAGTACTGTGTGTAACTAGCCTGTACATATTATTTATCTTTTTAGCAGCTGCAACTTGCTTGTTTGTTTTATTCAAGATTTTACAGCCTTGCTTGTCAAATTGTACTTGACAGCCACTATTTATTATTTGACTGACAGAGAGAAGGTTGGTAGCCAACTCAGGAACATAGAGAACATTTTGTACCTTGATAGTTTCCAACTGGCCTTGCAGGTTGACAACATTAAGATTTACCTTTCCACAGGCCTTCACAACTAGCTTCTTGTCATTAGCTACTCTTATTGTGGAAATTGGAGGTGTAATTTCATCATAAAGTAAGTCGTGGTTCATTGTCATATGCATAGACGCTCCAGAATCAATGTACCAATTATTGTCGTTGTTTGTTGTTGCAGAAAACACGGCGACATAACCAGTATCGGTGATCTCTTTAGACTTTTGTTCCTTTTTCTTATTGCGGCAATTTTTACTTATGTGCCCATATTTATTGCACACGTAGCACCTTGGACCTTTACCAGTTTTATTTTTATCTTGAGCTTGTTTGACAAAATGATTCCCCTGGTTTTTAACATACAAAGCACTAGACTCAGAGTTTCTCACATCTTGAAGAAGCTTAGTCTTCACGGAATCAGCTGTTATTGTCACACCGGAGCTTTCAAGTGCCATGATCATTGGCTGATACATTTCTGGTAAACCGGCAAGTAATAAAGTCCCGAGCCATTCGTCATTGACCTCAAAACCAATGTTCCTTAACTTATGAGCAGTGGTCATGATCTTGTTAACATAATCTTCTATGTTCAGACAATTTTCAAGCGATGTATTGATCAGATCTCTCAACAGACCAACTCGGCGTGTCAAACCTTTGTCATCGAAAGCTTTGGCTAAATTATTCCAAACTTCTTTAGCTGTTTTGGCTTCTTGTATATGTACATAATTGATGGGATGAACCAATAAAATAATTTTCGACTTCGCTTTTGTATCGAGTTTGGATTCAAATGTTTCATTGTCTTTCGCCGTGACACAACTCCATAATTCTTCATGTTCGAGGTAGGTTTGTACTGCAAATCTCCACGTAGGATAGTTTTCTCTTCCAGTCAGCTTTTCAATCAGTGCCATCGTATTATTTGACGACATTATTGCTGATGAAGAATACTGAAAACGTGTGCCGAGTACTGAGGTTATACTGAACTGCTTTTGTTTTTTTATTGATTTTAGCAATTTAGCACTTTTCACTTTCACTCTTGCTTTCTTTTTAGTTTTAAGCGAAAAACAGGCGGCCTGGGCCCATAACCTGTTGTATTAAATGAAAATAAAGAGCTTTTGCTTTACAAAACGTAGTTTTATTTTGAGAGATTATCAAAGACACAGAATGACAGCTTGATGTCATTTATGGTAAGTATGAAGTAGAACCTCATTATGAGTTGTTAAACTAGGGTTCAATTTTCTATTTTTAACAGGCTAACACAAAAAATGGTCAGCGATTTCTGGAACAGATGGTATAAAGAATACTAATACCTCGTAAATCTGAACCAAAGATACAAGTGGAATACTAAAACCACTGAGCCAGAAATCGATGACGTAGTAATTTTAAAGGAAGACAATATTCCTCCAAGTAAATGGATATTGGGCAAAATAATTGAAAAACATGTGGGCCCTGATGGCATAACTCGTGTGGTGTCAGTAAAATGTAAAAACAATGTTTATAAACGACCAACGAGTAAATTATGTATTCTACCTAAACAACAGTCTCATTAACAAGCCTAATTATTAATATGAAAACTATTCTTGTTTGCCTATTTATGTACTTAGTTAACTTATAGCTTTACATATTTACTGTTTCTTTTTTTTTCCTATACTCTTACCTAATGTATACCTACGTAATTTTAAGAGCTTATATTGTTTACCTAGTGAGTAAATTGGCATTACTAACTTCATACAACCTACCTACCTGTGTGTGTGCACATAGGTACTTACTTTGTTACATTACAACGGATAAAACTAAATTGGAACGGTGGGCGGTCAGAAGTTAGGAATGCAAGAACCTAAAACTTACCTACTTATTTGTAACTAGCTTTTGCCCGCGGCTTCGCCCGCGTGGATGTCGGAAATTAATGCAAGAGGACGTACTACCGCGATAAGAATGTGTTATTCCAGGTTATATAGGTAATATAGACTCTGTGTGCTATTTTCGATGCAGATCCATTCAGCCATTTTTGCGTGATTGAGAAACAATCACCCAATCATACATATTTTCACATTTATAATATTATTAGTAGTAGGATTATAACTCATATTACTTAGGATTCATAGTTTATGAGAACATCACGTGTGTTGGCGTTTTTAAAATAAAAGTAATAGTATTCAGAGTAAGAAGACTGTGACATAGGGCTTGGTTTAGTTGAATATAAGTCTTCCTGGTTTTTCTTAACGCTCCTATTTTACCTATACAGACACTCAATCATTTACCAGACACCGAACATAACTATAGGAATAGTACTTTTGCCAGTGGCTTGGCCCGTATAGCTGTCGGAAAATATCACCCGGGAACCTACTACCGGGATAAAGTAGGTATCCTATCTGTTACGTATCCATGATATAATATATCTTTGTGCCAAATTCGATCTAAATCCGTTTGGCCGTCTTTGCATCATTGAGAAACAAACATCCAAAAATCTAAACATCTAAGCCATTTCGCGGTCTCTTACTTGGAATAATACTATTAGGTTTATTTTGAGTATAATGAACACACATGATATTTGCAATTACTATGAAGCCAAAGTAATATGAATTACAATCCTACTTATCCTGTACTACCCGGCCCCTGCCAACGCGCTCTGCGCCCACTTTTTAAATCTCTAATATCTTCTAAGATATTCATTTAAATTACATGCTGTAAAGGGCCATATTGATCTATATTAAATGCACAATGTATTTAAGGTACTTAATTGGATAAGGATTAATGCTGTATTGCTTAAAATCGCTTCGTAAATAAGCCCTTATTTCTCGTAAAAAGTAAAAGATAAAAAATGGTTATTGTGGGTTATCCCTATGAGATAGACATATACCATTGAGGACATTTTTGTAGGCCTTTTTAAGGTGTACAATACTGTAGTACATTATTTTGATCTATTTCGTAGGATTCAGCCAGGGTTTTTCGAATTTTGAGACGTATGTCAGCGTAGTTTTCGAAGATAGTTATTTTTTTTCTAAAATAAAAGAATCTTTCTAAAATAAAAATAGCCTAAGTTACTCTTTGTTACATCAGCTATCTGCCAGTGAAAGTCCCGTCAAAATCGGTCCAGCCATTTCAGAGATTAGCGGGAACGAACAGACAGACAGACAGACAGACAGACAGACAGACAGACAAAAATTGTAAAAAATGTTGTTTTGGTATATGTATCGTGTATACATCCATATACACTTAGTAAAAAGTGGTTATCTTAATATTAAAAACAGACACTCCAATTTTATTTATTTGTATAGATAAAAAAGTGTTTACGTTAAGCTATGTTGTACTTCTTAGATACCTACTATTTCTAGTTACGTAGCATATTGGTGATGTATGTTACCTAGGTCTAAGACATTATCTATAGTAATACTGACCTACTTTTTTTTTTTTTTTTTGGATGGGAAATCATCAAATGACTTCTCCCGCTCTGGGCAGAGCGGGAGGGCGTGTCAGACTTTTACTGACTAAAACCCACCCGTGTTCCTTCAGTTGCCCATGTGCCAGGGTCACGGTACCTCTTTCGAACAATCGCGCGACCCCGGCAGGCATCGGTCCTAGCAGACCCCATACTGACCTACTTACGTTTAAGTTTCTTACCTTTTATAATCCTTATCTTTTTTATTGATAGTTATAGTGATGAAAGTTAGTTTGTTTCTGATTTCTTTCGTAGATTCCATTAACATTGTGTAGTATTTCATTTTTTATTGTTTTGATTTTTTGTTAAAAGGATAGATCCTTTGGTGGGCGGCATGTCCAAGCGCAACAGCAAATGATTTTAGTAGGCTATACATAGCTAACCATGTGTACCTATACCTACCTGCATGTATTTACAGTCCACACTCTTCTAAATTAGCTAGTGAGAAATAAACCATCAAACAGTCCACACGAAGTTTTATTCCGAATAATTAGAACAAGCAATAATCAACCTTATCGCGCGTACAACGAGTTTTGTGTGCTTTTTGATTTATTTTGAGTGGATTTGTGAAAGTTCCTATTTCAAGCTTGTAAGATTGTTAATTTTTTTAAAGTTTAATTTTTATTAGTTCGTAGCTACTTTTAGTGTTGTGAAAATACTGAATTTTAAAGAACTGATTGTTGCCAAAAATACTTTAAACGATGTTGTAATTTGAGTATAATTTAAAAAATATAAATATGCCGTGTGGTGCCGGACGTAAAGAATAACACCACCCCATTTCTTCCCGTGGGTGTCGTAAAAGGCGACTAAGGGACTTACTAGAGAATGGGCAGCAGCGTTCTCTATGCATTTTGCCACCGTACTGCGATCGCTAACCCGCCTGCCAAGCGTGGCGATTATGGCAAAGCCCCCCAAATTGGAGGAGGCCTGAGTCCAGCAGTGGACGTCTTGCGGCTGAGATGATGATGATGATGATGAAATATGCTTACCAATAAAATGTGTTTTATTTAGATCCTTTGCCTTTATTCGTTTTGATTGTAGGAATTCTGTATAAAAGAAAGCTTTGAAAAGCATACCTTTCAACTTGATATTATGAAAAAACCCGAAAGAACCGAAAAAACCGGGTACCCGGTTCCGGTTTGTGTTTAGAACCGAAAAAACCGGTTCCTAAAATAGGGCCGGTTCTCGATGCCCTACTCGACATACACTGTAAGCTAAAATGATATGTAATAAACCTATTTTATTTTATGTGCCAAATTTCATCTAAATCGGGTCAGTAGTTTTTGCGTGAAAGAGGAACAAACATCCACACATCCATACATCCAGACATCCATACATCCATACATACAAACTTTCGCGTTTATAATATTAAGTAGGATTTAGGTATTATATGGTTGGAAAATAACGCAACAAAATTTCCAACATAAAAGATCCGCGAAGCAGAGGTATTCTCCATGAAGATAATCAACATTGAACATAACTACACATTATCGTTCAAGATAAGGAGATACTTTACGCTTTCGTTTAAGATGACCGTCAGCTATATAGAGTGAACATAGATCCATTATATCACGCTCCTCTAGTTTGTAGGCTGATGTCCACTAGTTATGTTTTATCCCTATTTATAGGGCTGTTTCAAAATGGTATAGACGCCAGTACATCAAGGGTCCCGAAACTGTCAAATTTTCCTAAACAATCTTGAACCTTATAGTTTAGTGATAAAGTTGAAAACCTATTGAAGAAATTTGACAGATTGTAGTAGCTTTTTGTGTTGGCCCAATTGGTTGTGTACAAAACCAATTACATTTATCAACATAGAAACATTTAAAAAGGGCCCTGTGGACATCTATAATAGGTAACAGAGGCATCGCAGGTGTGTTAAGAAGTTGCAATGCCTGCTCAACACACTAATCATTTTGAAAGATATTGCTAATCCATTACTTCATATGTTGGAAAAATCTGTCTGTTCAATAACGTAAATAACGCAATGAACGTTGTTGAGCTGTCAAAACGAAAGCCATTTCTACTATAAGTCTAATTATAGAGAAGTTTTCAATTGTTGCGGAGCTAGGGAGACCCATCGATATCTATGGGGACCCCACTATTCTACAGTCATTCTTCAATCAGTTAAATATGGAGTGTAGATCATTCAAGAAGGTACATACAAAACGCTATCTACATATTATTCGTTCGATCCGTCCATACAGAGACAACTCGTGTCGACAAATGACAGATAACTCTCGAAGTCTCGAATATACCTACTACAGAACAAGGCGAGGCGACTTGTTCTCGCAGTCACTTTCACTAACATTTGCCGATTGTACCTCGTATGTATTGACATCCGTGACATTGAAAGAACATGCTTTGTACCTATCTGAACAATACTAATTTGTAAGGCGTTCGTGTCAAGAGGTGATTGATCGACTGTGAATCTGATCTCAAGAGCATGGGCGTGACCTGTGAACTATTTCTGATTTATGTCTTGAAGTTTAGAAGCTACAAGGTACAAAGAAAGCTTACGTAGTTTGACAGCTTTAATCTTAGGGGTCACTGTTGTTCGGGTCGGCAAGATTCAGCACCGTGAAGTTGCAAATAAAATGTTGTACATATTGTACAGATATATGCTTGGCAAAAGGCCGCTCGACTTAGAATTATGCCGATGGGTGTTTGACAATTGACACGAGCCGAACGACTACGGCCGAATATAAGTAGTAGCTTTGCATTGCATACATCATTTGCAATAGGTATATGGCAAATGATTAAATCACCATTGTAATTTTAAATTAAGGTTCTGTGCCTCGTAATGTAAATTACTTTGCATAAGTATCTGCGATTGTATAGAATCAAGTTTATCTCACTAAAGAGATAGCTGTACTGTTGAGGAGTTTGTTGCAGCAATTCTTCATTCAAATAAAAGCACTAGGAAGTAGTGGAGAGCGGGCGTTTTGGAGGACTGTTATGTAATTTTGACGTTCAAAAATGACTCTCATCCTAATTTGAAAAAATATCTTGTGATTTTGAATTACTTCGGGTCGGCTTTGTTGTTCGAGAACTGAAACTACAACTTTTAAAAACTAGATGAGGTTGCCTAGCTGGTGCGGCGACTGAGTACTCTCGAGAAGAAACACAGACAAAAACTCACGACGTTATATTCTATTTTACTCCAGGAATAATTTTGGTAAGATAATGATTGTGTGGACTATGCAGTTTCATGTCTGAAATTGTATTTTGCGGAAAGAACCACACATAAGAGACCCATTCATTCAATATACTTACACATTTGCCAGTAATTGATTCTGTAATATCTTATGTTTCAGAGTCCGCCCCCCTCCGTATCGACAAGTGACGTCATCGTGTGCCGAGGTGGAGTCCAACAAGCCGCACGTGTCGGCCAACAACCTGTGCGGAGACCTCAACAGAGGTCTCATACCGCGGAACCCTATGGGACAGAACCCCAATGGGGAGCCGTATCCCTTGTGAGTATATTATATCATTAATAGGAGGTTTCCGGTCGTCAACCTGTGGGAGCCAAAAGAGGGGTTTCACCCCGAAATCCCATTCAAATCATTACATATTCTATCAGCTCCTGATAACAGAAGGGGTATACTTTGGAAAGCCATGATACGAGGTCTTTGCTATTCCGGTCTAGAGTCTAGACTGCATTGTCCCGCTGTCAGTAAAGTCATTACCAGTCAATCGGAGTCCAAACGTTTCGTCTTACGAAATTGATCCCAATGAAATTCTGCTATAGACTTCAGAGAAGTTCAAGAGAATTCCTGTGTTCTAGATGCAACCATTCCATTTGTATTAGGTTGGGGAAAAAGTCTTTTCGCATTATAGTATGTATGAACTTGTAATAAAATCTCTTTGGCTATACTATTTGTATCTGGCTGGTTTTGGTATCATTGAAAGTTTAAATTTTAAAGAACATAATTCCAAATTCAAATTAGGAAAATGTGTGATTTTCATTTGTTTTTCGTACCGTCAAGATGAGTGAATCTAATGAAGAAATTCGATACATTTTAAAATTTTACTACAAAAAAGGTAAAAATGCAACGCAAGCCGCGAAAAAAAATTGCGATGTTTATGGACCTAGTGTAGTGTCTGTGAGAGTAGCACAAATTTGGTTTAAGCGTTTTCAATCCGGAAATTTTGATGTCAAAGATGCACGTCGCTCTGGTCGCCCTATTACGGATAAAATGGATGCCATTTTTGAAAAAGTGGAGCAAGATCGGCATACCAGTAGTTACGACGTAGCTGAAGAACTGGAAATTGACCACAAAACAGTTTTGGCGCATTTGAAAAAAACTGGGTACACAAAAAAGCTCGACATTTGGGTACCTCACGAGTTCACTGAAAGAAACCTAATGAACCGTGCACTCATTTGTGATTCTTTATTACGACGTAATGAAACCGAACCATTTTTGAAGAAGCTGATAACTGGTGATGAAAAGTGGATCACGTATGACAAGAACATGCGAAAAAGGTCGTGGTCAAAGGCCGGTCAGGCTTCACAGACTGTGGCGAAACCCGGGTTAACTCGCAACAAGGTGATGCTGTGTGTGCGGTGGGATTGGAAGGGCATTATTCATTATGAGCTGTTACCACCAGGCAGGACCATCGATTCTGAACTCTACTGCGAACAACTGATGAGATTAAAGCAAGAAGTTGAGAGAAAGCGGCTGGAATTAATCAACAGAAGTGGTGTGGTTTTTCATCATGATAACGCTAGACCTCACACATCTTTAGCCACCCAACAAAAATTAAGAGAGTTTGGCTGGGAGGTGTTAATGCATCCGCCGTATAGTCCTGACCTTGCACCTTCAGATTTCCACCTGTTTCGGTCTCTTCAGAATTCTTTAGGCAGTGTCAGGTTAACATCACGAGAGGACTGCCAAAACCACTTGTCGCGGTATTTTGACCAGAAGTCCCAAAATTTCTATAGCAATGGGATCATGTCCCTACCTACAAGATGGCAAAAAGTTATCGAACAAAATGGTACCTACATACTTTAGTTAAATGTAAATAAACTTTATAAAAAAATGTTTTGAATTTTCTTAAAAAATGCGAATAAACTTTTTCCCCAACCTATTATTTTCATAAGAGTTTGTACATAATGTTCTTCTTTGTGGTTGGTAAGACTCATATAATATGCGGTTTGTTCCCAGTGAGTTGATCCGCAACCAGACGCTGCGCTTCCTGTCGCGCACACTGCCCGTGCTGCGCGCTGACGACACCCTGCCGCGCGTGGCGCACCTGCCCGCGCGCGCGCCCGACGTCACGCACAACCGGTATGTCACCAGCCGACTAGCTACTGTGTAGGGAAAGGTTCCAGTCTCACCAGCCGACTAGCTACTGTGTAGGGAAAGGTTCCAGTCTCACCAGCCGACTAGCTACTGTGTAGGGAAAGGTTCCAGTCTCACCAGCCGACTAGCTACTGTGTAGGGAAAGGTTCCAGTCTCACCAGCCGACTAGCTACTGTGTAGGGAAAGGTTCCAGTCTCACCAGCCGACTAGCTACTGTGTAGGGAAAGGTTCCAGTCTCACCAGCCGACTAGCTACTGTGTAGGGAAAGGTTCCAGTCTCACCAGCCGACTAGCTACTGTGTAGGGAAAGGTTCCAGTCTCACCAGCCGACTAGCTACTGTGTAGGGAAAGGTTCCAGTCTCACCAGCCGACTAGCTACTGTGTAGGGAAAGGTTCCAGTCTCACCAGCCGACTAGCTACTGTGTAGGGAAAGGTTCCAGTCTCACCAGCCGACTAGCTACTGTGTAGGGAAAGGTTCCAGTCTCGCCAGCCGACTAGCTACTGTGTAGGGAAAGGTTCCAGTCTCACCAGCCGACTAGCTACTGTGTAGGGAAAGGTTCCAGTCTCACCAGCCGACTAGCTACTGTGTAGGGAAAGGTTCCAGTCTCACCAGCCGACTAGCTACTGTGTAGGGAAAGGTTCCAGTCTCACCAGCCGACTAGCTACTGTGTAGGGAAAGGTTCCAGTCTCACCAGCCGACTAGCTACTGTGTAGGGAAAGGTTCCAGTCTCACCAGCCGACTAGCTACTGTGTAGGGAAAGGTTCCAGTCTCACCAGCCGACTAGCTACTGTGTAGGGAAAGGTTCCAGTCTCACCAGCCGACTAGCTACTGTGTAGGGAAAGGTTCCAGTCTCACCAGCCGACTAGCTACTGTGTAGGGAAAGGTTCCAGTCTCACCAGCCGACTAGCTACTGTGTAGGGAAAGGTTCCAGTCTCACCAGCCGACTAGCTACTGTGTAGGGAAAGGTTCCAGTCTCACCAGCCGACTAGCTACTGTGTAGGGAAAGGTTCCAGTCTCACCAGCCGACTAGCTACTGTGTAGGGAAAGGTTCCAGTCTCACCAGCCGACTAGCTACTGTGTAGGGAAAGGTTCCAGTCTCACCAGCCGACTAGCTACTGTGTAGGGAAAGGTTCCAGTCTCACCAGCCGACTAGCTACTGTGTAGGGAAAGGTTCCAGTCTCACCAGCCGACTAGCTACTGTGTAGGGAAAGGTTCCAGTCTCACCAGCCGACTAGCTACTGTGTAGGGAAAGGTTCCAGTCTCACCAGCCGACTAGCTACTGTGTAGGGAAAGGTTCCAGTCTCGCCAGCCGACTAGCTACTGTGTAGGGAAAGGTTCCAGTCTCGCCAGCCGACTAGCTACTGTGTAGGGAAAGGTTCCAGTCTCACCAGCCGACTAGCTACTGTGTAGGGAAAGGTTCCAGTCTCACCACACGCTGCGCTTTCTGCCCCGCGTGGCGCAACCTTAACCTCATCAAAGAATTTCTTACAATTAAAGCATTTACAGGTATTTTTGAACTGTCAAGAAGTCGATCAGTCAGAAACATGAAGCTTGTTGCCTATTCCAATGCTGAGTATGTTCCTTTTAGAAGAACGGGCAGGAAACTACGTGGAAACTCTTTCATATCAAACTATTGAAAGAAGAAACTCCACAGTCCAATTTAAAAAGCGACATACTATAAATCAAAATCAAAAGTCATTTATTCAAACTAGGCTGAGAGTCAGCACTTTTTGAACGTCAAAGTTACATAAGACAGTCCCCCAAAACGCGTATAGTCAGCTTAACTAACGTAGTGTCGTCTCTTTCTAGCCTAGAGGAGCGCAGCAAGCGGTCAGTGCTAGAGGGAGAGCACGCTATGGTGGAGGACAGTGACGTCATCCCGTCGGCCGCCCTGCGCGCCGAGCACCGCGCGGCCGACGCGCCGCGGGAGAGTCGCAAGTTCTGCGACAACGGCGGAGTGTGAGTATACATTTCGTTTCGTACAGTCGACGGTCATGACTAGAATGGAATGTTCATATTTTCCTGCACGCCAGGTCTGAGCTTTTATCTGTGCGTTTGATGTGTTAATGATGACAGTAACAGACACACAAGCGTATAACTATGAAACATGGCCCATGTTTGTTGGTCAGATGCATGCATGTGTTGTCAACATGAGGATGCATATTTACCTACAGTAAATTTTAAGCTCTGAAAGTATGGCAAATACCGAGCACAGTCCATTTCTTAACACTTATCAATTTGAGCCATTAATCATATAACAAATTGGTGTTTTTGCTTTTGGTGCACACCATTTTCCGCAGCGCAATATTTTTTTGTATACAACGACGCTCTGCTCAATAAAAAACGAAATTGCTGTTTGTTGATGTTCCTACCTGCCATAACATGGATCAGACTGCTTGACCCAGTTCTCCTATGACTTATTTACTAAACGTTACAAGAGTGCTTTAAGATTTTTCAAGTTTGTTTCGAGAATTGTTTATCTATTCAAATGATCAAATCATGCGTTGATTTTAATATTTAAATAACGAACTTCTAAGTGGCACGTCAAATTCGCACCGCCCGATAAATTTACTTGTAAAAGTGTCTGAAACGATCTATTTACAAAACCATTAACAAGATCATTGATGTAATATGTATAATATCAAGAACAGTAAAGGGCCTAGGACACTACCCTGTGGAACTCCAAATGTTATTGTTTTCTAGTTTGACTTGTGTTTTATGTTATTTCGTGTTTACTGACATAATTGTGTTATTTTTACTATTATGCAGGTATGAAAAGATGAGATCTAGCACTTGACCCCCATATAAGTTTGATGTTGTTATCATATTGATACAGACTGCTTCAAATGTTCCAAATAAAACACTTCATTCATGATCAAAGTTTATTGAAAATGAATAATTTAACAATACTTACATAACATACAATTGTCTACAACGTTCTACACTCCTCCCACTGAAGATTACTCCACACTCTTGGGGCCAGCTCACACGAGCAGGCGGTAACGCTAACGCTCGTCTGGACTAGCCTTTATTCTGACATTTCATACTATAACTCTACATAACTCTGTATAAAATATACACCAGTATAGGGAGATTATTTAGCGAAAACACTGGAGATATTCAACCGTCTAGTTCTAACGCATGGCAGTCGTATAGCTCTATCTCAGATCTTCGATAAATAACCGACCTATTACAATGACTAAGCGGACTGTGCATAAGGCGACTTGCGGTATAAAGTAGGTACATATCAAGCTATATAAAACTAGTTTTAGCTGAACTCGCTTTGTATAGGCTTTTTGTACAATGAGAAGTCAGCTTATACTGGAAAAATATAGCTTGATTTGTCGCCTTGCGTACTGTAACAGATTTGTATATAATGTTTAGAAAAATATAATATGACTCCATTACTATATTAAACATCACTTTAACTATTGCTTTAGTTATGTAGTTCCTAATACGGTCATACAATTCTTTTACAGTATTTTTCTAACAAAGCGACGTCGCGCTTTACTTGTGGTAACGTAACAAAGTGTACAAACGCGTTGTATGTGTGCGTGAAGAGAGGAGCGTCAGCACATTACACCCATCCACACAAACATTCCCGACTGTCTCTCTCGCACACATTCACAGCGTGTTTGTACATTTGGTTACCACACGTAAAGCGCGCGTCGCTTCGTGAGATAGAAATACTATGCATAGACTTAACGACACGAGAACTAAACCGCAATCTTTCAAATTTAAATAAAGTTCATACAAGAAGTACATTTAAGACAATATTACATATTTCATCAACTTTACAAATTGGTATAAATATCTTTTTCATTACGTTGTGTCTCATGATTATATTTGATCGACGGTTTTCTTTCTATACGGTAATTGCATTATACATTGCATTTATTGCATAAATAATTATTTGACGATAACGAACGATTCAAATGTGAACCTTATCTCAAACCGATAAGACTCACATCGCATTATTGTGAAGTACAACCACTTCACTAGGGTTTATATTGGTATAAGATAGCTACAAAATTCGCTAGCTCTGGGGAGACTATACGATCTTATAAGAATCTGAACTATATATAATCCAATTAGCATGGTAATAAATAAAAAACCTAATATTCATAAGAAACGGTTGGCTGTATCTAAGGAAGACTTTAGAATGAGTGTCTCTATACAAACTCCGGCTGGCGTGTACCCGCTGTGTGGGTAAGCATAAGAACCGGTACTATTTACCCGTCTTAGTTATATGCAGGGTAAATTAAATAAACGGGCGAAACTTCACAAAACAAATAGATTTTCAAAACTCATCAACTTCAAGTGACTACGGGGTCAACGACAGTAGATAAATTTTTTTTTTTAGGAAATGCAAAGTCAAATCGCCATTGCCAACTTGTGATCTCGTGTGCTAAGTCTGGTGTTGAGATTGGCCATTCGAGATCCCGTTCGGCAGTCAGGCGAAATCTCGTTTTAAAGATCGAAATTTCGTCTATTTAAATGAAATGAAAATTAGCCCCTATCGAAGATAATCGTGCTATATATAATGTAATAAATAAAAAAAAACGAATGTCGACATAAAATTTCAACATAATTATATTTAAGTAATACTCCTCTGCACTAACAACACATAATACATAACGCCACAAATGAGCACTCATTACAAATCCATTAATTATTATATTGGAATGACTTCTCAACAAGCATAGTGTTGTTTACTAGCGCGCATTGTCTTGAGATCTCGAAGGAGATTGTCTACCCCACGAGATTGAAATTCTAAAAAAGGATCGAGATTCCATTATATTATTTCCATTGGTGTATTTACTTAGTTATGAGTTTTTTGTTTTGTGAACTTTCGCGTTTTCGTTTTCGTTTTCGAACCCTATATGCGTCACCGAATAGCCAGAGCAAGTAGAAAAAGAGATTAACGGCTTTAACAGATCACTTATTCTGAACGTTAAACAATAACCCGAGACTGCCCGAAACTGGCCGAACACAGCCGACACACACACACAGACACACACACACACACACACACACACACTCAGTACGCTACGTATGCACCGCTCGCAGGTCGGCCATGACGATGTCGTAAGCGTTCCCTTGTGTGCCGTCTATGATTTTTACTCGTGCGTCTTGCTCGATCTGAAAATGTGAACATCATTTTACGGTGAGTGGTGATAAGCAGAACAAACAAAGAAATGTATTTACTTCGCTAGTGCAAGACCTCATGGGTGTGCATGAGAATTGGCAGCCAACTATAGATTGCACCCGCGCGAAGCAGGGCCGCGTCATTAGTGCTAAAACCTACAAGCTGTGTGCCTGATGCGATTTCCCATCGACAAAATTTACGTATTTCCGTACAAACTTTCATTCCCACATTTTATATACCTACCAAATATTTAAAATTGTTCCTTAGTGCTCACTGTCATTATAAAAAGAACGCCTGAGATCATCTCATGCTGCTGACCCAACGGTTTAGGTTGTGCCCCCCACATGGAGGTCGGTAATCAATTCACGGGAGCGTTCTACCGAGACAAAGGGTATCGTATGTCAAAGTCAAAGTATTTATTAGTGTGATTTTTGGTGATACAGTAGGTGTTATAGTTGTGTGTGTGTTGATACAAACTATTTCCGTGCCAAATTTCATTCATATATATCCGTTCAGCCGTTTTTTCATGATTGAGACACAAACATACAAACTTTCATATTTAAATATTAGTAACATCTGTCCGTACCTCGGCCCTGTGTTTGATGTGTTCGGGCCATACGCACTGCTCGAAGTACCCGGCGATGTCGGGCGGGTCGTACAGCCGGTACGAGCGACGCAACACGCACTCGCCGTACTCCAGCACGAAGTAGTACCTGCAAACACAACACTGTTGTTTACGACCTATAAGAATATAACCTTATATTTAAAATAGCTTTTGTCCGCGATATCGCCCGATGGATGTCGAATATTATCTCACAAGAACGTACTACCGGGATTAAAAAAAAGTAAGTAAACTCTAAAAAGAGAAATGGACCCAATATTGAACCTTGAGGAACGCCCATTGCCATTTTAGACCCTAATGAGTTTGTGCCTTTTACTTGAACTTTAACCTTTCTGACTTTCACGTAAGATCTTAGTAAATGTAATCGCTGTAATTCTAATCTCATAGTACTCCAGTTTCAGCAGAACTGTCTCATGGTTTACGCAATCGAACGTCTTAGAAAGGGCGCCAAAGATTTCAAGGGGATCTTGTGCTTCTTCCCACATGTTAAAAATGTTCTTTATTAGGGTGACACCAGCGTCAGTGGTATAACGCCCTTTGGTCAAACCGTACCGGGGTGTTCGTGAAAGATGGAATTCTTATTAAAGTGAAGTAACATTTGATTGAGCATCAACTTTTCAAACACTTTACTGCGAACTGACAGAATTGAGACAGGCCTATATTTGTTGGGCTCTTTACTATCACTGGATTTGAACAAAGGAACTACTCTACTATGTTTCATTTGTTCTGGTAAGAGCTCAACGACTGATGACGAAGCTCGAAGCGCATACTATTTATGAGAGATCTCTAAAGAAAAAGAACACAATGTACACTCACCTCAAATCACACATATCTGTGATCGGCTTATAGTTCAACACGGTAAAGCCTTCTGCCACCAGGAACCTCTTCCCTCGCACTTTGAACTTCTGCGGGCCGTCCTCCTCGGAGGTCTCGTGGGCTTTGTCCTGTCCCTGGAGGGTCGCGCATATGTCGGCATGCATGGCCTCCATGTCCAGCGCGCTGAGGATGTCGTAGTTATTGTGTGCGAGACCTTCGCACTGCACGTGATGCGGACTGTCGTCCGGGTAGAAGTACTTGTCTTGATGGAAAACGTGTACTGGGGTGAGAGTGTCTTTTAATCGGTTTGCGAGGGAGGTCTTACCGCCGCAGGTTACGCCTGATATTCCTGGAAGGACGAAATTGAGGTTTTTGGTTAGGGAACTTATATGTTTATGCGAAATATTGTAGAACTTTCTAAAGAAGTAACGGTGAAGTTTCTTGCGCATTCTTCTTCGTATCAAATTATCTTTTGGAAAGGGCGACTTAAATCAATTATATTATATTATTGTAAATATTGACTTCGAAAAATAAATAGTATGTGCTCATTTAACTTATCCTACTGTAGCTTGAGTTTCGCTAGTAAGATGTGGTGTGAACAAGGTACACACGGCTATAGGTCAAGCTATACATTTCCAGTATTAGCTGACCTCGCATTGTATAGGCTTTTCGTAGAATGAGATGTCAGCTTATACTGAAAATTTATAGCTTGATGTTTGACCAGGCGTACAAAATATGTACAAATGACAAACAAACATGATGAACACAAACAGATAAATACATTTGTAGTCAGGGAATTTGATCATTGAGACACTATCTCTTTGCCTTGCTGAAACCACTTCAGACGACTCACCAAGAGTGACACTTATGATTTCGGATTTAAACACTTTCCTTAGTTAATTTGCTTATAAATATTACTTCCTAACATCACACCTAAGAATCGCTACTTAAGGAAAGTATTTTAATACACCGTGTTCAATGCAACTTCTTTTAAAAATGGCTTAAGTTATCAGGCTTACATACCGATTATAATCCAGTCGCTTTTATTCTGCACCATGACTGCCGTAACAAAAGCTGCTTTGATCGAGCGAAGCGGGTAGAGGAGAGAGCGGAGGGAGCCGCGAGCAGTCAGAGATGTGGGAACAGGTGGTAGAGGGTGAAAGACATCAGGCCACCGACGAAGAGCAGGCCAAATACGCCGCAAAATAACAGACACCACTGTGGATCCGGGATTACGCTGTATACCTGCGAATCTGGAAGAGCAAAGACATATGTCAAGTTTTAGATGACCTGTAATTACGTGGCTTGACCAGATATACCTACGCTTCAATATAAAGCTTCTTGAAAATGACGCTTGTAAACTTAAAAAAAAACGTTACATCAGCCCGACATGTGCCTTGCAGTTGCAGTTCTGTAGTTTCTGCCTTCTTCCATGGGAAAAAGGTGTGTTATGTGTTCAATGTATGTTCCTTGCGATTTGAATAGTTTCATTTAAACGCGTAAATAAGCCAATGTTTCGTATTAAAACTAATAAACAAAATAAACAAAAAACTTTTCAAACACTTTGAAATCCATCAATTATATTACCTACTTATAATATTATCCAAAGGTAGGATAAAAGAGAATCAATAAACTCACCTTCGTCTATAAAAGGGTAAGAGTTGACCCAGAAAGACAGCAGAACAAACACCGTACTGGTTGACACCAGAAGCAGTCGACCAATCAGCGCATCAGGTATGTCCATATACGCATCACTTCAAATTCAAACTTATTATACAAAAAATTAAGCATAGATTTGTCTGTAGAGATTTTTTCTATACTGTTATGTGATATTGAAGCTTATTGTTTGTGTGGTAGAGCTTAGATTTAACTGCAGAAGAGTTCCTTCTCGAAGTCTTGGAATGTTTCTCCTTCAGGGAATAGAATGGACTTGTGGTCGTCTTGTTTGATTTCAATTGTATCGGCGAGTGGCTTGCGCTTGATCGCCCGCTCCACGATCTGGAAACAATTAGTAAATTATATTTATTTTGTATGTTAGCTAAACATACCAGTGATACTTCTGCCTTTAATCCAGTTGTCGGTTCAAATCCGGGCAAGAATCAGTTTAAATTAATTTCTGAGTTTATTTTGACATTTCTGACATTGGTGAATGAAAAACATGGTGATGAAACCTGGACCTAAGTCTGTAATCACCAAACCATATTGAGGAAGCGTGGGGGTCAATGTTCATACCTTCTCTGTATGTTTGAGAAATAATAAGCTGTTACTGAAAGTGTAAAATGTTGTTTAACAGAATGCAGAATATTAGTAAGTATTCAGGCTAGGCAGATTGATGACTTTTACACAAATGGCTTGATGATTAGCGATTTCTATCCAACCACCACCGCAAAGAAACACTGAAACAAACTCAGAGTTCAAAGTGTGTTGTTAAGTCCAGATAATTCCTTGTAAGGAGTTATCAGGTCCCTCGCACAGGAGAAAGTCTAAGAAGATCTCTTGTACCGAACCCATGGAATTGTTTACAATTATGTTTCGATAAAAACTAACGGTACTATGCAAAAATGCGTGCCTAACTGAGAAAGATAAGACTGCTAACTATATGTATTTGTATTACTATGAGATTAGAGATATCTAGAATTTGATTCTGTTGGCAGATTTTAATGTAAATTTTCGCTGTTTCAAGATTAAGATCTAACTGTAAATGTACCTACATTGCTTGACTACTTCCAAATCATAAAATAATTACGAAATATCTCACATCAACGAAAATTAATCACATACTTAACTTGTTATCAAAAACATAACTATTTGAGAATGACATTGAGACAAGCAAACATGTTGTCAGTACATGCAGCTCAGACATTGGATAGGTCATGCGTCAATTTATTAAAATAGCACATTCATAAATTGGTACATATTGATTTTAAACTACAGCTTCATCCGGGTCTGCAGACTATATGAGAATATGCATAAACTTATAGCATAATAAGCCAATAATGTTCCCACAGCTGGACAAAGGGCTCCTCGCAGTGAGTGGGAAAGGACCTAAACCCATTATGCTGACACCATGCATGTCGGTTGATTTCAAATGTCTACAAATTTCTGGTTTTAGTTTCTCACTAATGTTCTATTTTAGCAGGGTTTGGTTTCCTTACTTAGTCCTTTAAGTATACCCATTGTGCATGGGCCACGGTGGCCTCACTAATGTTTTCCTTCACCGTTTTGCCAAGATGAGAATAAGTTGCACTAATAGACATTCAAGGCTCTAATTGGCTTAGAAAATAGCACATCCATGTTACAAATATCATCATGATTCTAGGTGAACTAGCTTCCACCGCTTATAAGGGACAGTTTGTGACCATTTGAATGGTAGTACAGTACTAATGAGAAATATCAAATGCCTAAAGACTTGGTTAATATTTTACACAAGGATAATGTCATTCTTTTAATTCATCATGACTTATGGAGTGATATTAATCATATCCTGTTTAAAATTCTTTACTCTTGTTTGAGTATAGTAATCCGAAAAATAACTATAATTTTGTAAATTTAAACCGTTTTTTATTAAAATTAAAATATTGTTGCAAAATATATAAAACATAAAAATCTTATGTTCTTATTTATACCACTATTGAATTCTTTTTTTATGTTACAAAAAAAAAATAGCTCACAGTAGAACCTCTCAGTACTTCTGTAGCAACTGAACATACACATCCACCTTGTGTCTGACACACACACACACACACACACACTTAGATGTTGTGCTATGTTATCAGTAAAGTAGTGATGCATCACTTGAGATAACAATGTTAAACTATTTGTTTGGCACTCAAATATGATAGTAATAAGTGTATAACAATTAGTTGAAGGTTTTCTAATGAAAATAACCTTAGGAGCCATTCAAGTGGCTTATAACATACTAGCTTTTGCCAGCGGCTTCGCCCGCGTGGAGGTCGGAAAATATCCCGCGGGAACGTACTACCGGGATAAAAAGTAGCCTATGTCCTTTCTCAGACTCTAAACTATCTGTGTACCAAATTTCATTTAAATCGGTTCAGTAGTTTTAGCAGGAAAGCGAGACAGACAGACAGATAGAGTTACTTTTGCATTTATAAAATTAGTGTGGATTTATGAGCAACTAACTGACCCAACAGATGTTGTTGGGTTCAAATTTCAGTAATTCATGCAAAATTTCCATAAAATTGCAATATCACTTTTCCCATTTTTACAATTGATTTTTGGGTTTTTCTTTATTTTCAATCCACCCCTTTATTAGAGTGAACAAATCAAAAAAAACTATGAAGTTTTTTAGTTTTAGGAAGATTAATGAATAGCAATAGATTTTTATTTATTTAAAGATAAATAATAGAAGATATGAGTCCGATAGCACAAAATCAATAAACCATTACTTTTACTATTAATATTCTCTAAACATCGCATACCTACTTCATAAACGTTAAGAATCATAACATTATTTGAACTTTTTAATTTCCTCAGCATAAGACATGTAACGAATATAATAATTAGCAAGTATAATTATCTAGCTATTGTTGCAATGTACATGTGGGACGTCACTTGTGTTTCAGGGCAATGGATCTCTTAGAACTACTATTATAACATTAATCTATACATCAATTTTACAAATGACTTATAGTTAATAACAATAAATCCCTAAACATTCACATTTTTTTCATTATTTTAAGTTTATTAAAAATTAAAATATTTGTTACTTTTTGCTGGCCCTACAGGGTCTGTACATAATTGTACTTTAGTTTTAAGCCATTGCAAAATATTGTAAACATAATGGAAAAGAAATGAACACTTTTAGTCCTACAGTGCCTACTCTATAGAAAGTACTTGAATAACATACCTTGTCAGCGACACTGCTGTGTGCCACAGGTTTGCTGAGCTTGAGCAACTTGTTGACGTTCTCCTCCGTTATCTGCTCCTTCGACTTCGCCGGCGCCTTCGCTTTCTTACTCTTACTCTTGAACAGATGCCTTTGATCTACACACAACACAACATCAGTTAATAAATCGCGCGAGGAATACCAAGAAATTGATCGAGCATGCAATGTGTCGCTACGTTATGTAAGAAAGGCCCGTTAATAATAAAATGGACAATAAAACCGCCGAGTCTAATCGTTGTAATAGGCGCAATAAAGTCGCGACACAAGACCAGCGCCGCGGCTGTGTGACGTAAGAACGATATGTATATCAAATAGTAAGTCGGTGAAGTTTGGACGAACCTTGACCCGCGTGTCGTGGCCGAGTTCTCCGAGTTCCACGCTTCGCCTCGCCGCTGTCTACGAAACAATAACAACATAAAAGAAAACTCCTAATAAATTAAATAGTTGCGAATTAAATAGAAAAGTTTTTGTTCTGTACCTTCTTGGTCGACGAGTTCCAGAGCCTGTCGCACTAATGCTGAAGACATTTTAGTGCAACAATGCGTAGAGAAAACATTTATGTGCAATTAAACACGGAAATACGATTCTAACCCCAAACGAAATGTGAAATTTTGAAACGTCAAGTGTCAACTATCAACACGTCAACTGATAAAATGTCAATGTCAGATATTGCGATTACGTTTCGTTTCATTTGCAGGTTTCTACAGGGTTCTAATAAAAAACTTATATTTATTACGAAACTAGCTTGTGCCGTGACCAAATCAGCAAAGATACAACTAGGTCAACTACCCAGCATCCCCCAATGGAAGAACTTTCACTTTGGGAAGCTATTAAATGTTAGAGATATTTGTAAATTCAAACCATCGTTTAACGCATTCAACTTTAGTAAAACTTTTTACCTATTTTATTTTCATCTCACAGGTTCTGCATGCTATACCGTGCTATCAACGGCGATAGCGAGTCAAGTGCGGGTGTGGAGCGACGTGAGGACCCTGGCCCACAACCGCATGGTGCGGCTACGCAACATTCGGCGCAACACAGATATGAAGTAATCACCATTAACAGAACTCCTCAAACTCTTCAACCATTATAATAAATATTAAAGAAAAATATTATCAAAGACGAATGCGTCAATGGTCCAAGTAGTGATTGCAGCAATGCTTGTATTCACAACCGTTCGATTCGGTATCAAATTTGATTTTTACACGCTTTATATTAGCTTCACTTGTATGTTTGTTTGTAACTGACTCCTCCTCCTCCGTATAGCGCGATTTTGATCTACTTTAAACCACCAGATTTCATTTAAACTCTGTAGACTTATCGAGGACCGATGACAATACCTACTATAATTTCATAAATGTGTGCCATTATCCTTGCCAGGGTTACCAGGACAGCAAAAAAACTTTCTTCGAAAACTACGCTGACATACGTCTCAAAATTCGAAAAACCATAGAAAATAAATAAAAGTTTAAAAAAACTTTCTTAAACTATTATTTTTTATCGAATAAACACAAACGACGGATTCCTCTAACGAACTTTATCAATCGAATCCGAAACACAGAACAACTCCAAGAACCGATCCGAACCATTTTGAGTAGCTGCATATTCGACCCATAGGCAAAGTGATAATGGATTTTTAGGGTTCCGTTGCCAAATGGCAAAAAACGGAACCCTTATAGATTCGCCATGTCTGTCTGTCTGTCTGTCTGTCCGAGTATGTCGCAGCCACTTTTCTCCGAAACTATAAGAGCTGTGCTATTGAAACTTGGTAAGTAGATGTATTCAGTGAACCGCATTAAGATTTTCACACAAAAATAGAAAAAAAACAATAATATTTGGGGTTCCCCATACATAGAACTGAAACTCAATTTTTTTTTTTTCATCAAACCCTTACGTGTGGGGTATCTATGGATAGGTCTTCAAAAATGATATTGAGGTTTCTAATATCATTTTTTTTTAAACAATAATATTTGGGGTTCCTCATACATAGAACTGAAACACAAAAAAAAAATTTCATCAAACCCTTACGTGTGGGGTATCTATGGATAGGTCTTCAAAAATGAAATTGAGGTTTCTAATATCATTTTTTTCTAAACTGAATAGTTTGCGCGAGAGACACTTCCAAAGTGGTAAAATGTGTGTCCCCCCCCCCCCGTAACTTCTAAAATAAGGGAATGATAAAACTAAAAAAAATATATGATGTACATTACCATGAAAACTACCAACGAAAATTGGTTTGAACGAGATCTAGTTAGTAGTTTTTTTTTAATACGTCATAAATCGTAAACCACAATTTACCTTTCATTCAGTCAACACAAATATAAAAAAAAAACCGGCCAAGTGCGAGTCGGACTCGCGCACCGAGGGTTCCGTACAAACCTGCAGGTCATCATCATCATCATTCGTCATCATCGTTTATGAAATTAAATGTTTTTTTTTTAATTTTTATATTTGAGTTCTATGTATGGGGAACCCCAAATGTTATTGCTTTTTTTCTATTTTTGTGTGAAAATCTTAATGCGGTTCACTGAATACATCCACTTACCAAGTTTCAATAGCACAGCTCTTATAGTTTCGGAGAAAAGTGGCTGTGACATACTCGGACAGACAGACAGACAGACAGACATGGCGAATCTATAAGGGTTCCGTTTTTTGCCATTTGGCAACGGAACCCTAAAAAAAAAAAAACATTTCATTTCATAAACGATGATGACGAATGATGATGATGATGACCTGCAGGTTTGTACGGAACCCTCGGTGCGCGAGTCCGACTCGCACTTGGCCGGTTTTTATTTTGTAGCTTCGTACCGTTTACTATAATCCCCCCCCCCCCCCCCAGGGCCCCCCGACGCCGTGCCCGGCGCGCGTGGAGTACGCGACGCCGGTGTTCGCGCGCAACTACCAGGGAGTGTGGCGCTACGTCGTGCAGATACCCTACGAGGGCTACTTCACGCAGACCGTCGAGGTTACCAGGTACGATATGGAGATAGACTGCTTTTTTTTTGTGAAATCATCAAATGATTTCTCTCGGTCTGGGCGAAGCGGGAGGGCGACTAGGATATTTTGACACCTGAATAACATTGACAGGGGGGCGTTTTTGGTATACATTTGTAAGTGGTAAGTGGGCCGGAAGTGTTTTGTCGTTTTTCTAAACTAAACCTTAGTGGATTCAGGTAGGAGAGGAAGTGCAACCTATCCTTTGAATGGGCTCATCACTGAGATTGAGAAGGAACGCTGGATCTGCAGTGGCTAACATAACAGTTACAGTTAGCCTGCATCATCCCACAACTGGCCAAAGATTCTGTTCCTCATGACGTTATATTCCCACTAAAAAGTCCCCCCCCCCCCCCCGCAGATGCCTGCAGTCCCGCTGCCACTACCTGGACGGCGGCTGCCTGAGCTCGCCGCGCTGGGTGTCGCTGCTGGTGGCCGAGCTGCACTACCCGCCACACCACAAGCACGCGCAGGTACACACTGCACACACACTGCGCACGCGCAGGTACACACTGCACACACACTGCGCACGCGCAGGTACACACTGCACACACACTGCGCACGCGCAGGTACACACTGCACACACACTGCGCACGCGCAGGTACACACTGCACACACACTGCGCACGCGCAGGTACACACTGCACACACACTGCGCACGCGCAGGTACACACTGCACACACACTGCGCACGCGCAGGTACACACTGCACACACACTGCGCACGCGCAGGTACACACTGCACACACACTGCGCACGCGCAGGTACACACTGCACACACACTGCGCACGCGCAGATACACACTGCACACACACTGCACACGCGCAGGTATACACTGCACACACACTGCGCACGCGCAGGTACACACTGCACACACATAGCGACACGCGTAGCTTGTCCGATAGGCAGAGGACGTGTGCACCTACATTTCACTAGTTATGTTTTAAGTCCCATGCGGTCAGACACCGCACATTGCACCTCGGCGTAGGTAGAAATACTGCAATCGGAAATATTTTGCTATGAAGATTATGCATAGCGTGCAGAACACCCAAAATTCTACTAACATTCAATTATTAATTTAAATATTAACGTTCTATATTTGTATACCGATGTGATAAGCCTGCTATCCCACTGGTGTTTTACGAGAGTTGGTTGGCTTTTCCAACGTCTGCGCAGCGTCAACGTTGCGCCGACGCGACGTTGACGTCGCGAGTTTCTAGTGGTAAGCGTTACATCCGCTGAACGCAACGTTAACGTGGCACTCAAGCTGCGATTTGAGGTGTATAAACAAAGACAAAATGGATTCCGAGGGATCCCTTCTTTTCGCATAATGTTCTTTTTCCTAATGCAATTTGGCATACATATTTTGGCATAATTTGTTTTGCCATAATAATACTTTGCCATATATTTTTTTAGTATACAGTTTATGTTGGCATAATGATCTTGAAGGCTAATTTGTTTTGGCATAATTTTAATTCGTAAAATATTACTAGGTATAATGACTATTAGCATAATAGTATTTAGGCATACTTTTTATAATTAAATTTTTAACCCTAAATTAAGGTTAAAGTATTGTCTTATTAATTCAATATGTTGTGCTACAAAATTTTGTGACAGAAACAAATCGCTGCAAAATCGACTGCACGTAGTCTTGTCTGCCCTACCCCTAGAGTGTAATTTAAAACTGTGTAGGGGCGAAACTCGCGTGGGACCGCCGGAGCCCCACAGCCGTGACAGAAACCGTGCCTGCTGTATGTTGCATGCTTGCTTGCATGCTGCATGCCTGTTGGATGCATGCTTGCATGATGCATGCCTGCTGGATGCATGCTTTGCATGCTGCATGCCTGCTGCATGCTTGCTTGCATGCTGCATGTTTGCTGTATGCATGGTGTATGCATGTTTACATGTTTATTAGTGTGTAACATTTTAGGAGTTAATTATTATGCTTCTTTATTATGCCTTTAAAAGTATGTTTTAATATCATTATGCGTAAATATTTTATGCTGTAGAATGTTATGCTTAGTCATTATTATGTTTAAATAAATTATGCTTAAAAATATGTATTATGCGTAAGCTGTTATGCGTAAATAATGTTATGCAAAAATATAATTAGGAGAAAGAAAGTTTGCTAAGTTATATTAGCTCTTAAAATTTTATGCAAATGGATAGGGAACTGGATTCTGACGAGGAAACACTACTGATGGCTATGCTACTTCAACAAAAATTGCGTAAAAGAAAAAGAAAGTCTCATCGTCAATTTTGGGAAAATCCTTTATGGTCCAATCGATTACAAGAAAGTTAATATTACTGTTTTGTGGAGTTATAATGATATGTAATCGCTAATCCACACTGAGCAAGCATGGCCTTTACTGCCTGTTCCTCCTGTGATGAAGAAGTCTTGCAGGACAATTATTATGAAGTAGAACAATTATAGCAAAGTAGAACATTATATCATAGTAGGACAATTATAGCAAAGTAGGCCATTTATAGCTAAGTAGGACAATTATAGCAAAGTAGGACCATAATAACGAAGAGTAACAAGTTGTTACAAATAAAGACTCCAAACAGACTAATAGACACAACGCGGCGTGGTTGGTGGTTGTATATGTTGGCTAAAAACGCAAAAACCTCGCGACGTTAAACTTGCGTATGCGCAACATTGGCGCTTTACCAATAGAAATTCGCAACGTTAACGTCTCGTCTGAGCAATGTTGACGCTGCGCAGATGTTGGAAAAGCGCCAAAAAGCGCCGCTCGTAAAACGCCAGTGGGATAGTGGCCTAAGTTCATTGTTTCTACGACCTATTTGATAGGCGTTGAGTCTATTGCCAATAATTGGTCAATTCTGGTAGTCCTTCATCATGAGTTCCAATGTGTTTGTGTTCCGTTTCAGGACTACGAGCAGTACCTGCAGAACCGCGCCGGCCAGCCGGCCGAGCCCGACACGAGCTCCGACAAGCCGCCGCACTGCGACGGACACGACGAGATGGGATGCTACCAGGTAACACACTGCTCATCGACTAATTAACCACTTATCTTTGACTAGCTTATGCCCGCGACTTCGTCCGCGTTAAATTTCTTGTTTCCCCGACCCTCCCTGACCCTTCCCGTCACGTGGAATTGCTAACCCGAGCGATTTTCCCCGGTTTTGCAACATTTTCCATTACTGCTCCGCTCTTCTTAGTTGTAGCGTGATGTTATATAGCCTATAGCCTTTCTCCATAAATAAGCTACCCAACACTAAAAGAATTTATCAATTCAGACCAGTAGTTCCTGAGATTAGCGCGTTCAATCAAACAAACTCTTCAGCGTTATAATATTAGTATAGATATATCACTGGTTTATGCTGTCATCATCATATTTTGTATAGAAATTGTTGTCTGCAGTAATGTTATAAAAATATTTTTGCTCATTATTAAGGTTCCCATAAATTACGTCACACGAATTTCATGATTTTTGACCCCCTCCCCCGTCCTTGTCACAATTGGTCACATTTGTGAGACCCCTAGTCCCTAGTGTGACGTCACGAATTTTATAATTTTAAATCTAGAAATAATTAGTGAATTAAAACAGCAATTCCGAAATTTAAATGTTTAAAAAAAAAAAAAATGAACATCAAATCAAACACTGCAAGAAATTAACAAAACAAAAAACGATTAATTATATTAATTAAAGATCTAGCTTAATCATCTTGAGTCCATATAGGTAGGCATATGCATGGCATAGCAGCCACTTCGTTCTCGTTTGGGTTGTTAATGTCAGGAATACTCGTTGTGTCCACATCTTTCTCATCGAACCATACAGCATCATCGTCATCATCCAAATAAAGAATTTCTCTGGCACGTCTAGCAGAAATTCTTTGAGGACGAATCTTCACGATGGGCAAAACTTGTTGTTTCTTATGTATTGCTTGTGTTGATTAGTGGCCTATATGATTCAAAATATAGACCACAAATGCCCCATCATCGCTTAAACGAGTATGCCTCGACACTGGGGCAATAGCTATTATATGAATATGTGTTTTATTTAACACTTCGATTAATATTGATTTTGAAATGTGACGTCACAAAATTTAGGACCCTTCCCACCCCTTTGTCACACAATGTCACACTTCGTCGACCCCCTCCCGCCCCCTTAACGTGTGACGTAATTTATGGATGGCCCCTGATGGTTTAAATCATTCATGTCATAATTCAATACCCTTCCAAGTCCCAGCCATTATATCTCGCGATCACTCCGAAAGGCGAAGGAAAAATTCCTTTGATCTGCCCCTAGAATAAACTAAATTATTTTTATTATTAAAAATACACTAATTCAGTCCTTAGGAACGACACCTTTAAATTTTTTTGAGACCTTGGAAATTCCTATTGTATATCAGAAACACACGACATCATTAATTTTCAGGTTCGTCTGTACTACGACTGGTTCTTGGTTCCCGGCTCCTGCAAGTGCTGGAGACCAGACTACTTCGCGCGCTACGTGCGACGTCGCCAGAACAATGAGCTGTAAGGGGTGGCTGACACGGGCTGGAATTATTATAAGGTCATAGAAATGAATTCACGCACAGGAACAACGCAAGCTTCGCCTCGAAAATTTCAACCGTCTGAAAGCAGTTATAACATCATCCATGTAGGCAAAAGCTAACATTTCATATTTTTCATCACCGAATCTGCCAAATTATAGTATTTGTGAGTTTATTGACATTTTTATTCGCAAATTATAGTGTTCATAAATTATTACAGAATTTAGTTTTGTATTTATCACTCAATGTAGAATCTACAGGAAGCTGGTGATAAGCCCTTTCCAAATCTACCACGTCGCTTATTTTAATTTCTCACAGTTCTAACGTTAAATTATTCATAATCATAAATGTAAGTATTCCTATAGCGTTATGTAATAAGTATGTTATATGTTAATTTTGGTGCTACTGCTACTTAACGTTGTGAAATTAAGACTGTATCTAAATAAATATATTACGTAAGTAGGTTCGAACCAAAATATAAAGGAATGGGAGGCGAGATCTCTTATCTAATTAAACTATACAATAAGTTAGTGTTCAGTCAACATTTTACACTCTTCAGTAATTTAATAAAATTCAAACAGTTTAATACCCATTGGTACAGAATTTCAATAGTTAATATTTCAATTCAAAATTCTTCCTATAAAGTAAATTAAAAAGAAAGATAATAATTAAGTTCTCCGTGTAGAAATACTCCTTAATGTAGCTATTTTAGACAATAGAGGGAATGTATAGAAGCTCAATATTTGCATTTATAATTCGTAAAGATTGTAACTATTAACACAACCATGCTTTCTTTGACTTATTTATTCAAAATACTGGATTTAAAAGCTTTCTTTAGCGTTGAAAAGGCTGACATCACTTTGAATGAACGTGAGCTGCTCAAAGCAGTTTGCCGCTTTAAAGCTGCAAGTGACGAATAAAGACAAGTTTCAGAGAGCATGGTTCTCAAAAGATATTATTATAAAAGATTATAACTACATAATGTTAGAAACTATTTATTTAAAACTTTAGGAATAAGTTATTAATAAAGCTCTTCGACTATTAACTGTGTGTTTTTAATAAATCTAATAGGTTGGGGAAAAAGTTTCTTCGCATTTTTTAAGAAAATTCAAAACATTTTTTAATAAAGTTTATTTACATTTAACTAAAGTATGTAGGTACCATTTTGTTCGATAACTTTTTGCCATCTTGTAGGTAGGGACATGATCCCATTGCTATAGAAATTTTGGGACTTCTGGTCAAAATACCGCGACAAGTGGTTTTGGCAGTCCTCTCGTGATGTTAACCTGACACTGCCTAAAGAATTCTGAAGAGACCGAAACAGGTGGAAATCTGAAGGTGCAAGGTCAGGACTATACGGCGGATGCATTAACACCTCCCAGCCAAACTCTCTTAATTTTTGTTGGGTGGCTAAAGATGTGTGAGGTCTTTTTTTTTTTTTTTGGATGGGAAATCATCAAATGACTTCTCCCGCTCTGGGCGGAGTGGGAGGGCGTGTCAGACTTTTACTGACTAAAGCCCACCCGTGTTCCTTCAGTTGCCCATGTGCCAGAGTCACGGTATCTCTTTCGAACAATCTCGTGACCCTGACAGATGTGTGAGGTCTAGCGTTATCATGATGAAAAACCACACCCCTTCTGTTGATTAATTCCGGCCGCTTTCTCTCAACTTCTTGCTTTAATCTCATCAGTTGTTCGCAGTAGAGTTCAGAATCGATGGTCCTGCCTGGTGGTAACAGCTCATAATGAATAATGCCCTTCCAATCCCACCGAACACACAGCATCACCTTGTTGCGAGTTAACCCGGGTTTCGCCACAGTTTGTGAAGCCTGACCGGCCTTTGACCACGACCTTTTTCGCACGTTCTTGTCATACGTGATCCACTTTTCATCACCAGTTATCAGCTTCTTCAAAAATGGTTCGGTTTCATTAGGTCGTAATAAAGAATCACAAATGAGTACACGGTTCATTAGGTTTCTTTCAGTGAGCTCGTGAGGTACCCAAATGTCGAGCTTTTTTGTGTACCCAGTTTTTTTCAAATGCGCCAAAACTGTTTTGTGGTCAATTTCCAGTTCTTCAGCTACGTCGTAACTACTGGTATGCTGATCTTACTCCACTTTTTCAAAAATGGCATCCATTTTATCCGTAATAGGGCGACCAGAGCGACGTGCATCTTTGACATCAAAATTTCCGGATTGAAAACGCTTAAACCAAATTTGTGCTACTCTCACAGACACTACACTAGGTGCATAAACATCCCAAATTTTTTTCGCGGCTTGCGTTGCATTTTTACCTTTTTTGTAGTAAAATTTTAAAATGTATCGAATTTCTTTATTAGATTCACTCATCTTTGCGGTACGAAAAACAAATGAAAATCACACATTTTCCTAATTTGAATTTGGAATTATGTTCTTTAAAATTTAAACTTTCAATGATACCAAAACCAGCCAGATACAAATAGTATAGCCAAAGAGATTTTATTACAAGTTCATACATACTATAATGCGAAAAGACTTTTTCCCCAACCTAATATATACAACCTCTATGCATGTTATGATTGACCTAAATCTTATCGATGATGAGTCAACATTTTGGGGAAATTATTTCATGTGTTCCTAAAAACGAAATAAATTAAATATTTATGTTAGCCAGTTAATCGTAAATACTTACGAGGTGCTGTCCTATGGAAAGGAAAACAGAAGTAAAACGAAAATTTGTTAAAAATCCTATATTTTTTTAAATAATGCAAAGAAATTCAATAGTAAGGAGTCTACAGTTAAAATCAGACAATAAGCACTATTACAGGTGATATTATTAATAGAGTGTATCTACACATATTATTAAGGGGCTGATAACGACAGACTATATCCTAAAGTACAATATCGAGATCATCATACAATCTCATAATCTAGTCTAATTATCAACCACCAGCTATCAGACATTTGAGTGTTTTCGAACTTCACATTATTCTGAAACGAATACTCTTTGTTGATTCTACTGCGTTCTATGTCACAAATCTTATTACCTACCGATTTAGTATTGGCTTTTTCTGTATTACCTATCTGTTATGTTATTATACAGAAATAATTTTAAATGCATACTTTTGTCTTGTGTCATTAGATATTTGTCTATTCAGACAAGCAGCTTCGCTTAAATAACTCTGTCTTTACAGACTGCACGCCTAGTATTCTTCTCTACTACATTATCATTGCTGGCTTCTTCTGTCTCAGTGTTATTAGTGTTCAGATCTCAACTCAGCCTCTCTATTACCTTGCCGTTGTCAAATACTAGTTCTGTTCTCTTCCCTCGAGCGACGCTTTTAGAGTTATTCATGGGAACGGATTCAACTTTCAGCCCGTTTTCATTAAGATCGTTCTGTCGTCGTATGTGTACTTGTGGTTCTGCATCTTTAGGGTTCGTGAATGACGCGAAGCAGGCGGAGAACCGCGGCGGGGGCTCCTCCACACACACCTCGCTGTAGGGCGGGGGCAGGTCGGCGCTCGGCCGGAGCAGGCCGGACATATCCGGCTCACCGTCGTCGAGGTCCACTGAAATAATGGGGTGAAATTGCATCTATTGAATAGGTACGTAGGCTCGTTTTACGGCTGAAAATTATTTTAGGAGTACAGAGAACTGAACAGAGGCTTCTCTCAAAGGAAAAAGCAGGGTTGCTATAATCGCCACGCTTGGCAGGCGGGTTGGCGATCGCAGTATGGTGGTAGGATGCATAGAGAATTCTGTTGCTGATTCTCTAGTAAAGTCCTTAGTCGCCTTTTACGGCATCCACGGGAAGAAATGGGAATGGATTGTATTGCACATAATATTACTGGTTTACAAAACAGCTTGTCAAAAAAAAAATGTATTTATCTAAAGGTATATACTTAATAATAATAAATAATATCTTAGGACAACCAGCACAACGTTATCTGCTCCCAAACTAGGCAGAGCCTGTTCTATGGCAACCAAACAACTGATAAACATACTGATATATATCTAAATGCATACATATTATAGATAAGTTACACCCAGACACAGAACAAATGATTGTGCTCATCACACAACGATTTGTCCTGAGTGGGAATCGAACCCACGACCTCAGTCTTAGCGGTCAGGGTCGCTAACCAATAGTGACTAGACTAACAGGCCAGTCAAACTTTAAGATATACTTTATTATATACCACAAAAAATAGATTAAGTAAAGGGTATTGTAAAACTTTATGCGTACAAAAAATAGCTATTAGAGTATTTTGTAACACTTACGAGTAGCGGTTGTCTCATCATACGGTGCAGACCGTCGTCCGTGCGACAGCTGTCTTCTTACTGCAATAACAAAATTACAATGTTCATAAAATCTTTTCTTTGGAGTGTAAATTTGTTATGTAATTTATTAAATTTTTGTTTATTCTCTTTATTTGTCTCTGTTTCACTCTCACGCAGTTTGTACCGCGCGTCGTACATACATCAGGTAAATAAGTGGAAACTTGTAATTGGCTTTTTTCTCCATGTTACTTTTAATTACTCGAATGTATTAGCTGTAAGTTTTCTTAAAATTAATAAAATAATCCTAATAACAAACAGAAATTACCTACGATTTTTCCAAAATACTTACCCCGATTCGGACCGACCATCGTAGAAGACCGCCTTACATGGTAAACCATCAACGGTCGGTCAGATAGTGATATTTACGATCAAATGGTCAAGCTTTTGAAATCTATAAAATTCAAAGTCCTGAGTGTCTGACTGACTGACTGATATATCAACGCACAGCCTAAACCGCTGGTCCTAGAGATATGAAATTTGGAGGGTGTGTTCTTTGTGAGGAGTGGGTATCCACTAAGAAAGGGTTTTTTGAAATTCCACCCCTAAGAGGGTGAAATCAGGGGTTGAAATAATGGTGAACTTTTCGACATCCACGCGGAGAGAGAAGCTAGTACTAATATAACAAAGTATTGCTATCTTAAGGGCTCGGCGACGGACAGTCTGTCCATACAAACGTAATACCAAAATCATTTGCAATTTGAGCATATTTCCACCATTTAAAGATGATATTCGGCTTTAGACAGTATTTATCTAGGTTATGGTGCCTTTTTAAAAAAAAAAACTAAGCCAAAACAAAGTTTGAGCGAATTACATTTCGCACATTTTTACAACATAAATGACATGTTTTCTTTTTGTTTTTTCTGCATTAAAAACAACAATATCTGTAATAATGTTTTATCCATAACACAGATTATATTATCAAGATACTAAATAACAAAAAACAATTGAAAAATCATTAAGTTTTCATTCATCATTTTTGGTATTACGGAACACATCCAAATTTATCATAATTTTCAATAGCTGGTAGTGCTATCGCGTCTCACAAAAATGTCAATGTGTGCACGGTCGTACGACTCGCGGTAGGTGTGTTGTGTACCGCTCGGACATGCATTCACACTAGCGTAACATGCATTTTGGGCGTACTTTTATTTGTATATTCAATTGTATTGTGATATTTCTGACACTATTATTGACCTATGCTATAGAACTTGGTTTTTGATTTTTCTTCTGATCTGGTATCGAGTACAGAGACTGAATGACTGATGAGAATGCAATGATGATGAACTTTGCTTTTTTTTTTGGATGGGAAATCATCAAATGACTTCTCCCGCTCTGGGCGGAGCAGGAGGGCGTGTCAGACTTTTACTGACTAAAACCCACCCGTTAGTTAGTTCCATCAGGTGCCCATATGCCAGGGCCATGGTAACTCTTTCGAACGAATCTCGCGACCCTGGCAGGAACTTTGTTTACGGACCTGGATTTATTGTTTACGATTCGGTTTGGTTGCCAACATGGACTCCGAACGTTGGGATGTGTCTCACAGTAAGTGAGAACCTATTCTATTACCCAATGATATATTATAAGTTACCTGCCTAATATTGATTGACTACTAATTGTTTACTTACATATTTTTAAACTCAGCCCAATAAAATAAAGATTTTTTTTTCGTGGTCCGAGTTTAATAGTAGTAAGTACCTAAGTATATTTTGTATAGTTGGTATTTACCTACCTATCTAGGTATACGTTAATTATGTTATGACTACGTTAATTATTTTATGACTTAACACACGTTCCCACGGACGTAATAAAATCGCGGCTGGTTATTTTCGTGCACTGGATTTTCAAGATACTACTCAGCGCCAAGAGGTGAAAATTCAACTGTGCTTCGACGCGCTGAGACTCTCCCGCGCTGCACTCTGTTGTATTCTCAATGCTCGGTTCAACACCGACAGTTGAAAATACAGTGCGCGAAAATAGCCAGCCGCGATCTTATTACGTCCGTGGGTACGTGAGTTTGACCATAATTAACGTAGTTTTAATTATTTCTGGGATAAACAATTGCCAGTATAGAAAATAACAGAAATCGATTCTGTAAACGATTCTGAACAATTTATTATCATAATGTTCATTTATTGTGTTACACACACACACACTATTTAAACCTACTACTTTGTATATTTTTTACTTCACCAGTTTTTATTTATTTGTTGGTATCAATATACCAACAAATAAATAAAAACTATACATAATCAGTCTATAACGTTCCCACTGCTGGGATACAAGCCTCCTTTCTGAGAGGGAATGGGCCGTAATCTACCACACGGGCCCAGTGCGGATTGGTAGATGTCTGATGTCTTCGATTTTTTAATTCTAGGCCATGCCGGTTTCCTCACGATGTTTTCCTTTACCGGTGTGAGAGCAATTGTGATGACATTATTTATACATAGTAAAGCGCTTGCCTGGGTTCGAACCCGCTACCTATAACTCGTAACTCGGGGCCATTACCACTGGGCCACCAGACCACTGCTCTCGCAGATATGGTCAACAATGTATTGTAATATTCTGTGTCTCGTAATTACTTTGCCTACCTACTATTGTATAGAATCAAGTTTATGTAACTAAACAGTGCCGCTGGGGAGTTGGTGTCGGGCGGGCGGTTTGTGGGACTGTTTTATGTAATTTTGACGTTCGAAAAGTGCTGATTCTAAACCTAGCTTGAATAAATTACTTTTGATTTTTATTTTATAAGGTTTTTCGTCAGTTGAGTAACGTGTTCTATGTTCTATGTTATGGGGGTTTGGTTTCCGCACTTAGTCCTTTGAGTGGACCATTGTGCGTGGGCTGGCTGAGTAACGTGTAAGAACATTACATATAAATTTTAATTAAAAAATAATAGTTTAAAAAAACTAAAAACACGCTTCCATTGAAAACCAAACTAAAAAGTACAAAATAATGAAAAAAAACGTGGGGTGCCTGATATCAATAAAAAAATACCTTAAAAAGCACCCCACGCTGTTTTTATTATTTATTTTCTATTTTTTAGGGTGTTTCGAATTTTGAGACGTATGTCAGCGTAGTTTGTGACGTATGTCAGTGTAGTTTGTGACGTATGTCAGCGTAGTTTGTGACGTATGTCAGCGTAGTTTATGTCGTATGTCAGCGTAGTTTGTGACGTATGTCAGCGTAGCTTTCGAAGACAGTTGTTTTGCTGTCCTGGCAAGGATAATGGCACAAATTTATGAAATTATTGATTGTCATCGGTCCTTGACAGGTGTGCAAAGTTTGAATGAAATCTGGTCGTTTGAAGTGGGTCAAAATCGCGCTATAAGGAGTCGGTTACAAACAAAAATAAAAGTGAAGCTAATACTGTCATTTCGCCTGTTCGTGTGCATTTAGTGCAGTTGGCAAGTTTGACGGCGATAATAAAAATATCCCAGCACTAATTTCTATGAAAAATGTATGTAATGTGTTCATTATATAGTCTATTTTAAGATTAACTTTCAGTTTGGTCTGAAACATCTTGTGTATTTATTGTAAATAGATAAACTTCAGATTTAGGCGTTTTACCCAGTTTGCGTCCACAAAATCCAAATTGCGTCCACCCTTGGACCACTTTGCGTCCACCAGCTTAGAAAAGGAATACACGGGTGATATTTTTAAGAATTTGTAAAGAAAAATTGTATTTTAACAATTTCTTTATTTAAGAATATAAATACTAAAAATCAACATTATTATCATTAAAAACATCACTTTAAAAAAATTAAAATAATTCTTCTCAACATTGATTGAACTTAAAATTAGATAAGTACTAGGTAAATAATGATTGCACCTTTAAGAATAAACAGTAATCAGTTCTGTTAATTTTACCCTATATCACGAGGTATATTATTATTGCTAAAGATGAGCTTTGATTAATAATAAGTTTTTGGCTATATCTATTATAGCAAAAAAACAATACAACAAAAAAACAAAATTCTTGAATTATTTTCTGAACAGTCTCCAACAATTCTTGCTTTTTCACTGGAAATCCACATTTGGAAATGTTAAGAAGCCACTCCTGGTGCTGGTTCTGGTCTCGGTTTCTGTACTCCATCTGGTCTGCGCGCACTGATTTTGTCCAATACTGTGGTCTTGGGAATAGCATATTCTTTATATATTTGTCTTATCGACTTATTCTACTCTCGAATTTCATTTAACGCTTTCTTTAAATCGTCTTCTGTGTATGTTCTCTTTTCCTTCTTCTTTCTTGTCTCCGAAGCACTCATCTTAAATAGAAAAAAAAGGAGAATGAAATAAACTACTAAATTCATTTAAAAATAGAATTATAAACTCGTAGTCTTAATAAAAAATGTACAATAATAATAATCAATACATTTTAAATTATTTTTACAAGCAAGTCAGTTGTATTTAACTAAAAATAGTGGACGCAATTTGGTTTATTATTATCTCCTGTAGGTTTAATTTGCGTCCATTGCGGACGCAAAGTGGAAGTTTTGTAAATTCGATGTAGGAATTCGCGTCCACCTTATTTTATATGATAAATATAAAAAACATAATCAAATTCATAATTAATATTATTCCTTTTTACATTATATAAGTCTAGAAACAGCTATGTATCCTAAAATTCACATAAACAATAAAAAACTTACCATCGAACACGCCGCTGCACACTACTTTTTAACCGACGAAAAAAAACGGAGGAGGTTATCAATTCGACGCGTATATTTTTTTTTTTTGTTTGTTTTTTTTTTTATGTATGACCACGCATAACTTTTTACATAGTAGTCCGATTGTGATAATTCTTTTTTTATTGGAAAGGGTATACTCCGAGGGTGGTCCCATATAAATTTAGAAAACAAAATCGAACCCTAAGGGTCGGAAAACAGGGGATGATTGATTGTTCACTCACTGATTGTAATGTTTAACCACGCATAACTTTATACAGAGTAGTCCGATTTTGATAATTCTTTATTCATTGGATAGGGTATACTCCGAGAGTGGTCCCATATAAATTTGGAAAACAAAATCGAACCCTAAGGGTCGGAAAACAGGGGATGATTGATTGTTCACTCACTGATTGTAATGTTTAACCACGCATAACTTTATGAGTAGTATTATAATTACATTAAAGCCACAAAAAAGTATAAAATAAAAACTTTTTACCAAAAACTTTAACCGCCGAAAAAACTGAAAAGCAAAAAATAATAAACCTTAAAAAAATGAGTCGGCGCTGAAAAACCAATGAACAAAGATCACTCAAAGCGCCGACTCATAATTTTAAGGTTGTAACACCATCACTAACATAAAACGCGAGCGCAGACGGCATCCCTACTTCGCGGCACCTTCGGCGTCATCAAGGGGGGCGGAGCTTCGATCCCCGCTACGCGCCGGCCGCTTTATAAGGCGCTCGCACGAGCCGTTCGGGGCAGTCGCGTACATCTCTACCTCGCTAAATGCGAAGTACGCGGCCGTCAAAATGCAGCGAGCGCTCGAGCTCCTTCCCGAGTGGCTCGCTAAATGGCGACTGTCGGTGAACGTGGGTAAGACGCAGGCGATGGTCACCGGCTTCGCTCGCCTCCCACCACCCTTGAAGCTACAAGGAGCCGACATCGAGTGGTCGCCCCGGGTCAAGTACCTGGGGGTCACCATCGACCGTCGGCTCACAATGGGTCAGCACGTCCGTCAGGTCGCGGCCAAGGGGGGGGTAGCCCGCTACCTCCTCCGGCCCGTGCTCTCGTCCCGAATGCCGGCGCGCGTCAAGCTGGGCGTGTACAAGATGTACATACGCCCGGTACTGACGTACGCCGCTCCCGCTTGGTTCGCCCTCACGAGCGAGTCGAGCCGGAAGCTGCTCCGCACGCAACAAAACAAGGCGTTGCGGACCATCGTTGACGCTCCTCGCTACGTGAGGAACGATGTCATCCAGCGGGATCTCGGGATCGAGAGCCTGGATGACCATGTGCGGCGTCTCGCGAAGGGGATGTTCGCGCGTGCCGGCGCGTCTGATTGGCCTCACGTCAAGCAGATCGCGCCCTGGCATACGCGCCCCCCTGACGCGAGACCTCTGCCCCGCGACCTGGTAAGGGACGACTGACCCCACCACCGGACTGACTCCCGGGTAAGTCGCAACCAGGTTACACGCGGCTTACCTGAATCAAGTGAACTCTACATTCACAACATACATCCGCTGCGTGGCGTGTTCTAAGTTAATATAGGCATGTCACGTAACGTAAAACAGACAACCACCTCTATACAGGCACGATGACTCACACGTGTACACGCGGGCGGGCCTGCGTTGTCACGTATTCATGGGCGGTGTTACACAGTACACTACCGCCCACACGCACATACTGCCCCTTAGCTTAGACCGCTACCGGCTCGCTCTGGGAAACGGGATAAGCGGGGGCGCGCACCCTACTCTGTGGGAGCGTCGAGTCAGCGTCTTGTCGCTGGTCGTCTCTCGCCGGGCCTCCCCCGGGCAACCGGGGGTCTCACCTGGCGGGGACTGACCGCCAAGGCGTTGTGAAGAAAGCGGCGTTGATATAACTCAACGCCGCGGCGCGCTCACAGAGACACAAATAGCAACCACACACAGGGACGCGTTAAACTAACGCGTCCCATACTATCTACGCCTACATAAGGCAACACATTGAGGGGCCCGTATTAGCGGGCCACCGCGAACCATCCGCGGCCGGGGAGCATAGCTCCGACGCCGCCCGCCACGCCCCCTTACGGGGACGTCGCGAATACCAGAAAGGTTCGGGGCAGTGTGTGTACTGCGCTCTCTGACTGCTTCAGCCTCACTGGTTGGACAGCTCTGAGAACTAGTGCTCGCATTTTACCTCCTACGCGTAGTGTGTATTTTTTTTTAAAGTAATTAAATTGTACTGCATAGGATTACGTAAATAATATATAGTTGAAACGCATCGAGAGCGTTTTTCCTTATTACAATCTGGCGCACAACGTGAAGCCGAACCCGGAGAGCAAGTTAGAAAATCTACGAAGACTCCCTCATAGGACTTTGAAGATGGCGATGTCCAACGAACAGTTCCAGAAGTTCCTACAAACCATCATGGCTACCAAACAAGGAACTTTTGCATCCTGCAACATCACCTACAGTGGGCAAAAGGACACGGACACAGTCGAGGCTTTTATAGCAGCAGCGACCACCTACAAAAATGTGGAAAAGCTGAGTGACTCGGACGCGCTTCAAGGGCTTCCACTCCTTCTACGTGAGGAAGCAGCGGTATGGTGGCAAGGCGTGAAAAACGATGTAGAAAAGTGGGAAGAGTTTTGTAAAAAACTGCGCCATACGTTTGCTCCTCGGAAGCCAGCGTATATGATTTGTCACCAGATCACCCACGAAGTCCAAGAGTCTGATGTCACCACGGAAGCATTTATAGCCAAGAAGCGGGCATTATTTGCTTCGCTTCCCTCTCCCGCACCGACTGAAACCCAACAAATAGATTTGGTGTTCGCACTCATACGGTTGGAGATACGAAACCGCATGCCGCGAGATTCGGTACCAACTTTTGATAAACTTCTAGAATCCGCACGTGGTATCGAAGAAACTCTGCAAGAATACGCACGTGGAGCTAAACATACTGAAACATCTACAGTTCAGATGCGTAAGGGAAAGCAGCGGTGCACTTTTTGTAAAAACCCAGGACACACGGTCGATGTATGCCGGAAGAAAAAGCGTATTGAAGACACAGTGTCAGTAGTGACGAAAGATGTTGCTGAAATCCAGACGCAGGCACCATCTCCTTCTCAACCAAAATTTTCATGTTATGGTTGCGGTGCACCCGGGGTATACAGAAGCAACTGTACCACTTGTAAGAAGTCGTCACCTATTAAGAAGGAGGATTTGAAGTTTTGCGCCATCGACGTACAGTCAGATGCATATTCACGGCCTGTTGTGTTTGTGGAGATCGAGGGAATCAAAGGTACCGCCTATATTGATACTTGTGCAAAGATGAGTGTCGCATCGTACTCCTTGTACTTAGCGCTGGTCGAATGTGGATGCAAGTTCGAAGAACAACCAGCCAACTTAACGTTAGCTGACGGAATAACCAAAAATCAAAAAGTGCTAATGTGCAGAGCCGAGGTTAACTTGATAGGACGAAAGGTGCATACGACATTCATCGTGTTACTTGGAGCAAGGGAGAATCGCACTCTTTTGGGTGTTGGGTTTTTACGGGACGCAGGTATGGTCATTAACGTGCCGCAGTACACATGGAATTTTATAGAGGAACCAGAAGAACAGTACGAGTTATATTCTGAAGAATTTGCCATCTTTGAAACCACTATCATTGGTGAAATAATGGATTTGCCAAGCCCAATAAGTTCGCTTACCGACAGTGAAGACTGTACAAGTATTGCGACAATACAACCTACTCCACCACCAACACCCCCGCCGATGGAAATAACTGAAACTCCATCAACACCAAAGAATCAGTCAGTCGGTAACGTTGAATATAAGCTGGCACCAATAGATCTGACCAGTACACCTCCATCAAAGAAGAAGCCACGACTAAACGATGGCTTTTCTCCCAGTTTCACGGATTTTATGCTGCGAGATGCACAAATTAATGTTCACCGGGAAGACATCGAATTATCCCCACAAAGTGCCGATCTCTTTGACAAAAACAATTGGGAAATACGAATTGACTCGATTGACATCGAAACACACATCACGAGTGCTCAGAGGGAGCAGTTGGACAGGCTTCTTAAAGAAAACAGGCACGTTTTCAATGCCAAGCGAGAACCAACAAAAGTGATTGAGCACTGCATCAGAACCATAGACGATAAGCCAATCTCGGTCCCACCATACAGACTCTCGCCACCTCGCAAAGAAGCTCTTCACCGTGAGATCAACGCTATGCTGGCAGACGGTATTATTGAACCCTCTTCGTCCCCATGGGCCGCACCTGTTGTTCTTGTACCGAAACCCAACGGGAACATACGAGTCTGCGTGGATTATCGTCGACTTAATGCGATTACGATACCCGATTCATACCCAATCCCTCGGATTGATGACCTCTTGCATGAAGCCAAGCCAACCCCATACATGTCACTATTAGACTTGAAAGCAGGCTATTGGCAAGTTGGAGTGCGCAAACAAGACCAAGAGAAGACTGCATTCATTACGCCATTCGGCATATTCAATTTCACTCGCATGCCGTTCGGTCTACGCAATGCTCCAGCCACATTTCAGCGCTTGATTGATCACATGCGAGTGGGTCTGACCGATGTGAAGCTCCTCGCATATCTGGATGACCTGGTAATACTATCACCATCTTTTCATATACATCTCGAAGACCTGAAGAAAGTTTTCGATAGGCTTGTAGAATTCGGCCTAACAGTAAATCGAGAGAAATGTCGCTTTTGCTGTTCAACTATTAAATACTTAGGCCACTATATTACGCCGAAAGGACTGCAAGTGGACCCTGAGAAAACAGTTGCAATCACAAAGCTGCCCACACCAAAAACCTTAAAACATCTTGTGAGCTTTCTACAGATGTGTTCCTGGTATCGGCGCTTCATCCAAGACTTTGCAAAGGTTGCGGAGCCTCTCACTCGTTTAACCAAAAAGAACGCTAAATGGGAGTGGACAGAAAACCAGCAAAATGCCTACCACGAACTGAAGAGCCGCTTGACTTCTACCCCAATACTCAGACAAGCCGATGAAGCCAAACCCTATATAATAAAAAGTGACGCTAGTTCTTACGCAATCGGAGCAGTGTTGGTCCAGGGGGAGGGAGAAGACGAGCACCCCGTCGAGTTTGCTAGTCGTCTTCTGACATCAGCCGAACGCAACTACTCTACCACAGAACGGGAGGCGCTTGCTATCGTTTGGGCAGTAACAAAGTTCCGTGGTTACATTGAAGGACTCCCTATTACCATAGTTACTGACCATCAAGCCTTGAAGTGGCTTATGTCGTTAAAAACGCCGACAGGAAGGCTTGCTAGATGGGCACTATTATTACAAGCATTTGACATCACAATTAAGTATGCGCCTGGTAGGACAAACATCGTCGCTGACTGTCTTTCTAGACCACCATGTAATGAAGAAATGCTTCAAGTATGTGACGTTTGTACAGTGAGCGTAGACATGCCCTTACGTAGTACAGCTGAAATTAGAGAAGAACAGTTAAAGGACGAGAGGTTAAGATCGATTATCAAGGATTTGGAAGGAATAGACCATGATGAGAAGGCAGTATATTGGAGCAATAAAGGGTACCTACTAAATAATGGGATACTCTATCGACACAGTCTCCATTCAGACTCTGACGAGGCACAATTGGTTGTACCAGAACATGAATGGGCTAACGTACTGGCGACATATCATGATGACCCTTTAGCCGGCCATTATGGCCAAGATAAAACTTACCGGCGAATCAATCAGCGATATTATTGGACTGGAATGAGGAAATATATTGATAGTTATACCAAGAATTGTTTAGAGTGTCAACGGTATAAAGCAACAAATCAGAAACCAGCGGGACTACTTCAAACTACCATAATGAGTCAAAGATTTGAAGTCGTATCTTTTGATTTGTTTGGACCATTGCCATCATCGCCGGATGGAAAAACATGGATCCTCATTGTGGAAGATGTGGCAACTCGTTGGGTGGAACTGTTTGCCCTACAACAGGCCACTGCAGAGACCTGTGCAATGACGCTTATCAATGAGGTGTTCCTTCGCTATGGCCTTCCCCGACGTATGATAAGTGATAACGGGCCTCAATTCGTTAGCTCCATTATGCAACAAGTCGTTTATTCGCTAAATATCAAACATGCATTCACACCGGTGTATCATCCAGAAACCAATCCTGTAGAGAGGAAGAATAGGGATTTGAAGCCTCAATTGGCTATCCTAGTCAAAGACAATCACAGGAACTGGCCAGAACACCTTCCTAGTATTCGATTCGCAATGAACACAGCGTCCAGTCTCTCGACTGGATTTACACCAGCCTACTTGACTTTCGGGAGAGAACTTAGAACGCCAGATGACACATCTCATGACTTACGGAAGGTTCTGCAATCAGAGAACTTTATACCGGAAATCACACCAAAGTTAGTGCAATTGGCCTCTAACCTACAAAAGGCTCGAGAAGTACATGAACAATTTGAAGAAAGACGCAAGAGATATGTGGACCAACGTCGGCGAGAGAATCCGGGTTACAATCCTGGTGACCTTGTACTCGCCACGGTGCATTCTTTGAGTAAGGCCACTAAAGGTGTGAGTAACAAGTTCGCACCACGACGTGATGGACCTTACATAATTAAGAAGCAACATGGTCCGTCATCCTACGAACTTGCCGATCCCAAGAAACCTGATGTTGCGGTCGGAGTGTATCACTCTTCCGCTTTGGTACCATATGTTGGAACTTGTGCTGAGCTACCAATCCCCGTCCAACCTATCAGAAAGAGGGGGCGGCCACGAAAACAACCCGAGTTGGTAGATGACGAGGTACAAGTAAGGAAGCGTGGCAGACCCAAGACTGATTCTTCTGATCCTGGATCATCGTCGGGACGACTTCAGATCCAGAGGGGGAGATTGTAACACCATCACTAACATAAAACGCGAGCGCAGACGGCATCCCTACTTCGCGGCACCTTCGGCGTCATCAAGGGGGGCGGAGCTTCGATCCCCGCTACGCGCCGGCCGCTTTATAAGGCGCTCGCACGAGCCGTTCGGGGCAGGATCGGCTCGTCGGCCGAACTAGTTGGTTGCTATCACTGACGCAACCACTAGCAGTATACCGCGCGGACCGCTCCGCTCACACTCGCGAGTGTTAGTGAGTGAAGTATTTTAACCCCTTCCGTGTGTGTCGTCCCAGGGACCAGTCGGCACCTGGGGTGACACGGACGGGAGCACGCTGCCCGGTGGCAAGCCACCGCAGCGGTCGCGGAGGCCTTCGCCCCCGGGATGTCTAAGCCCGGCAAGCGCGGCTCTTTGGGCCGCGATGCCGGGCCTACGGAAGAAGACGTGGATCGTCCGACGTTGGACCGGGCGACGTCGATGCCTAATATAGGCGTTGCGTCGTCCGGTGCGCCGCCGGCCGCACCCAGAAGAGGGGGGGAAGACCCCCGAAGAAAGGAAGGAGGAGGAAGAAGGAGAGGAGCGACGAGCATCGCTGCGCTCGCTGGCCCGTCGACGACTCCGGCGCCTGCGCGCGTTGCGCCGACGCCGTCGTCTGGCCGGCAGCATGCTGTGGCCGTACGCCCCGCGGCGTTCCGACCGGTGCCGATACAGGCCCCGGGACCTGCCGCGAATGTGGGCCGCGACCCAGCACGCGCCGCAGCGCCGCCCGCTCGCGTACCCGCTCCCGTGCGCTCCGCTGCGCCGGGTGGGCGCCCCGCCGCGCCATCCGCGCGGCCTGCCGCACCGATCGCGCGCCCCGCGCCTACCGGGCGCTTCGCCGCGTCGCCCACGCACCCTGCACCCACGGCGCACCCAACCGCGCCTACCGCGCGCGCTAGCGCGCCGCCAGCGCAGCCCGCGCCCGGTGCCCGCGCCGTTGTACCACCGGCGCACCCGGTGACACCTGCGCGCCACCGCGCACCACCCGCACGCTCCGCTGCACCGCCGCCACGCTTCGCGTCGCCGCCGGCATGCACCGGAGCCCCGCCAGCACCCGCACCGACGCCGTCCCGTGCTGGCCCAGCTCCACGCACCTCCGCGTTGGATCCCCGCTTCTTGCCAGCGGGTCCAAGCGCGTTGAGGGAGCAGGAGCGCCCGGCTAGCACGGGGCCACACCGCCGCCCGGCGAGAGCGGTGCCGCTCGCACCAGCCTCGCCCGCACCCCCGCGCGCCTCCGCGTACGACTCGCCCGCGGTGATGTCGGTGTGCTCGTCCCGCGAGGGATCGAGCATGTCGATCGCATCCGTGGGCTCGGCCGGGTCTGGTCGCGAGGACGTCTATTATGAGACGACCCCGCGATCCGGACGACGGCCTACGCCGAGAGACGCGGAGGCCGATGCGGCCCGCCCGGCCTTTTCGCCGACACCATCGCTGGGGTTCGGCTACGAGTTTGAGCTCGAGCCCAAACCCCAGCGACACCGGAGACGACGGAGCTCGGGTGACCAGACGGAGGAGGCGAAGCGATACTGCCTCGACCCGCCGCGACCACAGCGCGACAGCGCGCCGCGGGGTCGGGGTACGCCGACGTCGCCGACGTTTGCGGAGGCGGCGCGCCACACGCCTTCTCCGACGGACTCCACCCGGAGCAGAGGAACAGCTGGGTCCAGCGCTGCTGCGCGGCCCCCCCCTGTCACCCCTGCCACACCACCTGCTGCCGCCGCTGCTGCCCCTGGGGCCGCGACCACGACGGCTCCAGCAGGTAAGAAAGCTAAAAAATTGCGCTACCCTCCGCTGGTAGTAGAGAAGTTGCCGAACTGGGCGACACACTTCAGGGCCATCGCTGCCAAACTGGGCCGGCCTCCTAATGCTCGGCCTTACGGAGGGGGGGTTCGTTTTACCCCCGACTCCGAGGAGGAGTACAGGCTGGTCCAGAGGTACCTGACTGGCCTTGAAAAGACGGACGGCGTTGCTTGGTTCGCCTACTCGCTGCCAGCGGAGCGGAACATAAAGGTGGCCATCAGGGGGCTGCCTGCAGACACCAGCCCTCAGGAGATTGAGGAGGAGTTGCGCGAGCTGGGATACCAGCCGGAGTACGTGCGCCATATTAAGGGCGCACAAGGAAGACCCGGCTGCGTATTCCACGCAATATTGAAGAAAACCCCAGATGTCCGGGCCATATATGACACCTCCGTGTTTATGCTAATGCGGGGGGTGAAGATAGAGGCCTGGCGTGGGAAGCGTGGGCCCGCTCAGTGCCACCGGTGCCAGCAATTCAGACACAGCTCGCACCAGTGTCACCGCCCGCTCGCCTGTGTGCGATGCGGGGGCGAGCACGCGGCGAGAGACTGCCCGCGCCCGCGGACGGAGCCGGCCACCTGCGTGAATTGCGGTGGCCCGCACCCCGCGTGCAATATCAAGTGCCCCGCATACCAGTCCGAAATACGGAACAGGCGGGCGGGGACCGTCGCCAAATCTGCCCCTACACGCCGGCCCTTAGCGGCCACCGAGAGGCAAGTGGAGCCAGAAGGGCCCCAGGGCGCGTCTTTGATGGCGGCGGCCAACGGGCCCACACCTAGAGATGCGCAACCATCCTCCTCAAGGCGGAGGAAGAAGAGGCGCGGGGGCAAAGGGAAAGGCAAGAAGCCCAAACCCCCCGCGGCGACCGCGACGACCGAACCCATAACTGTCCCGAGGGCAGGCCCTGCCACTAGCAGGGCACAGGCCGAGGTGGTGCCTCACACCGCCAGCGCTGGCACAGCGCCGCGGCCGGTTAAGGCTAAACCAGCCAACAAGAAAACAAAATACCCCGAGCCCAAACCGAGTCGCGGCGATGCCGGCGCCCACGCCCACACCGCACAAACTCGGACTCCTGGAGTGGCGACTACCACTACCAGGAGTGACTTCACGGCCTGTGCCATACAGCTGTTAATGGACCTGATAAAGGCCATTAGGCAGGGCCAAAACGTAGAGACCGTCATCCTCGACGGCCTGGCCAAGCTATTAACCTTGTACCATGGCTAGGCCGTTGAGGGTGATCCACTGGAACGCCCGCGGCCTTCGGGACAAGGTCGCCCCCCTTCGCCACCTCCTGAGAGAGCAGGACGTCGACGTGGCGTTAATAAGCGAGACGCTGCTGTGCCCCGGGGATAGGATAAGATTCCCGGGGTACCTCGTTTATAGACAGGACGAGCGGTCGGCGCACATGACATACCGTGGTCTGGCGGTACTGGTAAGGCGCCGAGTCGTCCATCAACAGCTCCCCTCGCCGTCACTCGGCACGTTTTACGCGCTGGGTGTACAGCTGCACGTAGCCGGCGAGGACATAGACATGTACGCTTGTTATAAGCCGCCCGCGACCCACTTAGATACATCTGAGTTGCGGGCCCTTATAAGTAGCTCTACGCGTCCTACTTTCCTCGCCGGTGACTTGAATTGCAAGCACTCGGCGTGGAACTCGTGCCGCACGAATACCGGGGGAAGACGGCTCCTAGCTGATGCCGAAGCCTTCGGTTACACAGTGTCCGGCCCAGAGACGCCCACGCACTATCCGGACGTGAACACACACATGCCGGATGTGCTGGACATTGTGGTCCACCGAGGGCTACACTGTCAGATCACGCAGCACGTGATTGACGACGAGTTACAGTCGGACCATCACCCTGTACTCGTCGTCCTGTCGGGTGTGCCGACCCGATTGAAACCCCTGGCGCCACGTCGACGTATAGACTGGACCCGGTTTTCAGAGGAAGTAGAGACCACTGTGCCGACTCGGCCTATGACTACTTCCGCGGACGTCGATGGGACATCTCGCGACATCACTGCTTGCATCCAGCGCGCTCTGCAGTCGGCGACCACCGAACAGCCGCGGGGGGGGGGGGGCTTTTACCGCCTCTACCTCCGCGGTTGACTAGGTTGATCGCTGAGAAGCGGCGCCTTCGCAAGCAGTGGCAAACGCTGAGATGTCCCACACTCAAGACGCAGCTGAACCGTCTCGCGGAGAAGGTCAAGGCCGAGTTACAGGCCATGGCCGCCGCGGGCTGGGAAGACAGAATCGACGAGACGACAGACAGTTGGCCGTCTATACATAGATTGTGCGGCCAACTCACGAGTACCCCAGCCCCGGTGCGTCCATTGTTGAACAGCGACGGGGCGCTTAAGTACGTAGCGGAGGACCGGGCGGAGGTCTTCGCCGAACACCTGGAGCGTCAGTTCCGCCCCAACCCGACGAGCGACGCAGACCACGTCGCAGCAGTCGAGAAACACCTGGGAGACTACTTCGCAGCGCCGATAGCTCCCGATGAAGAGCCGATATTCTTCTCGCCTAACGCAGTACGACGCGCCATCCTGAGGACGAAGCCCAGGAAGGCCCCCGGTGCTGACGGTATCACCAACACAGTGCTGCGCCACCTGCCGTACCGTATGGTAGCGGCGTTGGCGCGCCTGTTTACGGCGATACTGCGCACCGGCGCCTTCCCCGATTCGTGGAAGGAGGGGCGCGTCATTATGCTGCCGAAGGCGGGAAAGAACGTGCTGAAGCCGGAGAGCTATCGGCCGATAACTCTACTGCCCACAGTCTCCAAGGTGTTCGAAGCACTCCTGCTGCGACACCTGCTCCCACATATAACGCCACGCCCGGAGCAGTTCGGGTTCCGGGCGGAACATAGCACGACGCTCCAGCTGTCGAGGGTACTGCACCACCTCGCTGCAGCTGCGAACAAGAAGGAATATTCGGTAGCAGTATTCCTCGACATGGAGAAGGCCTTCGACCGTGTGTGGCACGACGGCCTCATTTACAAGATGGCCACCTCGGACGCGCCCCGTCGCGTCGTTAAAGTGGTCTCTACTTTTCTCTCCAACAGGACATTCAGGGTGGTGGTTGATGGGGCGCTCTCTAGCGCCAGGCCGGTGCTCGCGGGCGTACCGCAGGGCAGCTGCGTCTCGCCGGCGTGTTACTCGCGTTACACCGACGACATCCCCACCACTCCGGACGTGATGCTCGCGCTGTATGCAGACGACGCCGCGTACATTTCCACTTCGCTTAACGCGAAGTACGCGGCGGTCAAAATGCAGCGAGCGCTCGAGCTCCTTCCCGAGTGGCTCGCCAGATGGCGACTGTCGGTGAACGTGGGTAAGACGCAGGCGATGGTCACCGGCCTCGTTCGCCTCCCACCACCCTTGAAGCTACAGGGAGCCGACATCGAGTGGTCGCCCCGGGTCAAGTACCTGGGGGTCACCATCGACCGTCGGCTCACAATGGGTCAGCACGTCCGTCGGGTCGCGGCCAAGGGGAGGGTAGCCCGCTACCTCCTCCGGCCCGTGCTCTCGTCCCGAATGCCGGCGCGCGTCAAGCTGGGCGTGTACAAGATGTACATACGCCCGGTACTGACGTACGCCGCTCCCGCTTGGTTCGCCCTCACGAGCGAGTCGAGCCGGAAGCTGCTCCGCACGCAACAGAACCAGGCGTTGCGGACCATCGTTGACGCTCCTCGCTTCGTGAGGAACGATGTCATCCAGCGGGATCTCGGGATCGAGAGCCTGGATGACCATGTGCGGCGTCTCGCGAAGGGGATGTTCGCGCGTGCCGGCGCGTCTGATTGGCCGCATGTCAATCAGATCGCGCCCTGGCATACGCGCCCCCCTGACGCGAGACCACTGCCCCGCGACCTGGTAAGGGACGACTGACCCCACTACCGGACTGACTCCCGGGTAAGTCGCAACCAGGTTACACGCGGCTTACCTGAATCAAGTGAACTCTACATTCACTACATACATCCGCTGCGTGGCGTGTTCTAAGTTAATATAGGCATGTCACGTAACGTAAAACAGACAACCACCTCTATACAGGCACTATGACTCACACGTGTACACGCGGGCGGGCCTGCGTTGTCGCGTATTCATGGGCGGTGTTACACAGTACACTACCGCCCACACGCACATACTGCCCCTTAGCTTAGACCGCTACCGGCTCGCTCTGGAAAACGGGATAAGCGGGGGCGCGCACCCTACTCTGTGGGAGCGTCGAGTCAGCGTCTTGTCGCTGGTCGTCTCTCGCCGGGCCTCCCCCGGGCAACCGGGGGTCTCACCTGGCGGGGACTGACCGCCAAGGCGTTGTGAAGAAAGCGGCGTTGATATAACTCAACGCCGCGGCGCGCTCACAGATACACAAACAGCAACCACACACAGGGGCGCGTTAACTATTAACGCGCCCCACATATTGCTCGCCCAAGGGGCAACACATCGAGGGGCCCGTCTTTGCGGGCCACCGTGATACCCTCCGCGGCCGGGGAGCAGTGCTCCGATGCCGCCCGCCACGCCCCCATACGGGGACGTCGCGACAACCAAAGAGGTTCGGGGCAGTGTGTGTACTGCGCTCTCTGACTGCTTCAGCCTCACTGGTTGGACAGCTCTGAGAACTAGTGCTCGCATTTTACCTCCTACGCGTAGTGTGTATTTTTTTTTAAAGTAATTAAATTGTACTGCATAGGATTACGTAAATAATATATAGTTGAAACGCATCGAGAGCGTTTTTCCTTATTACAAGGTTTATTATTTTTTGCTTTTCAGTTTTTTCGGCGGTTAAAGTTTTAGGTAAAAAGATTTTTTATCTAAACATCCCGCGCGTACGCACCCCTTGATGAACAGCCGAGACTAACTATTTTTTTTAAACGGGGTTGGTTTGGCGCACGGACCTGTAGTCCATGTGTACGTGCCTCTTATACATTGAGGTATTAGCGGTAATAACTTTTCGTTTGATTGGTGTATTAGTTTACTTATTTTCGAGGATTTTTAAAGGGAGATCCGTAAAATGGACGCGAATTGGGCGATGGACGCGAACAGGCGAAATGACCCTATAAAGCGTGTAAAAAAAACGTTGTTTTTTATTAATCCTCTTTTATCCCGTAAATATGTATAAATTATTGGAATATTTGTCTGTTACTAATATTTTGCGTAACACTTTTAGTAACATTTATTCATTATCTATTTATAAGTAGGTAGCTTTTGCCGGCGGCTTCGCCCGCGTGGAGGTTGGACAATACATCTAAACCTTTATAAATCACTCTATCTATTGGTGATAACCGCATGAAAATCCGTTCAACATTTTTTGAGTTCTTCGCAAGTAGACAGACAGACGCAGCGGGGGACTTTGTTTTATAATATATGTAGTGATGTAGTGATAACAATTTTTAAAATTAGTAAAAAGAATACTTACTTATACATAAATATGACAGAAAAAGCCTTCAGGGTTCCGTTGCCAAATGGCAAAAAACGGAACCCTTATAGATTCGTCATGTCTGTCTGTCCGAGTATGTCACAGCCACTTTATTCCGAAACTATAAGAGCTATGCTGTCGAAACTTGGTAAGTAGATATATTCTGTGAACCGCATTAAGATTTTTACACAAAAATAGAAAAAAAACATTAATATTTGGGGTTCCCCATACATAGAACTGAACGTCAAAAAAAAAATCATCAAACCCATACGTGTGGGGTATCTATGGATAGGTCTATAAAAATGATATTGAGGTTTCTAATATCATTTTTTCTAAACTGAATAGTTTGCAAGAGAGACACTTCCAAAGTGGTAAAAAGTGTGTCCCCCCTCCCGTAACTTCTAAAATAAGGGAATGATAAAACTAAAAAAATATATGATGTACATTACCATGTAAACTTCCACAGAAAATTGGTTTGAACGAGATCTAGTAAGTAGTTTTTTTTTTAATACGTCATAAATCGTAAACCACAATTTACCTTTCATTCAGTCAACTCAAATATAAAATACATACATACATACATAGAATCACGCCTTTTTCCCATGGGGGTAGGCAGAAACCACGGAACGCCACCTGCTACGATCTCTACACACTTCTTTTGCCTCGTTTAGGTTCATGCAATTGGTCATACACACACGCCGGTTGCGAGTACTACGCACCTGACCTTTCTGAAGAACATCACCAATAAGGTCCCTATATGTCCTCCTAGGGCGTCCCCTCCCGGTGTTTCCACTCACATCTGCCTTGTAAATACCTTTTGTGAGCCGAATATAAATATAAAATATAAAAATTAAAAATAATAATAATCATTTCATAAACATAAACCTTATGCATAAACCGTGAATACCTGCAGGTTTGTACGGAACCCTCGGTGCGCGAGTCCGACTCGCACTTTGCCAGTTTTTTAAAGTTGAGACCATTCCATAGGGAATGAACAAACATAAATAGGCTTAAAATTAGTTTACAAGTACCAATTTAGGAAAGGTATGTAAGACTCTCTACAAAAGGCCTAGATGTCGAGATAAATTGTAATAATTTGAGATACGGACATTGTAAAGAAATTTCCACAAAACGCATTACTAGTCTACACATTTACTAACGATTCCCCAAAGTAGTCAACAAAAATAAAGCAAGTAACGAACATACCTAATTACAAGTAAATAAAAATGTCTTCGAGTCGTTATGAATAAAGGGTAGATCTAGATACTACTACTCACTCACACACGGCTGCGCACCGCGTCACCGTTGGCCTTCTATTGTCAAACAGAGATAGCAATATTCCGACCGAATATTGCCCTTGCGTCGGGGCTCGTGGTTTGCGAGTTTAGGGCGCCACGTTCTTAAGAAACGAAGCCAAGGCGTAGAACTGCATTCAACCTACCTCTGCGAATAGGTCCTCCTAATTTCATAAAGATCGCCATCAGCACCACCACCCCAAAGCCACTCAGAAACACCCACAGGATCTTCTCCAAGCTTAAGACCAGGCCCGACGCATTCGCATCCACTGCATTCGAAGGTGACTCGGTCTGCACAAATTCAAATCATGTTCTTATTATATTTAAGTTGTTGGTTAAAGAAATGAAATGGATAGTTATTTGGCCGGATACCAGAAGCCTGATATCTGAGGGCCTCCAAGAGTAGCATTATAATTTCTTTATTGCCATAAAAAACAGGTTACAGAAAATTTTAGGCCCTGGCTCCAGAGCTAGGTTAACATTCGCTTTCAAAGCGTTTCGTATTTCTACCACGACTGTTAACAGGATTCTGTCTGAATGTTAGATTATGTCCATATTGTCAGTCCCATAAATTTTGGATGGTGGTCATCATTATCTTCAGCGATAGAATCTTACATTGTCTAAGCCCTCAGGTCGTTCTATCCGCTGGATAGTCTAATATTCGGCCATTTATTCTAATTTGAGTGAGCCCATAGAGGAGAGAATTGAATGACCGGGCTATCTGTCAAAGCATCAAGACGTCGTTGTTCATGCATGAGTGAAGCAGGCGAATTGTAAGTATTGATTGATTTACTATTAACTGAGAATCCTTTGCAGTAGGTAACAAACTGGTTATTTTGATTTATTCCATTCTAATACCAAAAACTAATACCACTGGTATTTGTTTCAACTCATATTTTTTTTCTATTCCGAACCGATACCATTGTTTAAACTAATACCAAAACAAGTTCAAAGATATAAGGTACAGTCAGTAAAAATGCTTTGTATGTAAATATAAGACCTTTAATTGAAAAAAAAAACAGATAACTCCAAAAAAATCAAATTTTGTTAGCAAACGTCTTGTTCAATGATAAAATATCAATACCAATTACGCCACCGCCACCGCACGGAAATGTACTGAGGAATTTATGTAGATAAAATTTCTCTCCGAGTCAAAGCACAACATTCCAGTCACACTTGACTCTGATTGGTTGTTTCGAATTTTGGAACAATAGAGCAAACTCACCCTTTCTCGCAGGTAAAAAAAACCGGCCAAGTGCGAGTCGGACTCGCGCACCGAGGGTTCCGTACAAACCTGCAGGTCATCATCATCATCATTCGTCATCATCGTTTATGAAATTAAATGTTTTTTTTTAAATTTTTATATTTGAGTTGACTGAATGAAAGGTAAATTGTGGTTTACGATTTATGACGTATTAAAAAAAAACTACTTACTAGATCTCGTTCAAACCAATTTTCGTTGGTAGTTTTCATGGTAATGTACATCATATATTTTTTTTAGTTTTATCATTCCCTTATTTTAGAAGTTACGGGGGGGGGGACACACATTTTACCACTTTGGAAGTGTCTCTCGCGCAAACTATTCAGTTTAGAAAAAAATGATATTAGAAACCTCAATTTCATTTTTAAAGACCTATCCATAGATACCCCACACGTAAGGGTTTGATTTAAAAAAAAAAATGTGTTTCAGTTCTATGTATGGGGAACCCCAAATATTATTGTTTAAAAAAAAAATGATATTAGAAACCTCAATATCATTTTTGAAGACCTATCCATAGATACCCCACACGTATGGGTTTGATGAAAAAAAAATTTTTGAGTTTCAATTCTATGTATGGGGAACCCCAAATATTATTGCTTTTTTCTATTTGTGTGAAAATCTTAATGCGGTTCACTGAATACATCCACTTACCAAGTTTCAATAGCACAGCTCTTATAGTTTCGGAGAAAAGTGGCTGTGACATACTCGGACAGACAGACAGACAGACAGACTGACATGGCGAATCTATAAGGGTTCCGTTTTTTGCCATTTGGCAACGGAACCCTAAAAATAGCAAGATGATTCACTAAAACTGCTCTTACCTATGCTAACCTTTGTAAAAATATTGGAGTGAAGTGAATTTGGAAAGTTTTAAGCATTATATTACGATTACATAAAAATATTGAAAAACAAATTTACTTTGATTAGGTTTGACTGCGCTGACTGTACCAAATTCAAGTTGTTGGTATTCGTTCGTACATTAAATTAAATTATTTAAAAAGTGGTATCCGTTCGGAATAGAAAAAAAATATGAGTTGAAACAAATACCAGTGGTATTAGTTTTTGGTATTAGAATGGAATAAATCGTTATTTTGAAACTATTGAACTTTTTGATTTCAACATAAACCACCGAAAATGTATGTCTTTTTATAAACCTTTATATAAAATACATCATACCTAGTAAATGAGTTACTACTATTTTTTCGTATTCGTATTTTATAGTAATTTAACCGGTTGCCGGATATATTTGTAGTGACTCTAAAAATATTCCTATTTGAATGTTTGTTCCGAATGCTACTTCCCTTGGGTTAGTCATTTATTCACCACGGGAAATACGTAAATCGTACACGTTTCGTAAACAATACGTCGAAAGAGTTATACCGTTACCGGCACAGGCAACCGAAGGAACACGAGAGCGGGAGACGTCATTTTATAATTTCCCACCCAAAAAAAGGCTGTTGGACTGTAGTTACTATTAGTATGTTAACCAGTCTGACATTCTGCTAAACTTGATGATAAAACTATGACTATGAGTCAATTTCACTGAAATTGGCTCATAGTGTGTTGATTATATTTTTTATTACTAAATGGGCCTGCTCTTGACCTCCATGATGTTGATGATGAATATTGATGTTTTTTCAACATCAATATTACAGAACGATCTATTTTTAATTATTATATTTATCATGTGATCAATTTATCAACATGTCGAAATATTACTAGATGTTCACGCATACCTTAATGTCGTACGGCTGTGAGTCCCAGTGCGGTCCAAGTGGCGGCCTTAAAGTAGGCCTGTCGTGAAAAGATCTCGCGGTAGACCTCTCCTGAAACGGCCCGAACGTAGGCCTCTTGTCGAACGGTCTAAGGGTAGAACTCTCTTCGAATGGTCTCATGGCAGGCCATTCGTGGAGCGGTCTCATGGTGTATACGGGAGTGTCTTTTCTATGAGTATTGAAGACACTCTCCAAGATTTTAGTGAAGAATCCTGCGTGTTGTTCCATTGCACAATATTAAACGCACGACTGCACAGCACAAAGTTTTACACACAACTAATTAGATGTCTCACAAGTTGAAGTGACTCTCATACGTATAATTAGGTATACCTAATATCATTTTCCTTCCTTGTATACAAGCGCGTCTGCCGAGTGTCAAGTCAATTCATATTGGGTTTTTAATCATAAACTTCTCAATAGCAGCTCGAAGTTTGAACTTGTTACCGCTAAATGGCCGTTTATGAAACGTAATGGGACGAGTGTCCCATATATGAAATGTGGGGGACGTGCTGAAAGGAACAAAATCGAACAAACGAGTTTCGCAATAAATGAATTAATTTCATTCATTTTACACGAAATATTGTCCTTAACTGTTGGTCACAAAGGTCCTAAATAGAATATAGACTGAAATGACATAAAACTGGGACATACACTAACATTTGTTTACTTTTTCAGGTAATGCAGGCGTGACGTTACGAGTATTTCTTAGAATATTAGAAACAATTCAAATTAAGCTTTGTTCTATACTACTTAAGTACTTATATAGAACCTATTGCGTGCACGTCATCATGTCCTGACATGTATGAACTGTGTAGGTATCTGCGCGTGTCATGTTAGTTGCACTACGTGATAATCCAGGTTAAATTAAACATTTCCCCAAGTTAAATAGCATTTCTACTTTCTTTTTCTAATTTTTTGGCTTTTGCTCCGTGTGCCAGACGTAAAGAATAACACCATCCCATTTCTTCCCGTGGGTGTCATTAACCTGCCTGCCAAGCGGGTGATTATGGCAAAGCTCCCCAAATTGGGGGAGGCCTGTATCCAACAGTAGACCTCTTTCGGCTAAAATGATGAAGATGATAAAATAGCATTTCATTAAAGCACGTCGAACTATCAGGCGCGTGTTTCTGTAATGAGTCTTTGACTTTAAAACCAATAGATACAGTTCTTTCATAGTTGTTTTAAATCTAACTGTGCATTATAGCCACAATTATAAAGATCACAAAATAACTCGATCAATACAGAATGCAACGAAAAGGTCAGATCCGTCTATTTACCTACTTATGTCGCATTACGCATTTCCCGCGGCTACGGTTTCTTAGAAGCGCCGTGACAGATAGCGTCTGTAAAAGACCGGCGAATGACGTCACTTGAACTTTATTTGAGTGTTAACTATGTTTTAATTTGTAATTAAGTTTAGTTAATTTAGGTTATAATTTGTTTTTTTTTTATATATATATTATTATAATAAAAACTTAATTTTGAGTGTTGGTGTGTTTCCCTAAATAGCGTTTTTAACAATACGAAGTCAAATCCCGCTGCTTAAAGATTTAAATCGCCAGATTTACCCTCACCCTCATTAGTCACGCGAAAGTGTAGAGACTTCTTCACGTGACTTGATAGTTCACAAATCATATGTGATTAAAAAACGTTTTCATGTCAATCAAGTCGACACTTCGTCATTACGTGTCAGAAATGTCAAAACGAAACAGAAACGCAACTATCTTTTGACGCGGTAGGGCGGATTCATTGCCGCTGCCGTCACTGCGGCTGTTGTAGGCGGCCACCGCGACTCTAAGGAGTAGTTAGCTGTTCTCCCGTTCAGCTTTACTGGCAATTAGGAAAGGAGGCGTGGCCTGAGCTTGCGGAATTTCCTTAGCGCAGCTGTGCATATACCTAATGGTATAATAATCTATTTCATAAAGATGTGTTGTTTGATGTTTTTTTGTGATGTGATGTTTTTAAATAATAATATTGATCAAAAGCAAGTTTGTAAGAACAAAGTTTGTTTACATGGTATTCGTGTAGGTAACTAGTTTTAAAGTGACTGATTATACCTACTAACTAGCATTCTGTGGAGCTCGTAAGAAACGAGGAGCTGTCCTCTGTAAAGAAAAAGCTCCAATAAAACGAAACATAAGAGGAAGAAAAAAATACATAGATTCAAAATCGAAGCGAAATCCTTTATTTTAAATAGGCACATAAAAACCACTTTGGAACGTCAAAAACAAATAAAATCATTGATTCTCCTTCCGACACTCTTTTAAAATGTTTCGCAATATTTTGTATAAATTAACTGTAACATTATATGGGATTAGGATACAATGCATGTACTAAAAGTATGAAAAGCTCTTCAAAATATAGTGATGACGTCGATAACAGGGAGCTACAAAAATACTGTCATACATAACATCATGCATCCAGCTTAAAGTAATGGCTAGGTAGATCGGATGGTTAAGCACAAAATTAACACTGGATAGATGAAAAGGCGGCAGGTCATGAGAATAATCACCTGCATTCCCCTTAAACTTACGGAAAAGATATGTAAACTAATGGTGATACCTACTGTCTTGTATGGGTCAGACTATTGGGGCACAAAAAGGATGAATGAAGGGAAAAAAAACAAAGACATCGGGCTGAGATGAAAATGTTAAGAGGGATGTGCGGTGTTACACTGATGGATAGAATAAGAAATAAGTACATAAGAGCAAGTCTGAAATAGGCACCGGTAACTGAAAAGTTGTGTGGAAATCGGTTTTCGTATGGGAATGTGATATGAGCAAAATGATGTGAGGAAAGTTTTGAGTAAGAATCTCGATGGTTATAAGAGTACGAAATGAGGACTAATAGAGAAGTATGGAAGATATAGAATTGTCCTAATCCGCCTAATAAACTGGCATAAGAGCACCAAGAAAGTTGATGCACCTGAGCTTAGTTTGTCATTACAGTCGAGGCTGGGTAGCAGCTCGAATAGTTGGCGAGGGCGTAAAGGTGTCCGCAAACTGACGCGACGCGACATTGCTGCACGACATGACTCTCTTAGAACATTTTTTGTAAAAACGTCACGGAAATTGTTCTACAAGAGCCGCAAAAAGTCAAGCAGTATTAGTAAACAGTCCTACACATTAGAGACTGTTCATTACACAGTCGTAAAGTTGATCTTAATGCGGGGATCATATGTCGAGATCTTCACATTATACTGAAACGTCATGTCGTACTGCGTTGATTCGTTGTGTGTCGTATTCGTGTATATATTCAACATAATTTAAGACAATTTAAGATGCTGGGCATTCTCGATACTCTCCTGTATAGTTTTGTAACTTGTTGTCATTCTGCGATACGACTGACTCGCAAAATATTTCCTATTTTATATGAATTTATGTTAGAATATTTTGATAATGGATAAAAACAACTTAACAATTTACTATCAAAACTGTAGAGGCATACGAACCAAATTACACTCCCTATATTTAAGTATTTTATCTTCTTGCTATGACATAATAATTCTAACTGAGACGTGGCTTATACCTCATATTGCTAGCGGTGAGTTTGTGGATCCTCGATATGTTGTGTACCGATGCGACCGAGATCGCAATTCAACTAATAAGCAGGATGGTGGCGGGGTCCTCATTGCGGTGTTGCGTGGGCTTCAGTCATGCTTACATGATGTTCCTAGTCGCCAACGGGGAGGCCTTGCGTCGTGCATTGAGCACATTATGGTTGAAGTCCCAAGTAAAAGGAGTTCAAAAGTGCATGTAATTAGTGCAGTGTACATACCGCCATGGGCTTCCTCAGATGTATACAACTGTCACCTTGATGAATTGCAGGAGTTATTAAACGAACCTCTTGTTGAGGGCCTATTTATTGTTGGTGACTACAACATACCTGAAATTACGTGGACAACTGCCCAGCTCGGTGGTGATTCACATCAGGTTACTGGTATGACTTGTTCAGGAACATCCCCTATATGTTCCCAACTACTACAGCTTATGTCATCTCTAAATGCATACCAATATAACGGCATAACTAACGGAAATGGGAAAGTCCTAGATCTGTTTATTTCTAACATCATAAGTTCTGTAGATCCTCCTTCAGACCCATTGTTACCTGTTGACCCCCACCACCCCCCGTTTGTTGCAACTGTCCCTATATATCTATCGATGGAAGTCTTGCAAAGAAAAATATTGAGTAAATATGACTTTCGTAAGGCCAACTATGATGTTATCAATGAACAGATAAGTGAAATTGAGTGGTCGAGGCTGTTGGACCACCTTTCATCAGAGGAAGCCGTAGATACTTTCTATGATATGTTAGACGGCATTATCAGGCCCAACGTTCCACGTGTTAGGTCCAGGGCACTTGACTTTCCGGTTTGGTTCTCCGCTCAATTAATTAAAACTTTCAAAAAGAAACAACGACTCTGGATTAAGTGGAAGAAATATAAGAACATTAAAGACTACAATGAGTTCTCTGAATACCGAACAACTTTTAAAGAAACCTGTCAGACCTGTTATTCAGTTTATATCAAATCCGTTGAAGATAACATCACCTCTAATATTAAATACTTTTGGAAGTATATTTCAAACCGTAAAAGTAAATCTGGTATCCCTTCCACAATGCAGTACCAAAACGTTAAGTCAAGTGCTCCAGACGTGATCTGCAACATGTTTTCTGATTTTTTCCTGTCTGTCTTTGAACCGAAATCACCCTCACTGCCGGCGTGGACTCCGCCAACAAACTGTGACCCTAATGCTAATTTGGTTGAAAACCTGTATATTGAGGAATCTAAAATACTCAAGGAGTTGAAACTTCTTGATCCGTCCAAGGGAGCGGGCCCTGATGGTTACCCGGCTCTTTTCTTTAGGTTTACCGCTGACAGTATCTGTAAGCCACTATGTATAATTTATAATAAGTGTTTAAGAGAGGGTGTTTTCCCTGGCGTATGGAAACGTGCTAACATCACGCCCGTACACAAAGACGGCTCAAAGCATGACATTGAGCAATATCGACCTATCTCAATTCTGTCGGCCTTGTCAAAACTTTTTGAAAGACTCGTACATAATGAAATTTATCCAATCTTGCACAGCTCCATCATCACCGAACAACATGGATTCGTTCAACAGCGATCAACTGTCTCCAACCTACTAATATTTTCCAACGATCTCTTTGAAAATATTGACAGACGCCTTCAAGTAGATGCTGTCTACACGGATTTCAAAAAGGCATTTGACAAGGTCGATCATGAAATTCTTTTGAACAAAATAGCATTTAATGGGATACGGGGGAATTTGCTTCGCTGGTTCTCATCCTATATTACTAACAGGACACAAAAGGTTGTCGTGAATGGCTACCAATCTGGTGATGTGCCCATAACCTCAGGTGTTCCACAAGGCTCGATCCTGGGACCACTATTATTTATCATATACATAAATGACATAAATAAGTGCTTTACAAATACAAAATTTCTCCTGTACGCTGATGACTTAAAAGCATATAAAACGATACAGTCTATGGATGACTGCCTTAAGTTCCAAGAAGATCTAGATAGACTCGCGGGTTACTGTCTTGAGAATAAACTACATCTAAGCCTTTCGAAATGCTATTTTATTAATTTTACAAAAAACCGGTCAGTCATTAATTTTAAATATAAATTACTTAACTCCATACTTACGAATGTATCAATCGTAAGAGATCTTGGTGTATTATTCGATAATAAGCTGTCATTAAATCAACACATAGAAAAAATTGTTAATAGCTCATTCAAAATGTATGGGTTTGTTGTAAGGTCATCCGCTGAGTTCAAGCGAGATTCCACTTACCTGTATTTGTATAAGACGCTTGTACGGTCACAACTAGAATATGCTGTACCAATCTGGAACCCGTTCTATAAGAAATATATAGATGAGATCGAGAAAGTCCAGCGTAAGTTTCTACGAACCATGCATTACAGGTGTCACAGGATTTACCTGCCTTACTCCGAATTATTAAGTAAATATACGCTTGTTACCCTAGAATCTAGACGTAGGTTCTTGGAGGCATCTGTTTTGCATGGTATTGTTCATAGTCATTTTGATTCAATTGACCTTACGAGCAGGTTATGTTATGCAGTCCCTCGCACCATTAACAAACGGAGTGTCCGTCCTGGCACCCTATTTGCTCTAAATAGCTGTCGAACCAACTCTGGTTTGCGCTGCCCTATTCGCCGAATGGTAGACTCATACAATAATTTTTTTATCGATATTGACATTTTTTTATGCTCAAAATCAAAATTTAAATCGAATGTTATGAAACTTTTATCTAATAATAATGCAATGAAATGAATGTATAATAGATCTAATCCTATTTTGTATAATTTTAATTTTGTCTTGTCATTAATTTATTTGTTGTGAATGATGTAATAATTTTAATTTGCACTATATGTTTAATAATGTCTTTTGGTGGCTCTCATTACCTATATTGTGTTTTTAATATGTGGATAATGCAGTGGGCTGCAATATTGTTATATGTACCAAATTTTTTGTTATGTTAAAATTATATATTGCAGCTGTTTATTGTCCCTTAATAAATAAAATATAAATATAATATAAATTGTTTTATGAATACATGAAATGCTCAATAGTTAGATTTGTGAGAATTTCATTACTCTCACAAATCTAACTATTGTGTATTGACTTTTACTTTGTCAGTTTCATCAACATACATAACTCTGTGTTTGTCTGCATGCTCAGTACTCTGCTGATCTACATTGTTATTACTGGTTACTCTTGCATCTTTATTATTACATGTGACATCTAAGCTCAGCCTTTCTACTATCCTACCGCTGTCAAATACTAGTCCTATTTTCATCTCCGGAGCGACGACTTCAGAATCATTAGAAGTAGTTATTTTGGCTACTGCCTCGGCTTTGAGTCTATTCTCATAAAGAGTATTCTGTCGTCGTGTGTGTACTAGTGGTTCTGTATCGTTATAGTAAGTGTATGGAGGTGGATCTTCGCTGTCGAACTGATTGTTGCTGGAGAGCGCGCACTCGTTGTACGATGGCGGCAAGTCAGGCTCTGTGGAAGCGTTAAAGGTTTTAAAAATTGTAGCGTTGCTTACCACTTATTGTCATTGACTTGCCATTCATTAAATTGAATAAAGAACAATGAAAGGTATGGCGTGTGTAAGAACTTTGAAAATTGCACCATTGACAGAAAGGTTGTAAGGTAATCGTTTGTCTTGGCATGTCATGGGGAGGGATGATATGCATGTGACTATGACAGATGAATTATAATTGTTGATGAAAGAAAGGTGAGAGACTTGAAAATAAATAGATGGATTGTGTGAAGCGACGAGAGAGGAATTAGCACAATGGAGTGAATTTTATAACAGTTCGCCAGCCTATACTATATAAAACATGTGAGCTCTTTCAGCGGTTTTAAATCCAAACTAGCAAGTTATATACTTTATAATAACACTCACTACCATTTTGCTAGCCTACTAGTAGACAATAAAACCGCTGAAAGTGTACCTACCACCCAAAAAGAAAATTTTATGCGTAATTAATATTTGTATCGATGACCGATACCTAGAATAAATTTATTACATTATGTTAACAGATATTCTTTTGTAACTGGCTTTGTCTTTTTGAGAATAAAGTATTTGAACATAAAAGAGTGATTAACGTAACGGCTGACGGGTCCAGATCATTTCTATGCTGGGAGTAAGGGGTGTTAAAAGTCAGTAAAAACCTGGTGACAGACCTCCTGGCCCCAAATGTCTCCTGGGATCATTGGGTAGTGTAATCGATGTCAGTGCGCCTCGCTGACCTGCTCCCGCTCCACTCCGCACCACTCTACCTGAAGCGTAAACATGAGGGGAGTCGAAATCTAAAATATATTCCATAGGTCCCTAAGTACCTAATCTCCATACTAAAATAAAATAATATACCTGAAAAAAGAAGGAGCTGCCTTCAAGGCTCACACGTACCTCTTCGGGTCCGCCTCGCGTGTCCTATGATAACGCCCACGACAATCATGAGTAGCGCGATAGCTCCCAATGCGCTGAGCGTCTTCAGCACGCTGGAGCCTGGCACGCGCGGCGTCGGTGTCGGCTGGTACGGCTGCACAACAATCAAATCTGAGTGGTACTGGGTCTATATTATGATTCAGTTTTGGTTTAAAGATATTTATTTCTAAAAAAGACACTAACTCTCTTACATGAGAACCATACTTAAAGTAAATTATTTATACCGTATAAAAAGTTCGCAGGAATATTACACAAACGTCATTGTAGTAATTATGATACACCCGTCCACTGCACTCAGCTTTTAGAAAAAGTGTTATTTGTGAGCTCCTTCATTGATGTCCATACATGGCCATAATTGATTATATATTTATGTAGTGTCGTGAAAGAGTGGAGAAAGGCCTCTGCCCAGGAGTAGGACAGCGTAGACTAGTAATAAAAAAGTGATATAGTATAAAATAAGCACTTATATAAATCGATTTTATTATAAGTTTATTGTAATCTTACTGTAAGTCGATTTTCAAGTCTGTGTGGTCGCGTTGTTGTTCTAAACTACGCAACGGATTATGATGTGGTTTCAAAATTATAACACCATGCATGTATTCCACGATGGACAAGGCGTGGTGGATCTGTGATAGTTGTGATGGGAAGATCAGAAGCCAGGAAGTTTGGCAACCAGTCTTAGGGATATCGGGTTACCCAGTAACTTTTGGAGGTTAGATAGACATTCGCTCAACGTAAAATAAATCTGGTGAGACTGTAGGCTGACCCCAAGCATACTTAGAAAAATACTAGGCAAATGGTGAGTCACAGATACCTTGAAATCGAACATCTTGATGTCCATCTCGATACGGTTGACGTCTGGCCACATGTCGATCGATGTCATCGGGGGTAAGTTGTTGAAGGCGGGTCTCAAGGGAGGCAAGTTGTCGAACGCGGGTCTCGTCGGAGGCCAGTTGTCGGATACGGATTTCATGGGTGGCCGCTTCTCGAACGATGGCAAGAATAGTGTCTTTTCGATGGTAGGCCCCTTATTGAACGGGCTGATTGGGTGCAAGTTCTCGAACGGTCTGTTGGAATCCAGCGTTCTGAAGAATGGCCTCTTATCGACCGGTCCCATGCTAGGCAAATGATCTGTTAGCGACTTGTTCACATCCAACCTTAAAAAAAAAAAAACAAATAAAAACTATGGCAGTTGTTAGTGGCCTTAAATTACGTACCACGCTAAAGAGAAGGGAAGCGGTCCACAAACTGTGATAAAGGGAAGTCGAATCATAAGTTTCGTTTCTACGACTATAGGCGTAATTGTATATAATATATATATATATATATGTATATTAAACTCTAAAATACTCTAAGGCGTGAAAACCACATTTATAAATGTACGACATGTGCACAGTACATGACTACCTGCAGTATTATTACTTCTCCCTTTAATCTAACCAATGGTTGTCCTTAAAAGATCGCTTTTAGCGGTGATTGCGATGATCGCCCTCTGAGTCACCTTAAGTATTTTTTATTATACATTTCTATCTGCAATCTTTATGGTGTGAGTAGTAAATATTTGTCTTTTTCGTTATTAACAAAACGATATTATTATTTAATGGTTTATAAAACTAGAATATGCCGCAATTACAGTTCCATTTTCTGGATATTCAAACTGTGTAAGTAACTGTTTAATCCTATGTAATGGAAGTTTTCCCAAAAGCTTTCAAACATTCAGTAAACCTAGTGTACCTTTAAAGGTAGGACGTAAGGTATGACGTCTCTAGTTATTGGCCAATTTCACTGATTATATCCTTGTCTTATATATTTGAACGAATCCTTAACTAGTGTTGATTTAACAAAATTTCTATTAAAAAAATAATTACTACAACCTGCACCCAAATTGCTTTTTAGATTTAACGAAGGTCTTTGATACAGTTTCTGTTCCCAGAGTTGGGGCCACAATGGAGCAAGTAGTATGATACATGGTATCTATCTTAAATATTTACAAAGATTACCTCAGGAGCAGTGTGTTTTGACTCCGATTTAAGTGACGAAGAATTTATCTGCTACGGTCCTCAAGAAAGTGTATTGGGACCAACACTATTGAAATTCTTATTGATGGCGACTGTAAGAGTAGAGGGAGATCAAAGGAACGATGTCTGGACTGTGTGACTGTGGACTAGCCTGATCACGACTAATAAAGAAGTATGGAAAAAAAGACATGTTGCGCCAAAATATGGTCAACTAAAATCGAACCGTGAGAATTGAACCTTAAGTGGGAGTGAGAAAGTGGAAGGTGATCTGACAAAGGTATGATTGCCCGAGTACCTATAATTCTTCAAAAACAAAATAAATAAAGACTGATGATTGATGATTACTTCCTGCGCCGCTTGCCGTGCCGACCCAGTTCGTTGACAACTCCGTGTGGTTCCCGAACACTGCCTAGACTGTTGTTGGCACCACCAGTGCTGTTCTCAGATATCTTCATTGCACAGTAATAAGTAATGAATTCGCGACTTTACAAGACAGTGGACTCCACACAACTAACTGTGTTGTAATGTTTGTTAGTATTTTAGCACATAAATCTCCTATTAAAATATGTAATGGTTAATATGTGATTTTCCTTCCTTAACTTTGTGTCTTTCGATCCCCTACTGTGTTAATGTTGTTATTGGAGTTTCCCCCTGTAAATACTATTCGGTTAATGGCAATGAGCTCGCCCTATTGTGTGGGACTTCGGGCTAGATTCAAAACCTACGACTTTGCTTAGTAAGCGTATCGTACGAATGTGAACCTTATTCTTATGAAAATAAGCATAAAAGTGAATGTAAAGTGTGTATAATAATACTAGCTTCTGCCCGCGACTTCATTCGTGTGGAAGTCGTCAGGATTGAACGAAGCGACTGCTCCTCACATGGACTACTAGACGTCCATGTGAGGAGCAGTCAGGTCACCACCCGCAGTTTTCAGTGCCAATTTCCCATTGCTTGCGAATTTTTCGTTCTTAATAAATTAACGAACGCCTGTTTTCTTGCTTATTTCGTTGCTAGTGGCACAACACTGATACACTGACTGTTGCATTCTAAAAGATTATTCATGACAAACAGTTATCACTTAAATAATATAACAGTGTTGGCTGCAAGGTTAGGCACTCTGTTGTGTTCTGTATATATTTTGTTCGTCTCAATGAACCAAACCCTAATCCTTTGTAATTTACGCTGTCCCAGTGAGGTTATATCGAGTGATTACCCACGAGTTCGTGCGCAGTGAAAGACCTTCCCTAGCGGTGAGTTTGGACCTACTCACGGATGTGTATGTATTTTGAAAAATCTCACGATGGATTGAAACGTTTTAGGTTATACAAAGGAATTCAATTAAATCTTTGGGAACCCCCGACTATAAAATATCCGTCGAGGGCTGCTAACGTTTGCCCTTCGGGGCTTGCCGTTGGCAACCTTTTTTTTTGTGGGTGGGAAATCATCAAATGACGTCTCCCGCTCTGGGCGGAGCGGGAGGGCGTGTCAGACTTATCCAGTGCGCAAACTGTAACCATGAATTCAGCGTATCATTCTAGACAATACAAAAAAAAAAAAATTCGTCGGTTATACAAAAAAAAAATCTGCGGTTCCATACATTTTGACCATATAGGTATTGCATTTTTCTATGAAACAAGTGATTTTTTTTTGTAAAACCGACGAAAAATTTCTGCACGAGGGGGTCTAGAATGATATGCTGAATTCATGGTTACAATTTACGCATTGGATAAAAACTTATCCTGTATAATTGATCTCAATTTAATAAATTATGTACCTAATTAATGTTATTGACATAATTATTTTAAAATTGTTTATTGTTATTAATTTCTGATTTTATTTTATTTTTATTTTTTATAATTAGTTAATACTTTTTGCTGTGCCCTACAGGGTCCGTAATTGTACGTTAGCTTTAAGTTGTAAGAACTTTTCACATTATGGAATGCAAATAGAGATATGAATATGTAATTAACCGGAACCAAAACAGGTAGACAGGCAGCCAAACAGTTTGAAAATTTGTTTTTTTACATATGCACTTAGTAAAAAGCCTGTAATTGTAACGTTACAAATAGACAAAGTGGCACTCACTCTTGCGTCACTCTCATAGTCCGAAGGGCAATCCGACACGACCGGAAAGAGATCACACCGCCAACTTCCAAACTCCGGGCTGTTACTAAGAAATTCCTAATAAAAAACCCAATAACACTTTGCCCGACCATATAATCGAACCCAGGACCTCATGCTCAGCAGCCGCGCTTGCGACTACGAGACCAACGGGGCAGATATAAAAAAATAGGTATATGACATACAATTTCTGAAGGAAATATTTAAAACATTGACTTGTAATAAAACTGTTTGTACAGCCCTAAGTAAAACCCTACAAACAGACATATATTTTAAGTTGAATGCTTCTGAATAAATACATAGGAAGATATGGCAGTTATATTGAGTGCATGGTACATACCTAATATTAACAAATTTCGTTCATTGTCATTATGTCCGTACCTACGTATTTCAAATGTGCAAGTTCCACTATTGTAGTACGCACAGTTGTAGTATGCTTGTTACATAGTATACTTTTAAGATGAGAGTTTTAAATATTTTAAATTTTGAAAGAAAAAGTTCAAATTTAAAATAACTTATCTGTATAAAAACCTCGTGCCATAAGATTTGTTACGAATAAACTCCGAAACTACTGAACTGATTGTTATCAAACTTCGTAATTATTTGTAATTTGGTCCAACTTAATAGATAGGATAGTTTTTATCTCAATTGTTGACCTCGATATTTGGGTATGAAATTATTTTTTATACAGTATAAGCTGACATTTCATTGTACGAAAAGCCTATACAATGCGAGGTCAGCTAAAACTGGAAATAATATACCTTGACCTGTAGCCGTGTGTATTCATTGAGTAGTTCCAAGAATCCCTAATTGGTGGCGGTGTAAGTTAATTCATCGTATCGTTTGACATCTATATAATAATAGGTTGCGTAGACATCCACTGGACGGCGTTGAGTTTCGATTTCTAGATAACCTTTACATAGTGTTAAAGTTGCTTCCCGCGTTTGTACGTTTAGATCTTATAAACTGCGCAACGGATTTTAATGCGGTTTTCATCAATAGACAGAGTGATTCAGAGGAAGGTTTATAAGTAGTTTTATCATCATCAGCAGCCTATAATGTTCCCACTGCTGGGACACAGGCCTCCTCTCGGTCAGAGGGAGTGGGGCTTAATCAATGTCAAAGCATTTATTTAATTAGGCCCAAAAAAGGCAGTTTTGAACGTCAATTGCTCCACCGTTACTCTTTTAAAATAGTTTTCAGTATTTGTATACAGTATTTATATAATTATATGTGAGGACGATGCACCTACAATGAAATTACCATACCACAACAGGTAAAAGAACTGAAAATGAATCAATGATAGATAAATTAATTATATGATAGATACATGGCGCTCACATATGTACAAAAACATTGCAAAGACAAAAATACGAATTTCCTAATATTTTTACAAGTTACAAGTCAGTGTATGAGTTACAGTGTATGAGTTTTACAATCCACCACGCGGGTCCAGTGCGGGTTGGTATATATCACATGTCTTCGAATTTTTGGTTCAACTTTTGGTTTGGTTAACTCACGATGTTTTCCTTCATCGTTTTGAGAGCAATGGTGATGAAATAATTTACACAAAGTAAAGTGCCTGCTGGGGTTCGAACTCACGACCTCCTACTCGTAAGTCGCGGCCGTTACCACTGGTCCATCAGTGCTCGTTACATACATATTATAGTAGAGAAAAGCCAAGAAATTCAAAGACTTCTAATATGATGTCGTAACAAACAGAGATGATAGATCAAATTAATGTACTACGAAATTGTATATCTTAAAAAGTCCGCGATAGTCTATGTTTGTCTCCTAAGGATAACCAACAAAAACCATTTTTATCTTTTATATATTACAAAAAAAATATATGGGTCATTCACCAAGCTATTTAAACAATACTGTATCGTTCTTTATCCAATTAAATACATTAGATACGTTTTGCATTTCATGTAGATCAAAGTTGCCCTTTACAGCATACCATGAAAGTGAATATTTTAGAAGATATCAGAGATTATTATAAAATAGCCGCAGAGCGGCTAGCGGGCCGTCCGGCCGCTCCACAGAACAAAGAATTTTAGTAGTCTTCTACTAGTTTTCTTTATTCCGTGGGCCGCACTATGGAAAATAAAGATCTGTTTCTGATTAAAAATCAATAACTTTTTACACGCTTTATATTAGCTTCACTTGTATGTTTGTATATTTGTATGTTTGTATATTTGTATGTTTGTTTGTAACCGACTCCTTACAGTGCGATTTTGACCCACTTTAAACGACCAGATTTCATTCAAACTTTGCACACCTGTCAAGGACTGATGACATTGCAATAATTTCATAAATTTGTGCCATTATCCTTGCCAGGGTTACCAGGACAGCAAAAAAACTGTCACAAACTACGCTGACATACGTCTCTAAATTCGAAATACCCTAAAAAATAGAAAATAAATAATAGTTAAAAAAAACTAAAAAACACGCTTCCATGGAAAACCAAACTAAAAAGTACAAAATAATGGAAAAAAAGCGTGGGGTGCCTGATATCAATAAAAAAATACCTTAAAAGCACCCCACGCTTTTTTTCCATTGTTTTGTACTTTTTAGTTTGGTTTTCCATGGAAGCGTGTTTTTTAGTTTTTTTAAACTATTATTTATTTTTTATTTCTTAATATTATGTTCTCAAATTTTGCACGAATATAGAATAGTATATATGGCTTCAAATGGAATGTAATTTAACATGATTTAATTAAAAAACCATACAGTAAAAAATAAAACAAATTCAAAATTATCAAAAATGTCCAATATTTATTTTTTAACAATGAATACTATTATTTTAATGTTTACATAAACCAAAAATCATATAGTACATCACAATACAAATCAATTTAAAAAATAAAAACTTTTTTTTTTGAAAAAAAAAATGAATGTTGTGATTATAATCGAACACAGATTAATTAATTAATTGTAATGTTATGTTATGTTGTTACTAAATGTTATGTTATTTATACTTGATGAACTTCGGGATCTAAAATTAATTCGTTCACTTTCAAAAGATCTAAGGTGTCTTCATCTAGTTCCTTCACGTTTTTAGTATACGGTTTTCTAATGCTGCTTATGTAAGGATCTGAAGTATAAAAAGGAGTATGAAATACATCCTCGTTTGTAGCGGATCTTGAGCATTTTCTAGCATGATGTAGATGACATTTTTATAATCCTTATTTCGAGATTCTTGTGCATCTTCCGAAAGTTGACCAATAGGAAGTACTGCAAAATGCTTTATGACACTTTCTCCATGAATCAGAATTTTGTGAACTTAAGATGGCATGTAATACCATTCATAATTGCTCACATAGATCCTGGTAGTCTCCATAGCGTAACTACCAAATTTTTCACCATTTATCATTACACCAGATGAAAGAGCTTGCAGAATTAGTAAAGTTGTTTAATCAAATTTATATCCACTCCTGTAATTTCAGCAGAGCAGCTTGCATTGTGAAAAAATCATCTGGCAGTATTACCGTCATTAGAATTACCACTTACTTGTCTTGGTTGGTCGATGATCAATCCTAGCTCTTCAAGGAGGGTTTTCTTCTCTTGCTTTAGTCGTTTCTTTTCTTCGCTTGTGGCTAGAGGAATCGGGATCTCGGGATCCCGGTCATATTTGAGTCCCGAAATTATCGGAATCATTTTTTTTCAATCCCGGGATTTTCAGGATTGATACATTTTTTAAATAAGTCAATAAAAATATGCGTGAAACGAAACGCCTTGATTTGACACCATCTTGTTTACACAGCTGATTTCATTTGTTTTTGCTAACTGGTGCCGGATTATGCGTAAAAGTGGGTAAAAATTACCGCTTCACGTCGTGTAAATATTGTTTTTTTTTTTTGTAAATTGGTGGTAATCAATGAAATTATTAAAAAGTAACAATGCATTAATATGTCTCAGTAAATTTCTATGAAAAACAACAAGTGTTATTTTCTGTAGCTCTAAGAGGTTATGTTAATGTTGTACATAGACTTAAATGGTCTTTTCATTTTTGTTTAGGTTTAAGAAGTAAACAATATCACTATCCAAAGAAAGTTTTTACGTCAAACATAAAAAAGATGAAGATGTTTCCTCAGTGTAAAGTATTATTTTGTTGAACCGCCTTTTTGAAAATTTAAAACTTAAATATTCTGTCTTCACAAAACTAAAAGATAAAAGAAAAAAAAAAGATTTTGATTTCTTTTACTGTCTTTTTTTACCATTTTCCATTAAGTGTACAATCCCGGGACTATACCGGGATCCCGAGATCAACTGTAGATAATCCCAAAATCCCGGGATTGGAAAAATCGACCGGGATCGAATCCTCTACTTGTGGCTGACCGTGTTGGGAAAGACAGATTGTAGGAAATATGTAAAATCATTTCCAAACAACGAATCCTGGCGTGCAAAATAGACAGTCCGTATTGATAAGAATCTTCATTTTCAGGCCTAGCAGTCGCTTTAGTCAAATCGTTCATTTGGCGTGGAGTAGCTCCACATATTGTACATGTGGAAGCCGAAGGCGTATCTGTTAATATTTGAGCTACTTTGCCATCTATCATTGTAAGAAAGAGATCATGCTTCACTTGCACTCCCTCACCTTCTTTTTAGGGTTCCGTTGCCAAATGGCAAAAAACGGAACCCTTATAGATTCGTCATGTCTGTCTGTCTGTCCGAGTATGTCACAGCCGTTTTTTTCCGAAACTATAAGAGCTATGCTGTTGAAACTTGGTAAGTAGATGTATTCTGTAAACCGCATTAAGATTTTGACACAAAAATAGAAAAAAATAATATATTTGGCGTCCCCATACATAGAACTGAAACTCAAATTTTTTTTTTCATCAAACTCATACGTGTGGGGTATCTATGGATAGGTCTTCAAAAATTATATCGAGGTTTCTAATATCATTTTTTTCTAAACTGAATAGTTTGCGCGAGAGACACTTCCAAAGTGGTAAAATGTGTGTGTCCCCCCCGTAACTTCTAAAATAAGGGAATGATAAAACTAAAAAAAAATATATGATGTACATTACCATGTAAACTTTCACCGAAAATTGGTTTGAACGAGTTCTAGCAAGTAGTTTTTTTTTAATAAATCGTAAACCACAATTTACCTTTCATTCAGTCAACTCAAATATAAAAATTAAAAAAAAAACATTTAATTTCATAAACATAAACCTTATGCATAAACCGTGAACACCTGCAGGTTTGTACAGAACCCTCGGTGCGCGAGTCCGACTCGCACTTGGCCGGTTTTTAATTAAGAATTTATTAGACCTTTTATTTCATCCACAACAGCTTTAGTTTTCTCGGGAGTTTCTTTGCAAAATTCTATTAATATAGGCCGGCAAAATCGAACACATGAAGGTCTGTTACCTTCATGTGTTCGATTTAGCCGGCTTTTGCTAAACAACATGACCTGTTAGCTCGTTAATAAACTTAATAGGCACCAAAGAAGTGATAAATAAATTTGCATCAGAAATTAGTTCAGACTCTTCTGGCAGTTTCTATTTGTACTGGCTTTGACCGGATGAGCCATCACAGCCCCATTTACTGTATAGAAGTAAGTTATTCAATCCATTCCTATACATTGAATCTATTGTCAATATTCTAGCTCCAGTGTGATCTAATAAATCTTGAAGTCTTACTATTTTTGCACTTGTGTCTGTAATTTCCATAGCTGAAGATGGTGGATAGCAACTACTTGCTTTTAACTTCTTGCACTTTGTAATATGGAGGAAACACAAAACATTTTCGTTCGTTTGTTAAATTTATCAAGTACAAATATTGTGCTTTCGTTAAATCCAAGTCAATAAATACGCTCAATGCTTCTTCATCCGTTAACATTTTTGTTGCCTTGCGTCTTCTATGAGACTCCAGAATAAGGTCTTATTTTCACTGTCAGCAAACCTTAATGTTTCCACAGTTTAGCTTCTGTTCCTTCTCCTATCAAACGTAACCCTTGAAGATATGCATAATAGACGTGTTCAAATTCTTTAAGTAACATTGTATTTTTTCTTCTTTAACTGGATTCTGACAAGTCTGGATAAGATACGCACGGTCTCCCACGTTTTCCAGAAGAAATAGATGGTGTGGAGACGATTGGAACGTCTTCAGACTTCGGTAAAGTTCCTGAATATTCTGATTCCAACCAATTACTGTTTTTCATTAAAAATATATCCTTTTTCTGTGAAGCTTCTGTCCATCGTTTATTAAAAGCGGGAATAATATGTCTTTGAAAATCACTGAGGATGAAACATAAGTTGTCTTCAGATACATGATAATTTTCTTTTAAAACTGTTGATAATGCCTCCTATGATTTCCTTCCTTCGATATACGAAAGTATTATTTCACGTTTAGAACACTTGAAAGTAGACATTTTGAAGAGTCAACAAAACACATTAATATGTTATTCGAAACAATTACACTTCTGTTAATTCACTACTATTTTGTTATTTACAATGAAATGAAACAACTGTTTATATACTCTATGAATTATGAGGGGGTAGTGTGCATCTTGTTGATTAATATTTTCACACGCAACATAGGTGCAAAAAAGATAAACGCTCTACTATCAATGATAAATTACAAAACTTACCGCAAACGATTGATGTAAACAGCAACATTTCAAACCGCAATAGATAGCGAGCGGTTTTCCGTTTTCTGACTTTTATCACATTTTTCTAATTACTCCGAAAACCGCAAATATTCGCAGCTTTTTTTAATTTGATTATGTTTATGGATAGCTAGGCTACAAATCAACATTAAATTTAAAGCAGGGGTAAACGTGGGCAACTGTCAAAAGTCTCGATGAACTTTAAAAAACTTTTTTTCACCATATTTTATTTTGCAATAATTTTAAGATAAACGTTAACATAATTTTAAATACATATAAGTTGTTTCATATTTTTCAAAAGACGAGGTTTCCAGAAATATATGGGTGTTATTAACAAAAATTGTACGTAACGGATAACAGAAAACATTACAGATATAAATTCTAAGGACTAGTGCACAGTGTTAAGCTTTAAAAATTGTATTATGAAATGAATAGGTATGCAGAGTGATTTTCATAACAAGTATCTTTTTAGCAGCTAACCTAATAAAATAAGTGAGTATGTAAGACAACCTTCAGAAAGCTGAAGTTTGATAAAGTTGCATTAATAGGCAATCGTATAGATATAAATATTTATCTGATTACAGAAAAATATTTTTTAATTTAGTTAGCAAGAATATTCGTAAAATAACACGGCAGTTCAGTGAACATTATTGACACGACAATTAATTATAGATAGGTCAGAAGATTTGCGGCACCTACTGAAATATTATACCTTCCTTTTGACTTCGCCGTAGTCGGGTAATAAACCAGGGCTGAAGCCTTTGACCATGATAAAAACTGAAAAAAAAATAGTAGTATGAAACATGAAACCCATTGGAAAAGGAAGAGAATATAACAAACATTAAAGGAAAAATAAATTACGGGTGAACTGAGGTCGGGAAGTGGAAGGGGGCGAGTTTAAAAAATTTGTATAAAATAAAAAAGAAGCTTTGAATCGTTTACTCTAGCAAGAAAAGAATCGGAAAATTTTCGGAGAAAGTTCATCATAGTACAAGATTTCAACGAATAGAAATCCCACCGTTTTTTTTGTCGAAAAGCAGATATTTTGCCGAGAGAATTTTCGATTGAAAATTAGGGTGCTTTTTCGATATTTAGTCAAAATGAATATATTAAAAAAAATACAATGTGTTTGGGACATAAAAAGGTAAGTTTCCACAAAATGCCATGAAAAAAAAAATTTGTAAAAGATAAAAATAAAAATAAAAAACAAAAACTTGGTTATTTGAATTTTTCATATAAATTTTGAGGTTATGTGAAATAATTGTAAATATAAAAGTTATAGATCTTTTTAAAATCTACAACTTTGCCAATATACTTTTTTCCATGGGACTTGTAGGTTTGCCGGAAATCGAGATAAACCGTTTTTAGTCCTTAAAAACTCACCCTCTTCCATTTCCCAACGTCACATCGCCCGTAAATTATTTATACTTTCATTTTTATTATATTTTCTTCCTTTTCCAATGGGTTTCATCCTGCTATTATTTTTTAGGTTACAAAAATTATCGACCCTGGACTAATAGAGAATAATATGTAATTAATTATGAATTTTGCTACGCAGTAAACTCCTTTGCCATGAACATGGCTTTACCTTTTCATAAAACGTAAACGTAACGGAACCATACGTATATGAACAATTAGCACGTGTCTAACCTACAAAATACTATGTGGAGCCGAAATTAATTTGCTTCCACGGAAACCTTTTACATGTTTAACTTCTAACAACACATTTCTGTTCTTGTAATAATATAAAAACGAGAAAGTACTTACCATAGTTAGATAAACCACAAAAATGAATTTCGTTTTTTTTTCGTTTCGGTTTCAATTACAACGTCACACACAAAGTTAATCGTAGTGTGCTAAAGAACAAAATTGCAGAATCGATGGCCACGCCACCTGTTACAGTGTTTGATGTGTAATGATTCCAGTAAATAATTTTATTTCCAAGATGGGAATAATTTTGTAAAACCCTGTAACTGAGTGGAATAACGGAGCTGAAAGAAATTTTGGACACACATTAAAGTATTTAAATACGTGGGACACTCAGAAATTAATGCGAAAATAAAAAGAAGTGTTCCATAGGTAAATATTTTTTTTATTAAATCTTTTCAAAATACTCTCCACTAGCCTCTATGCAAAGTTTCATGCGTCTAAACCAGTTTTCGAAACACATTTTCCAGTCCGCCGCAGACACATTGTTTATAGCCTTCTCGAACGCTGACAGCGCATCTTCCGGCGACGAAAATTGTATCCCTTTGAGCTAATTTTTAATTTTTGGGAATAAAAAGACACGGTGCTAGGTCAGTGCTGTAAGGAGGGAGAACTTTGTCCGGCGTACTGTCCAAGAAGTCCCTCGTTTTGAGCGCGGTGTGCGTGGGCGCGTTGTCGTGGTGGAGCTGTAGCCCGCGGAGCCCTGTGTTTGGTCGCTTATTGCTCAGAACAGAGAAAACTTCATTCGGCGTTGATGCTTCTTTGGTACTGTAAAGGGATTGACACCAAGTAGCCAGTCAAATTGAAAAAACTCGCGATCAAAATCTTCCCCCCGCTTCTACATCGCTTCACTTTGGTAGGCGTTGATTCGTTTTGAAACATCCAAACCGTCGACTGGCGCTTCGTTTCTGGATTGTATTGATAAATCCAGGACTCATCACCTGTAATAATATCGTTGTTAAGAACATCACTACGCGCCGGGCGACCGCGGGCGGGAGCTGCGGTCGCGGGGGTGCTGAGAGCTGCGAGGGCGCACCGGCCGGCACACATGACACTGCATCATCGTCCGCCTCACCGAGCGCATACTCATTACTTTACCGTTCAAATTAAGATAACAACCGTTTGCTCACTTGTTATATTTTAATACAGTCCACTATTTTATTGTTACCGGAGTTTCCCTAATATCTATCCTAGTACCACCTTTAGGATATAACCCATTCCTTTCTATGGTCCTTCGACGTGTAACTGACCAGTTACCAGTAGTGACAAGCGGTTTTATTTTCAAATTTGAAAAACGATCGATGAACAACTGGGCTTCGACTTCAAGACGACTTCTCGCCCTTCGTGCGTGCCTGGTTCCAGTCTTCGGTCATCATCTTCGGCGCCTCTGTGAAGAAGCGTACCTTGTTGGAGCGAGCATAAAGTTCTTCAGTGGTCATCGCAGCGTAGCAGCCCGTGCAGAGCCCAAGGACATCGCCATCCACTTCAAGGATTCAAGAAGAAAACGTTCAGTTTGGACTCGCAGTCAACGGATTTCGTGAGATCTTTCCATAATCTTACTAACACATACACAAATTTCATACTAACATTTTCATACCACTAGAGAATTAGATAGTGCATTAGACCAGTGAATCACACATTAGTATTCATCACAGTGATTAGTATCCCATTATTACTTTAGAGGACAACTTGCCTTTTAGTAGAATCATTTGTCTTATCTATTTCATCTTAACATTGTTTTGTCCGTATTGTCGTTGTCGTTTATAATTTTATTCTCATTTAAATAGACCTTTCACCCATTGAAGTAGTGTTCACGAATTAATATAGTACCTAGTAATAAGTGCTTATTAATCTTATTATAACACTTGTAACGTAGTGCAAAAGTACCCACTTTTTTTTTTTTTTTTTCTCGTCTCACTATTTAATTCAAATTAAAAAATTTCTAACCACCTACCCGTTTTGAATACCAACGTTTGCATCGATCAGCTGTTTACTATTATTATCATTGAACGGCCTCTTGGAACATATTTCAGTGCTTTGACATCTGTAGCACTTCTTATTCTATCTTCCTCGTTTCTTTTCGTTCTTTACTGCGTGAGTTGCCAACCTACCTTCCTGTTTTAGCCATGGCTGAGGAAACGAAGATTAAAGAGCTCATAAAGAAGCGCGCTTCAATAAAATCACAGCTTACTCAATTCACAACTTTTTTAAATCCCACAAAGTCTTGCGAACAACTTAGTGATGAACAGTTAGTCGAATTAGAGATAAGAATTGAGAAGATGGTTACCGTATATGCCACCTATGATCAATTTCAGAGTCAATTGGAGTGCCTGTCAGCAAAGCCCGACGAGCAATTCGCTGAACGTGAGCAATTTGAGAGCAGCTATTACAAGCAGCTTGCCTCTGCTCGTGCGTTACTGTCACGACACCGCGCTCAGCTAGCGTCTAAGGTAAGCTCCAGTGAACAACCGGTGGTAACTAGACATAATAGTATTAGACTACCTAAGATTAATTTACCTCACTTTAGCGGCGGTTATAGGGATTGGTTAGAGTTTAAGGATGTTTATGTTTCACTGATTCATCAAGAGACAAATATAGACAAAATTAATAAATTTCACTACCTACGTTCATCACTTAATGGTAGTGCAGCACTAGTGATTAAAAGTTTAGATTTTAGAGGCGACAACTACGACAATGCGTGGCAATTGTTGTGTGAGAGGTACGATAACGAGCAGTTGTTGGTAAGCAATCACATTCAAGCTTTGTTTACTGTAGAGCCTCTTCAAAGGGAGACTAGCCAGGGCTTACGTCAGGTTGTTGATGAAACCAACAAGAATCTACGTTCGCTAGCGACGCTGGGGTTTGCCGTAGAACATTGGTATCCAATGGTGATACATTTGATGTCATCAAAGTTAGACCCAGTTACTAGCCGACAGTGGGAGGAACATAAGAATTCTCTAACTGAGTTTCCTTCCTTAGACATTTTCACTAAATTTATTTCTAGCCGTTGCAATCTTTTAGAAACACTTGAGGAGGCAAAGAATTTAAGATCGAGACCAGAGTCGTCACAGAGTAAACCGAAAAATATTTCGGCATTAACAAGTAAGGGTAAATTTAATATATCATGTCCCCTGTGTAAAGAAAGTCACTATATATTTAGCTGTGAACAATTTAGGAAGCTAACAGTCACTGCACGCTTGTCCAAAGCAAAGGAATTCAAACTTTGTTTGAATTGTTTACGTCCAGGTCACTCAGAGTCTACCTGTTCACTTGGTCACTGCAAATATTGCAAATCTAGGCACAATACAATGTTGCATTCGCATGAGGATGATCCTAGTTCTTGTAAAGAACATATAACCTTAGCTGGCACTAACCATGATTACTCATCTCATCATGTATTACTTTCCACAGCGTTGGTAAGAGTCACGGACCAATCCGGGACGCCGCACAGCGCCAGAGTCTTACTTGACAATGGAAGCACGGCAAATTTCATTACCAAGGACCTTTGTGGTAAGCTACATTTACCTATTCGTAGTGTAAGCTCACACGTAGCTGGTATTAACAGTCAAGTGTCCACCATTACGCAATGTTGCTCGTTACATGTGCAGTCATGTGATGGGACATACAACATTGACATTGACTGTTACGTCTTGCCCAATGTAACCACTCACATACCACATACGTACATAGATTTGGCTGACTTACAAGTACCAGCAGGAATAAGTTTGGCTGATCCATCTTTCAATGTCCCTTCCTCCATCGACATACTTGTAGGAGCTGACATCTTTTGGAGTGTGATTGGTCGTAACCGCATACAGTTAGGTACACATATGCCGACGCTGTTTGAGACTAAACTCGGATGGCTCATATCAGGCGCCATACCTCAGCCTAACTTAGCCCACTCAGTGTGTATGTTCACGCATGACAAACACACCATATACGTACAAGAACCCATGGATCTCTCCAGATTTTGGGAACTTGATTCCATCTCGCCAAAATACAACTTCACATCCGAAGAGCGAGCATGCGAGCATAATTATAAAACCACTACTAGACGTAATGCTGATGGACGTTTCATAGTCACCATTCCCTTAAAGGAATCACCTCAAGCATTAGGTACTTCATTTGAGATGGCTAAACGTCGCTTCCTGTCGTTGGAGCGCAGACTCGACAGAGACCCAATACTGAAGCATCGCTACGTAGATTTCTTACAGGAGTATGAAGCATTAGGTCATATGAGCATAGTCACTCAACCTTCTTCATCTCACTCCTATTTCCTTCCACATCATGGAGTTTTCAGAGAGTCTAGTTCAACGACAAAGCTGCGAGTTGTCTTCGACGCATCAGCCGTCACAACTTCTGGTAAGTCGTTTAACGACATTCAATGCATAGGTCCTAGAGTTCAAGATGACTTGATATCCATCTTGCTGAGATTTCGTCAGCATAAATACGTCATATCGTCAGACATTGAAAAGTTCTTTCGACAGATTGATGTCGACGAATCGCAGCGATCTCTGCAGCAGATACTATGGCGCTCAGATCCATCATTGCCTCTTAGGGCATATACATTGAACACCGTCACTTATGGAACAGCATCTGCTCCGTTCATTAGTACACGATGTCTATCTCAATTGGCAAAGGAGGCAAAGCACATACGTACACAACAATCAATACAACACGATTTTTACGTGGATGATTATCTATCAGGGAGTGACTCTATTGAGAGCACTATCGCACTGGGTAACGACGTCATCAAAACACTTAAGACTGCACAACTCAACCTTCGAAAGTGGCAGTCAAACAACAAACAAATACTACAGGCGATCATTACAAGCACACATGCATCATCCCCTCAAAGCACATCCACGATAACACACACAGACACACCTGACACGGTCAGCTTAAGTATCGATGAACCAAGTAAGACCCTCGGTCTTAATTGGCATTGTCATACTGACTCACTTACATTCTCCATTCATATACCTACCCTTACAACCACTACAATTACCAAGCGACACATTCTTTCCACGATAGCACAAGTATTCGATCCTTTGGGACTTGTCTCTCCATGTATTATCGAGGCTAAGGTAATAATGCAAAAATTATGGATAGATAAGTGTTCATGGGACGACGAGGTTAATGCAGAGATTAAGAAGTTATGGATAAAGTTCACGCAAACTTTACCGCAGCTTATTCACCTCAGCATACCACGCTGGGTGGTATGTGACTTCCCTGCATCTGTTGAAGTACATATATTCACAGATTCATCAGAAAAGGCATACGGAGCTTGCATATACGTTCGTTCTGCAACTAGTAACGGCACCATTCATACATACCTGCTCACATCCAAAAGTAAAGTTGCACCAATTAAATCGACCACAATCCCAAGGCTAGAACTTTGTGCTGCCTTGTTAGGCACTAGGCTGTGTGCAAAGGTACTAGAGTCGTTGACACTTAAGCCAGAAAAATGCTTATTCTGGTGTGATTCTATGATCGTTCTCGGTTGGCTGTCTACGTCTCCTGCTACACTTAAGCCGTTCGTCAGGCATCGAGTGTCGGAGATACGGGAAGGTTTTGGTGATTACACCTGGCGATATGTGCCCTCAAAGGACAACCCAGCTGATCTAATCTCCCGCGGTCTGAGCGCTGACCTCATAGGTCAATCTTCCTTGTGGTGGTCAGGGCCTTCATTCTTACTTACAGACCCAGCTCTTTGGCCTTCCATGCCTAACACAGATGTTAACACAACATTACCGGAACTATTAAAATCACACACTATAAACAATATTAATAATCAATCGTTACCTACAACTAATTCTAATCCTAATACAAATAATAATTCAATTCAAGTCTTAATTAATAATTCATCAAAATATTTACATTTACAACGTCTATTAGCATACGTGTTCAGATTCATTAATCGTTGTAAAAGGTTACATAATCATAGTCTTGTACTCACTAATTCAGAGTTATCTTACAGTGCTGAGTTCATAATTCAAACAGTTCAGAAAGAAATGTTTCCTGAAGAATACGGGCTACTTTCATCAGGAAAAACATTACCAAACAAAAACCGCCTTAAGAAATTATCACCTTTTATCGAGTCTGGTATTATACGAGTCGGAGGAAGATTAGATAATTCTTGCTACGATTATAATGTCAGGCACCCAATTATTATCTGCAGCAAACATAACTTTGCTAAACTCATTTTTAATACTTTTCACTTACGCCTATTTCATGCTGGTCCACAGCTACTCTTAGCTACAATTAGACACGAGTATTGGCCTTTAGGTGGTAGAAACCTCGCCAAATCAACTGTTCACAAGTGCGTAAAATGTCAGAGATTCAACGGTAGAACAGTTCACCCCATCATGGGTAACTTGCCTAGGGAACGAGTTCAGTTAGAGTTTCCTTTCTTAGAGACTGGCACAGACTATGCCGGACCCATCCTCTTAGCCGACCGCAAAGGTAGAGGATGTAGATTAATTAAATCATACATATGTGTATTTGTTTGTCTAGCCACAAGGGCAGTTCATTTGGAGCTTGTTTCAGACCTAACCAAACATGCCTTTATTGCAGCACTGAACAGGTTTATTTCTCGTCGTGGTAAACCGAAGATCATTTACTCTGACAATGGCACTACCTTTATTGGCACTTGTAACGAGATAGCTGACATATTAAGGCAGGACTTTTCTTCAGAAATGGCTAATACAGGTATCAACTTCTCTTTTATTCCGGCTTACACTCCACACTTCGGTGGTTTATGGGAGTCTGCCGTGAAGTCAATAAAACATCACCTAAGGCGTATATTAGGCTCCGCACATCTCACTTACGAAGAGATGTCTACGTGTCTGATTCAGGTTGAGGCAATACTAAACTCTCGTCCTCTCACTCCTCTATCCACAGATCCGTCTGACCTATACCCCTTAACTCCTGCTCATTTCCTTATTGGGAGATCTCTCACATCCCTACCGCATCCGCAAGTCATCAACCAGAACATCTCCAGCCTGAAACGTTTCCAGCGTATAGAACATCTGAAGCAGCAGTTCTGGAACAGATTCTCTAACGAGTACATCTTCTACCTCCAACAGAGAACCAAGTGGACGGACTCCGATGGGACGCTTGAAGAGGGATCCATGGTGGTTCTCAAGGAGCAGCAGTCACCACCACTGATGTGGCCACTCGGCCGTATCGTACGTCTCATACCTGGGAGAGACGGAATAAGCAGAGTCGCAGACGTGAAGACGAAGAAGGGAATAGTCCGACGTGCTTATAACACCATCTGTCCTCTTCCAGCATAACTCTTGAAGACATATCTTCAACGCCGGGAGCATTTTAAGAACATCACTACGCGCCGGGCGACCGCGGGCGGGAGCTGCGGTCGCGGGGGTGCTGAGAGCTGCGAGGGCGCACCGGCCGGCACACATGACACTGCATCATCGTCCGCCTCACCGAGCGCATACTCATTACTTTACCGTTCAAATTAAGATAACAACCGTTTGCTCACTTGTTATATTTTAATACAGTCCACTATTTTATTGTTACCGGAGTTTCCCTAATATCTATCCTAGTACCACCTTTAGGATATAACCCATTCCTTTCTAATCGTAAACACGCCGAGACGAGCCTGCTTCAAATTCGTTTATCATATCACGGCACCATTGCACCCGGGCCTGCTTCTGAGCATCGGTGAGGTTGTGCCCAGTGTGAAACTATCCTTCTCACGCGAAGATGCACGTGTAGAATCTCGTGAAGGCTTCCCGATCCAATCTGCAGTATGTGTTGAATCTCCTGATACGTAATTCGTCTATTGTTTTGGATAAAATTTTTCACTGCTAGTACGTTTTCCTCCATAACAGCCGTCAAAGGGCGACCACATTTTAATTCGTTATACCAACGATACACAGTTTCCTTGAAAGAGCCTTCATCCAATTGAATGCAATTTGAAGTCTATCGTATGATTCGTCCGGTTTCAGGCGACACTTGAAATCGTAAAAAATCATAGCGCGAAAATGTTCCCGGCGCAAATCCATTTTCCAATAAGACACGATAATTTAATTAGCTTGCAAAAAATGTGGAGAGAAATTTTAAAATTGGAACGTACCTATTTTTACTTATAAATAATCATTCTTTTTATAATAGTTTATAACTGGCCAGTCTCTCATACAAAAAAAAAACTTATTTTCGCAATACTTTCTGAGTGGCCTGGTATTATATTTTATATTAATAACTATGTATTGTATTTTGATTAAAGAATAACATAATTTAATTAATGCATAACAATGCAAAAAAAAAATACATACAATTACAATAACACTTCGAAAAATATATTTTTAATGTTACTTTATGGAAAGCGGGGACAATATTTTTCCTTAAGAAATTATTTCGGCTGCAATGCTAAAATTTTAAATGATTCAAAATCTGTTAATTTGAACATAACATTTTAATACAAACCAATGTTAGTTCAATACTTTTAGAATCAGCATAAGCAAGCTGGACGCTGAGATTGCAGCAAATGTACAATTATTTTGAATAATACCCATAAAATACATTATACCTTTTCCTGTAACGTATACCAATGAAATCAATTTGAAAGTGATGAAGTGAACGGGCTTAACATGGACGTCCGTCAAAACTAAAAAGTTTGTGGTATTGTAAAAAAAATCATTTCATATAATATGTATGCGCAACAAAATTTGTACGCCGTTATTGGCAAAACATGGACGCTCACAACATATTAATCTAATAACTTGCATGCCTGATTAGTCAGTTTATGTAAACGCATGTTTGACAAATAAATTTTCTTTCTTTCTTTCTATAATTTTTTGATATTATAGTCTAGTTTGGTCCTCAAACTATTGAGTAAAATAAAAAAACATGCCGGTAGCGATATTGACAAAAACCATTTTTAATCAGTAGTTGTTTTACGATTTTCCATAGTGGGCCGTCCCGGTTGGTAGCGGTCGGGTAGTGCAGGATTAGTAGGATTGTAATTCATATTACTTTGGCTTCATAGTAAATGTGCATATCATGTGTGTTCGAAGTGCTCAAAATAAACCTACTTAATTGTATTATTCCAAGTAAGAGGCAGCAAAACGTGGCTTAGATGTTTAGACTTTTGTATGGATTTGGATTTTTGGTTATCCTGGATACTTACCACATAGGATACTTTATCTCGATAGTAGGTTCCCGGGTGATATTTTCCGACAACTATATGGGCGAAGCAACTGGCTAAAGTACTATTCCTATAACTATGTTCGATTTGGTGTCTGGTAAATAATTGAGTGTCTCTAAAGGTAGGATAGGCGCGTTAATTATAAAAACTTTTTTACAAAAAAAAACAACCGACTTCCATAAAATCACTACAAAGTGAAAAATAACTTTAATTTTGGAAGTCGGTGGCAAAAAAACCATAAATACAGATTCTAAGACACCGACTTTTTAAATTTTTAGTTGTGGTATTCACCCTGCACTAATTCCAAACAAACAATGCATATTTATGCGATAGCAGAAATCGCGGTTGATTTGCTGTCATCTTTTAAAGAGTTCCGGTGTCTGTCTCCCGAACTCATCATCAGATCTATATGAAAATTATATGGGACCATTTCGGAATAAACCCCTTTCGAAGAATTTTGCAAATCCGTTTATATATGACGGAGTTATGGCATATATACATAAAAAATTTAAAAAAAACATATAAACATCCGAATTGACAACCTCCTCCTTTTTGAAGTCGGTTAAAAAACAGGAACACTTATATTCAATTTAATCCAGCCCTATGTCGTAGTCTTCTTACTCTGAATACTATTAGTTTTATTTTAAGGACATCAAACACACACGATATTCTGATAAACTATGAATACGAAGTAATATGAATTAAAAACGTACTTAGGTAATACTAATATTATAAATGTGAACATTTGTATGATTGGATGTTTGTTTCCCAATCTGTAAGTATATGTATGTAACGTAATGTCGTACTTCGTTGATTAGTTGTATGTCGTATTCGTGTATATATTCAACATAATATAAATTGTTTTATGAATTCGTGAAATGCAATGAAATTCTCACAAATGTAACTATTGAGTATTGACTTTTACTTTATTAGTTTCATCTACATACAGCACTCTGTGTTTGTCTGCATGCTTAGTACACTGCTGATCTATATTACGAGTACTGGTAACTCTTGCATCTTTATCATTACATGTAAGAGCTAAGCTCAGCAACTCTACTATCCTACCGTTGTCAAATACTAGTCCTATTTTCATCTCCGGAGCGACGTCTTCAGAATCATTAGAAGTAGTTATTTTGGCTACTGCCTTGGTTTGTCTATTTTCATAAAGAGTATTCTGTCGTCGTGTGTGTACTAGTGGTTCTGTATCGTTATAGTAAGTGTATGGAGGTGGATCTTCGCTGTCGAACTGATTGTTGCTGGAGAGCGCGCACTCGTCGTACGATGGCGGCAAGTCATTGTCAAGAAGCCGACCCGGTTCTGCGGAAGAATCAAAAGTTTAAAAAATTGTAGCACAAATAGCCGTTGCTTACCATGGATTTTCATTGAGTTCCATCCAATTCATAAAATCGAATAATAAAAGGTAGGTGTTATGGCGTATGTAAAGGCGTTAAGGAGAGGATTTGCAAGGTAATCTGAAAACTTTGAAAATGACGCAAGACCTGTACCTCCTCACGACAAGCTAAGACAAACGTTCCCGCGTTTGTCTTAGCTTGTCGTGAGGAGGAATGATAATGCATGTGACTATGACAGATGAATTATAATTGTTGATGAGTGAGAGGAAGATTACATAATAAATGGATGGATTGTAGGAAACGGGGAGAGAAGGATGATAAAAGGGAGTGAATTTATTAACAGTTACATGTTTTATATGGAATGGTAATTCCATTAAAACATGTAAGCTCTTTCAGCTGTTTTAAATTAAAAGTAGAAAATTATTCATAATTAAAAACACTCATTAACAAGTTATTAGCCTACTAGTTGAGAAAAAACCCGTTGAAAGTGTAACCCAACAAATAGAAAACAAAAAAAGAAAGTTGTAAGCGTAATTCATATTTATATCGATGACCGATACCTAGAATAAGTTTATTAAATTATGTTTTCTCATGTAAGTGGCTTTTCTGTCTTTTTGAGAATAAAGTATTTAGAAATAAAAGAGTGATTAACGTGACGGCTGACGGGTGGAGATCATTTCTAGTCTGGGAGCGAAGGGTGTGAAAAGTCAGTAGCAACCTGGTGACAGATCTCCTGGCCCCGGAGGTCTCTCCGGATCATTCGGTACAGTCGGTAGTGCAGTCGATGTCAGTGCGCCTCGCTGAGCTGCTCCCGCACCACTCTGTACCACTCTATCTGAAGCAAAAGTATACATGAGGTGAGTCGAAATCAAAAATACATTCCACAGATCCTACTGTACCTAATGTCTATAAAAAATATAACAATATACCTGAAAAAATAAAAAGAAGAAAACGGTTATGTATTTACTTAAAAAAATGCTACTATAACGTAAATTAATATAAACTAGTACCTAGTTGTGTATACAGGATATTTTTTTATCCAGTGCGCAAACTGTAACCATGAATTCAGCATATCATTCTAGACCCCCAGCGTAGAAAATGTTCGTCTGTTATACAAAAAAAAATCAGCTGTTCCATACATTTTGACCCCGTAGGTATTGCATTATTCTATGAAACAGCAGATTTTTTTTTGCATAACCGACGAAAATTTTCTACGCTGGGGGAACTAGAATGATATGCTGAATTCATGGTTACAGTTTGCGCACTGGATAAAAAATTATCCTGTATATTGTAATGATTAGTACTGAAACTATGTACGTATATTTGAAAATTTATAAATCGACTAGCTTCTGCCCGCAACTTCGTCCGCGTCAAACTTTTGCTCCCCTGACCCTTCCCGTCGCATCGATTTCCCTGACAGATTTCGTCCATTTTTCGTTGCTGCTCCGCCCCTTTTGATCGTAGCGTGGTGTTATATAGCCTATAGCCTTCCCCAATAAATAGGCTGTCAAATCAAATCAATTTATTTCGGGCTACAAAGACCCATATCATAAATACCTTACAGACTATCATACATACAAATCATAAATCCTGTTAGTCTAGTGGTGGCCTGTTAGTCTAGTGGTTAGTGACCCTGACTGCAAAGACTGAGGTCGTAGGTTCGATTCCCACCCAGGACAAATCTTTGTGTGATGAGCACAATCATTTGTTCTGTGTCTGGGTGTAATTTATCTATAATATGTATGTATTTAGAAATATATAAGTATGTTTATCAGTTGTCTGATTACCATATTACTGGCTCTGCCTAGTTTGGGATCAGATAACGGTGTGTTGGTTGTCCTAAGATATTTATAAATAATAGTTTAAAAAAACTAAAAAACACGCTTCCATAGAAAACCAAACTTTATATACACTTTTTAAGTAGAAAATAATGGAAAAAAAGCGTAGGTTATTTTTAAGGTATGTTTTATTGATATCAGGCACCCCACGCTTTTTTTCCATGATTTTCTATTTTTTAGTTTGGTTTTCTATGGAAGCGTGTTTTTTAATTTTTTAAACTATTATTTATTTTCAATTTTTTAGGGTGTCTCGAATTTTGAGACGTATGTCAGCGTAGTTTGTGATGTATGTCAGCGTAGTTTTCGAAGACAGTTTTTTTGCTGTCCTGGTAACCCTGGCAAGGATAATGGCACAAAGGAGATGTTTCATTTTCGGCCATCAGATGTACATTTATCAAAAAAGAGGAAAAAATACCACAAATTAGGGAAAAATATTCTCTGGTTAATTTGCGTCTGATTTGTTGTGTACAAAAAATAATAGTTTTTCAATTATTGCCATGTTTTATTCAACATGGCGTCTCGTTTGCTTGCAGACTTCGTTCGTTCTGAAATCATGTCTCATCAAATCAATGTTAAGTAGAAAATAATAAAAAAAATGTGTGTATTCTTATAGTGTTAAAAATAAATTACTATTATTCTCTTATAAATATTTTTGAGTAAACATAATTAAATGTGACCATTTCATCGTTACAAAAATCTTTAGTCTCCATTCTTGAAGTGTGTTTCTAAACGAATTCAAAATAACCACTTGCTAACTCTTAGGACAAACGTCAAACATTTTTAATTTTTATTTTGTACATAAAAACCATTTGATATTATGAAAAAAATGTTACTTTATTCTATTCATGAGTAATTTACCCAGCTTCGCTAAACGGTACACGTTATGGCCAGAGCCCCATATAAAAATGAAACATCTCCTTTATGAAATTATTACATTGTCATCGCTCCTCGATAAATCTACAGAGTTTAAATGAAATCTGAACGTTTAAAGTGGGTCAAAATCGCGCTATAAGGAGTCGGTTACAAACAAACATACAAGTGAAGCTAGTGTAAAAACCACGTAAACATAACTATCCAACACAAAAAGGATTTTTAAATTCGGACCTACTGGTTCCTGAGATTACCGCGTTAAATCAAACAAAAATAATATAAAAAAAGCGTGGGGTGCCTGATATCAATAAAAAATACCTTAAAAAGCACCCCACGCTTTTTTCCATTAGTTTGTACTTTTTAGTTTGGTTTTCAATGGAAGCGTGTTTTTAAGTTTTTTTAAACTATTATTTATTTTCTATTTTTTAGGGTGTTTCGAATTTTGAGACGTATGCCAGCGTAGTTTGTGACAGTTTTTTTGCTGTCTTGGTAACCCTGGCAAGGATAATGGCACAACTTTATGAAATTACTAGCTGACCCAGCGAACTTCGTATCGCCTAAGATTCAAAATGTTGTAATAAACCTTCCAAGTTTGACAACCTGGTACGCGGTGGTGATCTGGTAAGCGTTTTCTAGCTGATACTCATATGTTTGGGTAGCTCCTACTCGGTTATGATAACCTGTTACTTCGAAGGCATAAAGCGTTTTCTGGCTGACACTGCTGTTTAATAAGCTCATACCAAGTTATGACCGCCTGGTACCTCGAAGGCAAAGTTTTTGTCATACCACGTTTTATAGTGAAATGTATTCTCTTTGACGTTTTATGTCACATCACACGAGAACGCGGTCGAAGGGGATAAAAAGTATCCTTTGCCAAAAGCAAAAAAAAAAAAAAAAAAAAAGTATCCTATGTCCTTCTCCTGGCTCTAAACTACCTCCCTGCCAATTTTCAGCTAAATCGGTTCAGCCGTTCTTGAGTTATAAGTGAAGTAACTAACACGACTTTCTTTTATATATATAGATTGCATTGTCATCGGTCCTTGACAGGTGTGCAAAGTTTGAATGAAATCTGGTCGTTTAAAGTGGGTCAAAATCGCGCTATAAGGAGTCGGTTACAAACAAACATACAAATATACAAACATACAAGTGAAGCTAATATAAAGCGTGTAAAAAAACTCTTCAGCTTTATAATATTAGTTAGTATATTACAAAAATTGAAAAAAAAAAATACGTAAAAAACCCCCGACAAAAAAACCTAAAATCCCTTTAAAAAGTAAAAAATAATTTAAAAAAACTCAATCTTGAAGTACCTAAGTATGTATTAATAATTCAAAAAAAAAAAAAATACGTCGCGTTGGGGGACCGCTCCAAACCTAACAATTTAATTACAAATAGTCTATTACCTAACTGAAGAAAACTTTTATAAAATTACTTCTAAATATTGCATTTAGGATACGACCGTCAACGACGTCTGCCCTCGCAGAGCGGTCCCCCAACGCGACGTATTATTTTTTTGAATTATTAATACATACTTAGGTACTTCAAGATTGAGTTTTTTTTTATTATTTTTTACTTTTTAAAGGGATTTTAGGTTTTTTTGTCGGGGGTTTTTTAAATTTTTAATTTGATTTTTTATTTTAATCTTTTTATAGGTATACTTATTATAATGTAGATTTTGTTAAGTTGTAAATACATAGAACTTCGCCGTGGCCAACAGGAAGATGGGAAGCTTCCAAAAACAATATCAATTCAATTTGATGATGCCACTATCGGCCGGAGTTGTGTTGACGAGAATGATCTATTCCCATCCAATACCAAGAGCTAATACCATTTGGTATTAGTTTATTTCCGAATTTATTTTCTATTCCCAACGAGTACCACATTTTTTTGAATAAAAAATCTATTACTAACGAATACCAAAGTGTGACTTTTTGTACACTCAGCTACACAAAGTTTTAAATGCTGATTTATTACTACTAAGCTACATAATTATTTTAAAAGTTGATTGTCTGTGATATTTTATAACTATTGTTAGATTGTAAGTAAATTCACAATTTTTGATGTTTTTTGCCAAAAACATTGTTACATTAAAAGTTGATTATTTGTGATATTTTATAATTTTGTTCATATTCGATTTTTTGCCAAATTTTTAGGTGATTTATTATTAAGATACGCAATTATATGTGATTTATATTCAAACCCATTGATTAAACATTACTTACAATCACTCAAAGCATTTTAATTTTACTGAACCTGACTGTATCTGATTTCTTCAAACTTGTTTTGGTATTGGTTTTAAAATGTGGTACTCGTTGGGAATAGAAAATAAATTCGGAAATAAACTAATACCAAATGGTATTAGCTCTTGGTATTGGATGGGAATAGATTCCTCAGCGGATGGATTCTGATAAGGCCACATAATGTAACTTTTCAAGGTCTTAGAGGATATGGAAATATTGAAAGAACAATCAAATGTTTCCTATCATTTTATGTTGGGCGATTACGGCATATAAGTTGCAAGGGACGACAGTTGAAAAAGCTGTGGTTTACTTAGGTAAAAGTACTTTCGCAAAAGGCCAAGCCTATGTAGCCTTAAGTAGAGTATTTTTACTCTGCTTAAGGCTACATAGGGTTGGCCTTTTCCTTGGATGGTGTAGCAATTTGTGAGCTCGACCAAAGAAAACTATTTAACCCTGCAGTGGTCGCGCGGATTACAATTGTAATCCAGGGTAATAAAAAAATGAAATATTTCAAAAACAATTCAAGTGTGTTAGCTGAGACTCCATGTAGGTATTTTAAGTTCGATAGTCCCCGCCGCCACTCAGTTGCGCTCGCGCATTGTCGATGCGTGGTTATTAGGGTTCATGATTTCTCGAGCTTTTTAATTTCTCGGGTCTCGAGAATTCTCGAGGCTAATTTCTCGAGCTTCTCGGGTTGTCGAGAAATTTGCATTAACGTACGTTTTCTCATATTATTTGGTTCCAATAACGTCAACAAATTCAGTGATTTTCCTCTCAAATAAAAGTAACAAATTAATAATAAAACTTTTATTGATTCCTTTTTTTAAATATTTCCATACTTTTGATGCTTCCATCTTTACTGTTACAGTGACGTTTCGGTAAAATTTGTAACAAACGCAATTCAAATTAATAATAAGCCCCTTGGATTAATATGTGATACACACACAACACAACTGGCAATATTCGTCTCACAAATTTAAAATTACACATTAATTAATTTTAAATTACTTACATAAGAACAACATATTAGAATAATTAAAAACTAAGCTTGTGTGTTGTTGTTTTACAAAAATAGGAAATATAATTAGACTAAGTAGTATAATTAATGCATCGTTAGTTATTTTATGTATTAAAGTTTGACTAAAAAATAATAGAAAAGAACAGATAGGTACTCGTACCTAGTAAAATTTAAGATCATATTTAGATTATATTATTGATAAAAATAATATGAATAATAAAGCCATGATGTGTCAATAAAAGTGAAAAGACTTAGCTGTTTGATTTCAATTTATCACATCATATGTGAAACACTCACTCATCATCATCATCATTTCAGCCATAAGACGTCCACTGCTGGACTTAGGCCTCCCCCAATTTAGGGGGGCTTTGCCATAATCGCCACGCTTGGCAGGCGGGTTGGCGATCGCAGTATGGTAGTAAAATGCATAGAGAACGCTACTGCCCATTCTTTAGTAAGTCCCTTAGTCGCTTTTTACGACACCCACGGGAAGAAATGGGGTGGTGTTATTCTTTACGTCCGGCACCACACGGTACGTAAACACTCACTACGTAAAATATATTTGGCTAGAGTCGAAACACGAGTGAACGTGTAAAAACGACGCCGCAGATCAAAGAGTGAGAGAGAGAGATCAAAGGGTACTGCTGCGCTTTGGCCCGCGCCGCCACGCAACACAACAAACGGCGATTTAATTTCTATTTAGGTACATGATTTCTCGAGTTCTCGACTTTTCTCGAGCTTGATTTCCCGGGAACAAAGCCCAACGATTTCCCGGGAATGAACCCTAGTGGTTATGTCTGCTGGAGAGGCTGTTTAAGTATTACAAATTAACCCTGGATTACAATTGTAATCCGCGCGACCACTGCAGGGTTAATAACCCACATGACAAATCATCTTTAGCAGAATTGCAAAGACTGAGATGTAGTCATTGATACTCTCACTTGGCAATCGGATTTCCATGTCCCAATTTTCCCACCACCAATTTTCTCATCAAGCGAAGCTAAGAACATTCTCGATTAAGTCATCAATATTCTCTTTCAGTGCGCTTTCATTTGAGACCCCACTCGAGTATATTTGTAGACATTCGGTTATTCTTCTCCACTTTCACCCCCCACAACTTTTAAACGGCTCCACCGATTTTCATCAAACATGTCTAAGAACACTCGCACATAAGTCACCTTTAATACAAATAATAATTGAAATCGCTTCATCCGTTCGGGAGCTATGATGCCACAGACAGACAGACACACACACAGACAGACACGTCAAACTTATAACACCCCTCTTTTTCCTGTCTTCGACTATTTTTCTGTGACGACCAGGGTCCAGCTAGATCTCATAATGCGTCGCTTGATTGTTGTGTTGTATGGTGAAACATTACAATAAATCAAGCCATTGAAACGCATTTGATACTCTATTCTCAATAATGTATTACGTTTCACAATGTGTCGGTCCCTACTAGCATATTGTAAATAATTGTTCACCTTTCCACACCACAGTGACGTTATGTAAAAACGCACTACCTAGATAACTTTAGTTACCTCAATATTAACGGAGTTAGCATGGCGTCATCCACAAAACTATTTATTATAAATAAAGTTTCCTGTACAGTAGGTACAGGAAAACTGTATTTATTATATAAATAGTTTCGAATAATTAAACAGTGAACGGTGAAACTATTTCATTATAACTGAAATTAAAATTTATTTGTCAGATTATAGGTACATACATAATAACATGGTAAAATAATTTTGTCATTCGTGCAAATATTTGTAGTGCATGCATAATAATATCTTATTTATCTTGAAATAACATGAATGTAGTCGCAGTCGAGGCTCAGCCAACGACAGAACATTTATTTAAACGGGATGTTTATCACATGGACCGACAATTTTTTTATGGAATGTGTGGGTCATGTTCTATCTTTCACTCATAGACCCCATGTCCTTGATTTGTCGCCGTGCGTCCGCATAATACAATACAGACAAGTAGAACAGCAAAAGACAGCGCTGTTCAGTAAGGAGGTGATGCTTCTTCATCTTCGTAACACCTTTGTCTGAGAGGTCGTGGTCCTCATAAAATTTCTTGTCTAGGGGCTGATATAATCCGCGTCACGATTTCTCACCTTCTACTCCGATTTTCACAAGAGATCGCCCTATGTAGATTTAATTTGGTCAGTCCATCTCATGAGTGAGCGTCCGCGTGCTCTAGTGCTCTTCACTCTACGCTGCAGGACAAGGAGCTCTATAGAGCCACCGTTACGCCTCGAGACGTGCCCAAAGTAGCGGCCTGAATTATATTCAGCCGCTACGTCTATACAACAAAATTTAGTTCCTAATTGGCTTAGTTATTGCGAACTATTCGTCCCGCGCGTGGTTGGTCACAGTTCCGACCAGACAGTTTATCCACAGCCTCTCTCAAAGAAATTGGATTTTTTGAAATGTTCGTAGTCCATGGCAATCCTTCCGGAAGTCAATTCAGGCAAGCAGTCAAACGTATCTGTCGTCAGTCATGAATATCATTCGGGCCGTTAGTTGAACGGCGCCGTTTAGTAAGAAGACAAGGCTGTTAACTGAAAAGCTAATTAAAGTAGTTGACTGCGACATCTTGGATCCCATCTTTTTGCATAATGTTCTTTTTCCTAACTTTCCTACTTTGTCATACCTATTTTGACATAATTTGTTTTGCCATATTGTTACTTTGCCATATATTTTTGGCACACAGTTTATGTTGGCATAATGATCTTAAAGTCTAATTTATTTTGGCATAATTCAAATTCAAAATTTTATTTCAGAGCAGGGATCCATAGAGTGTTAGCAAGCCCTTAGCCTATGTTAGTAAACTCAATAATTAAAAAAAAAACATGAATTGGCTACATGAGCACGTGCACGCACATGCCTGCCAAAACAGAGCCAGATGAATGGTCCATCAACCTTGTCCACCAGTGTCGCTAATATACTGCTAGGGCTACCTCTGAAACGCCGCAACAATGATGCGCACCGTTTGCGCATAATGGCATGAAAGTCATCTATTCGCGCATCCGCAAACATGCCCGATGCACTGCAAAACCGAGGCAGCCCCAGCAATATCCGCAGCGCATTATTATACTGCACGCGCAGAGCGTTGTAAGCCTTCTGCGTATACCTAACCCACAAGCTGCACGAGTAAAACGACTGGCAGTAGGCTCTAAAGAGCGTAAGTTTTACCTCGTCAGAGCACCGCGCAAACCGGCGGGCAAGCATATTGCATCGGGCTGCCAACACTCTACGCTCCCTATCTATATCCTGGTCATCTGTGAAAGAATCCGTGACCACATGACCGAGGTATTTAAATTGGGTGACGACTTTTAATGGTGTTTCTTGTAACGTCACGGGTGGTATATTAGTGGGTGTATTATTGTGTACTTTAAAAATCACCATCTCACTTTTAGTAGCTTTATACCTCAAGCCATGAGCCTCCGCATGCCTCTCACATGTGTGGCCACAACTTCCTCAGTCCACAGATTGATGGGCTGAGCAGCACCAGGTCATCATCATTAACTTATGTTGTTGATCATTCTACCATCCACAGAACAGCCAACCATAATGCTACTCAGCTTGTATCATCATCGATCAATATGCTATTAGGGCTTAAAATTTTATGCAAATGGATAGGGAACCGCGACATCAACATATAATAAGAACACAAATTAATACATATTGCCTCCCAAACAAGGACAAGAGCTGCCTTCAAGGCTCCAACGTACCTCTTCGGGTCCGTCTAACGTGTCCTATGATAACGCCCACGACAATCATGAGGTGCGCGATAGCTCCCAATGCGCTGAGCGTCTTCAGCACGCCGGAGCCTGGCACGCGCGGCGCCGGTGTCGGCTGGTACGGCTGGGTATACAAACAATCAAATCTGAGTGGTTCTGGGTCTATATTATGATTAAGTTTAAGTTCAGAGAATATATTCTTATGAAAGACACTAACTCACTTAAGTACATGAGAACAATGCTTTTTTTTTTGGATGGGAAATCATCAAATGACTTCTCCCGCTCTGGGCGGTGCGGGAGGGCATGTCAGACTTTTACTGACTAAAACCCACCCGTGTTCCTTCTGTTGCCCATGTGCCAGGGTCACGGTATCTCTTTCGAACAATCTCGCGACCCTGGCAGGCATTGGTCCTAGCAGACCCCTTCAGTTTTGCTGACATCTCTTTGAGGCGCACGTGAAACACTACGCGCCGTCAACCCGAGCTTGGTCCTTACCGGGCGGCGAGCTATCCATTGCTCACCGCCCGCAAGCTCGCGCCTACGGTGGCCGGGAGTCAGCTATTGACTCCCGACGCCCGGGGCGTCTCGTCCTGCGGTGGCTAGGGACGCGAGGGCGCAGACGCTGCCACTCCCTCACGCGCCCTGCCTCCTCCTTCGCGAGCATTACTGCTTCGCAGAAGGAGGTGACGGCTTCCCATGCCCTCTCGCTCCGTACCATGGCTCGCACCAGGGCCGGACGCGAGAGGTCGCCGCCGCCGATAGCCTCTACGAGGACACGGCGGTGCTCCGCCCAGGCAGGGCACACCTCCACCGTATGCTCCACCGTGTCCTCTAGACGATCCTCACAATGGAAACACCCGGGCGCTTCCTCCCGCTTTATCCTGAACAGGAACCCACCGAAGCAACCATGCCCGGTGAGAACCTGCGTCAGGCGGAAGGTGAGGATGCCGTGACATTAAATTAAAGTAAATTATTTATATAAAAACTTGGGGATTAAGGGGATAACGGAATCAACATCTTTTCCGGCCCAATCGTCAACCTCACCTGCACGCGCCATACGGCGACAAATATAAACTCTGTGGTGCTCCTTGCCAGATAACAGACGAGGCCCTGGCGGCCGAACCGTGGCGGTATATCCACAAACCTGGCCGGGAGACTGGCTGGAGAGGCTACAGCAAGCCTCGGTTCTAAAATAGTTCCACAAATGACTGGATTGTGGAGGAGTGAAGAAGAAATCATGAAAGCAATATTGAAAGAAAAACTACCCAGGAACCCTCCTGGGGTAATTTTTCTATCAATATTGCTACCAGCGTCACTGGTACCCACCAGTGACGCTGGAGAATTCCTCCCTGAGCAAATCTCAGGCTGCCCTTCGTATTCTGGGGGTGGCACAATCTTGCATCTTATGAATGAGCCTGAAAAGGCGGGAACCCAGCGCCCTCTGTTGTCTAACAGTACTGGTCTGAACAAAACCCAAACAATCGATAAAGATCACTCAACGCCACCTACACGAATGGTACAGCAAACCTTTCATCGCAGTATGTTTAACAACAAATCCAAGTACCTATCAACAGGAGATCTCACCGACACTGACATAGGTAAGAGTACTAATAACAAACCAACCACTGACTCGAACAAACCTCCTAGAACAGTAGAATGGCAGAGTGTACCTGTACAAAGACAGCATAAGCGAAGAAGAACCTCTCGCACACCATCTCCAACAAACACGGATATACCGCTAAGCAACAAATATGATACCCTCAATCTAGATGTTTACGATGCTGAAACTGTGACAAAACACATCAAACAACAACCGAGTAAACTCCTACCTATTATGCTTTACGGTATAGAAGACATCACCAAACTTTCAAACCTGATCAAAAGTGGACTAAATGATACTGAATTCTCAATGAAAATAATCACACGAAAACATTTAAGGTTCAACTGCTCAACCATTGATGCCTACAAAAAACTTATGAACATAGTTAGAGAGAATAGACTGATAGGTCATACATTTACTAGCAGAGACACTAGACCATATCGCATAGTCATGAAGAGAATACTGGAAACACTGTAAAAGGAGAAATTATAAATGGAAAATATGGCCCCAGTAAAATACCTCTTTCCACATTTTTTGTAAACTTAGATGCCCACCCAAATAACCATCAAGTAAAGACGATCACTCACATATATCATACTAATAGAAGATCCTATAAATAAGAAAACCGTGCCACAGTGCAAAAGATGCCAACAATATGGGCACACAAAAAATAACTGCTTAAGACCTTACAGATGCGTCAAATGCACTGAGAACCACAATACTGCCTAGAGAAAGATAGGAACACGCCAACTAACTGCGCTCTATGCCTTGGCAGTCACCCTGCTAACTACAAAGGCTGCCAAGTATTCCTAGAAATTAACAAAAGCAAGAAAAATACGACGAAAACAAAAGCATGGCGCAGATAGCCGATAGCAACCCAGCAACAATAAACATTAGAAAATATGAAACTGACAATTCACCAGCAGCAATTATTGATAGAGCGCACTATAATGGAACTCATGACAGAAAAATACTATTGCCCACATACGCAGGAGCGGCCAAAGGTCAGTACAATCACACAAAAGAAGAATCAAACCTATAAGTCTTACTCACAAAACAAGCTGAAAAGCTAGATAAACTAATTGAACAAATGGGCAACATGATGATATTACTCACAACTGTTATTAATAAACTGGTACGATAAATGGCTACCCTAAAGATCGCAACGTGGAACGTTAATGGTCTCCTGTACCATAAGCAAGACGTTATAACAACAATAAAACTGCACAACATTGATGTATTGGACAATTATTGCACATACTTGACCTGCCATCCAGATGGGACAGCGCATGCAGGGACTGCAGTGATAATAAGAAAAAGCATTAAGCATGAACTTATACAAGAATACAGAACGTCACAGATACAAGCTACATCAGTGTTGGTAAACGATAGAAAGGGATCAATAACCTTATCAGCCATATATTTTCCGCCAAGACATGCTATGAAAGAAGAAAATTTCTCGCAATACTTCAAATCACTTGGTCAGAGGTTCCTGGCTGGAGGTGAATGGAATGCAAATGTACATTGGGGGTCACGCCTAACCGTCACTAGTGGAAAAGAACTAAAACTTAGCATAGATAAAAACAAGGTACATATTCTAAGCACAGGAAAACCAACATCAAGTCATGTCAAGCCTTCTGAAAATTCCTTAGAACAGTTTTCACGCCAAATGACAGTGTTGCCGATACTGAAGACGAAATAAACAGCTTCCTGAAATCGGATCTTCAGCTGAGCCCTCCACTAAAAAGTTGCTCACCAAAAGAAATATACCATGAGATAGGGAAACGACCGAGAAAAGGCTCCAGGATTTTGCTTAATAACAGCGGAAGTACTTCAACAATTACCCAGAAAGGCGATAGTATTTCTCACGCCGCTGTTCAATGGTATCTTGAGGCTGTCATACTATCCCAAATTATGGAAAGTCTCAGAAATCATAATGATTCTAAAACCAGGCAAACCACTTCACCTTGTATCATCATATAGACCCATAAACCTCCTACCGGTAATTTCAAAACTATTTGAAAAAGTGCTATCACTTAGATTAAATCTTATAAGAAGAAAACAAACTTATTCAAGAACACCAGTTTGGATTTAGGAGTAAACACTCCACAACAGAACGAGTTCATAGAGTAGTCACCAAAATAAGAAATGTAATGGAGAATAAGGAATATTTCTCAGGTGTCTTCTTGGATGTGCAACAAGCCTTTGACAAAGTCTGGCACCCAGGACTCTTGTTTAAGCTTAAAAGTAATCTTCCACACAATCTTTATCTGCTTTTGGAATCGTACTTAAACAACCGCATATTCAGAGTTAAGATTAACGAGTCATACTCCAACTGCTATGACATAAAAGCAGGAGTGCCTCAGCGTTCGGTATTGGGCTCGGTACTGTATTTGATATACACAGTTTTCAGCTGAATCTGGTTAGATTGCAAGCTGACCCTAATCATACTTAGAAAAAGGCAAATGATGAGTCACATCTACCTTGAAATCGAACATCTCGATAAAGTTGTCGAACCCGGGTCTCGGCGGAGGCCAGTTGTCGGATACAGATTTCATGGGTGGCAACTTCTCGAACGAGGGTAAGATAAGTGTCTTTTCGATGGTAGGCCCCTTATTGAACGGGCTGATTGGGTACAAGTCCTCGAACGGTCTGTTGGAGTCCGACGTTCTGAAGAATGGCCTCTTATCGACCGGTTTCGTGGTAGGCGAATGGTCTATTAGCCACTTGTTCACATCCAACCTTAAAAAAAAAAAACAAATCAACACTATGGCAGTTGCTAGTGGCCTTAAATTACGTACCACGCTAAGGAGCTTTGTAATATTAGAATAGAATAGATTGTTCATATGGGATAATTGCGTTATACACCACCAGTAGAAATCCCTTTCCTTTCGACAATTCCACAACAGCAGAAAGTTTTTACGAACATTTTATGAAAGAATAGATTAGCAACAATCTTCAAAATGATTCAGACTCTGATCACGTGTGTTACGCAAGTAGGATGCCGGTTTAATCTTATACAATATATTTAGTTCTGCTAGCTATCCAGTAAAAAGATTTTCAATTTTTTTTTAAGTGATTTTTTACAAATTTTTACTTTTTTTCTTAATAAATCTTTTTTTGTTAAATATTTTAGGTACCAAATACTTAGTTCGTTAAATACTTAGTACTAGTTTTGAAACCAAATATTTGTGGGACCGCGTATTCTTGTCAGCTGTATCGTACAACACTTCAAGCTATCTAATACACACATCTTTCTGATAAATAAAATAAAAATACATACATATCTAATAATAATAATAATAACTTTGTCTCTGGCAGCTGTCAAAGTCACAACGCAAAATTTACGCTCTACATTTTTTACATTGATTATATATAAAATTACAGTATAGATTTAATAGTGTCAGTAAAAAAAAACCCTACAACAATAGCAATCAATAAGTTAAAATGAAAAACTCCAATACTCCAATAAAAAAAATGAAACCCATACAATGCAATAAAAAAACTAATATACCTACACATATATAATGTGAGCAAGTAAATCATGCAGACCAGAGCCAGGACAAGACGACAGGCACACCCACCATCTCCGGACTCGTCGCTCAGCTCCGCCTCGCAGCCGCCGGGACGCGCCTCAACCGTGAGCGTCGTGTCACCGGTCGCTGCAGTTGCGTCGAGCTCGAGCGACGAGTTTTTCTCCCCACCATCGTCACCAACATCACAACGGCGGCGAGGAAGAGGACGGCCACCAGCGGGCTTGGGACCTCGAAGCCATCAGGCCTCGAGCAGGGTCCCCGCTGCTGGTGGAAATGTGTCGCGCATGCGATGGACCCAGTCCATAAATGAAAATGTGATGCGCGCATATTATGGGGCTACAGAGGGAGGAATTAACCTGACAGCGTACCGAGTTCGGATGCTCTCTCTGTTTCAGGTGCTTGAACCAGCCGTCAACGTCTCGGCCCAACGATTGTCGGATCAGGTGCGCGTCATTCAACACAATCATAGATTGGATGACGCTACACTTGATCGGCTGCGCTCGGAAATGCAGAATAGTTCTGCTAGTAATCCTCCCCCATCCCAGAATGTCATGCATACGCCTGCCGATGTTCTGCTGCAGGCAAACCAGTATGATGAGGAGGAGGAAGTCAGGGCTATATCTGCAGATAACTTGTGCAATGTGGACATAAGGAGCAATCTGGAGGATGCGATTCGTGAGTACCGGTTCATATCACCTGACCTTAGACCACGGCTACCACGTTTGCCCATGAATAAAAAAAACAGAGCACTGGTGTGCGCCCTGGATGCACTGCTGCCAAATTTTATTGACAGCAGTGCAGACCTTTGCGATACACACTCAATCTTGTATTGCACAGCTGTTGCGGCTTGTCGTATAGCTCGAGTCAAATTCCCAAACACTGATCGAGCTGTACGACCAAAACCTGTCGCACCGGCCTGGCAATGCAGGATTGAGCGTCGTATTAATGAGGCCAGGGTGCTCATCGCGAAGCTCATCTGCTTCAGGGAGGGCAATACACGCCCAAGGGTGATGCGCTTTGTGAAGCGGGCGTTCTCGGGAACTAATATTAGTCCCCGAGAATATGTATCCCGTATCACAGAGCGCATCGACTTCCTGAAGCAGAAAGTTTATGCATGGGCAAACCGTATCCGTCGGTATAGGCGAAGAGTGGACCGGTTCACTCAGAACCGCATGTTCCAGACCGATGAAAGGTGGGTGTACAGAGCCTGGGAGCGACCCAACCCAACTCAAGGTGTGACTGACGCGTGTCTACCAAATAATAACGACATGAGTGAATTTTGGCGAAGCATTTGGTCGGTGCCCGTCAGTCACACTGAAGGACACTGGATGCGTGCTGTTGAGCAGGCATGTGAGTCAATACCAAACATGGAGGCTATTATCATCAGTCCTCTGGATGTGGCCCGTGCAGTCCGTCCGTTGCCTAACTGGAAATCCCCAGGACCGGACGGACTGCACAATTTTTGGATCAAATGGCTACAAAGGTCACATGCCTGCTTAGCCTCACAATTCCAGTCATCTTTAGAGACTGGGTCGCTACCACTGTTCTTTACGACAGGAGTTACCCACCTTCTTCATAAATCGGGTAGTACTGCGGAACCTAAAAATTATAGACCCATAACTTGTTTACCGACGGTCTATAAAGTTCTTACATCCATTCTTAGAGAAAAAATTTCACACCATATTCAAAATAACGGAATTATGTCGGTGTCTCAGAATGGATGTAAGAATGGGTCCCGTGGTACTAAGGAGCTGCTCCTTATAGACATGACCATTAGCCAACAGGTTCGTAGATCTCGGAAGGATTTGTCGACATGTTGGATAGATTATAAGAAGGCCTATGACTCGGTGCCACATACATGGCTCATGAGGGTGCTAGAATTGTACAAAATAGATGCAACTCTACGCACCTTCTTGATGTCGTGTATGAGGCAGTGGAGAACGGTCCTTCTGTATCCAGGATGTCCACAAATCCAGCAGATCAATGAACCGATCAGGATTGAGCGAGGAATATTTCAGGGCGACAGTTTGAGTCCGCTTTGGTTTTGCTTAGCCTTGAATCCTCTAAGCACACTGCTGGAGGATTCAGGTCTAGGCTATCGATTGAGAAGAGGTGGTCAGGTGATATCACACCTCCTTTACATGGATGATCTGAAACTCTTTGCCCCCAACAATTTGCGACTGATGGAGCTACTGAAGGTAACAGAAACGTTCAGTAGCGCCATCAGGATGGAATTTGGTGTGGACAAATGTGCAGTCATGCATGTAAAGCGAGGGGAGATTGTAGAATCCGTGGGAACCGAACTTACGGATTCTATACACCTTAGATCCCTCTCCTCAACCGAAACCTATAAATATTTGGGTATGTCGGAAGCATTAGGCATCAATGCTACCGACATGAAACAATCGGTGAAGGAACGTTTCTTTGGCCGCCTGAAAAAGGTATTTAATAGTCTTTTATCAGGCGGCAACAAGGTGCGTGCCTTCAACGGTTGGGTCATGCCGGTTTTGATGTATTCTTTCGGCATACTCAAATGGACTCAGACGGAACTTGACGCTCTGGATAGGAAGGTCCGTACATTGCTGACGGCAGATCGGATGCATCACCCACGGGCATCAGTGATGAGACTGTACATCCCGCGGAAGTGTGGGGGTCGAGGTTTCTTGAACGCTAAAACCCTCCACAACCGCGAGATCTGCAGTCTCAGGGAATATTTTCTTCAAACTGACGTGGGGATGCACCGAGATGTGGTCGCAGTGGACAAGGGCCTCACCCCGCTCTCCTTGGCGAACGAGAACTGGCGCAAACCTGCAGTACTGGATACTAAGGATCGTAAGGAAGTATGGCAAAGCAAAGAGCTTCACGGTCGCTTTTTCCGGGTTCTCCATGGGCCTGATGTAGACTTTTTGGCGTCCGTATCCTGGCTGCGTTTCGGCGACCTCTTTGGGGAAACCGAAGGTTTTGTCTGTGCTATTATGGATGAAGTTATCATGACGAATAACTATCGGAAATACATTGTCAAGGATGGTACGGTTGACATCTGTCGGGCATGCCACCGTCCCGGTGAATCAATCCGACATATTGTTTCCGGTTGTTCTCGTCTCGCTAACGGCGAGTACTTGCACAGACACAATCTAGTAGCTAGGATCATCCACCAGCAACTTGCTTTGCAATACAACCTTGTGGAATCTGAAGTACCATACTACAGGTATGTGCCCGACCCAGTTCTCGAGAATGGTCACGCCACATTGTACTGGGATCGATCTATCGTCACAGACAGGACTATTGCAGCCAATAAGCCTGATATTGTGGTGGTAGATCGACGAGAGCGTCGTGCAATGATTGTTGATATCGCTGTCCCTCATGACGAGAATCTCGTGAAAGTTGAACAAGATAAAAAAATCAAGTATCTTGACTTAGCACACGAGGTTGTCGACATGTGGGACGTGGATTCTGCAATCATTGTACCGATAATTGTTACAGTAAATGGGCTAATAGCGAAGAGCCTCGACCAACACCTCAGGAGGCTCTCACTGAGCGGCTGGGTCAAGGGCTTGATTCAGAAGGCAGTACTCCTGGACACGGCACGCATTGTCAGGAGGTTCCTCTCTCTAGAGCCCTGACCACCGGCAGCTTGGACCCTGCTCCCGATGCCGATGGGTCACTATTTTTTATATTTTTAAATGTTTTTGTAAGATTTTTGTAAAAATATTTAAAAATATACTCAATATGTTAGAAAATGAATAAAAGAATATAATAATAATAGCCTTTTATTCAGATCCATATTGCAATAAAATTATGTGATGAAAATACATAGAAAACTTAAATTTAATGTACGGTAATTTAGTCTCTTATTTGAATTTTACTTATTTTCTGTAGATCTGTTTGCCAGTCGACAAAGGCCTCCTCCAACCTTTTCCACTCCTGTCTTTCTTGAGCCACTCTGTTCCATGTGACGCCTGCCACTTGTCTTATGTCGTCATCCCATCTTTTTTGCGGTCTGCCTCTTTTCCTTTTACCTTCTCTAGGGTACCATCGTGTCACAATTTTGCTCCATTTGTCTTTTCCTCTTACCATATGCCCTGCCTATCGCCATTTAAGCCTTCTAATTTTGCACGTTATGTCTATGACCTTTGTTTTGCTTCTTATTACACGGTTTTGCACACGGTCTGACTTTTTCTTTTGAGAAATTCTACCTTGACCTAAATAACACTATCCAAGAACTTGCCCACAAAAACCTAATCGGCATGGGAGACTTCAACGGCCAAATTGGAGCTAAGAACCCAGGAGAAGAGACAGTACTAGGACCATATACCTACAGTAGTAAAATTAGAAGTAGAAATGGAGAAAAACTTATAAACTTCGCAATAGAAAATAACTTAACCATTTTAAACTCAGTATACAAAAAAAACACAAAGAAAATGTGGACATGGATTTCACCAGATGGGAAAACAAAGAATGAAATTGATTTTATAATGACCAACACAAACAACTGCTTTACAAATGTTGACGTCATTAACAAATTTAACTTCAATACCAACCATAAACTGATCAGAGCTGAAATAAAAACAATACAACCAAAGAAACCCAGACCGAGACAGGAACTAGCAATTGATAAGCTCAGCAAGCATCAAATGGACCAACTAGTAGTCACCCTAAGAGATAAATTCTCAGACTTCAAAGAGAACACAAAGACTGTGGGAACTCAGGAAAAATACAACTGGATAGAGAATACTATTAAAACCCAATTACAACACGTTGCTAAGATCAGATCTGAACCGAGAAAATGGCTATCAACTAATACCATGAAATTACTAGAGCAAAGAAACCAGCTTATCAACGCAAAAGAAGTAAAAGACAGGAGAAGGCATTTAGCTAAAATTTGTAAAGACATCAAAGAAAGTATAAGAACGGACAGGAAAAAGAGTAGAATGGAAATTATCGAAAAACATGTAGCCAAAACGGGAGGTGTTAAAAAAGCTCATAAGGAATTAACAAATTCAAAAGACTGGATCGTAAAAATTAAAAACGACAGCGGAGAATGGAACCACCACAGAACGAATATACTAGGAATCGCCACATCCTATTACAAAAAAATATCTGAACACAACACTGCTCGGGACAAAATCGACCTAGCGGAAACCTCAAATATCCCTAACATCCTTCAGACTGAAGTTACAAAAGCTATAGATAGTCAAAAGAGAGACAAAGCACCAGGACCCGGAGAAGATACTGGGGTTTGAAAGAAATCATGAAAGATAAAAACCTTCATATGAATATCAAAAGCAAGCTATTTAACTCTTGCATACTACCAGTTCTCATGTACGGCAGCCAAACATGGGACTTATCACAAAACACAACTAGCAAACTTGCATCATGCCAATACGCAATGGAAAGGAGCATGATGAATGTGAAAAAGTCAGACCGTGTGCAAAACCGTGTAATAAGAAGCAAAACATATCTAATAGGTTGGGGAAAAAGTTTCTTCGCATTTTTTAAGAAAATTCAAAACATTTTTTAATAAAGTTTATTTACATTTAACTAAAGTATGTAGGTACCATTTTGTTCGATAACTTTTTGCCATCTTGTAGGTAGGGACATGATCCCATTGCTATAGAAATTTTGGGACTTCTGGTCAAAATACTGCGACAAGTGGTTTTGGCAGTCCTCTCGTGATGTTAACCTGACACTGCCTAAAGAATTCTGAAGAGACCGAAACAGGTAGAAATCTGAAGGTGCAAGGTCAGGACTATACGGCGGATGCATTAACACCTCCCAGCCAAACTCTCTTAATTTTTGTTGGGTGGCTAAAGATGTGTGAGGTCTAGCGTTATCATGATGAAAAACCACACCCCTTCTGTTGATTAATTCCGGCCGCTTTCTCTCAACTTCTTGCTTTAATCTCATCAGTTGTTCGCAGTAGAGTTCAGAATCGATGGTCCTGCCTGGTGGTAACAGCTCATAATGAATAATGCCCTTCCAATCCCACCACACACACAGCATCACCTTGTTGCGAGTTAACCCGGGTTTCGCCACAGTCTGTGAAGCCTGACCGGCCTTTGACCACGACTTTTTTCGCACGTTCTTGTCATACGTGATCCACTTTTCATCACCAGTTATCAGCTTCTTCAAAAATGGTTCGGTTTCATTACGTCGTAATAAAGAATCACAAATGAGTACACGGTTCATTAGGTTTCTTTCAGTGAGCTCGTGAGGTACCCAAATGTCGAGCTTTTTTGTGTACCCAGTTTTTTTCAAATGCGCCAAAACTGTTTTGTGGTCAATTCCCAATTCTTCAGCTACGTCGTAACTACTGGTATGCCGATCTTGCTCCACTTTTTCAAAAATGGCATCCATTTTATCCGTAATAGGGCGACCAGAGCGACGTGCATCTTTGACATCAAAATTTCCGGATTGAAAACGCTTAAACCAAATTTGTGCTACTCTCACAGACACTACACTAGGTCCATAAACATCGCAAATTTTTTTCGCGGCTTGCGTTGCATTTTTACCTTTTTTGTAGTCAAATTTTAAAATGTATCGAATTTCTTCATTAGATTCACTCATCTTGACGGTAGGAAAAACAAATGAAAATCACACATTTTCCTAATTTGAATTTGGAATTATGTTCTTTAAAATTTAAACTTTCAATGATACCAAAACCAGCCAGATACAAATAGTATAGCCAAAGAGATTTTATTACAAGTTCATACATACTATAATGCGAAAAGACTTTTTCCCCAACCTAATATACTAATATTATAAAGCTGAAGAGTTTCTTTGTTTGATTGAATCGCTAATCTCAGGAACTACTGGTCCGAATTGTAAAATTCTTTTTGTTTTGGGTAGCCTATTTATCGAGGAAGGCAACATTACGAACAAAATCCAACATCACGCTACAACTAAGAGGATCGGGGCAGTAATGAAAAATGTTGCAAAAGCGGGGAAAATCGCACGGGTAGGCGATTCGGCGCGACGGGAAGGCTCAGGGAACAAGAAATTTAACGCGAACGAAGTCGCGGGCAGAAGCTAGTATAGGATATGTGCACAGTACAGACTATCTGCTGTATTGTCTCTGCTTCTCCCTTTAATCTTAGCAAAGGTTGTCCTTAAAATATCGCGGTGAGTGCGATGATCGCCCTGTGTGTCACCTTTACATTTATATCTGTAATCGTTATGGTGTGCATAATACAAATTTGTCTTTTTCTTTAATAACGAAACTTTATTATTATTTTATTAATATACCACATTTTCAATCCCATTTTGTGGACATGCAAACTGCATAAGAAACTGTGTAATCCTATATAACTGTGCCACCAATTTGGTAGTCTTCCCAAAAACTTTCAAACGTTTAATAAACCTAGTGTACCTTCAAAAGTAAGACGTAACCTATGACGTCTCTAGTAATTGGCCAATTTCACTGATTAAATCCTTGTCTAAAATATTTGAACGAATGCTCAACTAGTGTTGACTTAACAAAAAATTAATTATGCACCTGCACCCTAATAGCGTAACGCACTATCAATAAGAATCCAAATTATTTTGAAGATTATTTCTAATACATTGCTTCATAAATTCGAAAAATTTGTTTGTTCAACAACGTAAATAACGCAATGAATTAAAGCGGATCCTACTGATATTGTATTACGCAATTACCCCTAAGTATGGATTTTGTTCGGGAATCTCCACAGAAGGAGCCATCTCTGATTTCACCAACACCCTGATTGACAACCCGGACCTTCGATGTAAATAAAATCTTTATTTGCCAATTAAAAAACAACCTACCACAAGTCCAATAAGTATCACATAAGCAATACCGGTAGGTAAAATTCTTGTCTGAAGTTGTATATGAAAGTACGTTTTATGGTTGTTAGCACAGAACTGTTTCACTCGGTTCCCCGTCCTAGTATAAACTATATTACGATGGAATAGATTTCCTCTGTCTCTGTAAATGTACAGTTTGTAGTAGTAGACTGGCGACAAAATAAATTATCCTAGTAGCAAAAGAATCTTACTTATTATTAACAAAGCAAAGTAGGTGCAACAGAATTTGAAATAAGGTAGGTAAAGAAAAAACGTGACATTATGATATGGTAAACTTGATTTTTGTAAACTTAAATGCTATGGTATCTTAGATTTAATGAAGGCCTTTGATACAGTTTCTGTTCCCGAAGTTGGGGCCACAATGGAACATGTAGGATCATCATCATCAGCCTATAGCAGTCCACTGCTGAACATAAGCCTCCCCAATTGCACGCCATTTAGCTCGATTCTCGGCAACTCTCATCCAGCTGCTACCAGCCACCCTGCGAAGATCGTCGCTCCACCTAGCCTGAGGGCGTCCTACCTTACGTTTGCCGATTCGCGGTCTCCACTCAAGAACACGTCTACCCCAACGGCCATCGGTTCGACGGCTAATGTGGCCGGCCCATTGCCACTTCAGCTTGCTAATCCTATGAGCTATGTCGACAACTTTGGTTCTCTGCCGGATCACCTCATTCCGGATTCTGTCCCTCAGAGATACTCCAAGCATAGCTCGTTCCATAGCTCGCTGAGCGACTTTAAATTTGTGGAACAGCCGTACCGTGAGTGTCCACGTTTCGGCTCCGTAGGTCATAACTGGTAGGATGCACTGATTGAAGACTTTCGTCTTTAGGCTCTGTGGAACACGCGACGAAAAGATTCGACGAAGCTTCCCAAATGCTGCCCAGCCATGCCAGACATGTAGGATGATACATGGTATCTATCTTAAATATTGATAAAGATTTCTTCAGGAGGCAGTGTGTTTTGAGCCCGATTTAAGTGACGAAGAGTTTATCAGCTACGGTATACCTCAAGAAAGTATATTGGGACCCACACTATTTAAAATTCTTATTAATGGTGGCTGTAATAGAAGATGGAGATCAAAGGAACGATAGCTGGACTGTGTGAATGATAATATGGTTAGAAAGAGGGTGACTAGCCTGATGACGACTAATAGAGAAGTATGGAAGAAAAAAACATTTTGCGCCAAAATATGGTCAGCGAAAATCTTTTTAACAAAAAATTAAACCGCCGAAAAATCTGAAAAGCAAAAAATAATAAACCTTAAAATTATGAGTCGGCGCTTTGAGTGATCTTTGTTCATTGATTTTTCAGCGCCGACTCAAAATTTTAAGGTTTATTATTTTTTGCTTTTCAGATTTTTCGGAGGTTTAATTTTTTGTTAAAAAGTTTTTATTTTATATTTTTTGTGGCTTTAATGTCCTAATAATACTTGACAATGTATACCCTATCCAATGAAAAAAAAATGATCTAAATCGGACTAGTCTGTATAAAGTTATGCGTGGTTATACATTACAATCAGTGAGTGAACAATCAATCATCCCTTGTTTTCCGACCCTTAGGGTTCGATTTTGTTTTCCAAATTTATATGGGACCACCGGAGTATACTCTTTCCAATAAAAAAAGAATTATCACAATCGGACTATTATGTAAAAAGTTATGCGTGGTCATACATAAAAAAAAAAAATACGCGTCGAATTGATAACCTCCTCCGTTTTTTTTTGTCGGTTGAAAATGGAACCGTGAGCACTAAACCCTAAGTGGGAGTGAGAAGGTGGGAGATGATCTGACAAAGGTATGTTTGCCTGAGTACCTATAATTTTTCGAAAATAAAATAAATAAAGATTGATGATTGATGCTTACTTCCTGCGCAGCTTGCCGTGCCGACCCAGTTCGTTGATAACTTCGTGTGGTTTCCGAACACTGCTGAGAGTATTGTTGGCACCATCAGTGCTGTTCTCAGATATCTTCATTGTACAATAGTACGTAATGAATTCGCGACTTTACAAGACACTGGACTCCACGCAACTAACTAGGTATCTATGTTTGTTAATATTTTAGCACAGAAATCTCCTATTACCTAAAATATGTAATAGTTATTAATTATATGTGATTTTCCTTCCTTAACTTTGTGTCTTTCGGTCCCCTACTGTGTTAATGTTGTTATTGGAGTTTCCACCTTTGAAACGAAATAGAAAGTACTATTCAGTTAATAGCAATAAGCTCGCCTCCCTTTTGTTTGAGACTTCGGGCAAGATTCACAGACCTTCGACTTTGCTAAGGGAGCGTTTGATATGAATGTGAACCTAATTCATAGGAAAATAATAATAAAATTGAATGAAAAGTGAGTGTATGTAAAAGTTTCTGCCCACGACTTCATTTGTGTGTAAACGTCATCAGGATTGGTGACGCGGGAGCAAGCGACATCCAGTAGTCCGTGTGAGAAGCAGCTCGTCAGGAGGTCGACACCCGCAGTCTTCAGTAGCGACTTCCCATTGCTTGCGAAGTTCTCGTTAGTAATCAATGAATGTACACCTGTTTTCCTGCTCATACTAACTAATGGCACAACCCTGTTACACTGACTATTGCATTCTTGAAGATTATTCCTGACAAACAGCTAGGTATCACTAAAATTATATAACAGTGCTGGCTGCAAGACTGCGCACTTTGTAGTGTTCTGTATGTATTTTGTTCGTCTCAATGAGCCAAACCCTTTGTCCTTTACGCTGTCCCAGGGTGATTATACCGAGCGATTACCCACGAGTTCGTGCGCAGTGAAAGACCTTCCCTTGCGACGAGTGTGTTTTGATTTTAAAAATCTCACGATGGGTAGAAAAGTTGTAGGTAATACAAAAAGAATTTAATTAAAGTTTCGGGAACCCCCTACTATAAAATATCCGTAGAGCGCATGTTGCGCCGACCGCTAATAAATTGGGATAAGGACAGGAGAATGATGATGGTTGCCAGCGAAATGAACACAAATGTTATGAGTTTATCGCTAGTTAAAATTGCATAGATAGGTAAGTAAATAAAAAAGTAGTCTATAGTGGTTATTTTACAAGAACCGCTGCGGGAAAGCTCCTGCAAACCCCGAAGTCAGCTTGCGCGCTGCTAAGCCGAACACTCCGGTGTACATTTCGCGCCTACACTACACCACTAAGGCGGAAGACATTGTGGAGTACGTACGTCAGAAGACGAAGTACATGCCGAGGGTGCAGTTACTGGAGTCACACCGCAACGTCAACTTCAAGGCATTTGTGGTGCGTGTACCGAGTTGTTATCTGCCCGTCGTCATGGACGAAGACTTTTGGCCACAGAATGTGGTGTTCCGTCGTTTCCGCAGACAAGTGCCACAGGACAGCTCACGGACAAGCTAGTGAAGTGAAGTGCTACTAACATAGTTTAAGGTACTATTATTAACACAAGTTTTTTTTTGCCACCGAGACGAAAAGTAGCCTATGTACTCCTTACTATGTGTACTCCTGTATGTACTCCTTACTACATTTTCTATTCAGAAATTAACTGGAACTAAAACAGACAGGCAGCCAAACAGTTTGATGATTTTTTGGGCAGATGGCAGATATATAAAAAACCGGCCAAGTGCGAGTCGGACTCGCGCACCGAGGGTTCCGTACAAACCTGCAGGTCATCATCATCATCATTCGTCATCATCGTTTATGAAATGAAATGTTTTTTTTTTTAATTTTTATATTTGTGTTGACTGAATGAAAGGTAAATTGTGGTTTACGATTTATGACGTATTAAAAAAACTACTAACTAGATCTCGTTCAAACCAATTTTCGTTGGTAGTTTTCATGGTAATGTACATCATATATTTTTTTTAGTTTTATCATTCCCTTATTTTAGAAGTTACGGGGGGGGGGGGGGGGGACACACATTTTACCACTTTGGAAGTGTCTCTCGCGCAAACTTTTCAGTTTAGAAAAAAATGATATTAGAAACCTCAATTTCATTTTTGAAGACCTATCCATAGATACCCCACACGTAAGGGTTTGATGAAATTTTTTTTTTGTGTTTCAGATCTATGTATGGGGAACCCCAAATATTATTGTTTTTTTTCTATTTTTGTGTGAAAATCTTAATGCGGTTCACTGAATACATCTACTTACCAAGTTTCAATAGCACAGCTCTTATAGTTTCGGAGAAAAGTGGCTGCGACATACTCGGACAGACAGACAGACAGACAGACATGGCGAATCTATAAGGGTTCCGTTTTTTGCCATTTGGCAACGGAACCCTAAAAAGTATATACAATTTCTGAATCAAATATCTAAAACATTGGGTGTAAAAGTATTTGTATGTACAATCCAACAAACAGAGATAAAATCTTTTAACATTTAAAATCATAGAATATTTTAAGTTGGATGCTTCTGAATAAATACATTGGGAGATATAACAGTGATATTGAGTGCATGGTACCTATTAGTAACAAACGACTACGTATCATATGATCTGTTTTTCTTTATTCCGATCATGGCCGTACGTATTTCCTATGTACAAGTTACACAACAAGAACATATTTCGAAGCATTTTTATTTTGATTCTAAACCTCTAATTTGTAATATGCTTGTTTACAAAGTGATTTATAATATTAGTCTTAAATTTTCTTTCTTTTACTTTATTTCAATATATTTTTAATTTTTGCTTTCACTTCACTAACACTTTGGAACATAGTATCAAGAGCAACTGTAAAAAGAATCTAGCGATTTCATTTCATACATTCATTTGATAATTTGAGGCAACATTAAGCTGACTTTGCTGTTCTGTGGCTTTATCACTTCACGTGTATGTACCTTTTGTTTTAAACGTAGCTAACCATACAAACATAAAGTGATATCGATGAAGCGAACCATGAAAAGAACAAAGCGCAGCGCACAACATTTTTATTTGCATTCCTACTTGTAGCTATGCCGCGCTGATTATGCTCACGGTGAACATTGTTTTTACTAGGCGCTAGTTAAAAGGGATACTCACAAATGTTCCACTATATGGTCTTCCATGCTATAACCGAGAGAGTCTCCAGTATCACCGCTGAAAGCACTCTCAGTGTTATGTTTCCTGAATATTTCCATTGCACACTGTTTGTCAAATTAATTCGACTCCACAATGCAGTGAAATGCGCACAACTAATTGGGTAACTATATTATTTAAATGAGTATTATTCAAAGTCCAAAATATTACTGTTATGTTTTTTCCTGTAAACGCTGATAAGCAATAAAGCAAGCTTGATTCAATCAATCTCATTAATTCTGTGCAATTATACAAAATATAACAATATGCGAACGAATCAGTGTACCCTGATAACTACATCTAGACAAATAAATAAAATTAAAGTGTCTGTTTGTAATTTCGAATTAAAAGTTTTTCACTAAATGCATATGAAAGTATAAGTATATACTTACATAAAAAATCATTGTTTTTAAATTTTGTCTGTCTGTCTATCTGTCTGTCTGTTTGTTCCGGCTAATCTCTGAAACAGCTGGACCGATTTTGACGAGACTTTCACTGGCAGATAGCTGATATTATAAGGAGTACTAAGCTACTTTTTGTCTGAGTAGCACGTCCCTGTGTGATAATTTCTGAACACCACGCGGGTGAAGCCGCGGGCACAGCTAGTATATATATAATATATAAACCATGGATTGGAATGGATTCCATGTCGAGCCAATCTCCCATATCATCAGGTATAGGTGAACCAGTCGTTACTCGCGGCCTGCTTTTTATTTTATTTAAAATACGAAACAAAAACATTCTTAAGATAGCTAAAAGATGAAGATGAAGCTGCCATATTGACAAAAATCAAGCTTGACAGAGCATGGCTTATGAAATATTGAGTACATCAATCGTTAAGAAATGATAATTTGGATAGAATAGTTTTTAACATGAAGATAAACTAAGAAACATCCTATAAAGACTCCAGAAAACGTGGAACAAGTAGTATAGGTCCTCTGTGAAGAAGAAGCACCAATAAAACGAAATATACGTTAAATAAAATTTATTAAAAAATGTTATTGATTTAGAGACAAATGTACGAGTAGTAGGAGTATGTTACAGCGGTCGTGAGGATGTACGTCGTCACTAGGTCACTACACACTACACTACGTGCGCTGGCTCTCGGGAACTACCACATTACCAAATATCTAACAGCTAGTCTACGGGTCAGGTATCTTTGGTAAGCGAAAACCTATGTAAGTACGTATGATTAAATATAGCATGCAATAAAACATACAATTGTAAGTAGATTGGGTTCGGTGCTAACGATACAAACAATATACTATTCCAAAAGCAGATATTTATAGCTATAAAATATCTACTTGCAACAACTTGAACATTTTCAAAATCAGTGGCAAACACATTTTATCGACGTGCTTTTTGAGACGTAGCAGAAGTCCACATTAAATAATATACATGTGCAGTATTAGTTTGATAAAATTTACAAGTTCTTTACTACTTTATCGCTATAAATCAAAAACAATATTATATTAAAAGAAACTTTGCAGAGTTTATTCCAAGTCCACTATTATGAATAGTTTAAGGAGTAAATATTTGTAAATGCTGAGAGTTCTGCCGCCAACGTGAGATCAAAGACTACCGCTACATATATTGTAACTTTGTAACTATATAGATAATGTTAATGACGTAGATTTACTAGTATATTAAAAAATAGCGAGATCTTTTCAGAATTTTACAATCTAATCTATTTATCATAATTTATCCCCACTATCACTCTTTTGAGCGTTTTCTGTATTCACATCATGCTGAAACGTAACGTTCTTCGTAGATTCTATCTCACACATCTACCTATCGAGTATTGACTTTTATACTACTATACAAAACTAATAAGGTACAGTCTATCATTTAACTCAATCTACTCATACACAGTATCACGCACTCTCCTAATGCTTGTCACTACACGAGTAATGTTGTGTCAGGCAAAGTGCTCTCTGGCGCAGTTTCATCAATAAACACGACTCTGTCCTTACAGCCTAAACACCTAGTACCCCGCTCTTTTATATTATCATTGCTGGCTGCTCCTGTATCACTATTATTACTATTCAGATCAAAACTCAGCCTTTCTACTATCCTACCGTTGTCAAATACTAGTTCCGTTCTGATCCCCGAATGGTCGTCTTCAGAATCATTAGAAGTGGTTGTAATGGCATGGGAATCGGCTCTGTGTCCGTTTTCAATGAGATCGTTCTGAACGTTATCAATATCAGTACTAGAATGTGCTCGCTCGTCTAGATCGTTCTGTCGTCGTATGTGCACTTGTGGCTCGGCATCCTTGGGGTTGGTGTATGCCACGTAGCAGGCGGAGTAGGGGGGCGGGGGCTCTTCGCTAATGTATTTACTGATGTTTTCAATAACAGTGACGCTAGGGCGTGCGCACTCGGAGTAAGGAGGCGGCATGTCGTTGTTGCGATGGCCCACGTCTGGGAAATCTTCGTTATCATCCAGATCAGTCAGGGAGCCGGATTCGTCTCGATGCTCTGAAATGTTGAAATGGATAAAATATATAAGTCTACTCTTTTTGTCGTTAAACTGCTATTAGATCATATCCTGTAGGCATCATCATCATGCTGGTGTCTGATTATCTCATCAATACGTATCTCTATACATGTACTTCATCCTCCATCCATCATGTATTGTCAGCTATTCACAGTCAGTCACAAATATTTCCTTTCTAGCAATGATATGGTAGTAGTAAGACCAAGTTCAAAGTCTTCTCTTACTCATTTTTATAATAATAAAGATATTATGATAAATAGATAAATTGACTAAATAATGATTTCCGTTCCAACTATGTTTTAACATTATGGTATGCAATAAAGAATTGAGAGGCATTCTAGGAGTGTGTAGATTGTGTGTACATTTGTACTATTTGCTTATACTTACGACTAGTGGCCATTACATTTGGCGTGGACCATTCATCGGACTCCTGTCGCCTTACTGAAATTAAAGTAACTAAATAATTAATGAAATTCTACCACTTTGCGCAACCAGAACAACAATTTGTGACACGATTTTAAGATCTAAGAACTTATTAAACTCAGATCAGAAATTGGCTCAACGGCTTCTGATATAATCGTGACTTAAGGTGAATGCTTCAAACCAGCCCGCAAAATTCAAAATTTCTTGCGTTTTTTGCAATTTGCAGGCTAGTGCTAGTTGTATGTTGATTAAAATATTATTCGCGCCTGTAAGACATATGTAGTTACAGAATTATAATCATCAAAATCACCAATATAACCCTCCAAGTTCATAAAGGTCTAAAAACAAAAAAAAAAGAGAAAAAGTCATTCATACAGCTTTATGAACTTGGAGGGTTGTATTGGCGATTTTGATGATTATAATCCTGTAACGACATACGTCTTACAGGCGCGAATAATATTTTAATCAACATACAACCTAGCACTGGCCTGCAAATTGCAAAAAACGTAAGAAATTTTGAATTTCGCGGGCTGGTTTGGAGCATTCACCTTAATCGTTTACGCAGCGTTCAATCTCTTTCTATCAGTAAGCATTATCAACCTTCATAACATATCTTTGAACATTGAATAGTTGATGTTCGGGGCGCGTGAGGGAGTGGCAGTCTCTGCGCCCTCACGTCCCTAGCCGCCGCAGGAGGAGACGCCCCGGGCGTCGGGAGTCGATAGCGGACTCCCGACCACCGTAGGCGCGGGCTTGCGGGCGGCGAGCAATAGGTAGCTCGCCGCCCGATAAGGACCAGGCACGTGTCGACGGCGCGTAGTGTTCCACGAGCGCCTCAAACAGATGTCAGCAAACTGAAGGGGTCTGCTAGGATCGATGACTGCCAGGGTCGCGAGATTCGTACGAAAGAGAGATACCGTGGCCCTGGTATATGGGCAACTGAAGGAACACGGGTAGGTTTTAGTCAGTAAAAGTCTGACACGCCCTCCCGCTCCACTCTAGAGCAGGAAAGGTCAATTGATGATTTTCCATCCAAAAAAAAAGTAGTTCAAGTTTACAGTGTTTATAACAAGAAAAAAATAAAAGAGGTATCAAAGGAGCAACCCACCTCCCGGGAGTCGATATTGTCCCGGCCTGGTTTCACTCTGCTGAAGTTCCCCCGCTCCCACATCTAAGCATGCAAAGTGTTCATATTAGGCAAAAGACAGTGAGCTCTACAATAAAGGGCTATATGGTCCGCCTTTACCACAGAACTCATTGTAGTACAACCCTTTACTCTGAGTAGTAATCATATTCTCCAGTCTATCTAGGCTCTCGCAGTCAAGAGTAAGTCGAGAGTAGCCATCACCTACAAAACTTTGTTTAAAATGATTAAAGTCTGTTTCAAAAGTATCAGACTCAAAGTTTTCTCGTACAAGCGATATACAGCAAGCAAATACTATAATGACCGTAAAACCTCAGTATACGCGTGTTTTCTGGACTTATCCAGGGCCTTTGATTTGGTCCTGTGGGAAAAACTTAAGAGTATCACCCTACCACCAGAACTTGTGACCATCTTCAAGCATTGGTATACGCACCAAGTCAACAGCGTCAGATGGTCGGGAGCAGTGTCGGAGCCATATCGATTACAATGCGGTGTGAGGCAGGGCGGACTGACCTCACCCTCGTTATTCAACCTTTATATAGACGCGCTGATCGTCGCGCTCAGCAGCCAGCACGTCGGAAGTCATGTAGACGACGTATGTGTCAACAATTTAAGCTATGCCGAGGATATGGTTTTGCTGAGCGCGTCGATTTGTGGCCTGAGGACTGGGGAGGTTGATAGCGACATATGAGGATTACGCTATTAAACATGGACTTGTTTATAATATTAAGAAAAGTCAGTACATGGTCTTTGAGGCTGGTGATGCTACATGCCCCGACTATGTACCACCTATATGTTTAAATAGTGTACCCTGGATAGGGTAAACCAGTTTAAATACCTAGGGCATATAGTCACAGCTGACCTCAGGGATCATGCTGACTTGGAACGGGAGCGGAGGGCTTTATCCAAAAGAGCTAATATGTTGGCCCGCAGGTTCGCACGTTGCTCGGATGACGTAAAAATAACTGGCCCTGGGTTCGATTCCCGGATCGAGCAAAGTTATTGGATATTTCCATCTGGAATTTCTCAGTAGCGGCCCGGAGTCTGGATTCGTGCCCGGTTGATGGCAACGGGAGCGCCCCAATTACATGGGACTTGAACATAACTGGTGAAATGTAGGTGTACGTACTGTAGGTACACTTCTGGCCTACTCTTCGGGGAAACAAAGACAATAAAAACTCACTCACTTGTATGTGCATAGACAGCCCTAAACAGTTTCTTGTGGAGACAGTTCTCCGCCGCCCTGACGAGCAGCACCAGCGCTGCCAACACCAGGGCGCCGAGCGCCCAGCCGCTGGCCCCGTGCGACCAGCTGTGCGCGAGGGGGCCCATAGCCCGCGGGGCCCCCGCCGGCCCCGCCGGCAGCACTGGCCCCGCGGCCTGCTCGCCCGGCAACACGATGGACACCGGCTCGTACGGCCGGTAGCTTTGGATGCTCTGATGATAATATACCTGTATTGAGTACGCTGTCGGGGTTTTATTCTCCTTATATCTACTACATACGGAGGGCACGCTGAAACATTTTAGAATAGAGCAGTAAGATAAGCAGCCGCAAAAATATATAAAAATTTGAATTAGGAACTCTGTGGGAATCTGCAGTACAGTTAATGATAGAAACTATAGATGGGTGAAACTTCAACAGATTCGGGTAGCTTTAGGCATTGTGCTGCAAGGATCTCTTGTGCGCCGGATGACATGGCAGGCGTTGTTGTTAAATATTCGTGAAAATGTCACAGACATTGTTTGCAAAACAGAATTAGCGGCGTTGCGTGGCGTTGTATAGGGGGAGATCAATCCTGTTCCGTCTCTGATCAGACTGATCAAGCATCAAATAGTAAAGTTACCACTCCACAGCTGCCCATGGGTAAGTCACGCACGTGTCAAGCAAGTCGTGTCGAGCTTGAGTTTGTATGAAAATGTAGGCGGGATCGTCCACTGCGAGCCACGGCCACGCGACGCAAAAACTAATGAAACGTGGCCAACCGCTCCGTGCACATCCTGCGTAGGTAACAGTGATCTGAACAGACGGATCTGAAGACACACCTAAGATAGCACAGAGTAGCTCCAACAGTGATTCAGGGACGGGTGAATTCAGTGGAACTTATACTTAAGTAGGTTATAATGTGGTGGATAGTTGAGGTTTCGTGGTGGTGTGGTGATACTGTCAAATGATAGACACTGTAACTATTATAGATCCATGGAAATGATAACGTATTCGGTCGGTACACGCGCCAGTCTCTGCTAAGTTCCTCGTAGAACACATACCTTGATGTCGGGCACTGCCCAGGGCTCCGTGTTGTGGTGGCGGTCCACGCGCCACGTCACGGGCGCGCTGGTGGGCGCCCACTGCCTGTTGAGCAGGAGGCCCTTCGCGAGCGGGTCCAGTCTGGAAGGCACATCGTCGTCTATCATTGTGGGGATATCCCTGTCACAAGTAACAAATACGTCACTGATCCAGAATTGCAGGTTCACTTAAATATAATATTAAGTATCATTTAAGCATTTTTGTTGACGAACAAAAAAAAAAAACTTTGTTGTACCCGTGACTGTATTTTTTTATGTATAGGATATTAATAAAAATCCAATTTCTGAGTGGGTGACGACACAAAATCCAAGCACAATGAATATTGAGAGGGAGTTTGAGTGCAACCACGAGCAGAAATACTTTACACTCGCACAAAATTCAAAAGCGATATTTCCGTGAAATGATCAGATCCGTAGGAAAACCAAGGTAACCGACATAGCCCCAACAATTGCTAAACTGAAGTGGCAGTGGGCAGGGCACATTGCTCGCAGAACAGATGGCCGATGGGGCCGAAAGGTTCTGGAGTGGCGACCGCGTACCGGAAGACGTAGAGTTGGAAGGCCTCCAACAAGGTGGACCGATGACCTTGTGAAGGCCGCAGGAATCCGCTGGATGCGGGAAGCACAAAACCGGTCGAAGTGGCGGTGCTTGGGGAAAGGCCTATGTCCAGCAGTGGACGTCTTTCGGCTGAAATGATGATGATGATCTCCGTGAAATAACCATTGCAGGTCAACGGTTATTTCACAGAAATATCGCTTTTAAAGTCGGGTTTCGAAAATACCATGTTCATCACCATAAAATGTATTTCAATAAAATAAAATAAACAGACATTTTCTTAAAAGTGTTAAGAAATTAGCTTTTGAATCTTGTTTATTTATAGTAGTGATGTGTAACATCTTTGCTCTCGCTTTCCTGAAATCTGTTTGAGTGACTTCGTGAAAAGGGACGGAAGTGTGGAACAGGAATAGCGCGGTATATGATTTGAGCAATGAGCTCGCGCGATGGTACAGTTGTCAGTCAGATAGTACCGAACAATGTTCCGAGAGGTCGGTACTATGTTACTTATTATTATTATTACCAAGGTGAACTTTCAGATGTTACACGTCATGTCACCATCTGCCTGCCTTTTCCCAACTATGTTGGCGTCGGCTTCAGGTCTAACCGGATGCAGCTGAGTACCAGTATTTCACATGCAGCGACTGCGATCTGACCTCCACAACCCAGTTACTGGGTAATACGATACCCCTTGGTAAGACTGGTTGTCAGACTTTCGGGCTTCGGGTAACGACTGTCTATCTACGAAAGACAGCCGGGACCAACGGCTTAACGTGCTTTCCGAGGCACGGAAGGGTCTTGGTGTGTATAGATGGTCACCCATCTACGGACCAACCGCGGCAAGCGTAGCTTAACCTGAACGATCAACCCGTGTTACACGTCATATGCGACCATTATATGACTTGCTGATTGTTGTATCAATGCATATTAATACCTTATAAAATGCCTGCTATCCTTGCGGAGCCCGTAGAAGGCGTACTTGTCGTGTTCGCGGGCGCGCGGTGCCGCACGGTCGCGCGAGCGCGCGAACTCGCCGGCCGCGCGGGAGCGCGCACGTCGGTCCCACGACGACACCCACGCCCACGGAGATACTGTCGGCTGCATTGTGCTAGTAATTACAAAGTATTTGTTGTTAACAAAAACGTATATTGGGTACACAAATGTGGGTCAATAACACACATGAAAAAGTCTTGGATATGTATAATATAGGGCTATGGGGTGTATGAAAACTTTTATTTTATAATTTTTGTGGCTTTAACTCTTAACTGGACTGAAGGAAATTATTCCCCACATAAATATTTGAGGTTCTAGTCGAGCTGTATGAAAGCTATTTTCCCACAATATGTCAAACACACAATAACAGTAATATTTCAAAATAATATTGCGCAAACATGCCACTATACCACACTCCTTAGTCCTTACAGCTACGACAGGGAAAGCGCAAAAGAACAAGAGTGTGCAGCACAGACAGACATAGAACTGCACTTGCTCAGAGGCATTATTGGATACTGGGCTCACGGGTTTACAATAAACTCAATGCCTTTCTAAATATTTGCCTGCTTACCCACCAGCAATGCAAAAACGCTGTTAAGGACTGGCTGATGGGTCTCACTTATGATGACTCTGAGAAACTCATTCAATTAGTGGGTTAGCTAACTCTCTCACCAACGAATACCTTCTGCCCTTTTGAACACACACTGCCAAACACACACACAAACACACCCTCTCACACATCATAAACACACAGATACACACACCCCTACACACGTATACATAATATACACACATACTCCTTTTGTTTATAAAGTTAAATAAGTTTATTGTTATTTTTGTACATCTTTTTTTTTCAAAATAATATTGTATTATAATATTCGGAACTACCGTAGTTGGTCCGGAGGAAGGTGATGGCATTCGTGATACAGGGTCATCCTAGTACGAATGCCAAAGCACTCCTTTGACACTTAAGTGCAAACTACAGAAGAAAAAAATCTATTTTTAAGGAGATTTACTGTACCTCTTATTTTAGTAATAAAGATTTTTATATTTATATTTTTTTTTTATATTTATCTATGGCCCGGAGTGTAGATACGTAAATCTGAACGCATCGTTTTATTGTCAATTCATTTTACTCCTTTGAGGTTAGTTGGTGAATGTTTGTGCTTTTGTGTGAGGTACTGAGAAAAATAATTATAATGCCCAAAAAAAAATCCGGTAAGTAAACAGAAATGGTTATTTTTAGTAGATTTGTTGTTTCTTTGTCTGTAATACTAGTTTTTGACATGCATAATGGATTTATATGATGTAAAATGCTTTTACAAAAACGAGGGAAATATAATATGTCCCTATAGCCCGATTGCCGACGTATTTATGTTCGTAGGTTCGGAATTTATTTTATTTTAGAGCGTTGATTGAATGTTGTTAGCACCCTCAAATATTTCAATTGTCATTTATACATTAATTTCTTTGATTGCAGCCTCCTAAGAGTCAGAAGATTTTTTATCTGACGAATCAAAAATACCGATATCAAACACTACAAGATATGATGTCTTCTGAAGAAGATGATGACGATGATGACGAGGATTAAGGGGAAGAGTTGAATGATAGACTAGACTACATCCAAAATATAGTTACAGACCATGATTTGTATGAAATATTATCGGATTTAGAAGATGCCGTTTTTGCAGCACTCGTGCCAAAGAAGTACGCTCAAAATATATTTGCAGTTTGTGTCAAGTTCCATTATGTCCAGCTCCATGTTTTGAAAGGTTCCATTGTGATAATGTAGGTAGGAAATAATTTTCCTGCACCTGGAACATGAAAATTATTTCCCACATTACATTTTCCATACAGGTCCTAAGAAGGCTGAAGGAATATACTTCTCACACAATTTTTTTTATATTTAGAACTAATAAAAATATTTAAAAAACGAATACTGGTCTTCTTTATTTCGCTATCTACATAACATAAATAACTGCAGTTAATATATAACCTCACTGTGTTGCTCAGGCCCAATTAAGGGTTAATGTACTAATAATACTCGGCAAGGTAAACCCTATCCAATAAAAAAAGAATTATCAAACTCGGACTACTCCGTATAAAGTTATGCGTAGTCATACATTACAATCAGTGAGTGAACAATCAATCATCCCCTGTTTACCGACCCTTATGGTTTGATTTTGTTTTCCAAATTTATATGGGACCACTTTCGTGGTATACCGTTTCCAATAAAAAAAGAATTATTACAATCGGACTACTATATACAAAGTTATGCGTGGTCATACATAAAAAAATATAACCTCCTCCGTTTTTTTTCGTCGGTTAAAAATCGGACACGTGCCGATCGATTCTTTGAATATCTCACCCTCAATCTCACCGTGAAGACTTAGATTCCGTGTGGTGACGAACATATAGAATAGCACCATCCTATTTCTTCCCGTGGGTGTCGTAAGGGGCGACTAAGGGACTTACTAGAGAAATGGACAGTAGCGTTCTCTATGCATTTTAGCACCATACTGCGATCGCCAACCCGCCTGCCTAGCATGGCAAACTCCCCCAAATTGCGGGAGGCCTATGCCCAGCAGTGGATGTCTTTCTGACTAAATGATAGTGATGATGAAGATTTAGGTGAAGTGCGCTGTCAATGGTCTCTACTAGCCTAGCACCAGGTGGAGCAACAGCTCATTTCAAGCTTACATCACCCTTGTTCTCACGTGAGATCTTTTCTGAATACGTTTAATACCGTTGTAATGTTTTAGTACGTGATATACAGGGTGTGGCGTAAGTAATGGTCCACCGTTCAGGATTCGATGAACCAGATAATTAACTATAACCATTTTAAAAAATTACCATTTTTACCCAAGGGTTCCGAAAATATTTCATTTTTGTCTTTTATTAACGAAATTTCTACCTTTTATTACATAGGTATTTGTTTGTAGTTTCAACAAAAATCATTATATTTTCATTCTGATTTCTGTTAATTACTGTTGAATACTAGAGCTATCATGATAAGTTATGATTTGTTATGATTTGTTATGTTTTTATTTTTTGTGTATTGTTTTTTTTGTATTGTGTTTTTTTAATGTTTTCTCTTTTGAAGAAAAAGTTGGTTCTTCTCTAATTTTAACCCCAATTTTTAACACACCATCAAGTTCAAGAGCGATTTTTGTAAATAAAAAAACGTACTACATTGTCAGTGGCCAAAATTTTTAATTGTTATAGTTAATTATCTGGTTCATCGATTCCTGAACGGTGGACCACTACTTACGCCACACCCTGTATGTATATTGCTCATGAATTCAATCAACTTTGTCTATGACTAACTGAAATATCAAACGAACCACTGCGTCCCTTGTCTATAACTGTCAGTGAGACTCTCCGAGCAAGTCAGCTCGCCCCTCACTCGCCGGTTTTACCGACAGCTAGTAGCCAGACTTCTCCCGGTATAGGCGAGATGTAATCTGATTACTAACTGCCCTTCAACTGTGCTGTGCCCAAGTTTTACTTAACTACTGTTTAACATGCTAGAAATAGTAATAATAGAACTAACTGTAAGACGCTTGGAGCCTTTTATGTTTTCGCTAGAAATATATAGTGAAACATCACGCCTGTATGTTCCCAAGGTAGGTAGTAGGTAGTACCTTTATTGCGTCCGCAATTTAGTTTTTAACCGACTTCAAAAAGAAGGAGGTTCTCAATTCGGATGTTTGTACTTTTTTTATGTATGTTCGGCCATAACTCCGTCATATATAGACGGATTTACAAAATTCTTTTTTTATTCGAAAGGCGTTTATTCCGAAATGGTCCCATATAAAGTTCATATAGATCTGATGATCAGTTCTGGAGACAGACACCGGAACTCTTTAAAAAATGACAGCAAATCAATAACGATTTCTGCTATCGCATAAATATGCATTGTTTGTTTGGAATTAGTGCGGGGTGGAAACCACAACTAAAACTTTAAAAATAAAAACTTTTTTACAAAAAAAAAAAACAACTGACTTCCTTAAAAACACTACGAAGTGAAAAATAACTTTAAGTTCGGAAGTCGGTGGCAAAAAAACCTTAAATGCAGATCCTAAGACACCAACTTCCGAACTTAAAGTTATTTTTCACTGTGTAGTGTTTTTAAGAAAGTCGGTTGTTTTTTTTTTTTTTGTAAAACAGTTTTTCAAACATTGGAATAAACTACTTTAATACTTCCCAAACAAAGTTCAGTCTGCGCTACAAAATGTTGAAGACTGTTTTAATAGTACTATTCGTTCTGTAATTAGAATAATAACCACTAAAACAAAGTTGATACTTGTTTAAGTAGAAAAAACACTAATTGGAAATAAGAATTTGAATTGACCTTACTTACAACCACATTCACAGGTTATTGAAGTTAATTAATTAACGGGTTATTTAATTAGTGATTGACAACCGCAGAACGTATGTCAAAGTCAATGTTAAAAGATGAAAAAGAAAGAAAATAAAATTGCTGCAATATTGTTATATGTACCAAATTTTTTGTTATGTTAAAAAATATATATTGCAGCTGTTTATTGTCCCTTAATAAATAAAATAAAAATAAAATAAAATACGTTTATTTGCGGCAAACCTAACGCAGGAAAAGAACAGAAATACAATAAGAACAAGTTGGGGAAACATATTCTTCGAAGAGTAGTTATAGAATGAGCGTTCCTTCACCGTTTTGAGAGCAGTGCTGGACCAGACCACCTTCACCTTTCGAACCCAAACAGCCGCTTTGTGTAAATTATTTCACCACCACTGCTCTCAAAAAGGTGAAGGAAAACACTGTGAGGAAACCCGCATGTCCTAGAACCAAAAATTCGAAGACATGTGACATCTACCACTCGCTTTGGGCCCGCGTGGTGGATTACGGACTATTCCCTCTCACAGCGAGGAGGCCTGTGCCCCAACAGTGGGTATGTTATAGACTAATTTTGATGAGTTATAGAACTGGTATGCTGTGCGTGTAGGAGTTTTTCGAAAGTAGTTAGTGTCCCATATGTTCCGTGTCACTGATAATATAGTCTACACTTCAGTGGCTTGCGTTACAGACTATATGCTGTTGCGTATTACGTACCTATGTACATACGAGTAGTAGCTCGAGTTGTGGTACTTATCAATAGTTTCACTTCCACACCACAGCTCTAGTGGCTATATTATATGACTGCGGAGGATGAGGTCACGGTTGTAAAACCAGGGTCGAATAAAAACAAAAGGGTTTTTCTGCCAAGAAATTCACATAGCAGCCTAGACTGGGAAAAGTCTACGGTGTGACAAGCCCGTGCCTCGGATTGCACGTAAAGTCTTCGTTGGTCCTGTGCCTGAGTTCTCTCCGGTTGTGTAGTGTTGCCGACCCATCGTTCAATGAGTGTGAGGGAAGAGAGGGTGGACCAGCGGGATCTTCTTCTTTTTGTGTCAATTGTACTCGTACACTTTCTTTATTTTATATTGTCTGAGTCCAGCCGGTGGCCACGTTTATTGCGGCATCAGTGGCATTTTAAAGATCATCTGAGGTGCAGGTGAACGGGCACTTGGGGATTGCGTAACACATTGACGGTAGGAATGGCTTTCATTTTGACAGTTCAGCAACATTCATTGTGCTATCTACGTTATTGAGCAGTCACATTTGTCGAATCTTAGATGGTCATGGATTATCCTTCCAAAAGATTTAGATTGAGAATTATATTGTGTTCTGCAATAATGGTGCTGTAACTGCAATAATATCCTGCGTTAGTAGGCTATGCCTCCGTAGAGATTGACCGCTGTGATATCATAACATTCGGTCAGGGTTATCATGGCTGGTTAAAGTAGCAAGTAGACGCATTACAATTACTGCCACATATTCCCGGATTATGTTTGTATAGTACCGGATTAGCGCAGTTATGCATGTGGCCTTCGGCGCCGAGCAGAGCGCACAGGATACTCAGTTCCGATACGCAGTAAGTGCAGTAACAGTGTGCAGTTTACGCCAATTTACGTAACTACTCTATATAATTTAATAATATCAATGAACCGCATGAAACCTGAGGCAACTGTCAACAGGCTACAGTTTAAATCTCATATATTTGGCAAACCAGTGAGTAGGCTGAGAGCCCCAGTTGTCCATACATCTCTCAGGTTACCTAAACACCCTGAAGTGGTGAAGTGGTGTAGCGCCAGTCATGCTTCGTAGAACGGATGGCCATTGGGGTAGACGTGTTCTTGAGTGCAGATCGCAGGTGCCGCGAATCGGCAAACGTAAGGTAGAACGTCCTCAGGCTAGGTGGAGCGACGATGCGACCAGTGGTTGGTACTTTGGTAGCTGGACGAGAGATGTCGTGGATGGAGTTGAATATTGTGCGATTGGTAAAGCCTTATATCTAGCAATGGGCTGTGATAGGCTTATGATGTTTTCTTGTAGCGGTACCACCACTGTCAAAATATAGAGGCGAAGAGACTTTTCGAAATGATCCGACGATAATAATCAGTTACTGTTTCTGTAGCTCTTATTGAAATAAGTAACTTACAAAAAGTCATTCTCCTGCCCTTATCCTAGTTTATTTCTGGTCGACGCAACATGTGTTTTTCTTCCACACTTCTCTATGAGTCGTCATCTTAGTAATCGCTCCCTTTCTATCCGTATCATAATTCACACAGTCCATCCATCATTTCTTTGGTCTCCCTACGCTTAAAGCTATCGACATACTCAAAACTTTCCTCGCGACATTGTTCTCTTTCCTCCATATCACGTAATTTACAACAAGCACGCAAATATTACTACCTTATTTAAATGTTGTTCAGAACATTAATGGAGTCGTATTCTTAATGAAGTTCGACTATTTATTTTAATTAGAACTAAGTAATTAGTAAATGAAATTCTTTTGTATTCGACACCGACGATGGAATCTCAGGAATGTGCTGTATATGTGTTACTAGATTGTTATATTTAATGGCTGCGCTGGACTGAGCTCACGGAATCCGGCCAAAATGCCAGAGTATGAAGTGTTATTTATTATACATAAGAATTTGGCTTCCCTTCCGAAAATAAATCATGATTAACCTCATAACTAACGTCTTTTTTTGTTACATATTGTTCAACACTATTATCAAGGTTCTGGTAGCTTAGTACTTAGATTTTTGGTCTCAATAACCGTGGGTCGAGTGTATTTTGTTCCTCCAAAACTGGCACTGACTGCTGAACTGAGAACTAAACACCTTTAAGGCTCCCGCGGACCGGCGCGATGCGTCTCATATAGATCAACTTCTATGAAAACTTCATATAAATTGATCTACTAGAGTCTCTGTCGTGCCCCGCTTGTCTACGGGAGCCTTCACTCACGTCTTTTCTTTATCTTGTCTCGCCACTATTTACTTAGCAACACTGGGCGTGTTCTAGAGGCCCATGTCGTGTCATGCAGTAATTGAGATCAACGTAGTTAATTGCTGATGGCCGGGCTCGTCTCTGAGGCACTCGCTCTCGCCAATTTGTTGTGAGCGCACTAACATCACTATGGCCATTGATTCTATGTTACACGAATCGAAATTCTTTGGAATATGATTTAAAGATTCGTGTACACTATATTTATTTCTGTAAGTAGGTTTTTGCATGGCTACAAATCAAACTATACATTTCCAGTATAAGCTGACTTCTCGTCGCACAAAAATCAACACGATGCGAGCTCAACTGAAACTGGAAATGTATAACTACATATCAATGTAGTTATGTGTACAAACACTCTTTTAGTCGTTTTTCTTTAACATAAATGAGGTCGGGTGGGAAGCAGCGAGTTTGTGATTTCACAACAAAGAAATTAAGTAGCTATTCTCCTAACAATTAACTGCCATAGTGATATCGAGTACGCCTGCATGGTAGACTACAGCTCACTGCCTCCTGAGGCCTGAGTCCTAGCCGTGGGAACATTATCGACTGATTACGCTAATGATATCGATGATTCAGACTGTGTTAACATGTCACTAGGCAATACGTTTGCAGTTTGCGGTCACCATGGCAACCGCAACCAAGGACACACACACTGGAAGGGGACAGGGGGCGAACCGACAAACACTGAATAACAAAGAGGGGTTGCAGTGCTGTTATCGTATATCTACAGGCTCGCCTCCATTCAAGGGACTCGAACATAACTTGTAAAATGTGGTGAATGAAGTATAGTCACAGACAAAAAAATATCCATCACCTTAAGGATTATTATTGTTGTAATTTAATATGTGAATTTATGCCCACAGTGCAGTTGTCTGCTACAAGTTATACAGGTTGGCTCTATGCTTACAGCACTGCTCACTGCAACAAGTTATTCAAGATGACTCTATACCCACAGAGCAGTTGTCTGCTACAAGTTATACAGGATGACTCTATGCTCATGGTGCAGTTGTCTGCTACAAGTTAAACAGGATGACTCTATACCCACAATGCAGTTGTCTGCTACAAGTTATACAGGTTGGCTCTATGCTCACAGCACTGCTCACTGCAACAAGTTATTCAAGATGACTCTATACCCACAGAGCAGTTGTCTGCTACAAGTTATACAGGATGACTCTATGCTCATGGTGCAGTTGTCTGCTACAAGTTAAACAGGATGACTGTATGCTCACAGCGCAGCTGTCCGCAACGAAATATACAGGTTGATTCTATACTCACAGCAGTACTGGCTGCAACAAGTTATTCAGGATGACTTTATGCTCATAGCGCAGCTGTCTGCAACGAGCTATTCAGGACAAATCTATGCCTACAGCGCAGCTGTCTGGAACCAGCTATACAGAATGAATCTGTGTTCACAGCACAGCTGATTGCAACAAGTTATACATGATGAATCTATGCCCACAGCGGCCTGTCTGCAACAAGTTATACAGAGGAAACTATGCCCACAGCGCAGCTGTTCGGAACATGTTATACAGAATTAATCTATGCCCACAGCGGCCAGTCTACAATAAGTTATACAAAGTCAATCTATGCCCACAGCGCTGTAGTCTACAACTAGTTATACTAGGTGAATTTTGCCCACAGCGCAGGTGTCTGCAACTACTATTCTATAGTACATTATTCAGTTATGCTAAATGCTATGTTAATTATTTGCAACACTTTCAATGATGGATAACAATGGCATTATTATCGAGGTCTCAGTACATTCTCGTCGTTTTAGCAATAACGAGTATTACCAGACAAACTGGTTCCTCGTAACTAACCGGCTATGACCGTCGAACATTAACTAAACTAGACTTAACATAACATCGCGCTGTGCCTATTCCCGAGTGGGTAGGCAAGGTGTTAGGCAAAATCGTGTACGGTGGCAATATTTGTAAATATGTGAGCACCATATATAATTATTTAATGTCATTGCTAAATTATTAAAGTATAATTTGTTCGTATTGTAATATACTCATACATTGCCTTTTCATAAAAGGCTGAGCCGATGAAGAGTTGAAATAAAAGATTTAACGTTGGCGTTCGACTTGGTGTATAGTGCAACCTGCAACCCCGTGCGAGCCTGTCAGCTTATATTATTTAACGTTGGCGTTCGACTCGGTGTATAGTGCAACCTGCAACCCCGTGCGAGCCTGCCAGCTTATATTATTTGACGTTGGCGTTCGACTCGGTGTATAGTGCAACCTGCAACCCCGTGCGAGCCTGCCAGCTTATATTATTTGACGTTGGCGTTCGACTCGGTGTATAGTGCAACCTGCAACCCCGTGCGAGCCTGCCAGCTTATATTATTTGACGTTGGAGTTCGACTCGGTGTATAGTGCAACCTGCAACCCCGTGCGAGCCTGTCAGCTTATATTATTTGACGTTGGAGTTCGACTCGGTGTATAGTGCTACCTGCAACCCCGTGCGAGCCTGTCAGCTTATATTATTTGACGTTGGAGTTCGACTCGGTGTATAGTGCTACCTGCAACCCCGTGCGAGCCTGCCAGCTTATATTCCAGGCAAAAATCTAGACATCGAGGACTATTGGGCAGAACTTATAACGGTTTCCACAAACTGGGAATCAAACGCAGGACCTAATTTTCGACAATATTTGATAATATAGACAGATAAAACTATAAAAGCATTCTCTATTCTTCCATGAATTTCTTATTTCAGGAGTGAAATCTCCAATAGTTTGTGTACTAACATTACTAAGCGGGAGTTAACTGCTATATTTAATTCTTAAGCACACGAAATTGACAGACGCGGAATGCCATAGATTTTCTACCAGTCAATCTTTGGATGATGCAGAGACGTTCCAGACCGCTATGTGTGGAGGCGGCGCCGCCCGCCGGTGCTGGTCGTGCCTGTTGCCAGGACCAATCTTCTCGCCAAAACACCAATGACCCGCGCAATTCGTGTAATTAACGATCTTCACGAGAAGATCGATGTATTTACATGCCAGTTGAGTGAATTCGCAAAAATACTGTTGTTTATTTTATGTTATAGTATAGATTAAAGTAGGTTAATATTGTTATTTGTTATGTTGTAAATATTGTGTATTTTATATTTAGAAACCTAGTAGGTATAGTAGATATTATGTTTTTTTTTTATATTTTATTATTCGTAGTAAGTTAATTTTAAGACCGCACTATCGCATTAGGTGTAAACCTGTAAGGATAGTTATAAGGCAGATTTTAATAAATAAATAATAAATAAATGAGCATTTTGTTTATAAATGTATATATTATATCTATATATCAATACGTAAAGCAAAAACTTTTTACCCCTTCTTACGAAAATTACGCGGACAATGATTAACAACGACATTAATGATTTATGCCTTGTGAAATGTAAAACTTCTCTTATGAGGAAAAGCTTCTTTGGTATTGCACCGCAAATATGTAATAAAATACCCAATGAAATAAAATGTATGTCAGTGCAGAAGTTTAAAAAAAACGCTTAATGGGTTACTACTTGAAAAATGTTAATATACTCTAGGTGAATTTCTTAGTGATAACTCTCTGTAACTTTATAATATTGACATTTTTACTTATACTTGACTTTTTTAATATATTTTTTTTACTTACTTTATTTTTAAATTAATCTTCTGAATTGACTATAAATTTTGACATGAGATGAAATTGATTATGAATATTGTAATTTTACTTGCTTGCATAATCATATTATGACGAATTTATATTTTAATTTAATAGTACTTATAATTTTTTTTTCTTAATTTGTATGTCAATTGGCAAAACATAGTGCACTACCTAATCCTTAAAATCTTGTATTTAATTGTCACCTATGTTTACGAATAAATGATTTGATTTGAACCATTATCACAAATTAAATACACAAATATACGTAAACAAATAATGAGAATTACCGTTGTGATGATACTGCCAACTTCTTGCGAATGTGTTCACGAACTTTAACTTTAAAGTATAATCTGTTGATTGCCATCCTGGTTTCCTGGGGGACGGCATTCTACAGAGAGAAAGACTGAACGAAGAAGGAAGAGTGAATGAAGTCAGTGCGGTGTGTAGGACGTTGAAAAAGACGACTATGCGGTGGACGTAGGTTTCTCTTGTGGTTGGCGCAAACTGAAAGTGGGGGGCTAGATAACCAGGGCAAGAGGGAGAATCAAGAATTTAGAGCAAGCCGTTCAGTGCCCGTAACTCTATGTGCTGGAGTATGGGCAACCAATTTAAAAGCGACTGATGCAGAACAAATCAGCAAACACATGATCAAATTCAACAACAATAACAATAAAACCATTTTAATGTGTCCCAATTTTGTCCTCATAGGTACCTGGCGACATGTCGGCTCTATGAATAAACCTTTGCGTTCTCCTTCGGGGAACACGGGCGAGATGATCGACTTCCTGAATCTACTCCTTGGAGGTTTACATAAAACTTCAGCATCCACTTTTCAGCAAATTGCTATGAAAACCTACAACTACGTATTGCGTGCTATACTACTTTGGATATAATCGACCCGTCTCAGGTAGTTATGCATCGATGCTAAATGCCCCACAATCAGTGACCAATGTTTGTTATGTTGCACCAACTGTCTGCCAACATCCCTTCCCCCTACCAAGGTCATGCAATCAATGCAATATGAATATTCTATCACTCACCACAAAGTTCGCGTAGCCGGAACTGGCGCACGAAATCAATAATTGTCGTCGCCACTCACATTTTAAGAACTCCACTCAAATCACAGCACTATTTTATGTGTAAATTGTGTCGTATTTGATCCAATGGTTGTGGTGAGAACGCGTTAGTCGCCACGGAACATCGGCGGATAAATAAACAGCGGACGAAGGGTGTGTCGGACGCATGCGCGCGGCGCCCGGCACACTAGCGCTGCACCCGTGACGCGGGGAACGAGGGAACTTGCGGGGAAAGTCAACGAGTAATTCCATGCTGGAAATTATGGGGAGTCGCCTCGCGGTACATTATAATGAAAGCGCACAGATTGATTTACCAACATATTGAATTAGGGTTGTGTTTGCTATAGAAGCTAAGTTGATTTTCTATTCCTACACAACATGAAAATTCGTAAGGGTATTCGTACAGCATCTGTATCTATCGTTTAAGTGCCTGTAACGTTTATGTTCGCATCATGCACTTCATGCAACAAATTGCCATGCGTATTTCTCAGGCTAGAGTAAAACTTCTACCTCATATTTTTTTAATATAGTCTTACTTACTTTTTTTAAACTATGCAAATCGATCTGCATATATTTCTGTCCTAAACATTCATATCGTATTTAGTATGTAGTGAACCTAGAGGTATCAGGATTTGAACGCACTGTTCAGCAACAAGATTCTCTTCCTTTTGTTGAGAGGTCCAGGGCTCCAGTAAAAAAATAAAAATTTAGTTATTGAAACTAGGCTGAGATTCAGTATAGTACTTTTAGCCGACAAAATTACATATGACTATCTCCCAAAAACGCCCACCTTCACCACTTCCTAATTGCTTTAGCGGGGAGGAAAAAGTGGCGCTTTATACTCCCCAGCAGCACAACCGTCTGTTAAGTTAGAAGAACTTGATTCCATACAATGCAGTGCCTCAACAGTAGACATACCCTATTGTACATAATATAAATCATGTCATTTTCCCATTGGTTTAATTATGTATGATTTGATATTAGGAGGCGGACAGACACCGGGCGGCCACTGTGATTTTCCTAATAGAAAAAACACGGATGGCATTTTGCTCACCCTGAAGATCCAAACCAGGACCTCACGTGTAACAGTCGCACTTGCGACCACTACACCTGTGAGGCACTCACTCATCCCAATTTAGCCCTTAAGTTACAGTACCTCATCCTGGTGTGCTGCTTCTCGGTCGTGTAGTACCACCGACCTCCCTCAAGCGTTAGCTGCCTTCCAAATTATTATTATTTTTTTAATATCTGCCTTTTGGTCATGCAAGCCATCAAAGATGAATGTTCGAGCGGCACCAGCCCCCACGACAAATCGCGAGCCTCCTTAACGTACAATGTCCCCCCACACCCCCCACACCGAGCCACAACCCACCGATATAGCACACATCATCATCATCGCAAACATATTCCTTTTATTTTTAAACAGTTGTATTCACAATATTCTATTTACAATAAATTCATGACTTTCACTCAAAATTACTTAGACATGTTGACATATTGACATATTTTGTTTTTCTTTTTTTTCGGTTTTGGCGACTTATTTTATTAGTTTATAGAGATCGTTAAGTCTTCCACTGTCAAGAAAATTTTTTAATGAGTGAATCTTCATATGTCAGCTGCCGTATACCGTAGGCGGAAGGGTTCAGAAAGTCATACATTGGGAAAGTTTGGAAGAAGTTTAGAATTACATGAATCTTATCGATGTTTTTTTAATAATGCAATTATTTGTATTCGTCAGCCGTTTAATTAGAAAACGATCGTTTTCTTTGCTGCCGGCCCTAGTTTCGACGATCGACTATCAACGGCCTCGATTCCCAAACAGATCCAACACTACCTACTGTTAGATTAACTCTAATACTAAAGATTTGGATCGAATAAAGTACAAGTAGGCAAATAAACTCACACTGCACATTGCGGGAACATCACAACAGGAACAATAATACTCACTTTAAAAATCACTTACTCGTTTTTAGGGTTCCGCACCTCAAAAGGAAAAAGCGGAACCCGTATAGGATCACTTTGTTGTCCGTCCGTCCGTCCGCCCGTCGGTCCGCCTGTCAAGACCCTTTTTCTCAGGAACGCGTGAAGGTATGAAGCTGAAATTTATATCACATACTCAAGTCTATTGTTTCTTGGAACTGTGAAAAAATTAAACTTCTAAGCTAACGCAATCAAAAGATATAGCCGTTTATGCCGGACATTTCCACAAATTTTCGAAACTCGCAAGGGAATCAAAACCTAAAGGGTACTTGCAGTCGATCTAGAATTTTGAAATTTGGTATGAAGCAACGTCTTATAGCACAGATAAAGGAAAAATTGCGAAAACCGTAAATTTTTAGTTACATCATATAATAAAAATATTTTTTTACGGAACCCTCGGTGCGCGAGTACGACTGGCACTTGGCCGGTTTTTTTTCTTAATAATCAATATTTATTAATCACAGTACAATAAATTCTTTCAGCACACTTAAGAAGCACTAGAGGGTTATGTCCAAACTCGACTAGAGCTGAAATCAGAATGTCAGTCCCCAATGCTGCCAATGATGTCCCCACCTATAATATTTTAAACGTTTCTTTTTTAATATTACTTACGGTCAAGTACGTGTTCAAATATTATCACAAAAACAACTTTTAAATCAAATTAAACACTGCCATTCTTAAAAACTTAACACCCATAATATTTTAAACGTTATTTTCTATTACTTTCGGTCAAGTACGTGTTCAAATATTATCACAAAAACAACTTTTAAATCAAATTAAACACTGCCATTCTTAAAAACTTAACACCCATAATATTTTAAACGTTATTTTCTATTACTTTCGGTCAAGTACGTGTTCAAATATTATCACAAAAACAACTTTTAAATCAAATTAAATACAGAAATTCTTAAAAACCTAACACTACAAACAAAGCAATACAGTAGAAACTGTATGAGTAGCAGAAACGACACTCTATAAAGCCAAATTTTTCCAAAACTTAATTGTTTCATTTTACTGCTCTTAATTCCGCATGGGAAAATAATACAAATCCTGAGTATTAAGTGGTGGAACATTCCAGCGGCATCGATTGCCCGTGACGTCATCCGCAGCCTTCATAACACTACAGCCATCAATTTCAGAGAACTCTGTGTTGAGATTTAACGATGTTGTGCTGAAGCCATGCCAACATTGACTGACTACTAGCCAACATAACTGTACTGAAGTGTTAAGGTACTTGGAAATAGTATCTTGTTGACATACTCGTACTTAATATGACATAACAATTTGCAATAGTATCTAACTTCTTATTTCACATAAACCGATTGATGTTTAATCAGAGACTTATCCAGATTCCGGACTGCATCTGTGAAATTCCTATTTGCACAACCCATACTTTGACGTGGGAATCGAACCAAAGACCCCAAACTAAGCGCTCGCGCTTGTGACAACAAACTATATTAGAGTATACGAACTGTTTCTGTAATCAGGTAGACGTGCGTTTTCCTAGACGTGTATTGATTGACCAGTTTTGTATGTCTATTAAATATACCTCAATGACCTATACTTAGGAATAGCTGTCTTTTCCTAAGTTTGAATGCAATACGACACAACATTAACTGTACTTATTGCTGGTCAGTAAGGTTGAGCCTTCGTACCGACAACATAAACATTATTATAAACTGGTCAGTAAGCTTGACCCTTTTGTACGGTCAACATAACCAATGTGACTTTCGCTGCGCCTTTAGGTAGAAGGAAGGATGGTTTCCGTATTTTATATCATCACGCCATAATAAAAAAATCACTAACAGATCACAGCCTACACCTTTGGGTCACCCCCTTTAAAGGGAAACTGGGAAACAATTTAGACGCAAGTTCGTCATTCTTTTCCGATGGGAAATTTCATCAGACGCACGACTTGCCGCAATAGAAATATACAGATGAATAGGGCAAGTAGAAATAGAAATAATATTTATTTGCATAAACATGGTATATACAGGTGTAAGATAACAAAATATAGAGCATACATGTTTAGCTTATAGTATAGCATGCAAATATTATTGGTGACCTTTAAAAATGTTTCTGGTCAGTAAATTCATTGATACTGTAAAAAAATTTAGTTTTTAACCATTCGAGTAATGTTTTTTTAAATAATCTGAGATCCAAAGTTTTAAAATAACTCGGAATTTTATTATAAATTAGAATACACATGGCAAGTCACTTAAAACAAGCCTATGCGGATCTCGCCGGTTTCGAGGACATACATCCTCTGCCTTTTTGAATAGGTCTTTATGCTTCTTAACAAATATACATACTTCATAGATATAGAGGGAAGGTAGCGGTAATAAACCAAGTTCTTTAAATGCAGGCCATGCAAGATTCATCAGATTGAAACCCATATATGGCACGAATACAATTTTTTTTTGGGCAACAATAACCCTATTCCTATCGGTACTATTACCCCACATTATGAAACCATAGCGTATTAATGATACTACGTAAGCATGATAGGTAGTGATAGCAGTTTTAATGTTTGTTATATAAGTAGTAAGTTTATATAAGTAGCTGGCTCAGAGCCAAACTGAACGGAGTCTCGTCATTGTCAGTTATTATTCAATAGGTGCACTGTCCACACGGCGCACTGCTGGAACTAAGTTATAGAGGCTTTTAGGCTACATGAATGTGTTTCATTCGTTGTTTTTCGGTAATTACATGCTAGTTCATGAGAAACAGAATATTGATTATTGGCCAGGTTATAAATGAGCAGCAGCGTTAACGTTCGTGAAAATTAGGTCATACCTAGTTACCAGTAGTGCCTAGTGATTCTTACCTGCCAGCTTTATACATACCAAACTAGCAAGCCGTCCTGTCTCGCACGGTTTGTACGAGTTGACACAATATCAAGAGTGTACTACGTTTGACACATACGTTTATGATTCATTATGGTATCAATTCTCTCAATATTAGTGACAGCCTCATCAAAGTCCGTGCAGTAGATTAGAAGAACAACGCATACAAACTCACAGACACGAAAGCGACATTATTTTTTTGTTCTGGTTGAAGGTCAGCTCGTCTGTTTTTGTATTTTCTTCATGGAACTTTATTAACTTTAATACATTATAAAAACTAATACTAACATTCTGCCGGCCAAAAGTATCCCCTCCCCCCCGATCTCAGAAATGAGCAATGCTATACATGAAGAGTCATCATGTACAATAGGCACTCATAATTCGCAGTGATGTGAATTGCATATAATTGCGCAATATCAAACGGCGTCGTGGTGAATGTTGAGTTAGACTCACGGCCGATACGACGTTCATCGTATCGGCCGTGATTCTCATACTATTCGCTCCGCGTATCAGGCCTGGGTTGACGAAACACGTACGTCTGCAGAGCCACGTCCCGGCCGTCCACGCAGAACTTCTCAACGAGAAGACAGGGTCTTAGTGCGCCCCTCGACTTCTAGTCGCACATCGCCAGCTACTGCTCTTGCGAGGGAGTGGAGTCCAGCAATACACAGAGGAGTGTCTGTTCGTACAATACGTCATCGGCTTCAAGAGGCAGGACTATCAGCACGTCGTACTTTGCAGAGGATACCTCTGACTCGTCAGCACCGCCAGGCACGTGTTCAGTGGTGTCGCGCTCGACGCGATTGGAGGTCGGAATGGCAACAAATCGTCTTCTCTGATGAATCCCGATTTTGCCTGGAAGCCGGCGAAGCGCGCATTTTGGTACGTCGGAGACGGGGAGAACGTCTCCACGAAGAGTGTGTTCAACCTCGCCCCGCCGCCCGTCAGAGAAGCGTATTGGTTTGGGGAGCTATTTCATACAAGGGACGCTCTCGTCTTCTACGCGTGCAGGGTACTGTGACAAGTGCTCGGTACATTGCAGAAAAAAAAAACAAAAGTCATTTATTCAAATTAGGCTGAGGATCAGCACTTTTCGAACGTCAAAATTACAAAAGACAGAGGTTTTGCAACCTGAAGTAGTACCTCTGATTCATCGACTCAGAGGTGCTACATTTCAACAGGACAACGCTCGTCCGCATACTGCAGCAACAGTACGAGCCTTCCTCACAGGGGAACATATTCCAGTCCTCCCATGGCCGGCTTGTTCACCAGATCTGAACCCGATCGAACACGTGTGGGACATCATCGGTCGGCGTCTGAGGCAGTGTGCACATGCTCCAGCTAATGATGAAGAGCTCTGGCAGCGAATCAACGTAGAATGGATGGCGTAGCACAAACTACTATTCAACACCTGGTGGACTCTCTTCCCCGTCGTGTAGCTGCGGTACTCGAAGCAGCTGGTGGTTACACTCGGTATTGACGATAGCCTCACACTGTGCACTGAGATCTGTTTTCTGCTACGTTTATGTATAAAATAAATAAATAATAAATATCTTAGGACAACCAACACACCGTTATCTGATCCCAAACTAGGCAGAGCCTGTACTATGGTAACCAGACAACTGATAAACATACTTATATATTTCTAAATACATACATATTATAGATAAATTACACCCAGACACAGAACAAATGATTGTGCTCATCACACAAAGATTTGTCCTGGGTGGGAATCGAACCCTCAGTCTTTGCAGTCAGGGTCACTAACCACTAGACTAACAGGCCAGTCAAGTCAAGGCAGTATAATTCTTTGTCTACAATAAATATACATAGTTTGATTCATGTAGCATTGCTTATTTCTGAAATCGGGGGGGGGGGGGGGGGGGGGTGGATATTTTTGGCTGGCAGTGTATATTATGTACATAAAGGGAAAAAAGAAGAGCTTACTGGGCGTCAATGAATTCGCCAGCATAATTGGCGGTGGAAAAAGTGCCCAAAAAGGCTGGCAGCGTTTCCACGTTGTATGGCCACGCTGATTCTTGGACCTAAATATAGGCCTGCCCCCTGGTCACGTGAAGACTCAACCAACCGCTTAGCGAATTCCCGGAATACTAGATGAGCACTCGGACCCGACGGCCCTAGTGTTTCAACCCCAAATGGCTCAAATATTATATATAGCTCCCAATAAGGTTGTTATATTTGCGCCGTTTCGTTTGAGGTTTTCTGCACCTGCAGCAGCCGCCCCAACACAGCCTGCCGTGCTAAGAAGATGGGATGGCGCGAGGGTATCGACACAGGTAGCATCCCACACCAAAGGCCTACCCAACTTCTAAGGCATTATTGTAATTCCGTCTGGCCGCTTCTAATTATCGTGTGCCACGCCACTGGGTTCTAAGACAGCTGGCACCCCGGCGGTGACAAGAGCCCAACTGATGATATCCATTGAAGCTAGCGTGCCGTGCCAGCCAACCAGCGCTCTTGCTGCACGCATGGCCATGGATTAACTGCTTGATATGTACTTAAATTCTAAGTCAAAATATTTTATCTCACTTACATAGATATCATTGGTAAATATCCACCTGTAACTAATAATTATTAAATAGGGTTGTATTCGTAGCCCGTAGCACTCGCAGCATCCGTAGCTAGATAAAACTGTCTACACACCGCTACGAGTGCTACGTGCTACGAGCGCTACGCGTGCTACGGGCTACGAAGTCATCCCTTGAGTGAATGCTTGTGTGTAAAATAACTTCTGTTATATAATTTATCATGACATATTTATTAAGTTACATAATCACATCAAAACACGTTAAAATAAAACAACAATGATTAAATTACTTTTTTTGGGGTCAACGACAGCTTGGTGGTTTCTTTAGAAAATCAATTTTCTTGTTATTTTACCGTGTTTGGATATTAAAAGCCATCATGTAAATAAATGACACAATAAAACAGACTTTCTAAACTAAAACATCAAATAATTGCATGCAACTACTAGGTAATCCAGGACCGCACTACCTAGATACTACCAGCGTCAGGTATGTCTCCTGCCACGTGCGGAGCTGGGCTCACTTGGTGCAACCTTGAAGCGTAAGCTGCACGGATGTGGGCCCGTTATTTCAATTAAAGTGTGTTACGTCAATATAGTGTATTCAATATTGTTGAAGATATTATTTTAATATTCATGTAAGTTGTTATCACTTAATGGTGGGTTCCAGAGATAACTATTGTTTGTGTCGTGTGTTGCCGGACATAAACAATACAACATCCCATTTCTTCCCGTGAGTGCTGTAAGAAGCGACTCATGGATTTACTAGAGAATGGGCAGCAGCGTTCTCAATGCATTTTATCACCATACTGCGATCGCCAACTCGCTTGCCAAGCGTGGCGATTATGGCAAACTCCCCTCCCCCCCCCCCAAATTGGGGGAGGCCTATGTTCAGCTGTGAAAGTCATTCGGCTGAAATGATGATGATGATAAATAATGATGAATTGCGGTTTTGTGTGTAGTGCGCCACTTTTTGTGTACACTAAATAAACGACGTATCTATCTATCTCTGTATGAGAGTGCTGTGTCTGTGTGCGACAGTGTATCGATGCGTGTGTGCGTGTGTGTGCGGGTCGCGAAGGATCGATGAGTGTCGCCACTCCGGCGCCACGCCGCGCGCCGCCCGGGACACACCGGGGACACGCGGGATTACTGCGCACTGAAACTGAACCGCATTTTTGACTGCCTTCCAAAAAACGAGGAGGTGATGCATTCAGTAAGTTTATTTTTATTTAGATACAACGTTATCTAATCGTCAGGCAGATGCTGAGATACACCGATTTATTTCTGACTACTATGCCTTACCCTTTTTCAGCGTCAGGCACTAGTTGTCTGGCATTTTGCTGAACTGGGCCTTTTTGGCGCAGCCGCGAGGCACACTATAATGCTAGTTTCTGACTTTACACCTTATACTTTTTAAATTTATTTTTATTTCACTCTTTCCTGCTGTATACCTATTGTGTGCCTTTTAAACTGTGCTAAATAAATGTATTTTCTTTATTTCTTCTTTCTTTCTTTGAACAATAAATAACTTATTACTGGGCCGATTTATGTGATTATTAACCGACTTCAAAAAAGGCGGAGGTTTCTCAATTCGACCGTATACTTTTTTTAATATTTGTTCGCGGATAACTTCGTCATTTATGAACCGATTTTGATGATTCTTTTTTTTTTTGTTGAAAAGGAGTTATCCCAAGTGTGGTACCGTGATAAGGAAACCAGGATCTGTTGATGGCATCCCAGAGAATTCGATCGGAGCCTTCGAAAATCGTAGTGGCGACTAGTGCGTTTATAATTTTTTTCGAGGGAACTCCTCGACGACTTACAGCAATTACCCGGTGTTTGGACTTAATTCATTTCCATTGATAATAATTTTGCACCCATATAATAGTGCGGGGTAGATACCATAACTAAAAAGTTAAAAATAAAATCTTTTTTACAAAAAAAACCAACTTCCTTAAAAACACCACAAAGTGAAAAATTACTTTAATTTCGGAAATTGGTGGCAAAAAACTTAAATACAGATGCTAAGAAGAAGATTTTTCTTGTTCGCATTTAGCTGAGAATGCCCGTCCGGTGGTCCCATATTAATTTTAGTAACTTTACTTGAGATCTTAGCTTTAATAAAATTGGTTTTTAATTTAGTTCATTTTTGTTGATGATCTTCATATAATAAATAGTGTTGTTGTAAAAGTATTTTATTCTTACTCGTAAGAACTAAAATCATGCAGGATTCACGTTATAAGGCGTAACGATATTCTATAAATACGTAAGTCATGGAAACTGCAAGGCTATCAACGAAAAAAAAATTACTAACACGCTGTCAAAATTATGAATTTTTCTTTTGAACGGCAGCTCGAATGAACAACAGCTTTTAAAGTCAGTCGACATGTATGTAAACAAATTATTCAATTCAGTAGGAGACTTTCAGGAACCGCGTTCAAATTCGCAGTTTGTTCTTACCAAACTTATACAATGGAAAATGACATTCCTTGTTACCAAAATCGTGCTGGAAAAAAGTGATTTGACATAAACTACCTAAACCAACTAAATAAATATGCCGCATCACAGCATCCACAAGATCTCGGTGTGTCTCTACCCTACAGTGTTACTCTCACTTGTGAGAGTTTGGCAGATCAGCCGCGCAGTGCCGCTGTAAACAACAGCCTGTGTCCGGTGCGCTGTGCGCTGTGCCTCCCGCAGTCACGCAGCACGCGCGGCCCCGCCTGCCACCACCAGCTCATCATCACATCTAACAACAGAATTGACAATCAAGGAAATACTCTTAAACAAGTGAACCTCGGGAAAGTTGTGATTTTTCTCGTTACATTTCTCGTTAGATTGTGTGTTGAAGATGCTGTGAATTAGTTTAGTTTAGTTTACTGGTTCATAAAAGTTTACAATATTCAGGTGTGACATTATGAACAACTTTTAAATTGATTTGAAAGTTCTACTCCTGCTGGCTAATCAGGTATGTGCCCAGAGCCACTATCTAAATGTAACAATAATAGTAATATCATCGTTATATCAAAAGGCTATTATAATTATCAGCTACTGAAAAATAAATACAGTAAGTCCGAGCGGCTGAAATGGAAACCAAAATCACTGACCTCGTTTGAAAACAACATCGAATATTGGATGGACAACCCTAAACAGATAGCATTGTACACACAGCTACACATCAAGCTATTCATTTCCAGTTTTAGCTGATCTCGCATTGTGGCTTTTCGTAAAGTGAGAAGTCAGCTTATACTCACCAGTATTCTCAGTGTATTCGCAGATCGGTGGGATTCCCCGATGCTGCGGAGATGGATGCGGTTCCATGCTGAATTTTAATTGTAATTGTATATTTGTACCTGTGTCTGTCACCTACTAACACTCGACGTTAAGAAAAATTGTTACTAACACTATGGACTCCGGTCTGAAATAAAAATGTTCTATTCTATTCTTGTATACTGGAAATGTAAAGCTTGATTTGTGGCCGTGCGTACATTCAGCGAAATGTATTGTTTAACAGTTCGTAACTTTAGACTATAAAAATGCCTCAATCAATTGTTATAATCAAAATATACGAACAATTATTTTATACAACTAGTCAAAATTCAGCTCGTGACTGCAATCTCTAGATTGAGATTCTAGATTCTCTAATGTCGCCTACGTCCTTATTTACAACTAGCTTTTGCCCGCGGCTTCGCCCGCGTGGATGTCGGAAATTAATGCAAGAGGACGTACTACCGCGATAAGAATGTGTTATTCCAGGTTATATAGGTAATATAGACTCTGTGTGTTATTTTAGATCCAGATCCATTCAGCCATTTTTGCGTGACTGAGAAACAAACACCCAATCATACATATTTTCACATTTATAATATTATTAGTAGTAGGATTATAACTCATATTACTTAGGATTCATAGTTTATGAGAACATCATGTGTGTTGGTGTTTTTAAAATAAGAGTAATAGTATTCAGAGTAAGAAGACTGCGACATAGGGCTTGGTTTAGTTGAATATAAGTCTTCCTGGTTTTTCTTAACGCTCCTATTTTACCTATACAGACACTCAATCATTTACCAGACACCGAACATAATTATAGGAATAGTACTTTTGCCAGTGGCTTGGCCCGTATAACTGTCGGAAAATATCACCCGGGAACCTACTACTGGGATAAAGTAGGTATCCTATCTGTTACGTATCCATAATATAATATATCTTTGTGCCAAATTCGATCTAAATCCGTTTGGCCGTCTTTGCATCATTGAGAAACAAACATCCAAAAATCTAAACATCTAAGCCATTTTGCGGTCTCTTACTTGGAATAATACTATTAGGTTTATTTTAAGTATAATGAACACACATGATATTCGCAATAACTATGAAGCCAAAGTAATATGAATTACAATCCTACTTATCCTGTACTACCCGGCCGCTGCCAACGCGCTCTGCGCCCGCTTTTTAAATCTCTAATATCTTCTAAGATATTCATTTATATTACATGCTGTAAAGGGCCATATTGATCTATATTAAATGCACAATGTATTTAAGGTACTTAATTGGATAAGGATTAATGCTGTATTGCTTAAAATCGCTTCGTAAATAGGCCCTTATTTCTCGTAAAAAGTAAAAGATAAAAAATGGTTATTGTGGGTTATCCCTAAGAGATAGACATATACCACTGAGGACATTTTTGTAGGCCTTTTTAAGGTGTACAATACTGTAGTACATTATTTTGATCTATTTCGTAGGATTCAGCCAGGGTTTTTCGAATTTTGAGACGTATGTCAGCGTAGTTTTCGAAGACAGTTATTTTTTTCTAAAATAAAATAATCTTTCTCAAATAAAAGTAGCCTAAGTTACTCCTTGTTACATCAGCTATCTGCCAGTGAAAGTCCCGTCAAAATCGGTCCAGCCATTTCAGAGATTAGCGGGAACAAACAGACAGACAGACAGACAGACGTACAGACAGACAAAAATTGTAAAAAATGTTGTTTTGGTATATGTATCGTGTATACATCCATATACACTTAGTAAAAAGTGGTTATCTTAATATTAAAAACAGACACTCCAATTTTATTTATTTGTATGTATTGTATGTATTGTATAGTACATTCGTGTCTGCCTAGTTTGGGATCAGATAACGGTGTGTTGGTCGTCCTAAGATAATTATTTATTTATTAGTACCTATAGGCGACACTTCATTTAAAAAAGTTTTTCGTTCTGTGTAAATACGAAAAAGTTAACTTGATTCATATTCGGACTTAAAATGAATAAAGACTAGCAGCCGTGGCTTCGCCCGCGTGGTATTCGGTAATTATCATCTTACGATTATTCCACGGTCCTTAGAGCTTAATGTACGAGAATACCTTTTATGTATAGCCCAAAGAATACTGAATTGTTTTTTTTTATCGAAATCTGTTCAGCCGTTCAGTCGTGAAAGCATAACACACTAGTAAGCAAACAAACTCACTTTTGCATTTATAAATTTTTTAGATCGTTTCATATATTATTGTCCCGTGCTGTGATACAGGTCGTGCACAATGGGCGGCGCGGGCGCGGCCGGGGGAGGGGGCGGCGGCGTGGGGCTGGCGGCGGCGGGCCTGCTGGCCGTCGAGATGTGCACACCGCTGCTGCTGCTGTGCTGGCTCTGCTGCTGGCCGGACGACGCCTCGGGTATCAACAGAGGCTTTTCTAAAACCATAACTATGACAACAATGGTTGAGCTCCTTAAGATCTTAGTTGAGCTATACGGTTACTGACAGCGTGTACGGACTGGACAGGTCCACTCAAATCTTTGTGGTTCTTTCCTTGAAATACCTCACAGACAGTAATCCCCACCGGCCACATATGACTCGACCATCATTATGTCTGGACTGTAAAAGAGTGTGGTCCCCCGTGTGGTCTCCGGGTAGTAGAATAGGACCACCCCATCACAGTCCGTGGGTGTCGTAAAAGGCGACTAAGGTAGCTGTTGGAGGATTCCATTAGTTTCCTCACACCCAAGCTAAGGTTGCCGTGCCGAGAGCTGCATGACTAGGGGGGAGCCTAGTCGCGAGCGTGCCTGTTGTCTGGGATCGGGCGCCCCCAGGCACTAACCAGCCTTACCCCTACATGCGGGGCTCTGTAGGGTGTCGACAGATTGTATTCCCCTGCTTTTCGTGGGAACTAAATGAGTCTAAATAATAATATAAAACTCGGAGGCGGCGGTGACGCTCGCCACACACCACGTCATTTGTTTTCACGGGGCGAAAAGCGAGCAGCGGAATATCGCTTAGCAACGCTGAATGTGCAGGGAGGTATAAAGGATAAGATGGATGAGGTGTTTGACATGGTGAAGGATAAAAGGATTGATGTGCTATGTGTGAATGAGACGAAAAGAAAGGGAGTGGACACGACTAAACACGGATCTCTGACCGCTATCTGGTCTGGTGTTCAAGAGACACAAAGGGCCTGTCAGGGTGTGGGAGTTGTCCTCTCCGAGCGAATGATGAAATGTGTGAAAGATTATGTTTGTGTGAGTCCCAGGATTTTATGGATGAGAGCGAAGGTGGGCCTTAACCCTATCTTTATGCTGTGCGTCTATGCACCCGATATGGGAAGCTCACCGCCGGAGAGGGATGAATTTTGGAACAGCATAAGGGATCTAGTGAATGAATGTAGAGCAAACGAGAAGATTATTATGCTAGGTGACTTTAATGGTTGGGTTGGTGTGAAGAGGAATGGGTACGAAAAAGTATTAGGTGCATTTGGGGATGACAGAGTGAATGAGAATGGGATGAGTTTACTAGAGATATGTGTAGAGAAGAATTTGTCTGTTATGAACACTATGTTTAATCATAGAAAAGTTCATAGGTATACGTGGGAAAGGCAAGACAGTAGAAGTATGATTGACTTTGTGATTGTGGATGAAAGATTAAAGAGTAAAGTGACAGATACTAGAGCATATCGGGGTGTTAACGTAGGGACAGATCATTATCTGGTGGATAGTCTGTTCAGACATTGGCGTCACCGAGTTCGAGTTCCTGTGACTGCACTTGAAAGAATAAAAGTAGAAAGATTGCAAGATTTGAAAGTAAAAGAGGAATATAAGCGGGAAGTAAAGGTGAAGACGGATAAAATATTTGATGATACGAATGATTATAGTATGGAGGAAGTATGGGATATACTGAAAAATTCTATGGTGCACTTAGCCACAAAAGTATGTGGTGTGGCACGGAGAAAAAATGGTAGTAAAATTAGTGATTCTTGGGTAGATGGTGAAGTTAAGGAGTTTGTGCGGAAAAAAGAGGCCTGGCTTAACGTGTTAGCCTATAAGGCCCAAAATAGGATGAATCAGGCAGCGAATGTGACGGATGGTTTGGAAAAAGTTAAAAGGAACTACTCCGAAATGAAAGTGAAAGTGAAAGAGATGGTAAAAATGAAAAAGGATGAAAGGCAAGAAAAGTATAACAGGAAGTTCTCTGATAACTTCAGTGCCAATGCTAAGCTGTTTTGGAAACAGGTAAGATTGGCTCGCGGAGTGACAGGAACATCGAGTATGAATGTTATAAGAGCAGAAGATGGATGTTCACTAAATGAAGAATGTAAGGTCTTGGAACGCTGGAAGGGATACTTTGAAAGTTTATTCAGTTGTCAGGACAGCGTGCAAGGAGTGGGCAACTGGGCAGATGCCAGTTTAGAAGACCCTAACTCAGAGGTAGATGAAGATAATGAAATAGAAATAGATGAGATAGTACGAGCGCTGAAAGGTATGAAAGTTGGGAACGCTGCAGGATATGACAGAGTGTCTGCTGAAATGCTGAAGAGCGGTGACGGGGTGGTAGCAAGCCTGTTGTGCCGGATCTTTAATATGTGTTGGAGATATGGCCGTGTACCAGATGATTGGTGTAAGGCTGTAATCGTACCACTATATAAAGGAAAAGGCTCACAGCAGGAGTGTAAAAACTACCGCGGCATTAGTCTTTTGAGTGTTGTCGGCAAACTGTATGCGAAGGCTTTGATAAATAGAGTGATAGGAGTGACCGGTGAGAAAATATGGGATGTCCAGGCAGGATTTAGAGAGGGGATGGGCTGTATGGATCGGATCTTCTCCCTAAGGTGCATAGCCGAAAAACATCTGGCAAAGCACAAGAAAGTCTACTGCGCTTTCGTTGACTTGGAGAAGGCCTATGACAGTGTGTGCAGAGAAAAACTATGGTCAACACTATCCATGTACGGTGTGGACTGGCGCTTGGTACGGGCACTGAAATCTTTATACAAGGATTCCAGTGCTTGTGTTAGGATAAATGGGGCATACACGAACTGGTTTTGCATCTCGAGGGGTGTTAGGCAGGGCTGTGTAGCGTCACCGTGGCTGTTCAACTTGTACATGGATAGTTGTCTGACAGATTTGAAATAGGGTGAGTGTGGATTAGCAATGCGTGAGTTACCTGTCAAATGCCTTCTCTACGCAGACGATCAAGTTTTACTTGCATCGTCAGCCGAACAGTTGCAAGACATGGTGACTGTAATGGATGAAGCATTTAAGATGAATGGGATGAATATAAATGTGAATAAGACGAAGGTCATGGTGTTTGAAAGAGAAGATAACGTATCGGTGTGTGATGTGAAAATAAATGATAAGAGTGTAGAGCAAGTAACTGAGTTCGTATATTTGGGGAGTTTGTTTACAAGGGATGGAAAGATTGATAAAGATGTGGAAAGAAGAGTGAATGCGGGAAATAAAGTAAATGGTGCTTTACATGCGATTGTGACCAACCAGTTGATGTCCGATAAGGCTCGATTGGCTGTTCACAATGGTGTACTGGTGCCTACGCTTATGTATGGAAGTGAATGTTGAGTGTGGCAAAAGAAGCATGAAAGTAGAATAAATGCTGTGGAAATGCGTTTCTTGCGAAGCATGTGTGGTGTGACTATGAATGATAGGCTGAGGAATGATGTGATAAGAGAACGGTGTGGTTTAAAAGAAGATGTAGTGACAAAAATTGAAAAATGTATGCTTAGATGGTTTGGTCATGTTGAGAGGATGAATGAAGGATGGCTCACAAAAGGTATTTACAAGGCAGATGTGAGTAGAAACACCGGGAGGGGACGCCCTAGGAGGACATATAGGGACCTTATTGGTGATGTTCTTCAGAAAGGTCAGGTGCGTAGTACTCGCAACCGGCGTGTGTGTATGACCAATTGTATGAACCTAAACGAGGCAAAAGGAGTGTGTAGAGATCGTAGCAGGTGGCGTTCCGTGGTTTCTGCCTACCCCCATGGGAAAAAGGCGTGATTGTATGTATGAATGTAAAAGAGACTTTGACCTTTAAATTTTTTTCGGTGTTTTCTCAAAGTAGTCAGTTAAGAAACACTGACTTCATCGAGATAGTTTATTACAAGTAAATACGTCAAAAATGTGAAACGTCAATGATAATGATAATAATCTTTATTGACATAAATTTGCACAACATTTTTATGAATTCCCAATGAACGAATTTAATATGGAAAAGTCAAAAAGTCACAGTGGTCAATGTTTTCTTAAGGTAGTCAAACGCAACCGCTGGCATTCATCCTTAAATTCACTTACTGCCCAACAAACAAACTAAGCTTATAAAATTAAGTCTATAAGGTCTAAACTCTTATACTTGTTATAAAAGAGCATTTATTATGTCAATGTTCCTTATAGTAGCACATTATTAGAAGATTTGGCTAATATTACCTTTATTCTTATAATTTGGCTGGGTAAACGTTAATAAATACAATTAATATGGCTACAATAAGGGTTCAAAATGTGTTCTTCTTATAGAGGCTAGTTACATTGCTTTTTAGCCATATAATATTCAAAGTCATATAAAGGCTTTTAATATGGTCAATTATTCTTAGAAAAGTAATGCACAAGGTAATTATGATGCTTTTTAACTTATAGGAGCATTTGATAAGAGGTCTATCCAACAAACAAATTTTAACATTTTATGTGATATTTACAAGGGTGAAAGCAATCCGTATTCCCTTATACAGTGATTATAAAGATATTATTCTCTATATGGTCACATTAAAATGTTTTACATAACTAGATTCGCCATTTTGAAGTACAGCAGATTGTGTGAATTTATTACGGAGGGGAATTTACATTTAAAAAATGGATTCAAAAGACTGGAAGAAGTTAAAAAGGAGCGGTGGTTACAGAAGAAAAGTAAAAACAAAGTCTACGAAAACATGGTTTTGAAAATTACAACCACCACCTCTACTCCTATGATACTACAAAAAGACCAAGCAGATACTAACGAATCAGCCAGTTGTTCCGCAGAGGATTTTTTTATAGAAAATAAGAATGAAAAGGAAACCAGTGAAGAAGAATATAATTGTAGCGATATTGATATAGACAGTAATAATATAATGACAATGATAATATTTTTAAATGAAGAGTTGAAGAATATTGATATTCGTAGTGATATCAGAGAATGGGCAGTGAAATTCAACATTTCCCATATCGCTTTAAGTGACCTATTAAAAATATTACATCATGTAATGCCAAACAAAATGCCATTGGATGCGCGTACATTGCTCAAAACAAATAAAGTAGTAATATGCATTACTGAAACCAATGCAATATCTGCGGACAAACATATTATATTTATAATTATATTCTTTATTGTGTACTTACAATTATAATTAAATTTCAAACTTAAAACTAGTGCACAAAAGCAAGCTTATCCCTATAAAGAGATCTCTTCCAGCCAACCCAACCATAGTGAAACATAAATTTTATATGTATGGGAACAAGACTAGCTAGGTACAGGATTTTGTTCGTGAGAAAGGAACCCTGACGATATGTAAAATGGCGATAGCATAAACAGGAAATGATGCCATTATAAAGTCTTCACTCTCATAGACTCCTTGTAGACGATGTGCGAATCGTTTTGCTCTCATAATAGCACTGTTTATAACATGACTAAATAATTAATAACGTTTGTAGCACAAAAACAGCTAAAATTCAAGGGCGGGTTGATACTATAAGACACTGCGTACCACATTTTATCATGCATTTGAATTCCCATACACTTTTCACTATAAACGAGCACATAAATCAGGTAAATAAACTACATAAAATAATAACTTACCATTCACTTTTTAATAAAATGGTTGACGTTTCTCTTTATTCGCGAAACTTTTACGAAAATGTAAATCACTAAGAAAAAGACTTATTGCAGAATCATAAACAGACGGCTATAAGGGCCTATGGCTTTTTAAGAGCCTTTGATTTGCCGCAATGAATTTAACTCCCTTGTATCGAACCATAGTAAAACACGTATAAGGAAAAAAAGCGGACAATAAAGCAACTAAAAGGGAGGTATAAGGTTATTGTCTTTATAATTTGTGCCCAAACGCACCCTTATTAGCGATAATACGGCTCCTATAAGAATATTATTTTTGGCAATATAAGCCACTACAAGAGCAATTTTTGTTTGTTGGGTGAACCACGACATAATTCAATATTGACTGTCGAACTCAACCTAACAATAATTATCAGTTGTGTTGTCCAACAAGACCGGTTGGTGGCAATAGACCACGTCTACTATATAGCCCTTGGTTATGTTGTGTTTGTAATTGTTTATAACGTTTGATTTCAGACAGCACTTCTGGCAAACACCCGCAGAGGCCGGTGCTCGCACACGTCCACGGTACGTTTAGGAGCCGTTCTTAAATTTCTGAATTTCTATAATGAAACAAAATATCTATAAAATGTCTATCGGACCGAGCCGGACCTCCTAAGGCGGAAGTGCCTACTTCCTATAAGGCGGAGCGTACGCTTGTTACCATAAAATAACATAAACAAGACTGGATTTATGTATTAAAACAACGAAATACATGTTGTATTTCATTCTTAGTTACACACAATAACGACAAAATGGCGCCCAATATGTGACCTAGCTGGAAGTCCATTGATGATTACCATCAGGTGGGACGTAAGCTTGCTAGCCATACAGTAACATTATAAATACTGGATTTAAATGAGGAAAAAATGCATGTTAATAATTATTGAAAGTCACCCAAACTCGAACCTTCTTGATCCTTGCTCTCCTAGATATAAATTTGGATTGCATTTGTTTCAGAGTCGGGCTCCCGCCGTCGCTCCAGTGATTTGTTCGGCAGACGCATCGGCAGCAGCGTCGTGTCACTGCACCTGCCCAGCACCTCAGGTAACGTGTGTCACTACACCTGCCCAGCACCTCAGGTAACGTGTGTCACTGCACCTGCCCAGCACCTCAGGTAACGTGTTGACCAGTATTGTGTCACTACACCTGCCCAGCACCTCAGGTAACGTGTTGACCAGTATTGTGTCACTGCACCTGCCCAGCACCTCAGGTAACGTGTTGACCATTATTGTGTAAGCAATGCATAGTCATCATGAATCTTTTTATTAAAAAAATAAAATAGTAAATATAAATGATAAAAATAATACTGTAGCTTATTTGCTACAGGATCACTAAGGGCTATGAAGAGAATTTGCTTTACAATAATCCTTCCTAATAATTATTCCTTTTCTCAAGCAAGACAAAACCGCGCATGTGGCTCCTGTGAAACGCGTGAAATATTAAATTCATGTGCGTAGGCCCTGAATCAAAGGCATTGGAAGTGACTTCACCATAAAATGTACATAAAACTTTGTACATTACTTTCAGAATTTGGCAAATACATCGAGGTCATTGATCTCTTAATAGAGAGGACGAAATGAAAACCAATGCCTTGACCCACTTATGACGTGATTTTGAAACCCAGCCAAAACTTACTTAGTGGATGGTCCAAAAACGATTAGAAACAAGTCGACTTTCTTTTCTTCAATCCAAAAAAATAAGAACCACAAGACGATTCTTTTAATGAAATACTTTCAGCACTATCATCTCCTCACAACTATTTAGTTTTATTGTTTACTAGCTTCTGCCCGCGACTTCGTCCGCGTTAAATTTTTTGTTCCCCCGATCCTTCCCGTCGCGTCGAATCGTCTACCCGTGCGATTTTCCCCGTTTTTGCAATATTTTTCATTACTGCTCCGCTCCTCTTCGCTGTAGCGTGATGTTATATAGCCTATGCCTAGCCTTCCTCGATAAATAGGCTATCCAACACAAAAATAATTTTTCAATTCGGACCAGTAGTGCCTGAGATTAGCGCGTTCAATCAAACAAACAAACTCTTCAGCTTTATAATATTAGTACAGATGTAACCATTTATTTACACACATATAAAAAGACAAGAATAAAACAAGAAAAGAAAAATTGGTACAGAGGTGTTGCTTCCATCCACTAGATCCTATCAGATATCAAATAAGAAAGTAACAACTTCCTTCCTACAATTTTCAGGATACAAAAAAGCCCTATCAGCGCACCGCAGCCACGAGGAGATAGGACGGCACCGCAAACTGTCCATCCACGAGGTCATCGACCCCGAGACGCGATACCACTCGGCACCGAGCGTCATCGACGAAGTACTGCACCGTCGCGACTGGGAGCGGTCTTCCAAAGAGCTGTACATCCCCCTCAAACCTGACCGAGATGTTCATTCTAACACCAGCTCCAATGAGAGTCCTGAAGCACCGCACGCCACTCCCGAGTCCTCTTCCATTGAAACTAAGAGCGAAGAACAGCTCTCCAAGCCCTGCAAGAAGCACCACACCAACATCAAGTCCTCTAAACGAAAGAAGGAGACACAATCCACGGATATTAAAGACGATGACGTTACTGAAACTGAAGCTTCAAACTTCTACATCGGAGAGCGGGTGGACGAAGGGTCTCCTATCAACAAGAATGTTGAAGACAGGTGCGAGGATGTACACACCAAGGTTTGTCATTTGAGCTAACGGCGATACAAGCGACACTTCTTCTCAGGTGACACTAGAAAGTGGTGTAAGGCGAGCGGTTTAGGGCTGTGTCATTTTTAGGGTTCCGCACCTCAAAAGAAAAAAGCGGAACCCTTATAGGATCACTTTGTTGTCCGTCCGTCCGTCTGTCAAGACCCTTTTTCTCAGGAACGGGTGGAGGTATCAAGCTGAAATTTATATCAAATACTCAGGTCTACTGTCCCTTGAAGCTGTGAAAAAGTCGAACTTCTAAGCTAAAGCAATCAAAAGATATAGCCGTTTATGCCGCAAATTTCCGCAAATTTTCGAAACTCGCAAGGGAATCAAAACCTAAAGGGTACTTCCAGTTGATCTAGAATTTTGAAATTTGGTACGAAGCAACGTCTTATAGCACAGATAAAGGAAAAATTGCGAAAACCGTAAAATTTTAGTTACATCATATAATAAAAATATTTTTAAAATTTTTAAACCTTATACCTACAGGTTTGTACGGAACCCTCGGTGCGCGAGTCCGACTCGCACTTGGCCGGTTTTTTTTTTGATATCCAATGTAATACTTATTCCCAGCTTACTTTGTATAAACAAATTTTGATATTGTTTATTTTTATTTCTAGTCCATATACAAGGCTAAGGACGACAAGCAGTCGTTCAACGAGTCGATCAGGAGTAAGGATCGTCCGCCACAGATGGTGGTGGTGGATGAACTGCATCCGATGACCCTGGGCTTCTGCCTCGATGACGTCATCGAACGGCTGGACCAGTTGGAGTCGCTGGACCGCTCGGGGGCCATGCACCACTCCATCGAGTCCAGGATCAGTCTGTCTAACCGACAAATGTTCCCCCCACCGTCAGTCGGTGAGTTGATTTCTCTCACCGAGCTTGTGTGCTATCTATTGTGACTTTATAATGAACGCATGTTGTAAATTGGAATACATGATTCTGTGTATCCAGAAGCCCGCTTCATAAGTACGACAACTTTAACAATACTCAAATTATTTATCAAAGAAGATAGTGACTACTGACAAAGATTTACATCCTACAGAATGGCATGTTCAACTAAGGCATACTGAAAGTTGTATCGCTTACTGCATCTTATCTATTCTAATAACTATTCCTGTATTGAAGCTTTCCGATAAAACAGGCTTACCAACTCGTGGTACAAGGGCATGATCAACACAGTCCCAGGGACTAGATTAAAACAAATGACTATTTAGGAACTGATTTTTTTTTATTAAAGACTGTTCAGATACGTCAATATGGTTGGGAACGTCTGCTATAAAAGCTTGTGATGACTGCTTTCTGTGTGTATATATATGCGTGCATGCGTGCATGTAGAGCCGGTGGGCTACGACGGCGGCGCGTGCTATCTTGCGGAGACGGGCGAGCTGGCCGAGCTGCGCCCGAGCACAGGCCGGGGCCCCGGGCGCAGCGGCCCGGGGGCCATGCGCGCGCGCCATGCCAGTGACGGAGACATCCTGGCCCCGCCACACAGGCCCGAGTCTGGGGCCTTCTCAGGTAAGATGTAACAGTGCATGAACCACCATCATTCTTGACTCTCCCTTTTTTCTCCAAGGAATCTTCAACGAGTTCGCACGATTTATGGAAAAGACATGGACGGTCACCATCGGCACACGGAGGAACCGTAACAATCAGAGTCCTTTAAGAACCCTGTTAGGCCTTCAATGTTGTCAGTTAACAGTCAACAAACCTTTTGGACTGAGCTTATGTTACATTCCTATATTGTACTCCGGGTACTTGATTACTTAATGCAAATCACTGAGTCATGCGGCTGGGACACGACAAGAACAATCTGGCCTTGTTCTCTGTTCTATATCTTGATTCTAAGAACAGTCAGATAAACTGATTGTTTTGTTAACTGACTATTCCTAGTGAAGTCAACTCAAATTCAAAGCATTATTTTTTTATCTAATGGTTGGCCCAGTATTCGAAATTCAGCCATAATTAATTTTAATCTGTATTTCTTAGGCTATGTTTAAAAAATTAGCTTTCTGCACTCCTCCGTAAGTATAAACTTTTCATACTCATCCGTCAGCGTAATCGTCGAGAAAAGGGGTACAAAATTTTAGCTTCACGTATAACAATATAAACAGTTTACAGGCACTTTAGAGTTCTTAAGAAATCGAGTCCTCTTGTCTGAAATTTGAAGATTAGATCTCTTTGGAGAAGAATAGACAAGACGCTCCATGGGCACTCTTTTAAATACTCTTGGACACAATGAGTTAAACAATATGTTTCCCCGACTGTACATCCTGTGTGTGGTTATAGCTGCGTACTGTATGTTGCAGAGAGTGACCTGGACCTGGAGCTGGAGGGCGCGGAGGAACGCCCCCCTGCCTACGAGGAGCTGCAGCACTACGCGCAACCTGATCGTAAGGAGACCGCCATATAGAGAGACCTCTGATAATCCCAACTAAAGAGCTACAAGGTTCTTTTGGTGCCTGTCCAAAATCGGAACTAGCGCGAATTTTGTTAATATAATCTATGCAACAATTTTACAAATTTTTACCAACACAATGTCCCCCAATGTCAATTTCACTCAGGTACCAAAAGATCTTTGTAGGATTGTACGTGCAGTTTTACCTTAAAGCCTTTGAAAGATTAGAGGTAATGTGAAAAGATGTAACTTATAAAACTTTTAACTTTGTTAAATGTTATATCTAACAACATGTTTATGCTTCAGAACCATATAATTGTTTACCTAAGCTTCGCGTCTTTTACATGTGAAGCTTTCGTTGTTAACATTTGTAGAAGTAAGTAAATTAATACATTTCCTGAACACAACGTGCAATTAATATTTTCAATTTGTGTGTTTGTGTCAAAAAAAAATCAGTAAGTTATCTGTTATAATATAGTATTGTAGTAGAAGGTACTTCCCCAAGTCCTGTTGTCGCTTTACAAAGTAACGCAAAGAGTTCAAAATAATATTTTACAAGAAAACTATATTTGATATCTGAATGACACGTAGATAGTGAGAGTAATTTATAAGTATGCTAGCATCGTTACTATACTTACATTCCGGTGGGTGCCTACGAAAGTAGCTCGGCGGCATGCACTCGCCACTAACGTGTAAAGGGGACAGAAGGGTAACGATAATTGTATAATTTTACGGTACTGACAGGGAAACTAAATATTAATCAGTCGTATGAAATGGTAACTAGAGTGTCAATGTCTTTCACAATGCAGTTCCCTGACTGTACATGTTAGATATTATATGTATAACCATTGTGCATAGGTAATATGTGGTTTATCTATGTACACTCAGGCGCGGTCGCAGCTTAAGATTTGGGGGGGGGGTCACCATGAGTACTGAAGAATATTTTTAGGAAGGTACATCTCCTCGTTGGTCTAATAGTCGCGAGCGCTACTGATGAGCGTGAGGTGCCGGGTTCGATTCCCAGGTCGGGTAGTATTATTGTGTTTTCCATCAGAAATTTCTCAGAAGCAGCCTGGAGTCTAGACTTGTGCCCGGTTGATAGCAGAAGGCTCGCCTCATATGACATGGGACTTCTGACAAAATATGGGTGTACTATATTTAGGTACATCTCTGTCAACCTTTTGGGACTTAAAGGCGTGATGATATGTATATGTTCATGTACATCTCCAGCTCCACATTATTTATACTATTCAGTGGCGCAGCTTTTACAAGGGGGAGAGGGTAGGTACTTAATAATGCTGGGAAATTGGCCACAACAGTATTTGATAAGTAGTAGGCAATTAAAACGGAGTAGAAAATGATAGGTTACGCAGGATGAGAAGAGCGAGCGAAGCGAGCTCGAAAATTTTAACAACCCGCCTGGTTTAGTTTCGGTTTTGTTTATATTTTCAACATAAATAGGAGTTACATAGTCGATTTATGCCAGGAAAGCCGTGGTAACTATGAGAAATATTAATGGAAGAGCGAGCGAAGGGAGCTCGAAAATTTTAACAACCCGCTTGGTTTAGGTTCAGTTTTGTTTATATTTTCAACAAAAATAGGAGTTACATTGTTGATTTATGCCAGGAAAGTCCAGGTTACTATGAGAGTTACGAGTGCAAGCGAGCAAAGCGAGCTCGAAAATTTCAACAACCCGCTTGGTTTGTGTTCGGTTTTTTTTATATTTTCAAACAGAAATAGCAGTTACATTGTCGATTTATGCCAAGTACCTATGAGAATTATGAATGCAAGAGCGAGCGAAGCGAGCTCGAAAATTTGAGTTATATTGTCGATTTATTCCAGGAAAGCCCAGTTTACTATGAGAATACGAAAATTTTTCACACGCTCCGATAGGTTAGATTTTCTTTGATCTCTCCAAAAGGAAAGCTCAAGTATCAAGAAAATGTAGAATGCAAGAGAGAGCGAAGCACGTCTGATAAATTTTTGCACCAGGTAAGGTGAAAAAAATTATTTTGACCATTATATAGCAAGAGAACTTGATTTGTCGAGTTATGCCGAAAAACTTAAACTCGTTTTACGCCAGCTTAGGTTTTGGAATCTGGCCTTAGCCTTAGCCTTTCTAACCCTACGTATGAATGGGGTGCATTCGAGTTTACTGTCTAGATTTTATCCTATTAACATTATAAACGAAAGTTTGTGACGACGTTTGTTACTCTTTCACGCAAAAACTGCTGAACGGGTATGGATAAAATTTGACAAACAGAGAGTTTATGAACTAGATTAACACATAAGGTACTTTTTATCCAGATAGTACTTTGCCGCGGGATAGTTTCCAACCTTCACGGGGGCGAAACCGCTGGCAAAAGCTAGTATTTTATATCAATCTTTTTAAAGTAAAAACTTCTTTAGGCGCGTTTAGTGATATTTGGTAGGACAAGATCTTGTGTGTTGGGTGGTTTAATTAAAAAATTAAGACATTTAAATTTTTCATACTAAAATTTGTTGTTTCGGCCGGCAGGCCCCCATGATCTTGATTGCTTATTTTCTTAATCTTTTTGCAAATGTCCATCTGACGCTACGTGGCTCAAGTGAGTACAATTTTAAGGTAGTAAGACAGGCAAATCGTTCAGGGTCTCGACAGCATGGCTGACTTTGGGGGGGGTCACGACCCCTAGGACCCCCCCCCCCCCCTTGGACCGCGCCTGTGTACACTTGTGTGAGATGGAGAACATACCATCAATTTATATTCTATCCGCGTTAAGAAAATATTGACTCATCGTTGTCACTCAGCTTAGCCACGCGGCACGCCCCTTGACCAATTAGATCATAGTCCGTTCCGCGCCGGCCGTTTTGCGTGGATTTGACGCATATTTTCCCCAGCTATTTTTTTTTTTTAATATTTGTGTTGTGTTTAGTTTGTCTTTGCGTCATATTTACCGCAAATAAACGTATTTTCTTTCTTCTTCTTTCTAGTAAGTTAGAAAGCCGTGTTCACATTGACCAGTTGAAGTAAGTTCTACAAACAGTACGTTCTAATTTACTATGATTTAATTGGTCAAGAGGCGTTGCTAAGCTGGGTGACCACCATGAGTCACTATTTTAGACTATAGTTATAAATCACTTGTACTGATGGATACAAAGTGTAATGTATCGGATCAAATTGGTGTTGTTACACCCGTAAAAAAGATATTCTCTGTTAGAAACTGTCAATTAGCTATACATTTATAAACATACTCTATTCACTATTGTAACATAACTGTAAAGGTTGGACGTTAATGTTTATACCTACACAATATTTAACTAACAATGAAATTGTTCGCCAGTGTTACGGCTGTCGCTGTGGAGTGCTTCACTTGTAAACAGGTTGTTTCGCAAATTATCTAACAACTAACATTGTTTGTTTTATCGTATATGTTCCAAGCACAGCTGTCATTCATGATCAGCGCACTAAGTGCGTAACACACTATTAATCACAATCAGAATCATTTTGAAGGATAATGAAACCCATTGCTTTATATGGTCGAAAAATTTATCCAATGAACAATGTAAATAACGCAATGAATATTGTTGAATTGTGAAAATAAAAGCCATTCCTTCTGTTAGTGTGTTACGCAATTTAAAAATGGCTACATTTAGCACGGAAAAGTTGTGTGGTACTCTGCTAAACGATGTCATTCCCTGACTGTGCATTATGTTACGTGTTAGTTGAAAAGTAACCTCTAGTCAATCGTTTCCTGTTAATAAATTTTTATGTTACTAACTCGTGTTTCTCTCGCAGATCCTATTTGTTGTTTTTCAAATAAATAAAACAACAATTTCTAGTGCTTATTTGAAGAATGACTTTTGAAGAATTAAAACTAGTTTAGTTTAACATTAATTTATTTATGAACAACAGTACAAATTGATACAGTCGCGAAGCTCGAATCACAAGCGATATCCAACATTCATTTATTGTAAACCGTTACGATACTAATTATATTAATAAGTCAGTACAAACGTACAAGATATTGTAGACAACATTAAAACTTAACTGATTATACTTTCTTACCTTAATTATTGGCTACAAACAACTTGGCAAGTTGGCACATTTCATTTGGCAATAGACAATATCAATATAGGTATTTGATTGTATAGATAAAATAGCTAAAATACATCAATGTAGCAAATTTATCTTAAATAAGACGATTGATTGCTGAGATAGCAACTCTCATGCCGCTTAGTAACTATTCAAAAAGTTCAAAAACGGGTTTGATCATTGTGACTGCTACGTTTTAAACAACGTTTAGAAAAAAATCACTTTTATAATTGTGTATTGTGCTAGTGATACTGCCTTCCTACTGATATTACGTATAACCTTCTAAAATCTTAATTATATTTAATTATAAATATGTCTATCTAAGAATAACAAACAAATCATTTGGTCACTAGAGTATTGTCAGCCGCACGTCAATGTTAAAACGACGACATTAATGTGACCATGAACGTGCGGCTGACTGTACCTACATACATCGAGCTGGACGGCCGCAGTCGGGAGGACGAAACACAAATTTGAGCATATTACAACACAACACGAGAGCAGAGTGGTGGCCCAGTGATAACGGCCGCAAGTTACGAGTTGTAGGCGTAGGTTCGAACCCAGGCAGGCGCTATACTTTATGCAAATTATTTCATCACCACTGCTTTCAAAATGACGAAGAAAACATCGTGAGGAAATCGACATGTACTAGAACTATAAATTTGAAGACATGTGACATCCACCAGCGCGCACTGGGTCCGCGTGGTGGATTACGGCCTACTTCCTCTCACCGAGAGGAGGCCTGTGTCCCAGCAGTGGGAACATTGTAGGCTGATGATGATGATGATGATGACAATACAACGAGTGTCTCGCTTGTCTTGTGGAAGTAGATAACTATTTGTTCATAAGCATTGTTGTAAAGTTATGGTAGTACAAATAAACTTACTAACAATAAACTCGTACAAAGGAAACATTACACATACATACATACATAGGTTAAATATTTTATTCATGAAACAGTTTCTCACAGATAAAAATTTAAAAGGGGCGTTAGAAAAGTGAATATAGCTACATTTAAATATAAATTTCTGAGGTAGTTATAGACATCGATATTATTACTGAAGCACTTGGAACTGGAATTGATATTATTATCAATTGAAACACCGATAGTTAAGCACCGTTGTTCAAGAGTCACACAAATGTATCGCACTGTGTCCCACTGACTGTTCTTACCTAGCTACAGTAACCTCGTGGATACACTTTTCGACATAGTGGTGTTGAGTGCAGCCTGTGGGCCAGTGTGCGCTGTGGCCTACGCCTGTCTGTTATTAGCATCTCACCGTGAAAACTTACGTGAAGTGAACAGCCAATCCCTAGCATAGAATTGTACAAGAGACTTTTGGCGACTGAATAACAATCAAAGGGTGGGATAAGTGGACAGTTGTTTATTTTTTTCTAATATTTGTGAAATTGGAGTGCCTCATTGGTCTGGTAGTCGCTAGCGCCACGGCTGAGCGTTAGGACCGGGGCTCGATTCCCAGCTCGGGCCAAGTGTGATCGGGATTTTCTGTCTAGATTAGTATCCGAAGTCTGGATTAGTGCTCGGTTGATGGCAATGGGCTTATCCTTAATTACATGGGACTGAAACATAACTAGCGAAATTTGAGTGTACGAACTATAGGTACCTACCACTCTGCCTAACTGTTCGGGGAACAAAGTGTGATGTTATGTTACTCGTATCTGTGAAATTGTATTGACAAAACAAGGTGACGCCGTTAGTTACGATTCTGCCCACACACCAAAAGACTCTTGTAGCGTTGTAAGGTAAAATGGTAGCTCACTTCATCTCAGTTTTCACGGCAAGCGTTTTACAGAATAAATCAGCTGAACCAGTTTACCGCGCAGCAACTTCGGGCGCGGCAGTGACCGACACGACCGGCAGAAGCGGTGCGGGCGGCGCCTTGTTGAGCCGGGGCTCGGCGTCGGTTCTGTCGGGCCGCGGCTCGGCGTCAGTTCTGTCGGGCCGCGGCTCGGCGACGGTTCTGTCGGGCCGCGGCTCGGCGTCGGTTCTGTCAGGCCGCTCGTCGGTCGCGTCGGGCGCGTCGCTCGCGGGTGCACCCTCGCCGGTGCTGGCGCGCAGTGCGGCCGGCGACGTCGACGTCGGAAACACGGTATCTCCCTTGCCGGCGGGAGGGACTTGCTTGCAGAGCTTAGCCATCGCGCTCGCACTGTCACGAACCACTGGAAGATAACAGTTTACGATTACTTCATTTAGGGTCTGTGCCCGACAGCAAAGACAGGGTTATCCCTTTAATTCATATCTATTTATCTTAGTAACCTCGAATATACTAATTCCCAAATTTCCTAAGGGCGGAATGGTTTTCAGTACATGAGGACTGTGTGTTGTGTGTTACCTGGCTGCACGGGGTAGGCGCTGGCAGCGGGCGGCGGCCGACACGACGCCGTCGGCAGGGACAGCGTGTCGGATGAACTCAGCTCTGCGACAGAAGGACGACGTAACATGACATCAAAACACCGCATAGGGCAGGCCGGGGATCAAAGTGCCGTGGGTAACTTGTTCCGGCACGAATATCTTCGTTAAAAATGTAATAGGAGTAAATGGGGAAAGCGTCGACAAATGTAGGAGAATTGCGCTTACAACGACTCAAACAACACAAAATAAATTAGGAATGTTTATGGTTCTTATTTATTTAAGGTTAAAGATGCATCCAGATTGCGGTAAACTGATGGTGTCGAACGATTAGCTCACTCCTGTGTATGTAAATGACAGCCGGATAACGTTCACTTCAAAACATAATCGATGAACTTAATCGTTTACGTTTTCAGGTGATTTCGCCTAATCGACGTAAATCGATCGTTGTCTAGTGTCTAGGACCTTCGGTCTGGAAGCTAGTCAGTAGTCAACATACCTTTGACCTTCTTGATGAAGAAGTAGAAGAAGTACAGACACAGCATGATGAGCAGCGACAGTATGCCGACGAGCGCTACGTAGTAGGCCACGTGGCTGGGCCGCCGCACGCCCTTCGGCACCGGGGCCGGCACGCCCATCGCTCTGCGGGCCGAGGAGACACTCACTAGTATAGCAACAACTAGACGCAGCGGCAGTATGCCGACGAGTGAGGATTTGTCCTAAGCTTTTATAGGAGTCCTATAAACGTGTCACAACACTGGGAACAGAGCGCTACATAGCGTGCTACGTGTCTACGAAGCGTGTAGCAACCGCTACGACTCGTAGCACGCGAAGGCGCACATGAGTTCGATGTAGTTTAAGACTAGTACTGAGAAAGTTGCTAATAGATGGAAATATTTAATTGATCCTCTAAAAATGGATCGTATCTATGGTTTTTGAATAAATATGCCGTTTTAAACATTGGCGTCAACCATATGGGTAAGGTTTAGTTAGAACTGTGGGAAACCGCATTGTTACAATCAAGTTGGTGCAGGTGGCTATTTAATATTTAAGGGCAACAATATAGGAACTATTTGCGGTTCACAACACAAAGGCACACAGGAGCATAAACATAGGTACGAATTCATCAATGCACGAAAAGCGACAAGATCAGCGAGGGGTCACAGATGACACACGCGCTGAGGCTCTAGAAGTGCCTCAGACACTCCCGGACACTGCGACATGGATTAACTACTGATTAACATGCGCTATGTCCGCGCTTTTACTGCACCTCGCGATAATCTAATTACCATACAATGTGTAAACAATGGTCTGATTAGGAAAATGTTCCTAAGCTACGTTACACCGAATAAGTATTGTATAGCTACCTAACATTCCAGAACTCTGTATTTAAAGTTAGGACTTTCCTGGGGTTAATTATAAAGTAGGTCGGCACTAGAACTTCGTTCATGGTGATCGAAAAATGCCCTACAAACTTAACATTTCTCACATCACATCTTCGTTCTTCATCATAATCGCCACACTTGGCAGGTGGGTTGGCGTTCGCAGTATGGTGGTAAAATGCATAGAGAACGCTGCTGCCCGTTCTCTAGAAAGGCCCTTAGTCGCCTTTTACGACATCCACGGGCAGAAATGGGAGAACGAAAAAGAGAGAAGTTACGAGTTGAAGGACAAATTGGGAATGTGAGACACTGGTGTCACAATATAAAGTCATTAGTAATATTTGTTACGCCATGTGATCTCCTATAGTACATACACAGACCTGCTTAAATAACACCTAGGGTCGGCTGCGTTTAACGTTTTTGACCTTGCAGCTACTTGTTATAGCCAATAACAAATCGCTTTTTAAACCAAAGAACACAATCAGAGGTCACTCACCTTTGATGAGATCCGTTGAAGTAACTACCACAGTCGGGTTCTCCTTCAACTTTTAACTCTCCTCTCGTCGTCTCATAGTTGAGGAGTTACACTCACGACACGTGTACCTCACTCTCTTACCAACACCTTCACATATCAACTGACCCGGGAGTGACTCAAAAAATGTAAAAGTATAAAAAAGTTCAAAGTCGTATGTGTTGAGAAGATCATGTCCGGCACGACGATATTATTTCAATGGTGGGTCTCCGACGAGCCACCGACACAGAGGACACTGTGCAAGACACACATCAACACAGTGCTAAACACAGAGAGGAACTGTGCTCGACACTATCACTACAATATAGCGAGAAGATAGGGGCAACTTTGTACAATTCTTGCAATAGTAGAGCCCTTTGCGAATGAACACGTCTGATACTTCCCCGGTCTAACTGGTCTGTTGTGACAACAACAGGAACAGTCCTTTCAGTTGTGTTATCTCTGATTACTTATTTCCACCACTATAAGGTCACTATTGGAGTGCTGCTCTCAGTGGTACAATAAATATGGAAGTTCTGTACACCTCGCAGTAAGGACGGGCGTTAGAGTGCGCAGGCCGTTAGTGTGTAGAGACGAAGCCCGGTGCAACTTCTACGCCTTTCTGTTTAGTTATGCACTGCTATTGGGATTTTGCTAAGGGGATTTTGTGTCTCCGCCACGCTGTGCCTCAGTGTGTCTGTAGGTGGAACACGCAGTGATGTGGCGCAGATGAGCGGCGCGACATCGCAACAAGTGTCGGCGACACTCTGGCGCCTGAGATACTGTGCTCAGGGGTGGCACGCCCGCTTTCAGTTCATGAGAGTCATACTAAGTCTGTCTTTAATTATATACTTCACTAATGCCGAGAAATCACATATATTAGGTATAGGTACCTACAAACATAAGATTTGTTGTATCAGCATTGTATCTACGTTGTGTGTACGTATATTATGTAGATGAGTGTATCTAAATAGCGTCTTTACCGGAGCCATGATACTTGTATATTTCAGACATCACCATCGTCGCTATCGCTTTAACTTTCAGGGTTTCCATTTTTTAATGATTTTCAACGTCAACATAAGTTAACTGAAATCTAAAAAGACAAAAATAACTTTAATTTCGGAAGTCGGTGTCTTAAGATCTGTATTTAAGGTTTTTTTTGCCACCGACTTCCGAAATTAAAGTTATTTTTGTCTTTGTAGTGTTTTTTTAAGGAAGTCGGTTGTTTTTTTTTTTAAGTTTTTATTTTTAACTTTATAGTTATGGTAGATACCCCGCACCCCATAATCTAATTGCGTTATTCGTTCATTTGTCGCGCAAATACTTAATGCAAATTTAAGACTTACCTATATGGTTTTCACATGGACTCCATTGTCCGAATGGAACTAAATTAAAATGGGACCATTCGGAGAGCACCAGAGCGTTCAAATAAAAAAAAACATCAAAATCGGTTCACCCAGTCAAAAGCAATGAAAAAAAAACAAACAAACATTTTAAAAAATACAGTCGAATTGATAACCTCCTCCTTTTTTTGAAATCGGTTAAAAAGACTGCCTGCTGGCAGTTCGTCTCACTGTAGGTAGCTCAGCATAGGGTCCTGGGTTGGTTTGGGTCAGACAATGTCATTGGATTTTCCATATGCAGTCAGTAGCAGCATGGAGTCAGGATTTATGGCAATGGGCTCTCTCTCCTCTCTGTGGGACTTTAAACAATGTTAATATTTAAATGACGAGCATTTTTTCTTCCTCTGTATTGTAGTAAAAATGAGACATGAATTGGTATTCTTTGTATCAGCCCTACAGAACGTGATCAAGTCGCGTCGGAGTGGCGCCGCAGCCGCGCGTGCGCTCTGCCGCGGCACCACACGTCACCAAACATGTCAACTAGTGACAAGTGACGTGTCACTACACGTGGTACAGTCTGCTCACAGTTATTTTACCTCTGGCAGCGCCAACCCTATAGCAACCTTATTGTAACTTTCATAAAGATCACTGTGATTTGTTCGACTTGCAGCAACCCTATAACAACCTTATAACCAAAGACGATAGAGATCACTGTGTTTTTACAGTGATTCAAAGTCAGAGATAAATAATCTGTAGTTGGATTTTAAATAGACTATGATATAGATTATCTATCAACGTACACCTTAAGATAATCCTATGAGGTAGCGATAGCGATAGCTTAAGGTCTATTCACACAGCGGGCGGGACGTGACGTGGCGCGACGTGGCGGGGCGCCGGCGCGTGGCGCCCGGCGTGGCGCGTCGCGCCGAGCGCTCTGTGTGAAGTCGTCCGTAATATCTATTAGTTCTAGTACATTACAACTACTCAGCGTCGCGTCGCCGCCCCGTCCCGCCGCATCGCGCCCGCTGTGTGAAGACACTTTTTACTTAGACACTCACTAGGAAACTGGTAGCGCCTGCAACCTTGTGTTCGTATCACGCACTTCATGCAACAGATTGCCAAGGATTTTTCTCAGGCGCTGATAACGGACGATGCTTCAAAAGGTCACATTACAATTTAATGAGGAAAATCTACGACTCTCATTTTGACATTACTGAAAGAAATATTTTCGGGATCTAAAAAGCATTGTCCAGTATCTAAAATCTCTTCCTTTAGACACATCTAAATCTGCGTATACACAGCTGCCTTACCCTTTGATGAATACAGGTGTAATGGTGTGTCAGATATTTAATGTTACTAGCATGCAGCTATAGCCTCTACTTACCCAGAGAACAAGCATTAATCACTATGCACCAATCACATTTCTTGTGTTGGAGATTTCATAACATTTACAGCAATATCCAGCCTTCTGATATTTGATGGTAGATTCTTCATTTTTTGCCCGTCATTTTTAAAATCATGGTCTGGCAGTTTGAGTAATATAAATGAGCGGCATATCAAAATCTTTCTTTCGCGTTGTTCGTTGAATCGTTGAGCTCCTTAAGTTCAGAGTTGAGCTGCATCACTGCATGACGCTCACTACTTTATTGCATTCCACAATGTATATGCTAAGGTGATGCAGCATGCATGCATGGTGATTACTGACAAATGCGGGCACCGACTGAACAGGTCCAAACAGTCTGTTCCTTTTTCTCAAAAGGCCATTCGGACACCAATCTACATGGTCTTCACATACTTAAACCAACAAATATTATTTCCGGATAAATAACTGATCACAGAGTTTATTTCGGCTCTTCTTTGAAAGTACTGTGACTGACACTGGCGACTTTACCTAATACTCGTCAGATAGCCAGCGGGTTTATCCGACAAACAGAATTCCAGAGATAGTCTCACATTTAAACAGCACACATTAGAAACAGTTAACAATTTCTCTCTTCTTGGTTTAACAATAGACACACATATAAACTGGAAAGCACACATACTGAAAGTTAAAACAAAAATATCAAAATTCTCATACGCCCTCCGCGAAATCAAAAAAACCACCAACCAGGAAAACGCTCTAGTCACATACTATGTGTATGCCCACGCTTGGTTTAGCTATGGCATCATTTTATGGGGCAACAGTACAGACGCACCCTCACTATTTACTCTACAAATAAAGCTTATACGAATAATATTGAACAAACAGATAGTTGCAAACCGTACTTCCAGAAACACAAAATTCTAACCCTAGTGAGTATATATATTGTGGAATTATGTAAACTAGTTCGCAAACACCCAGATTCCTACGAAACACGGGAAGAAATACAAACTAAATATTCGCTGCGCCATAAAAACCGACTTAATTTGCCTCCTTCCCGCCTTAAATTGCATTCTTCTAGTCCACATTCTATATCTGTAAAAATTTATAATAAATTACCAGAAAGTATAAAACAAGAAAACAAAATAAATATTTTCTTGAATAAGTTTAAAAAAATCTTAATAAATAAATGCTACTACACAATAGACGAATATCTATCTGATAAATTTAATAATAATAGACACACACACATACATGATAGATAATAATTAGGTATTATATAGCACAATAATGTCAATAATAAATAAATTAATTGTAATAATGTATTATAATTAACTAAATAATATTAATATGATTAAAATAAAATAACAAAATTCTTATTAAAATATAGAAACTAAATATACGAATTACAATATGAAATATGTAAATAAAAACGTAATAAACAATAATAATATACAATTTAATATATTATTGTTAAAAATACAGACCAATATTAAGAATTTACAGGAAAATAATTAAAGAGCTCTTCCTCTATTCTAATTAGAATTTAAAATGTTGCTGTGCCCTACAGGGTCCATAATTGTTTCTACATATGTTAATACCCACCACCTGTATACATTATGGAATGCAATAAAGATTTGAGATTTGAATGAGCTCACATGAAATGGCCAGAGCTCCATATAGGTAAGTACCTACAGCAAGATACGTTCGAAGGCTACAAGGATAAGTCAATTTCCTGTTTTCTATTAGGAACATAATTAATAGGTAGACGACAGCAGTGTTCAAATAAAACCCACAAGGTCATGCGTTACGCACTTTATTTAACATATTTTGTATGAAAATTAAAATACACTTGGTGACGACTTACAAAACTAAACAGAAAATATTTTTATAATAACAAAATGCACCTTAATTGTTACGAAATAAAGCTCAAAATTATATTTGGAAAAAATACAGTATTCTTATCGCCTAGGGTAAATAATAGTAATCTGATAGAATCTCGCTGAAGATACATAACAGCTACTATGTACTCCGCGCACATATCACAATGTATACTTAACATTAACAGTCCGGAGTGCCGCTCGCTACTGCCGAGCTGAGCACTACTGAACTTGGAAGATCTCACTGTTGCTTCATTATTGTATACGTAGGGATTGGATTGGTTCGATCACGACGCCATGTTCGAGTACAAACAAGGGCTAATATAGATGAGTAGCGAGAGGAACATAGTTTGTAACATCACAACAAGTGTACTGAACGGTACTAACGTTACATATTACACAACATTCAGATTGGCATTACAGGTAGAATAGAGGTATTCATTACGTCGACTTATTATTTGTTACCGGTGTATAGGATCCGACGTAAATGTGGCACAGTGAAAGTGTTCGGCCTCGTCTCTACAGCCGAACATATTCACTGCGCCACGGGAGCATTAGACAGAGATGGTGCTCTCGCCGTCTCTGTCTAATGCTCCCGTGGCACATAAACGTCGGATACTGTACAAGTGTTAGCCGCTAGGAGACAGGTAAATAGGTACTAGTGAACCATTAAAAATCACTTTAGTAGACAACTGTACAATGAATATAATTTTCTTTAAAATTTCAACTATCAATTATTTTCAAAATCGATTACAGACATTTAAATTAAATATCTTTGACTGCAATTGAACAGCCTCCATACTAACATTTTGATCTGAAGAGAGAGTTACATATGAAGTTCTATAATCTTTTATCTGGTACTTATAATTAATCATACAAGACATACAGTGGAAAGTGTCCTAGTAATAATATTAAGTACTCGTCGCGACGACTGTACAATGTAGATGTACTAGCTACGGTAAACAAGTGTACAACTAACACGATGTTTGTAAAGGATTCTACTCAAAACTGAGCATTTAGAGAACAACCGAATGTGACGTCACGCTGTGATGCAATACGTACACAGCATACAACAAACAAGTGTTTAACGGCAGTTTTATAAATTAATATTATTATTGTATAGGACATAAGGTCGTTTTCGTATTAAAAAATCGCTCTTTTCGCACAAAATAGGGAATCAGAAGTATTTTATTCTACAGATTTTGATACAGACTGTTCCTAACTTCACATTATTTAAACTGTTTTAAAATCAAAAAGAATTCGTTTGTGACAGCAGTAGATGATTTTAAATCGATTTCTAGAACATTCTGTACCGTTTGCTTATTTACAAAGTGCTTAATTGTAATAAATATCTATGATACTACTTTAACGGACAATGATGAGGTAAAAAATTATTACATTCGAAATATTGAACACTGATATTGAATAAAATCCTTATATTTCACTGCCTATTACGTCACCATCCATGTTATTGTTATGCTATTCTCAGCCTCATGTACACTGCCATAAGATACATGACGCCCTGCGCACAAGCCCGCATGCCTGTCCACTTACACTGGCCTACTGTCATCTCAGTCAACAACAGATCAATCAACAGACCCTCATATATTTTTATATCATAAATATGAAAACTACTATTTATAGTCAACCAGGCTCATTAAACACAGAATCTCTCTTTACAATGAACCTGGTTAAACCCCATTTAAAATACTGCAATAATTGAATGACATGTATACAATTATCTATAACTAATAATAATAAAGAGATGCACCAACAACACACGATTACTATCGACTAATCTCTCTCTAGAATTCGGCGATTAGTCGATTTTGTCGAATACAAGATATAATGTGGTGCATCTTTAACATTTGTAAAATTTGTAATAAGTATTTGAAAAACTTTAACTACTGTAATAATATGTATGTATGGGTCGTTCTACTTTTTTTACCGACAACGGTCTGTCCTTCGTCTTGTTATGGCATCTCCTTGGAGTATTGATATTTACGGTTTTTTAATTTGATCCAAATAAACGTCGTTTCTTATCTATTAATATTGTCATTTTTATTTTCTCTAACCAGCATATTTAATACGTCTTTTCCCCGTAGAATGCTGTGACAAAGTGGTAAGCCGAAATGTGGTCTCTACAGAAAAAGGCCACTCTGTCACATTTTTTTTTTTTTTATAACAAACATTAAAAAATAATACTAGCCGGAATGAAAATTTGAATGAGTCCTATTGGATGCAATGTTATTTTAATCCCACACAGAAACCACAATTATGGATAGTTCAAAAAAAAAAAAAAACTTCGTTGCACTGTCGGTAATAAAGAAGAACGACCCGTATGTATAATTATGTGTAGTTAGTAATCGTGAATCTGATCGAATATCTTTTAACAATTAGAGATCTATATCACTTCTAACATTCATGTTTAAAATAAATCTAAGTATTTCAAGAAAATATAATCTGTAAGTAATTGTATGTTTTTAAAGATAATTATCCCTGACAAATAATTCGGAAAATATACTAGATAAAGAATCTCATAAGAAAATAATCATAATATCTTAAATAAATACAATGGCGAGTTACTTTAGTATCCTGACGACATACTGTCCGTACCCTGCTTCACTTAATCATCATATTTTATATTATTTGACTAAACTAAAGAATATATCAATTGTAGCGAGGGAGCAAAACTACAGAGCCGATATCCTAAGGTAAAAAGAGACTAATCAACTTTAAGAGGTAAGAGTGAAATAGATACTGCACCTTACCTACTTATGAACGGACTGTCAATTGTCACTCGGATATTTTATAGTCAAACCAAAAGTGACATTGATTTTTATGTGTATTTTCAAGTAAAATAAGGAATTATTGGTATCAGTGATCGGCTCCACAGCTTGTTTCCCTCTGAGCACAGTGTGCTGTTCCGTCGAGTCGAGTATCGTCATATCAGTCGACTGACTAGTCGATATGATCGCACTCGATTGTACTTGTAGGCGATAGTCGAGAGCACAACACTAGCGAGACATAAGGCTTGCTACACACCGCACGATCTATCGCCGCCTATTAAACATGACTGAAGGACTAATTTCGTCGAGTTGTGAACACCGTTCAAATGGATTAAGGTGTTAGAGTATTACAGTTTATTTGTTAACGAGATTGCTACGTTGGTTGCAATGTAAACATTTTTATAATCTCTTGGTAACTCGGAATAAACGACAGAATTATTATTCCGCTTATTTTTTTTTCCTTATTCTTTAGTCACAGAAAGGTTTTTGTGACTAATTATTAGAGAAAAATACATTTTTTAAGTGGAATTCTGCAGTTTTTAACTATTAAGTGTTTAGCCTTAGTTACATGGTATACATATCCATGAATAAATCGCGAGTCGTACTGCCTGAAGTCTTTACCTCGTAGAAAAGATTCGCAAGAAGGTCTTGAAACATCCCCACCGGTGTGACAACGACACCCCCTACTACATCGCGGGTATAATGTGTGTGTGTGTATGTGGCGCGCGTGTGTGTGTGTGTGGCTAGTGCGGCGCGTGTGTGTGTGTGGCTAGTGCGGCGCGTGTGTGTGTGTGGCTAGTGCGGCGCGTGTGTGTGTGTGGCTAGTGCGGCGCGTGTGTGTGTGTGGCTAGTGCGGCGCGTGCGGGTTGTATGGGAGCTGCTTGTGCTGCTCCGAGCTCATGACCTGGTCGTACGAGGGCGGGCACGCTGCAACATAACACATTACCCTTTAGTACATCGCACTCATTACTTGCATTCGTAACACATAAAACACTACCTGACGGAAACACAAGCGAACACTGACATGGTGCATGATACAAATATACAGGGTCGATTTACATTAGCTGGTAATAAGTTACCCACGTGTTAGGTATCGGTATCTAAAACGAATGATTTTTTTTTATAATTTGAACTTAGTTCAAAACTTTACACGTGGGTTAAGTACTACAAGCTAAACCTGTATTCTTATTTAAAGAAAAAACACGACCGGAGAAATTAAAAAACAACCACCACAGCCTAAAATTACTTATTTTTTCAATTCATAGCCACTAAATTATGAAATAAAAATGACAACCACTAAGTAATGAATAATGAATTAAAGAAGGACGAAAGTTACAATTCGGATAAGATTTACAAAACAGCACGCGTAGTATGACCACCTTAGAAAGAACTTTGTCTATTCTTGTTAGAATAGAGATAGAACTGTCATGCTACGCCAGCATAAAACGGTGAAAATCTTTCTACAATCTTTAATTCTGTCTTTAATCTTTCTACAATCTGTAATTTTCTCTATTCTTCCGTCGACAAAACCTCTTTCTACGGTGGTCATGCTACGCATGCAGGTCAACAACGAAACAGCCTCCATGCAGTCCTGCAGACACACACTAAACTAATTACGTGTATACAAGTTACAATGTGTTCCTAACGAACACTACGATCTAGTACAGATACACCTCCAACAGGAATATTCAGCCGCACAATACAATCACCGTTGTCGAGAAACTAGCACCAATAGACGGAACATGTCTTGTATAGTCGACGTCGTAATTGCTTTACAAGCCTTAGGTTTGACATGCATCGTTACATGCACTTCATAAAACCGAAAAGGTCTATTTTTGATTAAAGACCAATATTATTTCTATTTCTAATGATTCAGTAAGAAAGTTTCATCATTGGCGCGTTAAGTTTTTGTGAAAAGTGGTAAAGCCTTATTACGTGATCACACAGTACCCGGGCTTTAATATGACACATTGAGGATTAGAAAGAGACGGACACATTACAACAGCAATGAGTAACCGGGCCTTGCACCCGGTGACAATGAGGGTGTTCAAGAAAATTCAGCCACCAGTTAGCGCCACTTTGACAAGAGGTCCTCCATTTCGACAATGAATATAAAACTATTTCATTCATTCGTTTTCATTCAGTCACGACTAAGGTAAATATAGGCGTTTTGATACTTTTGACAGGTGTCCGGACCTGATGTTGCAGTGCTGCCATCTAGTGTACGTCATTTCAGAAAACCCTCATTGTCAAGCGCGTAACCTGCTTCCATTGGTTGAATGAAAGAACAACAGCCAATCGCATCACTTGACTTGCGTTTAATTTTACCGGGTGTAATACCATATTCGCACGGACGTATAAAATCACGCCAGACTTTTATCGCGCAATGGAATTTCTACTCCCGGTGTTGAGCCGAGCTATGAGAATCCAACAGAGTGCATCCCAGCACGTCGAAAAAACACACTGTTCGATTTTCAACTCCCTGCATGCGTGAAAAAATTCCGCCCCGATAGTTTTACGTGGAATGAATGAGCCATATGAACGAGCGGGTACTGTACACATTACAAGGATCTGGTCACTCGATCAGTAAGGTACGAAACATTTCCAGTCCGCAACCAACACTACGCACAGCAAGCTAGATGCTACTAATGGCGCATGTATTGACCCACCTTGCGCGCTCCAGCCCGCCGGTGCGACTCCATAGAAAGCTTCACACAAAGCGAACACGTGTGTTAGTTATGTTATACACTTATACAAACTACTAATATTAAGCTATCTGTCTGTCCGGTCACCGCACGTCGCTTGCCACTTTTGCATCACAAATTGCGCTAAACATCGTTCCGTTTCTGCCAATCGTTTGAAGATGATAGAGACGGAATGATATTTTAAATATGTTTATCGTATCGCATTTAGCGAGTTATCGGGCAATCGGGACCCGGAGCTACGAAAACCGCCCTTACTGCTTACGAGATAAAGTGCGCTGATAGTCAAATTGAAACCATAAACGTGTTAGAATAGACATACTATATCAAAAGTTGAGATACTTGAAGAAAATTACAAATTAAATTGTATAATTTTAATTCAACCTGTATAATTTAGTCATCATATTTTTGTGTCTGGACTCTGAAAGGCTATTTAATTAGTTCAGTGGTTCACTGTTACGTTTATATTGTTGTATTTTGCAACACATCACAAGCCAATATGGACAGCAGATAACCGGTCAGACTTTCAGAAGAGAGAGTTAGTATTTTGTTTTGTCTGCACATCAAATCCTACTTCCTACTAATATTATAAACACGAAAGTTTGTATGTATGGATGTATAGATGTATGGATGTTTGTTACTCTTTCACGCAATAACTCCTGAACGGATTTGGATGAAATTTGGAACACAGTTAGTTTATAACCTGGATTAACACATAGGGTACTTTTAATCCCATTAATACGTTCCCTACTAGCTTACTAGCTTAGCTACTAGCTTTTGCCAGCGACTTCGCCCGCGTGGAGTTCAGATCCCGCGGGCACGCATTAATGGGATTAAAAGTACCCTATGTGTTAATCCAGGTTATAAACTATCTATATGCCAAATTTCATCAAAATCCGATCAGTAGTTTTTGTGTGAAAGAGGAACAAACATCCATACTCACAAACTTTCACATTTATAATATTACTAGCTTTTGCCAGCGGCTTCGCCCGCGTGGAAGTCGGAAAATATCCCGCGGGAACGTACTACCGGGATAAAAAGTACCCTATGTGTTAATCCAGGTTATAAACTAACTGTGTTCCAAATTTCATCCAAATCCGTTCAGTAGTCATTGCGTGCAAGAGTAACAAACATCCATACATCTATACATCCATACATACAAACTTTCGCGTTTATAATATTAGTAGGATATATAGGCATCAACAAGGCACTCAGTATATTCTGGTAATCGTTACTATGAACAAATGAATGTGAAACTTATTACAACGAAGGACCAAAATATGAAGTGTGCATTGCGTGTAATGTCATGGACATAAATTGCCTTGAAAGCAATTTGACCACCAACTTAAATTATCCGTAGGTATACGTATTCAAATCGCAACGGTAATTCTTCGACACGATCAATTGACGTAGGTTGTCATTTTGTGTAAAAAAATTATTTCCCTGAAAGTACATTGTACACATCATATTGATGTACAGTCAACCACAAATACATGGTAACACTTTGATTTTCATAATAGTTCGTAGTTTTCTCAAGTATGACGACTGACGTAGTTGACCGTACAGTAAAAGCACTTAATAAATAAAGAATATAAATAGGACTTGGCATATTATTATGTTGTGATTGATATTGACAACAACAGCCCACATTCAGTGCAGCTCGATAAGATAACAGTCATCGTTGCGGCCGCAGCTCGCAGTGAGCCACACTCGACAGTCGACACCGAGTTGATTCACAACTACCAAGTACAGTGGACTCCCGGTAATCCGACAAACGTTTTGCAGGGCAGTGTCGAACTATCGAATTTGTCGGATCATAGAGTACTGCCAAGACCCCGAATTGTAGTCTATAGTCCGTATTTTTTTTACAACAGAGTACCTTGTAATCCGACAAATTACAGATCCAATGATAAGATTCTATACATATGTTTTACTCTGCACTGCAAATCATACTTCATTATGGATATCAAATTTAGTAAATTGTGTTTCAGCAGCAACTTCCTCTATTGCTTCATTTACACTGATTTGTGGATCGTGGCTAGAAGTGGCGACTCTGGCCATAACTTTTTCCAAGACAATTAAAAATATTGAGTAATAAATGTAATAATAGACATGTCGGACTACAGGGGGTGCCGGATTAGACAGGGGTCGGATTACCGGGGGTCCACTGTAGTATATGTACGCCTAGTACATATTGTGGAGGGCATCGTAAGGACATTACAGGCGATACATTTGTAAATAGGTAGACTGCTATAAGCATCTTTAGGCACCTGAATGCCATTGCTCGTCACAACTGTATTGCAAAACAAGATGGCGGCCGTCGTTACAATTTTGGCTACGTGCGAATACGGTAGTATGGTACTGTCATTTCTGACAATACCAACCAAACCACAGAACATACAAACATGAACGTTGGAAAATAATGTTTCTTAGAAGTCTCGTTATGAGGAACAAGCTCTTTCAATATTGAAATTAATGGTTTATCTAAAGTCAACCCTTTTATATTATGAATTAAACTGGCGAGTTTATAGTTATCCGTGTGATTCGAGTAATATCGCGTTCAGTGTCACGATAGTAGCCCCTACTGTTATTTATAAAAATATCGTGGTTTGTTCAACGGTTCATTATACGAGTTAGCTCAACAAAATATATCAGGTGTCACCACCAGCAAATCAGGTGTGTCGCAGTCTATGCGGCAGAATAAAATTGGGGAAAACCAAATGAAGGGTGCACAACCTGCCCTGGCTGCGGTCCGTAGCTCCTTGCCGAGATCGGGCCAAGTTGATGAAGAGGGTTTCACGAAAGTGGAAAGGAAGAAGAAGAAGCCCTGTTCACGAAACCAGTGTGGTACAGCTCCGAGTGGACCCAACATGCTGCTGCGCCCTGCTGTGCCTACGACGCAGCTGTATATTTCACGTCTGCATCACTCCACCACGATTGAGGAAGTTGTGCAGTACTTAAAAGTAAAGACCAATTGGACTCTGAGGGTCGAAAGGTTGGAATCGCGCCACAACATCAATTTTAAGTCGTTTGTGGTACGAGTTCCAACCCACCATCTACAGACCTGCCTGAGAGAGGACTTTTGGCCGAAAGGTGTCTTATATCGTCGTTTCCGAGGACGGTTATGCGACACCACGCAGCGGAACACGACGCCGTCATCATTACGTGTTTAGTGATAGTTTAAGTTTTGTTTTTATAAAATATGTATTAGTTTATAGTTATTGTTTTATATTATTTGTTTATTGTGTTTTTATGGGCCTAAGTTGCCTGAAATAAAGGATTGTATTGTATTGTATTGTATTGTATTGTATATCATCATCATCATTGCAGGCGACAGACGTCCACTGCTGAACATAGGCCTCCCCCAGTTTTGCCATAATCGCCACGCTTGACAGGCGGGTTGGCGATCGCAGTATGGTTATAAAATACATAGAGAACGCTACTGCCCATTCTCTAGTAGTCCCTTAGTCGCCTCTTACGACACCCACGGGAAGAAATGGGACACAACATGGAACAAAATATTTAACAATAGTGAATTCAAAGCAAGTCGGTATTTTTGATAAACTCAGCACAAGTAATAAAATTATAATTTTTATCATATCGGCCCGGAAACACGCAAACTATCTACATAATTATATTATACTGACTAGTCACGTTTGTCAAATCCTACTACACGCATTACATATCGTTCATGGTGGCCATATTTGCGCACTCTTAGTAATTAGTCACTTAGGGTTATTCGGAAATACCGCCTGATCGTTGTTTTATTTTGAACCGTGTATCACATAAGGTCGCCGGTCGCTCGCGCGGTCAGGTTTGATGACGTCAGCGCAGCTCATCATTATCTTTCCTTTCCTTATATCTGGCGCGTTGCACTCGAACCGGTTTTGTCCTTTTCATTTATAATATTTAACCCTACAGTAGTCGCGCACCTAAAAGTAACGGGAGTGTCCAATTTCAAATTGAAATAAATAAACTTATAAGCATTAACGTTTTAATAAATATATGAAAATATTATCATTACAGTTTTCTTAACTAATTATGATCAACATAAACTAATCACAACCTCTGTGTTCTAAAAAATCAACAAAAATAAAAAACTCTTTGTATGAGTGGGCTACATATGTAGTCCACGCGACTACTCCAGGGTTAACTTGATAGGGACTTCCTATACTTTTTCTTTGGCTCGTCTTTTCTTTTCTTATAGGTCTCATAAAAACTTGGATTACAATGTCGATAGATTTGAATGCCAAGGAAATAGCATTCTTATCTGCAACGACGTATTCTGATAAAAAAAACCACACATCTCTATATATGGGTGCTTGTGTTCTCTGATATGAGCAACATGGGCAACGTGACGCATCACAACTATTTGTTAGAGATAGCATGCCGGCAGCGAGCGGATCTGCGACACATCGTGTATCGGATCTAAACGGCACGGCTGTCATGTGCACTGTACGTACTCACGCGGTGACTAGCTATCAATACCAATCATTGAATATGTGCTGAGTGCTCACCGAGCTCTATATCGCAATATAATGCAACATGTTGTGATATACACGAGCACATTCCAACAGAAGTTTTACGTACGAACATTTACTAAACCATAATGCAATCATTAATCAGCCTGCAATGTTTGCCGCTGCCGGGATGCAGGCCTGCTCTCGAGAGGGGATGAGTCATGCACCACTATACACCACGAGTTTGTTAAACACAAATTCTCCACAGGGCCATAGAATACTAGGTCAGTTTTTAAAAGGAAATATACCGGATGACATTTTTTACCGTCTCGACCTTCATATGGTGTGTTGTGTAACTAGAATAGAAGGCAGGAAGGCCTTCAGATTCATCGTAGGTGACTAAAGGAGCGCGGGACGCGGGTGGACAGGGATGCGTGTGCGGCTCGTGCGCCTGCGAAAGATCAATGAGGCCGCCTATCAGCCAGCTTCAAAGGGTAGGACCGCGCTCCGAAATCAATGATACATGCCGCGCATTGAGTAGGGTGCGTATGATTTGAGTTTCGATAGATTAAAAAAAAAAAATGTTTTTTTTTTCTTCCAAATTTCTGTTTTTGTTGTTCTAGTATGAAAATGTTACTTTAAATGTGTAGTATTTATTGCTAGATCAATTTAATTACATGTTATTCAAAAATAAAAATAATAAAAATTTCTATACCAAAAGCTTCTACTCCGTTCACCTATTACCCCCATTTTTTTTCAAGACGCTAAAAAAAGTCACCCAGTATAAATGATTGTAAAAACTTGATGACATTGTAGAAAGGTGCAGAGGACTCAGTCATGATCATGAGTCAAGTTACCGCGTGGCGGGTGGTGTGCAAGTTTAACAGGAACCGTAACTAAATCGGGTACAATAGATGTACCTACATCGCAATTTTAGGCGGTAAATCATATCAGGCGTAGCGTTTATAAAATTAAAACGAATAATAGTTACGATAGGTAGCTATGCGATACCGAACTATTGGAAAATACCAGAATCTTTCGGTTGTTTTAAACTTTTCCTCAATAACACCGCGTATCGCGCCTGTCGAAGCAAACTGTACGAAAATTATAATTATTTAACCAACTCTTGCGAGCGATAAAATTTAAACTGCCACCTGCAGGCGTGATTCGGAACCTCACACTGAGCACTGCAGGCGTGCTACGGAACCTCACACTGAGCACTGCAGGCATGCTACGGAACCTCACACTGAGCACTGCATGCGTGCTACGGAACCTCACACTGAGCACTGCATGCGTGCTACGGAACCTCACACTGAGCACTGCAGGCGTGCTACGGATGGGCACGCCACAATTGCGGCGGTAAGTCCCCTTTTTGAGGAGTGGATTGAGAAGCGCCACGGCGTCCTCACCTTCCGCCTGACGCAGGTTCTCACCGGGCATGGGTGCTTCGTTGGGTTCCTGTTCCGGATAAAGCGGGAGGAAACGCCCGGGTGTTTCCATTGCGAGGATCGTCTGGAGGACACGGTGGAGCATACGGTGGAGGTGTGCCCTGCCTGGGCGGAGCACCGCCATGTCCTCGTGGAGGCGATCGGCGGCGGCGACATCTCGCGTCCGGCCCTGGTGCGAGCCATGGTACGGAGCGAGAGGGCATGGGAAGCCGTCACATCCTTCTGCGAAGCAGTAATGCTCGCGAAGGACGAGGCGGGGCGCGTGAGGGAGTGGCAGTCTCTGCGCCCTCACGTCCCTAGCCGCCGCAGGAGGAGACGCCCCGGGCGTCGGGAATCGATAGCTGACTCTCGGCCACCGTAGGCGCGAGCTTGCGGGCGGCGAGCAATGGGTAGCTCGCCGCCCGGTAAGAACCAGGCTCGGGTCGACGGCGCGTAGTATTCCACGCGCGCCTCTAAGAGATGTCAGCAATACTGAAGGGGTCTGCTAGGACCGATGCCTGCCGGGGTCGCGAGATTGTTCGAAAGAGATACTGTGACCCTGGCACATAGGCAACTGAAGGAACACGGGTGGGTTTTAGTCAGTAAAAGTCTGACACACCCGCCCTCCCGCTCTGCCCAAAGCGGGAGAAGTCATTTGATGATAGCCCATCCAAAAAAAAAGGCGTGCTACGGAACCTTTCATTGACCACTGCAGGCGTGCTACGGAACCTCACATTGAGCACTGCAGGCGTGATACGGAACCTCACATTGAGCACTGCAGGCGTGCCACGGAACCTCACATTGAGCACTGCAGGCGTGCTACGGAGCCTCACATTGAGCACTGCAGACGTGCTACGGAACCTCACATTGAGCACTGCAGGCGTGCCACGGAACCTCTCATTGAGCACTGCAGGCGTGCTACGGAGCCTCACATTGAGCACTGCAGATGTGCTACGGAACCTCACATTGAGCACTGCAGGCGTGCCACGGAACCTCACATTGAGCACTGCAGGCGTGCTACGGAGCCTCACATTGAGCACTGCAGACGTGCTACGGAGCCTCACATTGAGCACTGCAGACGTGCTACGGAACCTCACATTGAGCACTGCAGGCGTGCCACGGAACCTCACATTGAGCACTGCAGGCGTGCTACGGAGCCTCACATTGAGCACTGCAGGCGTGATACGGAACCTCACATTGAGCACTGCAGGCGTGCTACGGATCCTCACATTGAGCACTGCAGGCGTGCTACGGAACCTCACATTGAGCACTGCAGGCGTGCTCCGGAACCTCACATTGAGCACTGCAGGCGTGATACGGAACCTCATACTGACCTTTGTAAGTCCACTAACTTTAGAGCACAGCGTATCAATACGCACTTCGACCCTTTGTATGGCGCGGCCATAATCATTGATGTAACTCTTCCGACCTTATCGGGTTGACCAAACACAACACTTATTATCCTTATTTTACTTATGATGGTCACGTGGTCATGCCACGGCACTGCGTTCCAACAACGGTATTCATTATCTGATAAACAAAGTGCGATTCCGCGACATAAGTAGTATGTGTACCTACTTGAAATGGTTATACAAATTTATAGCTCGGGGGTTCACATCACATCCTCTCGAAGCTAGTAGAGAAGCTGTGTGACTAAATGTTAATTGTGATGTTGATTTAGATATAAATGCTTATGGTAGGCGAAGCAAAATATCGAGACAGGATCTAAACCAGAGAAAGTGCTAGCATGTCATGTACATATAGCCACGCCTTTTGGCGATTTTAGATATAGGGCTGAAATCGGAAACACTCAGATGCAAGCTGCGAATAAAAGAAGGCCTTTGCCCTGCAGTGAGGCGATAAGTTACTTACAGGTTATAATAATTATTTATGTTTCAAATAATGAATGACGAATTAAACTCGGCGAGCGTGACTCATCTCCAAACTATCGACTCACTTCATTACCTTCGAGTTTGTTTGACGGTCGCTACATCGAATCCATTTTAATTACAATCTCATCAATTTAGGAGTTGTGTCGCGAATTTGCGATGACGTCACGATTAGGGCTAGTTAGTCACGGAGGTAACAGTGCTATGGCACCATCACAAGATTACTTTTGTCTCCTTGTGTCCTGTACTCTGTATGCAGACGATGATAAACCTTCTATTTTTGGCTACAGACGTGTACGAGTTGTGCGACTGTCCCAAACGTGTCATGAGCGCTACAGTTCATTTTAATTACAATTTCACTACAGCACGCAAGCTTTAACGGTGGAACATTTGAAACGAAACGTTGAACAAACCACAAGGATGCGATCTTCACATCATTGTTCAATTCAATCATTAACTCATTTCACAACTACGCCATATCAATGGAAATTCGTTAATTCGTATCACAAACAACAAAACACGTAAACAACATGTAAACACTATAGAAAAACACAGATGAACACAGTATATTAGTGCAGTTACTGTTAGTTACATTTTACAAAGCCCATATATAGCCTCCAATACATAGGCATGTCAATGAAGTGGGGCCCATACGCTGCGAGTGTTACCAGTTACTTAGTTGTAGACTGCAGCACGTGTGTACGTTTCACGGAGGTTCGTTACCGAAGCAACTACTCGTATACCATACATTTCGACTGGCACCATACATTTTGCATTACAATTGCGATACTCTCTCACAACTCGCATTGTTTCATGTTTTAAACAATGGTCCGGTCAAGTTAGCTTAAAAAGTAGGGGTTAGGTTACAATAATTCGCATTGAGCTGAATATTGGTGCGAATGTTGGTACGGTCTATAAACGAGTGCAATTAGATTGTCTTCCCCTTTTTTTTATCGTGCGGAAATCCTCATGGATGTCCTCCACCCTGGGGTGAGTGGAGGGGTCTGTTAGACTCTTACTGACTAAAACGGTGTTTTGCAGCTACCTTTAGCCGGGGTGCTGGAGTGCACGCGCATTTCGTGACGCTCCCCCGGCTAGGTGTTGGCCCGCATGGATACCTACCGGCCACGTATCGCCGCAGTTCCTTCAGAGAGAGGCGCGCGCGGAACACGGCGAGCCGCCGTCACGGGCCTTTCTCTGTTCAGGCAACAGACTAGATTGTCTTCCCCTAACATGTTTCTGCTCATCTACATGTATTTTGGGAATTATATCAAGTTCTAGTGTGACATGGTCATCAATTGGACTTAGAAGGGTGGGTTAAGAAATTAATTGACAATACATTGGAACCAATCCTAACTTTACTCCCCCCTACAACGGAAAATGCGTCGTGCTCCAATATTAAGTATCTGGGATGTCGGACTCGGATGCATCGCTGTTAGAACAATTTACTTGTATCCAGCAGGAAGAAGAAGAAGGAAGAGAAGACGAAGAAAGTTATAGGTAGTTATCGATCAAACAAATAGTTTCCCCAAATACTCATAATTCACACCGCCTTTCCTCATTTCCATTAGGACCATTTTTTTCTTAGTACAATATGATTTAACAAAATTTATCTTCAATAGATCGTGGCACAGGCCAGTCGAAGACACCACGTTAAAAAACGCGCCAAGAACACTAGCTCACAGGTGCCGTGGAAACGTATGCCATACTGCGGAGAACACAACTTTGTCAACTTTTTGAATCGCTATATTTGAGAAATGGTGCTTCTTAGGAAAGAAGTCTAAGAACGTTTTTATGTTAGATACATCCATGCATGATCTACAATTTTTGTGGGGCCTATTTTACGACAAAACTTACCGTTTGGCTGGAAAATGCAATAAGTTCATTTCAGCGAACTTTGACCTAGGCTATTTTTGCAGATGTGGGACCGATAGACTCTTCAATTTTTCATTTATAATGTTGTTCCCAACATTCTTATTTATCAGATCTCAGCGAAATGATTGTAACCTTGAATTTCTATTTTGATCGGACGACATTTGATTGCTCCACAACGTAAAATAACGCAATGAATATTGTTGAATTTACAAAATGAAAAGGATCACGTTATACACATTGAAGCTGCGTTTGTGTTTCTAACAATCAAGAGGCTATTATTTATAAACGTGGCTTAACGTTCAGTAATGATTAGCGACTGATTATATTAGCATATATTTTCACGTTTAAACGTCTCTTAACTGTAGGCAACCCTTATAAATAAAGGGTTAAAATGATTATAAATAGTTACGTACCGGTAGCATCAGGTGCCGTGGGCGCGGGCGGGTAGGGCGTGTTCGTAGGGTAGGGCGTATTCGTAGGGTAGGGCGCGCCCGCAGGGTAAGGCGCGGCCGCAGGGTAGGGCGCCGTCGTGGGGTAGGGCGCGCCCGTCGGGTAGGGCGCGCCCGTCGGGTAGGGCGCGCCGCCCGGGAAGGGCGCGCCGCCCGGGAAGGGCGCGCCCGTCGGGTACGGCGTCGCCGTGGGGTACCCCGCGGCACCCACCGGGTACACCGTCACTGTTTGAGCTGTTGGCAACAATGTCAGCCGTTAGTGACCGACTGACGATGTGTGGACTGACACAGTTTAGGTGACAGCTAAACAAGAAATTCACACACATAAGCACGAATTTAGAATGGATGCGACTGAACAAAAAATGAATATGGATAAAAAGTCCACTATTATATTGTCATTAATATAACAAGACGGTCACACACATACACCGGGCTTCTAAGTACCTACTAAGTATATTTAATGTGGCCAAACGATCATGTAGCCATCGGTTGGCTGCTGTTATGCCTATTTATTATTTATTTAATACTTCACGCACACAAATGTACAGAGGCGGACTTAATGCAATACGTTTTCAGAAGCCGAAGGAATTAACTTATAGGAATGTAAACAAATGGGTCAGAAAACGTGACTGTGGATGCCAAATAGTAGTGCCACTGAAATATTGAGAGATTTGATTTGATTATTTGAATAATTATTAATTTTAAATCACCTTAAATACGTTTAAAGATGTTTTTCATTGGATAATAATAATATAGGTATATAAAAATGTACTCACTATGTATCAAAATAAATATACGAGATAATAAGGGTTATCAAAAATTAATATCAGTTTTCGTCGACAATTTTTAACTATAACTTAATGATGTTATTGAGACAGTTACTTATCGTTCGCGAAAGTGATAAGATATAAAGTTGAAAAATTCTTAATACAAATGAATGTCGTATTAATTTGCTTTGGTGAGCGATTTCGTAAAAACTAATACTTAATACGGTTCTTAATACGGTTTGTTTACACTTTCGACAAAATATTTAAAACCGACTTTAGCAGTAATTGATACTGCTATGATCCCTCTTATAAGTTTCTGTGTCGACGCTCCAAGCTGCCTCGTTTCCTCACACGCTAATCACGGGTAGTATGTTAGTGGACATTTCACCTGAATCCCCTGTGGGTGACATTACCACCTGGGTGTGTGCGGTGCAATGGTCCGTTAGTAGGAGAATGAACATGATGCTACGCTACGTCACCTGGTGCGGCGCTCTCACCCGGGTATAGCGGCGTCACGTACTGCTGCTGCGGGTACGAGGTCGGCGCCGCGTCGTCGCGCGGCGGCGCTGGAACACACGCACGCGGTAAGGGGTGACATTCAATGAAATTGTTTATTTTGGAAATAGGCTATTAGAATCACTTTTACACAAAAAAATAAGCTAATAGCTAAAACGATACCCCTTGGTAAGACTGGCTGTCAGACTTTCGGGCTTCTGACGACCCGTACCGATTGTCTAAAATCTATGAAAAACAGCCGGGACCAACGGTTTAACGTGCATTCCGAGGCACGGAAGGGTCTAGGTATGTAAAGATGGTCACCCATCTAGGGAACAACCGCGGCAAGCGTAGCTTAACCTGAACGACCAACCCGTGCGGCTGTTATTACTTAGCCACAAGCCGTATTCAGATACGATTGTCAGCAACCTTTGAGACGAAATTGCGAAAAAAACTTAATGGTCAGTCTCTTTTAAACCCCAGATAACTCTGCACCCTAATTGCGAAACGCACTATTTATCAGAATCTGAATGGGATTAAAGATTATTTCTAAACCATTGCGTCATTTGTTCGAATAAATAGTAGGCTCAGCAACGTAAATAACGTAATGAATGTTGTTTAACTATGAATATTAAACCAATTCCTATCAATAAAAAGTTCCGCAATTACCCCTCTGGTCAGTTCATGTGAAGATAGTAAATACATACATAGATTACCGCCTAAAATGGTGTTTTTAGGAAAGAAGCACTCAGATTTGAGTGGCACAGTGCAGTCAGTACAAGCACTTGCCAGTAATCGTGTCGCTGAACTGAAATTTGAAAACAGTTGCATGGGATGATTATAGGCTGATTGTACTAATGCAAAGTTACCGGTACGGTACCTGTCTTAATATGTGGCAATTATGAATCACTCGCAATATTATATTGCGTTGTAAATGTATCAAGACTAATGTAATGAGTAATTTGTGCGTGCATTATGTATTGTTCGTCGAATCATTGAGCTTCTGTTCTGAGTTGAGCTGCACGATCAGTGACAAGCATGCTCAATCTATTTGGTTCTTTCCACAAAAATTTTACATGGTTCTCACATGATGTGTGACCTACACTATGTATGAACTTCAAAAGAGAATGTGACCTCTGGGTTTGTTTCGGCCTTTCTTCTCAGAATAAAAATAAACTACAAAGTGAAAAATAACTTTAATTCTGGAAGTCGGTGTCTTAGGATTTGTATTTAAGGTTTTTGCCACCGACTTCCGAAACTAAAGTAATTTTTCACTTTGTAGTGTTTTTAAGAATGTCGGTTGTTTCCTGTTTTTTGTACTAAGGTTTTTATTTTTAACTTTTTTGTAATGGTATCTACCCTGCACTAATTGCATACAATCAATGCATATTTTATGCGATAGCAGAAATTGCGGTTGATTTGCTGTCATTTTTTTAAAAGTTCCGGTGTCTGTCTCCAGAACTCATCATCAGATCTTGAAATTTAAATGGGACCATTTCGGAATAAACCCCTTTCGAACAAAAAAAATATTTTGCAAATCCGTGTACATGTATGTGACGGAGTTATGGCCGAAAATACATTTAAAAAATGATACTTACAGGTTTTTTTTTTTTTTTTTTGTTGGCTTATTATCAGTAATTGAACACATTTCAATTATTTTTTCAATACTTTTTTTTTAATTTTTATCCGACCTTAAATCAGTAAACTGTGGACAGGACACCCTATACAAGGTAATTTTTTATCCAGTGCGCAAATTTTAACAAATGTAACTTAAACGAGTTATAATAACTATGCAATTTTTATTTTGATAATTGTATCTTAGTACAAAAAAATTAAGTTATCGCTAACGAAAGATGTCTATTTTGAAACTGGTTTTTATGGTAACTTGCGCGCGGCGCCGCGCCGGCGCGGCAGCGAAGGTGAACGACCGACCACCTGTTCAATCGGTCAAAATTCTAAGAATTTCGAAGTACCTACGCCGTCGCGGTTACTGAACTATTACAATTGATCGAAAATAGTATTACGAAATATGTAGGGTGTCCACAGTTTACTGATTTAAGGTCGGATAAAAATGAAAAAAAAAAAACGTATTGAAAAAATTGTTGAAATGTGTTCTATTGCGCACTGGTTATAAAATTATCCTGTATATTTCGTAATATGTTATTAACAATAGTAATAGGTCAGTAACCGCGCGCCGGCGTAGGTACTTTGAACTTCTTAGAATTTTGACCGATCGAACATTTGGTAGGTACTAATAGATCAGTAACAGCGCCCCGGCGTAGGTACTTCGAACTTCTTAGAATTTTGACCGATCGAACAGCTGGTCGGTCGTTAACCTTCGCCGCCGCGCTGGCACCGCGCGCAAGTTACCATAAAAAACAGTTTTAAAATAAACATCTGTCGTTAAAGATAACTAAATTTTTTTGGTACTAAGATATATAAAAATAAAAATTACATGGTTATTATAACTCGTTTAAGTTTAATTTGTTAAAATTTGCGCACTGGATAAAAACTTATCCTGTATAATCATCCGAATTGAAAACCTCCTCCTTTTGAAGTCGGTTAAAAAATTGATTTGTACAAACCTACTTACATATAGATATAAAATAATTTATCAATGTGCAAGAATAGAATTCGGATAAAAGACCACAAACAATGTCACGATTCCTGAGCGTGTTATAAAGAGAGGACCATACCGATTACCGAACGTCTCAGTGGGTGATGGTAAGTATCATTTATTTATTTATTTAAACTTCTTGCACACAAAAAAGATACAAAGGCGGACGTAATACCAGTCAACCATTATGAATATTCATTAATCGGTCGTTTAATCAGACTTCCCACAAACGTCTGCGACTGTGTTACGTAAAATACAGAAAGCGCGTCACCACATGATGACACAAGATGTGGACAGTTAGCCCGGAGATACCCAAGCGCGGCCATAATGGTGTCGACAGAAACTCGTCTCGATAAACTCCGGTGGAGGAAAACCACGCAGAATACCGACATGCGAAGCATGAGTGCTTGAGATCAGACCATCGATAACTCCACAACATTAGAGTGTGAGCTGTATTGGTATATTGGCGTGTGCTAGCTGACATATGGCAAATAATTTAATGTGTGTTTTGTTTTCATAATAATAATTACTTACATATTATTGTATACAATCAAGTTCTTCTAACTTAACAGACAGCTGTGCTACTGGGGATTTTGTTGCGCCACTTCTTCCCAGCAAAAGCATTAGGAAGTGGTGAAGGGCGGGCGTTTTGGGGACTGTCTTATGTAACTTTGACGTTCAAAAAGTGCTGACTCTCAGCCTAGTTTGGATAAATGACTTTTCATTTTGATTGTATTGTACACAACACAGCCAGCGTCAGCCAATATAGGGAAGAACAGACAGTCTCTAAACTCTCTTTACCTACTACATTTTAGGCGAATAAATTCTTTTGTTTTTATCTACTTTATCTGTGAGTATGACGCTTGAACTGTTGTTACTGAGATGCGGGAATTCCAAAATACAAAATTACTGATTAGGCTTAGAATTTCGTTTTGTGTGGAAGTTAGAGATGGGCAGTGGATAAATACTCGGAGGATAAATACTCGAGTATTTATCCGAAACGGATAAATACTCAATTTTACTCATTTTTATCGAGTATTTACCCAAAATGATGGATAAATATATTTTTTGTGCATTTGATGATTCTTTTATAATGTTAACTACTTATACTGTTATTTGAACTTTCCGAAATACTATCTTTTGACATTATTTAGTTTTGTCATCAATTGCCAGGGCTATAATTGTGTCAGGAGTCCCTCTGTCTCTAATAGAACATGCTCGTAGATATTTTTTTAGAACCTTTCTTTAATGAGAGTGTACATAATCGCCACTAGGGCATGCAAACCGGATACCCGGATAACCGAAAAAACCGGATAACCGACTGATTTGAAACCCGGTATTTTTAGGATAACAAAACCGGAGTTTTCGGTTTTTTCGGTTAACGTTATAAGTAAGCATTTTTCGACTACTAAACTGACGGCAACTACAACTCAGGAAAACTTAGACTATACAGTACCTAGTAAATGTTTCATGGAACATCAAGGACCAACTCCACCAAGAAATAAAGAAGGCTCTCAAACAACATACCTCTGGTGCAAGCCTATCTACAGAACTTGAATTAGAAACTAAAATCAGGGTGGAAATGGCACTTTACGACGGTGGAGGAAAAATGGGAGAACACTTAATAAAAGTATATAAAGCTTTGGAATCTATACCTCCAACAAGTGTGGAATCAGAGAGAGCCTTTTTATCAGCAGGTCTCATCTATACTAATATTATAAAGCTGAAGAGTTTGTTTGTTTGGTTGAACGCGGTAATCTCAGGAACGAATAAGGAAGTCGAGGAAGTCCGAATTGAAAAAATATTTTTTGTTGAGTAGCCCATTTATTGAGAAAGGTTATAGGTTATATAACATCACGCTACAATTAAAAGGAGCGGAGCAGTAACGAAAAATGAACGAAAACTAGCAGGCAATTCGATGCGACGGGAAAATTCAGGGTAGAAAAAATTGACGCGGACGAAGTCGCGGGCAGAAGCTAGTCTGTTTTATCTACAACAATGACAGATTTATTTTGTTTTGGTTTATTATGGAATAAGACTTCCATTTTATGCGATATTTCAATAATTATTTTGATTTCATTTTACGTACTGTTGATTTTGCCTGTTCGTATTTTATGACAGTTCAATTGTTATTTAATATTCTGTAATTTTAAGCCTTTGTCTACCTACCAAATGTTCCAAATTGTGTATGTTAGGTTTTAAAGAATATGTTATTTTCCTAAATAATAAGCTTTTTGATTATTATTCTATGTTTTGTATAAAGTAAAGAAACTTTTTGCATAGCTTGTTAGTACTTGTACCTTATTTCAGTCCGTAAAAAAATCATATTTTGATTAGACTTCAGCATTTTCATTTCTGTACAGACATATTTCTCATTTATTAAAAATCAAATAAAAAAAGCCGAAAAAACCGATTTAACCGGTTTCAACAGTTTTGTAAACATAAACCCCGAAAAAACCGGTTTTTATAAAAAAAACCGGTTTTTGCATGCCCTAATCGCCACACAGGTGAATTTCTCCGTGAAGAAGTTCTAAAAGACATTATATACACGGCGAAGAAAAGTTTGGTGTTGGCAGTGACCACGCTAGAGACGCAATCAGTAAAAGGTGTTCACCCTTTAAACTGCGAAGCACGCACTATTAATTTGCTGACTCATGGGTTTGAAATATGAAGATTTCAACAATTTTATAAACTGTGCAGATATAATATAATCTTAAAAAAAATCAAAAGAACTGGTATTAATGCAGGCATTGTAAAACAAAGGAAATCGGGAGCGAAGTTAAAGCTGCCGTGATGCACAAGATGGGGCACCTGATAAATACAAAAGCTGTCATGTCAAATGACACAAGCAGCTTTTCTTGATGTCATTTTTGTGGGATTGCATAGATCAATGCTTCTTTCTTTCAAATAGAGCCCAACAAGCGCCCACCTAGAGTTACATATCATCTTCTAGGATAAGAAATCTAAAATGAGGTTTATTTTGTCTAATTAAGTTTCTTGATAATAAAATCAAGAACCAAATTCTCACAGCAGTGGCAAAGAGGGTAACGATTGCCTTTAAATTTTTCCGCCTATCTGCTTGACTCAAAAGCTTACTGCTTGGCATGTACTACGGAGGAATGAGGTAAACGTCGTGACGAAAGTTTTGAGTATGAATGTCGATGTGTAAAACTCCCTACTCGGGAGAGATCAAAGAAACGATGGCTGAACAGTGTGAATAATATGGACAGAAAGGGTGTAAAGAGGGCGACTAGTAGCGAAGTGTGGAATAAAAAAGACAAGTTGCGCCGACCCCAAATAAATTGGGATAAGGGCAGAAGAACGATGATAATGATGATGATCACCCAAACACGATCGAGTTAAATCAAGACAAAGAACTGGATGCCAAAGATTTTATAAACGGAATGTCGAAATGGTTTGTTGAATGTGGAAGTACATACAACAACAACATTCGCTGCATAAGGCCAGGAAAGGTTGTTGGTGAAAACCTTTTATTTGGAAGAACACTAACGAAATAAGCCCCTTAGCCGAGCTTGAGGGAGAGGCAATCTCTGTGCTCCCACGCCCCTAGCCACCGCAGGAGACTCCCCGGGCGTCAGGAGTCAATTGTGGACTCCCGTCCACCGTAGGCACGGGCTTGCGGGCGGTGACAATGGGTAGCTCGCCGCCCGCTAAGGACCAGGCTTGGGTCAACGGCGCGTTGTGTTCCGCGCGCGCCTCAATGCGATGTCAGCATTTTTGATGGGGTCCGCTTGGACCAATGCCTGCTAGGGTCGCGGGTTTGTTCGAAAGAGTTACCGTGGCCCTGGCATAGGCAACTGAAGGAACACGGGTGGGTTTTAGTCAGTAAAAGTCTGACACGCCCTTCTCGTCCACCCAGAGCGGGAGACGTCATTGGATGTTTCCACCCAAAAAAAAAGCCTAGTAGAAAGAGGTGTATATTTTTAACAAAGTTAACTAAACTAGCAGTGAGTATTCTTTCAACACCGTATACTTCTGTCGCAACAGAAAGGCTTTTTAGACCACACATAAATATACTAGGAAAAAAAATGTGACGACGGAAAAAGCGGCAAAAATTGCGTTTATTAAATATAATTGGTTTATTTTGAATGATAGAAGTGATTATTTTCTGACGAACTCTATTCATGATTGAGCGAAATTATTGGAAATATAGGATTTTTAACTGTTAAAGTACGGTACACAACCTTATTTTTTTAATTTTAATTAATTTCTATCTTTTTCTTTGTAAAATGACAAAATTTTCGTTAATGAAACTTGAAATAGTATTTATCCGCTGTTTTGGATAAATACTCAGTAAAAACGGATATTTATCGAGTATTTATCCATTTTGAGTATTTATCCGGATAAAATCCTCACACTAGTGGAAGTAGGTCCTTGTAATTTTAAATGTTACCTATAGTATGCTCGTAGTTATGTCTGCGTCTAGTTAGTTTGGCTAGGCGGATGGTGACTCGGTGAGGGTGAGTGAGTGTCAGGGTGGGTGTGGGTGTAGGTGTGTAGGTACTCACGGGCAATGACTCTGCCGCGTGAGTTGCTCCGGCAGCAGCAGCGGCAGATGATGGCCAGCAGGATGGAGGTGACGACGGCCGCCGCCAGCCACAGCAGCAGGTCCATGCTCGGGCCTCGCGGGACGCTCACCGGGTGCACGCGGCCCTGCCACACCACACACGTTCGGTCAGAACGTCACACCACAACAATACACAGCAGCTACTCATTTACTTTTTACAAAATATTGTAAAATATCCAAAAAAGTTACTACGGAGATGATTTCCTATTCTTCACCATAAAAAGTTGGATGAACTTAATTATCATTTTTTTATTTCTATTTTCCTGTTATTTTTTACCCTTAAAAGCGCCGTTTATGTCCTTATTTTAAATAGATGTTTTGACTTAGACTCTACATAAAGGCTTACAGGGTGTCCCTAACTGGTGATAACAACTGAACGTGCGTAATGTTCTGATTTACAACTTGGGAGACATGTATGCAAAGGGGATAAAAATTGAAAATGAAAAACTCATGACATCGCGTCGTAACATATAACATAGGTATTAGTATAACCGGAGTCACACATAATCTGTACGATTTAGGGTCTATCGTGGTCTATCCACATAGATCAGGGTGCCCGGGACGTGGACGGACCGTACTCCGCCAGGACTCAAAACAATACCGGTGTGCACGTATTCTATGACATGAACAATTGAACAATTGAACACGTGCACGCGATTGTCAGTGTTCTTGTCTGGGCGCGCGAAACGCGACGTAGCGAGATATGTCCCGGGCACGGCCGTGGTATGTGTGGATAGCAGCCCTTAATGCCCTAATTACATGACACATAATTTGTGACTCCAGTTATACGAAAACCGATGTCAATCTGTGATGTTTATACCCCCGCGTCACATGTACACAAGACGGAGACGCGCGCGCGCGTCACAGAGACGCTGTGCGCCGCGACCTCGCCTGACATCTTGTCTGACTTCCCTTTTTGACGTTAACATACACATTGTGTTTGGAGACACGTGCCGCGATACATTTTCCCCCAATGCATACACGGCTGACAACACTGAACTTATCCATGTAGACTATAGATGGACTAAAATTAGACTTTGTGATTTAGCCCAACAATGAAACCACATATGAGAACTAAGTTTTTGGTCACAGTTAGTTCACATCACACTACTGCATTTAGAAGGCAGATCTCTTAACACTATGACATTGACGGGCAACTATCTCTACTACAGCCACATCACTTCCTGTTCAACCGGAATGTGTGGGTGCCTGCATGCCTGATGCAAAGATAACAAACATCATAGCATTAGGTTAGGTTAACTTTTAGAAAAATAAAAAATTTATGGAAACCTTTATCAATTTAACATAATGGCAACCAAAGCTACTTTCAGGATATCAAGTCTAAATAAGGGGCTATGAAGAGAGCAGGTCATGCAATACAATGAAATATTATGTTTTTGTACATAGTGCAACTATTTAGCTGAACATTCACTGAGCAGTGAATGTGTGAATGAAACTGAATCTAAACAATAAGTAGTTATCAGTGTAGTTCAGTTGTTTGTGCCTGACTCATACTACTCAGAAACACTTACAGTTATCAAATTACAAGTTGATACAATGCTCTTTGTTGCCTGCTTAACTCTACCTAGTGTTGGAGCCAGGCGCCCGCAGGCCGCAGCCCTATCTCTATGAGTTACTGTGGCTAACTGGTTCATGTTTTGGATTTCAATAATTTTACAAGAATGTTATTCTGTGTGTATGCACTGTGTTCACACACAGTTCATTTTGATTTGATAATAATAACCATTTAAACATGAACCAAGAGATAACAGCATTTCTAGTAAGATAATAATGTGGACTTTCAAAATAAGTAATGTAAATTCAACACAGTTGGAGTGGTAATCACATTTTATTTAGCTTAACTTATTATGAGATACCCTTGGAAACTGTCCAACAATGTAGTGTTTTGGTAACACCACTTTTGAATGTTTTCTTATAAAAACTACGCTCTGAATACAGCAGCACGTGTTTGGCATTCACTTTGTAGACACTCAGTCAAGAATAGCATGGCGGACACATCCAGTGAGCCTCTTTCATGTGTCTGAGGCCCATTAGCCGCACATTACATGAAAGTTACAGTTACCTATGCACACAATACCTGCAACACTCAGCAGATAGCACAATGTGGCTCCGAGATCAACTGAGCATGCACCGCATTAACATTACAACACTGAGAATGAACAACAATCGCACTGTTTGGTTCACGACACTTCAACGCACTGAGGAACACTACCCACTGCAGACTGCCACTATCTCACCTGGGCCGTCACCTATGCTGATTACTGATTTTTAATCGAAATATAACTAGTACTGCTGATAAAGATATGTGAGTGAGATAACAAATTAGTCGTGTGCAGCGGTCGCGGTCGCGTGTGAGTGCCGCCGCTCGTGACGCTCCCACCTACCTTGAAAAAGTCGTCGTCATCGAAATCACTCGAGTCGAACATCACTTACAATTATAAAACAATAACAATGACACTGCGCTCCACTGAACCGCCTCCGCGCTACTGTGGTACTGAACGCTGACCCAGCAGTGAGCACTGTGAGCAGTCAGACAGTCACGCAGAAAACAAGCAAACGTAAACGCAAAGGCGACGTATGAGTCACGTTTAAGCGCTCAGTGCGAACGGTTTGACGGACGCACTTATTTCACGGGGCTTTCCGGATTTTTTTAAGGAAAACAACATACGATTACGTTTCTATATGAACCTCTTTAAAATTATATTCGCGAAATAAAATTAATGGCGGTTTGAACTAAAGAAGTCTTCATATCCTATCGAACGGAAATCCATTATTTTGTGCACAAACTTATTTTAATGCAAAAACAGCTATCAAGAGATAAACAAGATAAATCTAAACAATGAAATTTAATTTTACCTTTTTAGGGCGATCTTATCGCGGCGATAGCTAGTGAGGCGATGCGATGCCGAAACCGAATAACGTTCTCGAAGTCGATTGGGAAAATGGGCTATCACTTGAAAAACGTCGAAAAAGTTATATTTATTATTGTTATAATTAAAATATTTTAACACGTCAAATAAACCTTGATATAATGACTTTTAAATTATTAATTTAGGAGCACTTCTCGAAATTACGTCTTGCTTATGATAAGTTTAGGCACAGACTGTTAAATAACAATAATGGTAGTTTACAGCAGTAACAATGTAATACCTAATAGGTAGATAGCTCCAGGAAAATATAAAGGATCAGTATGATATTTAATAGGAAAACCCCACAACTCATGCTGATAATAGCTTGTTCGAACTTAGTACCTATTTTGAAAGTTACAAAAAATACAATAAACTGACACATGTGTGTGTTAAAAATGGTGTTAATCTATCGCAAACACACAATTCCATAATGATTTATTTATTTTTTCATAAGATCATAAAATTAGATTGAATAAACTGATTAAACTGCCTTCATCATTTTGCTTAGGTTTTTGCCCTATTCCCAATGTATTTAGGGTCTGTGCAATATGTATTCTTCCATAATTCTCTGTTACTCCTTATCATCCCCTTTCTCATCATAATCATCTTTCACACATTCCATTCATAATTTCTTTGGTCTTCCCTACTCATACAGCGATTCAACTTCTTAATCAAAACTTTCGTCCCGACACAGCTTTTCAGTCACTGGTGCCACTTTCAGACTTCCTCTCCTGACTCTTTTCTTATTTTAATCATTAATTATTGGTGCTATCCGGCTGCAATTGCCAATCGATTTAATTTGCTTAAAACTGGTCAAGGCAAGCATCACTTTAAGACATTTGGTTTGACATTGGTTGAATGGTTTGATTAACATTTTCCATCATCACTGACAGTGACAGCCGACAGCATACCCCAGCTGACAGTGATCGTTTGTTGTACCAAGCACAGAGTACATTATTATACATAATAAATCGTACCAAGTTACTTTTAGCTTTAAAAGTCGGAACAGAAACAATGAAAGTATTAAAGTACTTTTCCAAAAAAACTTTCAAAACATTATTTTGTTGAGATAAGAGACTAGAATAATAGAACAACTTTATGTTAAAAACAATTTCCAATGTCATGGTGAATAAGATGCAGTCCCAAAACGCAAAAGTCATTGACAGCTGACTTTTCTTCAAGTTGACAACTTGTCAGATTTCCAAAATATAACCTCAATTCTCAATTTATTTAAAAAGTCCTCGCATTACCTACTGATATTTCGTAAAGGTGTACACAATGTATCCAGAATTCTTGAGGACGTTATTGCCATTGCGCCAGGTGTTCGTCGTTCAGTCGTCACACTTACACAGCACAGCCGCTAATAATGCTGCCGTCAAGAAAACTACATCCGCCGCGGGAGGTTAACAAATTATCTGTTTTTGTTTTATCATATTCCTCTCAAATCAAATCAAATCAAAATATTTTTATATCATATAAACCTACATGGGCACTTATGAAACGTCAGAAGCTAGGTGCACGGTTCCAAATAGTTGGTTCCTATGGAGAAGAGCCAGCAAGAAACTCCACGGTTACTCTTTTAAAAATAATTCGTTTTTACAATTGTTTCAAATTACAGTGTTAATGGGTATGGGAGGACGGTGTAGGCCTGTCAACAAGTACCAGGTACTGAATAAGATAGAAAATTGTCTACAGTCTAAAAGGCCTACAACGTTCTCACATTCACAAAGTATAAAATAATCTACATAAATAATATTATTTCATAAATAAGACATATTACACTATTTAAACCAAATGTCATTATTGCCATGACAGTTAATATGAAAGAGTACAATGTACAATTGTAGGTATATAATTTCAAAAATGAGTAAATGTGAAAGAATGTATATATCTATTATATCTATCTCAAATACTGAAATAAATACACTGTTAAATGTTTAACAATTCAAAGCAGCTATTAGTAGTAGTTACGTATATCTGGTTGATAAGGGTTGTATAATATCCCCATGCCTGCTAGTAGCAAATGTTGAAAATAGTTCACTTGAAGAAGCATACTTTATAAGGTTGCCAACTTTTTTTTGAGTAAAAATTGATTCTATTACAAAATAGAAACAATACAAATGTTTATTTCAGTACAAACTAGTATACATAAGTTTCTGATTGGAGCTTCCTGTTAAGCATGATAACGCCTGTGTTAGGAGACTCCACATTTCCAAGGCTTTGGCTATTTTGAAACTTACAAAACTTAACTTATTATTATTTTTTTAGGTACATTTCTGTTATTTATAATTAGAGTAGTACATTATTTTCGTGTGATGTGTGGCGGTGTGTGTGAAATGTGTAGTGTGTGATGTGTGAAGTTGGTGTGTGTATGAGGGAGGATGTGGGTGTGGTTGCGGCGGTAACAGTTTATCTAATTTTCACTTATTGTAGCAATAATTCAGTATCTGCATAAGTGCGTGGTTTTAACCATTCTATATGCCATTCCATATCAATCAGTAAATGATACAACAATGTTATCAAACTAAATATTTTTTGCAAAACTATGGTGTATATTCTAATTCTTAGTTCTAAAAGATGAGCTGGTTATTATTTTAATGTAGTCAGATCTCTTTTTTTCACCACTTGGCATTTATGTCAGAAAAAACTTGCACAGTGAATGTTATAATATCAGGAATTCATTTAAGTCAAAGACAGAGTCTATATAAATAGAAACTACAAAACATCACCTATAAAATACTTACGTGAAATAGAGTACAGTACCCTGTACAGTAGGGTGGAGTGATTTTTTTTTTAAACTTTGTTACTGCTGTATCACCAATGGATGATAGACATTCTTAGAGATATAAAAATAAAATTTCAAGTTCCTACATTTACATCTTAAGGTGTCGCATCTAATTTAAAAGTTAAAAAAATAACAAAATTTATTTTTTATAAAGTTTTTATTTGAGACAAACTATTTATCAAAATGAAAATAATGAAGCTTGAAATTAAGTATTGTACTTATAAAATTAAATATACAAAATATATTAAATAAAAGCATTTTAACATTCGGAAGCTGAAGCTACAGACTCTTCTTTTTGCTCAAAAAAATTGTGATTTCGTGTCAAATACTGATATGTCTTGCTTTGCTTTTATCCTCGTGCGAATGAATCCATCTCTTGCCTCTGGCCCACAAACAGATGAAGAAGCCTCAGTAACGAGCTTGACGCACCGTTCTACTGCCAAGGCTACTGGCAAGGATACTTTTCATTTTCTTTTCAACTCCGAAATCTTAAAATCGATTTTAAGACACACGCAGGCAGTAGAACGGTTCGTCAAGCTCGTTACTGAGGCTTCTTCATCTGTTTGTGGGCCAGAGGCAAGAGATGGGTTCATTCGCACGAGGATAAAGGCAAAGCAAGACATACCAGTATTTGACACGAAATCACAATTTTTTAAGCATAAAGAAGAGTCTGTAGCTTCAGCTTTCGAATGTTAAAATGCTTTTATTTAATATATTTTGTATACTTATTTATAAGAACAATACTTAATTTCAAGCTTCATTATTTTCATTTTGATAAATAGTTTGTCTCAAATAAAAACTTTATAAAAAACAAATTTTGTTATTTTCTTTAACTTTGAAATTAGATGCGACACCTTAAGATGTAAACGTAGGAACGTTTTATTTTTATATCTCTAAGAATATCGATCATCCATTGGTGATACAGCAATAACACGGTATAAAAAAAAAATTTTTTCACTCCACCCTATTGTACAGGCTAGCAGGGACATCAACTCTCTTCCTGTAGTCATACATGGTTCAGAACCCTAGGGTCTCTATTGATTTTTTTTATTGATTATCAACCATACTCTAATTCAGAGTATATTTGTCTGTTGCCAGTCATAGTGGTCTATGTTTCATAGTGAAGTAGAATGGGTCTACTTCCAGGTGTGATGGGCCTGGGCAAAGGCAAGAAGAAAGGCGGGAAGCTGGGCACCATGGAGAAGAAGGAGATGCCAGTGGAGACGGACCCGCACAAGCTGGTCAACTACGTGTGTGGCTCCAACATATACAGCACCGGCGAGGATGTTAAGGTGACTGGTTGTCATATGTTACATGATAGATGACGATTGTATAAGCACTATACTTGGACTTTTAACTGGATTCAGTAACTAGACAATTCAGTTTGAAGCGAAAAAATGTTACCATAATATTTAATACACACTTAAAATAATTTAACATTTGAAGCCAATCAAAGTGATGGATACATGTCATCACTGTCAGTTGGACAGGCCACTTTGGCGACCAGTAAACAATACTAATTTATAAAGTAGGGATCGTGAATGAATTGGTGAAAAGGGTGAAATTTACAATTTCAGTAAATACCAAAAGCTATGGTTGTTCTTTTGGAATACTGCAAATGATTATTGAATCACTCTTATGATAGACCTGAGCTGAAAGACTCCAGCTCAGGGTTACATACATAAACTCATCCCCTTTACCCATGTGGGTAGGCAGAAATTACGGATCACCACCTGCTACGTGGCACATTAATGGATAATTAAAAAAACATAATTAGTGTCCGATCAAAACATGCTTTCAGCTAAAACTGAACATGATGAAATTAGGTGTGTAAAACGGGTTAAATACACAATATTCTCTGAGTTTTGTATTCTATACTAAAATTATAATTTATCTATACTAATATTATAAAGCTGAAGAGTTTGTTTGTTTGATTGAACGCGCTAATCTCAGGAGTTACTGGTCCGAATTGAAAAATTATTTTTGTGTTGGGTAGCCTATTTATCGAGGAAGGCTAAGGTTATATGACATCACGCTACAACTAAGAGGAGCGGAGCTGTAATGAAAAATGTTGCAAAAACCGGCAAAATCGCACGGGTTATTCGACGCGACGCACGGTGGGCTGAAAATCGACTTTCATAGACATAGGGATATCAATTTAAGGGTGTCGCTTTTTTTGGTGGGAACTGCTTCTACCAACCATTTCCATGCTCTAATAAGTCGAAAATGTTAAATTAGCATATAAAGAAATGAGTTACATTTTTTTTGCGAAAAATTTGTATGGAACTCGCATGAAAAATCCGATTTTCTTTGGAACTGCAAATCAAACCGTAATATCCTTAGAGGGGGTCTTAATACTAATTATTTGTGATTTTTTGACATACCACACATAACGGTCACTGCTGCAGATTTTTTTTATTTTTTTTATTTCGAAAATTGTTCATTTTATTCATCAAGTCAACAAACTAAGTACTAATTAGCTACTATTATCTTCCTGGCCTAAAAGCTTGCCTGGTCTTCTTGCGCGAATGGTGTTCCCGAAACCTCCTAAAATCTTTGTTGCGGGCTTCTGAGGCTTCTTCTGAGAGCCTTCCGATTGGAACAATATCATTATTGGCGATTATGTCTGCACTATGTATCAGAAACTTATGGACGGTAGATGACATGTGGTACCAGTCGTATAACTCTACGTACTTTTCCGCAGTTATGCGGGTATATTCTTTAAATCGGATAACATTGATTTGCTTTACGGATGTTATTGCTTGCAGAATCACAACAAATCTTCTAACAAGCTCTTCATCCAGCCCTGTAATGGCTGCCGTTTTAGCGGGAGATTCGAAGAATCTTATTGCTGTATTCCCGTCATTTGTTGTCCCTGAGCCTTGCTTTACAGTATCAATCAGAAGGTTGAGTTCATCCTTAAATTTGTCTTGAATAATTTTTTTTCTTTTTCTTATAATGTCTTGTCCTCATTTTCTCTTGCAGCCCACTTCTTAAAATCAAGTCTGTATGCTATATGAAAAAGACATTCCATTGTATTTATACGGGCATGTAACGATGAAAATCCAAATTACAAAGGTCTGTCGGATACAGTCTTTGTTGATACACAATCCAAGCGGTTCATTTCTGAAGGCCTAGATAAACACAGGTAGCAGGTTGCGTTCGATCTAGCTTCTGAAAGGTACGTGCAGATTTTAGCGTCAATCATTGTCATCTTCAGTTCATGAGTTACCTTATTACTGCTGCACTCAGTGGGGATAAGGGACTTAATTTCGTCACTCATATGCCTTTTGTGACTGACCACCACTTCTTCACTCTCCTTCACAAATGTAAATTGCACAGGACGGCAATATAACACTGAGCATGGTTTTGGATTCGTCCATATACTTTCATCTCCAGCATCAGCAGTCAGAAGTAAAGGCACCAAGGACGTCATAAATATACTGGAATCGTCTTGTTGCCCCTCCATTTTCTGTTTGTATCGGCTTTGGTTTGTAAGAACCATCAACTCCCCACTAAGATATGAGCTTCAAATCTCTGTTTTGAACACGTTCTGGAAGAGTTTCAAGGATCCTCTTTACTGTAATGTCGAGTAATGCTTGAAGCGTAATTCTTGCTGATGAATCCGTTACAGTCACTGATTGTTTCGCAGGATAACATTGTTGCTTTGCTTGTTGCACTTTGTAAAAAGACGGGTAAATATCTTTTGCTCCTTCTCGGATGGTAACCTCTCGCAGCGTGATGTATTGCAACTTAGAAAGCTTTAATGAAAGGAGCAAACCTAGCGCCTTTTCTGGTGTAAAGGTAGTAATTTGAACTGGCTTCTTAAGATTTTCCTTAATTTTAGTAGCTGCTTCTGGATTTTTCAGCATATATTCAATGACAGATGCTATATCTTCACGACCATCTTCTTTTAAAAGTAATGCAGCTAAAAATGCCACTTCAGTTGACTCTTTGCCCTTGTAATCGTCAGACCTTCTCTTCTTTTGTTTACTTCTTAGATCCTCGAATGCTTTTCTAGGTCTTTTTGTCATAGTACCAATACCAATAGACGATGTCGATGGTTCTGGACTAATCACATGTCCGCTAGATCCCTGGTAATCTCTTCAATTGATTGTGGCAAAACCAAACTTCTTGACACGCAATCCGGCCAATCGACATCAGCCTGGAGCCAGTTTTCGTACTGTTTTCTAAATGTATCAAGGATACGATAAGATTTCTGCTATCTTTGTGAAGCAGCTCGTGCAAATCTTCGACAAAATTCGTCAAGCGTTACACGATCTTCGTCAATAATTTGATCACCTAGGCGATCCACCACTGCTCTGAATAATACTTCATGATGAAACGAAGTGCCTTCACCTCTCAGAATAACAAACAAGTCTAAATTCGTACGTGGACTTTCCATTGTAAGTATATAACTGTCGCGGAATAATAGTAGTAGTCCGAAAGTTTGGAATAAACTGAACTATTAGATGAAAAATAGTTTATTTAAATGTCTCCAAAAATCAAAAATGTAGGTGATTAGTAAAATATTTTTTCTCAATTACCCTCACTAACGATTATTCTAATCAGTTTTCCTAGCAAACGCCTCAAGGATGGTAAAGTGTTTACTGGAACTCATAATCCTAATTACCTAGTCACTTTTCAGAATAGGATAATCATTTATGATTTCTGTTGTTGAATGCTAGTCCTTAATTAGACCAGGAAGATAATAGTAGCTAATTAGTACTTAGTTTGTTGACTTGATGAATAAAATGAACAATTTTCGAAATAAAAAAAAACATATATTATTTTTATTAATTAAAAAAAAAAAATCTGCAGCAGTGACCGTTATGTGTGGTATGTCAAAAAATCACAAATAATTAGTATTAAGACCCCCTGTAAGGATATTACGGTTTGATTTGTAGTTCCAAAGAAAATCGGATTTTTCATGCGAGTTCCATACAAATTTTTCGCAAAAAAAATATAACTCATTCCTTTATACGCTAATTTAACATTTTCGACTTATTAGAGCATGGAAATGGTTGGTAGAAGCAATTCCCACCAAAAAAAGCGACACCCTTAAATTGATATCCCTATGTCTATGAAAGTCGATTTTCAGCCCACCGTGCGACGGGAAGGGTCGGGGGAACAAGAAATTTAACGCGGACGAAGTCGCAGGCAGAAGCTAGTAAATAATAAAATTGACTTTTAGCACATTTTGTAAAAAAAATCTATAAAATTTTAAAAGACCTTAGCCGAATTTGTGCTACTAGTAATGATCTAATCTCAATGATCAGCACGCTACCGATCACAGAGTTACTAAGACGAATCTGCTGCAATCCTTACTCCCTGATATAAAAGCAGCTTGTCTGCTAAGAACCGATATTACTTCCATTTATATGTAAACGCTTTTTATAGTACGAGATCCGGCTGCAGGATTAGTGCGCTCAACGGTTTTTTGCTGAAAACCAAATTTTTATGAATATTTATAATTAGGAGAATATATATTTACCAGGTTGCCTAACAAAATTATTATTAATAGATTTTTGGGAATAAATTTCGTTCACTTGTTTTTTAAATAAAATAACTTCTACATCACGGCAATTTATATGAAGATTCTAAAAAAAAACACGATTGCCGTTGCGCACCTGGTCGCACCTCGTCGCAGCCAGGTGTAAACAGGTATGATTTCGATAGATTTATACGTTCATAACTTTTATTTATTAATCATAATATCAAACTGAAGCTAATTTTTTTCTATTTATGATCATATGTATATGGTTGCCTAATTAAATCCGCCCGCAAATAAACGTTGCTGGATGTTAAAAATGATAAATAATAGGTTGGGGAAAAAGTTTCTTCGCATTTTTTAAGGAAATTCAAAACAGTTTATTTACATTTAACTAAAGTATGTAGATACCATTTTGTTCGATAACTTTTTGCCATCTTGTAGGACATGATCCCATTGCTATAGAAATTTTGGGACTTCTGGTCAAAATACCGCGACAAGTGGTTTTGGCAGTCCTCTCGTGATGTTAACCTGACACTGCCTAAAGAATTCTGAAGAGACCGAAACAGGTGGAAATCTGAAGGTGCAAGGTCAGGACTATACGGCGGATGCATTAACACCTCACAGCCAAACTCTCTTAATTTTTGTTGGGTGGCTAAAGATGTGTGAGGTCTAGCGTTATCATGATGAAAAACCACACCCCTTCTGTTGATCAGTGGCGTGCAGTCCATATAGGCAAAAAGACACTGCAGACCCTAGGGTCTAGACCCTAGATAAGGACTAGTTACTAATATTTCAAAAATAAAAGAATTATACTAACAGTAAGTAATAAAACCATTCAAAAAGTTTAAACGCCTAATGTAAATATAATAGCAACGTTCATACCGTTCTTTTTACTACGGCAACGCATTCATAACAGATCGAAACGTAAGCAGGCAGCGAACGATCGTGTCTTTATTTCATTCATAAATGTACGCATGTAGTGGTAATTTCTTCTACATTTTCGTGTCTATACATTGCACACATAAAGCGAAGTCCTGCCGCAGGATAACCAATCACAGGCGTCTCTGCGCCATTCAATATTGGCGCATGGACGCCTGTGATTGGTGAGTATTATCACAGCGCGCTGTGAGTATTATGCGATCAAGTTGAATATGTACGTAGCCTCAGCAACATTACGATTCGCAATGATGCAATTTTATTTGTCAACGTTTTAGTTATCAAAATTTAGAAATTGTTTGTTTACGAAAGGATCCATATTGATTTCGTACATGTGAAGCGCGCTGTTTTATGTTTTTATTTTGATTGAGTTTTCTTGTGATTAATTCATTTACAAACGTTAATATTAGGTAGATTTGTTGCTTATTTCAATTAGTTTTTTGAATTGTTTTAATTTTTACTTACTACGCTGTTTGTTTGTTTTTTCAAAATGTTGTTCGATTGTGAGGTTTGTGTTGAAAATGTGTGTTTGTTAAAAAGTGTATCTAAATGGAAATGTGTACCTGAGTAACGAGAATTATAACCCAGCAAAGAGGTAATGCAACTCGTAAGTTTCATAGTAATAATTAAGCAACTAAAACCGGCTATGTTGTTGTTTACACACATTAAAATATATTTTTTCCTTGCTAGTTTAGTAGTTCGAGTACAGTGGTACCGATTCCCTTGTTCACAAACTAAACTAAATTTAAGTTCAGTGCATCTTTTTCTTTGTATTTCATTAAGAAGAGGACAAAAGAAAAATTTTAGTTTAGTCCTGTCAAATTAATCAGCGCCTGACAAGTTTAGACGTGATTAAAAACTTGCCTACTAAAATTACGTCAATTTACGTCAAGCGCTGATTAATTTGACAGGACTAAACTAAAATTTATCTTCTGTCCTTTCCTTAATGAAATAGAAAGAAAAAGATGCACTGAACTTAAATTTAGTTTAGTTTGTGAATAAGGGAATCGGCACCATTGTGGAATTGTTCGGGATTTGCAGATTTACATGATTATTATCCCACGGCTTGCTCAAAGATTTTGGTAATTATCGTATTGAGAGAAGTATTACGAAGAAGTTTTTCATTAAAACGGATTCTTACGTACCTATTTAACAAACACACAAAGTCAACAACAAGTACCTACACATCTTTCTGTGCTTTCGACGGAAAAAGAATTATTGGTCGAATGAAGACGCATACCAACTTTTTATGACGATGGTTCAAAATCATATTTAAAAAAAGGTAGGCGCGTTTATGTCATTTATAAATGAGTTTGTTTACTTTATTATTTTTGCTGTTACCCTACTAAATTTACCTATTAAATATATTTACATATACGAATCACATGAAGGGCCTTTTTCAACTATCACTCACCTGGATCAGATATTTGAGGTGGCCGAAATAATTTATTAGCATTATCAGGAAATCGCCATTTCAAACTTTTAAACCACCTAGTGAGTTTTTCTTCACTAACTTGAGCAATTACAAAAGACGTTTTTTTTTTTTTTGAACTGCCTACCCGATCATAAAACCCTGTGCACGCCACTGCTGTTGATTAATTCCGGCCGCTTTCTCTCAACTTCTTGCTTTAATCTCATCAGTTGTTCGCAGTAGAGTTCAGAATCGATGGTCCTGCCTGGTGGTAACAGCTCATAATGAATAATGCCCTTCCAATCCCACCACACACACAGCATCACCTTGTTGCGAGTTAACCCGGGTTTCGCCACAGTCTGTGAAGCCTAACCGGCCTTTGACCACGACCTTTTTCGCCCGTTCTTGTCATACGTGATCCACTTTTCATCACCAGTTATCAGCTTCTTCAAAAATGGTTCGGTTTCATTACGTCGTAATAAAGAATCACAAATGAGTAGGTACACGGTTCATTAGGTTTCTTTCAGTGAGCTCGTGAGGTACCCAAATGTCGAGCTTTTTTGTGTACCCAGTTTTTTTCAAATGCGCCAAAACTGTTTTGTGGGCAATTTCCAGTTCTTCAGCTACGTCGTAACTACTGGTATGCCGATCTTGCTCCACTTTTTCAAAAATGGCATCCATTTTATCCGTAATAGGGCGACCAGAGCGACGTGCATCTTTGACATCAAAATTTCCGGATTGAAAACGCTTAAACCAAATTTGTGCTACTCTCACAGACACTACACTAGGTCCATAAACATCGCAAATTTTTTTCGCGGCTTGCGTTGCATTTTTACCTTTTTTGTAGTAAAATTTAAAAGTGTATCGAATTTCTTCATTAGATTCACTCATCTTGACGGTACGAAAAACAAATGAAAATCACACATTTTCCTAATTTGAAGTTGGAATTATGTTCTTTAAAATTTAAACTTTCAATGATACCAAAACCAGCCAGATACAAATAGTATAGCCAAAGAGATTTTATTACAAGTTCATACATACTATAATGCGAAAAGACTTTTTCCCCAAACTAATATTTAAGGTAGAGTGAAAGAGAGTTAGCGCGTAACATCATTTCTCAGACGAGGATAGCCATTGCCAGCTGTGCGACGCTTTTAAGCCATTGCGCATGCGTCGAGTATTAGGGTCCGTTCACACAGACCGGCTCGGAGAGGAGAACAGATATTTATCACGTTGAAAACAGAGTTTTTATTAATTGTAGTAAGGTTTATTTTTGCATGTGCACTGATTTTGTCATTAAGAATGCTTGAACGCGCTTGGTGTGAAATAATAAGAGGAGCTGACCGGCTCCGATCGCGTACTTTTCTCGCTCGCGCAGCTGATCGGCTCCGATTGCGTGCTCTCTGTCGCTCGCGTAGCCGATCGAATATTTTAAAATAATATTTTTCCAAATATTTTTTGCCCATATGGGGAGAATTTTCTGAACTGCCCCACCGCGACCGCAGACAGGCCGCGTGAGCGCAAAAGACGACTTTTTCATCTCGTCGTTTGGGCCTGAGAAAAATGTTTTAAAAATCACAAAAGCATCAATCCCAATGCACTTTTTTCTCAACTTTCTGATGGTGCTATCAGTTTTCACAAATTTTCACTTAATAACCTATAAAAATGCAAATGTTGGTAAAAATGCGTTGAATCTCATGATGTTTTTTTGACGATCTAGATCGAAAGATGAGACGATTTTAGTAAAGTATAGTCAATAAAAAAGAGGGGTTTTTTGATATTTTTATGTATTAGACCGATGAATGTATAGGTGCGAGTCACCGCGCGGCACGGGCGGCTGCTACGCGCCCGCGCCGCTCCTAAAACGCCGCCACACACCGCGAGGCATTATTTTTATTTATTCCGAGCAGTGGCGGGGCAAGACCTAAATTTAATGTGGGCAAGATACATTTTGCGAGGCCCCCTGATGGATGACGCAAGAGGACGGATTTTGTTGATTCAATTTTTTTTATACTCTTTATTCATAAAAACACAAACTTCTTTTTTGAATTTAGGGGAGGGGGGGGGTAGGATGTCGTACTGAAACACCCAATCTCATTTGTGTCTGTAAATATCACGTAATAAATGTTTAATTTTTTGCAGGAAACAAGTTGAAATTGTGAGAAAACCAGTAAAAATTAGGTTAGGTTACAAAATAATACTTTTCGTGGTCCTACGAACCCCACGAAGTAGCACAGTAGCACCACGATTGTTAACCCGACAGCCAAGCTAGCCAAACGTAGCGTATTGCTGGAGTACCGCCATGGGATCTGGAAGCGAAGGTCGTCGCGCACATGTGGGAGTGGCGCGAGGAAACGAAACGCCGGGGCGAAACTCCGCTGCACCGACAAATCGTGCCACGGCAGACAGAGCTCCAGTGCGATCTCATGGCGACATGGCGGGTACGATTGTCGCAACCCAGCGCTGGGCACGCCACAATTGCGGCGGAAAGTCCCCTCTTTGAGGATTGGATAGAGAGGTGCCACGGCGTCCTCACTTTCCGCCTGACGCAGGTTCTCACCGGGCATGGGTGCTTCGGTGGGTTCCTATTCAATATAAAGCGGGAGGAAACGCCCGGGTGTTTCTATTGCGAGGATCGTCTGGAGGGCACGGTGGAGCATACGGTGGAGGTGTACCCTGCCTGGGCGGAGCACTGCCGTGTCCGCGCGGAGCCTATCGGCGGCGGCGACCTCTCGCGTCCAGCCCTGGTGCGAGCCATGGTACCTACGGAACGAGAGGGCATGGGAAGCCGTCACCTCCTTCTGCGAAGCAGTATTGCTCGCAAAGGAGGAGGCGGGGCGCGTGAGGGAGTGGCAGTCTCTGCGACCTCACGTCCCTAGCCACCGCAGGAGGAGACGCCCCGGGCGTCAGGAGTCAATAGCGGACTCCCGGCCACCGTAGGCGCGAACTTGAGCGCGGCGAGCAATGGGTAGCTCGCCGCCCCGTAAGAACCAAGCTCGGGTCGACGGCGCGTAGTGTTCCACGCACACCTCAAAGAGATGTCAGCAGAACTGAAGGGGGTCTGCCAGGACCGATGCCTTCCAAGGTCGCGAGATTGTTCTAAAGAGACACCGTGACTCTGGCACATGGGCATCTGGCACAATTGAAGGAACACGGGTGGGTTTTAGTCAGTAAAAGTCTGACACGCCCTTCCGCTCCGCCCAGAGCGGGAGAAGTCATTTGATGATTTCCCATCCAAAAAAAAAACCTAGCGCATAGACATAACGAACACAGATTAACGTATACCAAAATCTCAACTGAGTGATTAAGGAATTTAGTTTTTATTTAATTCGTTGAGCCAAATCTCACGAGATCTCACCCGGTGGTTCGTCAAAATTGCCTCACGTAATTAATATGTTACTAATCCAGAGTAGATGATATATTTGCCTCGATAAATAAAACTGCCAAAGCTGAAAGTCTGTCCTGACCCATTGCATTACTTAAGTATTTTTGTATTTAAAAACTCCTTTCAGGTGACGCTGTGCTTAGGTACTGTTATGCTGATGATCTTCAACTGTATACATCTGAGCGGGTGGAAGGTTTGTCGGACGCTATAGCAGAAGTAAACCGAGATTTGGATTCAATCAAAAAGTGGTCCGATAATTTTGGGGTGTCAGTCAACCCCTCTAAGTGTCAGGCCATTGTAATACTCAATACTCAATATCTTTATTGCTTTACCATAATGTGAACTTAGGTGGTAATTATATAATTTAGATCATTATGGACCCTGTAGGGCACAGCAAAAGGATAGGAGAGAGGAAGCTTTCGCTTGATGGGTAGGGTGACGCTTGGTTCTCTTCCTCCTCTCATTTTTATTGGTACCGTCTCGTACCCATTACCCTATTGTGAAGGATCTCGGTTTGCATCTAGACACGACAGTTAGCTGGCAACGCTTGGTCTCTAGTGTTAGCCAAAGGGTCAATGATACTCTGGGCTCCCTGTATTGTCTGAGAAGCTTTTTACCCACTTAGACGAAAACCATGCTTGTGCATACTTTGATTTTCCCTACGATCGACTATGGTGACGTGTGCTATTTTGACTTGAATGCGGTTTTTCTGGATAAGCTCGACAGACTGTGCAACAATTGTGTGCGGGTCATCTTCAACCTCTGAAAATATGACTATGTGTCGGGCTATGGGTCTGAGCTCAAATGGATGTCCATTCGCCAAAGAAGTTTGCGCGCTTTGACCACGCTTTTCTCCCTTCTCAACTCTCCCACTCCTCCTTCTTACCTCGTGTCTCACTTTCAGTATTTATGTTCTTCTCACGTCAAAAAACTGCGTTCTCCGAAAATCTTCTCCTGCTTTGTCCTTCCCATACCTCTGACTTCGTTCATTCATCCTTTCATATCCAGTCCATTCTTCTTTGGAATGCGCTCCCTCTCGATATGTTCCTCTCAACCAAAGCACCTGCCATCTAATCTCTTCACCACCCTTGGTTGACTGGTAGAGAATGCCTAAGGCATTAATTCCGCCTTTGTACCTTTTTGTGTGCGAGAAGTTTAAATAAATAACAAAATTCGAATAACAATATAAATATTAGGGTAAATTTCTTTTAAATTATTTTCAGTTATGAATTGAATCGGCTGTTTCACATCTTTAATGAAGTCGGTTAAATTTGGGCCCATTGCTTGTAATTCTTCATATAATTCGTTAGAAGTCACTGCTCTCACCCACTTGCAGGACTGTGTGTAAATCTTGAAATATCTTTTAAAACATTTTGCGTTTGTCGATATTCTTTAATCCAGTCACAAAAAGTACACAAGTGTTCAAGAGCAATGCTTAAATGGACTAGTACAGATTCCCATAATTTACATATAGGTAATATTAACACACGTTAATATTTCACACCATCCTACTATAATCCTACTAATATTACAAACGCGAAAGTTTGTATGTATGGATGTGTGGATTGTTCCTCTTTCACGCAAAAACTACTGACCCGATTTAGATGAAATTTGGCACACGGATAGTTTATAACCTGGAATAACAAATAGGGTACTTTTTATCCCGGTAGTAATTTTCCGCGGGATATTTTCTGTCCTCCACGCGGGCGAAGCCGATGGCAATAGCTAGTATTGCATATATGTAACGATACGATTTTGAAACTGATAATTTCGTTTTTTATTTAAATAATATTGCCAGAATAATTTTTTTTAAAACGAATGTTTTTTTTTTTAATATTTTATTCATGACCATAGATACAAGTCTTTCAGTCGTATACATAGATGGGTTTTAACACTATGAATGTAACATTACAATGGTTATAGATACCTACTTATAATAATGTTAATAAGGCACTTTTTTAACAATAATATTTTTTCAATCTGTTTTTACAAATTACATCAATATTTTTCATTACTTTCTTTATACTACCAACTTGCCCCCCTTTCGGGTTGGGTGGGTACATCTCAGTGATATCATGGTTAAACCTTGGTTTAACCATGATATATTCGGGATCTCGGTTTTATATTCGGGATTGGTTTATCATGGTTAAACCTTGGTTTAACCATGATATATTCGGGATCTCGGTTTTCATACAAATTTAAATTACAAATACACTTCTAATTACAAATTAAATTAAATTTTTTCTACCGTATTACAAATATATTTATACAACACACTAAAATATTTCTTATTTTTTAATAATTCCTGAACACGGCGGGGAACACTTTGTCGTTCACTTTCATTGTCATTGTCATTAAATTCACTCAATTCACTGACCAAGATCAAACGTTGAATGTTAAAACTTGAACACTGTAAGATAATGTGATCCAGATCAGCATCCTCTGCTCCACAATGACGACATTGGCTATTATTAATTATGCGAATCCTATTCAGGTGAGCTGGTGTTAGGCAATGTCCCAATCTCATGCGTGATATAATAGTTATAATTCTTCTTGTGATATATTTGAAGTTTTGGTACCAAGGTTTTATCGGTAATTCATTTTGTATTCCAGCATACCATCTGCCTTTCGTTTCCAGGGTGATGTCCCAATACTCCTTCCATAACTGTCTATTATGTTCGTTAAAAAGGCTGTAATAATCAGTGAATGGAACCTTGAGCAACTTAGATCGATCCTCATCTAAAACGAATGTGGTGGGTTAGTATTGCCAGATATTTGCTACCCGGTATTTTTATTGCTAAAAAAGAGTAATTATATCTATATTTGCGTTCGCGGGCCTTCGAGGCGCGAGGCCCCTTGGACCGCGAGGCCGTAGGCGGTCGCCCACGTCGCCCACGCCTTACGCCGCCTCTGATTCCGAGTATGAACAAGTACGCCTAACCTTAACATTGTATAAGAAAAGTTTTGTCTTTGTATTGTTTTGATACTCTTTAATTATAATTATCAGGACATTTTTATTTTCTGCCGTAAGTTGCACTTTTGGAACGAAGTTCCTTATCGCGCGTTGTGAAAGGGGGCTAGACGGAAAAAATTCTTACGAAAAGTTGTCACGACATGCTTTAACCGACTTCAAAAAAAAGGACGAGGTTTCTCAATTCGACCGTATATATTTTGCATGTTGTTGTTTTTTTTGTTGTGAGTAGAGAGGGAGAGAGGGGGAGAGGGGGAGCGGGAGAGAGGGGGAGAGGGGGAGGGGGGAGAGGGGGAGGGGGAGAGGGAGAGAGAGTTAGAGAGGGAGAGGGAGAGAGAGGTAGAGAGAGAGGGAGAGAGAAGGAGATAGGGAGAGAGAGAGAATATTTTTGTTGAGTGTATACCTACAGGTTTTTTGTACATAATAAATAATTAAAAACTTTAGAGGTGTCAAGGGACACCCGGATGGAACGAAGTTCCTTTGCAGGATTCATAATAGTTATAATTTTTTAATTATTTATTATGTACAAAAAACCTGTATACACTCAACAAAAATATTCTCTCTCTCTCCCTATCTCCTTCTCTCTCCCTCTCTCTCTCTACCTCGCTCTCTCTCTCCCTCTTTCTCTCACTCTCCCTCGCTCTATCCATCTCTCCCTCTCCCCCTCTCCCACTCTCCCCCTCTCCCCGTCTCTGCCTCTCCCCCTCTCCCCTTCGCTGCCTGTCCCCCTCTCTACTCACAACAAAAGAAAAACAACAACATACAAAATATATACGGTCAAATTGAAAAACCTCGTCCTTTTTTTGAAGTCGGTTAAAGCATGTCGTGACAACTTTTCGTAAGAATTTTTTCCGTCTAGCCCCCTTTCACAACGCGCGATAAGGAACTTCGTTCCAAAAATTATAACTTTTATGAATCCTGGAAAGGAACTTCGTTCTATCCGGGTGTCCCTTGACACCTCTAAAGTCTTTTAATTATAGTGAGCTGAAACAGAGCTACAGTAACGCATCCTTGAATGCCAGCTATTTGATTGTTATATTTCACTTTTTACAATCAGTATTTAAGATGGATGTCTGCTGGAATCCCTTGAATAAAGAGAATCATGACGTTAACAAAAGTTTAGAGAAATTTCCGCAATCGTTGAAAGAAACATTTCCATTCGTTCAAGATAAGGCTATGATATGCTTACAGTGCAAAATTTCGCCTTCCATACTCAAAAATGAGGAACAACACCACGACGATAAATACCTTAAAGCAGGTATCGCAATGTTCAGACTTTCACGCCCTACCGCCGGCCTCGCCACCGTCGAGGCGGTCCGGCCAGTGCTCGGGCACTGGCTCGGGAGGAGGCACGGCTCCCTGTCGTTTCGGGCGACGCAGGTGCTCTCGGGGCATGGTTGCTTCGGGAAGTATCTGTGTCGCATAAACAGGGAGCCAGACGCCCGGTGTCACCACTGCGTCGACTGCCGGGAGGACACGGCGCGGCATACGCTGGCAGTATGTGCCGCTTGGGAGGAGCCGCGTCGTGTCCTCGTCTCAGAAGTAGGCAGTGACCTATCGCTGCCGGCCGTGGTCGAGTCCATGGTTGGCAGCGAGGAGTCCTGGGACGCGGTGGTATCCTTCTGCGAATCAGTCATGTCGCAGAAGGAGGCTGCGGAAAGGGAGCGGGAGATATCTTCCGCTCACCCAGCCCGCAGCAGGCGCACCGGGCGTCGGCGGAGGGCGGACAACGCCCTCTTCCAGCCCCCCTAAATGGGTCCAGGGGCGACGGATCTGGGGACATCCGTCGCCCCCTATTGCTACGGACCCGAGATGGTGGCGCGTAGTGTTCCACGCGCGCCTCTCTGTGATGTATGGGGGGGAGTTTAACACCTCACTCCCCCCCAACGTGAGGAGGCCCGCAAAGGCGGGCCGGCACCGGTCGGGGATCGCGGAAGACATATTGGTTCCCGTGGTCCCCGACGTAGGTGTGGGACGGAACACCGGGGTGGTTTTAGTCAGTAAGAGTCTGGCAGACCCCTCCGCGCACCCCAGGGCGGAGGACATCCATGAGGATTTCCACCTCGTGATCAAAAAAAAAAAAAGGTATCGCAATGTTAGAGCAAATCAAAGAAAAGTTTGCATCGTCGAATGATCCGAAGGAAAGAATTACGCTGCTCACACTCGCCCTAAAATTTTGGAATCGACGCGATCTGATGGAAGAATTTGGATGTACCGAAAGAGAAGCTAGAATCTTATACAGTATTTAGGTTAGGCGTACTTGTTTATACTCGGAATAAATAAAAATAATGCCTCGCGGTGTGTGGCAGCGTTAGGAGCGGTGGCGCCAGTGGCGGATTTACAAATTTGCCGCTAGTAGGCTATTCAATTTTTGCCGCCCCTACTGACTTTTGAAATTCAATACGTTAGTTTAGTTCACAATCATATTAATTACATTTATTCAGAAATTGCAACTTTATGATTCCTTTCCTTTTTGATTTCTTTTTGGCTTTTTCCCGTTATTAGTATGATTGTGAACTAGGTGATATTTTTGTCAGTTACTAGATTATTTTTGCAACCCGCTATGTAGTGACGAGTGTACTGTTGACCTAAAAACAGCAGCATGTACTAATCATAAGGTGGGGAAAGGCATGCCTTAAAAATACCGACACCATATGAACACAGCTTACACAAAATAATGTGTAGTCGGTAAACGTTGTTTTTGTTAAATATTTTTTATTGCATTTACAGTTTAAAATAATACGAACAATTTCTATTAAATAACATGTTAATAATAATAAAAAAACAAAAACTACTACGCAAATACATACGTACACTAGTAGAAAATAAATATTTAAATGTTGAAACATATTACACGTTAAATATCATTTTTATAATTAGGGTAAAAGTTACTAAATTTAAATTGAAATTAATATTGAAACGCTATTGGAATATTTTTTAAATTCATGATCGCATAAGTACCTATATTTTACAGTGCGTTTAGTAATCTTTTATATACGGATTACGAACGTAATGTGTATACATACTATAATTATAAGTTTTTTTTTATTATTTGGGCTAAATTTGCCGCCCCTCTAAATCTGCCGCCCTAGGCTCCAGCCTACTTAGCCTATTGGTAAATCCACCGCTGGGTGGCGCAGCGCCACTGTGCCACCCAAATTGACCTGGGCCCCTTGTGGTTTGGCCGTTTGAGGTGATTTTTCAGAAAAACGATTTCTGATATGAGAAATTTTCTGGATGATTGTGGTCATTTTAAGGGCAACACAAAATTTCTGCCCGGATTCTAAGTAGATAATCTTGTAGGGTTTTCCAAGACGAGCATTTTCCCATAAAAAAATCCGATAAAATCTCAATCTCGTCTTCCGTAGTGACATTTTTGTGCGAAAAATCTAGGTTTTTCTATGCAAACCCATTTTTGGACTCGAATTCCACGAAAATGAAGACTAAGCAAAAATCGAAAAAGAGGAATCGATAGGGAATTTTATGACGAACATTAAAAAAAATCTCCTCAAACGGCCAAACCACAAGGGGCCCAGGTCAATTTGGGTGGCACAGTGCAGCAGTGGCGCTTAGCGCCACTGCGGCGGGCGCGTATCAGCCGCCCGTGCCGCGCGGTGACTCGCACCTATACATTCATCGGTCCAATACATAAAAATATCAAAAAACCCCTCTTTTTTATGGACCATACTTTACTAAAATCGTAGTAGTAGTGTAGTCGGCCAGGACATATCCATGAGTGCGCATAGCTGGCCATATGAGTGCGTTAAGAATTTTATAAATATAATTTAAAGTTAAGTTATTTAGTAAACAATCGTAATAATTGATAAAATAAATGATTAATAAAATCAAATAGCTAGACATATTGATAAAAATAATTTAAATTATATAAACCAAAAAGTAGCCATTCATAGACTTAGCAGAAAAGTAACTGACAGTTGACAATTTGGTATGTCACAACATGAAAATTGAGTTAATATTTTATTTCAGCTATTTTTAAGTTAATAAATCGTATTTAGATCGATTTGCTGAGTGTAGACATATAAACAAATAAAAAGGAAGATAATAGTGTAAACATAGAAACAAATAAAAAGGAAGATAAATAAGTATTAGGAATCATGAATTAAAGTGTAAGTATAGCATGAATACTATAGCGTAGCGGGAGGGTGTGTCAGACATTTACTGACTAAAACCCACCCGTGTTCCTTCAGTTGCCCATGTGCCAGGGTCACGGTATCTCTTTCGAACAATCTCGCGACCCTGGCAGGCATCGGTCCTAGCAGACCCCTTCAGTGCTGCTGACATCTCTTTGAGTTCACTCTACCTTAAATATTTATCATTTTAAGATCATAAATAGAAAAAAAAAATAGCTTCAATTTGATATATGATTAATAAATAAACGTTATGAACGTATAAATGTATTGAAATCATACCTGTTTACACCTGGCTGCGAAGAGGTGCGGCCAGGTGCGCAACGGCAATCGTGATTTTTTAGAATCTTCATATAAATTGCCGTGATGTAGAAGTTATTTTATTTAACACTAGAAGTGCGAGCGTCCCAAATTTGACCCATTTCGATGTTCTTCCTGCTGTAATTAATATTTTATTATGCATATAATCGTAACTTTTTATATGACTTTTCATGAAATATGATGATTATTTTTATTTATTCGAGACTTAGACTACGTAATTGGAACATACATATTTTTTTATCCAAATTTACCTTAGTCGGTATGTTCAGCGCTTCTAGTGTTAAAAAACAAGTGAACGAAATTTATTCCTGGCGGCCAAATTTTGATAGGCAACCTGGTAAATATTTATTCTCCTAATTATAAATATACATAAAAATTTGGTTTTCAGCAAAAAACCGATGAGCGCACTAATCTTGCAGCCGGATCTTAGATTAGACTATTATAGGTTAGGTACAAAAATTGTAAAAGTGAACTCCATTACTATGTCTACGTCTTCTGTTTAATTATGTGTCATATAGTTCTGCCTCACTATGTCATCAAAACCGACAGCTCAGGACCACCAGTTCCAGTTGTATAACATTTTAAAAGAGTAACGAGTAGAGTTCTACCATGACCCATTATATGGTTATCCATTAATTACCGGATACCCTGTATATATTTTGTAATAGGTCTGTAATCGCCATCCCCTTGAGCGCGCGTGGCGTTCTATGCTCGTGCCTTCTCTTTATGAGAAGAGGTGTTTGCCCTGCGTGGAACAGTAACAGGCTGGTATTAATGTACGTGTGTACCGGTGTCCCCAGCTGCAGGACGACAGCGCCTACCCCGCGTGGCTGTGGGCGCTGAACACGGGCGCGGCGCCGCGCCTGGACGCGCTGGACCCGAGCAGCAAGCGCTACTGGCTGCGCGTGCGCGCCGCCGGCATGCGCCGCAACAACAAGCTGCGCTCCATGAGGAACTTCTAGCCACTGTGCTGAGCGCGCGGCCTAAATCGGAACTAACGGCGCCATCTTGTTTTTTTAATACATTTCAAGTGTAGATAGTGAAGAGAATACCTTGTGAGATAGTGTGTGAAGTCACGGTTATAAACGGGTACTGTCTAGTGTAGTCAGCGATTGTTTCATGACACAGTCATTCAGTGCGATTAAATGTACTTAGAGGGTTGTATTGATGATTTTAATGAATATAATACTGTAAACCCGTATTTGTTACGGTCATGAATCATATTTTAACATAAAACTCGACACTGACCTGCACCCTAATTGCGAAACGCACTATTTATCAGAATCTGAGTCGTATTAAAGATTATTTCTAAACCAATGCGTCATTTGTTCGAATAAATTGTCGGCTCAGCAACGTAAATAACGCAATGAATGTTGTTAAACTATCAATATGAAACCAATTCGTAGGTACTGATAGCAAGTTACGCAATTACCCCTCTGCATAATACAAAAACCAGAAGAAATTTTCAATTTGACGGGCTACCTAAGCACCCCTGAGTTCTACCAAATAGTTTGGTCAGAATCAAAAAGATGTTTAATCAACAAGAATACTTTTTTTTTTAAGGTTTGTTCCTATTTTTTGTAAAAGTGACGATACAAAATAGTGACAATTACATTGATCATAGATAGTACTGCGTGTTCATTTGTAACCCGCCATCAAGATGCCCAGCAGGCCGCATTGTTACTCCAATGACAGGCATTTAAATCAAATGGTCCTAAATTCCTAATAGCAAAACGACACGTTAGCGGAATGTACTGTTAGCATATCGTACTACGAGCTAATGTTCCTAAAACCAAAAATAAAGAAAACGGTACCGTCACAAAATTAACCTTAGAATAAACTTTATTTATTGGTACTCCGTTTTGGCTGGACTTTATTCAATAAGTCCAGCCAAAACGGAGTACCAAAAAGAGCCATATTAGAAACTAGCTGTGCCCGTGAGTTCGTTCACGTGGATGTAGCTTAGAAAAGGTGAACTATACACTCCTCCATTGAAAAGGAAGGATCTCCAATCTTGCGTGGTGTTGGGTTCTCTACCACAGCCTTCAAATGCAGTCACTACGTCTTCATTAAGGTTCATGACGATAATGCGACAAAGTGTCACTTTAACTTTTGCCACACGCCCACACCTGCCGTACTCACTAGGTCGACTGCCCACCTGGCGGATGATGGTGATGGTGAAGAAGGAACACGCTTTAAAAGCGAATTTTGAAAATTTTCGAGAAAACAGGCAAAGAAATTAAAATGGACATGATCTTAAATATTTGTGTAATTAAGAAAATTAAATATTTGTGTAATTAAGAAAATTAAATATTTGTGTAATTAAGAAAAACAGCCCATTTACTATGGTTATGGCCGCCATTTTGAATTTTCACCTGTTCAGTTGTTTGAAGATAATTATCAGTTCTTTTCTAGTTGATGTGAGCATCTTTCATTTATCTGATTAAGGGCTGATTTTACCAAAGTCAGATAACTTTTATACGTGGAATAAAATTGACGTCTGACAGCTATACTGTGGAAAAACTGACAAAAATTCACAATTTATTCTCAGGATAGGGCTTATTCTAAGTAAGTATACAATTTTTGTGAAATGCGCCCTAAGTCATTTGGTGTTTCATAACTTCTATCATATTAGAAGAACATAATAACCTGGAAGGTACAGTATATCCAACTTCCTTATTTTTTTGTATCTTTCAATAAATCTATACTAATATTATAAAGCTGAAGAGTTTGTTAGTTTGATTGAACGCGCTAATCTCAGGAACTACTGGTCCGAATTGAAAAATTCTTTTTGTGTAGGCTATAGGCTATATAACATCACGCTACAACCAAGAGGAGTGGAGCAGTAATGAAAAATGTTGCAAAAACGGGAAAAATCGCACGGGTAGGCGATTCGACGCGCCGGGAAGGGTCGGGGGAACAAGAAATTTAACACGGACGAAGTCGCCGGCAGAAGCTAGTGCTTTAATAAGCCGTGGCTTTTTTCATGATGTTTCAGTGTTGCTGTACTTTACAAATAGCAATAATTGCTCATAGGACCGTTTGCTAATACGACATGTTGATTATAGCTCGCTTTACTTTTAGGACTTTTTGATATGGGGAGTTATAGACAGCGGCAGAGCGCCTCGTGGACTGAGTATTTATAACTTTAGATTTAAGTAGCTATTTAGTATTTACTAATTGTAAAAAAATAAACAAGTTATCCAGAATAAAGATTTATTGAATTGACAAAGACTTCATTTCGGCACTGTACACAACACAATTTACAAAAGTTGGCTCTCCAAACAATGCGAGTGACATGATTTATATTACACATAATTATCAACTAAATACGCTACCAAAAAGTCTAGGGAATAAGGCAACTGTATCAAACTTATTCAAGAAACTGTAAAAAATATAATATTTGCCACGAAAACAGTTTTTCGAAATAATAAAATTAATATTGAGAATAATGTAGGAAAAAAGGAATCTGCCGCATCAAAAGAAATAGAAGGCATGTAGATACGCCGTTATTTTGGTGAACAATTGTCGCTGTTTTTTTATAGGTAACGTAGCAAAACAACTGCCATCTATATGGAGAGCGCTTGTGACATCGTAATGTCAAACACCACGGTCGTTCGCATTAGTTGCCGTCATGCAGCGGTCACTGACAGTACCGTATTTCAGGAACCACTAGCTTGTCGCTCATTTGCCCTGGACCGAAAATCAGTGGTCCCATATTCTGTTTCCATGGGTCTCGCTTCGGATTTCATGTCGATACCAGGGGAACGCGTGGCTATAAAGTTCCTGGTCGTCGGAATTGACCCCAGAATGATGAACACAAATCATCTCTTTCCTACCCTAGAAAACCTACACCTACCTTTGTTCCCTACGCTTTGTTGAGTAGTGACCTAGTAGACAATTTAAAATCAATCAAAATGACATAACAATAGATTCGATTCCATTCGGTCCACAAAAATGATCGACATAGGTACACCACAGGCACTTAATACGCGATCTTCACCTAAGTCCTATCACAATTCAACGTTCACAATGTTTCAACTGAATATTTTCCCAAATATTTGTTTTCTAATACAAGTTTACATTACTTCACTGGACTGTACGATTTTTTTTTTATCGTTTACTTTCTTTAAGTCACATTGACAGCACTAACACGTCATATGCATTAGAAATCTATGAAGTGTCCTCTTGTAATGATGTTCGGTTATGTTCAGATAACCAAAGACCGCCATAAAAAGGGAGAAGCTATTGCCAGGCTTGGCATAACCAAGGAGATCTATGCTAGCTACGCTTACCGAGAACGCGTCCAATCGGGCGACAGTCATCAGCGGAGAGTACTATATAAACTATTTCATGTGCACTATGAATGCTATCATCACTATCCGTCGGCGGCCACTAGACGCGCGCTCGCCCAGCGCAGTGCTACAGACAGTCCATGGTGTCCTCCTTGACGACGAGCGGCGGCGCGTAGTCTCCGTGCTTCGTGCCGAACGAGTACGAGTAAGGGTTCTGAAATGTTACAATATACCAATGTAGCCAGAGACATGCTTAGCAGTTCCAATAAGCCTCCGACAGGCTATCGTGTCGAAAATTACACATTTCGATATCCTGATTTGCCTTGCTCCCGCTCCCGCGAATCTAGTTCGGTGAAATTGGCCCTATCGGTACCAAGTTTAGATGAGGTATTAGAGGGCCGGCCAGCTACCTTATACCTCTGGAGCAACAGAGAGACGTTCTGAGGAGATTGATTAGAGTGCTTAGTTATCTTTTTTTTTTAAATAGAAATAATATTTATTTGCATAAACATATACAGGTGTAGGTAAGATAACAAAATATAGAGCATAGAGGAAGGGGTGGTAATTTGGAACCCTACTTTGTTTCTTAAGTATTTTAGCAAAACTATTTAACTAATCATTTCGAAAAATTACTTTATATACTAAAAAACTTATCAACTTTTATATTAGGAACGAATTAACTAAATAAAACCACTCATTAAGGGAAATAATTTGCTTTATTGAAAAATTGAAAAAAATGTGTTCGGAGCTCTGGTGCTGGTATTATGGAACCCGGGTTCCAAATTACAAGTATGGAATAAATTTATTTACAAAAATCACAAATATAATATTCTGCGTCGCATCCTGAGCATTCAATATGTGCCCACAAACCACATGATTGGCACTGAATCCAAGTTTCACCACGTCGATCGTTGGAGTAATTTTCAGAGCAAAAAATGCAACAAGCGTCATCTTCGTTTGTGGGCTGGGCATGTGCGGTAGCATTTTCTGACACTACAGTGTCACCTGAAGAAACTGATGATTGAGAATCCGATGATGTAGATTCCTGTCTGCTCGGAGGAGTTCTAGAAGAGTTTGCTATTCTCTGCCTACCACTACGTCCACGAGCTCTTCCCCGGCCTCTTCCTCTCTGCGCTATAGACTTGATTGACTCCTCGAGTTGCTGTTTATAGGGAGATCCGGTCAATAAAGTAGCGGCAGATGACTTGCGGCCTCTGTTAGATTTTTTATTCTTTGGTGTCGGTACCGGTAAGATATCTTCAGGGAAAACAACAGGGTTGCTGATCACTTGCTGGGAAGCTCGATTTGCCTGTCCACTAGCGCCTGGTCGAGGTTGTGCCTGTGGCATTTGAACAGCAACAGGCGTACTGGTAGACGGTAGATGAGGGTCATCATCAGTAGCTTGAGGAGTGGTCCCACTTGAGCTTGCTATGTAGTCGGCTTCAGTAAATACGTTTCTGTTCATCGGGTAAATACCAGTTACTCTGAACCCATTCACAGCAATAGCTCCAGTTTGGCACCTGAGATAAGCACGTCCCAGCAATTCAGCTATTTCGTATGGAGTCAACATCCGGTTAGAATTGAGTAACCACTGTCTAATTTCTTCGCTGTAATAAGTTTTCAAGGGACCCATAAAAGACCGGTCAAGAGGTTGCATTTTGTGTGTTGAATGTGGAGGTAAACTAATAATTGTGACATTATTAGCTCTAGCTGCCATCAAAATATCCAAATTGCGTGTGTGTGAATAATGCCCATCAAGAATTAACAGAACAGGTGATGCTTCTGTTGGGTGGGTCTTTTCAATAAAATGATGGAACCAGTCCGTAAACAGATTTGCCTGAATCCATCCTGATGGATGGCATCTTCCGATAGAACCTGGCGGAGCTCCTTTCATCAACGTTTGCGTCATGTTTTTGCGTGGGAATATCAGCAGCGGTGGAATAAATATGCCACTTGCGCTCATCGCTGATACCACTGTCACCAATGATCCACGTTCAGCCGCAGTAATGCTACCTACTTGTCTTTTCCCTCGCAGACCGATTACTTTAACCATTTTACTCTGCACGATAGATAGCCCGGTTTCGTCGACATTAAAGATTCTCTCTGGTGGATAATTATGTTTTTGGAATTCTTCTTCAAGGATGTCAAAGAACTTATCCACTGCTTCTTTATTGAAACCTTGAGCCCGAGCATTGGAAGTTCCTGTTGGTGATCGAATAGAAAGCTTATCTTTGTGGCGTAATAAGAAATGATCAAGCCAAGCTCGACCGGCTATGTTATTTCTAAACGAATGTTCGACATTATTTTTCACAGCCAACTGATAGGCCATTTTACGAACATCCTGACGGGTCAAGCCATAGAATTTACTTTCCATAACGAGAAGGTATGACACAAGGCTTTCTTCAAGGTGAGATGGCAGGACAGGTCTTCTTCCTATAGTAGTATTTACAACCTCATCGGGAGGCTGGTCACTGTGAACAAACCTTTGCAGAGTCGTTTTTGGAACATTATAAAGCTTGACCGCTTTTTTCAAACCCATTTTCTTTTCTCTTACTGCTTTTACAGCTTCAATCATATTATTCCTGGCCCAAGTTTTTCTTTTCGACTTCGGCTTTGGTGACAATTGAGTTCGAGGCATGACTGGAATCAGGAAAAAAGTGATGTTAATGCACTGCGGGTAATTTGGAACCCGGTTCCATATTACCCGCACCTATGGGGTTCCAAATTCAAAACCTTACTATGTTATCAAATAATTAAGAAAACTAAAACTCGTTAAAACAAACCTTAAAACTTACCTGTGACAATATGAACTTATGCGTAAAGTACTTCCCTTAACACCCACTGTATTAGTTTTAGACTAAAATAAAAACTTTTGACAATTTATACGAATAAAAGAAAAAACGTTTGCCGGTGACATAAAATTTCAACTTTGAATGACAGATTCAAACTTGATGCAAAACTGGCGCTAGTGGCAGTGAATACATTCTATGATACCAGTTCAACGTAATTGCATAGTTTTTTAACAGATGTCGCTGTCTGTTTCTGAGATATTAAGGGGTTCCAAATTAACAGCGGGTTCCAAATTACCACCCCTTCCTCTACATGTTTAGCTTATATTATAGCATGCAAATATTATTGGTGACCTTTAAAAATGTTTCTGGTCAGTAAATTCATTGATATATTGTAATTTTTTTTAGTTTTTAACCATTCAAGTAATGTTTGTTTAAATAATCTGAGATCCAAAGTTTTAAAATAACTTGGAATTTTATTATAAATAAGAATACACATGGCTAAACAGCCTTTACTATATTTAGCTAGTCTCGGTAAGTCACTTAAAACAAGCCTATGCGGATCTCGCCGGTTTCGAGGACATACATCCTCTGCCTTTTTGAATAGGTCTTTATGCTTCTTAACAAACATACATACTTCATAGATATAGAGGAAAGGTAGCGGTAATAAACCAAGTTCTTTAAATATTGGCCTGCAAGATTCATCAGGTTGAAGCCCATATAATATGGCACGAATACACTTTTTTTGGGCAACAAAAACCCTATTCCTATCGGTACTATTACCCCACATTATGAACCCATAGCGTATTAATGATTCTACGTAAGCATGATAGGTAGTGTATCGAGATGATTACCTTCTTTACGTTGTAGAGGTTAGGCGGGTAGGCGGCCGGGCCGGGCGTGCGTGTGGCCTTGCCCGCGCCCTCCAGCCGCGCGCCCAGCGAGAAGATCGGCTGTCTGTAGGTACACACGATCACACACACGTTAGGTAATGGCAGACCAGGTACTGGACTATGTACATAATCAACAACACTCACTTGCACTTGTACACGTTGGTGTCGCGCTGGAAGTACACGGCGGGCCCGGGCGACTTGGCCTTCGCATTGAAGCCCACGCGGGCCCCCATCGTGTAGGCCGGCGTGCCGGGCCCCAAACGCAGGGCGTACGCGTTTGGCGCGGGGCCAGGCCGCTTCAGAGCGAAGCCTAACCGCGCGCCCATGGAATACACAGGGGCCCGCGGCTCACGCATTGGTGGGCACCGCTCGGGTGCGTGAGCCCCAGGCCCCGGCGTGCGTAGTGTGGAGCGCGTAGCAAAGCGGGCCCCGAAGCTCCAGGCCGGCGACGCCATAAGGCCGTCGCGCGTCACTCGTTCGATGCGGTATGCGGGCCCCGGGCCTAGCCCCTATCAAATTAAAATAGTCTTAGAATAAACCTATTATTTAATTATGAAAGCTCAAGCACCCGCCCTCCACCAACGACCCCTCACACAAACACCTAGTTTGTGAATTAAGAATTTGAAGTTAGGAACTTGCCAAACTCAACTTGTGCCATTCAATACATAGGTAGGTACATGCCTGCGGGTGGCGAGTGTGGTGACCTCAAGCGGAGCTGCTTCAATAAGAAGTAAGTATTATAGTAAGTTTCCTGTACTCTTGAAATCAAAAGTCGTTTATTCAAGTTAGGCTGCAGATCAGCCAAAATTTAGACAGTCCCCTTCACCACTTCCTAGTGCTTTCTGTGGGAAGAAGTGGCGATGCTGTAAGGGGGTGTCGAATAGATTAGATTAATAGAATTAAATTTTCTATATCACAATTTTAGGTAAACGTTGCTCCCGCCGAAATATTATCTTTTTAACCGACTTCAAAAAGGAGGAGGTTATCAATTCGGATGTTTATATGTTTTTTTTTTTTTTTTATGTATGTTCGGCCATAACTCCGTCATATATAGACGGATTTGCAAAATTCTTTTTTTGTTCGAAAGGGGTTTATTTCGAAATGGTCCCATATAATTTTCATATAGATCTGATGATGAGTTCGGGAGACAGACACCGGAACTCTTTAAAAAATGACAGGAAATCAACCGCGATTTCTGCTATCGCATAAATATGCATTGGTGCCGATTCCCTTATTCACAAACTAAACTAAATTTAAGTTCAGTGCATCTTTTTCTTTCTATTTCATTAAGAAAAGGACAGAAGATAAATTTTAGTTGAGTCCTGTCAAATTAATCAGCGCTCCATACAAGTTTAGACGTGATTAAAAACTTGCCTACTAAAATTACGTCAATTTACGTCAAACGCTGATTAATTTGACAGGACTCAACTAAAATTTATCTTCTGTCCTTTTCTTAATGAAATAGAAAGAAAAAGATGCACTGAACTTAAATTTAGTTTAGTTTGTGAATAAGGGAATCGGCACCATTGTTTGTTTGGAATTAGTGCAGGGTGAATACCACAACTAAAAATTTAAAAATAAAAACTTTTTTGCAAAAAAAAACAACCGACTTCCTTAAAAACACTACAAAGTGAAAAATAACTTTAATTTCGGAAGTCGGTGGCAAAAAAACCATAAATACAGATCCTAAGACACCGACTACCGAAATTAAAGTTATTTTTCACTTTGTAGTGTTTTTAAGGAAGTCGGTTGTTTTTTTTTGCAAAAAAGTTTTTTTGCATGTCGATTTCACAATTTCTCAGTAATTTAAATAAAACATGTGGTCATCTGAAGGTGACTTATAATCAGGATCAGTAAATTTTCATTTCTAGTGTAACCAAAACAAATATGAGTCCCTCAGTAATCCTTGAAGGAGCCCCACTGTTAGTACCTACGTACTTAATATTGATTATGTATGTGTTGCAGTCAAAACTCTTAACCAGTCAAAAGTACTATTGACTAGCAAAATCAGTCAAAAGTACTTATGACCGTATGCTTTAGTCAATAATACTTATGACTAAAATAACAATTAAAAGTACTTTTGCCCAATGGAGCTGGTTAAAATTATTTTTGACTAAGTGATTCCGTCAAAAGTTGTTTTGACTGGTCGTACCAGTCAAAACTCATAAAAAATCGGAACCCTGGTCAACGGAGCCCCGCCGCGCGGGCCTTCTGTTTCTGAGTGGTTTAAAAAAAATAACCTAACCTGTCCGAGTCGGGGTGCCCTAAGTCACGAACTCGCTGAATAGTGCTTTTCACTGATGCTTTATTGCAGTAAAAACTACTTTTGACGAAGAGCGTCAGTCAAAAGTACTAATAACCAATAATTTTCAGTCAAAACCACTTTTCACCAACCTGGACCCTAATTGCGAAACGCACAATTTATCAGAATCTGAATGGGATTGAAGATTATTTCTAAACCCTTGCGTCATTTTGTTCGAATAAATTGTCGGCTCAGCAACGTAAATAACGCAATGAATGTTGTTTAACAATGAATATTAAACCAATTCCTACCGATAAGAAAATAATAGTTTAAAAAAACTAAAAAACACGCTTCCATTGAAAACCAAACTAAAAAGTACAAAATAATGGAAAAAAAGCGTGGGGTGCCTGATATCAATAAAAAAATACCTTAAAAAGCACCCCACGCTTTTTTTCCATTATTTTGTACTTTTTAGTTTGGTTTTCAATGGAAGCGTGTTTTTTAGTTTTTTTAAACTATTATTTATTTTCTATTTTTTAGGGTGTTTTGAATTTTGAGACGATGTCAGCGTAGTTTGTGACGTATGTCAGCGTAGTTTTCGAAGACAGTTTTTTTGCTGTCCTGGTAACCCTGGCAAGGATAATGGCACAAATTTATGAAATTATTGCATTGTCATCTGTCCTTGACAGGTGTGTAAAGTTTGAATGAAATCTGGTCGTTTAAAGTGGGTCAAAATCGCGCTATAAGGAGTCGGTTACAAACAAACATACAAATATACAAACATACAAGTGAAGCTAATATAAAGCGTGTAATAAAAGAAAACAGAATAATAAAATAAAATACAAAAAAATCAAAAGGGAAGGAGCGCACTTGTGTGATGTATGCGAGTGGGTTTGAGTGTGTGTGTGTGTTTGTGTTCGAGAGTGTGTGAAAAAAGTGTAGATGTGTGCGAATTTATATTGTGTATGAGTGAAATTCGTTTACCTGTATATATGTAGATATAAGTTTAGATATCGGTTAAATTTAGATCTACGTTCAGGTTAGCCCTGCGACAATGTCTTGGGATCGGAGGTAACCAGAAACAGTGTCCTCAACTAACGTTAATGTGAACTTTCGTTTCAGTCAGCTTTCGTCTTGGACAAATTATGGAAGCGATGTTACTATGGCCTCAATGTCATCGTAGGTTTTCGTTTTAAGCCATTCAGTCACAGCTAGTTTACAGTCACGGAGTTTCAGAGGATAAATGTTAAGTTCTTTATTCAGTAGATTTATAAGTGGGAAGATTGTCTTGCATACTGCCTCTTAGCAAACACAGATCTAGCTGGGACAGTTGGAGCGACTACGTAGCTTCTTCTGCTATTCATACTCGGCTTTTTGGGATCATACGGTAGGGATTTGTGTTTTCTGAGGATAAGATGGAGAAGGTAAAGTTTTCGTACGGACAGAGTGTCAGAGGTTAGGTAAAGGCTTTGGGTTGAGAATCTATAGGGTTTGAAGAGTAAAACCTTGAGCAGAGATCGCTGTGCCCTTTCAAGTTCTAAAAATTTATTTTTTTACATAGACTTTCAACAGAAGTATTTTTGAAGCAATGCTTCGCAAAGTTTTAAAGGTCCATATTAATTTCCTCTTTTCATGAGCAGTTCAGTATGCATGTGCCACGACAAGCGCTGGTCAATCATAATGCCCAGGTACTTGGTATACTGTAACCGGACAATTTTTGTACAAGAGCAGTCAGGAATTGAGGGATTGGCACAGCAATGTATTTTTATTTGGAGATCGAATGGTGGCTGAGTGTTTGCATACTTTGTGAAGCATATGTAATTGGACTTGGATGCGTTTAATGTGAGGAGATTACGATTTAGCCAAACTGCAATTTTTAACAGGCCGGTGAAAACATGAAATCTGGTCGTTTAAAGTGGGTCAAAATCGCGCTATAAGGAGTCGGTTACAAACAAACATACAAGTGAAGCCAATATAAAGCGTGTAATAAAAAGTTCCGCAATTACCCCTCTGTTCAGTCAAAAGTACTTTTGACTGATTTTGCTAGTCAATAGTACTTTTGACTGGTTAAGAGTTTTGACTGCAATATATCTCTGGCCCCGGGCAATATAGCGGTAAACGCCGGTTACGCCCTTTTTAATGTTATTTGATTTTTGGCTTCTCTGTGTGTCAGTCTATCACTCTTATTTCTTTTTTTTTTAATTAATATTTCTTTAGTATAAATAACAATAACAGCTTTATTGCATGGAAAATTCTCTTACGACTAAAAATGTATTATTGCATTACTCTATGAAACATAACACAAAACACCGGTGAACATCTTAGTGGATGATACAGCTAAGATTTGGCTATAAAAAATCTCCTGAAGAAGGTGGTAATCGGCTGGTACGCTCGAGATCTAAAGCGGAAAATACGTCGTATTATATTCTTACAGTGAGATTCAGCTCAGTGGTCGGAGTGTTTATAAAGTCATTAATGATGTTGCAATCGAAACAATATCGTCTATAATTTTGTATTATACATTTTTTCAATTATTTAATTAAATATTTATACCGTTACAATTATTTTTAATAGGTTGAACTGGTAATAAAATTAGCTTTCATTTGACATTTTGAACGCCTGTTTTGCGTTTTGTTTTTGTTTTGTACGCTACACTATAAACAAATTAGCTTCTTTTATGTCTCCTGTAAAAATCGATTTTTGATATTACCGCTTTATTGCCCGGGGCCAGCGATATGTATTATTATATTTATGAATTTTATGATGTATCTCGTTTCAGGTCGAGACGTCGTTCATGACTTTAGAGGGCGTACAGTTGCAAGGTGCAGTTAAAGTTAATGTTTTGGGGGCGGTCAAGCCGAACCTGGGGGAGAGGAGGGTCGTGGAAAAATATGTTTTAAGACATATTATTCCACTAGAATAAAAAAAACTCGCAATATTACATTGTTTTTTGCGGCAAAAACAACAATAGTATAATTACGTGATATAATTACACTAAAATATGGCTAAATGCTATACAATACTCGTAGGTACTTAGTACTTATGTGGCACAGTACCCCCTTGATTTGTATGCCGCCAACGCACATACAGGTATTTGAACGATCTACGCGGCCAAAATTATTTTATTGCTGAATTGGTATCTAAACAAGGTAAATAACCAAAATAACTTGTTTTAAAAAATAAAAACACATTTTTTCCAAAAAAAAAAAAACAACAAATCTATATCTATATAATACCTAATGAAACTAGATTCTGAGCTTTGTTTATTAATTATGAATGTTTCTTATAATTTTATTTTTGGAAGACATCTATTGACATTTTTCTATTTGTAATTAATCTAATTGTTTTATTATATTTTAACCTAATTTATTTCGTTCAATTTGTGATTTATTTGTGAATTTTGATTTACCACATGAGTTTTGTTAATTGATTTTGAATTTTTACTAGTAGTTGATTATTTATTGATTGCAACATTTGTACGCCATTGATGGCAAGACATAGCGTTCTAAATATTATTTTTGACATCTGTACTTTTTGTTTACCTATGTTCTACAAATAAAAATATTTGATTTGATTTGAAAAACGCAAAAAAAAAATACAAATTTTAAAAATAAAAATATTTAGATCACTATTTAAGTTTCTTGATTTTCTTCTTCGCCATCTGACGAATTTTCTGATATGTTGAATTCCGCAGACACAAGCATGGCCAAGGTTTAAGGCAAAAATGTTTCTGCTTTCTATTTTATTATAGTATATAATATCATTGACTGCGCATGGACTAAAATCATATAGTTTCACATAAATACGAGCAGTTCCTGCAGCATATTTCACGGGATCAATTTTAAACTCGCTTGAAATTGCTTCCAATATGGTTTTTAGTCTATAAATTAGCTCTTATCTGATACCAGTTATTTTATTTCATCAGCTGTGGTCCATCTTTGTTTAATTTTTTATTTGAAATGGGCAAAACCACGTGTCCAATGAACAAGTTGGTCTTCATTGTACCCTTCAATGACAAAAGTTTATCTTTTAAATAGTTTAATCTGGCATCTAAATTAGGCTAATTTTCGTTCATCACGAGGTCAAAAAAGTATTTTCGGGTCATAATCCTTACTTCTGATGTACCTTCTGAACCTAAAACAAACATACACTATGTTAAAAGTCGCTTACAAATATTTCCAGTTTTAGACGAAATTTCGCTAAATATCTTTCACCTATAAGTGACAATTTCACCGCAAAGATTCTGATATAGAATAAAAATGTAATAATTTAGTGAATAAGTCGTTGGTGTGTCAATAAATAAATAAATCCCTCAAAACAGTATCTATCCGGACGTTTCCGGAAATGTTTTTTATAGCATTTATGAGTAAAAGGATTGTATAATAATCTGTAATAAAAATTATAGCCCGTTCTACCCCGATACATAAACAAAAACACTAGCAAAGAAAAAATATTGAAGGAAATCACGGTACGAAAATGAGATTTTTTAAATTAGAAAAAAAAAAAATGTTGTTTGATAGTTGATCATAACTTTATTTATGCAGTTTATAAGTCACTTACCTTGTCCATTAGAATCCATCACTTTCAATTCGTAAAAAGAACTTGATTCCATAAAAAACCGGCCAAGTGCGAGTCGGACTCGCGCACCGAGGTTCCGTACAAACCTGCAGGTATTCACGGTTTATGCATAAGGTTTATGTTTATGAAATGAAATGTTTTTTTTTTTAATTTTCGTATTTGAGTTCACTGAATTAAAGGTAAATTGTGGTTTATGGCTTTGATGAAATTTTTTTTTTGAGTTTCAGTTCTATGTATGGGGAACCCCAAATATTATGGTTTCTTTTCTATTTTTGTGTGAAAATCGTAATGCGGTTCACAGAATACATCTACTTACCAAGTTTCAACAGCATAGCTGTTATAGTTTCGGAAAAAAGTGGCTGTGAAATACTCGGACAGACAGACAGACAGACATGACGAATCTATAAGGGTTCCGTTTTTTGCCATTTAGCAACGTAACCCTACAAAACCACTTTAAAAGTTTAATGTTTAGAAAAAGCGCCGAGAACACATTGTATTCTAGATGAAACGGTCAAATTACGACTGAAACTATAGATGAGGGGGGCGCGCTAACAAGTAAATAATGCATTGGTACTGTGCCCAGGTTCATACTCTTTCTCTGGAACTCGTTTTTATGAATGTTATTGTTATTTTGATAATGGGACCTTTGGCCGCCTAGATCGTGCAAATACCTGTATGTGCACCGGCCAGTCAAGCTAGCCAAACGCACGTGTTATATGAAGCAGTATATAACTATAAGTGTATAGGGGAAAGGAAGGTAAAACGGACCCTGTGGGCAAAACGGTCCACCTTGATAATTTTGAAATGAGTAACGCTATTTATGAACTTGTTATGTCAGTGTGTTGGCCACCATGTTCTCGCTCTCGGTCAGTATACTCAATTTTACCGACCGCACGTGCACTGATTTAGCAAGGTAAGTTATTTTTTTTAGATTTTGATATAAATTTTGCATTTTTCAATTAGCCTACAGTTTGGTTTGGTTTGTGATAGTGTGTTCTGATGATAACTGTATGTAAACTGACATATGATTAAGCCAATTATCAAATATGCCGAGTATACCTCAACTTATAACCTCATTGTTTTTAATTTTTGTTTTTTATAGCAAAAAGGCAAAACGGACCTAGGCAAAATGGACTGGGGTACAGTTTTACCTCGGCTAGCCAAATTGACAGCCAACCTGCCGTGACTTCCATATCAACAAAGAATGCTGGTGAACCAACAGTATTACAGCCATTATTTTTTAATCAAAGTGAAACGGAATTTTCAACATCCACTACAATTATGATTGTCAATGAACCTTGCAATGTATTTCATTTTGGACCTAAAGATATAATGCCTTTTTCGAAAACAGAAAGGACTACAAGAGCTAACGTCAAGCGAGGAAAAACAGCAATTATTACGTTTTTATATTATTACGCTTTGAACTGGAAACTTCTCAAAATAAACAGACTGAAAAGATTAAAAAAGCACTTTGTTTCGAGAAAGACACGAAACCTTAAAAAAAAGAAATGCAAAAAAAGACCGAAAAACATCAGGAAGGAGAAAAGTGAAAACAGACTAATAATTTCAAAAAGGGAAGGCAAGCAAGAAATCGGATATAAAAAGATCAAAAACTAGGAAAAATTATATTTTTTTCTGACGACGTGTCTGTACTGTTCTTATTTGTATTCGGAATCAAACAGAGGCTAGGTGCAATGTCCAAAATGCCGTTTATGGTCTGCGCTTGCGCAGGAGAAGAGGATGAAGATGATGAGACAGTATTATTGTGTGAAAAATGTGCTGACTGATTAATTGTAGGTTAGTCCATTTTGCTTTCATGTGTGGTCCATTTTGCCTCAATCATGAAGGTAAAACAGACATATTGAAGGTATTAGAAATCATCTAATATCTTCATTGTCTGTGATTTTATCAAAGTCTGATTCATACGTAATATAAAGTTATAAATGTTGATAATTTTTGACTTTAAAGAAGTTTAATAAAATGAATAGTTTCTTTTCTATACTTGTTTTTTGTTAAGTGGTCCGTTTTGCCTTCCTTTCCCCTATATTAGGTTGGGGAAAAAGTCTTTTCGCATTATAGTATGTACTAGCTTTTGCCCGCGGCTTCGCCCGCGTGGATGTCGGAAGTTAACGCAGGAGGACGTACTACCGCGGTAAGATGTGTTAATTCAGGTTATATTATAGGTAATAGCTGTTAACCGTGACTTCGTCCGCGTGGTATTTAACAAAAAGTTTTTCATAAAAACTGTCTTTGAAAACTACGCTGACATACGTCTCAAAATTCAGCGTGTTTTTAGTTTTTTTAAACTATTATTTATTTTTTCTAAAATAAAAGTAGCCTAAGTTACTCCTTGTTACATCAGCTATCTGTCAGTGAAAGTTCCGTCAAAATCGGTCCAGCCATTTCAGAGATTAGCCGGAACGAACAGACAGACAGACAGACAGACAAAAATTGTAAAAAATGTTGTTTTGGTATATGTACCATGTATACATCCATATACACTTAGTAAAAAGTAGTTATTTTAATATTAAAAACAGACACTCCAATTTTATTTATTTGTATAGATGTATAGATGAACTTGTAATAAAATCTCTTTGGCTATACTATTTGTATCTGGCTGGTTTTGGTATCATTGAAAGTTTAAATTTTAAAGAACATAATTCCAAATTCAAATTAGGAAAATGTGTGATTTTCATTTGTTTTTCGTACCGTCAAGATGAGTGAATCTAATGAAGAAATTCAATACATTTTAAAATTTTACTACAAAAAAGGTAAAAATGCAACGCAAGCCGCGAAAAAAATTTGCGATGTTTATGGACCTAGTGTAGTGTCTGTGAGAGTAGCAAAAATTTGGTTTAAGCGTTTTCAATCCGGAAATTTTGATGTCAAAGATGCACGTCGCTCTGGTCGCCCTATTACGGATAAAATGGATGCCATTTTTGAAAAAGTGGAGCAAGATCGGCATACCAGTAGTTACGACGTAGCTGAAGAACTGGAAATTGACCACAAAACAGTTTTGGCGCATTTGAAAAAAACTGGGTACACAAAAAGCTCGACATTTGGGTACCTCACGAGCTCACTGAAAGAAACCTAATGAACCGTGTACTCATTTGTGATTCTTTATTACGACGTAACGAAACTGAACCATTTTTGAAGAAGCTGATAACTGGTGATGAAAAGTGGATCACGTATGACAAGAACGTGCGAAAAAGGTCGTGGTCAAAGGCCGGTCAGGCTTCACAGACTGTGGCGAACAAGGTGATGCTGTGTGTGTGGTGGGATTGGAAGGGCATTATTCATTATGAGCTGTTACCACCAGGCAGGACCATCGATTCTGAACTCTACTGCGAACAACTGATGAGATTAAAGCAAGAAGTTGAGAGAAAGCGGCCGGAATTACTCAACAGAAGGGGTGTGGTTTTTCATCATGATAACGCTAGACCTCACACATCTTTAGCCACCCAACAAAAATTAAGAGACTTTGGCTGGGAGGTGTTATTGCATCCGCCGTATAGTCCTGACCTTGCACCTTCAGATTTCCACCTGTTTCGGTCTCTTCAGAATTCTTTAGGCAGTGTCAGGTTAACATCACGAGAGGACTGCCAAAACCACTTGTCGCGGTATTTTGACCAGAAGTCCCAAAATTTCTATAGCAATGGGATCATGTCCCTACCTACAAGATGGCAAAAAGTTATCGAACAAAATGGTACCTACATACTTTAGTTAAATGTAAATAAACTTTATTAAAAAATGTTTTGAATTTTCTTAAAAAATGCGAAGAAACTTTTTCCCCAACCTATTATATACCTATTATTATCAAGCCTTGAATGTCAGAATGGTAACGGTTTGTTTACTATGTATAGGAAAAGGTTTCAATAAGTAAAACACAGAAAGACAAGACTACACATATATTTCTATTAGGCTTGTCAGTATTAATCAGAAAGCTAGTCGTCCGTTCCAAAACTAGGTCTTCATGGAGAAGAAGGACAAGAAACTCCATGGAAACAGTACTGAAGTATTATATCAACACATTTCTTACATTGCCATACATTACCATTATCTTAAATACATTAATACTATCTCTTGGACCATTGTCCAAGAGAACTCTGAATAATATCAACATAATCACAATAACAACAATATCTAGAAAAGAATATGAATATTCCATTTATATGATTTAAAACATTAGCAATATGTCAACACTATTACCAGTACAACAACATTGTCACAATATGCAATAATGAGGATATAATATCAATTACTTAACTTACGTGACCTCTGGTCGGTCCTTTCCACACAACAACAGCACTAGAATTAGCCAACTGAACATCTGTCAAGCAACTGACTGTTTCATTTTTTTTTTTTAAGGATATCTCGTAGTTAATCTGAAAAGATTCTGACTACTTAAACGGATTTTTGCCCGGCGATTTCTAAAAAGCTAAACTTTTTAGACCTCCAGCCGGGGGACTGTTTCACTGTGGCTCCGGCCTTTTATACCCGTTAACAAACAACTATGATTCAAAAGTGACGGTTGAGTCAAATCAGTGTTTGACTTATAGAAAAATAAGTTTGTTATAAAAATCATTTAGTAAATTCAATAATTAAATATTAAACACATAATAACTACATGTATATATCACACGCATAAATTCAACACAAATAAACATAAATTAACGTATTTACACTAATTTGCATATTTTGAGAAATCTCACGTGAGATTATGGAGGGGGGGGGGTCGAGCCATTTCTCACGACATCTCAACATGGGGTGGGGGGTAAATAGCTGTAAGTATCTATACATCTATACATCTATACAATCTATACAAATAAATAAAATTGGAGTGTCTGTTTTTAATATTAAAATAACTACTTTTTACTAAGTGTATATGGATGTATACATGGTACATATACCAAAACAACATTTTTTACAATTTTTGTCTGTCTGTCTGTCTGTCTGTCTGTTCGTTCCGGCTAATCTCTGAAATGGCTGGACCGATTTTGACGGAACTTTCACTGACAGATAGCTGATGTAACAAGGAGTAACTTAGGCTACTTTTATTTTAGAAAAAATAAATAATAGTTTAAAAAAACTAAAAACACGCTGAATTTTGAGACGTATGTCAGCGTAGTTTTCAAAGACAGTTTTTATGAAAAACTTTTTGTTAAATACCACGCGGACGAAGTCACGGTTAACAGCTATTACCTATAATATAACCTGAATTAACACATCTTACCGCGGTAGTACGTCCTCCTGCGTTAACTTCCGACATCCACGCGGGCGAAGCCGCGGGCAAAAGCTAGTAAGTTAATAAAATTTAGCATGCCATGAGGCAGAATGTATAAAGATCCAAAATATTGTAACACCTATTGTATTAATTACCTATAATACATTCTATGCAAGTAAATTAATCTAGGTATCTATCTAACATGGCCAGCACGCGTAGCATGACCACCGTAGAAATGGGTTTAATCGACGGAAGAATAGACAAAATTACAGATTGTAGAAAGATTAAAGACAAAATTAAAGATTGTAGAAATATTTGTACCGTTTTATGCTGGCGTAGCATGACAATTCTATCTCTAGAATGTCTACTTTACCAAGAATAGACAAAAGTTCTTTCTATGGTGGTCATGCTACGCGTGCTGCAAGAAGACCAGTTACCACAAGCAGCACCCGTTCACGAGCATAACGAAAATATATAAGACTGTAAGTGACTTTTGTTTATAGTAAGTTGTTGAAGTGCCATATCAATAAATAAATAAAAGATCAGCCATTACCGCCATAATTGAGAGAAAGCCGCTCGACCCGCGACGATGACATCTAAAGGCATGGCGAACTTGCCGCCGGTTGCTCACGTAAAAAGAGTACGATCAATCGTATAGACTACACTAGAGTGTAAATCACCTTGACGCGGTAGCCGGCGTTGGTGCCGAACGAGTACATGGGGTTCCGGTAGCGCGACGGGTCGTGCGCCGGGAAGCCCACCGTCGTCGGCAGCCGGTACGCGCCCGGCCCGGGGCCTGCGACATATTTCCTACTTTAGTTTTGGAGTGAAATCAATATTTCTGCTGGTTGAAATGGAATTATTACTTAGTAAAGTATGATATGATTACACAATTCATAATCACACAGTTGGACATTAAGTTTTTTACCTATGTACTCTATTTACATACTTATTGCCAGTGATAGGTACACAACAACATTTTATTTTATATCTGTGGTCGAGCTGGACCCACCAAACCCAGGTGGTCATGGCCACCCCTCTAGATCCGCCCTTGATAAGCAGAATATGTCGTAGCGTAGGGTCTTGGGTTCGATTCCCAGGTCGGGCAAAATATTATTGCGTTTTTCCATTAGGAATTTCTTAATAACAGCCCGGAGATTGGAAGTTGGCGGTGTTGATACCCTCCGTGCCTCGCTGCCTCGCACGTTATGCCGTTGCTCCTACGCCTAATCTCTCTCCGTTCGTGTCGGATTGCCGTCCCATCGGACTATGAGAGTGAGGGAACAGTGAGTGCTCCTGCGTCTGCGCACACACAGGAGCACTTTAATATATCCCGCGCCGATGGCTAGTCTCCGTTGAGAATGGCTGCCGTGGCCGAAATACAGTCTGGAGGACTATAATATCGTAGCTAAGGAATACCATCTCGATCTGGCAAGTGTCACTGTGCCTTGCACAGAGCACGGCATCAGCGGCCTCTGTGCTCTGTGCTTCAAACCAACTTATAAGTACCTATTGCTTACCCAGCGGTTTCGACGTCATTTTGTGTGTTTCTTGTTTGTAATAGGTTTATATTTCACTGAAATTTAATAACATTGGATTAATTTTAAGTTTTTAAGTTGTGTAAAACTACGGTAATTTTGACATGGATCTGTCGGCCACGACTGGTGATTATAAACAAATGAACTTTCAAACGTCGAAAAGCTGTGTCAGGGTGACAAGTGATTTGACGTGACGGGATGTCATCATAGCATTGAGGTCCGCGCAGTGAGGATGAATGTTCTTTGATACAGCAACAACGATTCCCAGGCCCAGCTTGCCGCGGTTGATAAGCTGGTCTAACCATGGGCGTAGCCAGCCATGGGCGTAGCCAGCCATGGGCTCAGGGTATAATAATAATAATAAATGTTTTTGAAGTGAAAACTTCTTTAGCGCCGTTGGTTGTGATTTGAAACTCAATGAAACGAAAAAGCGACGGTAAAAAGAGACAGTCATAACTTCATAAGATTTAACGTGGGAGAAAATGAGATAGGAAATACATGACGTCATGACCATGGACGAAAAAATATGGATACGGCAAATATTGTCACATGTGAACTTCAAAAATTAAAACACATTAAAAACGTTTTATGTACCTGTACATATTAGAATTTAATCCAAAATGTTTTATGTACTTGTACATATTATTATTATTTCAAGTCTATTATCGTACCTATAATTTATGTAAATACGGAAAAAAATGAAAACTAAAAAACAAAAGAAAATTATAATTGCGATAGCACGACGAACAGTGATGCTGGTGACGGAGGCACCGGTAATGCCGGCCCAGGCAATGGCCAGTCATTGTCCATAAACCTGGAACAAAAGAAGTGTTGCAGTACTTGAATATTTAGAGATAAATGTAGTAAAGTCCGTAATTACTTACATTGCCGGTGGCTGCAAAATCATGTCAAGTGGTGGTGGTGGTGCCCTTCCACCACCCCGCGTCCTCTGGCATGCGAGCTGGAAAAATACAAAATTTCAGTTGCATAAACAGTAACATTACATACCTACATACGTGTCCAATAACCTCTTTTTTAAGTCGGTTCAAAACAAATCACCCAAAAATTTTACCATTAAAATGTACGGAAGTCATGTCCACACATTTCATCATCCGTACAAAATACAATGCCGATTTTAGTGTCACGCAGGGCTTGGTAACGTTACCAAATTCACACTATAAGTATCGTTAAGTAACGTTATTTTCATAAAGTTGATTTTTTAACGGTAACACGGGTAACGATACTTTGGTATCGAATCCATAAAATAACGTTACCATTACCGTTACTAGTATCGATACTTTTATCGTTACTTAATGGGTTGTTGTCAACCCGCGCAACCTAAGCGGCACGCCATGGGCGGCGGCGCTCTACGGCAACATCGCCAATCAAACGATGCAAATGCAACTTCATTAATGTAGACGAAAGAACGAGATGAAAGAAAATAAATAAAAATTTAACGTTACTCAGTTACCGGTAAAACGTATGCCAAGTATCGTTACCAAGCATAACGTGACCTCTACTAATAACGTTATCGTCGGCCGATGAAAGTAATGATACCAAATTTTTAACGTTATTCAAAGCCCTGGTGTCACGTGACCTAAAATACCCGGTTCAACAATCGAGTTCCTTCATCTTTTTAGGTTGCGTATTTTTCATTACAATGTTACGCAAATATCTTATAAATGCCAATGATTTCAAAAGGATAAATAAATAAATGCATAATAACAATAATACAATACATAGTAACCTAAGTAACGTCAATAGTTTGCTATCAATAATAGAATTATTACTCGTAATACTGCGAAATCCGACGCCGGCCGCGGAAAAATGGCGGCAAAATGGATGACGATGTTTGTTGAACTAACTATTTACGTGCAAATCTTTGTCAAAAACACAATCCTGGCGATAAAAACTGTATTTTACTTACCTGTCCATCTTACGTTTCAACAAAAACACTTCACACACACAACTTTGCACTTAAAACGTAATTATAATTGTACGGATCACCACGCTCATCGAAATGTTTATGTCAAACTGTCAACCTTCGTTGGCGCGTTCCAGGGCTGAGATAAGCGATTATATTGCATTGTCCGTCTATTTGTTTACTCACTCGTCCATGCATAACCATCATAAATGCAGATTATTAATGCTAAATTCTGTAAAAATGAAAGTCCGCCGCTAATCGATGAACCATCGCGACCAATCGCGACTGAAAGATCGAGTTATTTTTGCGATCAAGATATTCATCATTTTTGACAGATCAGAGGCGTTTGTGCGCGCACGAATTCGTAGTACATACAAAGCTTGAGTAAAGGCATCACAACAACCGTGGTATTTTGTATACGTGTACGTAATATAAGCTTGTAGTTTTTTTTAAATCATTTTTATGATAAAATTCTTCAAATATGCCGAAAACGAATGCAGAATACTGTCGCGATTATCAAAAAAAAAAAAGCGAAAACAAGAATAAAAAAACTTTTTTACAAAAAAAAAACAACCGACTTCCTTAAAAACACTACAAATTGTAAAATAACTTTAATTTCGGTAGTTGGTGTCTTAGGATCTGTATTTATGGTTTTTTTGCCACCGACTTCCGAAATTAAAGTTATTTTTCACTTTGTAGTGTTTTTACGGAAGTCGGTTGTTTTTTTTTTTGTAAAAAAGTTTTTATTTTAAAATTTTTAGTTGTGGTATCCACCCCGCACTAATTCCAAACAAACAATGCATATTTATGCGAAAGCAGAAATCGCGGTTGATTTGCTGTCATTTTTTAAAGAGTTTCAGTGTCTATCTCTGGAACTCATCATCAGATCTATATGAAATTTATATGGGACCATTTCGGAATAAACTCCTTTCAAACAAAAAAAGAATTTTGCAAATCCGTTTACATATGACGGAGTTATGGCCGAACATACATTAAAAAAAAATATATAAACATCCGAATTGAGAACCTCCTCCTTTTTGAAGTTGGTTAAAAAGACAGTAAAAAGTTCAACGGAACGTGTTCGTGAATTTCGTGCACATCGAAAAGCGTTATTGAATGTGGAAAATGATAGTTCCTTTGTATCACTATAATCATTACTAAAACCTACAATTATCCTCTTCCCGTAATTTTACATTCGTATCATTATCTTGAAGCCAAAAATTTTGAAGGTTTCACTTCTACCACGTGTGAATTTTTTATTTTTGTTTTACTAATATTTAAAAATATAATTAATATGTGTATATGACGAAATAAAGGAAATAATAATAAACCCAGCAGGGCAGCATGTGGCGTGCTGTTGGGCAGTAGCGACCCCACGGACCCTATCTCCCGGGAGAATTCTTGTTCCTCATCTCTGGCTTGCCTTTATTGGCCGGCTGGAGTGAACACTGAAGAGGTTCAGAGATCCCACCTCATTCTTGCCTTTATTGGCCGGCTTGAGTGGAGATTCGCAAGAGCAAACGTGCTCGGGGAAAGGAAGTATTCCAGTAAGTGCTCGTAGGGATCTTGACCATCTTCCGGGCTCTGGGATTGTTCTGAAAGCCGTGGAATACCTCTCCACTTCTCAAGCACCTCAGGAAATGTTGCCCCCTTGTCGCTGCGTCACTATGTGCCAGCGACGGTTTCCGGGGGCCCATTATTGAGTGTGCAAGTCATCCCCTTTTTTTTTTTTTTTTTTTTTGGATGGGAAATCATCAAATGACTTCTCCCGCTCTGGGCGGAGCGGAAGGGCGTGTCAGACTTTGACTGACTAAAACCCACCCGTGTTCCTTCAGTTGCCCATGTGCCAGGGTCACGGTATCTCTTTCGAACAATCTCGCGACCCTGACAGGCATCGGTCCTGGCAGACCCCTTCAGTGCTGCTGACATCTCTTTGAGGCGCGCGTGGAACACTACGCGCCGTCGACCCGAGCCTGGTCCTTACCGGGCGGCGAGCTACCCATTGCTCGCCACCCGCAAGCTCGCGCCTTCGGTGGCCGGGAGTCCCAAGTCACCCCCTGTCATTTAATCCGTGTAGGTATATTCAAAACATTGATGCGGCAGGGGCCATAGGCTTTCCATAGTTCTTGGTAACCAGTCCATTTTAGCCAGCCAAATACATAGTCCAGCATCTTGGTTTCCACATCCTGCAATAGTCCAACACCAACCGGAGGTTGTCCTAGGGTGCACTTGCACAGTGCATACGGGGATAATCGTCGGTTAGAGCCTCACTTCATCTAAAATTTCTAAGGGGCCTCTACGAGTTGGCTTCGGCCCCTCGTAAGCCTTCCAAAAGACCGGGATCCTAGGATCCCGAGATATATTAACATATATGATAATAATAACAGCTGGCAACACTTATTGACAGGTCATCTTGTGTTCCTAATTTCAACAAAAACAATAAATTTGAAGCAGTTTTACAAGAAATTTGCAATAGAAAGGAAATCCCCAATAGAAAAAAACCTTTTGGAATAATAAAAGACAAGAAACTTTTATCATAATGTAAATTTACAACTAATATTAAAACTGGCGAATCGGAGGTGACATGACAGATGTCACCACCGATTTAATCCGATAAAATCAAAATGAAAATATAAATAAAGGAATGTAAGTAAATGTTGACAAGAGCAGCTGCACGGAACGCACGACTACCACCTCCGGACTCGTCGCTCAGCTCCGCCTCGCCGCCGCACTATGTGGAGATTGAGTCGGTTTCGGGTCATAAATCCATAACTTCCATGTTTTGATAGTTAAACAGCAGATTTTTTTTGGAACGAAGTTCCTTATCGCCCGTTGTGAAAGGCGGCTAGACGGAAAAAAATCTTACGAAAAGTTGTCACGACATGCTTTAACCGACTTCAAAAAAAGGACGAGGTTTCTCAATTCGACCGTATACATTTTGTATGTTGTTGATTTTTTTGTTGTGAGTAGAGAGGGAGAGAGGGGAAGAGGGAGAGAGAGGGGAGAGAGGTAGAGAGAGAGGGAGAGAGAAGGAGATAGGGAGAGAGAGAGAATATTTTTGTTGAGTGTGTACAGGTTTTTTGTACATAATAAATAATTAAAAAATTATAACTATTATGAATCCTGGAAAGGAACTTCGTTTCATCCGGGTGTCCCTTGACACCTCTAAAGTTTTTTTTTGATAATCTGTAATGAATATACTTTCAAATAATATACAGTTTATGGATATAAATAAATATTTAATAGTCATAAAAAAATATGAAATATTGAAAAATGATCAGAAATTTACCATTTACCTTAAATAATGTGACCTAAAATGTTATAATTAATACAAAATAAACTCTTAAAATTACTGTTATTAATTAATAAAATAAGAAAAAAAAAATATTTCAGTGTATTATTCTACTAGCTCCAAAGCTTCATCTCTAAGTTCCATAGACTTTTTATTGGTAGGTTTTCTTAAACTTGTTATGTACGGGTCCGAAGTGTACAAAAATGTATGTAGAACATCTTCATTTGTAGCTACTCTAGAGCATTTTCTAGCATGATGAAGTCTGAATCGTTTATAGTCTTTGTTCCTTGATTCCTGAGCATCTTCGGAGAGCTGTCCAAGAGGTAACACTGAATAATGCCGAATGACGCTTTCCCCGTGAATTAGGACTTTATGGACAGATGATGGCATATAATACCACATATATTTATTAACATATCGTTGTGCTGTATCGAAAGCATACTGTCCGAATTTCGTAGCATTAATTATTTTTCCACTTGACGCAACTTGAAGTAAAACATAAAATCGTTTTATCAATTCCTCATCCACACCAGTAATTTCTGCACTGCACTGATAATTTTGAAAAAAATCGTCTAGCTGTATTACCGTCATTACTGTTACCAGAACCTTGCTTAGGTTTATCTATATTTAAACCAAGTTCTTCTCTGAACCTTCTTTGCACGTACGTCTTCTTTTGTTTTTTCAAATCTTTATTTTCTGTTGTTGTAGCAGACCATTTTTCGAAGTTTAAATTATAAGATACTAGCTTCTGCCCGCGACTTCGTCCGCGTTAAATTTCTTGTTCCCCCGACCCTTCCCGTCATCGTGCGTCGCGTCGAATTGTCTACCCGTGCGATTTTCCCCGTTTTTGCAACATTTTTCATTACTGCTCCGCTTCTATTAATTGTAGCGTGATGTTATATAGCCTATAGCATTCCTCGATAGATAGGCTACTCAACACAAAAATAATTTTTCAATTCGGACCAGCCGTTCACGCGTGATGGCGTGACCAAGGGAAATAGGGAATCATTTTTATATATATATATTATATATATAGATATGTAAAATTAGTTCCATAAATCTAATCCAGCAATGCAAAGCCGAAAGTCCATATTCATAAGAATTTTCATCAAACGGTTTATTTTGCACTTTTTCTAAATTGTTCATTTCTGTAGGTCTTGCACTACAAATAGTGCATATAGCACCTGATGAAGTTTCTGACAAAACTTGAGCCACTTTCCCGTCAACCATTGTTAAAAATAATGTATTCATTAACTACACTTGTAGTCTTCTCAGGTGTCTCATTTGAAAATTCTATTAAAATGGGACTACAAAATCTTACTGATGATGGAGCAGGGTTTTCCCACACAGTTTTATTTGTATTAATATTTACTAGTTTCAGAGGCACTAATGAAGATATAAATAAATTTGTGTCAGAAATTAACTCACTCTCTTCAGCTAAGACTTGCTTGTATTTGTGACTGTACCACAATTACCCCAGGCTGATAAAATTTTCGTTTTTCCTAATTACGTTAATATTAGTATTTAAGTCGGTTTCCCCCGTAGGGGGGAGGGCGGCACCCCGCCTGCGTACCGCCCTGTAGAGCTCGGCACCTGACCTGGTCACTCTCCCACCGACAGAGATCAAATGAATTCCAAATATGATGAAGTCCAATTCAGAATGTCACATCTAAGGAGCAAGGAAAGGATTGAATGAAATAGTAAATAAAACCTAGGAATTCATACTCATAGAAATAAATTTGATGTGGTTTTAGAAAGGCAATAAATAAGGGAGAGGGAAGCTAACTGTATTTTTATATAAATGTTGAGTAACCTATACGCTAGCGTAACAGGTATTAGGTCAATGGTGACGCACACGATACCTCACGTCAACACTTGCAGTACTCAGGGCAACGCTTCCACAAAGTGACGCAAGCGGCTTTTCAGCGGCTTCCGTCGGCACTTGCCCATATGGGACAAGGTCCCTAGCAGTTCTTTCGAACTGAAAAACGCGACGTGGCGGCTTTTCAGCGGCCCTATGTCGACATCATGCTCTAGGAGACATGGTCCCTATCAGTCCGTAGACTGAATAGATATGTGATAGATGTAACCACCCAACCCCTGGAAGTTCACCCGTTATACAACAAGCATATCTGTAAGACACGTGCTAATGTCAGTCTGACCGAATTATCGATCTGAGATTAAGAATACAACATTCAAGAATTTTAGATAATAGATATAAAGAAGACATTGAGTTGAGAATCTAGACTCAAGAATCATTTGATAGAGTTGTGGAGCAACTCTCTTGTAGATCTAAAGACAGCCCCAAAGAGCCCCTTCACCACTTCTAATTAGTCATAAAGACTTTAATAACCCTACCAACCTAAGGTAACTATTATAATGAAAGTCTCATTCAATCGAACCTCAAACACACTCACACATACTTCGATGAATACTAAATTAATCTAATCTGGGCTTCAAGCCGACTACATTCAACTTATCTAATTATAATTGCTCTCTTACAACATCTCACTTAAACATAACATGGCCTCTTGGCTTATACCAAGTCTCCTCTCTCACAGGTGTGCGCTATTATCTGCAATAAAGTCTTAATTATGTGGAGAAGTAAAGGGATCGTTGCGCTTGCGCTTAAATCATCTTTTATAGCTACGTTAATTTATCAGTGTACAATTTACTCAGTTCATTGAGACGGGGAACCGTTTAATAACGTTTGTCTCCTTGTACGTGCTCCATTAGACCTAACGCATAGAACCTCTGAGGACACTAATACGATTCTAACGAAACACGTTCCCTAAGCGGCAATTAAATGTCTTACTCAATCCTGGGGAAGTGTACTGCGGAGTCCACTGTTATTGATAAAGACAAGTGTTGAGTAGCTTTAAACACGTACTCATGTGAATGACACCCTTATAGCAGTCTTTATAGTACTACTACAGTCCCTTTCTGAGGTAACACAAAACTAGCACAAGCGCACCGTTGACTCAGTCTCTAGCAAAACTCATTGCGATCGTGCTTGTTGCACGCCGAAGTGGAATTTCGTCACTTCACATTTCCTTACTCTTCCCCATTAGAGGATGTCTGCATCCAGATTTCGTGTCTCGCTAAATAGTGTCGATTGAATTGGCCTACAAACAGCCGGGTGAAGTTTTAACGAGACACGGTCCCTAGCGTTCTTAGAACGACTACCAATTCACTTAGTGAACGTATGTGAAGCCTACCCCCTCTCCCGGAAATGCGCGTTCAACAAATCCTCACGCAACACGTTCTGTGGCGAGGCCTTTTTGGACACAGTAATCATCACTAACGTTTGGTTGATTTATAAAGCAAATATAGGCCTGCTTTATAGCCTTGTTATGAAGTATCTACGGTTCGGCCTCCCGGCTATTATGTGTTAGTTATAGCGTGAGGCTTTCCCCGATTCCCTGTAACCAACCGCCAATTAAAAATAACTGTTAAGGTACGGATTAGGAAGTGAGCATGCTATTTCTAGATAATCTTATATCGTTGGTTAAAACATAAAACAACAAAGTAAATAGTTCGTAGTTACGCTGAATGCACTATTACTAAAGATAAAAGTTAACACTTACCAGATAACTCCGTGGATAGAATTATATTACTTACGAAATACTGTGTGTATTACCAGTCCCCTTTGCACCATTCCTCACAGTTCACACGTCACCTAACTAACTCCTTAGAGTTAGTATTCACGCACCTTTCATATCCCTTACATTAACTCTAGTCTAATATAGCATAGTCTAAACTATACAACTATCAAATATTTAACGTAATAATAACACTCTCGCTATCACGTCCCTTGCACACAGACATAGTCACACTCTCTATCATAAGTTCTAACTCTCTCAGCCTAGCCTAAATCGACCACCTCTCCTGGTGCCCTCAAGCCAACTGCCTGCTCCCAAGCATCTTTCTCCCATCCCAAAATCACCACGAGCGTGAGAACGCTCGCAATCCTCATACTTTTGCAGAATCGCTTTACGACCATATTTTTTTGTGAAATTTCTCAATTGTTGAAAAGTATCTGCTTGGGTCTTGTTTATGCCAACCAGATGTGAGCTAATGCTCCCTTGCTATTATGCAACTATCATCGGGTCTGAGAATTTGAACCAATTAAGGGACTTCAAAAATTACTTTAGACTGATTATTGGCACTTTGCTGCTCAAAAAATATAAATGAATGGCTTTGTAAGTAGTTCGATATTGTTTTAGGATTTTAAAGAAATATCTTACTTCGTTATTTATTACGGTAACGTGTCGAGCTGTCAGGCCATAAAGTTAAGATTTAATGTGCTTCCTCTCAAGAGGCACGTTATCGTGTCACAATTTTAGAAGAAATATTAGGTTGGGGAAAAAGTCTTTTCGCATTATAGTAAGCATGAAATTGTAATAAAATCTCTTTGGCTATACTATTTGTATCTAGCTGGTTTTGGTATCATTGAAAGTTTAAATTTTAAAGAACATAATTCCAAATTCAAATTGGGAAAATGTGTGATTTTCATTTGTTTTTCGTACCGTCAAGATGAGTGAATCTAATGAAGAAATTCGATACATTTTAAAATTTTACTACAAAAAAGGTAAAAATGCAACGCAAGCCGCGAAAAAAATTTGCGATGTTTATGGACCTAGTGTAGTGTCTGTGAGAGTAGCACAAATTTGGTTTAAGCGTTTTCAATCCGGAAATTTTGATGTCAAAGATGCACGTCGCTCTGGTCGCCCTATTACGGATAAAATGGATGCCATTTTTGAAAAAGTGGAGCAAGATCGGCATCCTAGTAGTTACGACGTAGCTGAAGAACTGGAAATTGACCACAAAACAGTTTAGGCGCATTTGAAAAAAACTGGGTACACAAAAAAGCTCGACATTTGGGTACCTCACGAGCTCACTGAAAGAAAACCTAATGAACCGTGTACTCATTTGTGATTCTTTATTACGACGTAATGAAACCGAACCATTTTTGAAGAAGCTGATAACTGGTGATGAAAAGTGGATCACGTATGACAAGAACGTGCGAAAAAGGTCGTGGTCAAAGGCCGATCAGGCTTCACAGACTGTGGCGAACAAGGTGATGCTGTGTGTGTGGTGGGATTGGAAGGGCATTATTCATTATGAGCTGTTACCACCAGGCAGGACCATCGATTCTGAACTCTACTGCGAACAACTGATGAGATTAAAGCAAGAAGTTGAGAGAAAGCGGCCGGAATTAATCAACAGAAGGGGTGTGGTTTTTCATCATGATAACGCTAGACCTCACAAATCTTTAGCCACCCAACAAAAATTAAGAGAGTTTGGCTGGGAGGTGTTAATGCATCCGCCGTATAGTCCTGACCTTGCACCTTCAGATTTCCACCTGTTTCGGTCTCTTCAGAATTCTTTAGGCAGTGTCAGGTTAACATCACGAGAGAACTGCCAAAACCACTTGTCGCGGTATTTTGACCAGAAGTCCCAAAATTTCTATAGCAATGGGATCATGTCCCTACCTACAAGATGGCAAAAAGTTATCGAACAAAATGGTACCTACATACTTTAGTTAAATGTAAATAAACTTTATTAAAAAATGTTTTGAATTTTCTTAAAAAATGCGAAGAAACTTTTTCCCCGACCTATTATAATATAATAATTTATTTTAAATAGGTGACATACCGTCACATATTCACTTTGTCCACTTGAGCCATCACAGCCCCACTTAGAATACAGCATTAAATGTGTTACACCAACTTTGTATACACCATCGATTTGTAAAATTCTTGCAATAGTGTGATCCAGCAGATCTTGAAGTTTTACTTTTGCTTTAATATTATTAATTTCTATGCTTGATCTTGGTGGGTAGCACTTTCCTTTAGCTTCCTGGATTGACTTATATGATGGAAATAATAAGCAATTCTTCGCGATTAAGTAATTCCTCATGTTTTCATACTGTGCTATATTAAGGTCCAACTGTATGAAAATACTGAGAGCTTCATCTTTAGAGTACCCTGTTAAATGTCCCGGTTCATTTAAAAGATTTTGACGTATTTCCCTTTTTTTTCTATGGACAATGCTCGTAAAATTTCGACAGTGAATGCTTCTTCTGTTTCTCCTTCAGATCTCAATCCCTAAAGATATGAATTCAGTATAAAATCAAGGCCACATGTTTCAAGCAACTCCTTGTTTTTTCGTCTTTGTGTTCTATCAGAACTTTCTTCGTAGGTTTTAGAAGGGCGTCCTCGCTTCCCCGTCGATGTCGAAGGTTCAGATTCACAAGTAGGATCTTCCAAGTTTACAGTGAGTATGACGTTCAACCACACGCTATTCTGATTTAAAAAAATTTCCTTATTTCTGCCAGATTTAGTGTAGCGTTGACGAAAGTTAGTAATAAGATTTTTTTGTACACTTGCGACAGAAGTGAAGACGTGCGACAGAAGAACCAACCGTCAATGTCTCGGCCCAACGACTCAGGTGCGGGTTATCGAACGCAATCACAGGTTGGGCGATACCGCACTTGAAAGGCTGCGCTCAAAAGTACTGAGCAACTATGTCGTCTCGACTCCGACACAAACCGCGGCACAAGGGTCATCTATTAATGCAATTTCGCCGCGGTCCCATCACGTTGAAGTAGATGATATGGTTGCCACAGTAAGTAGCCAGTGCAACAACCGACTGAGGAGCGCTTTGGAGGATGCGCTTCGCGAGTATAGGTCTACCCCAACCGAACTTAGACCCCGATTACCATGGTTGCCTATGCACAAAAAAATAGGGCGCTGGTGTGTGCCTTGGACGCGCAGCTAAAAAAATATTTGAGAACAGCGAGAATCTCGTAGATACACACTCGATCCTGTATTGCGCGGCTGTTGCGGCATGTCGTTTAGCTAACGTCAAGTTTCCAAACTGTGACGGAGCTACTCGACCAATACCAACCGTACCAGCCTGGCAATGCAGGATCGAGCGTCGTATCGATGGGGCCAGGATACTCATCGGCAAACTATACTGCTTCAGGGAGGGAAATACACGACTACGAGTGATGCGCTTTGTAAGGCGGGCATTCTGACTGGAATCAGTCCTCCAGAATACATGTCCCGTGTCACAGATCGACTTCCTGAAGCAGAAAGTCTGTGCATGGGTAAGCCGTATTCGGCGGTATAAACGGTGGGTTGACCGATACAAGCAGAATCGTATGTTCCAGAGCGATGAGAGGTGGGTATATAGAGCTTGGGAGCGACCCGAACAAAATGTGACGGACGTGCGCTGCCCGGATGATGCCGCCACGAGTGCATTCTGGCGCAGCATTTGGTCAGTGCACGTCAGTCACGTTGAGGCTGGCTGGATGCGAGATATCGAGCGAGTGTGTGAAACAATACCAGAAATGGAACCGGTGCAAATTATGCCAACAGACGTAGCCAGAGCAGTCCGTCCGTTACCGAATTGGAAATCACAGGGACCGGACGGACTGCACAACTTCTGGTTAAAATGGCTCACCAGTTCACACAGTCGCCTGGCATCTCATTTCCAGTCATCCTTAGAGTCTGGGTTGCTACCGCAGTTTCTAACAACAGGCGTTACCGACCTTCTCTATAAGTCAGGTAGTACCGCGGAACCTAAGAATTATAGACCGATCACATGTTTGTCGACGGTTTATAAACTTCTTACATCCATTTTGAGAGCGAAAATTAGTTCGCATATTGATAATAATTCCATTATGTCTGCGTCTCAAAATGGATGTAGGAACGGATCCCGTGGTACTAAGGAGCTACTCCTCACCGACATGGCCATAAGCCAACAGGTTCGTCGATCCCGCAAGGATCTTTTGACATACAAGAAGGCCTACGACTCGGTGCCACATACATGGCTCAGGAGAGTGCTGGAGTTGTACAAGGTTGATGTAACTCTACGCACCTTCCTTGAGTCGTGCATGGGCAATGGAGGACAGTCCTTCGCTATCCGGGATGTCCACAGATCCAGCGAAATGATGAACCTGTATGGATTAAGCGGGGAATATTTCAGGGCGACAGTTTGAGTCCACTTTAGTTATGCTTACCCCTGAATCCTCTAAGCACACTGCTGGAGGATTCAGGTCTAGGCTATCGGCTGAGGAGAGGTGGTCAGGTTATATCTTACCTCCTCTACATGGATGACCTAAAACTCTTTGCCCCCAACAAACTGCAACTAATGGAGCTACTAAAGGTAACTGAAACTTTTAGTAGCGCCATCAGGATGGAGTTTGGTGTGGACAAATGTGCAGTCATGCATGTAAAGCGAGGTGAGGTTAAGGGAATCCAACTTTCGGATTCCATACACCTCAGATCCCATTCCTCATCCGAAAGCTATAAGTATTTGGGTATGTCGGAAGTGTTAGGCATCAACGATGCTGACATGAAGCAATCGTTGAAGGAACGCTTCTGTGGTCGCCTGAAGAAGGTATTAATTAGTCTTCTCTCAGACGGAAACAAGGTGCGCGCCTTCAACGGTTGGGTCATGCCAGTTTTGATGTTCTCTTTCGGCATTATAGTAATCATGCTATACTTACTTCAATTCATGATTCCTAATACTTATCATCCTTTTTATGTTCTATGTTTACACTATTCATGCTATACTTTAATATATATTATCTTCCTTTTTATTTGTTTATATGTCTACACTCAGCAAGCATTTATTAACTTAAAAATAGCTGAAATATAATAACTCAATTTTCATGTTATGACATACCAAATTGTCAACTGTCAGTTACTTTTCTGCTTAGTCTATGAATGACTACTTTTTGGTTTATATAATTTTAAATTATTTTTATCAATATATCTAGAGCTATTTGATTTTATTAATGTTGGCAACACCGAGTGAAGCTACTTCGAGCGTTCGGTGTCTTTGGTTCTTTGAAGGACGGAACTGCCCGCCATTATTTTTTCTGAAGCCGCGAAACGCGTTTGGTTTTATGTTTTGTTAATATTTTTCCGATTAATATATGTTTCCATAAATAACTAATACGTGTTTTAAAGACCCTCCGTATAGAAATAGTCAACATCAGAAGTGTGCAGAAAAGTTTTCGCGCCCCAAATGTAAAGTAAAACTAAACAATGGGTAAAAGACGCAAAAGTAAGCGTAAACACAGGGCTAAGCGCGCTCGTACATCATCTAGGTGCAGCATTACGAGTTCTAGCAGTAGCAGTACGAGTTCCAACAGTAGCGGCTCTAGAACACCCCCGCTGGCACCCGGCAAAAGGATAAAGGTATTTAAGGCAAAAGATACCGGAAATGTGAGTACAATTTTGCATAATATGATACCGGATTTTGAACCATTGAACAATAATATTACTTCTTGGTTAAACGTGATAGAATCTTATGCATCAACATTTTCATGGACAGATAGTATGATACGCTATCAGGCACTAAATAAGCTCAAAGGATCTGCTAAAATCTGGTACGAGTCTTTATTGCGTAATGATCACATGTGGACAAGTTGGCTGTGGAAGGATTGGAAGGAAAAACTTTCTAATACATTTAGAGTGAAGAGAAACATGTTTGACCTACTTAAGGAAATCGTCGACCGGAAACCTGTCGAAAATCAACAGCTCTATGATTTCTTTTTTGAACAAAAGTCAAAAATTGATAGTCTGTGCTTAAATTTTACTGAAAATGATGTAATCTCGATAATATTAGGGAATATTGGCGATAATAACATAACAGCATCCGTTGAGGCTAGCAACTTTAAATCATGCGATAGTTTAGCTGGATTTTTGCACAGCCGCGTTTACAAACCAAAAACCGTAAAACATACGTTTAACAACGTCAACACTCGTGACAATGTTAAGGTTCTAGGTCAAGTTCAAAGTGCTGTTCCTCAAACATCAACGGCAACTACAACAACCGGATCAACCGTGACTAATCTAACCCCAAGTCTACGTAAACCCATAGAGTGCTATAATTGTGGCGGTAATCACAAACGATTTCAATGTTCGGTAAAATGTGAATTTTGCGGTAAAAAAGGCCACTCGGAAACTTCTTGTTTTAATAAAAAGAATTCAAAAAGCGACAAACCTGAACAAACAAATAACCAGGAAACAAAATACGTCCAACTTTCAAACGCGAAAGACAAGTTCTGTAAGAAAATAGGCATTAACGGTTTTGTTCATGAAGCATTCATAGACACCGGGAGTAGCTGTTACCTAATGACATCTAATTTGGCAGAACAATTTAGCCTCCAAAGAATTATGTTGAATTCCCCTATAACACTGCAAGGATTTTCTAAAGACAATTTAAAAAACGTAACGGAGATGGTGAAGGTAGGCATACAATTAGATTCCGTGAAAATAGACGAGGTTGAGTTATATATACTTAATGAATTATCAGGATGCGACGTACTGATAGGACGCAACGTGACAGAACGGTCTGATATAATGTATTCGCGAATTGGTGAAACATTAACGTTTCAAAACATAAAACATTTTGAAGACTTCTGCAACGTTGTTGGTGAAATATCTTTAGAGTTGGATACAGATTCTCACCACGATGAGTTGGTTAAATTATTCGGTAAATATAAGCAATGCATAGCGACGAATATAAACCAACTAGGAAAAGTAGAAGGTCATGAAATGGTCATAACTTTACACGATAAAAAACCGGTGCAATGTAGACCATACAGGACATCACATTCAGATAGGCAAATTGTAAGAAATATGGTACACGAACTCTTAGAGAATGGTATAGTCCGTGAAAGTAAATCCGAGTATGCGAGTCCGTGTCTGCTTGTGAATAAAAAGAACGGTGAAAAACGTTTGTGCATTGATTACCGCGCATTAAATAAAATTACAATAAAAGATAAATATCCAATGCCACGCATTGAAGACTTGATAGATAGACTACAGGGCTGTGCTTTTTTCACAAGTTTGGATCTTAAAAGTGGCTACTATCAAATTAAAATGGCAGAGGAGTCTGTTCACAAGACAGCGTTTATAACTGAGGACGGTCATTATGAATTTTTGCGACTCCCATTCGGTCTAGCCAATGCACCATCATGCTTTCAACAAATGATGGACAAGGTCATGGGGAACTTGAGGTTTGGTGCGATTGTCCTGTATTTAGATGACGTTCTGATAATCAGTAAGACGGCTGAACAAAATCTTCATCTTCTTGAGAAGGTACTGGCAATCTTTACGGAAAATGGCCTTACGCTTAACCTAAAGAAGTGTCATTTCTTAAAGTCTGAAATAGAGTTCCTGGGCTATAGAGTAAACTCTGACGGTTTGAAGCCATGCGAGAATAAAGTTAGGGCAGTTAAGGAATTCTCGGTCCCAAAAACAATTCACCAGCTTCGTCAGTTTCTTGGCCTTATCAGTTATTTTCGCAAGTTCATCAAAAACTGCGCTATGCTTTCTAGCCCGCTTTCCAAATTACTGAAAAAAGACAATCTTTGAGAGACGAAAGACGAAAGAGACGTTAAGTTCAGACGATATTTTAACATTATTTGACCCTGCCAAGCAAAGTATTCTATATACTGACGCAAGCAGAGACGGAATTGCAGGCATTTTGATGCAGGTTACGGATAACGGTGAAAAACCTATTCATTATTATAGCCGTCAAACTACCAAAGATGAAAAAAAATACCATTCTTTTGAGCTTGAGTTGCTAGCTATCGTCCAGTCTTTGGAAAAGTTTAGGCGCTATCTGTTAGGGACTAATTTCTGTATAGTGACTGACTGCAGTGCAGTACGTTATGCACTAACAAAAAAAGACATAATTCCCCGAATTTCACGGTGGGTGCTTTCTACGCAAGAATTCTCTTTCGATATCACTCATAGAGAGGGCTCTCGTATGAAGCATGTAGATGCTTTGAGTAGAAACCCGTTAATGTCTGGGGAAAAATCCGAAGCGGAAATTGTCATGTCGATAACGGAAGCAGATTGGTTGCTCTCGGTTCAAATGCAAGATCCTCGGATAGTCGTAATAAGGCAAAGTTTAGAGTCGGGCGAAGTAGACAAACATAGGGATATATTCAACAAATACGAACTTCTTGGCAATAAAGTATATAGACGTACAAATCACGGTCGTCGTTGGGTGGTCCCAAACAAATGTATTTGGCAAATTATAAAATGCAACCATGACGACCTCGGTCATTTCTCGGTCGATAAAACAGTTGAACGAATTTCTAGTCGATATTGGTTTTCCCGAATGCGACACATAGTTAAGAAATATATAAAAAACTGTTTAAACTGTGTTTACTTTAAAAACAAAGGCAACCATTTCACACGATTCATCTGGATCATTTGGGTCCCTTTGTTGAAACACAAAATAAGAACAAGTATTTGTTAGTTGCAGTAGATGCATTTACTAAATTTGTATTTATCGCGGCGGTACGTAATACGGATAGTAGTAACGTAATAAATGAACTTGAAAGTATAGCAAAGATATTCGGCAACCCTCGTAGACTTGTTACGGATGCGGGTTCCGCTTTTACGTCAAGAAGTTTCAAAGAATTCTGTAATGGTAAAAATATTCGCCTGCATACAATAGCCACAGGTATGCCGCGGTCAAACGGCCAAGCCGAAAGATTTAATAAAACAATTCTAGAGGCCATGAAAACTATGGGTGCAGACTTGAATGAAGATTGTTGGGATAGTTGCATAACGCCATTACAACAAGCAATTAATAGTACATACCACAAAACAATCAAGGCAGTCCCATGTGAGGTCATGTTTGGGTACAGACTACGTACCGATAGTGACAGCTTCGGGCCTGACCTTGAGCATGATGCCGAGCATAGTACGGATGTAACAAAGTTGCGTAAAAGAGCGGACGAAAATATAAAGAATAGTGCGAAGTCTCAGAAGAAAAGATTCGACCGGTGTCGCACTAAAGCTAAACTTTATCATGAAGGAGACTTAGTTCTTATTAAAATACAAAGCCACACAAATGACGGACGAAGTAAAAAATTACTGCCTACTTTTAAAGGCCCATTCCAAATAACGAAATGCCTGGATAAAGATAGATATGAAGACAAAGATATGCGGGGCAGTGAAAGGAGTAGTAGATCCTATAATGGGGTAGCCGCTGCTGAGAACATAAAACCTTGGATTCAAATTGATAACTGGTGTGTTGATTGACGCATAACCTGCAGGTGCAAATATATATATATATAAAATGCGTGTTGGCAAGGTAAAAAAAAAATAATATTTTCGTTGCATACCTAGTTTAAGAATAAAACTTTCAGTTACTGGTTAAGTTGATTACATTCAATTGAAACTGGACAAAAAAAAAAGTGGTTATAGTCACTCGCCAGAATAGAGATGGTGAGCTGAAACAGTTACTGCCTAAGACTAAAGGAGTGAACTGGACCAGGCACCGTCTTGGATTAAGGGAGTGAGCTAAAATGACCGTAGCAAAGAGGTTGTCTAAGCCTAAAGACAACTCTGTTTTGATGTCCAGTACAATTTGAATTGGGAATAACTTACTACAAAATAATTCACAAAGCCTCCTAAGTATAGAAGGACTAGTAGAAGGGATAGTTATAGATTCATGAATGGGATTACTATTTGCAGAGTAGAGTGAGAATTCCTAAGCCTAAAGGAACAGAGATGTAAACCCTGCAACTGGAGTTCTATTAGTATTATGAATCATGATTGGCCGAAGCGTTATTGTTATAATAATAAGATAATAACATAAAGTATATGCTTCCAGATGCGTGTTTGTTAAGCTAAGTAAGACTGATGGTGTAAGGCGTGCCTGGGGACATGCACGGCGCAGGAGGGCCGTGTTGGCAACACCGAGTGAAGCTACTTCGAGCGTTCGGTGTCTTTGGTTCTTTGAAGGACGGAACTGCCCGCCATTATTTTTTCTGAAGCCGCGAAACGCGTTTGGTTTTATGTTTTGTTAATATTTTTCCGATTAATATATGTTTCCATAAATAACTAATACGTGTTTTAAAGACCCTCCGTATAGAAATAGTCAACATTAATTATTACGTTTGTTTACTAATTAACTTAATATTATATTTATAAAATTCTTCACGCACTCATGTGGCCAGCTATACGCACTCGTGAATATGTCCTGGCCGACTGCACTGTCAGATGACATGATAGCCATAAGCTAACATTTGGAAGTGTTTAGAAAAGGAAGACGTCGTTGATATAAAAACGGGCGTTCGAGCCGCTGACGGGCCTACTCTTGGAAACGACTACTCTTGGAAATGACCACTCTTGGAAACCAGGCTACTCTTGAAGCAGTTCACTCTTGAAGCCGTTCTACTCTTACCCCGGGCTACTCTTGACCCCGGCCTACTCTTGAACCAACCCGGTCTACTCTTGAAGCCAGTGTACTCTTGAAGCCAGTCTACAGGCCTCGAGATCTACTACGGAGCTAACCCGGCGGATCCTAAGATCTACACGAAGCCCTCGAAGAAACCCCGATATCGACCTGCCGCTCTGCTGCCTGCTCCCGTCCCTCAGTGCTGGACCACAGAACCGTATAACAAACTAGAGTGCGTGCCAGGCAGGGTCTTTTATACTTAGCTTTACTTCCCATCTCCTGTTAATATTTCTCTAATAAATTGTAACAGATCTGCCTTTATCCTCTCATTCCAATAGGATAAGCAGATACGTAACAGTTTGGCGCCCAACGTGGGGCCACTACTACCTCCTTCAAAATTCTAAAAAAATCTAACACTAGTTTTTCCCTTTTGGACTCTTTATTCGACTTAATTAACTAACTTATTTTTTTTCCTCAGCTCTACTACACACTTTTTTTCCCTCAGCTCTCCTACACATACTCTCTACAAAAACATCATTACACTGCACCCCACACACTTGCACACCACTGCGGTTACCTACGGGTAATCGTACTCAGTCTCCGCTTGGCGTGTTTTTAAAACCACCTTGTGGTCACTCCCAAGTTAGGGGACTGAGACACTCCACGACGGAAACAGGAGAATATCCTGTGGACGTTTATACAGACCTACACATCTACATAACTCTACTTCACTATCCTCTATATTTATATATATATAATATAAACTGTATGCTTTAGTTCCCCAATTTTACCACCAAAAGTTTTCCTTAGTCTACTATTTTTTTTATTATTATCGGACCCTCTCCGAGTCCTAACACGCAAGAGTGCGAAAACTCTTGAGTCCTTTACAACCTTTCTTAACCATCTTTACTTTCGACTTGAGAGGATTGATATTGATTCCGATCCCTCAGAGGTAAATCGTTTATCTCAAACTAAAGAAAGATTTCTCACCTTAGAATCAAAATTTAATTCCTTAACAACGGTTTCCAACAACATTAACTCTCAAATTAACCACCCTTCTTCGACTCCTAATAGCCCCAATGAGACAATGTTTCATACTATGCTTCCCGACATTCAGTCTCAACCTAACTCTATTCCTAATAATTCCCTTAACGAATTAAAACGAATAAAATACGACGGAAACTCGTGTCCGCGTTCCTTTATCCAGAAAATTCAGGAATTTAGTATTTCTAGGAATATTTCTCAGGACAAATTATTAGATCATGCGTTTGAATTACTAACTGATAACGCTTTACATTGGTATCGTTTTAAACGTGACTCTTTGTCATCATGGAATGAACTTTGCGAAGCTTTGATTACAGACTTTGGCGGTTTTGACTATGACCATAAATTATTAGAAGCCATCAATAGTCGAACTCAAGGCAAAGATGAACCTATAGTTATTTTTGTTTCCATATTATCTGGCATGTTTTCCAGACTTTCAGAAAAACTAATGGAAACTAAAAAACTCCAAATTATTATTCGTAACATTCGACCTTGCTATTCACCTTACATCGCGAATAATAATATTAATTCTATTCAGGCACTTATATCATGTTGTCAAAAATATGAAGAATTCCTGGACAAAGAAAAACGTTTTAAAGAACCTCAAACTACTAATAATCCTTTAACTGTTGAATTTAACTATAAATCTAGTAACCTAACGTCAAAGCCCTCAACTTCTAACGCGTTCCCTCCTAGAACAAATTTTAATCGTTTTAACAATAAAGTTAATACAATTAATAAAGTTAATTATAATGCTTTTTGCGTACGCTGCCGCACTAATGGTCATACACTAACTAATTGCTCTCAACCTCGTACATTAATTTGTTTTAGATGTGGTTTAAAAGATGTCAAATCTACTGATTGTCCTAACTGTAAAACTAAGAATTCAAAAAACTAAACAACGACTTGGGTAATAAAAACTTTAATCAATCAGACTGGCATGATTGGTTACAAACTATAAAAAATTTCTTTCATTGTTATAAAATAACTTCACTATATGATAATGAAAAAGATTTTAATCGTCCTTTTATTGATATTTCTATCAATGACAAATTATTTTCCGGCTTACTAGATAGCGGTAGTTCTATTACAATACTTGGTAATAACTCTCACCTAGAAATTTTAAAATTAGGCTTCACGTTATCCAAGTCTTTTTCAATGACGATTACTACTGCCAGTAAACATAAAAGTAAATCCCTTGGCTCAATTAATATTCCGATTAGATACAATAATCAAACTCATCTAATCCAAGCCTTCGTATTCCCTAATATATCTCCTTCAATTATTTTAGGAGTCGACTTTTGGAAAAAGTTTAACCTTATTCCACACATACTTTCTTCGGCTTTTAAAGCAAATACTAAATGTTCAGTAGTTACTGAAACTACTCAACAAATACTTCCTTATAATCATCTCTCTTTAGAGCAAAAAACTATTGCTGATGATATGATTAAACGATTTAAAGCTATATCTTTCGAAAGTAAAGGAGCACTGGGTCGCACTCATCTAATTAGTCATCATATTGATACAGGTGACACTCCTCCAATTAAACAACGATGTTATCGTCTTTCTCCTGAAAAACAAAAAGCTCTCATTATAGAAGTCGATAAAATGTTAAAATGGGGCGTTATTGAAAAGTGCGAAAGTCCTTGGCTTTCTCCAGTTATCATTACACCTAAAAAGAATGGTGAATGGCGATTCTGTGTTGATAGCCGTAAACTAAATTCAGTTACTCGTAAAGACGCGTACAGTCTTCCGTTTGTTAATGAAATTTTGGATAACCTTAAAAACGCTAAATTTCTTTCAAGCATCGATATTGCTAAAGCATTTTGGGAAATCCCTTTAAAAGAAGAATCGGGTAAAGATAAAACGGCTTTTTATGTCCCTGGTCGCGGCATGTATCGCTTTGTTATCATGCCCTTTGGTTTAACTAATGCTCCAGCTACTCAGCAAAGACTTATGGACATGCTTTTTACTCCTGAATTTGACAATAAGGTCTTTTGCTACCTTGATGATATAATAATCATCTCTGAATCGTTTGAAGAGCATATCTCTTATCTAGTTAAAGTTCTTGAGAAATTAACGTTTGCTGGATTAACTATTAACTTCGATAAAAGTCAATTCTTTAAAAATGAACTTAAATACTTAGGGTACATTGTAGATGAATACGGTTTACGATCAGATCCAGCTAAAATTAAAGCAATACTCGAATTCCCTACTCCCACTTCTCGTAAAGAAGTAAGAAAATTTATTGGAACTTGTAGTTGGTTTCGACGTTTTATTCCCAACTTCAGCACAATCGCAACTCCACTTAATAAATTAACTTCTTCCGGTAAAAACGCCCCTAAATTCATTTGGGATAAAGATGCTACTCTGGCATTTAATAAACTAAAAGAAGCTCTTGTTACCACTCCTATACTAGCTTGTCCTGACTACGATCTCCCTTTCTCTGTACATTGCGATGCTTCTAACTTTGCCATTGGAGGTATGTTAACACAAATAAAAGACGACAAAGAAGTAGTCATAGCGTATATGAGCAAATCTCTTAATAAAAACGAACGAAATTACTCAACTACTGAAAGAGAAACTCTTGCAGTAATTTCAGCTTTAGAACATTGGCGTTGTTATATCGATAATGGTAAACAATTCACTGTTTATACAGACCACGCAGCACTTAAATGGTTTCTAAAATTATCCAATCCATCTGGTAGACTCGCGCGGTGGGCTCTTAGGTTGTCATCTTTTAATTTTATCCTAAAACACAAAAGGGGTAAAGACAATTTAGTCCCTGATTTACTCTCTCGTAACTCTACATCATATCCACATGGCGTTAATCCTGTCTCACTCGAGTCCCAACCTATATCTCCAACATTAGAACACTATAACAAACTACTTTTAGAATGTCGTAACAATCCTGATCAATATCCCAATTATACTATTCGTGAAAATAAATTATTTCGCTATACTCAATCCCCCCACGCGTTAACTGAAGATTTCGCATGGAAAGAAGTTCCTCATCCTAATCTACGAGAAACCCTTGTTAAAGATAATCATGGGTATCCAGGTCAGCCTCATCTAGGAATCTTTAAAACTTATAAAAAACTATCACTTCTATATTACTGGCCAGCCATGTTTAAAGATATCGCTAAAATAATTTCTACCTGTGATAATTGCTTAACTTACAAACACGCAAATCACTCTCCCTTTGGCCTTATGGGTAAACCAAAAATTTGTTCCAGGCCCTTTCAAACAATTTCCTTGGACCTAATGGGTCCTCTACCTATGACAAGACGTAGAAATCAATTTATCCTAGTGGTTAATTGTTGTTTTACTAAATATTCCCTGATCTTTCCACTAAAACGGGCTACTAGTGCTAACATCATCTCTAACTTAGAAAATTTTGTTTTTCTAGTTCATGGAGTACCTCAAACCATTATTATGGACAATGGATCACAATTTCAATCCCATGAATTTCATAACTTTCTGGGCAGATATAACATACCATACATATTTTTTTCTCCTCACTATTGCCCTCAAGTTAATCCCACTGAAAGATATAATCGTACTATAATCACAGCTTTGTCATCTTTGGTTGGTGATGACCATAGATCTTGGGACATCCACCTTCCTAAAGTCCAATATGCTATGAACAGCACAACTAATGTAACCACTGGTTTTTCTCCTAATTTTTTGCTTTTCGGACGAGAAACAGTCACTTCTGGCTCACTTTATACACCAATTAATAATCTTGATGAAATCGTTTTCCTACCTAGGGACATCTATGCTACTAACATAGGTTTATTGTCTGCAACTTTCGATAAGGTTCAGATAGCCCTCCATATTGCTCATGCTCGTAACTCTTCTCGTTACAATGAAAGTCATACGTTTAAAGAATATAACGTAGGAGATACGGTTTGGCGTAAAAACTATGTAAATAGTCAGGCTGGTACTTATTTCAGCGCAAAACTAGCGCCGAAATATGTGAAGTCAACTGTTTTGCAAAAACTATCCCCATTAGTATATATACTAGAAGATCAACAAGGCAACCAAGCTAAATGGCATGTTAAGGATTTTAAAATATAATTGATTTAATTATAAAATATTTTTTTCCTTACATTATACTCATCCCTTTCTTCTATCCTTCCTCTATAATAGAGTTCTTTTCGAGTAATTAAAACTCTATTTTTTTTAAATTCATTCATCGGTTCTTAAACCATTACAAGATTATTTTTATTCTTTCTTTATATTTATTCTTTTCTTTTCTACAAGTTTGAATAACTTGTTTCATCTTATCGACTCCTAAAAGTTGATTGGAGCGGATGACAACTCCATAAAAATAAGCCATTGTTAACTTATGACTCTAAAAGTCAACCTATCGACTCGTTGATTGGAGCGGATAACAACTCCATAAAAATAAGCCCATGTTAACTAATGACTCTAAAAGTCAACCTATCGACTCCTAAAAGTTGATTGGAGCGGATAACAACTCCATAAAAATAAGCCTTTGTTAAAATCTTTTTATTTCATCTCATTTGTGGTTTTAGACGCGAGCGGATTACAACTCCTAAAATAAGCCTTAAAGTTATTGATTTATCAGGTCGAGTAGTGATCATTGAATGTGAATCCTACCTGACCTAACTTCGTAAGATGTCGGTGTGTTTGATTGAGTTATGTAAGTTTTGTGAATGCTGTAATACTTTAACCTAGCAAAATTTTTGTTCTAGACCAAAAATTTTCTCGGGGTCGTTGGGGAAATATAGTAATCATGCTATACTTACTTCAATTCATGATTCCTAATACTTATCATCCTTTTTATGTTCTATGTTTACACTATTCATGCTATACTTTAATATATATTATCTTCCTTTTTATTTGTTTATATGTCTACACTCAGCAAGCATTTATTAACTTAAAAATAGCTGAAATATAATAACTCAATTTTCATGTTATGACATACCAAATTGTCAACTGTCAGTTACTTTTCTGCTTAGTCTATGAATGACTACTTTTTGGTTTATATAATTTTAAATTATTTTTATCAATATATCTAGAGCTATTTGATTTTATTAATTATTACGTTTGTTTACTAATTAACTTAATATTATATTTATAAAATTCTTCACGCACTCATGTGGCCAGCTATACGCACTCGTGAATATGTCCTGGCCGACTGCACTGTCAGATGACATGATAGCCATAAGCTAACATTTGGAAGTGTTTAGAAAAGGAAGACGTCGTTGATATAAAAACGGGCGTTCGAGCCGCTGACGGGCCTACTCTTGGAAACGACTACTCTTGGAAATGACCACTCTTGGAAACCAGGCTACTCTTGAAGCAGTTCACTCTTGAAGCCGTTCTACTCTTACCCCGGGCTACTCTTGACCCCGGCCTACTCTTGAACCAACCCGGTCTACTCTTGAAGCCAGTGTACTCTTGAAGCCAGTCTACAGGCCTCGAGATCTACTACGGAGCTAACCCGGCGGATCCTAAGATCTACACGAAGCCCTCGAAGAAACCCCGATATCGACCTGCCGCTCTGCTGCCTGCTCCCGTCCCTCAGTGCTGGACCACAGAACCGTATAACAAACTAGAGTGCGTGCCAGGCAGGGTCTTTTATACTTAGCTTTACTTCCCATCTCCTGTTAATATTTCTCTAATAAATTGTAACAGATCTGCCTTTATCCTCTCATTCCAATAGGATAAGCAGATACGTAACAGCATACTAGAATGAACTCAGTCAGAACTCGACGCCCTGGATAGGAGGGTCCGTACAATGCTGACTGCAAAGCGGATGCATCACCCACGATCATCGGTGATGAGGCTGTACATCCCGCGGAAGTGCGGGGGTCGAGGCTTTTTAAATGCAAAGACCCTCCACAATCGTGAGGTGTGCAGTCTCAGGGAATACTTTTTGAAAGCCGAAGTGGGAATGCACCGTGATGTGGTCGCAGTGGACAAGGGGCTCACCCCGCTATCCATGGCTAAAGAGAACTGGCGCAAACCTGTAGTACTTACTACTGATGACCGCAAGGAAGTATGGCGAAACAAGGAGCTTCACGGGCGTTTCTACAGGGCTCTTCATGAGCCCAGTGTAGATTTCTTAGCGTCCGTATCCTGGCTACGTTTTGGTGACCTTTTCGGGGAAACTAAAGGTTTTGTCTGTGCAATAACTACCGGAGACATATTATGAAGAACGGGACGGTTGACGTGTGTTGGGCATGTCACCATCCGGGTGAGTCTATCAGACATATTATCTCTGGTTGTTCTCGTCTGGCTAACGGCGAATATTTACACAGGCATAACCAAGTAGCAAGGATTATTCACCAGCAACTTGCTTTGCAATATAAACTAGTGGATTCTGAGGTACCGTATTACAAGTATGTGCCCGACCCAGTTCTCGAAAATGACCATGTCACGTTGTACTGGGATCGGTCTATCATTACTGACAGGACTATTGTCGCCAATAAGCCTGATATAGTGGTGATAGACTGGTTAGCGCGCCGAACAATGATAGTGGACTTTACCATTCCGCATGACGGCAACCTCGTGAAAGCTGAGAAAGAGAAACAGATTAAATATCTCGACTTAGCACACGAGGTTGTTGACATGTGGAATGTTGACTCGGCTGTCATTGTGCCGATTGTCGTGTCAGCCAATGGGCTGATGGCCGATACCCTCGACCAACACCTGTCGAGGGTATCGTTAGGCGGTTGGATCAAGAGCCTGATCCAGAAGGCAGTACTCCTTGACACGGCTCGCATCGTGAGGAGGTTCCTGTCTCTGGAGCCCTAACCACCGCCGGTAGCTTGTACCCTACTTCCGCTACCGGTGGTCCACTATTTTTACACGCTTTATATTAGCTTCACTTGTATGTTTGTATATTTGTATGTTTGTATGTTTGTATATTTGTATGTTTGTTTGTAACCGACTCCTTATAGCGCGATTTTGACCCACTTTAAACGACCAGATTTCATTCAAACTTTGCACACCTGTCAAGGACTGATGACAATGCAATAATTTCATAAATTTGTGCCATTATCCTTGCCAGGGTTACCAGGACAGCAAAAAAACTGTCACAAACTACGCTGACATACGTCACAAAATTAGAAATACCCGAAAAAATAGAAAATAAATAATAGTTTAAAAAAACTAAAAAACACGCTTCCATGGAAAACCAAACTAAAAAGTACAAAATAATGGAAAAAAAGCGTGGGGTGCCTGATATCAATAAAAAAATACCTTAAAAGCACCCCACGCTTTTTTTCCATTATTTTGTACTTTTTAGTTTGGTTTTCCATGGAAGCGTGTTTTTTAGTTTTTTTAAACTATTATTTATTTTTTATATTGTTAATTGTTTTTTTGTTGTAAATTTATTTTTCTAAAAATATTTAAAAATGTAACTAATATGTATATAGAGAAATAAATGAAATAATAATAATCTTTATTGGAACCAAAAACAGTACATTTACAATAAAATTGTGTACGATAATAGCCACATTAGTTAAAAACTGTGTCGCAGCTACCTCCATGTGGAAGATGACAGTGTCCCAGATATTTAATTCTTTACAAAATAACGTTTATTTATAAGTTAAAACTGAACTAATTAAAACTAAAAGTTAGTATGTAGAGTTTGTGTTAGCAGTGTGGATGCATGTATGGAGTGTAGATGGAAAATAAGTGCCGAGGTGTGGTGTGCATGTAGCGTGTGTTGTGTGTGTGTGTGCACGTAGCGTGTGTTAGTGAGGAGGAGTGTGCGTGATGTGCGTATCTATCACGGAAGAGAATCTAACACAACAAAGCAAGGGTGGGGCAGCAGTCTAAAATAATATACAGGGTGTGGCGTAAGTAGTGGTCCACCGTTCAGGATTCGATGAACCAGATAATTAACTATAACAATTAAAAAATTTAAAAAAAAATACCCAGAGGTTTTTTTTTACAAAAATCGCTCTTGGACTTGATGGTGTGTTAAAAATTGGGGTTAAAATTAGAGAAGAACCAACTTTTTCTTCAAAAGAGCTGAATTTACATAAAAAATCATAATTTATCATGATAGCTTTAGTATTCAACAGTAATTAACAGAAATCAGAATGAAAAAATAATGGTTTTTGTTGAAACTACAAACAAATATGTAATAAAAGGTAGAAATTTTGTAAATAAAAGACAAAAATGAAATATTTTCGGAACCCTTGGGTAAAAATGGTTAAATTTTTTAATTGTTATAGTTAATTATCTGGTTCATCGAATCCTGAACGGTGGACCATTACTTACGCCACACCCTGTATGTAACTAGCAAACTATACCCGCGGCCTTACCCCTATATTTTTCATAAAAAAGGTTACACCCTATAGCATGTATGTATAATTCGAATTATCCAAAACACTTTCTTATTGCTCACCTCCCTACACCACGAAATCTTCCATCCAAAAATGTATCTCTAACTTCAGCCGTTTGGGCTTTGGGCGTATAAGGCGCATTTTTTAAATGTGTTGACTGTGAACTTTCTAACGAGTTAGTACCTAGATAATTTACTTTTTTAGGTGTGGTACCATACAGGTTAGAGCTAGGCGTATAGTCCCAGTCGCCCCCACATGGATTGCCACCAGGTGGCAATTGGGAGAAAAAAATCCCAGTTGCCACCGGGTGGCGACTGGGACCTTATTGCCCCCACTTCAAATCGCTGTACATTGCGGCGTGGATCGCCTAACCCCCTCATCACTATATTTCTTACGGCCGCGATGACGGGGTTGGCGGTCACATTTCCAATGTGGTTTTATTAGTAGATACATAGTACACGAATTCAATCATACATGTGCAGCCGATTTTAAGAAAAATGAAAACGAAGAGCGCCTTTATCAAGTCAAGCAAGCGCTGATAAATAAAAAGTTTCCTGCTGTTCCTCAAACATTTCATTCACTGATTGCTTCGTGCGAAAACACAGAAGAAACTTTATGTGATTTACCAAAATATTCTAGTGTGAAATCCTCTTAGTATAGATTTCGCAATAAAGTTGCTGGTGTAGATAGACTACAGTGTAAAGAAGTTGATCAAGTACAAATTCCATTAGACTATCAAGATTTTGTTTTGGCAGAATATTCTGAAAATGGAGTAAGAATTATAGTTTTTTGTTCTGAAAGAGCTAAATTGACGTTGACTGAAATTGTTGACTATTATAGCGATGGCACCTTTAAGTTTTGCCCAATACCCTTCATACAGCTATATACAATCCACGGGGATTTAGGAAGCACAGTGAACAGTACCAACATAGTGCCACTCGTTTATGCTCTTATGAGTAGTAGAACAGAACAATCGTACTTCATATTGTTTTCATTAATAAAATCCCAAATACCCGGATGGAATCCAAGAACGTATAAAACTGATTACGAAAAGGCAGCGATGAACGCCATTCGATCTGTTTTTCCAACTGTAATAGTAAGGGGTTGCTATTACCATTACAATAAAGCAATTTGGGGAAAAGGCAAAGAACTGGGTATCACAAAATCCCATAATTCAATTAAAATACGAGAAGTAGCACTCAGCGCTGTGCTTCCTTTATTGCCCGCAACTGAAATTATGAAAGGCTGGACATACATCACGCGCAAACCTTGTGAAGATGAGAATATGAAAAAATTCCGTACCTACATGGAAAAACAGTGGCTAAGAGAAGGATTTATGGATGTTTGGTGTGTATACGGGCAACGGGTTTTTATGATTAATAATAATAAGTGATTAAAAGCAACTACAATAAAGAAAATCTTGTTTGTATGTCCCTAAAAAATATCACATATCTATATATATAAAAGAAAGTCGTGTTAGTTACTTCACTTATAACTCAAGAACGGCTGAACCGATTTAGCTGAAAATTGGCAGGGAGGTAGTTTAGAGCCAGGAGAAGGACATAGGATACTTTTTTTTTTTTTTTTTTTTTTGCTTTTGGCAAAGGATACTTTTTATCCCCTTCGACCGCGTTCTCGTGTGATGTGACATAAAACGTCAAAGAGAATACATTTCACTATAAAACGTGGTATGACAAAAACTTTGCCTTCGAGGTACCAGGCGGTCATAACTTGGTATGAGCTTATTAAACAGCAGTGTCAGCCAGAAAACGCTTTATGCCTTCGAAGTAACAGGTTATCATAACCGAGTAGGAGCTACCCAAACATATGAGTATCAGCTAGAAAACGCTTACCAGATCACCACCGCGTACCAGGTTGTCAAACTTGGAAGGTTTATTACAACATTTTGAATCTTAGGCGATACGAAGTTCGCTGGGTCAGCTAGTCTACTAATAAAACCACATTGGAAATGTGACCGCCAACCCCGTCATCGCGGCCGTAAGAAATATAGTGATGAGGGGGTTTGGCGATCCACGCCGCAATGTACAGCGATTTGAAGTGGGGGCAATAAGGTCCCAGTCGCCACCCGGTGGCAACTGGGATTTTTTTCTCCCAATTGCCACCTGGTGGCAATCCATGTGGGGGCGACTGGGACTATACGGAGCTAGGGTGGGGCGAGCGCCCCACCCTGCCCCACCTTGGCTACGCCCATGAGTCTAGCACATACCTCGTAGTAGGGATAACTAAGTCTGGGTAGCGGGCGAAGTCCGTGAGAAGGACGCAGTGCCGGCAATCAACTCTGTCATATAACTGAAGAGAGCTGCTATAATAAACTGCATGATTATTTTGATGCTGTAAAATACCTTTAATCCTAATAATAAATTAATGATTTTAATTTTGTTCGAACACTTCGTTCTATTTTAATATATCTTTATAGGACACGGTGGATGATGATATGATTGGACAGGGCGTTACTACCGAGATGACGACTAACAGAGAAGTATGGAAGGAAAAGACATGGTCAAACGCCCCAAATCAATTGGGATAAGGGCTGAAGAATAATGATAATCTTTGAGGACAGAAATATGCTTGTTAGTACCTATCACATATGCGGACCGATGTTCATCATTTTAGAGAATATATGTACAACAGTGTACATATATTCTCAAAATGTGAGAAAAGTTTTGGAGTGAGCTAAGTTAGCAGTGCTAACTTAGCACTGTGTAGTTATGAGCGCCTGATAAATACGTTTGGCAATCTGTTGCGTGAAGTGCGGAATGTGAACACAAAAGGTGCAGGCATCAACAGTAAATCATAAGAAAACAATAAATATTTAGAATTTCTTTATTGTATAGCTTAAATACGCAGCCACATACATTATACAGCGTGGCAGGGACATCGACACGCAACTATACTTTTGCACGTTGATGACCCTACCACCCTGTTTATTATATCTTATATACTTGTACACACTTCTCAAGTAATAATAGACTTCAACATTTTAACTTATCAAAATAGCGTCTTTTGTGGGACATAGGTCCCTGTTTTGTAGGTAATATAGGAATCGATGAGATAGATGGCAGTCTAATTATTTTTTATTTATACTGAGTGCGGTTGGGTTCATTTATTAAAGTGGTTTCGTTCGATAGCTAGCTGGTTCGTTCGTTTGAGAAGGCAATAAGTTAACACTAAAAAGTTTATCAAAAACTACCATTAAAACATTTAAAAAAATACTAGAAACTAAAAGGTGTGAAAAAATTTGGTTGTTTTTAGGGTTCCGTTGCCAAATGGCAAAAAACGGAACCCTTACAGATTCGTCATGTCTGTCTGTCTATCTGTCCGAGTATGTCACAGCCACTTTTTGCCGAAACTATAAGAGCTATGATGTTGAAACTTGGTAAGTAGATGTATTCTGTGAACTGCATTAAGATTTTCACACAAAAATAGAAAAAAAAAACAATAATATTTGGGGTTCCCCATACATAGAACTGAAACTCAAAAAACATTTTTTCATCAAACCCATACGTGTGAGGTATCTATGGATAGGTCTTCAAAAATGATATTGAGGTTTCTAATATCATTTTTTTTCTAAACTGAATAGTTTGCGCGAGAGACACTTCCAAAGTGGTAAAATGTGTCCCCCCCCCCCGTAACTTCTAAAATAAGGGAATGATAAAACTAAAAAAAATATATGTACATTACCATGTAAACTTCCACCGAAAATTGGTTTGAACGAAATCAGTGAGTAGTTTTTTTTTTTAATACGTCATAAATCGTAAACCACAATTTACCTTACATTCAGTCAACTCAAACATATATTTTTTTTAAAAACATTAAATTTCATAAACATAAACCTTATGCATAAACCGTGAATACCTGCAGGTTTGTACGGAACCCTCGGTGCGCGAGTCCGACTCGCACTTGGCCAGTTTTTTTACTGTTTAGCCGCCATTTCAAAACAGTGGGGGCAAAATACCTCATTATGGTGGATTTGTCCATAAAATCGATCATATTGCTTCGCCTTAACGGGTTGGACACCGCTGACCAGACACACTGTAGGTATATTACGTTCGTTGCATCTCTGTTCACGATTAAATATCAAAGATTTATGATCGTTTAGCATACAGTATTAAATTTGACAGAATAATGAATTACGTCGTCATTTTCGCAAACCAGCGATAGGTCATTTTGCAAAAGTTTTGGAGCAACCTAAGTAATCAAAAGTCCCCTCTTTGAGGAGTGTATAGAGAGGCGCCACGGCGCGGCGTCGAGAGGCGTCAGCTTCCGCCTAACGCAGGGCCTAACCGGGCATGGGTGCTTTGGGGGTTCCTGTTCAGGATAAAGCGTGAGGAAACGCCCGGGTGTTTCCATTGCGAGGATCGTCTGGAGGACACGGTGGAGCATACGGTGGAGGTGTGCCATACCTGGGCGGAGCGCCGCCGTATCCTCGTGGAGGCGATCGGCGGCGGCGAGCTCTCGCTTCCGGCCCTGGTGCAGGCCATGGTACGGAGCGAAAGGGCATGGGAAGCCGTCACCTTCGTCTGCGAAGCAGTAATGCTCGCGAAGGAAGTGGCGGGGCGCGTGAGTGAGAGGCAAGCTATGCGCCCTCACGCCTCTAGCCGCCGCAGGAGGAGAAGTCCCGGGCGTCGGGAGTCGATTGCGGACTCATGGCCACCGCAGGCGCAAGCTTGCGGGAAGGAACAGGCCCGTGTTGTCGGCGCGTAGTGTTCCACGTGCGCCTCAAAGAGATGTCAGCAAACTGAAGGGGTCTGCGAGGACCGATGCCTGCCAGGGTCGCGAGATTAGTTCGAAAGAGGTACCGTGGCCCTGGCAACTCAAGGAACACGGGTGGGTTTTAGTAAGAAAAAGTCTGACGCGCCCTTCCGCTTCACCCTAAAGCGGGAGATACCATTTGATGATTTCTCACCCACAAAAAAAAGGGCCCCATCACAATTTTCCTACGGGCCCCGCGCTGGCTTAATCCGGCACTGCTCTAAACTGGTGTGGCACAAGTCAAAACATCGAGATTTCTTTACTATATTCAAAATCAAAATCAAAAGTCATTTATTCCAACTAGGCTGAGAGTCAGCACTTTTTGAACGTCAAAGTCACATAAGACAGTCCCCCCAAAACGCCCGCCCTTCGACACTTCCTAGTGCTTTGGCTGGAAAGAAGAAGTGGCGGAACAAACTCCCCAGCAGCACTGCTGTCTGTTAAGTTAGAAGAACTTGATTCTATACAATATTGTATAAGTTATTAATATAATAAAACAAAACATACATTATTCGCCATATGTCAGCTAGCACACGCCATTATACCAACAAAACATTGAAAACTAAACTAACCTAACCTAGCGTCTAGAATACAGACGGGATTTTCGGAGGGATTAAATACTGTAGGTTGCTTCATAGACATAGAAAATGCTTATAATAATATTGAAGTTGTCCCCCTGCTGCGGTACATGAATGAAACATTAAATATTGGATCAAAAGTTTGCACGTATTTGTGGAACTTCCTCCAAGACAGGCAATTAAGTATTTCTATGGATGATAATGCGTCAATGAGCAGAAACACAGGACGCGGCCTGGCTCAGGGCGACCCCCTGTCACCCCTATTGTTTAACATTGCTACTGTCCCTATTTGTAAAACTATAAATGAAGTTCATGTAGCTCAATATGCTGATGATTTCGTTTTATACACTGCCGACCATAACTGTAACTCGGCTTCGCTAAAGTTACAGAGGGCTTTGGACAAATTTAATCATATTATTACAGGTTTAGGCCTCGACATATCCCCGTCGAAAAGTAAAGTATGTGTGTTCAAAAGAGGTTTTAAAAGAGAAAATGTTAACCTATATGTCAATCAGTCGCCCCTAGAAGTAGTTGATAATGTAAAATATTTGGGACTATGGTTTGATTTTAGACTTATCTGGAGGAGACATATTAATGAATTAAGGGAAAAACTTCTTAAATTTATCAATATTTTTAGAATGCTAGCTGGTTCTAGCTGGGGCCTGCACCCTACCCATCTTAGGCGTGTGTACATAGCTACCGTAAGAAGCCGTTTAGATTACGGATGTACTCTTTATGGCAACGGCAGTCGTACACATCTACTTAAACTAAAAAGGATACAGAATCTATGTTTACGAACAATAGGTGGTTTTATTAAGAGCACACCTATACATATTATGGAAAATGAATTATGTGTTGCGCCTCTGCATATACGTCGGCAACATCTTGGAAGTAAATTCTGGTTGAAATGCAAATCCCTTAAAAATAATGTCACTATTGATATACTCGAACATCTGTCAGCGCTGTGTTCGCACCGCTACTGGAGATACAAAACAAAACCTGTTTTAGTTACGATCCATGAATCACATAAATACGAACACGTTTACGGTAGTGACATATTAGAAATGTTTAGTTTACCCACATGGGTCAGCAACGTGGATTTAGACGATAATATAATTCCAACTATTGATGGTATTGACCAAGCCAAAAAAGAGTACAATACTTGTCAATTAAAAGCTCTCTGTGATAGATATCTACAAATAAATTATACCGGTCAATATACAATTTATACTGATGCGTCTATCACTAATAATGAAATTGGTGTTGCTTTTTTTTGATTCAGTTACAAATACTTCGATGAAACTTAAAGTCGATTCTGTAATCTCAATAATGCATGCAGAATTAATAGCAATTTTAGAGGCACTGTCCTATATTGACTCAATTGCATGTTCTGAGTTTTTAATTGTATCTGATTATCGTAGTGCCTTACAGTTACTGAGACGATGCACCTTTCCCAAACGAGGAATTCCCATTGCTTATGTCGTATTGGATACGTTGTGCAAACTTAAAAGTCAAAATAAAAATGTTGTAATACAATGGGTGCCTTCTCATATTGGCATTGAAGGTAATGAGATCGTCGACCGATTCGCTAAAGCGGCATCAACCGAAGGTGAAAAGTATTCCTGTATCCCGTATCACACCGAACTTTACGGTAGACTAAAACACCTTTGCTATGACAGCTGGCAGGAATATTTCAATGAAAGGAGCCGCAGTAAAGGAATATGGTATGCCACTATACAACCGAGCGTCTTTAAAAGTACCTGGATAGACAGTGCCAATATGGGAAGGCAGACAATCATAACAGCACTGCGACTTCGCTCCGGACACATACCCTTAAATAAATTTGCATTTCTAATGGGTAAAGTTAATTCACCAAATTGTGTGGAATGCGACATGATTGAAGACGTGTATCATATCATCATGGAATGTGTCCGGAACGAACCGGAAAGACGAGATTTGTTGATAATGTATAACAGTATGTGTGAGACTGGGGTATGTAACAGCGTCCTTGCTGCTCCTGCTTTGGAAGCAGCAAGGATGCTGTACAGACTCGTAAACATAGGTATCAATCGCAGAGTTAGTCTAAGATAAGTTTAATTAATTTTAAGTTGTTTATGTTAAGTCGATTTGTAACGATGAGGGTGGCATAATCTGTCTAGATTAAAACCCTCTTTAAATAAATAAAGATAAAAAAAAATAAAAAAAACATACATTATTCGCCATATGTCAGCTAGCACACGCCATTATACCAACAGAACATTGAAAACTAAACTCAAGCTGAAATGAATAATGAAACAAAAATCGTAAACATAACTTAAAACCTTACTAAAGCCTCCAGGCATACAGGGCGTGCCCGCTTACATATACAACGATGCAAATGATACATAGACACAACAAATGAAATTAAAAGAAAATAAAAATAAATTAACAAAAGCAGTTAAATAAAAAAAACAATTATGTGAACTACCCATATAAACTGTCAGTGTGTGAGTTACAGTAATTACAGAATGTAAAACAGTGTCATAGAAGAAAAAATAAATATTATCTACACAATTAAGTTAGCAACTAGTTTAATAAACTCTAAGACTGTCCTATGGAGCGAGACCAGCATGTTTCCAAGCGTTCTTATCTTGAATGTAGTCCTCTAATTTGTAATAAGCTCGTTTACAAAGTGTACTTTTAATATGACTTTTAAACCTCCTTTTATTTAATTGCAATATATCAGAAGGTATTTTGTTGTAACATTTAACACAGTACCCCATAAAAGATGTATGTACTTTTGCTAATCTGAAAAATGGTTGATCTATCTTGTCTTTATTTCTAGTATTAAAATTATGTCTATCGCTTATTTTATTAAAAAGATGTAGATTTTTTCTTACATACATAATATTTTCGTAAATGAATTGGCAAGGTACCGTCATAATATTAATCCTTTTAAATAGTTCCCTGAGGGATTCGCCGCGACATAGATTATAAATGGCTCTGACAGCTCGCTTTTGCAAAATAAAAATGGATTCAAAGTCAGCAGCCCTACCCCACAGTAAAATTCCATACGACATAATGCTGTGGAAGTAGCTAAAATAGACCAAACGCGCGGTTTCTACATCTGTTAACTGTCTTATCTTTCTAACAGCATAAGCGGCCGAGCTTAACCGCCCCGCAAGAGATGTTATATGAGGTCCCCATTGTAATTTCTCGTCTAGCGCGATTCCTAGGAAAACCGTTTGATCAATAAATTCCAGTTTTTCCCCATTCAATAAGATGTCACATTCGCTACCTCTGACATTAGGCAATTGAAATCTAATGCACTTGGTTTTTTTTTTATTAAGTACCAAATTATTTACCGTAAACCAGTCTTGGACCTGAAGAATGCAGTTATTGACGTCGTCAAGATTTTGAGACCGTCTGTCGATTTTAAATATCAATGATGTGTCATCTGCAAATAACACCATCTTCGGTTGGTTTGGAAGTAGATGGGGTAGATCATTAATGTATACTAAAAAGAGGAATGGACCCAATATCGAGCCTTGAGGAACGCCCATTGCCATTTCAGACCCCAATGAGTTTACGCCGTTTACTTGGACTTTGACCGTTCTATCCTTCAGGTATGATCTTATTAAGTCAAGAGCTGTATTTCTAATTTCATAGTGCTCTAGTTTCAGCAAAAGTGTCTCATGGTACACATGTACAAGGTATAAGGTCAAAAATAAATGATTTACAATTGCTAGTTGAGTCAAAAGACATCGACGTTCTTTGTCTGAGCGAAACTTTTTTCCGTGATGAGAGGGCAGAAACACTACAATTGCCGAATTTTAAAATGAGTTCTTATTTTTCCCGGCAAAATAAATCTCGAGGTGGTGTGTGTATCTATGTAAAAAACTCAATTAACTACAAAAAAATTGAATGGCTATCTGAACTATCGGTTGAAATTCATTTTGAATGCTGTGGTATAATAATTCCTGAGACAAATTGGTATATATTGTGTATCTATAGAACACCTAACAGTAACTTTAATTTGTTTATCGAAAAGCTAGAATTATTATTGTTTAAACTAACCATCAGATTGAGATCCATAAATAAAAAAATCTTCATTTTAGGTGACTTCAACATAGATACACTTGTCTGTACCAAAAAAAAGTACTTTATTCAAAAATACTTTAAAAAAATTCAATCTACACCTGACCCTAAACCAACCAAGCCGATTAACATCACATTCTGCAACGTGTATAGATAATATAATCACAAATAACAATAAATCCAAAGCAGAAATATGGGATCTAGGAATATCGGACCATACCTGTCAAGTAATAAAGATACCGTGTAATTTAAGTTTCAGAGAAAAATATTGGTTCAAAATGCGACGTAATATAAATTATTACATCGATGTATTTTTAAGATACATTTCTCAAATAAAATTTCAAGATGTGTATCAACATTCGGATGCAAACACTGCTTACGAGGAATTTATTAGCTTATTTAAATTAATATTCGATATTTGTATTCCAGTTGAAAAAGTTAAAATGCACTATAAGAAAGATACAACATGGAAAACCAAAGGTATTATAATTTCGAGTAAAAGTAAACGAAAAATGTACCTACAAACAAAAAGTAATACGTCTCAAGAACATAAAATAAAATATGCCCTAATCTGCATGAGTTTTTTGATAAAAAATAATATTTGTAAATTAAATTCTTAACATACTATTGCATATCCGACTTGGGTAGACTGTTGAAACCAAAAATGTAATGTTTATTAATAAGACCTTAATGTACACAGTTACGCAATAAATATATCTTTATCTTATCTTTATCATGGTTTACGCAATCGAACGCCTTGGAAAGGTCACAAAAGATTCCAATGGCATCTTGTGCTTCTTCCCAGGCGTTAAAAATGTTCTTTATTAGGGTAACACCAGCGTCGGTGGTACAACGCCCTTTGGTGAAACCGAACTGGTGTTCATGAAAGATGGAGTTTTTATTAAAGTGACGTAACATTTGATTGAGCATTAACTTTTCAAACACCTTACTGAGAACTGGCAGAACTGACACGGGCCTATAATTGTTTGGTTCTTTACTATCACCGGATTTAAACAAAGGAACTACTTTGCTGTGTTTCATCAGATCCGGAAAGACTCCTTGGTCTACACTGGTGTTAAATATGAAAGCTAAATAGGGTGCAATGGTTTCAATAATAGAACTACAAAATTTGACAGACATTCTCCAAAGATCTTCTGTTGATTTACTTTTAAGATCTTTAAAAGCTTTTATAATAGCCTGGGGGTTAGTATGCTGAAACCTAAACTCTAAAGGGCATGCCCCTACATTCTTTTTGAGTAAGGCAGCGGAAAGCGCGGGTGACGAATTTAAAGCTTCAGTAGTTTTAACGGGAATATTAACGAAAAATTTTTGAAATTCCTGAGCTATTTCTATATCTGAGTTAATGGGGCCATGTGCAGTCTCTAAATTAAATTCAGTATTACGCTTTTTTTTCCTACCTGTTTCATCATTTATTATTTGCCAGGTAGTTTTTATTTTATCATCCGCTGATTTTATTTTATTGCTAATATAAAGCGCTTTAGCCAAGTTGCAAACACTTTTAATTTTTTTTGAATATTTTGCAACATACTGATGAAAGCTTCTATTAGTCATATGTTGTTTTAGGCCATAAAGTTCAAAAAGTTTTTCTCTGCTTTTACGTATACCTGGAGTTGTCCAATCACTAAATAAAAACTTTGTGCAAATACTTTTAGTCTTTAGTGGGAAATTGTCATTAAATTGCGTGTTTAATAATGAGAAGAACTCGGCGTAGAAATCATTTGGGTCACATTCATTATTAAAACTGTGAACACATAATGTACTGGCCAAAGAATGATTAAATTTCTCTAGATTTTTACATGTCATTGGCCTAAACCTTATTTGAATTTTTTGTAGAGGTATGTACGAGCAAAATGTTACTGTTTGACCACTGTGATCAGATGGCAACTTATTTACAATTTGTTTGTGTAAGTAATCACAGTTACAAAAAATATTATCTATACAAGTGGCAGAAGAAGCTGTCACTCGGGTTGGTTCCATAAAAACATTTGACAGATTAAATGACTTAATAAAAACTTTTTTACAAAAAAAAAAACAACCGACTTCCTTAAAAACACTACAAAGTGAAAAATAACTTTAATTTCGGAAGTCGGTGGCAAAAACGCTATAAATACAGATCCTAAGACACCGACTTCCGAAATTAAAGTTATTTTTCACTTTGTAGTGTTTTTATGGAAGTCGGTTGTTTTTTTTTGTAAAAAAGTTTTTAGTTTTAAATTTTTAGTTGTGGTATTCACCCTGCACTAATTCCAAACAAACAATGCATATTTATGCGATAGCAGAAATCGCGGTTGATTTCCTGTCATTTTTTAAAGAGTTCTGGTGTCTGTCTCCCGAACTCATCATCAGATCTATATGAAAATTATATGGGACCATTTCGGAATAAACCCCTTTCGAACAAAAAAAGAATTTTGCAAATCCTTCTATATATGACGGAGTTATGGCCGAACATACATAAAAAAAAAAAAAAACATATAAACATCCGAATTGAAAACCTCCTCCTTTTTGAAGTCGGTTAAAAAGACTTAATAATCTGAAAGTATTTGAGTTACTTTCTAATAAATTAATATTAAAATCACCACATATGACCAGTGACTTACTACTAGTACTAAGTTTCTTTAGCACCTCTTCCATTACAGAATCAAACACAGATAGATTCTGGTAACTTGGAGGTCTGTATACACATACTATAACATGCTTATCAAGCTCAACACAGGACAGCTCAACAGTGTGTTCAACAGACAGCCCAATGATGTCTTTTCGTTCTTTCGATTTGATAGAATTTTTAACTAATATTAATGATCCGCCATGTATCATGCGTTTGCGGCTGAAAAAGCTAACTACACAGTAATTTTCATAATTTATTGACTTTACTTGATGATCTTTTAACCAATGTTCAGTTAAGCAAATGACATCAAACTTGGTGTTTTCTAAAAACAATTCTATTTCAAGTAATTTGGAAGAGCAACCTTGGATATTTTGATTATACAATTTTAAAGTGTGTTGCACTCCCTTTGGTTTTTTATTTTCATGACTAATAATGCCAGAAGATATCTTTTTATTATTCCCTAACAATAATTGGTTATTTGAAAGGGTACCTTCTGTTGTCTTATTACCTAGTTTAACGAGTTATCTGGAGTGACCTTCACTACTATAACTGAAGAGTCAAGAATGCGTGTCTGAGTTCCAGCAGGAAGAGAAAACTCTATCTGACTGCTAGTGGCCTCCGAGGATGTTGGTATTATAGATTTAGTAGTTAAACTAGGCAACATAGACTCATCACTAACACTATTCATGGTTATATTAGCTATAATCTCATTAACATTATATGCTATCAACATAGCAATCATATGTCGACATTTCCAAGACAGAGATAAAGCTCTCGAGTTAACTTAAAACCACTAATAAATTTATTAGTGTCAAAATACAATAATTTGTCACTATGACAACATGTCAACTGGTGAATAGTACTATTCAACCTGTAAATATAATAATTATCAATATCTGATAAAGTATCAGAGTAGGGGAAATTATTATATTATTGATTTTTTTACACATAAACATCCGGAATAAAATCTCTAAATGATGTTGACAACGACATCAGAGTCAATTGTGTAGTTTAGAAGAAGTGGTCACACAGACGAACATGAAAAGAAACTTCTTTTTTGTATTTAATTAATTTTCGATATTGATACCCAACATGTGGTAGGTATTTTACGTACTGCCAGCTAATTTTACCTGACCCTGAGGATATATTTAGACACCTAGAAGGCTACAAGGTTCTTTTGGCACAGCCAAATCGGAACTGACGGCGTGTTGTTATCCCCCCTGTCAATGCAAGGAACTTTTAACCCTTATTTCGACGGAGGTCTTAAACCGCTAATTTTACTTTATGATAAAAATTGGGTTTCTGTGACATGTTAGACTATCGTACAGCAACAGATTTATCAAAAGTACTTGTCCATCCTACCGGACAAATTCGAAATAAGGGTTAATTAACAGTACATACTAATTCGATGTGTCGATGTTATTGAGCCGTCAAAACATCCTTATAGCACTTGACTACAGACTGGGTTCAGCTATATATTAGCCAGCCTATTCTGTAAATATCTCAACATGAAGACTGGTGAAATGAGCTAGAAGTAAGATGTCATGGATCGACGCTGTAGACGGCTCGCTTCTCCTAAGTTTTCACAGTGACATTTTTACAGAATAGGATGGCAGCTGAAGAAATACGTAACATATGTAGTAGGAGACGGAGGCGGCAGCGGCTGCAGCTGCTCGTCGCCTTCAGTTTGCACGTCGAGATAGATCGGAGAGTAATTCATTCTCTTAATACGCGGAAGAACTACTGCAGTGGCTCCGGCGGCACCTGGGTCGCTAGCTGCGCGCTCAGGGGCGTCAGGCGCGCTCGCTGAGTGCTGCGGGGCGCTAAGTGCGCGGTCTGGGGCGCCAGGGTCTCTAACTGCGTGGTCCGGGGCGTCAGGGGCTCTAACTGCGTGGTTCGGGCCGCGAGGGGCACTAGCGGCGCGGTCCGGGACGCGAGGGGCGCTAACGGCGTGTCCTCCGCCTGCGCGTCGCTCTCGTCGCTCTCGTCGTCCGGCGAGATGGCGCCCCACTGCACACAGAGCACACGTCACACAAGCGCACAGTTACTCGAGTTAGAGCTCTTACACACGAGCGGCATGTTGCCAACGGCAAAAGTAATTGCTACCGTCTACGCGTCTCGACGGCAGCCGACGTCAACCGGCCACATGCCATCTTCAAAGATCAGCGTCATCATCGCGTGTCGACGAGGTATTCCATGAAGCACACCCAAACGAAGCACACCCAGACGAAGCACACCTAAAGTATTCCACTTAGCACACCCGTAGGTGGGCTTCAAATAAAAATAATTAATGTTACTATTCCACGAAGCACACCTACGAATATCACTCGTATAGTGCGGGGACTAAGAAAAAAAAATGTCGATAGAAGAAAATATTTATTATTTAAAAGACTTACTTAAATATCTAACATCTTTCAGTTTCATTATAATAATGTGATACAATACTTGTCATTTTAATGTTCATGTATAAATCCCATAAATAAGACGTATACATGATGCGCTAATAGGGTAAATACGCTAAAAGTCAGCCCCCTTACGGTTTTTCTGTTTTGGGATCGGTTTGGCACCATCAATTTGCAACAAAAAAACGGATAGCTTCCGATGCGGTTTTGGATAGCTTGATAAATATATTTCATGTTTATGGGCATAAGATTGACTTTTCTACTGCTAGGAAAAAGTACTAAGGTTTAGATGCGTCGAGAACGAAAAAACCCTAAAGTCGGCCATTCAAGGCCCATGGTCGGTCGCGTTTTTCCCAAATGTCGGCCGGATATAGGGTGTTTTAAATTAAGATAGACAAATATTATTAATATGATTTATTTTGCAGGAGTCTCACTAATTATACATTATTAATCGTATTTGTTTAATAGTAGGTAAAGTATGCTTTTTATTTGCACTTAAATAACGTTAGGTATTACAATTTACAACGAAGTAAACAACACAAAAAAAAAAACGTATTAAAATACTTCAAAAGTTATTGTTTTTTAAACTTTTAATGTCTTCGTAACAATATTTATAATAACATTAAATATTTGTCAAACAAGTCGGTAAATAATAAAAAAGGTTAAACATTATTATGCTATGGGAAATATACGTAAATGTGTTTGTCATTAATTAAAAAAGTCTTAATCTCTTCAGTCATGTAAAAAAGTATGTAGGTACCTACCTAGTATCAACATTTTTGGGCTTAATTAGGAACTCTCGGTATACAATAATCAACACAAAATATTCAACAATAACAAACTAGGTATATAATAATATATATATATACAATAATCTGGTAAACAATTTAATTATTTTACCAGTAATAGGTAGTAAAGTAATATTTAACAAAAGAAATTAATGTTTTTCATTTCCCATTTTTAAAGCACTTCGACGAAGTAAAAAAATACTAGGCTTTTTAAGGAGTATCTAAATCTAAATCAATTAAAATACAATGGTGACAAATAAACTCGTTAATAGCAACTTCCGAATATGGTAACCCTTTTTTAGTCGTACATTGAAGATGAAACCATTTTGGGCACCGATCACACCCAACGTTTTTTAAGTTGTCATCTTCGACATCGCTAACGAGTACCTCCTCACACCCAGCACAATTAATACATTTTTTAAATTTCTTTAGTCTTTCTAGTTTTCTTCTGTGTATCTTGTCTCTTCTTTTGAATGGCCAACTTTGCTGTCGCCCTGACTTCCTTTTTAGCCGCCATACTTTTTTTCCGGTCCTGGACTTTTAGTAATCAGCCTGTATAGTTGGACTCGAACTCGAGGCAGGTCGACATTACGATCTTTAATGTTTCTAAAGCCGGCCCCTATTTCGTGTACATTATTTCTCGAGATTCAACTAATATCACCCTGGCCGGTATTTGGCGATTAAACGTAAAATAGATTTATTTGCCTATATGCGTTGCAAATTCTCTTGGAATTAGTACAATTGGAATTTATAAAACAGACTGCATTTACTTTAAGTCGGCCACGGCCGAGAATCCGGTTTTAACTCAAAATTGGTATTCTATTGGCGGCCTCCTATTTTTCCTTTAAAACAATACGTAAAACATTGAAAAAACTATCTCAAAATATAGTAAAAATCACTAATTACTGATAATAAAGCTTAAAACAAAAAAAAGGAATGTCGTACCGTTCTAATATCAATCCCCGAAGTGTGGGTATTCACAGCAAGTAAGGTGCTTTAAGTATGAACTTGACGCTTCGACGGCGCAATCGCTACTGACGCTCAGTGTGCGAAGAGTGAGTGATGTAATCGGAAAGTAATGATTTGTACATATAGAGTATAAACTAAGGTTGTAATTCGAGTGCCAAATTTGTCACTTTATTACGTTTTAAATGAACGCAAGCTGAAAATGTGCAGACGGCCGAAATTTGGGGAGGGGCCGACGTATGGCGTATTTACCCTAGTCACAATCTAAAAATGTTAAGTCCGGCCTCTACAATAAGAGAAACAAATCTCTCTGTGTAAATAGATTGTTTGCGAAGTCACCTATAGATGTACAAGTAAGTAGAGTTAATATTACCTTAGAATATTATGAAAATATTGAGACATGGAATCTATGTTTTTTTTTTTTTAATTTGAACGTTATTGAAAGTCATTTGTTTTACCTTACTTTCTTCAATATTGCACATCCTATGTATTCATATGTAAATATTAGTGACAATAAACAATTATTATTATTATTTATTTTAGCGCAAATGATTTGAAATAAGTATTTATTTGATATCCAGGTACCTCAACCTTTTCAAGATTTTGTACTTGCTGACTATAATGACGGAAAAACGAGAATACTTTTATTTATTACACAGAAGAGTTGATAGGAACTCGAAGCTGCGGTCATATATACTGCGATGGAACTTTTAAATGCGCGCCTAAACCATTTCTTCATATTTACAGCATCCACGGTGAGGTTGAAAATATCGTTAAACCTTTAGCCTATGCTTTATTACAAAACAAAAAAAAAATCGACCTAGAAAATATTATAATCAATTATTAAAAACAACAATACCCAAAATGCAAGTCAATGTTTTCATAAGCGATTTTGAGGAAACTGCCGTCAGGAGTGTTACAGCAGTATTTCCTAATGCACAGACAAAGGGATGCTATTTTCATTTTAAAAAAGCAATTTAAAAAATCTAGGGACTTAGGTTTAGATTAGAATAGCATACATAGAAAACATGTTGCCTTATGTACGATTTTGCCACATTTACCGCTGGAAGACTTGGATGAGGCCTGGCTCTACATCATAAGCGAATGTCCTCAAGGAGAAAATATTTCTAGATTTAACGATTACATTGTAACTCAGTGGCTCGAACATAAGTTATGTCATGAAAAATGGTCGTGTTATAACGTAAAAAATAAAACTAATAATTATACAGAGTCTCATTACTCTGAAATAAATAAAATTTTCAATAAAAACAGAGTCATAAATCTGGCAAAACTTTTAGATTGCTTCCAAAAAAATTGCAATAATTATGGCGAAATTAGAGTAAAAATGGGTTATTGAAATCAGCAAAAACATGCTGAAATAAAAAAAAAATATAATCGAAAACACGGATAGAATTTCCATTATGGGCCATTGATTTTGAAGTTCATATTGTTTGTGTAGACAGTACTCATAAATAGAAAGCTTTTTACAAAGTTACAAGTTACAGATGTTCACAGTTTATGAGATAAAAATGTTTAAAGTTTCCATTTTTCCATACAAATTGTTAAATAGCACGCCATTTGCAAATTTTTAGGGTGGCTAAATTGTTCTGTAAGACGTCAATGTTGACATTTCACGTTCCGTTGACGGTAGAGGTGTATTTTATTCAACTTTATGTCATATTTTTTTTATAAAATATAATTTTATTTTCACGTAGTCACATAAGGTGTGTTATTAATGTGCACAATAACCGTGCTGTATTATGCAATTACATTGACTTTTTACACAAAAAGTAACGAATTTTTGTTTTTTACACTGTGGAACGGAACGTGAAGAGACGCTGTTTTGTTTTATAGCGTCTTTTTTTTTCAAGAGCGAGCGAAGCGTGCTCTGGACTCGGGTCACCACGACTCGGACAGGTTAGGTTAGAAGAGGATGGCGGGGTCTAGTGAGCGAGCGAAGCGAGTGAACAAAGACCCCGCCATCTCATCTTCGTGGTTATTTTTTTTAAACAACACAGAAGTAGAAGCCCCGCCAAGCGGGGCTCCGTCGACTTTCCTATAAAAAAAACTATGCGCACCCCACCTCCCACCCTCCTTCCACCCTCAATTCGACGCCGAAAAATATTCTAACCTAAAAACTTTAACCATGAATATCTCCATAACCATGAGGTTCTGCATAGTGGGGATGGTATAGGGTGTAGCCCAACATCCCCCCTCCCTTCGCCCCTACTCCCCGTCCCATAAATCGATGGCCCATAATCGAAATTTTAACCGTAAGATTACAAAAATGACAAATATTGTGTCACATTATTATAATGAAACTGAAAGTTGATAGAAATTTAAGTTAGTATTTTAAATAATAAATATTTTCTTCTATCGACATTTTAATTTCTTAGTCCCCGCACTATGCGAGTGATATTCGTAGGTGTGCTTCGTGGAATAGTAAAATTAATTATTTTTAATTTTTATATGAAGCCCACCTACGGGTGTGCTAAATGGAATACTTTAGGTGTGCTTCGTCTGGGTGTGCTTCGTTTGGGTGTGCTTCATGGAATACCTCGTGTCGACGGCTGCAGTTACGTGCCGTTGGCAACATGCCGCTCGTGCAGTTTACAGTCATCGCTAAGGTTGCTACAGTATAAACTGATATCACATTGTAAATGATTTCCGTATAATGAAAGGTTAGCGTAAACTGGAAATGTATAGCTAGATTTGTAGCCGTGCGTACGCAAAAAGTGTTAGAGAGTATATGTAAAAAAAAAAAAAATGGTACTCATTTTTATTAATCTGTAGGTACTCTTTATATACTCTGTCTGAAATCAGAAATACTCTGCTTCTACAAGAGAAAGTTTGCCAACCCTGGTCATCGCACCAAAAATTAAAAAAATTAAATGAAAACACTCTGAATCGACTCAAAGTATAGAGCAACAGCTTGCTGGTACCTGTTCGGAGAGCGGATAGCGTGACAGCGCGCGGTACAGTACGGCCACGTACAGCAGGTTGAGCACGCCGAGCGCGCGCAGGGCCGTCTCGAAGCCCACGCACCACGACACCGCGCCGCCCACCACCGGACCTGACACACACACACTGACACAATCACACAACGCAGGGCCGTCTCGAAGCCCACGCACCACGACACCGCGCCGCCCACCACCGGACTTGACACACACACACTGACACAATCACACAACGCAGGGCCGTCTCGAAGCCCACGCACCACGACACCGCGCCGCCCACCACCGGACCTGACACACACACACTGACACAATCACACAACGCAGGCCCGTCTCGAAGCCCACGCACCACGACACCGCGCCGCCCACCACCGGACCTGACACACACACACTGACACAATCACACAACGCAGGGCCGTCTCGAAGCCCACGCACCACGACACCACGCCGCCCACCACCGGACCTGACACACACACACTGACACAATCACACAACGCAGGGCCGTCTCGAAGCCCACGCACCACGACACCGCGCCGCCCACCACCGGACCTGACACACACACACTGACACAATCACACAACGCAGGGCCGTCTCGAAGCCCACGCACCACGACACCGCGCCGCCCACCACCGGACCTGACACACACACACTGACACAATCACACAACGCAGGGCCGTCTCGAAGCCCACGCACCACGACACCACGCCGCCCACCACCGGACCTGACACACACACACTGACACAATCACACAACGCAGGGCCGTCTCGAAGCCCACGCACCACGACACCGCGCCGCCCACCACCGGACCTGACACACACACACTGACACAATCACACAACGCAGGGCCGTCTCGAAGCCCACGCACCACGACACCGCGCCGCCCACCACCGGACCTGACACACACACACTGACACAATCACACAACGCAGGGCCGTCTCGAAGCCCACGCACCACGACACCGCGCCGCCCACCACCGGACCTGACACACACACACTGACACAATCACACAACGCAGGGCCGTCTCGAAGCCCACGCACCACGACACCACGCCGCCCATTACCGGGCCTGCTAGCTACACACACACAATTAAGCCCCCGGTAAGGTACTTTACTACTACCAAAAATATACATGAATTTACACTTATTTGGATACTTTTAAGATGTGATAAAAAAAAAAAATTGTAGAAAAATAAATACGTGTACAATGTACATAAAACCAATGGAAAAATGGAGAAGGCATGCTTAATAAAAAATCTTAAATGCAAACAGTAGTACAGTGAAGAAACAAAATGACTCAAAATATATATAGCTCTCATTAAGGTTGTTTATTTGCACCGTTTGAGGTTCTCTACAAGCCATGCGCCAAGTCTACAAGCTGTTTTCAAGAGTCATCACGAACCGTCTCGCGCGCAGGTTTGACGACTTCCAGCCTCCCGAACAAGCCGGATTCCGTAAAGGCTTTAGCACCGTAGACCACATACATACGCTGCGGCAGGTTATACGACTGACCTGTTAGTCTAGTGGTTAGTGACCCTGACTTTTAAGACTGAGGTCGTGGGTTCGATTCCCACCCAGGACAAATCTTTTTGTGATAAGGACAATCATTTGTTCTGTGTCTGGGTGTAATTTATCTATAACATGTACGTATTTTGTTATTGTTTCGAGGGGCCTTAAAATGATAAAATACAAAGTTGTAATTTATAAATTATATGTTATTTATTATAAATTCCACGACGCGACGAAAGAACTCAGAATGTTATTATGTTAAAGCGTAGATATTTATTGGAACGCTCCATGTTACGTGTGCAAATGAAATTTCGAGAAAAATACGATAAATGAATAATAATGTTATTTAAAAATATTTTTTTAGTGTTAAAAACAATTTGCCACTCTCCCACCATCGAAAACAACGCAGATATGATTAGAGGAAGAAAACAGTCCCTACTACAACAGACATTCTCTACACCTTCCACTCCTCTTACTAGCAAAACTAATGTAAGTGACAACAAAAGCAACAAAATTGTTTTGTTACAACAGAAAATTGCAGACCTACAAAAAGAATTGGAAAACGCACAGGAACAGCTTACAACTTACAAAAAACAAATAGACGCGCTCAAACACTATAATGATAACAACCATCAACAACCCCGGGTGCCGAAAATCTGCCCACAAATGTCTGCGTGTACTCTGGAACAACAATGTGAATTGCCAAATAGAATCCTAATCTTTGGCTCTCAACAATGCGTCGGCCTAGCAGCAGCTATCATTCAATCAAGGGAAAATACTCAGTACGAAAGGTATGAAAGAATCTCTGAAACAAAACCTAATGCTTTGAGGCCCCAAATCATAATGAACTGTCGTCGTACTAAGTTAAACCCTAACGACAAACTTGTAATTTGTGTGGGGAGAAAACGACCATAATTTAAAAATTATTTTATCGCAACTACGGATTGTGCTAGATACATTTTATATCAACATGATTATTGTCCTGAATGTGTTTAAAAATGAGAATTTCGATAAACAATCTTAACTATCGTATTAAAAACTTGTGTAAACACTACAAAAACTGTAAATTATTAGAATGTGGAACTTCTAACACATACGGCAAAATAAATTTCCTTATAGACTATAATGACTACAGCGCGAACTATCTAAACCCAAGAGAACTAATTAAGAAGATAGCGAGTAACAAACCAAGCCTTATATTAAAAGCCAATATTAATGAACCCAAGAAAGGAACAATTCCTTTCTATTTTCAACTCAAGAATTCAACACCACAAACACTAAACTCTATACATCCCGTAGAAAAACCTCAAAAGGAACTATTCCGTACTATTTTCCGAAAATAATACGAAATAGCACATTTTTTCTTGCCCAAAATATCACCTCCTGTAACTCATAACCTTAAAATACTTCACCAAAATATTGCCAGTATCATATCAAAAAAAGAAATTCTAGAATTAACCATACAAGAACTACAAGAAGAATTTAACGACCCAGACATAATATGCCTTTCCGAAACCTGTATCAAAAGAGACTACGAAAGCTACATTAAAATTTACGGTTATGAGATGGCTTCTAACTACTGTAGAGAAAAACAAAGAGGTGGTACCTGTATTCTTGCAAAAAAAAAACACCTATTATTCAAAGTCTTGCCGCTAATAAAAAGCTCCGCCACGCAAAATATTTTCGAAGTATGCGGAATTGAACTTACACATCAAAATTTAATAATAATTTGTGTCTACAGAACACCTCAATCAGACCCGAACCAATTCTTAATCAAATTAAATAGTCTCATGCATAATTCATTTCAACAATATAAATCTAGAATTAAAGTGGTTTTAGCGGGTGATTTGAATATTAACACCCTAAAAAAGGCAACATTACTACTCAATTGCAGGATCTAGCATACAACTATAATCTGAAAATTCACATTGATGTACCAACACGTAAGTCATCATGTATAGATCACATTCTGAGTAACATTCACGACGCTACTGCTGCAGTTTTGCCACTTCACCTGTCTGACCACGATACAGCACAAATGTTGACTATTCCCTTAAATCATAAAACCCAAAGTCAAGCAATATATTATACATACAAAAGAGATTATAGTTCAGATAATATTCATAAGTTTAAGGAATGCTTAAGTAATCTTTCTTGGTCTAATATACATACGGCTAACAACGCAAACTCAGCATTCAATCATTTTCATGAAACGTTTTGCCTACTTTACAATCTTTGTTTCCCTAAATTAAAAGTAAAAGTAAATTTAAATAACAAAAAGAAGCAAAGTTGGATAAGCAAGGGCTTAAAAAAAAGTTGTAAAACAAAACGGTCCCTGCGCCATCAATTTTATTAAAACAAAACTGCGATTAATAAGACTAAATACCTTAAATATGCTAATCTCCTTAAAAAATGCATATTTAATTCCAGGAAAAACGCAAATATCAAATACATAGCTAAAAACGATAATAAATGCAAAGCTACGTGGAATGTTATAAAAGACGAGCTAAATAATACAAAGCCTAGACATAATATAGACAGTATCAAATATAAATAATAGTTTAAAAAAACTAAAAAACACGCTTCCATTGAAAACCAAACTAAAAAGTACAAAATAATGGAAAAAAAGCGTGGGGTGCTTTTTAAGGTATTTTTTTATTGATATCAGGCACCCCACGCTTTTTTTCCATTATTTTGTACTTTTTAGTTTGGTTTTCAATGGAAGCGTGTTTTTTAGTTTTTTTAAACTATTATTTATTTTCTATTTTTTAGGGTGTTTCGAATTTTGAGACGTATGTCAGCGTAGTTTGTGACAGCTTTTTTGCTATCCTGGTAACCCTGGCAAGGATAATGGCACAAATTTATGAAATTATTGCATTGTCATCGGTCCTTGACAGGTGTGCAAAGTTTGAATGAAATCTGGTCGTTTAAAGTGGGTCAAAATCACGCTATAAGGAGTCGGTTACAAACAAACATACAAATATACAAACATACAAATATACAAATATACAAACATACAAATATACAAACATACAAATATACAAATATACAAACATACAAGTGAAGCTAATATAAAGCGTGTAAAAACAACACACTTATTACCAATCCAGCAGAAATAGCGTCTGCCTTTAATGACCATTACATCGATTCAACAAACACATCAATGCTGCCGAACGTCACAGGTAACTCTAGCAATAGTGTAACTGTTGGCTCTATGTTCCTCAAACCGATGTCGATAGCTGAAGTTAAGCAGGAAATACTGCTTTTGAATAATACAAATTCTTAAGGGCACGACGAAATTAACACCAAAATTATTAAAGACTGTGTCAACGAAATTGTTAAAGCACTAACACACTTGATCAATTTGTCATTCTATGAGGGATTTTTTCCATAAGCTTTCCATTGTTAGACCACTTTACAAAAAAGGAGACAGACATGACCTAAGCAATTACCGCCCTATAACCCTAATACCCATTTTATCTAAAATATACGAAAAATGCATGTACAAAAGAATTGCAAATTACTGTACAAAGTTCAATATTATGAAAAAAGAGCAGTATGGCTTTCAAAAGGGGAAGTCTACAACATTAGCAATCTATGCCCTCATAAATATTATATTAACTAACGTCAATTCAATTCATTTATTGCAGAACATAGAAATAAATACATTTTGAGATGTTGAGTAGATGTGCAGTTAATTATGTCCTACCAATTAAGGCATGCAAAATATTATTTATAATTACAAACATACACAAGACAATTTAATACATTTCAAAGATTGGTTACTAATTATGTCAAAGAAAAATCGAAATTATTCAGTTCAAAACATCGAAATTGACAAAAAATATAGCATCATAAATATTAAAAATTGTAAGGTCTAAATTATTGATAAAATGTCAAATAAATTTACGGTCGGAATATAATTTCGTCAAACACAATATGACATGTATAATAATATCAGATTGGTCAAAAACAGATTAAATTAACAATATGGTAAACAGATAACAAATCGGACTCAGAAAACATTCACCTCAATCCCAACAGACATCATAACAATTTCTTGTCTGACATGTACTCGTTTAAAGTGTAATATGCCTTATTTATTAGAAACTTGTTTAATTCATGCTTAAATTTGTTATTATCATTACAGTCCATTAAGACTTTAGGTATTTTATTATAAATCTTTGGAGCCATACCTAGAAAATGTTTACTAAAAATCGCTTTTTTGTGTTGTTTACTGACTATTTTATTTTTGTGTCGTGCCAGACTAAATGTTCCAAACAGGTGAAGATTACTTTTTACAAATAGAACCACCTCATATATATATAGGCAAGGCACTGTTAATATGCGGAGATTCACAAAGAACGGTTTGCAGCTATCCGTGCTTACAATCCCGCAGATCGCCCTAACGCATCTCTTTTGCGCTCTGAAAACCATCTCCATGTTTGTGGAATTGCCCCAATATATTATGCCGTAACGTAATGTAGAAGTTACGTAGGCATGGTATGCTGTGATCAATGGTCTTTGATTGACCTCTTTTGCAAGATTTCGTAAAGCGTATGCATGCTGACTCAGTCGATTACATACACCGTTAGTGTGAGTTTTCCACGTCATGTCTCTATCCAACTCTATTCCTAAAAATTTTGTAGATGACGCTTCTGCAATAATTTTGTTACTATATCTAACATCAGGTTTTTTGTGATTTGTCCGTTGTTCAAAAGTCATTATTTTAGTTTTATCAATATTTATTCTTAAGTTATTCGCGCTCATCCACTCTATTAATATTTGGATACATTTATTTATCTCTCTCTCTAGTGTCGCCGCATCATTTTCGCTAAAAACTACGGTGCTATCATCAGCAAACAAGACCATTGGATGGTGTGTTTGTCTAGGCATGTCATTAATATAAATAATAAATAATAAAGATCCCACAATGCTTCCTTGCGGTACGCCATAGGTATTAGTTCTCTGACTTGAGACATACGTACGTTCATTTTTTGATATTGTACATACTCTATCTAACCGCGTAACTTGTTTCCTGTCCGCCAAATACGATTTCAAGAGGCTTAGGGCATTGCCTCTAACCCCATACCGTTCCAGCTTCTTTAAAAGTAGTGTCCGATCCACAAAATTAAAAGCTTTGCTCATGTCCATCAATAAAGCTGCTACCGGACGTTTCCTGTCAATACTGGTAATAATATTATCAATAAGATTAAACATTGCCATGTTAATGTTCTTTTTTTTTCTAAAACCGTATTGTTCTACAGCGAAAAGATTGTTCTGTTCAAAAAACGAATAGAGTTTGTTGTGGATTACTTTTTCTAATATTTTGGAGAATATCGGTAGTAAGGCAATAGGCCGGTAGTTGGCTGGGTCCTGTTTGTTACCTTTCTTATGAAGAGGTTTAATTACAGCAATCTTCAACCTATCCGGAAACACACCCGCTTCTAAACACATATTTATAATATAACAAAGTACTGGTGCTATAATAGTTGAAACAGATTTAATTATTTTTGTTGTAATTTCATCGTACCCGGAGCTGTTTGTATTATTTAACGAGTTAATTAATTTTATGATGTCATCGGGAATTGTGGGAATTAGAAATAAGGAGTTACAGTGAATGTCAAATTTTAAATTGTGATTATTAATATCAGTAATGTCAGATGGAGATGAGGATTCAATTTCGTCAATAAAAAGGTCATTAAAAGTTTGTGCGATATCTTTTGGGTCAGTCACTTCAGTGCCATTTATTGTAAGTACTGGTATTCCTTCGAGTGGCCTATTGTTTTTGCTCTTATTTATAATTTGCCATGTAGCTTTGCTCTTATTGAATGCATTATTGATGTGGTTGTTATTTTGTGATTTTTTAGTCAAACGAATTATCGTTTTTAAACGTTTTGTATAGTTTTTAAATATTCTTCTGTTATTGGAATTGGGGTGTTTTCGGTATTCCCATAGCATTTCTCGCTTGCGTTTACAACATAATTTTATACCTTTACTTATCCACCTAGGTTTCTTTTCTGCATAGCTTTTTAGTTTTCTAACTGGAAAACACATATTATAAAAAAGTTTAAAGGTGTCATGAAACTTATTGAATGCGTCATTAGGTTCATTACAGGAATAAATGTCATTAAATCGTCAATGACAACAACCTAACCACAGGATTATTCTTTGATTTATCGAAAGCCTTCGACCTAGTATCACATGATCTATTACTGCAAAAGCTAGAAGCAATCGGGATTAGAGGGCCTACTTTACAGTGGATAAAATCATACCTAGATAATAGGCAACAATGCGTTACCATAACAAATATAAATGAAAATAAAGAAGTAACACAACACTCGTCGAAATATAGATGTAACAAGTTTGGTGTCCCACAGGGAAGCATACTAGGGCCGATCTTATTCTTGATATATAATATATTAATGACATCATCGCTACCTTGTCTGTACATTAATGAAATATAGACAAAAATTAGACTTAAAATTATGTTAGTACTGTTATTACCTATACCTAACTTATACCTATGGCTGTCCTTATCCAATGATTTTGGAAAGGTCAGTCAAAGCGGGCAGCAATCACCTGTAGGATGCTGTTGCTGCTACTTCGTAGACGCAGCAGCAGCGAGTTAGCTTTCTTGCGCATGATAGCTTGAAAGCCATCCGTACGCGCTTCAGCAAACATGCCAGATGCGCTGCATCGCCACGGCAGCCCCAACAGCATCCTAAAAGCGTTGTTATATTGGGTGCGCAGGGCTGTGTAGGGTCGCTGCGTATGGTTCACCCACAGGCCGCTCGAGTAAAATGATTGGCAAAACGCCTTAAAAAGGGTTATTTTCACCTCTTTGGTGCAACGTGCGAACCTGCGAGCGAGCAAATTGCCTCTCACCGCCAAAGCCCTGCGCTCCCTCTCGATGTCCTCGTCGTCCTTAAGGTCACCTGTGACAATGTGACACAACTTTTAGGGCTGCACCATTAAGCACGACAGGAGGAACATGTGCGGGATAGTATGCACCTGCTCTAAATACAAGAAGTTCACTCTTATTGGAGTTGTATTTAAGCCCGTGTGACATCGCAAAAGTCTCACACTGAGATACCAGATTCCTTAATCCGTTGATTGTGGGGCTCAGCAGCACCATGTCATCAGCATAACTAATATTGTTGACAGACTTGTCATCAATGTAACAGCCGAAATGAGTGCTACTGAGCCGCTCAATCAGCTGATTTATATACAGATTAAACAACAAGGGCGAGCTTAACCCCCCTTGTCTCACACCACTATCTAATTTATAGGCATCCGACAAAGTACCGGCCCATCTCACCTGATTTCTTTGATTTGAGTACCAGTACTTGAGAAGAGAGGTGCATTCCACCGGTACACCCGCGCTTCCCAGCTTCTCCCATAGCACGTCATATGCTACGAGATCAAAAGCTTTTGACAGGTCAAGGAAACACGCGTATACCGGCATTTTTCTCTCTGTGTAGTACTTGACAGTATGTTTCAGGCAAAGTAAGGCGCTCTCTGTCGACAGTCCAGCTCTAAAACCGAACTGCGCATCGTGGAGGTTGACGTGCGTCAAAAGATTACCATTTAACAAACCGTCAAGCACCTTAGCTGTTATTGTGGCAAGTGAGATGGGTCGATAGTTGGCTTTATCGGATGCGTCACCCGTCTTGTTTTTAACAATAGGCACCACAATCGTACGCATCAATGGCTCAGGTAAATAAGAGTGGCACAAAAACAAATTAAACATCATGCTAAGCACTCTTGGTAAGTGAACCCCAGCATGCTTAAAGTGTTCTATACTGAGACCGTCAGGCGATTTTCCTCTTTGCATGTGTTTAATAGCAGTAGAAACGCTTTTAGCTGAGAAATAGACACTCCGCTCAGCCACCACTGCCTCAGAAACAACACGCGACGATGGGTTCAACGTGGACTGCACCGTAAAATATTCCTTAAATAGGTTAGCAATCATTTTATGGTCATGAACGCCTTCAACGTTCACGGGTAGGCTAGGCCTCACATTAAGTTTGCTGGTATTTTTCCAGAACGATTTAAAATTTTTGGCCGCGTGATTTGATGCGATTATGTCCATTTTCAATAGGGAACATGCAATATTTTTATTTTTGTTTTCACTTTAAAGAATTCCATGTAGAAATAGACCACAAATATATTAAAAAATTAAAACATTGTAATTTATCGGAAAAAATGCGGTTTCAAATTGACAGTTTAAATTTTCACGCGAAAACGGACCTATAAGTCCGATGACGTCATTCCTGTCTGTCACTGGCCGTATTTGTTCGTCGGCTTTCATACTTTTGCATATTTTTTCGACTTTCAAGATTTATTTTGTAAAAATTTAAAATGGACTATCCATCAACAGCGGGTGGCGAATATACTTGAATGTCGTGTGTGTTATACGTCATAAGGCGAATATACTTGTTTTACGAGTATGCTTAGTTAATCTGCTTGTACGTAAAAACACGTTAGTTACCTACCTAATACTTACAAAACTTGTCTATAGTAGATTTTTAATTTTACAGTTTGAGATCGACGTCGATAATTGGTAAAAGTTTAAAATGTCTGGAGGAAACCTTTTTCTGAAAAAAGATCCCATGTCAACACTAAGTCTTGTTAAATAAATTCCTGGAGTCTGCTTTGATAATCCCAACTATAATTTTTATTTAAAAAACGCAATTAATATTCCCCTAAAATAATATTCACTTTTACAACCATAACCTCAACAAGTCGTCGTAACGGGAGTGATGTCACTAAACGCTGATTGGTGTTTTGAAATACGTTTCGTTTTAAGTAATTTTAATACGTAATTATTGTTAAAAATCAACATTATGTAAAATAAAAACAGTGCAGTGGCCCTTCTTTTATGCTTTTTTAACATTTAAATCATAAAATTTTCATAAATATTATATTTGCATCTTCCCTATTGTTCTTGTCTGTCTAGACACCATTTTAGTTTAGCCTTGAATGCTTTCCGTGATTCTAACATATTATTATAGAAAGTTCCACTTTTTGGTTTTCCCGCCAAAATCCACATCCTGAAACTAAGCCTAGCCTCCTCATGAACGCCGGCGACGTGCTTATTCCAGCCAGTCACATACCCTTTCTTTCTGGGACATTTTTTATAATTACATGTCTCGATAGCCGCGTCAGTTAAAATATTTATAACGTCATTACACATTTTATCAAGAATTACATAATGATCAGTATTACAACACACAGAGTCACAACACTGACCCAACTCTAAAGGAAAATCTATATTTCTAAGTTTTGAATGACACAATGTATGATAATTGTTAATTTGTTCCAATTGTCTATCACCCCAAATGGTACGTTTATTTGAAACAAATAACAATGCTCTCGCTAAGTACAATAAAAGCTGCTTAACTAATGTGTGTACGAATCTATAACAAATTACCTACTGATCTGAAAATGTTAAACTTTTCTTCGTTATCTCGAGATATGCTTTTAAGAATAAATTGTATGTATGGTTAAATGATAACAACTTCTACAGTATAAAGCAATTCCTCGAGCGAAAATAGTATTGTTGTAATATTTTAGTAATAATTATGCTTAGGAAATTGTTACTATAATTATAATGTTGAATATTTGCATGCTATGTTTAATCTTGGTAAAAGATGTCTGCTCTATTTTGTTACCATAAGACCCTTTTATACCATGTTTTACGCAAATTAATGAATAAATAAATGAAATTTACGACTAAAATTATAGGTACATGTATAGAAACCCAGCTCGTAAGGACCAAAACATTAACATATTTAGAAATATATAAGTATATTTATCAGTTGTCTGGTTACCATAGTACAGGCTCTACCTAGTTTGGGATCAGATAACGTTGTGTTGGTTGTCCTAAGATATTTATTATTATTATACAGAAGACCGAAGAGTATAACCTGCCTCTCTGCTTAGCGTTTGTGGACTACGAAAAAGCCTTCGATTCGATCGAAACCTGGGCTGTACTGCAGTCTCTTTAACGGTGCCAGATTGACTATCGGTACATTGAAGAGCTGCACGCGTAGCGTGACCACCGTAGAAATGGATTTTGTCGGCGGAAGAATAGACAAAATTACAGATTATAGAAAAATAAAAGACAAAATTATAGATTGTAGAAAGATTTGTACCATTTTATGCTGGCGGAGCATGACAATTCTATCTCTATTCTTCCAAGAATAGACAAAACCTATTTCTACAGTGGTCATGCTACGCGTGCTGAAGTGTTTATATGAAAACGCCACTATTCCAGGCCGGCTCCAGGACAGAGCCTCGAAACCTATCCTTCTGCAGCGAGGGGTAAGACAAGGAGACGTAATCTCTCCGAAACTTTTCACCGTTGCACTGGAGGATGTCTTCAAGGTTCTGGACTGGAAAGGGGCTGGCATCAACATCAATGGTGAGTACATCACTCACCTTCGATTTGCCGACGATATAGTAGTCATGGCTGAGACTATAGAGGACCTCAGTACAATGCTCGATGACTTCAGTAGAGCTTCCGAAAGAGTGGGTCTTAGGATGAACTTGGACAAGACAAAGGTCATGTCCAATGCTCATGTGATACCCACTCCAATGAAGATCGGAGGCGCTACACTCGAAGTTGTGGAAAAATATGTGTACCTAGGACAGACTGTCCAGTTAGGTCAGTCCAACTTCGAGAAAGAGGTCAATCGTTGAATCCGACTCGGCTGGGCAGCGTTCGGGAAGCTACGCAGTATCTTCTCGTCCAACTTAACGCAGTGTCTCAAAACGAAAGTCTTTGATCAGTGTGTGTTGCCAGTGATGACATATGGAACCGAAACGTGGTCGCTCACAATGGGCCTTATTAGAAGGCTGAAAGTCACCCAAAGGGCGATGGAGAGGGCTATGCTTGGAGTTTCCCTACGTAATCAAATCAGAAATGAAGAGATCCGTAGGAACACCAAGGTAACCGACATATCCCGAAGAATTGCCAAACTTAAGTGGCAGTGGGCAGGGCACATTGTTCGCAAAACAGATGGCTGATGGGGTCGGAAAGTTCTGGAGTGGCGACCGCGTACTGGAAGACGTAGCGTTGGAATGCCTCCCACAAGATGGACGGATGACCTGGTGAAATAGAAATAATATTTATTTGCATAAAACATGGTATATAAAGATGTTAAAGATAAAGTATAGAGCATACATGTTTAGCTTATATTATAGCATGCAAATATTATTGGTTACATTTAAAAATGTTTCCCGTCTGTAAATTCTTTGATACTATAAAATTTTTTCGTTTTAAGCCATTCGAGTAATTTTTTTTTAAACAATCTCAGATATAAAGTTTTATAATCACTTGGAATTTTATTATAAATTCGAACACACATGGCTAAACAGTTTTTACTATATTTAGCTAGTCTCGGAAATTCATTTAATACGAGCCTGTGAGGATCTCGCCGGTTTCGAGAACATACATCCTCTGCCTTTTTAAATAGGTCTTTATGCTTCTTAACAAACATGCATACTTCATAGATATAAAGAGAAGGTAGCGGTAATAAACCAAGTTCTTTAAATATCGGCCTGCAAGATTCATCAGGTTGAAGCCCATATATTGCACGAATACACTTTTTTTGGGCAACAAAAACTCTATTCCTATCGGTACTGTTACCCCACATTATGAACCCATAGCGTATTAATGATTCTACGTAAGCATGATAGGTAGTGATAGCAGTTTTAATGTTTGTTATATTTTTAACCTTTCGCAGTGCATATACGAATTTATTTATTCTTGTAGATACATCATCGACTTGCGCTTTCCAATTTATGTCCTGATCTATTATTACTCCCAGAAATTTCGTTTGTGTAACTGCGTTAAGTTTTGGTATGTCAAGTTTAAAATTGTATTTATTATTATTCGATTTATTGAATTGTATGTAAACTGATTTATCTAAATTAATTTTTAAATTATTCATGTCAAGCCATTCAATTAATTTATCAATTGTGTTGTTGATTTCTGTTTCATGGTCGTTAATTGTATTCGTTTTTTTATCGGAAGTCACTATAATGGAAATATCATCAGCGAATAGAATGCATTTATGTTTTGTTATGTCTGTGATTGAATTTATATAGATTAGGAACAATATTGGGCCCAAAACACTTCCTTGTGGGACGCCATAATGGTTGCATTTATACTCAGATGAGTATGGTATCATAACGTTGTTATTATCCAATCTTGTAATAATAACACGTTGCTGCCGGTTATTAAGGTATGACGATATCCACTGAAGTGCATGTCCCCTTATCCCACTTAACTCCAGCTTTTTTAACAACAAATCATGTGACACTAGGTCAAAAGCTTTAGACAAATCAAAAAATAGTCCTGTTGTTAGATAGTTTTTGTTAATGTTGGATAGTATTTCTTTTATCAGAGAGAAGCTGGCTAGTGTGGTAGATTTGCTTTTTTGAAAGCCATATTGGTCTTTATTAATAATGTCAAATTTGTTACAGAAATTAACTAGTCTTTTATTCATGCATTTTTCTAATATTTTTGATAGAATCGGTATTAAAGTGATTGGTCGATAATTACTTATACAATTTTTTTCTCCCTTCTTATAGAGTGGTTTAATAATGGATAATTTTAAAATATCTGGGAAAGTTCCAGAAGAAAATGATAAATTAATTAAATATGTAAGAATTCCAACTATTTCATTAACGCATAATTTAATCATTTTAGTATTCATTTCATCGTAGCCTTCTGAATTAGTGTTAGATAACGACATTATTTGTGTTCTGACCTCATTTTCCGATACCGGTCTAAGGAACATCGAATCATGAATTGATTTTTTACTACAGCTAATTTGTGTCTTTGTTAGTGTTGATTTTTGTGCCAAATTGATGTAGTGCTCATTAAAGGTCGATGCTATTTCTACGGGGTTTGTAAGTATTGTGTTATCAACTTTAATGTTCTCTATGTTATTTTTATGGTTAGTATTAAGTATTTCATTTTTTACAACTTTCCAAGTGGCTTTGCATTTGTTTTCACTCGTATTTATAATTTTAATGTTAGCATTTCTTTTAGAACAATAAATACATTTCTTCAATAAATTTGAATATGTAGAATATTTTGTTTTGTTAGCTGAGTTTTTATTTTTATAGTATTGGTAGCGTAGTGTCCTTTTGTTTTTGCAACTTCGTTTTAACCCTTTGCTAATCCATTTCTGTTTATTTATGTTACTGATATTTACTTTTACTTTTATTTTTGGGAAGCAGAGATTATAGAATAGGCATAATATTTCATGAAACGTATTAAATGCTGCGTTTAAGTCATTTTCCATGAGTATTTCAGACCATGATAAATTTTTCAAGCATTCCCGAAATTTTTGAATGTACTCCATATTAAAATCTCTCTTATATATATAACTAGCTTTTGCCCGCGGCTTCGCCCGCGTGGATGTCGGAAATTAATGCAAGAGGACGTATAACCGCGATAAGAATGTGTTATTCCAGGTTATATAGGTAATATAGACTCTGTGTGCTATTTTCGATCCAGATCCATTCAGCCATTTTTGTGTGATTGAGAAACAACAACCCAATCATACATATTTTCACATTTATAATATTATTTGCCCGCGGCTTCGCCCGCGTGGATGTCGGAAATTAATGCAAGAGGACGTACTACCGCGATAAGAATGTGTTATTCGATGTTTTATATAGGTAATATAGACTCTGTGTGCTATTTTCGATCCAGATCCATTCAGCCATTTTTGCGTGATTGAGAAACAAACACCCAATCACACATATTTTCACATTAATAATATTATTAGTAGTAGGATTATAACTCATATTACTTAGGATTCATAGTTTATGAGAACATCATGTGTGTTGGTGTTTTTTAAAAAAAAGTAATAGTATTCAGAGTAAGAAGACTGTGACATAGGGCTTGGTTTAGTTGAATATAAGTCTTCCTGGTTTTTCTTAACGCTCCTATTTTACCTATACTGACACTCAATCATTTACCAGACACCGAACTTAATTATAGGAATAGTACTTTTGCCAGTGGCTTGGCCCGTATAGCTGTCGGAAAATAACACCCGGGAACCTACTACCGGGATAAAGTAGGTATCCTATCTGTTACGTATCCATGATATATAATATATCTTTGTGCCAAATTCGATCTAAATCCGTTTGGCCGTCTTTGCATCATTGAGAAACAAACATCCAAAAATCTAAACATCTAAGCGATTTCACGGTCTCTTACTTGAAATAATACTATTAGGTTTATTTTGAGTATAATGAACACACATGATATGCGCAATTACTTTGAAGCCAAAGTAATATGAATTACAATCCTACTTATCCTGTACTACCCGGCCCCTGCCAACGCGCTCTGCGCCCACTTTTTAAATCTCTAATATCTTCTAAGATATTCATTTAAATTACATGCTGTAAAGGGCCATATTGATCTATATTAAATGCACAATGTATTTAAGGTACTTAATTGGATAAGGATTAATGCTGTATTGCTTAAAATCGCTTCGTAAATAAGCCCTTATTTCTCGTAAAAAGTAAAAGATAAAAAATGGTTATTGTGGGTTATCCCTAAGAGATAGACATATACCATTGAGGACATTTTTGTAGGCCTTTTTAAGGTGTACAATACTGTAGTACATTATTTTGATCTATTTCGTAGGATTCAGCCAGGGTTTTACGAATTTTGAAACGTATGTCAGCGTAGTTTTCGAAGATAGTTATTTTTTTCTAAAATAAAAGAATCTTTCTAAAATAAAAATAGCCTAAGTTACTCCTTGTTACATCAGCTATCTGCCAGTGAAAGTCCCGTCAAAATCGGTCCAGCCATTTCCGAGATTAGCGGGAACGAACAGACAGACAGACAGACAGACAAAAATTGTAAAAAATGTTGTTTTGGTATATGTATCGTGTATACATCCATATACACTTAGTAAAAAGTGGTTATCTTAATATTAAAAACAGACACTCCAATTTTATTTATTTGTATAGATGTATAGATGTATAGATAAGTGGCTTGGTTTTGAGTTTTATGTTTTAAAGGAATACTTAGCATTTGAGCAGTGTCGTGGTCAGATAGATGAAGTGGCAATACTGTTGCAATCGCATCTGGGATGTTGCTTAAAATATGGTCTATACAAGACGACTTTCGTGTGGGAACATTGATATGGATTTTCATGTTATAGTTATCCGATAAGTCCTGTAACTCGTTCGCAATATGACCTTTTTTTAAAGTGTTTATGTTAAAATCACCTGCTATGATTATATTTACCTTAGACTTACATTTTTTGTTTATATCGTGTAGGAGATTACTAAGTTTAGTCAAAAATTGGGTAGGATCTGATGAAGGTGTTCTATAGAGACAAATAATAATAAATTTATTGGATACTAGTTCTATTCCGCAGGCTTCAAACGAGTACTGTGTGGCATATGTTTTAATAAATAGTAATTCTTTATATATTATTCCTCTTTTAACTAAGATGCAGGTACCACCTCTTTGTTTCTCTCTGCAGTAGTTAGCACCCATTTCGTAATCGTTAATTTTAATATAACTTTCATAGCCTTTTTTTATAAAAGTTTCGGAGAGACATATTATATCCGGTTCATTTTGTGCTTCTCGTAACTCTAGTAAAGTTATTTCTAGTATCTCTCGCTTAGACAAGACACTCGCAATATTTTGATGTAGAATTCTAAATTGATGTGGCTTGGAAGTTGTTAAGTTAGGGCGAAGGCCGCAGGAATACGTTGGATGCGAGAAGCACAGAACAGGTCAAAGTGGCGGTGCTTGGGGGAGGCCTATGTCCAGCAGTGGACGTCTTTCGGCTGAAATGATGAGGTTCTCTGCATCTGCAGCAACCGCCCCAACACAGCCCGTCGTGCTCGTAAGATGAGATCGTGTGTGTAAGGTTGTTGACACAGATTACATCCTACACCAACGGCCTATCCAATTTCCATAGCACTATAATAATTTTCCTCGGGCTAAGTCAATGGGTTCTAAAACAGCACCTGGCACTTCGGCGGTATGTAATGCTGGCGTGCCGTGGCAACCGACCAGCACTCTTGCTCCAACGATGTGGAGCCACGCAAGGAACACCCCACGGAGAATTGTAGCGAGCCGGAAAGTAGTGGTATAGGTGTGGACTGTGGAGTATACTGTTACCAAGTGCGTAGGCGGCGCTGGAGGCGGCCTGCAGCAGCGCGGTAACATGCGGCGCGCGGTGCGGGTGTACTGTCTGGAGTATACTGTTACCGAGCGCGTAGGCGGCGCTGGAGGCGGCCTGCAGCAGCGCGGTAACATGCGGCGCACGGTGCGGGTGTACTGTCTGGAGTATACTGTTACCGAGCGCGTAGGTAGCGCTGGAGGCGGCCTGCAGCAGCGCGGCGACGTGCGGCGTGCGGTGTGGGTGTACTGTGTGGAGTATACTGTTACCGAGCGCGTAGGCGGCGCTGGAGGCGGCCTGCAGCAGCGCGGCGACGTGCGGCGCACGGTGCGGGTGTACTGTGTGGAGTATACTGTTACCGAGCGCGTAGGCGGCGCTGGAGGCGGCCTGCAGCAGCGCGGCGACGTGCGGCGCACGGTGCGGGTGTACTGTGTGGAGTATACTGTTACCGAGCGCGTAGGCGGCGCTGGAGGCGGCCTGCAGCAGCGCGGTAACATGCGGCGCACGGTGCGGGTGTACTGTGTGGAGTATACTGTTACCGAGCGCGTAGGCGGCGCTGGAGGCGGCCTGCAGCAGCGCGGCGACGTGCGGCGCACGGTGCGGGTGTACTGTGTGGAGTATACTGTTACCGAGCGCGTAGGCGGCGCTGGAGGCGGCCTGCAGCAGCGCGGCGACGTGCGGCGCACGGTGCGGGTGTACTGTGTGGAGTATACTGTTACCGAGCGCGTAGGCGGCGCTGGAGGCGGCCTGCAGCAGCGCGGCGACGTGCGGCGCGCGGTGCGGGTGGCGCGCCAGTAGCGCCGGCACTAGCGCCGCGTCCGCCGCGCCCAGCCCGATGCCCAGCAGCGCGTGTGGCAGCGCCAGGGCGGACACCTGCACACATACACACCTGCCAGTACTGATAAAGTTCCTAACCGACAACTTTTTAGGTTTCCGTACCAAAATGGTAAAAAGGAATCCTTATGGTGCGACACAGTCTGTCTGTCCGTCTCTCTGTTACAGGTGGATATCTACTACTACTATCAACTTGAAATTTGAAATAGTTTTAAATGACGTTTGCCCAACTATTTTGCAAATAAGAAAGAAAAAAGTAATATACCTACCATTTTTTTGCAACACGGACCGAACGGGGATTTTAAACATTCGAAGTGAGGCTACTAGGGCATGTGGGTGTCATATGGAAGAGCGCTATTTGCACATTCTGAAATATTTGTCTTTTTTTAGGCCGCATAGTATTGAACTGAATCCGACTATTGAGAAAAAACGTAAAAAAAAAACATGCAAATAAATTGGAGTATAAAAAAAATACGAAGAAAACGACGAAAAGATCGCCGAACTGGAAGAAGAATTGAGCAGGTTACGATGGGATATAGTAGGGTTATCTGAAGTCCGAAGAGACGGGGAGGACTCGATAATCCTCAAATCCGGAAACCTGCTCTATTTCCGGGAGGGCGACCAGCAGTCCCAAGGTGGTGTCGGGTTTATCGTCCATAAGTCCCTTGTGAGCAACGTGGTGAAGATCGAGAGTGTATCGACCAGGGTAGCGTACCTTATACTCAGAATATCCGCAAGGTATTCGTTGAAGGTCATACAGGTTTACGCTCCGACCTCGTCACACCCCGACGATGAGGTGGAGACCATGTATGAGGATATTTCCAGAGCCATGCATGGTTCCAAAACTCACTTCACCGTTGTCATGGGGGACTTCAACGCGAAACTGGGCAAGCGAGGCGATGATGAGTTGAGAGTGGGGCAATTTGGAGTTGGACGTCGGAACCACCGGGGTCACCTACTGGCTAGTTTTATGGAGAAGGAAGGCCTCTTTATGATGAATTCCTTCTTCAGAAAACGTGAGCATAGGAAGTGGACCTGGCAGAGTCCTGATGGTGCAACAAAAAACGAGATTGACTTCATTCTGTCGACGAAGAAGCAAATATTCAATGATGTCTCTCTGATTAACGCGGTGAAAACCGGGAGCGATCACCGCATGGTAAGAGGCACATTGAATATCAATATCAAGCTGGAAAGATGTCGGCTGATAAAGTCAACGCTCCGTCCAGCACCGATCCAACTTCAAAACCCCGAGAGCTTTCATTTCGAACTCCAGAATCGTTTTGAGTGCCTAGGGAGCTCTGCGGACGATTTTAACGATGTGTTTGTGGAAACTGTCCATACGGTCGGGTCTAAGTTCTTCAAGACCCGCCGTATTAATAGGAAAAAGAAACTCTCAGATCCTACATTACAGCTCATGGAACAGAGGCGCGGAATGATCTTGCAGTCTTCAGAAGCTGCGCTCGAGTACCGGCAGCTCAATAGATAGATCTCTAAGTCCTTGAAAAGCGACCTTCGCCGCTATAACACAGACCGGATCAAGGACGCGATAGAGCGGAATAAAGGCTCCAAGGTATTTAGTAAGGATCTGTCTATTGGGCAGAGCCAGCTTACGAAACTGAAGACCGATGATGGCAGAGTCGTATCCGCCAAACCTGAGCTGTTTTAGGAGATTGAAGGTTCTATGGACAGTTATACATGTCAACAAGTAACCCCGTTAGAAATCTGGCAGATAACCCAAGAGCTAGGTTGACCTTACATTACACCGAAGACATCCCGGACGTCAGCTTGTACGAGATTCGAATGGCTCTGAAGCAGCTTAAAAACAACAAGGCGCCGGGTGATGACGGAATTACGGCTGAACTCCTGAAGGCTGGCGGGAAACCCGTTCTCAAGGCTCTTCAGAAGCTGTTTGATTCCGTCATACTCGAGGGCAAAACGCCACAGGCATGGAACAGAGGTGTGGTGGTACTTTTCTTTAAGAAGGGTGACAATGCCCTACTTAAGAATTATAGGCCCATCTCACTTCTGAGCCATGTCTACAAGCTGTTTTCAAGGGTCATCACGAACCGTCTAGCGCGCAGGTTTGACGACTTCCAGCCTCCCGAACAAGCCGGATTCCGTAAAGGCTTTAGCACCGTGGACCACATACATACGCTGCGGCAGGTTATACAGAAGACCGAAGAGTATAACCTGCCTCTTTGTTTAGCGTTTGTGGACTACGAAAAAGCCTTCGATTCGGTCGAAACCTGGGCTGTACTGCAGTCTCTTCAACGGTGCCAGATCGACTATCGGTACATCGAGGTGCTGAAGTGTCTGTACGAAAACGCCACTATGTCAGTCCGACTTCAGGACCAGACCTCGAAACCTATCCTTCTGCAGCGAGTGGTGAGACAGGGAGACGTTATTTCTCCGAAACTGTTCACCGCTGCACTGGAGGATGTCTTCAAGGTTCTGGACTGGAAAGGGGCTGGCATCAGCATCAATGGCGAGTACATCACTCACCTTCGGTTTGCCGATGATATAGTTGTCATGGCTGAGACTATGGAGGGCCTCAGTACAATGCTCGATGACCACAGTAGAGCTTCCGAAAGAGTGGATCTCAGGATGAACATGGACAAGACAAAGGTCATGTCCAAAGCTCGCGTGATACCCACTCCAGTGAAGATCGGAGGCGCTACACTCGAAGTTGTGGACGAATATGGGTACCTAGGACAGACTGTCCAGTTAGGTAGGTCCAAGTTCGAGAAAGAGGTCAATCGTCGAATCCGACTCTGCTGGGCAGCGTTTGGGAAGCTACGCAATATCTTCTCGTCCCACATACCGCAGTGTCTCAAGACGAAAGTCTTTGACCAGTGTGTGTTGCCAGTGATGACATATGGAACCGAAACGTGGTCGCTCACAATGGGCCTTATTAGAAGGCTGAAAGTCACCCAAAGGGCGATGGAGAGGGCTATGCTTGGAGTTTCCCTACGCGATCGAATCAGAAATGAAGAGATCCGTAGGAGAACCAAGGTAACCGACATAGCCCGAAGAATTGCTAAACTGAAGTGGCAGTGGGCAGGGCACATTGCTCGCAGAACAGATGGCCGATGGGGCCGAAAGGTTCTGGAGTGGCGACCGCGTACCGGAAGACGTAGAGTTGGAAGGCCTCCAACAAGGTGGACCGATGACCTAGTGAAGGCCGCAGGAACCCGCTGGATGCGGGAAGCACAAAACCGGTCGAAGTGGCGGTGCTTGGGGGAGGCCTATGTCCAGCAGTGGACGTCTTTCTGCTGAAATGATGAAAGATAAAAAAAAAATAGTTAAAAAAAACTAAAAAACACGCTTGCATTGAAAACCAAACTAAAAAGTACAAAATAATGGAACAAAAGCGTGGGGTGCCTGATATCAATAATACCTAAAAAAGCACCTTATTTTCTATTTTTTAGGGTGTTTCGAATTTTGAGACGTATGTCAGCGTAGTTTGTGACGTATGTCAGCGTAGTTTTTGAAGACAGTTTTTTGCTGTCCTGGTAACCCTGGCAAGGATAATGGCATAAATTAGTTTGTGACGTATGTCAGCGTAGTTTTCGAAGACAGTTTTTTTGCTGTCCTGGTAACCCTGGCAAGGATAATGGCACAAATTTATGAAATTATTGCATTGTCATCGGTCCTTGAGAGGTGTGCCAAGTTTGAATGAAATCGGGTCGTTTAAAGTGGGTCAAAATCGCGCTATAAGGAGTTGGTTACAAACAAACAAACAAACATACAAATATACAAACATACAAGTGAAGCTAATATAAAGCGTGTAATAATAAGACAGCCGCGTTAGTTCAGATTTTAGCCACGTGCAAAACTATCCCTGTACAGCTATATCTGTCCGTGAGTAGATGCAGGGGACCGACTGAGTGAATGGGGTGTGTGCACTGACGGAGGTGGCGTGCGGCACGGCGAGCGCGGCCAGCGCGACGGCGAGCTGCCCCGCCAGCGCCACGCGCTCGGCGCCCAGCCGCCGCGCCGCGCCGCCCAGCAGGCTGGCCGCCAGCAGGTAGCCCGCGCTGTCCGGCACGAACACCGCGCCCGTCACCCAGCGCTGCAACAGCCCAACAGCACGCACGTCACCACACCACGCGACGCACACACACACACACCCACTGACCCCGCACTGCACCTGCGGGTGGAACTTGTGCATGATCCAGAGAGGCAGGCAGGGCTCGAGCGCGGCCATGACGCACGTGGTGAGCAGCACGGTGCCGGCGCACGCGCCCGCCGCGCCGCGCCGCGCCAGCGCCGCCACGCCGCGCCACGACACGCTGCCACCCGCCATGCACGGCTAGTAGTGAAAGAAGGAGAAACATTTTATTTGGGACATTCACAGGAAATAAATAATTATTTATTTATTTACTATTACCACTTACATTTGTTTTTACAGGAACCCAATACAACAAAGTAGTCATTTCATTTATTCATAAACAATTTCCATTGTGTTGAATATTTACACATGCAGTTAACATAAAAATAGAAAAAGTTAAAATACAGAGAACTATGAACTTTCAATTATCCTCCTAGTGAAATTCAAGTATAGCGCTAAAAACAGTTTCGAATATAATGCCAAAAACAATTTTAAATGTTATGTCAAACAGTTATATGTATAATGTCAACCAGTTCCCAATATAGTCTCAAGTAAATTCAAATAAAATGTCAAAAGTTTCTAAAAATTATATTGTTTGATATACTAACTGGCCGGGACGACGGAGGGGTATGAAGGAGGCGAAGGAGGAGAGAGCGGAGACGAGCAGGCGAGGGCTGCCAGATGTACGATTTTAATCGTACTTCTACGATTTTTTGGCATTTTTACACATGTACGATCGTTAGACCGAGATCGTACGGAAAATGTACGATTTTTATATACGCAACATTTAAAAATGAAACGAATGCTTAACTGGCAAGTATAAGTTTCGGGGAATTCCCCAACAACCTAACGCGTACGCAGATCTTTTACTTGAATGAAAACTCTTTGTAGAGTTATTTAAAGGCTTTATTTGTTTGCATTTTAACGAAACTTATTTTTTTTTCTTTCGGTAATAGTTGTCGACTTGTCAGTCTCGCTCGATCTGTGCGTAGTTTATATTATCCTCTTTGAATCTGTATACTGTCTCGAGTGCTTTTTTGTGTCTATTGTTTTTGGTCAAGCAAGAATGTGTGACAAAAGTGAAGACGAGCGACCTGCGCCAGGAACTCCAAAAAAAAATTTTGTTTTATTGTGTAGGATGTGCCAAATAAATATGTTTTCTTTCTTTGTTTCTTCTATTGCATTTCTTTTCTAAAACTAAACGTTTTTTTGTTATTTTTAATAAAAACTTTGTACTTTTAGGTTGTATGATCTTTTCATTTCGAAATTTCCTTGGCATACGATTTTTTTTGTAGTTGTCGTACGATCACACCATTTTTGCACCTGGCAGCCCTGGCAGGCGCCGACCACCGATCGGGAGGCATTCGAAAGACCCACCGTTCGATACACACGAGTACTGTATGCGTCGCGACCTACCTCTTGTCACTTTTAATTAATACTGTTTTTTTATTATACTGGTATACATCTACAGTCCTAGTTTAATATTTCCAGAGTTCCCTTACACACGTAGATAGGGTCCTGGATCCTACACAATATAATGTCAACGTACGTAACGTATAATGTCAGTTACAATTTCCACATCATCATCATCAGCCTGTCCACTGCTGGACATAGGCCTCCCCAATTGCACGCCATTTAGCTCGATTTTCGGCTACTCTCATCCAGCTGCTACCAACCACCCTGCGAAGATTCACACTAAAAACCAATAAGATACCGTGGTGGTTTTTTTTTGGATTGTAAATAACTTCTTCCGCTCTGGGAGCGGTAGGGCGTGTCAGACTTTTACTGACTAAAACCCACCTGGTGTAGCGGGCTTGTAAGTAGCCTGCAACACGCGGGGAACTCAATTGTGAAAAGTTATGGTTTGATAGTAATTATATTAACTCCTAGGAAACCCACCCTGTGAGCTGAAGAATGATAAATGGTTTCGACGTCAGCACTGCAAACTATTGGCCCACTAACCTGAAGACCAGCTCCGGGACGCCTCACCAGCAACTATCAGCAGCTCACACCGTGAAGCACTTTCACGAAACAGATTGTCAGATCACTGTTGGGTTTTTATAACGAGTTTCTTCAAACTTTAGCTGTCCATCACGGTGAAAAAACCAACTTTTCTTCAAAATTACAAGAAAAGCACCGGCGGACATATTTTGAGCGCGACACACGAGACAAGAATCTGATTGGTAGGCGCTCGGGGGGTTCTCATTGTGGCCAAACTATGACGCTAGTGTCGCCAGGTTCAGCGAATCCCATCGCGCGATCCGAAAGGCGCGCGAACCAAATAGCCACAGATACTAACATATACAAACCATTTGAAACGAATAAATTATTGCTAAAGAAATAACCTAATACTTAGGTATTACAGAAATAAGTATTTACAAGTCAATTTGGGTCACTTAAGGTGCCCAACCATGCTGCCCGCTTTGGAAGTTCGCAGAACTTGACAGCAAAAAAAAAGACAAATTAATAAAGATAAATGAATTATGGTTGTAAGAATTATGTTTATTAAATTAATGGCATTATACTAAATAATATGAGAAAAGAGAAAATGTTATTATTGCGTTGATATGGGATACAGCTTTACAACCGGACGCTTGAAAATTCAAAATTTCGTTTTAACCGTCGCAACACGAACGACCTTATCAGAACCGGGATTAATTTCCGTAATTACACCTAATGGCGATCTTAAAGGAGGGCAATCATCCTGTCCAACAAGTACGACAGTTCCGATTTCTATGAGACGGTCAGGAGAAGTCCACTTCTGTCTGACTTGCAGCGTGTGCAGATATTCCAAACGCCACTTTTTCCAGTAAGACTGAACCATGCTATCTAGTAATTGCTTGCGTTGACTAAGATTAATGCGTACGTCTTTCAAGTCCACGGCAGGCAAGTACTGTAATGGGGTTGACATTAAGAAATGCGCAGGGGTTATCACTTCTGGTGCAGTGTGCACGAGCCCATCTTCGTCAAGAAACACGAATATGCTATGCAGCTTTTTTGAAGGCAATTTAGAGGAAGAAACCTTCTTTATAAAGCGAAGGGTATAAACGACAATCCTAAGAAGCTTATCCCAAGAGGATGAGTTAATTCATTTAGGATCAATGGTTCACATTGAACTGTCGCAGTAAGTATCTTTGCCCTGTATTCAGGCAATTTACATGCATTGGAAGTAGTGACAGGAGATATATTTTCCTGACACTGGGCAACGCGGTTGCTGACAAATACTGACCACCGATGCGGGGAAGAATGTATCCACGAAAGTGCGATGGTAGAATCCGAGAACGCGAAAATTCCTGCAATAGGAAGACGCGCACGATAAGTTTCATGAACTGTACGTGGGTGTTTTTCACAAAAAATGACCATAGCAAAATCGGACTGTCCCACAACTTCAAATATTTTTATTTATATTATTTTATATGGCACATGTGGCAGTGAAATTTTATATGGTTAAAGTCAATGTTTCAAAATCGAATTAAATTTAAAAGTACTAAAAAAAGTGGATAGTTATTTTTATATTAAAAAAAAAGAAAAGTAGGAGGTCAAGATTTCCTGTGTCCCACGGTGATCTCGGATATTTCAAATACATCTCACTTGTAGAATATTAGTCTTTGAATATGTTTAAGTGTTTGAACATAGTCTTTGTATGTTTAGAAATGTCTCTTCATTCTTTATGTGATAAATTTATAGTTATTTTAAGAAATATCATTATTTTAATGTTGTCCTACGAAAACCATGGTACCGGAAAATCCGGTTTCGTCACGGCGAATTTGATGCCTTACACAAGACAAAATCTACTAATTTGTCTTTTTTCGGCGTTCCTGGCAACATTGTGACCGTTTATGATAGGAACATTGTTGTTTAAAACGTCAGTTGCGACAAAAACTGAGACGAAAGTGTTGGTGTCTTCGGCGTGCAGAAAAAGTTTTCTAAATAGTGACACTATTTAAAAGGTAAATAAACTCGTTATCTTTACTTTATCATATTGCATTTAAACAATAAACTCACCTATATTAGATTAGTAAAGCTAAAAGCAAGTTAATTTAACGAAATATTAATTATTATTAATTTTAAATGTTTTGTGGGATGAAAACATCACGTCCTGTGCGTCATGTGACATACTACCGGAACAAAATCGTGACGAACTTGAATTGTAAAGCTTAGGGTACAGTGAATTATTTTAAAATTTTGATTTAATGTTCATGTAGTAGATACTTACATGTTAACTAATTTTATTAATAGGTATTGTAAAGAGGTAAAATTTGTATTACTTGTTTGTACGTTATGTCCGTAACTACTCATTGGATAAAAAAAACTTAAAAAAAAGGCTACATAATTCATGAGTGCTACAGATAGACTACGTATTACCCAATTTTACTACGGCAATTGATGTTAGTTCGTATTATTTAAAAAGATATAGCCATAGGACTTTTTTTGTTTCAGGTCAAAGTTCGCAATTAGCATACCTACTCGTATGGAAGATCACTCTGCTAGCAGCTATGGTAGTTTATTGGGACGTTGACAAAGTCCTAACATATTTTGATTTAAATCAATGTTACATTAATAGTGCTAAGTGGCCCTGGCCCGTTACACATTTCATAATTACTAAGAAGTGTTTCGGGTGCCGGCGAAAAATCGACAATAGTATAAAACTGCAGCATTTTACTTTGGCGATGAATCAAAGTGATTTCAGAAAATTACTCCAGTGCTCCTTTTTTTGGTGTTCTTTTTGTTTGCATTCTATTTATGATCATTATCCCGAGGATGAATGTGAGGTTTGTGTAGGAGGAAGTAATTAATAGTTATTGGAGAAAGTAAGTAGTTCATTCGTTTCATCAAAGGAGAGAATGGCACTTACGGCAGCAGAAAGGGCGAAGAGATATCGCGAAAAATTAAAGCAAAATCCTGAAAAATTTGAAGTTCAGCGCCAAAAACAGTTAGCAAGACTAAAAAAGAATCGGAAAAAGATAACGGATCTAACAGAAGAAGAAAAATTAAAACAACGAAAATTATGGAGAGATGAAAAGAAAAAACTAAAACTAAAAAAATGTAATATAGAAAACGTAAAATCGACAAAAGAACCGTTGAAAACCCAAACTCACGTAAGCCACTTACTTCCATGCAGATATAAAAATGTGCGCGCCAAGTACAAAAAAGCTTTAGATAAAATACAAAAATTACACAGAATGTTAGAAACCAGTCGCAAACGCTATTATCGCGAAAAACTTTTGCATGAAAGAAAGAATCGTGAAATAGAGAAGCTTCAAGCACGCCAAGAAGTATTAGAATATTCTTTAAAATCAGTTTACAGACACGCAATTACTCAAAAAGAAAAACGACTGTTAAAAAATATAGCAACTAATCACATTGTAAAAGCTAGCAAGTCAGTCATGAACGTAACAAAATATTTAGGATTAAAAAGCCGGATACGGAACACAAAAAATAAACTACCAAATTGTAACATTCCAAAAGATATCGAGACATTTTATAACAGGGATGACATTAGTAGATGTACAGCAGGAAAACATGAAACAAGAACAAGAGGAAAACAAAAGATGCAGATTAGGTACCTGACTGACACATTTGCAAACTTGTACAATATTTACAAAAAAGAAGGAGGAAAGTACAGTTTTACTACCTTTTTTAGATACAAGCCGTTTTATATTTTATCACCTACGGTTAGAAACAGAGACACATGCTTATGTGTAAAACATAGTAATGTAGAAAATATTTTTATTGCGCTTAAAAAAAAAAAAATTTTACGTTATACAAATCTAGAAGACGTAGTTACTCAAACAACCTGTGATAGAAAGTCGTACGCTTGTATGTATAGTAAATGTGATGATTGCAAAACTCCTGTGCTTCAGTACAAGTTAGAAAAAATGGAAGATGATATTACCTGGTTAAAGTGGGAAAGGATAAGTCATAGCTATACAAAATCGGGCAAGACTTTTGTTACCAAAAAAATCTCAAAACAACATAAAAAAGGAATTGTGAAGACCCTAGTTTCTGAGTTTCAAAAGGAACTTCCATCGTTTAAATCCCATATTTATAATTGGAGGCACCAACAGAGTGAATACCTAAAATGCATTAATGGTTTACACGATAATGAAATAGCCATCTTATGCGACTTTAGTGAGAATTATGAGTGTAAACTTGGTACAGAAATACAGGCAATGCATTTTGGAGCTTCTAAAAATAATATAACATTACATTGTGGCATGATATACTTGAAAAGTAAGTCACAATCATTCGTTACCATATCTAACAGTACATGCCATGAACCTAATGCTATCTGGGCACATTTACTACCCGTTTTAAAATTCGCAAAGCGGTTGGATCCAAACATAAAAATAATTCATTTTTTTTCCGATGGTCCATGTAGCCAATATAGGCAAAAAAAAAACTTTTATTTAATCAATCTTTTTGCAAACAAAATGAACGCTAGTTACTATACTTGGTCATTTTCAGAGAGTGGTCATGGTAAGGGTGTAGCTGATGGCATTGGTGGAGCAGTTAAACGTCAATTAGATAAACACGTGGCTTATGGTAACGATATAAAAGATGCTGGACATGCTCACCAACATCTTGAAAAGAGGATGCAGTCAGTAAAATGTTTTTTCATAGCTGATAATGACATTATCAATATGAAACATCTTATACCAGATAACATTCGGCCTGTCCCTGAAACCATGAAGTTACATCAAATAATGTCAGGAGGGCAAAATAAAATCCTTTACAGGCAACTGAGTTGCTTTTGCGGTGACCGACGCGGTCAATGTAACTGTCATTCTCCTAAAACACATATTTTGCTTGACCAAGACCAAGAATCATTAGTTTCAGAAGACTTCGAAGTTCTTGAGAATACCTATCATGCATCTAACTTTCAAACGCATGATCAGAATCTGAGTATTGAAACAGACCAAAGACTGAAAGTTGGTGAAATGTCTTCCATTCAAGATAGTTTGACCCAAGAGGAAGATCTGGTTCAAATTATGAATGCTAGTTTAGTTCATAGTGAAACCAAAAAAAATTGTCTTGAACCCATTGAAACGGATGATAGTTCCCAGATCAGTGAAATTATTTCTAGTGACCCAAGTGTTTTGATTGATCTTACCAATGTAATTGATCTAGAAGCTTTAGATTTATCTAAATTTCTCTCTTTTATACCACAAAACGATGGTTTGAACTGTACTCCTGAACACAATATTGAAGAACCTAGTACTTCTACAGGCTTGAAACAGAATGTTGATTCGAAGAATTTAAACGTACCTAGAAAACGGGCAAAGGTAATGACACCAGTAGAGAGCGATGGTTATGGAACCGATAGAGACACCTGGAAATCTAAATCACTAAAAACTGTAGTTTCAAGGTACTTTTTATGTCATTTATGTAAACGTCGAAAATTTTTTGTACCTAATGACATGACTGGTTGTGTTGCATGCAAAAATTGGGTGTGCAGCTTGTGTTGTGGCCATCCTTCAACTATTGACTATATTTGCGACATATGTTATGGATCTGAATAGTACAATTATTTAAATGCATATGTAGAACACACGTGCGTGTTTCGCCGTAACTTAAGTTTTTAAATTATGATTGAATAGTTAATTCGAGTAGGATTATGATGTCCGAAATTAGTGCACAATAATATTGAAAAGTTCCTATGATTCCAAATTAATTGCGATAATTATGTAAGAGTAAGTAAAAATTTAAAATAATCACCAACAACCAAGTTGGTTCTCGTAATATAAGATGTTATCTCAAATTGATAATTTTATATCTTTTAATATTTTTATGTAAAAAAAAGGTTAAATTAATCTAAAAGTTTTCATTAATAATATTAAGCTAATGCTAATCTAATTAATTTAAATTTTTCTAATGCTAATCTATTTAATCTTTGTAATTGTGTTTTTAAACCGGCAGTGTGGATACTGCTTAAATTATTCCTTTTCGTCACGCAATTTTCGCAATAGTCACTGTCCCATATTCTGAGTAGCACAAAAATGGTTTTAAAATATATATTTTTCATTTCATAGTATTTATTTTGTCATCATCAGTATTTTGCTATTACCAAAAATTCCTCACTTTGCTTGATTTTTGTATTTGTTACACGTATCATTAGTAATGACAACTTTTCTAGTGCGATGTGTCCGAGAAGTGACGAACAGGAAACTATTTCGCTGATAATTTATTAATGTTATAGAATTATGCTACCTTTTTGTTATTTTTTGAAAGATTTTAAGCATATCTTTATGCAAAATATAAGTTGATTTTGTTTCAATACCTAGTTGTTTTATTTTTGATTGATTATATTTTGTGACGTACAGGAATACTTTGCATCATAAGCTGACAGAAAAACTTGAATATTTCTTGTGTTTATGGTTTAAATTAAATTTAAATAGCATATTTACTTATTTTGTAATATATTCTTTAATACCAGAGTACATATAAATAATTTCATGTAATGCAAAAAAAATATTTCCTGATCGTCACAGGGTCATTTTTTCTGAAAAACGCCCACGTATCAGCTTAGACATAAGAACCGCAGCGCAAAGTTCCAAGCGAGCAAGTGTGGTCACTTTGGTAGGGGACACCGTTGATTTCGCACACAATAATCTCACTGTGATATTCCCAGCAGGATCTGTCAGTAGTGTGTAGGTATATGACACATCCAGACCCATTCATACTGGCGCGATGGCGTCGCAGAAGGCAACGATCAGCACAGTGCTATCACGTAAAACGCCACATGTCGAGGAATTTTCAGAACAGAACTACGACTCAGTATGACCCTGACACACTTTAAAATTTCCAAAGTCCACGATGTAAATAATTGTAATTTACAAGTACCCTCGATTAATTCCGTTAGTACCGTCCAATCTTTAAAATCTAAGGACCTACCCTCGATAAATGATTTTACCGTTATTGATACTGACGTTTCCCTAGAACATAAATCGGCGATTGTTTCTGTGTTGTCCCGTTTTTCGAGCTATTTTATTACCGGTATGCCGCAAACACGTGTAACAACAGGTGAGCTTGATATTCGTCTAATTGACCCTTATTTGACAGTACAAAGACGACCTTATCGTCTTAGTGCGGAAGAAAGAAAAATAATGCGTGAGCGTGTAGACGAGTTATTGCGTGCAAATATTATTCGAGCCAGTAATTCCCCGTTTGCGAGTCCAGCACTTTTAGTAAAGAAGCGCGACGGTTCCGATAGAATGTGCATCGATTACCGCGAACTAAATAGCAACACTGTACCTGACCGGTATCCATTACCACTTATCTCAGACCAAATATCACGTTTGCATGGTGCGCGATATTTTACTAAGTTAGATTGTGCGTCAGGTTTTCATTTGATCCCTATTAAATCTGAGGAATCTATACAGCGTACTGCATTTATAACACCTGACGGCCAGTACGAGTATTTGACTATGCCGTTCGGACTTCGAAATGCAATATCAGTTTTTCAACGGGCTATTGTTAAGGCTCTAGGCAATTTAGCTAATACTTACGTCATTGTTTATGTCGACGATGTTCTAATTATTTCGGAAACTATTGAAGTCGGTATCGAGAGACTTAATGTAGTTTTAGAGACTTTGACTAAGGCCAGGTTTTCATTAAATTTGAAAAAGTGCTCGTTTTTAAAAGAGCAACTGGAGTTTTTAGGATATGAAATCAAGTCGGGACAAATTAGACCTAATCGGAGAAAAGTAGAGGCACTGTTTACTCTACCTCCACCGTCCACCGTAGCTCAGTTAAGGCAATTTATAGGCTTAGCAACATACTTCAGACTGTTTGTGCCTAACTTTTCGCGTGTTATGGGCCCTCTCTATAAACTGACATGTAATAAGGTTCCTTTTTCTTGGCAACAGCGACACGAGGACAATATAAAAGAAATCGTTTCTATTCTTACATAAGAGCCGGTTTTAATGATCTATGACCCCCAATACCCGGTAGAGTTGCACACAGACGCTAGCTCTGATGGATACGGTGCTATATTATTCCAAGTTGTAGAAGGTAAACGTAGAGTAGTAGCGTATTTTAGTAAGAGGACCACACCTGCGGAGTCGCGTTATCATAGTTACGAACTTGAGACCTTAGCAGTTGTTAATGCAATCAAACAATTTCGGCAATATTTACACGGTAGAAAATTCACAGCCGTGACTGATTGCAACTCACTAAAATCATCTCGTAAAAAGATTGACTTGACACCGCGAGTCCACAGGTGGTGGGCACATTTACAATGCTTTGATTATGATGTCCTTTATAATAAAGGCAAAGATATGGCACACGCAGATTTCTTGTCGCGAAATCATCCCCCATTTCTTAATCCTAAAGTTAATGCAGAGTCTAAGCCCAAGGAAGAGCTAAATAAAATTGTTAACTTGACCGAACTCTCCGATAATTGGCTACTCGCTGAACAAAAACGTGATCCTGAAATCTGTAAGGTTGTTTCTGATATAAATAACGGACAGTTAAATAACGATCTAGCAAAAACATACGAGATTCGTAAAGGTGTTCTCAATCGAAAAATTCAGCGTAACGGCCGTACTAAGTGTTTACCAATACTCCCTAGAGCGATTAGATGGTCGGTAGTAAGCAATGTTCACGAGTCACTCATTCATCTCGGCTATGATAAAACCTTAGAAAAGCTATATGACGTCTATTGGTTCGAGGGAATGCCCCGTTACGTAAAGAAATTTATTGACAGTTGTGTTACATGTAAGGTAGCGAAATCACACTCGGGTAAAGTACAAGCTCAATTACACCCAATACCTAAAGTAGGCACGCCTTGGTATATTATACGCGACGGGAAAATTAAGCGGCAAAAGCGATCAGAAAGAGTACATGTTCGTCCTTATTGACGCGTTCACTAAATACGTCTTATTGTTTCACACCATTAAAATCGATTCTAAAAGTAGCATTAGGGCTGTTAAAGATAGCGTAGCGTTATTTGGTACTCCGATTCGAATAATCGCAGATCAAGGACGTTGCTTCGCTAGTAAGGAATTTAAAGAGTTTTGCGATTCTAGTAACATTAATTTACACTTGATCGCGAAGGGATCATCACGAGCGAATGGACAGGTAGAGCGTATAATGTCCGTATTAAAGTCGATGTTAACAACTATAGAGATCGTTCGTGGCAGGATGCGCTAGGCGAAGTCCAACTCGCGATAAATTGTACGATTAACCGAACGACAAAAGCTAGTCCATTAGAACTGTTAATTGGCAAAGTTGCGCGGCCACTATCGTTGATGACAGCCGATGATGTAGAATACGTGGTTGACTTAAATGTCGTAAGAGATGACGCGTTATCCAATATAGAGAAATCAGCATCCTATGAAAAACGTAGATTTGACCAGACAAAGGCAAAGCTCAATAAATTTTCGGTAGGAGACTTTGTTTTGATTATGAATGAGGAACGCAATCAAACAAAATTAGATCCAAAATTTAAAGGACCGTTTGAGGTCATAGAGGTTCTTGATGGTGATCGTGATATAATTTAAAAGCACTGAACTGTAACCGTACACACAAATACGCACATGATAGGTTGCGAAGAATGCCAGAGAATCAAAGTATAACTGACGAAACTGAGGTTGGGCAAAGTAGTAGTTGTAACAATGAGGAGAGTATTTAAGTTTGCATGATGATTGGACCGTACCAGAGGTTGTCGTGTAGCCGTAGCTTAAGAGAAATCGGCGTCTACTAATTTAGTAGTCCGTGAGTAAGCGGTAAGCAGTCAACTCTGGCGGAGGTCGGGTTTCAGTGAAAACCATAGAGTCTAGGAGAGACTCGGCGCTCCCGTGGGGGTTCGCAAAAAAGAGAGATGTGTAACTAGAGGTTACTGGGCTATGCGAAGCTAGAGATCACATGCAGAGCTTAAGTTTGTTGATTTATTTGGTTTGATAATGTTTTTGCGAGATGCGCGATAAATGCGTAGTCAGTTGTGCTTTGGATTTCATGATCGTTGATAAGATGTTAATTTTCTTCTAATTTGTCATTGATTGTTAGTAATAAAGTACCCTAGTTTAGTTCAAAATAAAATAAAGAGTTCTGTCAAATTTCGACTTAATTAAATTTTGATAAATCAGACGTCCACAAACTGATTTTACGGTTTAGGTCAGGAGTGACCGAACTATGTGATACAGGTGATACTGTGTGATGATTATTGTTTCAGAGTAACACACAGGGACGCGTGTCCCGTAGGATGGCCGTGTCGGAGAAGTCATTAGTACGGGAGCTGCATTGACAACGAGGCGGAAGCGCTGTAACGTCAACGCTTCGACGGAGTCTAGATTTAAGTTTGCGCGGTTTTTTACTCAAGAAGTACGATCGCAGGGAGGGGACCACTCGGAGTTAAAGTTGAACCCTCGTCGCAAGCGGTCGTCTGTGCGCGCGCGCAACACATGTTGGCTCGCCCGACTTCGAAACCAAAACGCGTTTTTTTGTGTGTCTCTCTGTGTCGTTATTTGTAAAATCGGGTCGAATTCTCTTTGGCCCATTCGGCGAACTTGCATCTATTCTGTTACACCTTGTATAAAACAAAATAAAGAAGCAAAAGTGCGCAACAAGCTGTATTGCAGACTGACTGCCGGAGGACGAGTAGCCCATGGCGTTTGACCCGGTGAGACCGTTCTTAATATTTTACAGGGATTCGTTTGCTAAACTGCATATACGACGGGCCTTGATATGCGCACGCATCGTCATCTCAAGCAGCCGTTGCGGACCAGTGTCTTCACACCAACAAATTCACGCTATTATTCTAACACTAAATATGATATCGTTGAAGATCTAATAATTGTACACACAGCTACATATCAAGCTATGGATTTCCAGTTTTAACAGACCTCGAATTGTATAGGCTTCCGTACAAAGAGAAGTCAGTTTATACTGGAACTGAATGGCTTGATTTGTCGAAATGTGTACCATGGTAACAAATTCCTTAAATTGTATTGCAAAAGGCCACGGTCACCGGAATTTAAATATACATGTGGACTGAAGAGTTAAAAAAATACCCCGAATTCTTAAGTTTGCACCTCACGTTTTTGCTCTACAGATAAAGATACAAAACAAAAAAAAAAGGTCAAGCTCATAAATTACACAGTTTGAGCCCCTTCCTGACACGTGTTTGACTAAACAAAAGCAATTACAATGGCTACTAAAGACGGGAAATGTTTGTATAGTAAGATATTCTATCAAATAAACAATTTAATCTAACGGGAATAATAATTTAACATTAATTTGATCACAAGAATATCCGTCAAGATCTCGCTACATATGTTTTGGAACATTGACAGGATGATAGAATTCGCCTAGCACTTCTAAATAATATATAGGAATTTCTCCCCAACAGCATTTTTTTCCAGGAACAAAGGATAACAAAATACATAACCGTGCAATCAATTAAACATTCTGGTATATCAAATATACCATCATCACCGCGTCCGAATTGTACCTCGTAAATGTGAATGTACACATAAACAGTACGCAGAAAAACACCTAACGGCGATCGAGAGAATCCGCCAATATACACATTCTTTACACGAAGCACTATGATAGCTGGGTCCTGATTAAAGTAACAATACAACAACAACCGGATAAACATAACGCAAGGTTCATCATACCACCACACATTATACCAGACCTTTAGGTAACCGGTACAACACATGAGAAGTATATGAAAAAGCCACAAAACGTCAGCTTCAAACAAACAGTCCCCAATAAGTTATCCCATTAACAACGTGCGAACAACGAGAAGCAACACTACTTACACCGTTATGTATGAGACATAATAGCAGACGATACCAGAAACCTGAACATAACTGCAAAAAGTACACTTGCCCAGATCTCTGAGTATTGCAACTTGAAACGTTCGCGGCGATTCAAAACGACCCAAAAAAATTTTTTTTTGTAGACGCTGAACTCTCACGTAAAGGCATTCATAGAGCCAATCTACGGGGAACAGGGATGAATGCAAGAAAGTTTATCTCCACACACTACAAATGACGAGGTGTCAGGAATTGCGGGTAACACACACCGGGGCCCTGCAATTTTAAAATCTAAATCTAAAGTCATTTATTCAAATTAGGCTGAGGATCAGCACTTTTTGAACGTCAAAATTACAAAAGACAGTCCCCTAAAACGCCCACCCGTCGCGCACTTCCTTTATTTATTAAGAAAGAATGCCCAAATTGAAGCAGTTTACAGTAAAAAGTATACGGACGCGATGTCAGCTACCCTTGAGGTACCCCCAACAGCTGTACTTAGAAAGCAATCAGATCCTTCACAAACGTATTATACTTGTTTAGACGAAAAACAAGAAAAGGAGCGCTGCAAATACGGCACTTCAACGCCCATATTGGTCGATAAGATACAACGCAAAGGTTTGATGCAACACACGCTTCACCATGAAAATTCCAACTACAACGGTGAACTATTAATGAATATTGTCAACAGGGAAACACTTCAAATAGAATACAATAAAATAATTTGGGGACTGCCAAGATCAAATATCATAGAACAGTAAACAAAAAGGGAAAAACCAAACACAAAAACAATGAAAAGGTACGAATGAAACAACGGTTGAGACCAAATATATCAATCATAAACAATGCAACTGTGACGCGCTGAATAGAAATTCTACCAAACCAAAATACCAACACTGTTTAACAAAAAAAAAAAAACTAGCAATGTAGTAATCACCACAACGAATGAAAACATCGAAGTACCCTGGAATATTCTAACGGAGGTAACTCTGACTCTTCAGCCAATTTACTCAAGGGACCACCGATTAGCCCTTCCTAACCTACAGAAGGCAAAATTCCTGCAAAGCAAGCAACCGAATAACTCCAATATACATAATTACGTAAAAGAAAGCCAGACAATACTCCAAAAGGTTAAATATCAGAACAAGAAACATGCAGACAACGTGATAAACCTGCTTCACCGGACTAGGGGAAAAAAAAATCACCCCGCAAAACATGCAAACGCTCAACACATCCCACAGGAAAAAAAAGCAACAAACAAAAACGAAAAAGGGCAGGGTAAGTACATACCGATATCCAAATGGGAGAAAATAAAAACTTTTTTACAAAAAAAAAACAACCGACTTCCTTAAAACACTACAAAGTGAAAAATAACTTTAATTTCGGAAGTCGGTGGCAAAAAAAAACCATAAATACAGATCCTAAGACACCGACTTCCGAAATTAAAGTTATTTTTCACTTTGTAGTGTTTTTAAGGAAGTCGGTTGTTTTTTTTTTTTTGTAAAAAAGTTTTTATGTATTGGCAAGCGGCGTTGAGTCAGAAAAATAAAGCTAGTTGCCCATTCCAAAGTGTAGGTACGTATGGAGAAGAACGGACAAGAAACTCCATGGACAGTCTTTTCAATCAAAGTTTTGTTACAAATAGTTGGTTACGTCATTTATGTTGAAATTATTAATGTGAGAATGATGTAAAATTACGTGCACATTAAAAGTGTCCATAATTAAAACAAAGATAAAATAACAATTCAGAAATTAAAAAACTTTTTTACAAAAAAAAAAACAACCGACTTCCTTAAAAACACTACAAAGTGAAAAATAACTTTAATTTCGGAAGTCGGTGGCAAAAAAACCATAAATACAGATCCTAAGACACCGACTACCGAAATTAAAGTAAAAAAAACTTTTTTACAAAAAAAAACAACCGACTTCCTTAAAAACACTACAAAGTGAAAAATAACTTTAATTTTGGAAGTCGGTGTCTTAGGATCTGTATTTATGGTTTTTTTGCCACCGACTTCCGAATTTAAAGTTATTTTTCACTTTGTAGTGTTTTTAAGGAAGTCGGTTGTTTTTTTTTGTAAAAAAGTTTTTATTTTTAAATTTTTAGTTGTGGTATCCACCCCGCACTAATTCCAAACAAACAATGCATATTTATGCGATAGCAGAAATCGCGGTTGATTTGCTGTCATTTTTTAAAGAGTTCCGGTGTCTATCTTTGGAACTCATCATCAGATCTATATGAAATTTATATGGGACCATTTCGGAATAAACTCCTTTCAAACAAAAAAAGAATTTTGCAAATCCGTTTATGTATGACGGAGTTATGGCCGAAAATACATTAAAAAAAAAAAAACATATAAACATCCGAATTGAGAACCTCCTCCTTTTTGAAGTCGGTTAAAAAAGGTCCGAGGGCCTTCATATACCAACGGTTAATAAAACAAAACTGATAATCGAACACAATGCGAAAGACCGACGACGAAAGAAATAAAGAAAATCATCATCACTCCCGGTGGTATTATCATTTGCGGACTACCTTATCCTCATTACAGATGAGCTGGAAGAACTAAAACGATGCCAACAGGCCACAAGAAACACCAAATCATAACTACCAGTCATAGTAAACTCAAAGATGGACTGGAAGCTAGATAGACTTATGTAATGATTATCGTACTGTGTATGATAAACGGCTTAAAACTATCACAGTCAGTAAAGCGAAAAGATCAAGACTCAGAAGAAATGAACGAGGTGAGTCATGACTTGATTGACCAAGCTAGGTAAAAGGAAACCAGGAAACTAGGAAACTGCGGACATAAGAAAATACATCAAATCTTAATCGGAAAACCGTAACAAAACGCGTCAAGAACCACAGGATGTGGTTGACCACACATGCATGCAGCAATGCAGTACAAGGCCAAATCTAAGAAGGTCGAATGACCTACTTACACCTGGAACGACAACCTAAAACAGGACATGAAATACGAGTACTTACTTCGTCATAGGAATCAAGTTTTAGACGGACACAGCTGGAGACATTATCGTACCTTGTATGTTATATGGCTTAAAAGTATCAGCACTCACAAAGGCGAACCATTCAAAACTGAGAATATATGAACGAGTTATCATGAGAGAATCGATCAACCACGCTAGGAACAAACCGAGACAGAAGAAAATGCATCAAATCTTGGGAAAACCATAACAAAACGCATCAAGAACCACAGGATGTACTACCCAGCACACATCGTCAGACGCTCTGAACCACACCTGTTACATGCAGCAATGCAGTACAGGGCCAAATCTATGAAGGCCGGCGATCTATTTACACATGGATTGACAACCTAAAACAGGACATGAAAAACTTCGACAAGTAAATCCAGTTTGGGAGGGACACGGCTAGAGACAGAAATAAGATCAAGAAAGCGGCTAGTGATATCTACAAAAAAACCAGAAACTGATATCAGCGACCAAGAAAGAAGACGACCAAGAAAACAACAACACGGAACATAGCGCAGCCTCGACAAAGAAAAGAGCCAAGCAAACGGTTAACCCCACCAAAAGATGCATCGGTGAAGCTCTACCTGGATCAACATGCCGGCGACGACGTGAAAAGATGCCCTCCTATAGACAAATCACCCTTCTCTCCACTAGTCCAATGCTTACTTAAGGCTGCATAGTCGGTAGGCTCGTAATCCTTTCCTATCCTATGGGCACGTCTTCCCTACCATTACAGCGCTCCCCGGTCTACTTCTTGATATGCAATGGCCTATGTAGCACCATGAATCATGAGACTTCAGGGGCTAGTGCAAATCTCGGGGTTCATTCGATTAATCGAGTCTGGTCAAACCACGCTGGGATCGGTGCAATTCATTTCATTTCATTTCATTCATTTCAAGAAGTACGATCGCAGGGAGGGGACCACTCACTTCTCTGCTAGCAGCCGCGCAGACAACACTAGTCTAGGAACTGTCATACTACTCGTTGTGTTCAGTGTACCTACCTATCTTAATAAATTAAGCAGTGTGATTTCGAACACCTTGTTTAGCTCGCCAACCTACACATCACCCACACATCATGTTTTCTGGGGAAGATCCTCACCCTGATCGGCCTCCTGTTCCGATATGTATGTGTTATATCTGGCGTTCTAAATTCCATGTTTGTTTCCAAGAGAAACTCTGGGCCGAACCACCATAATGAGTTCTCTTGCAGATCTGATATCGCGTGCCACGTGATGCAACGTCTGCTGGATTTTCCTCAGAGCGAACATGGTACCACTGACTGTTGCTTACGTTTTCTAATATTTCTACCACACGATTGTGGCGACAAAAGGCTTCCATCGATTAGGTTCACCAACAAGCCAAGACAGAACTATCGATGAATCAGTCCATGCGTATACGTGTGTGGGTGGTATCCTCATAGCCTCAGCAGCGTGATGTAACAACTTTGACAGAAGTACAGCTTCGCATAACTCCAGTCGAGGCACAGATATCGGTTTTACAGGAGCAATCTTGGTTTTGGCAGCGACTATGCTCGTTTTGATGGCTCCGTCAGAATCTTTAACTCGAGAATATACAACTGCAGACATAGCGTGAATGGATGCGTCGCTAAATCCATGTAGTGTGATATTAAGCTCGGCGGTACTAAGTCTGTTGAGCCAGCGTTTGATTCTGATACTATTGACATGGTTTAAATCGTTTCAGATATTAAACCAGTGCTCTTTTAGGTCATCCACACTATCCACACTATAATAATATTATAAATGCAAAAGTAACTCTGTCTGTCTCGCTTTCCTGCTAAAACTCCCGAACCGATTTAAATGAAATTTGGTACACAGATAGTTTAGAGCCTGAGAAAGGACATAGGCTACTTTTTATTGCGGAAAAGGGGTTTTAAGGGGTGGAAAGGGAGAATGAAAGGTTGTTAGGAAGTATTGTCATTTTTAAAGCTAGACTGTTGAAAGTTTTTTATTTGGCTTTTATTACATTACCGTAAAATGGGGCTACTTTGACTTCCAGGGTTACTTTGACAGATTTTGGGGCTACTTTGCCAGAGCGCCAAAATCGGCTTTCACGTGTGCTTAGCAAGTGTGCGTGTCCTCGAGTAATATTGCGCGAGGCGCGGGGTGTGGGGAACGCGTCATAGTTTGTTGTCATTGTTTTCATTTAAATCCATGTAGTTTTCAATAAAATAATAGTTTTTTTGGTCAAAATGATGTCAAAGTAACCCATGCTTTTACTATCTTTGACGTCAGTTGCATTTCAATGCCCTGTTAAAGAAACCCCACTTCTGAGGTTACTTTGACATTTAATAAATTAAAAAAAGTAGGGAGTTAGGGGGCTGGTAGGTTTTAAATTTGCCATCGATCTGATAACCAAAGGACACATTGTTCTGTTGGCGTAAAAAAGTGAAATTCGAGCCGTAAAAAAAAAGTTACAAACCAAAAATCTCCAAAACCTGTTCAAAGTAGCCCCGTTTTACGGTATAATATATACTTATGAATTATATTTAAAGTTTGTTCAATCTCTTAAATCATCTTGAAGGACTGGTCCGGTTGGGCACGCCACAATTGCGGCGGTAAGTCCCCTCTTTGAGGAGGAGACGCCCCGGGCGTCGGGAGTCGATAGCGGACTCCCGGCCACCGTAGGCGCGAGCTTGCGGGTGGCGAGCAATGGGTAGCTCGCCGCCCGGTAAGGACCAGGCTCGGGTCGACGGCGCGTAGTGTTCCACGCGCGCCTCAAAGAGATGTCAGCAGCAATGTAGGGGTCTGCTAGGACCGATGCCTGCCAGGGTCGCGAGATTGTTCGAAAGAGATACCGTGACTCTGGCACATGGGCAACTGAAGGAACAAAGGTGGGTTTTAGTCAGTAAAAGTCTGACACGCCCTCCTGCTCCGCCCAGAGCGGGAGAAGTCATTTGATGATTTCCCATCCAAAAAAAAAAAAAAAAAGGACTGGTCCGGTCAAAAGTTCGTCATTGAGTGATATCCCATCAACACCCTTGCAAGAAGCGTCGAATACTATTCGTATCTTGGTCGTCTCTTTCTCGCTTCGTACAACTGCGTGATGTGGTAGATACACTGAATTGTTAGGAATTTCTTCTTCTGATACTTCTTCCATGTGACCCATTTGAATATATTCTTCCATCACTTCATTGTACGCTTTTTTAAATTCTTGGTTTCTATTTAATTTTTGTTCTAGGTACTCTAATCTTCTTAATGCAATGCTTCGCGCATTTCGTTCTACTGATTTAGGATTGTTATTTTTGAATGGTAGCTTCACGATATATCGTCCTTCTTCGTTTCTTCTGTAAGTTTTTTCATATATCTTCTCACAAAGTTCTTCATCTTTTGTTAACTTTCTTTTTGTGTTTGTATCTATTTCCTATAAGACCTTTAACATTTCGTCAATTTCCACCTGATGATGCATGACGATCATAGATTGCTCTGGTTGTGTATTGTCATCTATTTTTCCAAACAAAATCCATCCAAGGCTGGTATTTTGTGCGCATGGTGAGCCTGGAGGACCTTTCATGACACCGTTCAGTAGTATTTGTGCATACTCTTCATGACCCAAAAGCAAATCTATTGTACTTGAGGTGTAGTAGTTAGGGTCAGCCAGACTAAGCCCTGTGAGGTGAGGCCAGTCTTGTACCCTGATTGTTGATTTGGGTATCAGTAGTCAGTTGCTTGCTTATGACGTAAGCATCAATTTTGAGGTTGAACTTCGAACACCTTGATGAAACCTCGACATGAACTACTTGCTTGATTTTTTACTTCATCGATCCCATTCCTAATATGCTTCCTGTAACTGGTTGTCTCCTAAGCTTCAATATTTGAGCGGCTCTTTCGGTAATAAAACAACTTTCCGATCCGGGATCTATTAACGCACGCAACACAGTAGTGTGTCCATCTTCACTTCGTACTAAAACTACTACAGTCGCTAATAGTGCAATTCTCTTTCCTTTCCCGGTGTTAATTTGTGATTGTGACGTCATCACTGTATTGACGCTCGTTTTGACTTCTTCTCCACCTTCTCCATTGCTTTGCGTTGTTTCCTTCGGTTGTGTTTCATTACATGGTGAACCTTGGGTAACTGTGGTTGTTCCCTTTCGGTGAAGAAGCGTGTGATGACGTTTCCGACAGAGTCTGCATGATGTGGACAGCCTACAATTTTTAACGGAGTGGACAGGAACCAAGCAATTAAAACAGATGAACTTGGTTTTCACTAGTTCATATCTTTGCGTTGGTTCCATTTTTCCAAAGTCTTTGCAATGGCTGAGTGCATGGTCACCCTTCCACACAGTACATTCATTCTTTTTAGCAGTCGAAATATGCAGCGAACGTTCTCGAACCTTATCCTTTTGACGAAGGAGGTGATATCAGCTCAAGCGTACGAAACCTTGATTCCAAAAACTTCATTAATGACGATAACGTTGGCAACGATCACCATCATTTATACTGACATGTTCTTCCCACTCTTTATGCAACTCCATATCCATCTTTTGCACGATAACAAACACAATCATTGGACCCCAAGTTTCAATTCTAAGGCCTCGATTCTTTAGACTATAAAGGCACTCTGTAATCGTATCGTGTAAGGACTTAATGTGGTTAGCAGTCTGGTTGGGCAGTTTCTTTTGATTAAACATGCGCTTGAGTAATGACGTAACTATAAGACGTTTGTTACTATATCGTTTTTTCAGAATATCCCAAGCTTGAGTATAATTCTCATCAATAATTTGAATATGCTTGAGTAAGGCTTCAGCTTCGCCAGTAACGCTCGTCTTTAAATAATGCAGTTTCTGCACACTGCTGAGTGTTGCGTTTTGATGAACCAATGACAAAAACAAGTCTTGGAAAGTTGGCCAGTCTTCGTAATTACCCGTAAATGAAGGCAATTGTATTGTTGGTCATTTGACCTGTGGAGCTTGTACCTACATTTTGGTTACTTGTGTTGGAAGGATCGAAAACCATTTTAGCTTGTCGATGTCGATGCTGCTATCGTTAACAAATCCTTAATGTCGGCTTTGATTTGCATGAACGTTTCTTCACATAAACTGTATTCATCCTTATTAAAATACTCGAACTGTTTACGTTTATCTTTCGTAACCACTTTTAATAAACTTCTATGTGCACATTTAAACGATATCCAATACTCGTCAACATACTGTATTTTTGCTTCTAAATAGCCGGTGGTTAAGCGTGTCTTGGGACACTTCTTAAAGTTCTCTTTAGTTTTAATAATGATGTTGTATAAATCTTCCAACTCACTGAGAATTTGATCGGCTGTTTCCATCGTTGTAGTGGTTCTTTACGTGCAAATTTCACACCAATATGTAGCACAGTTCTTGAAGAATGAAGCTCAATAACACAGGTCACTCGCAATATCTTTAAATCACCAATTTGTCTAAAATTGTCCATTAACGACGAACACGTGTTTACGTTTTAACAACAACCATTTTTTTTTTGCATTGAACTTGGCGTTGGAATGCGGTTATCTTATTGCTTGATCTATGCGGCTCGTTTGGACCAAAATGTTCCTTACACCGCTTGTAATAAGGTTCAATATATCGTGTGGACTGTATGAGATAATAAAAATACGTGTTGTAGATTCAATATTTTTAACCGACGAAAAAAACGGACGAGGTTATCAATTCGACGCGTATTTTTTTTTTCTGTTTTTTTTTTAATGTGTTACCACGCATAACTTTTTACATAGATAGTAGTCCGATTGTGATAATTCTTTTTTTAATGGAAAGGGTATACTCCGAGGGTGGTCCCATTTAAATTTGGAAAACAAAATCGAACCCTAAGGGTCGGAAAACAGGGGATGATTGATTGTTCACTCATTGATTGTAATGTATAACCACGCATAACTTTGTACAGTGTATTCCGATTTTGATAATTCTTTATTCATTTGATAGGGTATACTTTGCCAAGTATTATTGGAACCACAAAAAATTACAAAATAAAAACTTTTTAACAAAAAATTAAACCGCCGAAAAAACAGAAAAGCATAAAATAATAAACCTTAAAATTTTGAGTCGGCGCTGAAAAATCAATGAACAAAGATCACTCAAAGCGCCGACTCATAATTTTAAGGTTTATTATTTTATGCTTTTCTGTTTTTCGGCGGTTTAACTTTTTGTTAAAAAGTTTTTTTTTTATGCAGACTGATCCAGACTGAATTGAATACTAGTAATACTACTGAATAGGCTCGGTAATGAGTAGAACAACAATATTTATTCACTTATTAGTTTTTTAGAGTCATAAATTCATAATAGGTTTTTGAGTCTGCGCTCAAGCTAATTCTAAACTGATAAGTAACAAAATTAGTATTTCAAACAATAAAATAAAAGCTGTCTGGGAGGTAATTAATAAAGAAACTGGAAACACAAAACAGCGAGATCAGAATGAGTTGACTCTAAAAATTGATAATAAAACTATTTCAGATAAGTTAAAAGTTGCTGAGACCCTTGAAAATTTCTTTACCAACATTCCAATAGAAGTTACGAAATCTCTCCCCTCATCATCTATATTAGCTGAATCTCTTCTTAAAGAAAACTTCAACAAGGACATTCCTAGTTTTGAATTCAAACCCATTTCTATTGCCACAATTAAAACAACATTTAAAAGTCTTAACATAAAAAACACAGAAGACTTATGGGGTATTTCGGTTAAAGTTCTTGAAAATATCATTGACACCATTGCTCCTGTCTTGACAGGTATATTTAATCAATGTTTAGACCGCGGTACGTTTCCTGATTTAATGAAACATAGTAAAGTAGTACCAATTTTCAAATCGGGTAGTAAAACTGATCCCTCTAATTATAGACCTATATCTGTGTTACCAGCATTGAGTAAAATTTATGAAAAAATCATGCTGGACCAGATGTTGGCTCATTTCAACTCAAATGGGATTTTACATAGTCGACAGTTTGGTTTCACGAAAGGTAAGTCGACGAGTGACGCGGGAGTAAAACTTATCAGTCACATATTAGAATCCTGGGAGCAGTCCCAGGATGCAATTGGCATTTTCTGTGACCTCTCAAAAGCGTTCGACTGCGTTGACCACAATATACTGATCTGTAAATTACACCACTACGGAATTCGTGGACAAGCTGCCGATCTTGTTCTTTCCTATTTATCAAACAGACAGCAAAAAGTAAACGTTGGCGGGGCTACGTCCTTGGGGTCTCTTGTTAAGATGGGCGTGCCGCAAGGTTCAATTCTTGGCCCTTTCTTATTTTTAGTTTACATTAATGACCTTCCTTACATGATAGCTAAGTTCTCGGATATAATTTTGTTCGCTGATGACACTTCACTTATTTTTAAAATAGATAGAAAAGACAGGGATTTCTTACATGTTAACGACAGTCTAGCTATTCTTTCGAAATGGTTTGCAGCTAATAATCTCTTACTTAATGCGAACAAAACGAAATGTATTAGGTTCTCATTGCCAAATGTTCCCCAAGTAGATTTAAATTTAAAACTTGATGGCAAGAAACTAGATGCTATTTCGGAAACTGTATTTTTAGGAATTACTCTAGATTCGAAACTGCAGTGGGGTCCCCACATTAGAGTTATTTCAGGTAGATTAAGTTCAGCTGCATATGCAGTAAGAAAAATTAGGCAGTTGACCGATATAGGTACAGCTCGATTAGTATACTTCGCTTATTTCCACAGTATTATGTCTTATTGCGTTCTACTGTGGGGTTCTGCAGCTGAAGTAGATTCAGTTTTCATTTTGCAAAAGAGGGCAATCCGCGCAATCTATAAAATGGGGCCTCGCGAGTCTCTTAGAAACAAATTTACAGAAATTGATATACTGACTCTTCCCTCTCTTTATATCTTTGAATGTATTTTGTATGTTCGCAAAAATTTAGGCCTTTTCAAAATAAGAAGCGATTTCCATAACATAAATACGCGTAGTAAAAATGATTTGTGATACCAAAATTTAGATTAACTAAAACTAGTAAATCATTTCTTATAAACGATATCCGCTTCTATAACAGGTTGCCAAAGTCTGTTACTGAACTTAGCTATGGAAAGTTCAAATCACACATCAAACGTGTCCTTATCAAAAAAGCATATTATAAGATAAAAGACTACGTTGAAGACAAGGAAGTTTGGCAATAATTCCTTCTGCACATGTGGCTTCCCTGGTAGCTCATTGCAGGATGACCTGTGTCTATTAACTGCTCCCGAGTGACGATGTACATTTTGTATTCAAGGTTTTCAGTTTTTACATTCTTTCACATTTACTCATTTTTGAAATTGTATACCTACAATTGTACATTATACTCTTTAATATTAGTTGTCATGGCAATAATGACATTTGGTTTAAATAGTGTAATATGTCTTATTTATGAAATAATATTATTTATGTAGATTATTTTATACTTTGTGAATGTGAGAACGTTGTAGGCCTTGTAGACTGTAGACAATTTTCTATCTTATTCAGTACCTGGTACTTGTTGATAGGCCTACACCGTCCTCCCATACTATTCACACTGTAATTTGAAACAATTGTAAAAACGAATTATTTTTAAAAGAGTAAGCGTGGAGTTTCTTGCCGGCTCTTCTCCATAGGAACCAACTATTTGGAACCGTGCACCTAGCTTCTGACGTTTCATAAGTGCCCATGTAGGTATATATGAAATAAAAATATTTTGATTTGATTTGATTTGAGAAAATATACACGTGTTTACTGATTATGTTATAAAGTTGAGCAGCTCGTTTGCTAAATTGTGTATTGGCAGACACGGTCCTTGTTTGCGGGACTTTTACTGTAATGTCTTTAAAACAACAGACTTATGTTTTTTGATGTGAAACATCTACAGGCGAGGGTAAACCTAAATTTTGGCGTGGCGAGCGTGGCAACGCTCAGTGGGCCCATACTGAAAATTAGTGGACTTGGGCAACAAAGTTTTTTTATTTGATTTGGAAGCTGGCGTAATTATAGCTTGTTTTAGTGGATGCCTTTGCTAAAACAGAGATTAGCGAGGTGAGTAATTATGGGAATTACTGATTAGTTATCTACTATTTGTGGTGCTTATTGAGGTATTTTTATTTTCTTTTCTCTTTTAGATTCTACTTTTATAAGTAGCTGTCGATAAAACATTAATCTCTATTGATATCAAGCCCCACAAGCTTTTTTACATTAAAATTTTTCATTAATAATCACTATATCCTTATTTTCCGGTACCCGACGTAAAGAATAGTATTGTTACGTAGATCGTAAGTCTAGAAACATCACTCTAACTCCATCTGCTATTAAGTAGCAAGTACTATACGAACAATTGTACGTAGACGCCACCGCCATCTATTATCGAATTGCAGGTTTAAACAGTAAACAATTGTCCCTGGAAGTATCTGGAGGCTTCTAGGCTACTTGTGAACTGTGGCAAAGTGTCGAATGTTCGCGAATGTTCTGCTCGGCTTATAAATAGCGGATTGTCGGGCTGACAGGGCTGTTCGGTTTACGAATGCGATCGAATGCGATTCGAGACAAGTGATTCTGTTGGAGGATTGTGATTACTGCGGTATTTTGTGATTAATTACTTAAACTGTTTTGTGTATTTTTGGTAAAATTGGTTTCAATTCATTTATCCCGAACCCCAGCTTGTAACAGTATCATTTCTTCCCGTGGGTGTCGTAAAAGGCGACTACGGAACTTACTAGAGAATGAGCAACAGCGTTCTTATGCATTTTACCATCATACTGCGATCGCCAACCCGCCGCCGCGCCGCCAGCCAAGCGTGGCGATTATGGTAAGCTCCCGCAAATTGGAGGAGGCCTACCTATATCCAGCAGTAGATGTGAGAAATGATGATGATGATATCCTTATTAGATTTTTTTTAGAAATTATTTTCTACATTTAGTTTTGTTTTGTGTTATAGCGTGTTTTTAGTTACAGAAGCGCTACTCTAAAAAAGTAGGTACTACTCCACGCGAACGAAGTCGAGGACAGAAGCTGTAAACTTGGTAACTCAGATCAAAACTAATAGATATTACTCACGCGATTAAACTCTTCCTTATCCAGAAACATGTACTGCATGGCTGAAATCAATGGGCATTGGACAATTAACTGACTGAAGGTACTCAAGTATACGCAAGTTATTATAGAAGCGCTCGTTCATTACCGAGGTTCGCGATGAGCGCGGCGGCGATGAGTAGGAACGGAGCGCCGCGCCACCACAGCGCGTACGTGGCGCCGCCGAACGGGTAGCCCACCAGCACGCCTGCAACACACCGTGCACCACTTACATCTCGCTTGATAGGAAATTGTTGATGCTTGTGTCTCTCTCTATGTACTCTCTCTAACTATTGAACGCGTGTTTATCAATGCTTCTTCGTGATGACGCTTGTACGAGCTCTAAAGGGGTTAGCAACAGGACCTTACGAGCAGAAAAGCAAGTACGAGCTATAATCTGTGTTGAGGCGAAGCGGGGAGAGCGTTCTGTTTGTTCCGAAATGTGTTTACAAATGCTTCTTCATTGCAACAAACAGCTTTTGAGCAGATGTACTGTGAGCACGAGCTGCGTGCGCTTCTTGTACAGAGCACATGAGCTGTGACAGCCGCGTGAAGTTGCGGTGCTGGTGCACTCTGTATTTTGTGAGTTGTTTGTATGGATGAGTGTTACAATATTTATTTATTTAAACTTCTAGCTCACAAAAAAGGGACAAAGGCGGACTTAATGCCTTAGGCATTCTCTACCAGTCAACTAAGGGTGATGCAGAGATTAGATGGCAGGTGCTTTAGTTGAGGGGATCAATTTATTGAAATACTAAAAAACAACCGTCATAATGAATTATAAATAAGATGGGAACACTTGTATAAAAGTAGATTATAAACTAATATATACACACATACATGTTTACCTTATATACTTATATAATATAATAGATATATAGTAATATATACAGATTAAACCGAGAGAGATGTTGAGATGACTTTACGCTATTTGTTTTGGAAATAACTCTGAAATTTCCACCTAAATGCACGCTGACTGGTGGCCTTCCTGACATCAAGGGGGAGCGCATTCCAAAGAAGAATGAACTGAATATGAAATGACGAATGAACGAAGTCAGAGGTATGGGCAAAACAGAGTAGGAGAAGATTGTTAGAAGAATGCAGATTTTTGGCGTGAGAAGAACATAGATATTGCAAGTGAGACACACAAAGTGAAAGAGGAGTGGGATAGTTGAGAAAGGAGAAAAGCGCGCATACTTCTTCTTTGGCAAATCCATTTGTGCTCAGATCTATAGTTCGATACACGGTCATATTTTCTGAGGTTGAATATGAACCGTATACAATTACTGAGCAGTATGTCGAGCTTATCAGTACCTAATCTTCAGTATCAGTTTAAGTAGCACATGTCACCGTAGTCGAACATAGGGACAATCAAAGCCTGCACAAGCAAGGTCTTAGCGGGAAAAAGGCTTATCAGACGATACAGGGAGCGCAGAGTACCGTTGACCCTTTGGCTGACACTAGAGACCTGGCGTTGGCTAAGTGACGTGTCAAGATGCAAACCGACATCTTTTTTGTTTTTTTTAGTTTGGTTTTCAATGGAACCGTGTTTTTAGGGTTCCGTTGCCAAATGGCAAAAAACGGAACCCTTATAGATTCGTCATGTCTGTCTGTCTGTCTGTCTGTCCGAGTATGTCACAGCCACTTTTTTCCGAAACTATAAGAGCCATGCTGTTGAAACTTGGTAAGTAGATGACAGTATTCTGTGAACCGCATTAAGATTTTCACACAAAAATAGAAAAAAAAAAAACAACAATTATTGGGGTTCCCCATATAGTATAGAAATGAAAATCAAAATTTTTTTTTTCATCAAACCCATACGTGTGGGATATCTATGGATAGGTCTTCAAAAATGATATTGAGGTTTCTAATATAATTTTTTTCTTAACTGAATAGTTTGCGCGAGAGACACTTCCAAAGTGGTAAAATGTGTCCCCCCCCACCCCCCCCCGTAACTTCTAAAATAAGGGAATGATAAAATTAAAAAAAATATATGATGTACATTACCATATAAACTTCCACCAAAAACTGGTTTGAACGAGATCTAGTAAGCAGTTTTTTTTTAATACGTCATAAATCGTAAACCACAGTCATTCAGTCTACTCAAATACAAAATTTAAAAAAAAAAAACATTTAATTTCAATTCAACCTTATGCATAAACCGTGAGTACCTGCAGGTTTGTACGGAACCCTCGGTGCGCGAGTCCGACTCGCACTTGGCCAGTTTTTAAGGTATTTTTTTATTGATATCGTGGGGTGCCTACCCCACGCTTTTTTTACATTATTTTGTACTTTTTGGTTTGGTTTTCAATGGAAGCGTGTTTTTTTAGTTTTTTTAAACTAGGTATTATTTATTTTCAATTTTTTAGGGTATTTCGAATTTTGAGACGTATGTCAGCGTAGTTTGTGACGTATATCAGCGTAGTTAGTGACGTATGTCAGCGTAGTTTGTGACGTATGTCAGCGTAGTTTGTGACGTATGTCAGCGTAGTTTGTGTCGTATGTCAGCGTAGTTTGTGACGTATGTCAGCGTATTTTTCGAAGACAGTTATTTTGCTGTCCTGGTAACCCTGGCAAGGATAATGGCACAAATTTATGAAATTATTGCATTGTCATCGGTCCTTGACAGGTGTGCAAAGTTTGAATGAAATCTGGTCGTTTAAAGTGGGTCAAAATCGCGCTATAAGGAGTCGGTTACAAACAAACATACAAACAAACATACATACAAACATACAAGTGAAGCTAATATAAAGCGTGTAAAAATAACAAACGACTTCCTTAAAAAAAAACACTACAAAGTCAAAAATAACTTTAACTTCGGAATTCGGTGTCTTAGGATCTGTATTTAAGGTTTTTTGCCACCGACTTCCGAAATTAAAGTTATTTTTGACTTTGTCGTGTTTTGTTAAGGAAGTCGGTTTTTATTTTTTTGTAAAATGTTTTTATTTTTAACTTTTTAGTTATGGTAGATACCCCGCACTAATCTAATCGCGTTATTCGTTCATCTGTCGCGCAAATACTTAATGCAAATTTAAGACTTAGATGGTTTTCACATGGATCCCATTGTCCGAATTGAACCAAATTAAAATGGGATCATTCGGAAAGCACCAGCTTTCAAATAAATAAAAAAAAAATTCGAAATCGGTATACCCAGTCAAAGTTATGAGCTAACAAACATAAAAAAAAACAGACGAATTGATAACCTCCTCCTTTTTTTGAAGTCAGTTAAAAAATATAGACGAATTGATAACCTCCTCCTTTTTTTGAAGTCGGTTAAAAAATGAGAGGAGTAAGAGAGCCACGCGTCACTCTACCCGTCATGCGCGAGCTTCACATTGACTGACTACCCCAAAAACTATCAGACCACTTTTCGGCTGAATCCAAATCTTAGTTTACATCCGTTAAAGCGTCATTAAAACCTTCTATCCCCTTAGATGTCTACAGCTGAAGGTCATCAGCATAAAGGTTATACGAACACCGAATACAATGAGTTATAAACTTAATGAAGATGGACAACAATAATAGAGAAATAATACCGCCTTGTGGAATACCAGCATCCAGATCACCCCAACTCGACGAGCTCTCATCCCCGAAAATAAGAAGAGAACCATTCCAGAGCCTCGGACGAAACTATAAGAAGAGAGAGGATAGAGAAGAGAATATCGTGATTGACGGTATTAAAAGCATTAGCGAAATCAATTAATACCAAAACCTTGGTATCCTACATTGCTTCTCTAATGTCACTAGTCACTTTAAGGAGAGTGGAGGGTGTACCGTGCCCAGGCCTAGATCCAGACTGAAAAGAGTTAACGAGGTTTTTCCTGTTAACAAACTCCGTAAACTGCTTGTGTACGCAGGCCTCCAGCACTTTAGACAAGAATAGGAAAAAAAAAATTACAAAAAAAAACAACCGACTTCCTTAAAAAAACACTACAAAGTCAATAATAACTTTAATTTCGGAATTCGGTGTCTTAGGATCTGTATTTAAGGTTTTTGCCACCGACTTCCGAAATTAAAGTTATTTTTGACTTTGTAGTGTTTTTTTAAGGAAGTCGGTTGTTTTTTTTGTTTTTTTTTTTTTTAATTTTTAACTTTTTAGTTATGGTAGATACCCCGCACTAATCTAATCGCGTTATTCGTTCATTTGTCGCGCAAATACTTAATGCAAATTTAAGACTTATATGGTTTTCACATGGACCCCATTGTCCGAATGGAACCAAATTAAAATGGGACCAATCGGGAAGCACCAGCTTTCAAATAAATAAAAAAAAATATCGAAATCGGTATACCCAGTCAAAGTTATGAGCTAACAAACATAAAAAAAAAACAGACGAATTGATAACCTCCTCCTTTTTTTGAAGTCGGTTAAAAATGGAAATGGGTTGAAAGTGACTAGGTACGGAGGGATTTGAAATATTCGGGGGTGGGCAGACATAGGCTATACGCCACAGGAATGGGAATTGTCCGGAATCAAGAGAAAAGTTGATAATGACATGTGTACTCTGAGGCGCTGTCCTATTGCCATCGCTCGCGCGATCATGCGTCCGTCCGATGAAAATGATCGTGCGACCGTGCGTTCAAAATACCGATATCTACTGAATGTCCTATTGATGGTCGTGCGATCATGCGATGCGACCAAATTGTTTGATTTTCGTCGCGCGATCATCGACGCATCGTATTGATCGTACGATCGTCCGATCAAACATACTGATCAGTACTATACTAACTAAATGTCCGAATGGCGATCGCCGGCTCGCGCGACCAAGCGGAGAGGAGGCAAGGGAGGGGGGGTACCACGGTGTTATTTACAATTAAAGAAATATTGCTCGACAGCAGAAACTGTGCATCTTTGCTAAGAGCCATTTCGAGAGTGTTCGCAGAGGACAAAACTCGTCGCGCGATCGGTTTCATCGCACGATGAAATCGCATCGCACCATCGCGCATCGCGCGAGCGATGGCAATAGGACATACGTTTTCTCATCGCGCGATCGGTTTCATCGCACGATGAAATCGCATCGCACCATCGCGCATCGCGCGAGCGATGGCAATAGGACATACGTTTTCTCATCGCGCGATCGGTTTCATCGCACGATGAAATCGCATCGCACCATCGCGCGAGCGATGGCAATAGGACAGTGCCTGATGGAGAAGGCTGTCAAGGATCCAGACGACCATAATACGACTGATGCCGTCACAGCCCACAACCTTGGATTTTATAGAAAGGATAATCTTTTGAATGTTGGTAGGTGGATGAGTGGGGGTGTGAGTGGGTGTATGAGGGAGAGAGGCAGTGTGTGGTACCTAGCGCCACGGCCCCGAGCAGCGCGCCGATGGCCCGGTCGCGCTGGCGGGGCGGCACTGCGCGCGCCGCCAGCGCCAGGCCCGCCACGCCCGCCAGCGCCGCCCCCGCGCCGTGCGCCGCTCGCCCCAGCGCCACGCACAGCGCCGCGCGCCAGCCCGCGCGCCCGCTCACGCACGTGAACACTGCGCACACACACACACTACACCTATTGCTGCCATACCATCTATTCTGCAAACTTCTCACCGAGAAAACTTACACGTAAGTATAGCTTGAACTGGGCTATCAGTAAAAGTGCAATGGCACTAGCATCTGGCGGAAAGACACTTTAAAAGCTTACTTCAGAGATTCCCCATACGATTCCGTTGCCACTCCCTCGAATTCGGCGAAATAGTAAGGCTGATGTTTTGTTCTGTTGTTTTACGTAAAAGTCATCCACTTCAGGGTGGATTCATTAGGGCCCTATCTTACTAGGACACCACGGTGGCGCAACCGTAGTCGCACTGCAGAAAATGTATGATTGGATGCGCAACCAATCGGACGCCTGGTGAGATACCCACAATAAAGCTGTGTATATTTTACGGGCAGCGCGACCATGGTTGCACCACCGTGGTGTCCGAATGAGACAAGACCCTTAATGTTTGTCGACGCTAGCGTTGACAAAATCGAGATAGTCGCAACAGAAATGCAAAGGCGTTGTTTGTTAAACTGTACTCTGAGAGTATTGTTGTGTCGCCCGCTCAACATACCGAGCGAAGCGGCGGGCGGCGCGCGGCCGCGAGCGCGGCGGGGATGTGTCGCCCTCTGTACATACCGAGCGCGGCGGTGGCGGCGCGCAGCACGGGCGCGGCGCCACGCGCACTTACAGCCGCACCGGCCAGCGGCGCGCTCAGCAGCTGCGTGTGGTGGGTTGTGTCGCCCTCTGTACATACCGAGCGCGGCGGCGGCGTGTGGTGGGTTGTGTCGCCCTCTGTACATACCGAGCGCGGCGGCGGCGAGCGCGGCGGTGGCGGCGCGCAGCACGGGCGCGGCGCCGCGCGCACACACAGCCGCACCGGCCAGCGGCGCGCTCAGCAGCTGCGCCGCCGCCTTGGCGCCCAGCAGCACGCCCACCAGCGCCTGCGACCCGCCGCCTGCAGCACCCCGCCCGCACCATTAGCTACAGCCGTGTCACGCACACCCGGCTAAGTGCTAAGCCGGCCAATACTATTGTACTGAATTGCATTATAAACATTTCTCCAAGGATAATTATCCCAAAGAGTCACCGTGGCCCTGGCATATAGGCAACTGAAAGAACACGGGTGGGTTTTAGTCAGTAAAAATCTGACACGCCCTCCCGCTCCGCCCAGAGCGAGAGACGTCATTAGATGATTGCACAACCACAAAAAAAAAGGGATAATGGTGTCTCCGTGTTGGACGAGCTTGTGTCTATTTCTGCACTAGTAAGGGAGCACTAGCGTCCTTCGCTACGTTCGAGATTCAATGTAGCGCCCATGATATTAGACAATAGGTACTTTATCCTCGTAATAAATAATACACTATTATTGGAACGAAGTTCCTTATCGCGCGTTGTGAAAGGGGGCTAGACGGAAAAAAATCTTACGAAAAGTTGTTACGACATGCTTTAACCGACTTCAAAAAAAGGACGAGGTTTCTCAATTCGACCGTATATATTTTGTATGTTGTTGTTTTTTTTGTTGTGAGTAGAGAGGGAGAGAGGGAGAGAGGAGGAGAGGGGGAGAGGGGAGAGGGAGAGGGGGAATGGGGGAGGGGGGAGAGGGGGCGGGGAGAGGGGGAGAGAGGGAGAGAGAGAGAATATTTTTGTTGAGTGTATACAGGTTTTTTGTACATAATAAATAATTAAAAAATTGTAGCTATTATGAATACTGGAAAGGAACTTCGTTCCATCCGGGTGTCCCTTGACACCTCTAAAGTTTTTTAAATACATTAGTGAATCGTTACTAATGTATTTAAATAATTATATACTAATAATTGTTACTACTAACGACATACTAGATTCACTCCTCAATGAGTTTAGTAATATCTTACAATATTTACATAATTAAAAACAAAAATATGAGCAAGTTTAGGTATATGTATAAAAATAAAGAATCATAGAGCATCATTAAATTACGTCATCATCGTTATCAACAGAAAAGATGCCCAAAAGGCTGGTTTTTTGGTAAAAAATAAGTAATAGCTAATTAAAACCAATAACATACGTTTCTACGCCTTCAGTTAGCGAGCGAAACTGCGCAGACGTGATGAAACCACGTCTGAAATCATACTTCCAAGTTGAACATTACAAGCGGTCATTGACCCCCAACAAGAGACATCAAATAATGTTTGTTATTAAGTTATTGATTGTACAGTTTCAGTAGCTAACTGAACGTGAGCCCGTGCTAGTGCTAGTGCTACCGGTGTCGGTGTCGCTGTGCCGCACGGTGTGGTTGAGCAGGCTGGCCAGCGGCGCGTCCTGCGTCGTCCACAGCGCCAGCGCCTCGCCGCGCACCCAGTCAGGGATGATGGGAACTGGACACACAACGACCGCCATCAGTGGCCCTGGCCAGTGGCCTCACTACCCATCAGACGTCACTATTTCCATGTTTTTCAAACTCAAGATGTTTTTGTTCAAATTCAACCTTTGTAGTCATACCTAACCAACCTACTTTACATGAAATGTTGTTGGTGGGTTTTTTTCTTATTTTTGTAGGGTTAGGTACCCTATCCTACCCTACTCTATCCGTAAGAAATACAGACCTGATTCCCCTAATACAGGGGTTGCAGGGTAAAACTTACAGATTTCATTTTTGGAACGAAGTTCCTTATCGCGCGTTTGAAAGGGGGCTAGACGGAAAAAATTCTTACGAAAAGTTGTCACGACACTTTTTAACCGACTTCAAAAAAAGGACGAGGTTTCTCAATTCGACTGTATATATTTTGTTGTTTGTATTTGTTTGTATATTGTTGTTTTTTTTGTTGTGAGTAGAGAGAGAGAGAGACAGTGAGAGAGGGAAAGAGGGAGAGAGAGAGAGAGACAGGGAGAGAGGGAAAGAGGGAGAGAGAGAGAGAGAGGGAAAGAGACAGGGAGATAGGGAGAGAGAGAGGGAGAGAGGGAGAGAGAGGGAGAGAGAGAGAATATTTTTGTTGAGTGTATACAGGTTTTTTGTACATAATAAATAATAAAAAAAATAAAAAAAATATGAATCCTGGAAAGGAACTTCGTTCCATCTGGGTGTCCCTTGACACCTCTAATTTTTTTTTTTTTTGTTTGAAAATCGTAGCCTGCATACCAAAGAATTTCAGTTTTCTTTCTTTGTACTTCGGCGGGCAGTACCCTGGAGGTTTTATTTTATACTAGCTTTTACTAGCGGCATCGCCCACATACCTACAGGCCGGAAATTATTTCACTCGGTATTTTCGGAGTTAAGGGGAGTAGTAAATTTTCATATATTTCCTTAAATAACTTGTACAGTAATTGGCCAAGACTCACCTGTAATATAAAGTTATCAGATCTCGGGTAGAGCCGAACCCTTAAAACCTAACTCTACAAACCTTACATGTTGGTCAAAATGTAAGCCACCATTAAAGACCACTGATTTAATTATTTGCGACGGCCTTCCTGGTGAAAAGGCCAAGCTGTACTAATGATCAAGATCTTAGCTTTGTAGAGTTAATTAGGGGCTCAGCTCTACATTCGATCAGATTTCTCGTGGATCGCGCTCGTGAGTGGACGTGTGAGCAATACAGCGCTATGCCGAAACGCTGCGTTATTGTTATCGTAACACGCCGCGCCGTCGCGATGTTAAATTTACAAAGAACACCAACTAAAGGATCCAAATACTTATCGGATCCGAACTTAGCGTCGACCAAAGATAAGGAATGGGTCACCGCGAGGCAGGGAAAGAACAAAAGGGAAGAAGATGAAACGGATAGCGATTCCTCACGAATATCACACCAGACTAGGAGATTCAAATCATGCTGCTCAACAAGCGCACGGAATGAAACGCTAACCGCATTCCGTGAAGAAATGAAGGCCATGCACACCTTGTTGACCACCATGAAACAACAACAGGATGAGAAATACGCCGCTATTCAAACCGATATCACTGAGATTAAAAAGGAGGTAGTGGAACTAAAAAATAATAACCTCGAAAAAGAAATCTCTATAAAGAATCTTGAAGATAAACAGAAGGAATTAGATCAGGCACACCTACAGCTGGTTGATTCCAACCATAAAAATGAAAATAGATTGAAGGACGTGATACAAAAGGGTATATTTCTGGAAAAATATAATAAGTCTCTGGAGGATCGTATAGGATGGCTGGAGCCGAAGGAGTTGAAACTAAATATTGAGTTGATTAATGTACGTAAGCAGGAGGGTGAAAATGTCAAGGATGTAATAGAGAAGATTGCGAAGGAATTGAAACTGGGGGTAGATGGCATAGAAAAGGTATGGAGAGTCAGGGGCGAGGGACCAGGTACACCAATTATAGTGAAAATGTGTAACAAAGAAGCGCGCACACAATGGCTTAAAAGTAGAAAACAACAGCTGACGAATCACTCGATCTACAACAACAACGACGATACCCGCATCTACATTAATGAAAATCTCACGCGTCAAACGCGTCACCTACTCTGGACAGCTAAACAGCAGCTTAAGGATGCTTTCAAGATTATTTGGATACAAGATGGTAAAATTTTAATAAAGAAGAGTGAGGCTGAAAAGAAAGTACATAATATCTCCTGTGAGAACGACATAAGTAAATATATATCTATTAATAGCGAGAACGGAAACAAATGAAAAAAACTAAAACAATAAACAACAAATTACTTAAATACAAACATGAACGATGTAGACCTACAGGATATTATCTACTCAAAATATGAATCTACAAAGCAATGGATAAACCATGTTATGCGAAATAAAAGTAAACTAAATATCATACATATGAATATTTGTTCATTAAGGAAGCACTTTAACGAATTTATTGTACTCATAAAAGACTGCCTACGAACATTGGACGTGATATGTCTAACTGAAATAAATATAAAAGAAGAGGAAGTTTATAATTATGAAATAAATGGCTACTGCTCATACTTCTTAACCAGAGGGGTAATTGCGGAACTTTTTATCGGTACGAATTGGTTTAATATTCATAGTTAAACAACATTCATTGCGTTATTTACGTTGCTGAGCCGACAATTTATTCGAACAAATGACGCAATGGTTTAGAAATAATCTTTAATCCCATTCAGATTCTGATAAATTGTGCGTTTCGCAATTAGGGTGCAGGAAAGAAAGACGGGGAGGTGGTATTATAACTTATGTTCAAGAAAAGTTGAAGTTTAATATGATACAAAGTTATAACCAACACTGTGAATTAATGCATGGTCAAATAATCATGAAGGGAAAAATAGTTGACTTAATAATTACTTACAGGCCTCCACAAATGAGTAAACCACACTTTGTTAATGCACTCAAGAACCTAATACAAACTATACCGGTTAGAAATGACTTGGTATTCATGGGAGACTGCAACATAAACATATTACAGGGAGAAACCGACTCACGTGCTAACGAATATTTAGATACCTTGAGTGAGTTAGGCATGGAATGTTGCATCTGTCGTAGGATAATTTGATACTTCGAATCTTCGCGAAAATCCTAGGGGTTTTGCGAAAACGCGGATAATTAGACATAGGCGAAAAATTATCAAATCTTACTGGACAAAGTCAGGATTTTTGCGAAAATACTCGTTACTAGATTTGATGTGCTCAACACTGATTGGCTACAATTTTGCTGGCTGACTTCTAATTGGTTCCTAGTTTGCCGATGATTAACTTCAAGTATGTATGAAAACCAAACCTCCTATTCACACCGTTTCTTAGTTCAAGTCCAATTTTATAGTCCACTTTTAACACAATGACAAACAAAACACCGCTAAACCAATCTCGAAAGCATTGTTGTTGTTGAGTGGTTGAGTAAGACTTTTATGATATATGACACTATGTACATCCGTGTAGCACTTTTATTTACCACTTTATTTAAGTCCAAGTAGGTACACTATTTACGATAAAAAACAAAACACTTCTGCAATTTAACTCAGACACAAACGTAAACAAATAACGTGCGGCAACAAATGATTGACATTTAAGACGTCAACCAATCAGAGACGATCTCTTATTGAACGCGCTGACCGACCAATCAGCGTTCTTATTTCATAACAGCCAGCGTTTCGTTTCGCAATATTGCTATAATAACGAGTATTTTCGCAAAAATCTTGACTTTGTCCAGTAAGATTTGATAATTTTTCGCCTATGTCTAATTATCCGCGTTTTCGCAAAACCCCTAGGATTTTCGCGAAGATTCGAAGTATCAAATTATCCTACGACACATCCAAGATATTACGCGAGAGGTAGTGTTATCGGAGCGACGAGTGACATCATGCATCGATCATATTTTTGTGCGAAGTGCGCGACCACCCGGCGAGCTGCACGCCTACGTACTAATGACTAAAGTATCCGATCACTACTTAACGGGACTCTCAATGGAAGTGGATAAACAGCTGATGCCTCCTTGTTATCGCACGACGCTTAATAATGAATCGGTTAAAACTAAGTTATGCAATGTAGAATGGAATAATCTCATGTGTATTGAAGACCCTTTGGAGTTGTATAGGCGACTGTGCGATATTTTTGGCAACATATACAGCACGTCGAAAACTGAAAAAATAATCAAACAACGTGAATCTAATATCTGGGTCGATAAAAAGCTGCAAAAACTATTAGAATACAAAGATGCACTGTTTCGAAAATGGAAAGCAAATCCTAAAAATATGACACTGCGGTTAGAATACACAAAACATCGAAATAAAACAAATAAAGCTGTAAATGTTGCTAGAAATGCGCACAGGCGACTAGAGATAAAAAACTGTAATGGAGACATGAGAAACAAATGCGAACAAATGGCTTGGCAGAAAAAAGATGAATATAGATGACGTGATACAAAAGTATTTTATAAGAAGTAACGAGACACTGGATAGCGTATGTAACATTTTTTGTCAAACATTTACTAATGAAATTGGTTCGTTAAAACAAAAACATTTATGTAACCATTTATTCTATGAAAGATGTGAATATGTAAAGGAAAGTGATGTGAGTTTCAGATTTAAAAGTGTATGTTCTAGAGATATATGTTTAATAATTGATAAGTTAAAATGCAGCAAGTCCCCTGGTTCCGATGATATTAGAGTTCAAGATTTAAAAATAATTAAGTTTCCAATTAGCCAAGTCATTGCTCATTTCATAAATAAATGTATCGAGCGAGAAGTACCTATACCCTAATGAATTAAAAATTTCAATTATTAGACCTATATTTAAGGGGGGGAAATACAAAGAATATACAAACTATAGGCCTATCGCAATATTGAGCGTAATTAATAAAATTGTCGAGAAAATAATTATGAGCCAAATTTCAGTGTTTTTAGAAAATAATAGTATTTTAACTGATACACAACATGGTTTTAGGCCAAATAGAAGCACAGCAACGGCATTAATTGCATTGACTGATTATATAAATAGCTCATTAAACTCAAAACAGGTGGTTTTATTAATATTTATTGATTTTAAAAAAGCCTTCGATACTTTGGACCATGAGGGGTTGCTGCAGGCCATGGATGAGTGTGGAATACGAGGGCCTGTAAAAGGGTGGTTTAGGCAATATCTGAATAACAGGTATCTAAAAGTTAGACTTAAAGGGACAGACAGCGAACTCGGTAAAATCAATTATGGGGTGCCGACCGGGTCGGTTTATGGACCGGTTGGATATATCATGCACGTTAATAGTATGGTCAATGTGATTAAAAACTGTAATACCTATATGTATGCAGACGACACGTGCTTGGCATACAGTGGACGGGACTGTGAACTGATCCAGTCGGCAATGCAAGAAGATCTTGATAATTTAATTAAATGGGCGCACGATAATGGCATCCTTATCAATTTAAGTAAGACCAAATGTATGTTGATATCATCTCCGTACAACCGTATAGCGAAAAACGCCTGTATCTCAGTAAAGGGCCACTCGTATGACTGCCTTCATGATTACAAAACAAACTGTCAATGTGAGTGTGTTGAGCGCGTGGCAAACTACAAGTACCTAGGACTGACAATCGATGAATCGTTTACTTGAGACGCACATGTAGACACTGTGTGTGCTAGATTGCGCTCAGTACTAGGGAAACTCAATCATTTAAAATATATAGTTAGTAAGCGAATATTGTACGTTCTTTACCACGCACTCGCAGATGCAACAATAAATTACGGGTTGGCTGCTTATGGGCTGACGTTTCCGGTACATTTAAACAAAATAAAAAAATTGCAAATTAGATTATTAAAATTATTATCAAACAAGGCAACCAAAGACAAACTAAATAAGGAGTACGAGAAATTATTTAAAATTTGCAGAATATTACCTACACAAAAAAAAGTCAAGTTATCTATAATATTAGGACACCACAATAAAAACGAACACAAAATTGAGAGAGTGTATAACCGGCCAACCCGTAAGGTGATACAAAGAAGCAAATATTTAGTCCCTAAAATAACAAATTATTTTGGTCAAAGAACGCAGCGATGGCTAATTCCAACATTACTAAATGAATTACCTCAAATTACAACTGAAGTAGTCTCCAAAAATGTTTTAAAAAATGTCCTACGTAAGCACTATTAATACCCTGAAGCCAGGACTTGTGGTTATTGGTAAATTGGCAATAGGTAATCCCTCCACACAGAAATAATTAGAACTGGTAGTAAAGAAAAAAAAAATATAACCTAAATTAACTAAAACTATTTACAAATTAAAAACATAGCGTCTAGAAATCATCCGCATCGCTGTCGACCGGTAGTGTACCCAAGAGACTGGCGGCATTACCACGTTGTATGGCAATGCTTAGCCTCTGGCCAAGGTAAAAACCAGCTCTTGGGTCACGGGAAGTGTCCACCAGCCGTTTAGAAATTTCCTTAAATAGGATAAGAGCACTCGGACCCCACGGCCCGAGCGTTTCAACCCCAAACGGCTCAAAAATATAATGACCAATAAGGTTATTATACTTACGCCGCTTGAGGTTTTCTGCAGCCGCAGCAGCGGCACCAGCACAGCACGCCGTGCCAGGAAGATGGGATGGCGCAAGAGTATCGACGCACGTCGCATCCCACACTAAAGGCCTACCCACCTTCCATGGAAATAAAGACATACCGTCCGATCTCTTCTTCCATCGTCGCGTGCCAAGCCATTGGGTTCTAATACAGCTGGGACGCCGACGGTGACAAGAGCTCGTCGGATTATGTCATTAATGTTTGCGTGCCGTGCTAATCGACCAGCACTATTTAGGTTTATGTCCTTAGCGTAAGAACCTAAACTCCATTTATTCTTAGGATAGAAGGTTAATATGATTACAATTTAGTGTGACCGCTGGTTTATAAGTAGTTTTTAATAATTTTGGCAGTAATCGTAACTTTAACAAGTTTAATGTACTTTTTATTTTTTACAAAGTGTACATCAAATAGAACCTTTTTAACTTCTGTCTAGTGCTATTATAAATGGAGTTTAGCTAGCTAATACGTTTGTGAGGCAAGCGTGAGTCGACCAGTCTGGCATGCGCACGAGGCGTGTGTTGTTGGTTGTTGTCGTTTGTCGCCGCTCGAGCGGCCGTCGCGGCGCACAGTGGGCCCATACTGAAAATTAGTGGACTTAGGCAACAAAGTTCCTATATCGATGCGATTTTTTTTTATATGACGTGTTATATTATTCCTGACAACTTTTATTCTTTTAAAATTTCTTCTAAAGTTGATAGATTGTCTTGAAAAAAATTAATTAGATTTTTTTGTATGGACCGAATCACGTTTAATTTTTTTTCTTCAATTGTACTAATATGTTGAGTGTGTGGCGTGAGTATATGATAACTAGGGTCGTTCTCTATCCATGAAAAAAAAATCAGCGCCGGCCATCTGCGGCAGCGCGAGTAATCATTTGGTAAAAAAAAAATGATTTGGAAGAATTTTTTTGTCATTTAAAATAAATTCAAAGCATATTTTTTGTCTCATTTGGCTGTTTTCACCTTCTTTTTAGTTAAATAAATAGTTTTAATAGCGCATACGTACTTATAACTAGTAATTCTGGTAGAGATTTAATTATTATTGCATGTTATCGGTAGCACCTGCATTGTGATTGATGACTCATTTGTTTGTGCACTCGGCTAAGCGTATAACTAATGAGTCATCGAAAAATGCTCGTCTCTGATTGGCTGAATAATTTTCACTCACTGTTATGTCCACTACTTGAGTAATTAACACTAACTATAAATATAAAGACATTCATTAAGTCCATCTTCGTCCCATTAGTTTGCTCAAAGTCCTCGGGAAAATCTATGAGAGACTTATTTATAAGCGACTCAGGGATTATGCCGAGACGAAGGGCCTCATCCCCAACGAGCAGTTCGGATTTCGATCCCAACACTCGTGTGTCCACCAAGTGCACCGTATCGTCGAGCATATCAATGCTGGTTTTCAGCGGGGTATGTTCACGGGTGCAGTATTCTTCGACATAGCGAAAGCGTTCGACAAAGTCTGGCACAACGGCTTGTTATACAAGCTGTACCAACTCGGAGTGCCTGACCGTCTCGTGCTCATCTTACGAGACTTTCTCGCGAACCGCACCTTTCGCTACCGCATCGAAGGGGCACTATCCTCCCCTCACCCGATCCTTGCAGGAGTCCCTCAGGGCTCTGTACTAGCTCCCCTCATTTTCACGCTATTCACTAGCGACATCCCCAGAAGCAGAAAGGCAATGTTAGCTCTGTTCGCAGACGACACAGCCATCTACTTCTCGGGATTCAGTGATAAAGCGCTGGTTCGCTACCTCCAAACCGCAGTCGACGAGCTCGGCGAGTGGTTCAGGAAGTGGCGAATCGAAGTAAATCCCGATAAAAGTCAGGCTGTCTTCTACACCCGACCGCGAAAAAATCACCCCCCTCCCCGACCCATCTCTATGTTCGGCAAGCAAATCCCTTGGGGAAAGCAAGCCAAATATCTAGGCGTCATCCTTGACGAACACCTCACCTTTTTCGAGCACTTTCGCTCTCGGTAGGCTCCATTGCGTCCTAAACAAGCGTAGTAAACTGTCGCTTCAGTGTAAGAAGCGCATTTACCTCGCTTGTATTAGGCCCATCATGACGTTTGCAAGCTCCGTGTTTGCACATACCAAACCCCGATATATCCATAGGATGCAGACCCTCCAAAACCGTTTTCTCCGACAAGCCACAGGTGCGCCCTGGTATGTCAGGAATATCAATCTCCATGTAGATCTCAGGATCCCTACGATCCAGCAGTACATGAAACGCGCTTCGAAGCGTTTCTTCGATAAAGCAGTGACCCACCGCAACCCTCTGGTTGTCGCGGCAGCTAGCTATACCCCCTCCCGTATCAGTAAAGTCCGCCGTCCGCGGCACATTCGCAGCGAACCCGATGATCCCACTACTCTCCTCCAGGAGAGTCGAAAAGAGACCAGTACAGTGAGAGCAACACACAGACACAAATCGTACCGACCTCGCCGCCGAGGTCCGTCGTCGCGACCCCGACTTAACAGTCCCTCCCGACCCTTGCATGAGCCAGCCCGCGATGCTGCGCCTGTAGCTTTAAATTAGCCCCTAAATAATTTAACCCAGATCCAGCATGTCCCTTGCTGCCCTCCCCCAGTGATTGCCTAAGCCGAGGTGCGAACCCCCCTCGGGGTTACCCTTAGGACTTTCGCTTTAGTTTTAATTTTACCATGGCCCGGCTGGAGGTCTAAAAAGTTTACTTTTTAGAAATCGCCGGGCAAAAATCCGTTTAAGTAGTCAGAATCTTTTTCAGATTAACTACGAGATGTCCTACAAAAAAAAAAAAAAAAAAAAAATAAGTCCATCTAGTTTCGCTCTTGTCGCTTGTTTGTGAACACAGTGAAATACTTTTATTTTTATATTTACATTAGAACTATGGCTGGATTTTGTACCAACCTAGATCTTTTTGTGAAATTAAGAAGTGGCGGTGATCTGAAAAATCATATGTTTCTGTATGAAAGTATCATTTCTGTCTTGACTACCGAAGTTTCTGAAGAAGACAAGAACCGAATCAAGGAGTTCTGTCGACTTTTTTGTGTAAATTTAAATAAAAAGTGGATAGAGTCAAGTAGAAATCAAAAAACTTTTATGAATCGTGTAATTAATCGCAAGTGGTTGGAAAAAAACATCAACTGGCCTGTTTGTGACAGTATTGATCTGAGAAGTGTGATGGGCTTTTCGGACGCAGCCTTATCTAAGCTTGTGGATATAGATTGCCATGTTCCTACTCTTGCAGTATGTACTGCGGAAGCGGGAACATCTACAGAAAAGGAGCACAGAAAACCGTTCGAAGAGTTAAGTAATAAGCAAAAGAAAAGACGTTCTACTTCCATAGTAGAAGAAAATTCAGAGGCAGAGTTGCAGCACTGGTACATAACAAAATTGAAAGACAACGGCAAAACGAATCTGGCAAAAGTGGTCGAATACCTTTCCAGTTATCCAGATGCGCTATCCGAAGTAGAAGAGAGACTATTCAAAAAGCAGAGCTTAAGTACTGTCTCTGAAGATAAGTGTTTAGCTCTTTATACATCAGTTGCGCTCTCGAAATGGAAGTACTTAGCTCTTCGACAATTTCTGAAAGAAGAAAACTGTGCTGCCTTTCCATCTTATCCAAAGCTTGTAAATGCCAAGAAAAGATGTTACCCACCACAAGAGAGTATGGAGATTACCGAAAACGGAGCTCACATTAAATTGCAAGCGCTATTGGACCACACTGTGGAGAGGATATTACTTGATATAAATACTGTTGATAGGTCTCAAAATGAAGAACTCAAGTTGACCTGGAAATGGGGACTTGATGGTTCTTCGTCGCAGAGTAACTATAAACAGAAAACGTCAAACACAGCTACAGAGTTCGATGATTCATCAGTAGTCATGATAAGCATCGTCCCTCTTCGGCTAGTGTCTACTAGGCCATCATCTGGGAATGAAAATCTAGTTTGGGAAAACCCCACACCTTGCTCAACTCTGTACTGTCGACCAGTGAAGTTCACTTTCACTTCGGAGACAGCTGACTTTATAAAGTCTGAAGAGTCTGAGATGAAAAAACAAATTGATGAACGAATATCTACACAGTGTGGAAATATTATTGTATCACATGAATTGTATATGACCATGATTGATGGAAAAGTGGCCAATATTATTGCTGGAGTACCATCATATGCAACGTGTCCCATTTGCTTGGCAAAACCGAGTGAGATGAATAATTTAGACGCTTCGACTTCTAAACCACTTCGTGAAGAAATTTACAAACAAGGAATTTCTTCACTGCATATGAAGATTCGGTGTATGGAATGTCTTCTCCATATATCTTATATTCTGGATTTTCAACGATGGACTGCTCGCGGCGAACATAAGGCTTTGAAACAAGCTAAAAAAAAATACCACACAGCAAGAGTTTCGTGAGCAAACTGGAATGCTGATTGATATAGTCAAACAGGTATGTATTTAATTTTCGCTCTCTTTATGTTGTTTGTGAATTATATCTCTATGTATTGTATATTACAGTATTGTTTTCCCATTTTAGGGTTTTGGAACTACAAACGACGGGAATACAGCGAGGCGCTTTTTCCAAGATTACAAAAGATCTTCTAGAATAACGGGAATTGACGAAAATCTGATTTTCAGATTTTCGTCAATCAGAGACCTCTGATCCGTTATTCTATATCATCAGGCAAAAACATTGACTGTGAAAAATTTAGAAGATACTGTAGAGAAACAGCTGATGTGTACGTGCAACACTATTCGTGGTACTACATGCCAGTTAGTGTACATAAACTTCTAATGCACGGTGCAGACATCTGTAACCACTTTGGTGTTTTGCCAATCGGTAAGTAAAAAATAAATATAGTTTGATGTATTATTTGACTCGATTGCGTTTTGAAATTAAAATGTATGTACTTATTCGTTTTAGGTACCTTATCTGAAGAAGCTTCGGAAGCCCGTAATAAGGACTTCAGAAACGTCAGGGAGAGGCACACTCGGAAAACGGGGAGAATAGCAACAAACGAAGACATCCTCCATGGACTTCCAATAAGCTCTGATCCCCACATATCCTACATAAGGCCTAAAATAATGAAACAGGTTCATAATGAGTTGTTGCCTGAAGCAACTCAGTTGTTACAGACTAATGAGCCTCCCTGTGACAGTGAAATTATGGAGGAAGAAGAATGCCTCATAGCAGAGTCCGAAAATTTGCCGGACCCACTAGCACTTCTGGAACAAGAAATAATGTGATCCGGCTCTAAATTATTCCCACAAAAGCCCATCAGGGTTAGGAATATGACAAACAGCCCTTTTCAGGGCTACAATTACTTCACAGTTTCATATTGATCATACGTACGATAACTTATACTATAATAATATACATACAGTTGATTATGTAGATAATTATCAACGACTTGCCCGTACAACTTTAAATTATTTCACCTATCATTAACAAAATTAGTATAACCTGAAACATTACGATATATTTATTCAACAATAGATAACGTGCAGTTAAAAAAATAACACAGCCAATCAGAGACGAGCATTTTTCGATGACTCATTAGTTATGCGCGCACAAACAAATGAGTCATCAATCACAATGCAGAGCACCTGCATTGTGATTGATGACTCATTTGTACCGATAACATGCAATAATAACTAAATCTCTACCAGAATTACTAGTTCTAAGTACGTATGCGCTATTAAAACTATTTATTTAACTAAAAAGAAGGTGAAAACAGCCAAATGAGACAAAAAATATGCTTTGAATTTATTTTAAATGACAAAAAAATTCTCCCAAATTATTTTTTTTTTACCGAATGATTACTCGCGCTGCCGCAGATGGACGGCGCTGATTTTTTTTTCGTGGATAGAAAATGAACCTAGCTATCATATACTCACGCCACACACCCAACATATTAGTACAATTGAAGAAAAAAAATTAAATGTGATTCGCTTCATACAAAAAAATCTAATAAATTTTTTTCAAGACAAACCATCAAGTTTAGAAGAAATTTTATAAGAATAAAAGTTGTCAGGCATATTATAACACGTCATATAAAAAAAAATCGCATCGATATGGTAACTTTGTTGCCTAAGTCCACTAATTTTCAGTATGGGCCCACTGTGCGGCGTCTCGCTCGCGCTGGGTTACTTGTCTTCCTCCGGCGGGGGGGTGTGGCGGCGGTCGGGAGGAGTGGGTTGTGTGCTTACGTTGCTCATGCCAGCCTGGTGGGCAAGACGACCTGAGCCCATCATATGCTGTGTTTTTTATTTTTTTGTGAACCCCTTTTTGTTATACTTAGATATTAAAAGCTGTATCCACGAGAACACTGCCGACAAACTGTACTGCGGTTTGGCAGAAGAATTGTATTACATTTTATGTTTAATATCTAGGAATAAACGAATTTAAAAAAAAAAAGATAACCAGTGAAAGCGTTGTGTGTCTTGGCAATCTACTGTATATAATAATAATATCTTAGGACAACCAACACAACGTTATCTGATCCCAAACTAGGCAGAGCCTGTATGTACTATGGCAACCAGACAACTGATAAACTTACTTATATATTTCTAAATACATACATATTATAGATAAATTACACCCAGACACAGAACAAATGATTGTGCTCATCACACAAAGATTTGTTCTGGTGGGAATCGAACCCACGACCTCAGTCTTAGCAATCAGGGTCACTAACCACTAGACTAACGGGCCAGTCAAAGTATGTACGTGAAATGTTTTTGGAGAGATTATTTATCTCTGATTTTATCTTGGACATTACTGACATCGCACATAAATGTAATAAAATTGTAGCGAAGTCGAAACTGTGAGACGAGGCTTGGATTTTAGTGGGTATTAAGCTTTGTTCACATTGTTTTTTAGCTTTACGTGAGTATAGTTTTCATTGTATTTGTGTGTCTTACGACTTCTACGATAAGACAAGATACGATAATATTTAGTTGCTTAAACATGTGTCATACATACAGAGAGACACGCATGCAAGATGATCAAAACATTGAAAGTACTGACGTGTCTGCCACATGAGGTGACGTGCAAATATGAAAGCATATTATTATTAGAGCATTCTCTTAAAACAGCAAAAAAAAAACTAAGCAATCAAATTATAATAATAATATTGTGGCAAATTTAAAATAACAATAAATCAATCAGAACATTAAAATTCAAATAAGTTAGTATAAGATTGAGACAATAATCATGTCAAAATAATAATAAAAATCTAAAAATAACTCAACAATGTCATTGAAAATAATAAACACAAACAAAATAATAATAATCAAATAAAATAAGCTACAATGTCAATAAATTTTTTTCGTCTAGGAACTCGTTAATGTTATAATAAGCTTTATTTACTAAATATGACTTAAGTGTTCGTTTCAAGTGCACGTTATTGAGCTCCTTCCAACTTTTAGGTAACTTATTGTATATGACTGGAGCCATATGAAAAATACTTTTGCGCATAAGTGCAGTCCTACAGGGAAGTACACATAGTTGCGTTTGGTCCCGCCTGTTCCTGGGAAATTGATCTGCTCTGCGCGGAAATAATTTTGGATTTTTCCTGACAAACATAATCGTTTCAAGAATGTAGGTATATAGATGCTAATGTTAAAATTTTGTGTCTTATAAAATAAGGTTTGCAGCTGTCCGTGGTTTTCAAATGAAACATCGCCCTAAGGCATCTTTTTAGGGTTCCGTTGCCAAATGGCAAAAAATGGAACCCTTATAGATTCGTCATGTCTGTCTGTCTGGCTGTCCGAGTATGTCACAGCCATTTTTTTCCGAAACTATAAGAGCTATGCTGTTGGAACTTGGTAAGTAGATGTATTCTGTGAACCGCATTAAGATTTTCACACAAAAATAGAAAAAAAACAATAATTATTGGGGTTCCCCATACATAGAAATGAAAATCAAAATTTTTTTTTTTCATCAAACCCATACGTGGTATTTATGGATAGGTCTTCAAAAATGATATTGAGGTTTCTAATATTATTTTTTTCTTAACTGAATAGTTTGCGCGAGAGACACTTCCAAACGGGTAAAATGTGTCCCCCCCCCACCCCCCCCCCCCGTAACTTCTAAAATAAGGGAATGATAAAATTTAAAAAAAATATATGATGTACATTACCATATAAACTTCCACCAAAAATTGGTTTGAACGAGATCTAGTAAGTAGTTTTTTTTTAATACGTCATAAATCGTAAACCACAGTCATTCAGTCAACTCAAATACAAAAATTTAAAAAAAAAACATTTAATTTCATTTCAACCTTATGCATAAACCGTAAATATCTGCAGATTTGTACGGAACCCTCGGTGCGCGAGTCCGACTCGCACTTGGCCAGTTTTTTGTGCTTTAAAGGCTACTTCTCTATTAGTCGAGTTACCCCAAAAGATAACACCATATATGAGAACGGATTCAGCCAGACCGTAGTACGCTGTTAAGAACGCCTCCCGATTGACATACCGTGACAGCAAGTACAATGCAATTCTGTTACTCAAAAGAATCTATGTGCTCCTTCCAATTAAAATGTCGGTCAATAATTAGTCCCAGAAACTTAGTTGTATTAACCGTGTCAATCATTACATTATTATATGTTATGTCAAGATTGGAAAATGAAAAAAAAAATGAATTGCTTATGAAGTGGAAATTATGAAGCCGTCTTAAGTGGTGATGTGCAATGCTCAAAAAGATTTAAGACAAAATTTAATGTCTTTGGCAATGCTCGAGCCTACTCTGTAAGAGAAGAGGCTGTTGTGCCGCAGTGCTCAGCGGGACAGTAATCGGCTGCTATTATTTTACGGAACTTTTGATAATCTCATTCTCGGCCCCAGGCTGGTGGCTCGTTGACTTGACGGACCTCCCGGCTCGGACACCAGACACAGAAAGGGTCCCAAAACACCACAGGTCCTGGTGCCCCGCACCACTTTGTACCGTAGTAGTTACACCACTGCCCGGAATACATAATACGAGTCGGAATCACATTGAACTGACCTAGCACAGTGAGGAGCACGTTGTCGAGGAAGAACGTGAAGTAGATGAGGGCGAACGCGATGGCGCCGGACGAGTCGCCTGCCTCCTGCATGCTGAGCCACTGCACAGGCACACTGCCGCCTCGGACAGAGAGCAGCGCGCGAATGAACGGCGCGTCGCCGCCGCCGCCGCGCCGCGCCGCCTCCGTCGCCTCAGCTCCGCGAGTGTCGCGGCGCGATAACAACTCGATGCGATACATTTTCCATCAGCACGCGGCGGAGCGTGTGCGCTTCCTGATTCAATTTTCTGGTCCGCGCACTGTAATGGCGCCCAACGGGGACTAACTGATTGTGAGCCGATAAATAAGTTTTGTCGAACATGAGCACCCGATACGACAGGCAGCGTCGTGCCACAGTCGCGTCACCGTCGCGTCTTCGCACCCTGTCGGTCGGTCGTTACTATTATCTGTTCTGTGGTCGCTACAGTCGCTACTTCGTTCCGTGTGGTGCCGGATGCAAGAATAGCACCATCCTATTACTTCCCGTGGGTGTCGTAAGAAGCTACTAATGGTCTTAGGTAGAGAATGGGCAGCAGCGTTCCCTATGCATTTATTTTACCACCATACTGCGATCGCCAAACCGCTTGCAAGATCCCCCAAATTGGGGGAAGCCTATATCCAGTAGTAGACGTCTTTGGCTGAAATGATGATGATGATGATGATGACAGTCGCTGTTCGTGTAGTACGCAAGTCGTGCTTCCCTACTTAGGCGTGCTAAGGGCCGAGCGTGAAGTACTCTGTACAACAGCTCGTCCAGTCGTGGCCCAGTAGTCGAGCTGGGGACCACGATAACTACGGGACACTATCTAGATATGACCCACATCTGCAGATACCTACATATTATTTTACTTTGCTTGCGATTAAATTGTACGTAAATGTGGTTATCTCGTTAATATGGCATCTCGTCCAGCCATCAGGCGCACATCTGCGCCCATCACCCTTCCCCCCAATCCGCGATGCCCGCGCCCCTCCCGCGCTCTTTCTACAACGACGACGCGACTTCACGCGACGCTACAAGGCTGGAAAAACTAACAAGGTTATTTGGGCGCGTGGCCAAAATAGGAACTAACGTCGACATTTGTCAATACAAATCAGACATATCCTAAGTTGAGCCCTCCACGCTTGTTTTACTCTACACACTACACGAAGACACCTACACCAAACATTAGGTCTATGTACAGTGTAGGGAAACACCCCCAGGTTAGTTAAATAAACACATGTAATATGATTTAAAACGGGTTCCCTCTATCTGGCAGAAACTTGATGCTCCGAATTTTATTTGGCATAACACACTTGGCATAATTTTCTTTAAACGAATATTTTGTAAGGCATAAAAAATGTTTTGCATACTTAATCATTGTTTGGCCGAATGTTTATATGTCCGACTTTATGCTGGCATACTTTTAAGATGCCAATGATGCAATTTTATTAAACATAATTATGTTTGGCAGACTTAAAATTCCGCAGAATTTCGTTTAGCATAACATTTATTTAGAGCGACGATTATTTGGTACAATTTTACTTGGCATACTATGAAGATGGTAGAATTTCATTTAGAATAAATTTGTTAGGCATATTGTCATTTCTATTAGATAAAATTGCATTTTAACCTTAAATTAAAATAGTGTCTCAAAAAGTCAATATATGTTGTGCTATAAAAGTTGTTGACAGAAACGAATCGCATGCTATGCATGCTAGCTTGCATGCTGCATGCTTGCTTGCATGTTGCATGCATGGTGTATGCTTGTTTGCATGTCTGCATGCTGCGTGCTAACTATGATTTTTAGGGTTCCGTTGCCAAATGGCAAAAAACGGAATCCTTATAGATTCGTCATGTCTGTCGGTCTGTCTGTCTGTCTGTCTGTCTGTCTGTCCGAGTATGTCACAGCCACTTTTTTCCGAAACTATAAGAGCTATGCTGTTGAAACTTGGTAAGTAGATGTATTCTATGAACCGCATTAAGATTTTCACACAAAAGTAGAAAAAAAAACCAATAATATTTGGGGTTCCCCATACATAGAACTGAAACTAAAAAAAAAAAATTTCATCAAACCCATACGTGTGGGGTATTTATGGATAGGTCTAAAAATGATATTGAGGTTTCTAATAAGTATCATTTTTTTCTAAACTGAATAGATCGTAAACCACAATTTACCTTTCATTCAGTCAACACGAATACAAAAATTAAAAAAAAAAAACATTTAATTTCATAAACATAAGCCTTATGCACAAACCGTGAATACCTGCAGGTTTGTACGGAACCCTCGGTGCGCGAGTCCGACTCGCACTTGCCCGGTTTTCTGTAATGTAATAGATGAGCGTTTCAATTATTATGGATATGAAATGTAATGCCAAAAGATGATTCTAACTGTAAAGTTTCTGAGATATTATAGTTCTGCCTTTTAATGATTATCGATATGAAATAATGCCAAGAGACGATTCTGACTGCGAACTTTCTGCGATATGATGGTTCGCCTTTTTCATTATTATGGGTCTAAAATGTATGCCTAAAGATGATTCTGACTTATAAAATTATGCGTTGTGAATGTATGATAAATGAGGGTATGCCAAACGATTTTCTGCGAAATGAAGTTTATGCTATCCGCTGTTATGCAAAATAATATTATGACAAAAAAAAATCTACCATAAAGGGTGGACCCATTTAAAACTTAACAAAATTAATCAGATATTAAAATTATTTACAAATAATAAAATTATCCTAGAATTTTAATAAATGTTTATAATAAGGTTTTTAATGATATTTTCTGTAACTCCTATGGATACTTTTTCGATAATTTAATCATTTGAAAAACTAACAGTTTTCGAATTTCGGCCAAAAGATGAAAATCTGATCAATACGTATTTCTTTATACTTAGTCCTGTAACGGGTTTGAGGTCAAATCCGAAAATGTCTGCCATACTTCCCTACTCTACTTCTGAGTGGAATCAATACAATATAACGTTATTGTATTATAGAGAGAAGACGCATTTGAGCCGAGAAGAAATGATCAGAGCCGTGGGAATGTTCGAGGCTGGTCCTCTGTAACGTGCTGTGGCAATAGCTCTGGGCACTACGCACAGTGTTAAAAGAAATGATCAGAGCCGTGGGAATGTTCGAGGCTGGTGCTCGGTAACGTGCTGTGGCAATAGCTCTGGGCACTACGCACAGTGTTAAAAGAAATGATCAGAGCCGTGGGAATGTTCGAGGCTGGTGCTCGGTAACGTGCTGTGGCAATAGCTCTGGGCACTACGCACAGTGTTAAAAGAAATGATCAGAGCCGTGGGAATGTTCGAGGCTGGTCCTCGGTAACGTGCTGTGGCAATAGCTCTGGGCACTACGCTCAGTGTTAAAAGAAATGATCAGAGCCGTCGGAATGTTCGAGGCTGGTCCTCGGTAACGTGCTGTGGCAATAGCTCTGGGCACTACGCACAGTGTTAAAAGTCGGCTTTGGACACAATACCGCATCACTACCAAAGTGGCAGAGTGACATGGCCGAGTTCACATCAGCAGTTCACCACACGCAGACAAGATCGTCAGTTCGCCACATATACATTCAGTCAATAAGTTTCGGGAATGGATGATTTGTTTATGGTTCCAAATATTATTTTTTTGTTATATGTATTGGCGCAACTGTTTTCCATTTTGGCGCATAATTTCAATTACATCTGTTATTTACAATAAATACTGCACTGTTTTAGTTATACATATTACATATCATATATACGTATATATAGTGCATATTGCGAATTTCATAATGAACACAATCATTGAACAAAGAATTTGTCTTAAATTTTGCGTTGTCAATGGAATTGCGTATTCGGAGTCACTGAAAATGTTACAGAAAAGGCTTACGGTGAATCGACTTTATCAAAATCTATAAAGTAAAGTAAAGTAAAATTTTATTTGCATAGATTGTAGGTACAGTAATTAAGATGTGATAAAAAAATATGGGTGATCCTTGTACAATCTACCTTACATTAGGCATGCAAAATTATCAATACACATCAACAATTAATATTATTATTTTATAAGTCAGTTAATACATATTCGGCATGGTACATTCATATAATAATTAATTAACTCAAAAAGCTGCAATACAATTGGAATAATAATCATAAATTACAATGTCAATATTAGGTAGGTATGGCAAAAAAAAAAAATTAGTACAAAGGTCAGTATCATTAAATAGTCATTCACAGAATAATAGCATTTCTCAATTAACAGTGCTGTCAGTTTCTTTTTAAAGTTTTGAATTGTGTCATTTTTAATTAAGTCAGGGATTTTATTATATAATTATTATTGGGCCCATACTAATAACACTTTTTTTTTGTAAAGCAGTATTACAACTCTCAACATGAAGTAGATATTTATACTGACTTCTTATAGGTCTCTTTCTATCTTTCGAAACTGCAGTGAAAAGATTTATGTTACATTTAACGAACATTGCAACTTCTAAAATATACATAGCCGGGAAAGTCAGTAGTTTGAGGGACTTAAACACAGGTACGCAACTATCTGTCATTTTCATATGAAATATTGCCCTTAAGCAGCGTTTTTGGGCTTTGAAGACTTGTTCTCTTTGAGCACAGTTTCCCCAAAAAATTATACCGTATCTCAAACTGGACGCGACTAGCCCATGGTATGGTATGCAGTTACTGTTGTGGTAATGTTGACCTTTTTCGCTAGATTGTATAAGACATACGCAGATACGCTCAATTTTTTACAAACTTCTTCTGCTTGAGGTTTCCACGTCAACTGACTATCTGTCAGTATACCTAAGAATTTTGCTACTTGTACTTGGTCTATGTCACAATTATTATATTTTATTATTACATTAGGCACTGACGTGCGTTGATAAAAATGCATTATGTTTGTTTTTTGCAGGTTAATTACTAAATTATTTTCGTCGAGCCAATTTATTATGTCTTTTAGCGCATTATTTATGTCCTGTTCGTAATTAACTATCTCTGTACATTTAATAAGTGCGGTGCTATCGTCCGCGAATAAGACCATTGGGTGTTGAATGTGGTATGGTAGGTCATTTATGTATAGCAAGAATAAAGGTGTCTTCAGACAGCGAGCGGGGCGTGACGTGACGCGACGTGGCGGGGCGCCGGCGCGACGCCGGCGCGGCGGGAGCCTTCACACTGCGGGCGCGATCACGTCCCGTCCCGCCGCAATGTGGGCTGAAAATCGAGTTTCATAGTCATTTAAAACTTTTTCTTTTACATTTTTTTTTTTTTAATTGGGAAAGGCTTCTAATGCCTTCAGTAGTCATGAATATGTATGAGGAAACATTTCAAACGAAAAGTAAATAAAAAAATAATGAAAATTTTGTATGGGGCAAAGTAATAAAACCAAATATCTTCAAAACCGCGGTTTCAACCAGTATATCCTTTCAGAATTAAATTTTCACTTAACATTTTTTTCTGGATGTCATTGAATTTTGTCAGTGTCATTCTTAATTTTGCTAATGTGGTAGTTTTGCACTAAAATACAGACACCTGTCTGCAAAATTTCTAGTTTATAAACCCATTGGTCCGGATATAAGTTCAAATTTTAGTAAAACCATTTTTTTTAAAACGTGTGTATTTCAAAAAAAAACCGCATTTGTCACCGTTATATAAAGTACACCAAAAATTTACAAATAAATTGTAGAACAACCGTCTGTAAGGATATACTGGTTGAAACCGCGGTTTTGAAGATATTTGGATTCATTACTTTGGCGCCATACAAAATTTTCAATTTTTATAATTTAGTTTCCGTGTGTAATGTTATTCCTTATTAGAAGCCTTCCCAATTATCAAAAAAATAAATGAAAAAGAGAAAAAGTTTTAAATGACTATGAAACTCGATTTTCAGCCCACAGTGCGTCGCGCCGCTACACGCCGACCGTGTGGCGCCGCGATTCATTCATCGTAAAAATGTTGAGCGATTCAGATGTGGACACGCTCTTGCTCTTATTTGCGCTAGCTAAGAAAAAACAATGTAAACGGAAATGGGTGCATGAAATAAATCAAAAACGTCTTAATTATGGCGAATATCATAGACTATGCCGCGAACTTTTATCCCATGAAGATAAGTTTTACGCATATTTCAAAATGACGCAAGAGTGTTTTGAAGAATTGCATAGTATTTTATTTGATACAATAAGTAAACTGGACACAAATTGGAGGAGATCAATCTGTTCAAGAGAAAGGCTGGCCATTTGTTTGAGGTAAGCCTTTTTATTTACTTATTTAACACTTGTTATCATTTTAAAAAAGAAAACAAAATGAAAGTAATACTTATTTTATGAGCCATTTCACATTTGAACGCACGACTTTAGATAAAAGACGGCAGCCTTGTGTATGTGTGCGTAGCTATCCACACATATACAATACAAGCAGTGTAACGCGAGTGTCGAGACGGATTAAACCAGGGCTTTGAATAACGTTAGTATCGTGACTTTCATCGGACGAAGATAACGTTATTAGTAGAGGTCACGTTATGCTTGGTAACGATACTTGGCATACGTTTTACCGGTAACTGAGTACCGTTAAATTTTTATTTATTTTCTTTCATCTCTTTCTTTCGTCTATATTAATGAAGTTGCATTTGCATCGTTTGATTGGCGATGTTTCCGTACAGCGCCGCCGCCCATGGCGTGCCGCTTAGGTTGCGCAGGTTGACAACAACGCATTAAGTAACGATAAAAGTATCGATACTAGTAACGTTAATTGGTAACGTTATTTATATATTCGACACGATATTAAACTGTATCGTTACCCGTGTTACCGTTAAAATATTAACTTTATGAAAATAACGTTACTTAACGATACTTATAGTGTGAATTTGGTAACGTTAACAAGCCCTGGATTAAACAACCTTGAGCCGTTAGAATTATAATGGGTATTTAGAGATTTATGAAAATACTTACTTTTACTTATCCAGTCTAATAAAGGTTTCTAGACTAATAAAAAAAATACAAATATTAGTTATGTAAAGTATATAAAAAATAAAAAAATTGAACATATTATTGTGAAGTAATAATGACTTACTACGACTATTTTTTACATGTATTCGTCAATGCCAGAGTATTTACTAAGATGGTGGGTGGCTCTTAACCAGAAAACTAAATATTGTGAATAAATTTGTTGTAACTTATATTACCAAATTCTATATACTTCAGATCACAAACAGCTTATATAAAGTTTCTAACTAAATCTCTCACTATTAACTATTAACACCAGTCTTATGACTTATAACAATTTTTTTGCAGAAAGCTTTAAGTAATATGAGTAAATCTAGTGTAACCTTTAATTAACATCAGTCTCAAAATCACAGTCTTTTCAATTTCTAAGTTTGATTAAGGTGTCTTCACACAGCGAGCGGGGCGTGACGTGACGCGACGTGGCGGGGCGCCGGCGCGACGCCGGCGCGACGGGAGCCTTCACACTGCGGGCGCGATCACATCCCGTCCCGCCGGCGCACAGTGGATCGTCCCCATACAAGAGGTCGGACATAGAATCAAAAATTGAAAAAGTATTTAATAAAAAAAAATAAAAAAAAAATTATACAGTTGCATTTCTCTATTAAAGAACAATACACATGTGCAAAACACACAAAAATAACTATAACTAGCAATGAATTTGATAAGCTAATTATGACATGAGCCAATCACACTGCAGAGCTTAAGGGCTGTGAACATAGTAATTACAATAACTAATTAGAGTAAGCAAGTACTGGTAGTCGTTACTTAATGACTCATTAACGCTTTTGTTATGTTGCAACAAAAGCGTTCATAAGTCATTAAAGTCCTCAAAAATGCACCTGTTATTTAAGGAACTACTTAGTGATGACTAATTCTCAGTAATAAGTATACTTAATGTACCTCCATTCCATCAGTAATACACATACAAAGATAGTTACTATAGGCAAAATATCTCGGTAGGGGCACGCTGGGGGCACCATGTGTCCTTGAAGAAAATGTGGCATAAAATGGGTAAATAACAGTAGTGAAATCCACAAGTCGAACAAAGAGGGAATATACATACATTTTTGTGTTCGTTTCCATACAAAAATAAAAGTTTTCATCGAATAGCGCCTAAAGTGCTGGTCAAATAAAAAAAGCGTACAACAATTTTTGTTGTTCTTTAATAGAGAAATGCAACTGTATATATTTTTTTTTTTTTAATTAGATACTTTTTCAATTTTTGATTCTATGTCCGACCTCTTGTATGGGGACGATCCACTGAGCGGCGCCGCGCCGCGATTCATTCATTGAAAAAATGTTGAGCGATTCAGACGTGGAAACGCTCTTGCTCTTATTTTTTAATGAAGTATGTAACTAATATCACAGGTCAGCATATCATCGACCCGTGCGGCTGTTGTAACTTAGCCTCAAGCGCTTTACAAAATTATGAATTTTAATCGTATTAGTAGCCGTTAAACTTTGAAATTGACTGAGGCATTTTACGTACCTTTCTAAATCTTTTGCGATCTTATGAGGTTTGGCTTAATTTGTCAAACTGTACTCCATGCCTTTCATGCGAGATTCAGAAGGATGCCGGAGGTTTGAAAATCTGTCTCGGTAAATCCACAAAGCAAAAGGAATAGCTTTGCCACGGGCTTCTAAACACATCAACATATTACCGTTTTCACGACCACTGTACACGTATTCAGGCATTGTTTATCACAACAAAATCAATAAAAACAAAACACTAAAAACGTAATAATAACAACAAGACACAATTTTAAACTAAAGTGTTAAATGCGACCCAATATCTATCAATCAGTTCCACGTACCACTTTCGCTCACGAACTAAGTCGGACAGGAACTAACTAGAGGACTAACACAATATCAAAGATACCGCCTGCACGTGGAGCCGACAAAAGCACCACCGTGCCGGCGCCGCGCTGGCGGGCGGCGCCGACGCACGGTGGGCTGCATATCGCCTTTCATAGACATAGAGACTCAAATTTTGAAGGGTCTTTTTTTTGGCTAGAAATGGATTCTGCTGATCATTACTATTCTATAAAATTTCGTATGGGGCAATTGCGTGTATAAATGAAGGAGTTATAATTTTTTAAACAAAAAAAATGTACGGTGCTGACATGAAAAATTATTCTATCTCTGGAATTATAAGGTTCGCTATTATATCCTTAAACACAGATAGTACCATTTATTTTTAATTTTTTGACATACTTCATATTGCGCCACCATTTGTGGCTTTTTAAAAATCCTCAAAATTAAAAAAAATATATAATGTTGATGTTTAATTTTATGGTTAAATGCTTTAAATATGAGTATGCTTAGTCAAGTTCACAATATTTTTTTATACTATAAGCCAAGACAGTCTGAACATCACAAAATTTCGTTTCACTAAATTGAAATCACATGGTAATTATGAATTACCTTTCTTATCTCGCGATTTGCAACCCACTGTGCGGCGCCGCGCTGTCTTGTCATGTGAATGATCTAAAAGTTACAGAGACAAAACAGAAAACCAAATCATTTCAATTGTTAGGAAATTGGTTCTATGCTTTATACCGAACTGTTTTAATTTTTTTGACTTTTCAATAAGATTTAACGGGTTTCTTAGATTAAATGTATCAAATTATTTAGTTTAAATTAATTGAGTTTACTTACTAAATAAAGGATACAGTCATTGTAATAAACAAGCTTGCGTCGTGTGACTCTAATCACATTGGCATAAAGTTCAAATTCAATTGATTCACGTGCGCTAGTTGTTTGAAACTGTACTCGTAATGAAAATGTTTTAGTCAATCACAGCTAATGTCGGCGATCGCTCACTTTCATTCACTATCCATTACTCGTATCAGCTAACATACAAAACTATTATTAAATGTAAGATGCAGTCAATCAATTTAAAACTTGTGATACTTCTGCAATTTATCGCCGTCCTGCCGACGCTGCGCTCGCGCCCCGCTCGCGGCACGCCGGCCTCTGAGTTGTATTCCGACTCGGCGCGGCGGCGGCGTGGCGCGTCGCGCCGAGCGCTCTGTGTGAAGTCGTCCATACTATCTAGTACATTACAACTACTCAGCGTCGCGTCGCCGCCCGGTCCCGCCGCGTCGCGCCCGCTGTCTGAAGACACCTTAAGTAATGTTTAAAATCGAGCAGACAATGGTTTCAGTGTGTGCGTGCGCGTAATGTTGTTGTGTGCCGACTCAGATACCTAAACTTGAGCGATTCAAAAATGTTATAGCGTCCTTAAATTTCTTGTTTCCCATACCCTTCAAGTCGCATAAAATCGCCTACCCGTGTGATTTTCCCCGTTTTTGCAACATTTTTCATTACTTCTCCGCTTTTCTTAGTTGTAGCATGATGTTATATAGCCTATAGCCTTCCTCGATAAATAGGCTACTCAACACAAAAACATTTTTTCAATTCGGATCAGTAGTTTCTGAGATTACCGCGTTCAACCAAACAAGCAAACATACAATCAAACAAACAAAAAAAATAAACTCATCAGCTTTATAATATTAGTATAGATTTGCGCGACAAATGAACGAATAAAGCGATTAGATTAGTGCGGGGTATCTACCATAACTAAAAAGTTAAAAAACTTTTTACAAAAAAAATAACAACCGACCTTAAAAAATAATAGTTTAAAAAAACTAAAAAACACGCTTTCATAGAAAACCAAACTAAACAGTAGAAAATAAAGGAAAAAAGCATGGGGTGCTTTTTAAGGTATTTTTTTTATTGATATCAGGCACCCCACGCTTTTTTACACGCTTTATATTAGCTTCATTTCTTTTCTTTTGCTCTAATTGACACAGTCCCTTGCGAAGTTCATGCGACGCTAATGGGCTTAAAACTAGACAGCGCTCCTGGTTGGGACAACATTCCAGTTAAATTTCTTAAAGCTGCACACGATCAAGTTGTCCCAATCTTAAGTTACTTGACCAACCTATGCTTTGAGCAGGGAGTTTTCCCGGACGCCTTGAAAGTAGCTGTAATAACCCCTGTGTACAAGTGTGGAGACAGCTCAGATCCGTCAAACTACAGGCCAATTTCAGTTCTACCTTCTATCTCTAAAATCCTAGAAAAACTGTTAAACTCACGCTTAATAAAATACCTTTCTAAATATAACATTCTTTCCCCTTCTCAGCTTGGATTCAGGCAGGAAAGGTCTACTGAGGATGCGGTCTTGTCACTAACATCTACTATAGTTGACAAAGTGGATAAAGGTAGCAAATGCCTGACAGTTTTCCTTGACCTCAAAAAGGCCTTCGATACAGTATCTGTCCCCATACTTTTGCACAGGCTCGAAAGCATCGGCATAAGGGGGGGCCCCCTTATCCCCCCCTCTCGAGCTATTCAAATCCTACCTGACTAAACGCAAACAAACAGTAAAAATAGGGGAGTTCACTAGCTCAGAAGAAACAATTTCATACGGCGTCGGGCAGGGGAGTGTCCTTGGTTCGACATTGTTCCTTATTTATATAAATAACCTCTGCAATATAAGTATTGAAGGGGGTCACATTTTCTCTTACGCGGATGATACCGCCATAGTATTTGCTGATAAGACTTGGGCAAAAGTTAAAAGTTTAGCCAAAACCGGCCTGTTAAAAATTGCAGTTTGGCTAAATCGTAATCTCCTCACATTAAACGCATCCAAGTCCAATTACATATGCTTCACAAAGTATGCAAACACTCAGCCACCATTCGATCTCCAAATAAAAATACATTGCTGTGCCAATCCCTCAATTCCTGACTGGTCTTGTACAAAAATTGTCCGGTTACAGTATACCAAGTACCTGGGCATTATGATTGACCAGCGCTTGTCGTGGCACATGCATACTGCACTGCTCATGAAAAGAGGAAATTAATATGGACCTTTAAAACTTTGCGAAGCATTGCTTCAAAAATACTTCTGTTGAAAGTCTATGTAAAAAATTAAATTTTTAGAACTTGAAAGGGCACAGCGATCTCTGCTCAAGGTTTTACTCTTCAAACCCTATAGATTCTCAACCCAAAGCCTTTACCTAACCTCTGACACTCTGTCCGTACGAAAACTTTACCTTCTCCATCTTATCCTCAGAAAACACAAATCCCTACCGTATGATCCCAAAAAGCCGAGTATGAATAGCAGAAGAAGCTACGTAGTCGCTCCAACTGTCCCAGCTAGATCTGTGTTTGCTAAGAGGCAGTATGCAAGACAATCTTCCCACTTATAAATCTACTGAATAAAGAACTTAACATTTATCCTCTGAAACTCCGTGACTGTAAACTAGCTGTGACTGAATGGCTTAAAACGAAAACCTACGATGACATTGAGGCCATAGTAACATCGCTTCCATAATTTGTCCAAGACGAAAGCTGACTGAAACGAAAGTTCACATTAACGTTAGTTGAGGACACTGTTTCTGGTTACCTCCGATCCCAAGACATTGTCGCAGGGCTAACCTGAACGTAGATCTAAATTTCACCGATATCTAAACTTATATCTACATATATACAGGTAAACGAATTTCACTCATACACAACATAAATTCGCACACATCTACACTTTTTTCACACACTCTCGAACACAAACACACACACACACTCAAACCCACTCGCATACATCACACAAGTGCGCTCCTTCCCTTTTGATTTTTTTGTATTTTATTTTATTATTCTGTTTTCTTTTATTACACGCTTTATATTAGCTTCACTTGTATATTTGTATGTTTGTTTGTAACCGACTCCTTATAGCGCGATTTTGACCCACTTTAAACGACCAGATTTCATTCAAACTTTACACACCTGTCAAGGACAGATGACAATGCAATAATTTCATAAATTTGTGCCATTATCCTTGCCAGGGTTACCAGGACAGCAAAAAAACTGTCTTCGAAAACTACGCTAACATACCTCACAAACTACGCTGACATACGACGCAAACTACGCTAACATACGTCACAATCTACGCTGACATACGTCACAAACTACGCTGACATACGTCTCAAAATTCGAAACACCCTAAATAATAGAAAATAAATAATAGTTCAAAAAAACTAAAAAAACACGCTTCCATTGAAAACCAAACTAATAAAAACTTTTTTACAAAAAAAAAAAAAAACAACCGACTTCCTTAAAAACTCTACAAAGTGAAAAATAACTTTAATTTCGGAAGTCGGTGTCTTAGGATCTGTATTTATGGTTTTTTTGCCACCGACTTCCGAAATTAAAGTTATTTTTCACTTTGTAGAGTTTTTAAGGAAGTCGGTTGTTTTTTTTTTTTTTGTAAAAAGTTTTTATTTTTAAATTTTTAGTTGTGGTATCCACCCCGCACTAATTCCAAACAAACAATGCATATTTATGCGATAGCAGAAATCGCGGTTGATTTGCTGTCATTTTTTAAAGAGTTCCGGTGTCTATCTCTGGAATTCATGATCAGATCTATGTGAAATTTATATGGAACCATTTCGAAATAAACCCCTTTCGAACAAAAAAAGAATTTTGTATATCCGTCTATATGTGACGGAGTTATGGCCGAACATACATAAAAAAAAAAAAAAATATAAACATCCGAATTGAGAACCTCCTCCTTTTTGAAGTCGGTTAAAAAGTACAAAATAATGGAAAAAAAAACGTGGGGTGCCTGATATCAATATATCTATATATATCATTATACCTTAAAAAGCACCCCACGCTTTTTTTCCATTATTTTGTACTTTTTAGTTTGGTTTTCAATGGAAGCGTGTTTTTTAGTTTTTTTGTACTATTATTTTTTATTTCTTAATTGCATACTCTGTGTTACGTTAAGTGGAAATACGGAGTCACCTAACACAAGCATATAAATGAAAGGAAAAAAAAAAAGAAAGAATGAAAGGTGATCTCCAAATCATTTATGTTAAAAACTAATTAACTTTCTTAATGTGTTTAATTTTTTGGGATTTTCATCATAGCTCCTGAACACCCAGCTCTAAGATCACAGTACGTCACAATCGCAGCGCCAGCAGAAAATAAACACTTCTCACCAAGTGGGTCAAGCGAAGGCTCGGACACCTAAATAACATGGTTTCCCTCTGAAGGGTAGAATACGAATATTTAGGTTCCAGCTGAAGCTTGACCCACTAAGATTTAACATTCTTGCTGGCTCATGGGTACTGAGGAGCGCAAGCGCTCGGCGCTGCGAAGTACGCCCGGTTAGGGGGGGGCGAGGCGACAGTAGCCTCCCCCCACGTTACATAGAGGGCGCTCATTGCTATCAAACAGTGCTGCAACACGTAAAATCCAGGATGTTATCTCACCAGTGGGCCAAGCTTCGGCTGGAACCAAAATATTCGTTTTCTACCCTTCGGGTGGAGAACGGTGTTAATTTAAAATCACAATCATTAAATTAAATAACGAATATCAAACAAAAATTAAGAAAAGGTTTATTCTAATTCAGTCCATGAATTTAACTCAAGAATGTATTCTCTTGACTCAAGAAAATCATTTTCTTCAAAATGGTATTCTTGGTTCAAATTTTGGCTCTTGAGTCAAATAATTTTTTTAGCAGTATACTATTGTCTCAGATTTGGCCATATTTTACTGTAGAAATAATTTTTCACGCAATTTTACACCGTTTTCTGCGAGAAAAATAAAATTAAGTGATATTTGTCAAGACCCACCCTCCCTCCTAAGTGAGAATTAAAAAGATTTAGCTTGATCCCCTCCCCCCTAGAACTCCTCATGTAATTAATGGACGCCCCTTGCCATGTGTCGCAGGTTTGCTAGGTTAAGCTACACTCCCCAAAGTCAGCCTTTAATGGGTGATTTTTTTTTTTTGTTCCTTTAAGTTGGTTTGCTAGGTTCAGCTACACTTCTCAAGGTCAGCCCTTGGATGGGTGACCATTTAGCTTTTGTTTTGCCTTGTGTCGCAAGTTGGCTAGGTTAAGCTACACTTTTCAAGGTCAGCCTTTGGATGGGTGAACATTTAGTTTATGTGTGGCGCTTTGTCGTAGGTTCGCTAGGTTTCAGCTGCACTTCGCAAGGTCAGCCTTTGGATGGGAGACCATGTAGTTTTTTGAAGTGAAAACTTCTTTAGCGCCGTTGGTTGTGATTTGAAGCTCAATGAAACGAAAAAGCGACAGTAAAAAGAGACAGACATAACTTCATAAGATTTAACGTGGGAGAAAATGATATAGGAAATACATGAAGTCATGACCATGGACGAAAGAAATATGGAGACGGCAAATATTGTCACATCTGAACTTCAAAAATTAAAACACATTAAAAACGTTTTATGTACCTGTACATATTAGAATTTAATCAAAAATGTTTTACGTACTTGTACATATTATTATTATTTCAAGTCTATTATCGTATCTATATATTATTTATGTAAATACGGAAAAAAATGAACTCAAAAAAAGAAAAGAAAATTATTATTGCGATAGCACGACGAACAGTGATGCTGGTGGCGGAGACACCGGTAATGCCGGCCCAGTCGGGCCCAGGCAATGGCCAGTCATTGTCCATAAACCTGGAACAAAAGCAGTGTTGTAGTACCTGAATATTTAGAAATATTAGGTTGGGGAAAAAGTCTTTTCGCATTATAGTGTGTATGAACTTGTAATAAAATCTCTTTGGCTATACTATTTGTATCTGGCTGGTTTTGGTATCATTGAAAGTTTACATTTTAAAGAACATAATTCCAAATTCAAATTAGGAAAATGTGTGATTTTCATTTGTTTTTCGTACCGTCAAGATGAGTGAATCTAATGAAGAAATTCGATACATTTTAAAATTTTACTACAAAAAAGGTAAAAATGCAACGCAAGCCGCGAAAAAAATTTGCGATGTTTATGGACCTAGTGTAGTGTCTGTGAGAGTAGCACAAATTTGGTTTAAGCCTTTTCAAACCGGACATTTTGATGTCAAAGATGCACGTGGCTCTGGTCGCCCTATTACGGATAAAATGGATGCCATTTTTGAAAAAGTGGAGCAAGATTGGCATACCAGTAGTTACAACGTAGCTGAAGAACTGGAAATTGACCACAAAACAGTTTTAGCGCATTTGAAAAAAACTGGGTACACAAAAAAGCTCGACATTTGGGTACCTCACGAGCTCACTGAAAGAAACCTAATGAATCGTGTACTCATTTGTGATTCTTTATTACGACGTAATGAAACCGAACCATTTTTGAAGAAGCTGATAACTGGTGATGAATAGTGGATCACGTATGACAAGAACGTGCGAAAAAGGTCGTGGTCAAAGGCCGGTCAGGCTTCACAGACTGTGGCGAAACCCGGGTTAACTCGCAACAAGGTGATGCTGTGTGTGTGGTGGGATTGGAAGGGCATTATTCATTATGAGCTGTTACCACCAGGCAGGACCATCGATTCTGAACTGTACTGCGAACAACTGATGAGATTAAAGCAAGAAGTTGAGAGAAAGCGGCCGGAATTAATCAACAGAAGGGGTGTGGTTTTTCATCATGATGACGCTAGACCTCACACATCTTTAGCCACCCAACAAAAATTAAGAGAGTTTGGCTGGGAGGTGTTAATGCATCCGCCGTATAGTTCTGACCTTGCACCTCCAGATTTCCACCTGTTTCGGTCTCTTCAGAATTCTTTAGGCAGTGTCAGGTTAACATCACGAGAGGACTGCCAAAACCACTTGTCGCGGTATTTTGACCAGAAGTCCCAAAATTTCTATAGCAATGGGATCATGTCCCTACCTACAAGATGGCAAAAAGTTATCGAACAAAATGGTACCTACATACTTTAGTTAAATGTAAATAAACTTTATTAAAAAATGTTTTGAATTTTCTTAAAAAATGCGAAGAAACTTTTTCCCCAACCTATTATACGAATAATAAAATGTAAAATAATTTTCAAACTTTGTATCACTTTAATCATTACTAAAACCTACAATTATCCTCTTCTCGTAATTTGACATTCGTATCATTATCTTTTGTTTTGCCTTGTGGCGCAGGTTCGCTAGGTTAAGCTACAGTTCTCAAGGCCAGCATTTGGATGGGTGACCATTTAGCTTTTGTTTTGCCTTGTGTCGCAGGTTCGCTAGGTTAAGCTACACTTTTCAAGGTCAGCCTTTGGATGGGTGAACATTTAGTTTATGTGTGGCGTTTTGTCGCAAGTTCCTTAAGATAAGATGCACTTCGCAAGATCAACCTTTTTGATAAATATTACCATATTACCATATTTATTTCCTTTCGTAAAGTTTGCCTTATAAATATTATCTTTACAAAATAATTTCGATGTTTCACACCTGCCAGGCGTCCCGCCACGGCTTAGTTTTTACACGATTTATATTAGCTTCACTTGTATGTTTGTTTGTAACCGACTCCTTATAGCGCGATTTTGACCCACTTAACCGACCAAATTTCATTCAAACTTTGCACACCTGTCAAAGACCGATGACAATGCAATAATTTCATAAATTTGTGCCACTATCCTTGCCAGGGTTACCAGGACAGCAAAAAAACTGTCTTCGAAAACTACGCTGACATACGTCACAAACTACGCTGACATAAGTCTCAAAATTCGAAACACCCTAAAAAATAGAAAATAAATAATAGTTTAAAAAAACTTTTTGTGTTTTTAGTTTGGTTTTCAATGGAAGCGTGTTTTTTAGGTTTTTTAAACTATTTTTTTTTTATATTTCTGATTATGATTATTCATCCCAGTCAAGCTAGTTTATTACGAAACCAGTAGGTACCTAGTAGGTAGGTATAGTTTATCAAAATAGAAGCACACACCTCTGTATTGCGTAAAACTTGCGTAAAATACTGTCAATAACAATCAGCATCATTTCGGAGGAGATTTGCATGATGTATTATTATGTTGAAAAAATGTGTCTATTCGACAACGATATTACGCAATTAATGTTGTTGAACTATCGAAATGAAAGCCATTCTAATTGTTAGTCGTTTTCGCTTTAGTAATTACTCCTCGAGTTCTATGTATCAATACCTACACCCAAATAAATAAGACAAACCATCTAATATAAAAATGTCTTATCTAGGTCCTTCGCACTTTCCACCTGTCTCGCTCTTTGTCAAAGTTACGTTTAGTAAGAGCTTATTCTAGGGAGCTTTAATCTATACATTCTTGACGAGAATTCAAAACGACTTTCACAAGCTCCAGCAATTTTATATTTTGAAATTATTAGTAAGTCATCCATATATTGTAACGTGTACTATTTTCAATTCTTGAACAATTTTTTAAATAAATTATTACTGTCGTTCTGAGATTAGAGAACATGTGCAATAACAAAACGCAACGTAACTGTCAATAAAACTACGTCATTTGTACGAGCTTTTAGTGATGTACTCAACATCCGCCAGTAACCATCGATATTAACTACCAGAAAAAGTTTTGACCTTCAGTTTTCTAAACTAAAATATTTAATGTCAAATATGCAAGCAATACTTAAAAAATAAGGTAATTAAGTATATTATAAGCTTTTAAAAGTTGTCGACAAAGCCAAGTAAATGGGGAGGACGTTTGTGTTTAGGTAATATTATGCAATGAAGACGTACAGTGTGTTTCCTCGTTTTTTGAAATGAATAATGAGTCTATGCAACAAATATATTGGTTGTAATTATGTGCACGTAATAAGGTATAAAAATAATATAAACTGTTTAGATATTGTTTACTTAAGGATACGCATAAATAGTAGTAGTTCTTTCAAAGAAATAACTTTTATAATTGGGCAGTATTTAAATTGTTTAGGTATTACAGTGAAAAAGAGTTTAAAAAAAAAACTGAATAGCGATTTTTTAAAACTTGTTAGTATAGAGGTAGCCAGTGACGAAATTGAAAACTGCTATGAAAAATTAACTTAATGTTAAAAAAACTGTTATGTAAGGTCGAAATTACTTCATGAAAAAGACAATCAATAGAAATAAATAAGCTTAAAGGGTTGTAATAATGGTGGTAGGTCTGTGCTGGTACTTTGTCGAAGCAGGTGGGTGGATTCAGATCAAAAGAGTCTCTGTCTACCGTGTGAAGTCCAGTTGCTCATCTTTGGCTTGTCTTGACCGGCCAGATTGAGCACTGCCGAGGAACAGAGCTTCCACCTTTTTCTTTCCTTTATTGGTCGGCTACAACTTGCTCTAAGAAAGGAAGTATTCCAGTAAGATTCATGTCGGCAGGGATCATCACCATACTTCCGGATCTTCTTGAAAGCCCTGGAATATCTCTCCAATATTCATAGACACCTCGTCACATATTGTCCCGTTTTCGATACCACACTATGCGCAAGTCACTCCCTGTCATTTTATCTGTATATTTTATTTGAAACATTGGTCAGGCTACCCGAACCCATAGCTTATTTTCCATGTCCTAAAATAGTGCTGCACCAACTGAGGGTTCCCTAGGGTGAACCCTAAATGGGTCCAGGGACGACGGATCTGGGGACATCCGTCACCCCCTATTCCTGGACCAGAGATGGTGGCGCGTGCGTGGTGTACCACGCGCGCCTCTCTGTGATGTACGGGGGGGGGGGGTTGAGTTTAACACCTCACTCCCCCCTGACGTGAGGAGGCCCGCTAAGGCGGGCCGGCACCAGTCGGGGATCGCGGAAGACATATTGGATCCCGTGGTCCCCGACGTAGGTGTGGGACGGAATACCAGGGTGGTTTTAGTCAGTAAGAGTCTGACAGACCCCTCCGCCCACCCCAGGGCGGAGGACATCCATGAAGATTTCCACCTCGAGATAAAAAAATGGGTGAACTTGCGGAGTGCATAGAGGGATAATCGTAGGTTGATTCCTTCTTCTGCAAGATAATTTTGGACCCTCGTACGCAAAATTTTGGAAAGCGATTTTTAAAATAATACTTTACCACTGGTGGATTAAGCCCCCACCAGCGGTAATAGTAAAAGGAAGGGAAGAAGAAGCGGCAGTCCACATCAAGTCCCAGATACTGGGGGCCCTTAATTCTGGAAAAGAACTTTTTAACCGAATCCCAAAACGGGCCAAAATATCGTAATAAGTACACAAATACCCCACCTGTATACACAAATATAGGTAGATATTTTTCAGTGAAAATCATTAATAGTTTGCGAACATGGGTATTAAACAGATTTTTTTTATAACAGACGTCCGTTTTGCGATTACCAAAACAGTTAGTTATGAAAAATACTTGAACTAAAGTGATTCATTAGTACGTTGGCAAGTTTATGATTGTTTAAAAATTATATTGATAAGTTTTATACTACCTATAACACATGTTTCGTTTTATCAAGCTTTCAAATGAATCGACATCGATGACCGATGAAAGTTTTTCGATACTGGCCGTGAAACTGTACACACGGGCGTCACTACTCACGACATATTGATATAAATTAAATAAATAGTCAGTCAGTCAGTCATTTTACTCTGTGTTAGTCATGTCGTTGGCGATAGCGCTGTGCTGTGGGTCGATCGGCTAGGATAGCTGAAGAATTCACCACGAGCGACGAGGTTGTGAGTGTGAGTCGCCGTGGAGGCGTGCGGCGCTAGGCCGAGCCCGGCCCGCGCCCATGCGAGCGGGCGCCGCCAACCGCAGCTCGCCCTCCGACCTGCCGTCCTGCCGACCTGCCGACGGACGCCGACCTGCCGCTGCCTAGTGCCGGGCGCCCCGCACTAGCGCACAACCTGCATACTATCATGGTAAGCGCTTCACCATCATAACGTTTTTATGGTTCCGGGTCCGTGCCGCCACTTCAACTACTTGCTGACAGAGTACCAGGTGTTTGCCATGACAACAAGTATGAGCTGTCTCAGTCTCGTTAATTAAAGCCGGCGTTGTCGATTACATTCCGTAATGAGGAGCAGTTTTATGAAGCATTGTTTAGTGTGATGAGTGGCGGCGGGCGCGCGACTTGTCGTGTCCGCGACTTAGTGCGTCTGTGCGCCTGCAGCTCGGTGCAGAGCGTGCGGTAATGGCGACACTGTCCCGCGCGTGTTTACACAACACCACTGTTAGCAATAAATGTTAATAATCAATAAATGCTACATTTGCACATTGACCCCCTTTGTTTAGTTCAGTCAGCTGCATATATTTATGTTGTAACTCTTGTAAACAGCAATCTGTAAGTTTCATTATAAGACTTGGCAGAAGTGCAATATGTGGACATGGGTGATTTGCTTGTGTTGTCTGTTGCGTAGTGTGTGTGAAACATAACAGTGCGGTGTAGGCAGCCCTCCGTTTTGACAGGACACCAGTGAGCATGTTACAGATGTTGATGAGCTGCCTTGTGTATGCCTCACTCAAACAAGCTTGTTGTGACTGCATCTCATTGGTCACAGTCTGTTGTCTGTCTGGCCGGAGCGGTCGGCCATTGTGGCTGTGTGACAACAATGTATGCTGTCATCAGTTCAACTGTGTGAGCACACATAATGCACATCCATCACTCACACTGTACATATAAGCAGCCATTGTTAGCTAATTAGTGTTGAGACAATGGCACAACACTGTTGAATAACATTCACTACAACATACTAATTGTGCCTTAGTTACCTGTGTCACACACAGTCCGGTGACGGGCTGCTGAAGGTTACTGAAGCTTCAGCTATGACCTCACACATGCACATATGCTGCTGAGGCAAGCATCAGCTCAGAATCGTGAAAGCAGTGGACGATCATAACGTATGGTCACTTTGTTGTGATTTTGATAAATAAATAAAATAAAGTTTATTTGGAACAACTTCAGTTTACAACATTTACAATAGCAAACGAAGATAGCTACAAAAGTAAAATACTGTGGCGCAGCTATCAACGCCCAATCCAAACAAAATATACACAAATACATTGTTCCAGAAAAGACTAAAAATACCAACAAAGTTAATAATAATTAATTTCGGAATAACATTTTTTTTTTTTTAAGAGAATAAAATTGTTCTCATATAGTTGGCTAATACATGCAAGTATGGAGCTACTTCAAGAGTTAGTGTAATTGTTCAGCACTCACGTTGCTGTTCCATACAAGTACTGATAGCAAGTAATATTAGATAAGCTTTGATTTGATGAAGGGCAAAGTAAATTATTATAATTCCGGATTGTCAAGTGCTACACCAAGAAGGATTGTGTAAGTATTAGCTAATATTGTTAAATATTACTTACAGTATAGATAATATATCTCTTAGATTCCATAGACTCAGATCCTCTCCTGGACTGAAACTTGCAGGTACTTGAGTATGTATTGAGAAATGGCATAGAATGAACTGCTGCAAGAACCAAGTGGGTCGGGGCAGATCAAAGTCTCCAAGCTATTTGATACCCACACTCAGCTAAGTAGCTGCTAGTGTGTCTTACCAAATATTAACAATAATAGCCAAGCGAGGCTTTTATTGAGCAGAGCAAGGCCAGGAACAGAGAGCTGTACTCGCAAACGCTGCACATTGATAGCAGTTGAGAGCCCCTGCACCCGCTCAACTGACACTACTTCTATGTTCAACTAAACCTGTAGCTATGAATGTACGCAAGCAACAAAGTTTTATCACTTGTGTAATCATTGACTCTATGGCAGAGCTCTTGGTCACTGCTCCTGCATGTGTAGCATGACCACCGTAGAAACGGGTTTTCTCGACGGAAGAATAGACAAAATTACAGATTGTAGAAAGATTAAAGACAGAATTAAAGATTGTAGAAAGATTTGTTCCGTTTTATGCTGGCATAGCATGACAGTTCTATCTCTATTCTACCAAGAATAGACAAAGTTAGCTATGGTGGTCATGCTACGCGTGCTGGTGTGATTATTAAAACTAATGGTGAAATTAATTTCAAGCTTGTGTAATAATATTGATAACCTAATCAATCATTATTCAGTGCAAACTAAAAACAAGCTCAACATGACTAACAAATTAAACTTATAAAACTATTTAGAAAAAAAAAAAACATGTTTCATATTTGTCGAGACAACATTCGAAATTCAAATCTGGCTCTGTCCTATAAACCTGGGGCTGACGATATCAATAAACCGCGATTTGTAATAAGACAGATATGAGTTTAAAATGTAGTAAGTACGTACAATGACAAGCATTCCATGAATAGGTATCACCTTATCACTGAAGTTCTTATTAACTATTCGTGTTTCCTGTATTCCTGTTCAGTAATTGTGTGGAAGTGGCACAGGACAGTCATGTCCAGAGCGGTGGCGCCGCCCTCTGTACACGTCAGTGACGCACTGGTGTGGGCACTGTGTTCCCGGATGTGTGCCGTGTGTGTGCCGTGTGTGCAGTGCAATACTTGTGCAAGTGTTAAATGTTAACATATGCACATCATAAACATGCTGAAACAAAATTCTCATTTAATTAATGTGCGATATTTGTGAACTGGTGTGATAGCCGCGTCTGCCCGTGAACCCGTGAAGCTGTTTCACCAACAGTCCAACAGTATGATATTTCAACAAAGTAGCATTTGTTTTAAACAATTAATGAACCGCGTCGAATTGTTTAGTTAGCGACCAGTTTTTGTGGACACAACGTAATGAGGCTGAGGACAACAGCTGGTAAATGCTTAAGGTATGATGCGCTAAGTTCAGCCGCGGCGTCGCCCACTTCTTACTTAAAAAAAAAAACCGGCCAAGTGCGAGTCGGACTCGCGCACAGAGGGTTCCGTACAAACCTGTAGGTATTCACGGTTTATGCATAAGGTTTATGTTTATGAAATTAAATGTATTTTTAAATTTTTTATATTTGAGTTGATTGAACGAAAGGTAAATTGCGGTTAACGATTTATGACGTATTAAAAAAAAAACTACTTACTAGATCTCGTCCAAACCATTTTCGGTGGAAGTTTCTATGGTAATGTACATCATATACTGGGTGACTTTTTTTACCGTCTCGACCTTCATATGGTGTGTTGTGTAACTAGAATAGAAGGCAGGAAGGCCTTCAGATTCATCGTAGGTGACTCAAGGAGCGCGGGACGCGGGTGGACAGGGATGCGTGTGTGGCTCGTGCGCCTACGAAAGATCAATGACGCTGCCTATCGGCCGGCTTCAAAGGGTAGGACCGCGTTCCGAAATCAATGATACATGCCGCGCATTGAGTAGGGTGCGTATGATTTGAGTTTCGATAGATTTTAATTTATTTTTTTTTGTTTTTTTTTTCCAAATTTCTGTTTTTGTTGTTCTAGTATGAAAATGTTACTTTAAATGTGTAGTATTTATTACTAGATCAATTTAATTACATGTTATTCAAAAATAAAAAAAATAAAAATTTCTATGCCAAAAGCTTCTATTCCGTTCACCTATTACCCCCATTTTTTTTCAAGACGCTGAAAAAAGTCACCCAGTATTTTTTTTAGTTTTATCATTCTCTTATTTTTGGAGTTACAGGGGGGGGGGGGGGGGACACACATTTTACCAGTTTGCAAGTGTCTCTCGCGCAAACCATTCAGTTTAGAAAAAAATGATATTAGAAACCTCAATATCATTTTTGAAGACCTATCCATAGATACCCCACAAGTATAGGTTTGATGAAAAAAATAAATTTGAGTTTCAGTTCTATGTATGGGGAACCCTAAAATTTACTGTTTTTTTTCTTTTTTTTGTGTGAAAATCTTAATGCGGTTCACAGAATACATCTACTTACCAAGTTTCAACAGCATAGCTCTTATAGTTTCGGAAAAAAGTGGCTGTGACATACGGACGGACAGACCGACAGACATGACGAATCTATAAGGGTTCCGTTTTTTGCCATTTGGCAACGGAACCCTAAAAATTACAACTGACTTCCTGAAAAACACTACAAACGGAAAAATTACTTTAATTTCGAAAGTCGGTGGCAAAACTTAAATACAGATCCTAAGACACCGACTTCCGAAATTAAAGTTATTTTTCAGTTTGTAGTGTTTTTATTTATTTAACCAAATGGTTGTCTTGTCTATTATATGTGTTCATAAATATGCACACATATAAATAGACAAGAAGAAAGGAACAGAAAAAAAAAATAGTTTAAAAAAACTAAAAAACACGTTTTCATTGAAAACCAAACTAAAAAGTACAAAATAATGGAAAAAAAGCGTGGGGTGCTTTTTTAGGTATTATTGATATCAGGCACTCCACGTTTTTTACACGCTTTATATTAGCTTCACTTGTATGTTTGTATATTTGTATGTTTGTATGTTAGTATGTTTGTATGTTTGTTTGTAACCGACTCCTTATAGCGCGATTTTGACCCACTTTAAACGACCAGATTTCATTCAAACTTTGCACACCTGTCAAGGACCGATGACAATGCAATAATTTCATAAATTTGTGCTATTATCCTTGCCAGGGTTACCAGGACAGCAAAAAAACTGTCACAAACTACGCTGACATACGTCTCAAAATTCGAAATACCCTAAAAAATAGAAAATAAATAATAGTTTAAAAAAACTAAAAAACACGCTTCCATTAAAAACCAAACTAAAAAGTACAAAATAATGGAAAAAAAGCGTGGGGTGCCTGATATCATTTAAAAAATACCTTAAGAAGCACCCCACGCTTTTTTTCCATTATTTTGTACTTTTTAGTTTTTTCCATTATTTTGTACTTTTTAGTTTGGTTTTCAATGAAAGCGTGTTTTTTAAAAACTATTATTTATTTTCTATTTTTAGGGTGTTTCAAATTTTGAGACGTATGTCAGCGTAGTTTGTGACGTATGTCATTGTAGTTTTCGAAGACAGTTTTTTTTGCTGTCCTGGTAACCCTGGCAAGGATAATGGCACAAATTTATGAAATTATTGCATTGTCATCGGTCCTTGACAGGTGTGCAAAGTTTGAATGAAATCGGGTCGTTTAAAGTGGGTCAAAATCGCGCCATAAGGAGTCGGTTACAAACAAACATACAATTATACAAACATACAAGTGAAGCTAATATAAAGCGTGTAATATATACAAAGGTAATGCTTATTTCTATAGAAATCAGGAAGTCGTTTGTATTTTTTTTTATTTTTTTTACTTTTTAGTTATGGTATGTACCCCGCACTATAATCTAATCGTGTTATTCGTCATTTTGTCGCGCACATACTTAATTCAAATTTCAGACTTATATGGTTTTCTCATGGAAGCCATTGTCAGAACTGAACCAAATTGAAACGGGACCACACGGGAAGCACGCTTTCAAATAAAAAAACCTCCTCCTTTTTTTGAAGTCGTTTAAAAAGTGTCGTTACAACTTTTTCTCTTAATTTCCGTCTAGCCCCCTGTCGCAACGCGCCTTAAGGAACTTCGTTCCAAAAAGAATCATCAAAATCGGTTCACCCAGTCAAAAGTTCTGAGATAACAAACATTTAAAAAAAAAAAGTCGAATAAGTGAACAAAAAAATAGGTAGTTAAAATTTCACGAATTATGATGTTGCATTTTTTCAATTATTTCTTCCATATTGGCATCTTTGGAACTACATGCAATCCTCATGGTGTCTTATAATAAATGACTGGAGAGGCGATTGCGATATTTGTTTTCCAAAAATGACATTTTTGAAAATGAAGCCTTTTTTTTTTCTTTTTTTTTTTTTTGGATGGGAAATCATCAAATGACTTCTCCCGCTCTGGGTGGAGCGGGAGGGCGTGTCAGACTTTTACTGACTAAAACCCACCCGTGTTCCTTCCACAGGGTATGTCGAAGGGAATATATGTAGTTAAAAAAATTGAAAATAAGTAATAGTTTAAAAAAGTTTTAGTTTTTTTAAACTATTATTTATTTTCTATTTTTTAGGGTGTTTCGAGTTTTGAGACGTATGTCAGCGTAGTTTGTGACGTATGTCAGCGTAATTGGTGACGTATGTCAGCGTAGTTTGCGTCGTATGTCAGCGTAGTTTGTGACATATGTCAGCGTAGTTTTCGAAGACAGTTTTTTTGCTGTCCTGGTAACCCTGGCAAGGATAATGGCACAAATTTATGAAATTATTGCTTTGTCATCGGTCCTTGACAGGTGTGCAGTTTGAATGAAATCTGGTCGTTTAAAGTGGGTCAAAATCGCGCTATAAGGAGTCGGTTACAATCAAACATACAAACAAACATACAAGTGAAGCTATGATAAATTGTGCGCAGTCTCGTAAACATTTATAGTGGCTAGGCACATTTCTCCAAAATTCAATGTACTCCTGCTTTTCACGGTGTTCGATGAAGTGAACTTTAAGTTGTGTGTCGTATTTTAGATCGATAATTTCGTTCAACAATTGTGGTTTCGGAAATCCAAACTGGCTGAATAATTTTATGTCATCATTTTCGAAATGCCAAGGGTTTTCTTCAACAATGAAAAGCTATAGTTACGGTGATTAACAAACGAGGTACTTAGTAACATCAGTTTTCAGTCACTTGTAAATCACCGTGATTATGACTAATTATGCAATTTTGTAAAAAAAAGTATTTGATCAATAATGTATTTAATTATTCTCATCAATAAGTGATTAGTAGGCTATTAACTAACGATAGTACAAGTAAGTCGATGGTCAACTTCGTTGACCATGTCAAAGATTTGAAAAATCACCTATCGAAACTTCAAAAATTTGCTACGCACAAAGTGGCACCGAAAGGTATATGAATTTGATGTCCCCTTGATCGCCGTGTATGGTACAATACCTCGTGTGAGCACCAGCCCTTCAGTTCCATTCAGTTTCAAATAAATTAACTTGTAAGTGTTTTCTCCCATACAAAAAAACTTTAAAAAAAATATTTCTCACGCGTGCACGCGTTATTAAAATTTATTTGTAACTCCACGCGCGTGGAGTTACTAATACCTTCCATACATTAATCAATAAATAAATTTGGAGTGTCTGTTTTAATATTAAGATAACCACTTTTTACTAAGTGTATATGGATGTATACCCGGTACATATACCAAAACAACATTTTTTACAATTTTGTCTGTCTGTCTGTTTGTTCCGGCTAATCTCTGAAATAGCTGGTCCCATTTTGACGGAACTTTCACTGGCAGATAGCTGATGTAACAAGGAGTAACTTAGGCTACTTTTATTTTGGAAAAAATAAGTAATAGTTTAAAAAAAAACTAAAAACACGCTGAATTTTGAGACGTACGTCAGCGTAGTTTTCAAAGATAGTTTTTATGAAAAACTTTTTGTTAAATACCACGCGGACGAAGTCGCGGGTAACAGCTATTACCTATAATATAACCTGAATTAACACATCTTTCCGCGGTAGTACGTCCTCCTGCGTTAATTTCCGACATCCACGCGGGCGAAGCCGTGGGCAAAAGCTAGTATTACATAAAGGTAATGTATACCAGACACATTGCAATATATTTTTTTTAATTTCCTGACTTTGAGTTTCTATGAGTATGGAGCTCGATTTTCAGACCACTGTGCGCTACCTCGACTCACTTCCCGCTATGCCAGTCCGCTGCCCATGCCGTTTAGTACTAATATTTATTGTACATATGCCATTGCTCTGAATAGGTATAATCCATACTTGATCGTAGGTATAATTAGTAATAATTGTTTGTAAAATTATTTGGCGTCGCGGGCCGCACTAATATCAGCAGCGGGCCGCATGCGACCCGGGGGCCGCAGTTTGACGACCCTGGCATTAAGGGATTCAAATGTGTATTGTGTAATTTTACAAAAAAGCTAAAACAAATATGTTTATTTCTTCTTCATCATCCCCCTTTTTCCGCCATACATCTCGGTTCCGCGCGTTTCGCAAACATGCGTTTCCCGCGACCTTAACGATATCATTAAACCAACGCGCTTTTGGACGGCTTTGGCATTTTTATTTCTTACTAAAAGCTTAATATTTAAATTTTCTTACACTTTATCACTAACTGAAGAAATGCTAAGTTTTCCACACAAACCAAAATGCCCTTTTAGGATTGTTTTCTAAACAAAAAGTCCATGTCCTTCCCCAGGTTGCTATGTAAAACGGAACAGGTAACATACTTACAGACAGAGATACACTTTACCACTATTTAATATGAATTATACATTGTTCACGAATGTGAATGTCACAGCTGTAACGGACAGAAGAGCATTGCTTATCACAATTTACTTAACATTAGATAAACCTGTGAACACAAACAAACATGAACTAATTTATTTATTGTGAATTAAAACGGTACAACATCAATTACATTAATTAACATAGAAACAGATGGTAGATTGAAAATACTAATATAAATTTAAACAATTACGTAAATTAAAAACTAATATGGAACAGAAGACTCCCTTGCATTTTTTCTCTCACAGAACACCAGACATATACGCATCATTTTATACCATTCATCAACAAACACATCACATTCAGGGTTGGCAGTCAGAAGGGCATTAAGCATCTCTAATGTACGACAGACAGGGGATTCGGCTCTGGCTACAGTCTTAGATGGCAGTTGCGCAAAAAGATTATGCCGGCGGTTCTGACGGTGTCCATGTATTTATCGGGCACAAATAACCGGCAGAAAAAGCTATGGCGCTTTGGGCAATCGATACGTCCCCGTAAAGTCTTACAGGCTACCGAGAGCTGATCAAGGCCTCTTCTTACCTCCAATGACTTAAAGCCCAACGTACCTAAAAGATAGTTGGTAGGGTACATATAGGGGAAATAATGGTACCTATAACCTTTGGAAGAGGCACCTGAGGAAGGTTTTCTGTACCTTTTCTAAGAGCAGTGTTTGACTCGCGGCACAGGGGTGCCAAACAGGCACTGGACTCTAGTTTGACTCGCGGCACAGGGGTGCCAAACAGGCACTGGACTCTAGTTTGCTGCGAACCAGAGCGGTGTACAAAATCCTGATAAAATTTGGATTGCGAAAGTCACGAGCATTTCGCAAAACAAATCCTAAGCGCCTGAAAGATTCCTTCGCAAGGGCAGAAATCTTTAAAAGTCAGACCGCGGTCGAAGGTCACTCCCAAATCTTTTATGATGGTGATATAGGTACGTGCTTATTTAATTAGTATTGGAGTACGTCCACACGGACGGAATAATATCGCGGCATGATGTTATCGCGCATTGGAACTTTAACCCCGACGAAAGGTCCCAAGCGGTTGAACCGATTTTGACCATACACCAAATATTTTTGAAAATATTCAAAATAGTGGGATAACATCACTTCAGTATGGAGTTTGATAACATTTTAGCAAGCTCGCCAGATAAAAGAGGCCGGGACAGGGCGGTGAGCCTTCCTGCGGGCATCAGCCGCTGGGTCATCCAGAATACCCGTATTTAGTCATCTACGGACCTTTTTGCGGGCGCCACCTCCCACGGCACGAAACGTCGGCGCCGCGCCACCAACACCTCTACTTTCTGAACAGTTCGGCTCGTAGTGTCGTTGCCAGTCTGTGTCGCCTGTGCGACGACGGGTACTTACAATTAGGACCTTAGGACGTTTGTATATTACTACTCTTTTAACCCAGACAGGTCACAGTAGTCGCCACATCAGAGCAAACGTTTCTTATAGTCGTCTACTACTGAAATAGTGACCGTAGCCGGAGTCGGCTCGGGCTTTTATAAAAGTTAGAGGTACTAAATTTGTTAGTAAAAGTCATTATGTATGTATTGTCTATTACTTCAGTGAGTACAAAGATACCGTCCATTGTTATCAGTTATCATATCATAATTGTCGAACAGGTTTTTCCTGGTAATATCGTGGCCATTGTGCAACTGTTATGAAATATCTCGAATGTGTCGAGATTGTTCCTGTCCTCTGACTGTGACGCTCTTCTGTGCTTCTGTAGAGCGCCAAGTTCCGTACTGCCAGCACTCGTGCAGGACACAGGCCCACAGGAGCACAACAACCGAACTTGATCACGAACACATGGCGGGGAGCAATGTTTGGGAAATCATTACTTGCCATCATTGGCCTACTTACCCACATGTTCTGTCTTTCTTTGGTATTATTCGTCGGATCGTTGAGATGTTTTGTTTGATGTCTTTTTTCTCAAAAGACTAGTGATGGTTCTTATTTGATTAAATAATTACAAGTAATTGTATGGACTCTTGATTCAAACAGACTTTGAGCTCTGAGTTTGTTTCCGAGTTTTCTCTCGAGAGTCGTATCGGAAACAATACGTTTAAATTAAAATGACGTGTAAAAATCTTATTTTACCAATCTGCACAATAAATAAATTTGTTATTGCCTTTTCTGTCTGCAAGTAGCCTGGCTGTGTTCCGCTTTGAACGGTATGGGTCGGTGGAGTTACGCACAGTAACGGGGGAAGGTGGTGGCGGCCAGCGCAACTCGCAGGTATAGCAGACGTGTTGGCGCGTGTCGGTGATCAACTGATCAGCGGCGCGTCAACGGAGACTCCGCGCAAGGTCCCCGGGCGCCGTCACCGCGCGCGCTCGTGCAGCGGGCACACCGCGCCGTGCACTGACTCACTGCTTCAGGCGACGGGCGTCGGGCACTACACCAGCAGCAGTGTGGGACGTGCTGCCGTCAGCTGCGGACGGCCAGCGCGCTCGCCGGCGCGGTAGCTGTTCATTTTCTTTGTTGTGAAGTGCGCGAGTCATTTGACATGACACCTTCCTGCTATATCACACGGGATGGATAAAAAAACGTACGTAGCGCTCAGTTTACCTCCTTCAGACTTCAGACACTGGTTCTTTCGCGTTACGTCGTTACGTCCTTACGTTGACAGGCCGGTAACGCGTTCAATAGTCGACAGTAACCCGTTCAACATGTGTTGTTTATGAATTATTTGCATATGGTGTTCTGGCTAGGTTTTCGCTGCAGTGCACAGTGCATCGAGTCACAATACTAGTCCGTGTAAAAGGCGAGCGCGGTGGTGGCAGCCCGCGGCGCGGCGGCATAGCGCAACCGGTTAGTGTGTGATTCATGAACATGATGGATGCGGTTAGCTACAAGTGACCGTCACTCGTTGGTGCCGACTGACGGTGCACGGAGCACAGTGCACAGTGCACCTGCAGGCCGCGGCGCCGCTGTGCCGCCGTGCCGCGCACTGCGCTGTGCTGAGCGGAGCGCGAGCGTCCGTAACATAGCCAGCAATAATATACCTTGTGAGCTTGTAATTGAAGCTCATGTTTAGTTACTTCGATGTGCAAATATTTAGGAGTAGTCCTTTTGCTCACGCGTCCGCCTGCTTAGATCTCGGAAATTATCCCACGCCTTGAACTTACTGCCGGGATAAAAAATATCCTATATTCTAACCTAAGCTAGGTCATCGTCTACATGTGTCCCAAACTTTATCGAAATCCGTACTTGGCTGCGCCGACTATCCTTGTACACCCCCTGACTGCCCCTGACTGCCCCTGACTGCACCTGACTGCACCTGACTGCACCTGACTGCACCTGACTGCACTTGACTGCTCTAGCCCCTCGATAGTTTGGTTTTAGTCTTTGGAAGTACGGTTGCTGAGGACTTTTCCGGTCTGTGGCATTACTGTCGACCACTGAAGAAAGCTCAAGTAGATTCTTGGTGCCCAGAACAGTACAGCGAGTCAACCAATATCGTGGAGAGTACTGGAAAGCCTAAGATATCCTCCTGACCGAGCCACTAATGTAATGACATGGGGTCGTGGGGCTAGGCTACAGAACTAGTGTCATAGGTCGTGCGCGCCGCTGCTGGTGAGGTGGTCCAGCGCGGGGCGGTGCGGGGCGGTGCAGGGTGGCGCGGGGCGGCGCGGGGCACGCGGTAACCTTGTGCGCGCGAGTGTGCGCGGGGTGAACCACCGGCGCGCGGCCACGCATTCCCGCGCACACTACTGCGCGCCGACAGCTCCGAGACGTGCCGTGCGCAAGGGCAGCACACCAGCACAACATCACACCACACCACTCTGACACAAGCAATAAGGGAAAAGTGTAGGCTCGAACAAGACGTGCTTATAAAAAAAATAACAGCATGTTATGTTGTCTCACTTTCGGACAGCCTTGAGATTGATACACGAAAACGAAATATTGTGATAGGTCGCTCGTCTCGAAGTCAATATTAGTCGCATTGAATCAGCATTTTTCTAGCTAGGATTCTTGATGTCACTAACTGGCTAATAAAAGCTAATTGAAGTAACCAATTAGAATCGGCAAAGGAGATGTTTCATTTTTATATGGGGCTCCGGCCATAACGTGTACCGTTTAGCGAAGCTGGGTAAATTACTCATGAATAGAATACAGTAATTTTTTTTTCATAATATCAAATGGTTTTTATGTACAAAATAAAAATTAAAAAAAATTGTCCTAAGAGTTAGCAAGTGGTCATTTTGAATTCGTTTAGAAATACACTTCGAGAATGGAGACTAAAGATTTTTGTAACAATGAAATGGTCACACTTAATTATGTTTACTCAAAAATATTTATAAGAGAATAATAGTAATTTATTTTTAACACTACAAGAATACACACATTTTTTAGTTATTTTCTACTTAACATTGATTTGATGAGACATGATTTCAGAACGAATGAAGTCTGCAAGCAAACGAGACGCCATGTTGAATAAAACATGGTAATAATTGAAAAACTATTATTTTTTGTACACAACAAATCAGGCGCAAATTAACCAGAGAATATTTTTCCCTAATTTGTGGTATTTGTTTTCCTCTTTTTTGATAAATGTACATCTGATGGCCGAAAATGAAACATCTCCTTTGCGTGCCGGCTGCTGTATGCGGGGCGCAAACGATTGAGTTGTATCGACAGCTGAGTTGATGCAAGGTATAAAGCTATAGGCGAAGCGCGACGTCGGTGGCCGTCGCCGCGTGACCGCGTCGCAAGAGCTTCAACAAAAACTGGGCAAGCGTCGAGCGTGAGTCATCACTCCATCGGTCCTCACGACAACTTGTTACGCGTAGAGATACGAGAAGGCTCTGACTCGCACAGTATACTAGACTGAGTAGACAGGTGCACTCCTAACAAGCAGAACAACACCGACAGGCTCATCGGTCGCCCCGCAGGCAGCGCCGAGTGAATGATGGAAAGGAACAGAACTTAATTGTGCTTGAACTTCCCAGTATGTGGCCTCATCGTGTGATGTCCTGATCACACGCACACGCAACCACACCACGAAGATCACAGCGACAATACGTGGAAGGGCGTTACTTTTTGTATGAAAAAACTTTTTACCAAAAAATTTAACCGCCGAAAAAACTGAAAAGCAAAAAATAATAAACCTTAAAATTATGAGTCGGCGCTTTGACTGATCTTTGTTCATTGATTTTTCAGCGCCGACTCATAATTTTAAGGTTTATTATTTTTTGCTTTTCAGTTTTTTCGGCGGTTAAATTTTTTGGTAAAAAGTTTTTATTTTATATTTTTTTGTGGCTTTAATGTACTTATAATACTTGGCAAGGTATACCCTATCCAATGAATAAAGAATTATCAAAATCGGACTACTCTGTATAAAGTTATGCGCGGTTAAACATTACAATCAGTGAGTGAACAATCAATCATCCCCTGTTTTCCGACCCTTAGGGTTCGATTTTGTTTTCCAAATTTATATGGGACCACCCTCGGAGTATACCCTTTCCAATAAAAAAAGAATTATCACAATCGGACTACTATGTAAAAAGTTATGCGTGGTCATACATAAAAAAAAAAAAAACAAAAAAAATATACGCGTCGAATTGATAACCTCCTCCGTTTTTTTTCGTCGGTTAAAAAGTAGGCAATGTTTAACCACATCGTAAGCACTCGCGACAACGCAATTGCAAAAAAGCGTGTCCACATTTTGTAGATGCGATGTGTGTGGTTGTGGAACGTGTGATCGATCGGGCACACACGGTTACATATCGAGCTAAACATTTACAGTTTAAACTGTCCGCGCATTGTGTAGGGTCTTCCTAAAATGAGCGGTCAGCTTATACTGGATAAAGCTTGAGTTGTGGACGTCCCGCGTCCGTACTAAAAGAATATAACAAAAAAAAAAAAAAAAATACAAAATAAAAATAAAACAAAAAAACGCAAGTGCGTCTAGGAGTAAGCACATTGAAGGGTTCTGTATAGGGAATGGAAAACCGACCAACGTTAAGATCCTGTATTTATTTCGAATGTATAATAAAACCCGGTTTCCGGTGATACCGGTTTGAAAATAAGTTTTTTTTGTTGTATTAATTGTCTTGCATCTTTGCAATTATTCAAAAGACACGTGTCTATTAAAAAAATGTAACCGCCGAAAAAACTGAAATGCAAAAAATAATAAACCTTAAAATTATGAGTCGGCGCTTTGAGTGATCTTTGTTCATTGATTTTTCAGCGCCGACTCATAATTTTAAGGTTTATTATTTTTTGCTTTTCAGTTTTTTCGGCGGTTACATTTTTTGGTAAAAAGTTTTTATTTTATATTTTTTTGTGGCTGTAATGTACTTATAATACTTGGCATGGTATACCCTATCCAATGAATAAAAAATTATCAAAATCGGACTACTCTGTATAAAGTTATGCGTGGTTAAACATTACAATCAGTGAGTGAACAATCAATCATCCCCTGTATTCCGACCCTTAGGGTTCGATTTTGTTTTCCAAATTTATATGGGACCACCCTCGGAGTATACCCTTTCCAATAAAAAAGAATTATCACAATCGGACTACTATGTAAAAAGTTATGCGTGGTCATACATAAAAAAAAAACAAACAAAAAAAAAATATATACGCGTCGAATTGATAACCTCCTCCGTTTTTTTTCGTCGGTTAAAAAACATAAATAGGTACATGTTCACAATTTCAATGGAAATGCAAGAAATTTGCTTAATCTCAAGTAGGTACAATATTAATTTATCAATAGTATCAAAACGAGCAACTTATCGTAATTAAGTAATAATAAGTAGGTATGAAGCATCAAGAGAAACACATTCAAAACCAACATTTTATAACAAAACCAGAGTTTCAAACCTGTTTTTCGTAACTTGAACTTTTAATTAACATAATATGCATAAGGTAAACATTAATCTTTTAAAAGAGGTAAATAATACTTGCAATCAGCTGAATTAAGTATATTTTTTTCAAATCTATATTTAATATTATTATAATATTATACTTAGTGCGGTCCAAGAGCTCTTACCTAACATAGAAGGACAGATGGAAATTAAACAAACCTAATATTATTTTTCAATATACTCTCCCTTTATTGCAACACATTTTTCAGAACGTCTGATTAATGCTTCTATGCCACTATAAAAATAAGCTAAATCTTTACTATCAAAGTGGTCGTAAACAGTCTGTTTAATTTCTTCATCGTTGTTAAATTTTTTCCCTCTCAAATCTGATTTTAATTTTGAAAACAAAAAATAGTCTAAGGGGGCCAAGTCAGGGCTAGGGAATGCAAATCTCGCTAGATTGGGGCTCAAGCGGGATCCCGCGAGTTTATGAATAACAATACTGCGAGATCTCGCCAATTTCGAGATCTCGCGAGATTGGCAGTTTTGTGTTCTTTTGTTTACAAATAATCACAATATTTGAATCAATTAGGAAAAAATTAATAAAAATTGTAAGTTTTATAAGATAATCATTTATTTTCACGAATTTTTTCAATAGAATTTTTTATGCATCATAAATTGTTTGAAAGAAACAACCAGTCTTCTCTTCTAATATCAAACTAAAATCTTTTAGTAATAAAACAGCTCTTTTATAACAAACAAAACAAAGAGAAGTCAAAAAAAAATAATGAAACTTATTATCTAAGTTGAGTTGACTATTGAGATAACCATACTAACTGAGATATTCATATTATTATCAATTAAATAAACCTATATCTACTCAGTACATAATTATATCGGAGGGCACGGCAGTGCCCCCGCCAAGTCGAGCGCGAAGCAAACACTGCCGTACCATCCTTTACTGGAACCATTTCGCCGCATTTTCAGGCCCCTATTTGAGAACCTCTGGATAAGACCAGCAGGGCTATTGGCTAACTTTTTGATTGCCAGTGACTAACAGGCTTCAGTTGTACACCGAACTTTGATGACAACTGAGAATTTCATAACATTGGTATTGCGTATCATAGTAAGTGGATATCACGTTACGGTGGCTAACGGACCGGGGACGGTGCTCTTCATCTTAGCACTTGACGCCTCTATTTTCTATCGACTATTATGCGGCTAAGTTCAATAACGCCTTTGAGCGTGACAATCCTTCATTTTATGGAACATTTTATGTTTGACGGTTTATAATACACTTGAAAAACGATGCGGGCGGTAAATTCTATCTTTGCCAGAAGTAACTCTACGGTGTAGCGGAATTAAAATAGGGTGGAGAGGGGGAAAGGGGGAGAGGGTGAGAAAGAGGGGGAGAAGGGGAGAGAGAGAGAGAGAGAGAAAGGGAGAGAGAAGGAGATAGGGAGAGAGAGAGAATATTTTTGTTGAGTGTATACAGGTTTTTTGTACATAATAAATAATTAAAAAATTATAACTATTATGAATCCTGGAAAGGAACTTCGTTCCATCCGGGTGTCCCTTGACACCTCTAAAGTTTTTTATTATTTTATTTGTCTTAGTTAAAAATAAATGGACAAAAAGTTCTAGCGCCACTATAAATTTATTTATCTGTGTTAACACTTCTTTTAGAGAATGCTGTTAAACTGTAATTGGTGACTGTAGGTTTAAGCCCAAGGCTATTGTTATCTATACTTTTGACAAATTGTATACAAAAGCTAAATTGTTAAATTAATAAATAAATAAAACATTATCATATCATTTTGAACATCATTTTATTCATTCTTTTTTTACACGCTTTATATTAGCTTCACTTGTATGTTTGTATGTTTGTTTGTAACCGACTCCTTATAGCGCGATTTTGGTGTGCGTAGTCCCAGCGGAAAAGTGTCGAACTTCTTAATTTCAGTTTAGCAGATATTTAGTGTATGACGTCGTGTAATTGTGTATGGTAAATAAAAATTTGTGCATCCAACCATTGCGGAGATATTCAACAAAAACTGTTTCCGCTGGGACTACGTATTCCTAGCGGCACTTTTTTTTTTCCTATGGACGTACAAGAAAAAAAATACATACAATAATTAGTGTGTAACGAGAGGTAAATGTGTATGTTAAAATGAAATTTGTGTGCCTTATATTTGTCAAGATATTCAAGTTGCCGCTGCGCTGACGTTTGGCTATTTGATGAAAATAATATAAAACGGTTTAGCACAGAGTTGTATTTTTTTACGCAGGTTGCTTTGAATTTGTGTGTAATGTGTGTGAAAACAGAATTTGAAAAAAACCTATCGTTCAGAAGATATACACGTAAAAGTAAAATAAGGTTATTAGGTCCAAGTACTTAAAATAGGAACTCTAGAGCCTAACTCATCTCGTTTATTTATATCTTGTAAGGGTCTACAATGTCCTGCCAAGTTTCATTCATGTGCTCTTAGTAATTAATGAGCAGTGGCATAATTTACTACGACTGGAACACTATATTTTATGACATCCGATTGTAGGACTTTTTAAAGGAAAAGCAAAATGAAACTTATTCCAATATTTAGTGTATTAAGGCAACTATTCACACGTAAAATTTTAGCTCATTACACTGAATGATTAAAGAGATATAATAAAAATAACAGAACAAGAGCAAAACATCGATAAACCGACCAAGTTTGAATGGCTACATAAAAGCGGCCGTGCAGTAAAAAGACCTAACGTTCTAAAATTTCCAGTGTTTTACAGTTATTGGATCGGTACAGGTGTGCACACAATTCTTGAAGACGTAACTACTTAATAACTTTCGTGATACAAATAGTAGGTAACTTGTTTTTTTAGTCTTACGAAATTATTACAATAATAATTGCATAATAATATGTATTAACAAATGCATTTATTTGTCAGAATATTACGAAAAAATTGTTACAGTAGGTAATTATTATGTCCTTAATATTCTGCTGCTTCCAACGCACAAATATTTTGATTACAATTTGATTAAATAGAAATACTAATAATAATAAGAAGAAAAAAAAATTTTTTTTGTTGCTGTAAAAGCTCGAACGAGACGACCAACTCCCGAAAACTTGCTAGTAAACCTAAGATTTTCACCTTTATGGGGTTTTACAGTAGGCAATATATTTGTTTACAAAAACTGATTTTTTATATCAATGTCCTGCTCAATATCAATGTTATTATTACGTTGTTAATAATTATTTTATTTTTTTAATTAGTCATTAACTAATAAATACTATTAAGATTACAAAGCAGTTGTTTTATTTTCTGCTAAACTATTGTCTACGCAACTGTACGAAACTATTAAACACGATGACGATACTATACTGGAAATTTAAAACGTTAGCTCTTTATACTGCACGGCCGCTTTTATGTAGCCATTCAAACTTGGTCGGTTTATCGATGTTTTGCTCTTGTTCTGTTATTTTTATTATCTCTCTTTATTCATTCAGTGTAATGAGCTGAAATTTTACATGTGAATAGTTGCCTTAATACACTAAATATTGGAATAAGTTTCATTTTGCTTTTCCTTTAAAAAGTCCTACAATCGGATGTCATAAAATATAGTGTTCCAGTCGTAGTAAATTATGCCACTGCTCATTAATTACTAAGAGCACATGAATGAAACTTGGCAGGACATTGTAGACCCTTACAAGATATAAATAAACGAAATGAGTTTGGCTCTAAAGTTCCTATTTTAAGTACTTGGACCTAATAACCTTATTTTACTTTTACGTGTATATCTTCTGAATGGTAGGTTTTTTTCAAATTCTGTTTTCACACACATTACACACAAATTCAAAGCAACCTGCGTAAAAAATTACAACTCTGTGCTAAACCGTTTTATATGATTTCATCAAATAGCCAAACGTCAGCGCAGCGGCAACTTGAATATCTTGACAAATATAAGACACACAAATTTCATTGTAACATACACATTTACCTCTCGTTACACACTAATTATTGTATGTATTTTTTTTTCTTGTACGTCCATAGGAAAAAAAAAGTGTCGCTAGGAATACGTAGTCCCAGCGGAAACAGTTTTTGTTGAATATCTCCGCAATGGTTGGATGCACAAATTTTTATTTACCATACACAATTACATGACGTCATACACTAAATATCTGCTAAACTGAAATTAAGAAATTCGACACTTTTCCGCTGGGTCTACGCACACCGATTTTGACCCACTTTAAACGACCAGATTTCATTCAAACTTTGCACACCTGTCAAGGACCGATGACAATGCAATAATTTCATAAATTTGTGCCATTATCCTTGCCGGGGTTACCAGGACACCAAAAAACTGTCTTTGAAAACTACGCTGACATACGGCACAAATTACGCTGACATACGATACAAACTACGCTGACATACGTCACAAACTACGCTGACATACGTCACAAACTACGCTGACATACGTCACAAACTACGCTGACATACGTCACAAACTACGCTGACATACGTCTCAAAATTCGAAACACCCTAAAAAATAGAAAATAAATAATAGTTTAAAAAAACTAAAAAAACACGCTTCCATTGAAAACCAAACTAAAAAGTACAAAATAATGGAAAAAAAGCGTGGGGTGCCTGATATCAATAAAAAAATACCTTAAAAAGCACCCCACGCTTTTTTCCATTATTTTGTACTTTTTAGTTTGGTTTTCAATGGAAGCGTGTTTTTTAGTTTTTTTAAACTATTATTTTTCCACAACAATACTTAATGCAATGCGTGGCAACGACAGGAATCACAATAACACAACAAAAGACGTAATGTTTATACGCTTCACTAATTACCGGCCTCGGTGCTTATCACAAGAATTTCTAAAACACTACCTTTGAGTAGTGTCTTTCACGAAAGCCACGATTCACTAAATGATTATCAGTTTGATGTCCATTGTGCTTGAACAATCGCAATCTTTTATTTATCGATACAAAAACATCTGTCAAAATGAGTTACGGTGACTATCAACCACAGAACAAAGAATACAGAGAAGTGCCCCTACACTGGCTAAGCACGGGAACCAGTGTCGCCAAACTCACACATTTGCATATCAAATTGTCCATTACACACATAAAAAACAGTGATATGATAGGCTACAAATTACACACGCAACTTTTACAAATCATCTTCGTATTGCTTTCAAAAATTAAGCCGTATTACAACGCATGAAAGTTGTTATTATTTGACATGACACACACAATAAAGACGTTTTTCGTTTAAAAACTTTAGATAGACAAATTTACAACGAGTTCAGAAACTCAATGCTAGATGGCGCTGTAACCAATTCACTCGATTCAGAACGCTAGCTCCTTTGAAATAGATGTCATATTCACATGCACTTGTAATCGCTTTTAGTAAGTACCAAAAAAAAATTTGGAGATGTAGACATATATCGATATTTTAATATTGACGTTACGTAATTTATTCGGGTGAGCAATGTAATAATTTGTTAACATCATACAAATGTTTAATAACGGAAAAGGTTGATTATCGTTAAAATATCAATGTTAAAGAGGTATTTGTATGTTTGTATATAGGGGGGTAAAGTTATTTTCATAAAATCAGGAACGCGGGCGAAACCGCTGACAGAAGCTAACGATAAATGAAATGATAACAGATAGTACTAAAAATATTTACTGACCTTGAAATAACACATATTTATTTAATTACCGTTTTGATAATTTTATGTTTAATTTTAATAGGTGATGAAATCGTATATTAATATATTTTGCCGTGATAGCTTTCATTAAGTCAGTAATATGATTAGACGTAAGAAATTCCCCTAATTGATGATAGCTTATGTTTTGGAATATCGATGACTCAATAAACTGGCGCATTATTTTAGCCATGATATAATCTTTATTGAATATGTGACCGTCTTTTAAAAATATTTCGGACATCTGACATATATTAATCACAGATACTGATGGGTATAATAATCCCCCTCTATCCTTAGCTATAATAAATCTATGTAATGATTGTTTTTTTTTCTGTTACTAAAGCACTAACGCAAATATCACACTTATTTTTTTTTAATCAACTGTCTTATTATATAACCAGCCATGTGAGCTATTGATTCCTTACTAAAAATCAGACAAAATTATCGATACCGACCTACTTTACGGATGTGTCCCATCCCTAATCGAGTAGCGTCGAAGTTACTAGAATTTTGGTTATGATTTTCCAGATGACTACTACGTGCATTAAGACTTTGTGTCAATGAATATAAGGTTGTTTATAGTTTGCATTGAAGTCATAACATGTGGTATTGCAATTAAAATCAATTATATTAAAAATTAACAAAGTTTAGTGCTTGCTGATGATAGGATACACCTCCACAAGATACATTTTTTTTTCTGCTTTCGTTTTTGCAGGTCAAAACCGCACAACAAGACATAATTTGTAATATTTCGCGTATTTCTGCGACAACCAATCGCGACAAGTATCTGACGGCGAATAAGCTAAATGCTGCGCATCTGCGCTAAATGTTGACACGCGCGCGATATCTGAGGGGCACTTCCTCTAGTTTTCTTTATTCCGTGCTATCAACCAACTATCAACGACACTGAGTACCTATGACGTCATCCTGGATAGGCACTGAAGATAGCCAATACGAAAGTTGCTATTTGACAGTTGATCGTTAAACACTCTGCCAAATGATCATCATTATTAACTGTCAACAGAGATACGCAATAGCCCTACAGAACGCAGAAATTTTCGTCATCGAGTAAGCCATAATCACATACTTAAAATCCAAAATTTCAAGTCTTTAGGTCATTTAGTTCTGAAGTTAAGCGAAAGCAAAGTTTCGCATTTATGACACTCACTCACTCACTCACTCATGATCATCAGAATAGAACTAGTACTTCCCATAAACTCAGAGAGCTGAAATTTGGTACAGAGTTAGGGTTTAATGGCCACATAAAGGGAAAACTATAAAAACTAGGATAATCGAAGATCTGGAGTACCTGGTGACCCTGATTAGAAAACACAAGAGCCCAACCAAACTATTAGAGATCGACATACCGCCTTTACAAAAAATATTCAACTTAGTGGGCCGCTTCATTTGACGTCAAAAATCGAAGGTCTGAAGTATCTGATGAAGAACCCTCAGCGGGTCTCAGCTGTATTAGAGATATGGTAATGCCCCCTTCTACTATTGGTACATAAAAAAATCGACTGTCATTGCAAAAATCCAGCGTAGTGGTACACATCTTCTAATTTAATCTAGCCTATAGCGTCCCACTGCTGGGCGAATGCCTCCCCTTCGGCTTTTAATACGCATATAAATAAAATTAAAGGAAAACTCTGGATTAGACTAGACTGGCTTTTATACTTATACTTACAAGTTTACAAGAAGAAATAGTCGAACGATTAACTTTATTCTACTCGAACATTACACAAATTAAATAAACAAATTACCTACACTAAAATATTAATTTCGCTCAAAATCTGGTCAAAATATAATGCATTGGACTAAGAGTGGCGGTGATACCCGCACACGTCGCTAGATGGCGCTGACTGTATTTAATAAAAAACTACTAAAAAGAAAAAAACTGTGTCAAATAAGAAAATCTAATAAAATAAATCAATATCGTACACGTTTCTACAAAAAAAAGTGAAATCCCACCAAAAACATTCTGTAAAAAACTAGCCAAGTCTCGATGGAGCTGCTTATTTATCTCTAAAAAGTAATGAAATCTAGACAAAGTCGTGCCAAGTCTAAGGTTCCTTACTGCGATTTCTTTATTATTATAGTTAATGTTGTGTGACTTGGCCGTTGAAGGGTACACAAGGGTACAAAGCCAGGTGCTCCATGACACCATTGCACCAATCTGTCGCCAGAACCGCTACCCATTGACGACGGAAAATTGCCACTTGGAAAACGTTGATTCAATAACCAGAAAATTGTAGGCTTGATAAAGCTGCTTATTTCAATAATACTTATGTATAGGCGAGTCTGAAACAAACAGTATAAAAAATCATTTCCAGTACAGACGGACTTCTAATCATTGATAGAAGTCCGTCTGTACGCATGTGTTGCACAATCAACAACAGCATAAAATGAGACACTAGCGTCCAATTCCAATACCAGTATGGGCTATTATCTCGCTTAACAAACATAGGTAGTTACAACAGATATAACATTACGTGTAAACAAAATTGACTTGTACCCACTAACGTATAAAGAATGTTCAACGGCCAAGTCACACAACGTTAACTATAATAATAAAGAAATCGCAGTAAGGAACCTTAGACTTGGCACGACTTTGTCTAGATTTCATTACTTTTTAGCAAAGAGAATATAGTCTTTGCTTTTTAGAGATAAATAAGCAGCTCCATCGAGACTTGGCTAGTTTTTTACAGAATGTTTTTGGTGGGATTAGATATTACAGATTAATTAACAAAATATACCAATCAAATGAAAGATTTGTTCAGTTCAAATCACAAGCCATTATTACGAATTATTTTGAAAGTAGCTCCTTAAGAAGGACAAAATGTCCAAAGAATCGTCTGCTAAATCTTGGCCAGATAACCAACCGCTGAGAAGGCCCTTTCTTTTTTTTTATTTATGCACGAGTGCAATCTCGTTAAACTCGCGAGATCTCGCCCTTTTTTCGTCCGAGATCAATCTCGCTAAAAAAAGGCCGAGATCTCGCGAGAACGAGATTGCATTCCCTAGTCAGGGCTATAAGGGGGATGATTATCTCTATGAAGCCGCATTCCTTAACTGTAGACTTCGAAATCGCAGCAGTGTGGACTGGAGAATTGTCGTGAAGCAATCGGACACCTCGAGTTATTTTCCCTCCTCTTTTTTCAATAATTTTCTGGCGTAACTGTCGTAGTAAGTCACTATAATAAGCTGCGTTTACAACCGTGTTACTTTCCTTGAAATCGATGAGAAGGATTCCCTCACAGTCCCAAAAAATTGTAGCCATGAGCTTCTTAATGCTTCGGGTGACCTTAGCTTTTTTTTTTCGGTGCCGGTTCTCCCTTTCTGTGCCATTCAATCCAGTCCCTTTTAGACGTCGGATCGTAGTAAAGAATCATAGTTTCATCACCCGTCACAATCGATTGAATAACTGCTTCCTGGGTGCTTACTCTCGAATATAATTCCAATAGTTCGACATTGGAATTGTCAGTCAAACGTCAGTGATTGGCTGGACTCACTGAGTCTAGCCAATCACTGACGTTTAACTCAAACAACTGACGTTTGACCAATGTCGAACTATTGGAATTATATTCGAGAGTAAGCACCCTGGTCGTCGCTGCGTTTGGACTGCACTAAGAATCCGTGGCACCCACCTTGCACTAATTTTTGTCATGTGTAAATGCTTGTGAAGCATTCTAAGAATACTTGTTTTTGAAACTCCCAGACTGTGCAGCAATTTCTTTTGTTTTTAATCTACGGTCACACAGGACAATATCTTCCACAAATTGAAGCCTCATTGAGGGCCTCCTTCACGTGGCGGGAGTGATACGTAGTTTCGAATGACGTTATTGCGACGCATGCTATTTCGAAAATATTTACGAGTGGTACACGCCTGACGCCAGTTCGAAAACACATTGAGTCGAAAACCGCTATATCGAATTACGTTACATACAAGCCTATAGGTTATATAACATCACGCTGCGGCCAATAGGAGCAGAGCAGCAATAAGAAATGTTGCAAAAACGGGGAAAATCACGGGGGAAGACACGTAAAAAAAACCTTTATGACTGTGATTTGTAATGTGTATCCTTTGTTGGTGATTCTAAATAAATAAAAAAAATAGTTTAAAAAAACTAAAAAACACAAAAAATTATGGAAAAAAGCGTGGGGTGCTTTTTAAGGTATTTTTTTATTGATATCAGGCACCCCACGCTATTTTTTCCCATTATTTTCTACTTTTTAGTTTGGTTTTCTATGGAAGCGTGTGTTTAGGGTTCCGTTGCCAAATGGCAAAAAACGGAACCCTTATAGATTCGTCATGTCTGTCTGTCTGTCTGTCCGTGTATGTCACAGCCATTTTTTTCCGAAACCATAAGAGCTATGCTCTTGAAACTTGGTAAGTAGATGTATTCTGTGAACCGCATTAAGATTTTCACACAAAAATAGAAAAACTGGCATGTGTGCAATTCACACGTGGTAGAAGTGAAACCTTCAAAATTTTTGGCTTCAAGATAATGATAGGAATGTAAAATTACGGGAAGAGGATAATTGTAGGTTTTATTAATGATTTTTTTTTTCGGCATATTTGAAGAATTTTATTATAAAAATGATAAAAAAAGAACGACAAAATTATATTACGTACACGTATACAAAACACCACGGTTGTTGTGATGCCTTTACTCAAGCTTTGTACTACGAATTCGTGCGCGCACAAACGCCTCTCATCTGTCAAAAATGATGAAGTATCTTGATCGCAAAAATAACTCGATCTGTCAGTCGCGATTGGTCGCGATGGTTCATCGATTAGCGGCGAACTTTAATTTTTACAGAATTTAGAGTAATAATCTGCATTTATGATGGTTATGCATAGACGAGTGAGTACACAATAAACGGACAATGCAATATAAGCGCTTATCTCAGCCCTGGAACGCGCCAACGAAGGTTGACAGTTTGACATAAACATTTGGATGAGCGTGGTGATCCGTACGATTATAATTAAATTTTAAGTGCAAAGTTGTGTGTGTGAAGTGTTTTTGTTGAAATGTAATATGGACGGGTAAGTAAAATACAGTTTTTATTGCCAGGATTGTGTTTTTGACAAAGATTTGCACGTAAATAGTTAGTTCAACAAACATCGTCACATCTGAACAGATGTGACAATATTTGCCGTATCCATATTTCTTTCGTCCATGGTCATGACGTCATGTATTTCCTATCTCATTTTCTCCCACGTTAAAGCTCTATTCACACAGCGGGCGGGACGTGACGTGACGCGACGTGGCGGGGCGCCAGCGCGGCGGGAGCCTTCACACTGCGGGCGCGATCACGTCCCGTGATCCCGTCCCGCCGGCGCACAGTGGATCGTCCCAATACAAGAGGTCGGACATAGAATCAAAAATTGAAAAAGTATTTAATTAAAAAAAAACAACAAAATATACAGTTGCATTCCTCTATTAAAGAACAACACACATGTGCAAAACACACAAAAATAACTATAACTAGCAATGAATTTGATAAGCTAATTATGACATGAGCCAATCACACTGCAGAGCTTAAGGGCTGTGAACATAGTAATTACAAAAACTAATTAGATTAAGCAAGTACTGGTAGTCGTTACTTAATGACTTATTAACGCTTTTGTTATGTTGCAACAAAAGCGTTCATAAGTCATTAAAGTCCTCAAAAATGCACCTGTTATTAAGGAACTACTTAGTGATGACTAATTCTCAGTAATAAGTATACTGAATGTACCTCCATTCCATCAGTAATACAATAAATAACAAACATAGTTACTATAGGTAAAACATCTCGCTAGCCGCACTCTGGGGGCACCATGTGTCCTTGAAGAAAATGTGGCATAAAATGGGTAAATAACAGTAGTGAAATCCACAAGTCGAACAAAGAGGGAATCATGAGATATGTACATACATTTTTGTGTTCGTTTCCATACAAAAATAAAAGTTTTCATCGAATAGTGCCTAAAGTGCTGGTCAAATAAAAAAAGCCTAGAACAAGTTTTGTTGTTCTTTAATAGAAAAATGCAACTGTATATTTTGTTTTTATTTTTTAAATTAGATACTTTTTCAATTTTTGATTCTATGTCCGACCTCTTGTATGGGGACGATCCGCTGTGCGGCGCCGCGCCGCGATTCATTCATTGAAAAAATGTTGAGCGATTCAGACGTGGAAACGCTCTTGCTCTTGTTTTTTAATGAAGTATCTAACTAATATCACAAAAAAAAAAAAAATATGTTAAATGCTTTAAATATGAGTATGCTTAGTCAAGTTCACAATATTTTTTTATACTATAAGCCAAGACAGTCTAAAAAATCACAAAAGTTCGTTTCACTAAATTGAAATCACATGGTAATTATGAATTACCTTTCTTATCTCGCGATTTGCAACCCACTGTGCGGCGCCGCGCTGTCTTGTCATGTGAATGATCAAAAAGTTACAAAACAGAAAACCAAATCATTTCAATTGTTAGGAAGTTGTTCCTATGCTTTAAACCGAACTGTTTAAATTTTTTTGCCTTTTCAATAAGATTTAACGGGTTTCTTAGATTAAATGTATAAAATTATTCACTTTAAATTAATTGAGTTTACTTACTAAATAAAGGATACAGTCATTGTAATAAACAAGCTTGCGTCGTGTGACTCTGATCACATTGGCATAAAGTTCAAATTCAATTGATGCACGTGCGCTAGTTTGAAACTGTACTCGTAATGAAAATGTTTTAGTCAATCACAGCTAATGTCGGCGATCGCTCACTTTCATTCACTATCCATTACTCGTATCAACTAACATACAAAACTGTTATTAAATGTAAGACGCAGTCAATCAATTTAAAACTTGTGATACTTCTGCAATTTATCGCCGTCCTGCCGACGCTGCGCTCGCGCCCCGCCCGCGGCACGCCGGCCTCTGAGTTGTATTCCGACTCGGCGCGGCGCACGGTGGATCGAAAATCGGCTGTAGAAGACATAGGATCTCGATTTCTTAAATGTTATTTTTTTTTGCTGGAAATGACTTCTGCTGATCATTACTGTTCTATAAAATGTCATATGAAGTAAATATGTGCACAAATGGAAGAGTTATAATTTTTATAAGAAAAAAATGTATGGAGCTAGTATGAAAAATCGAATTATCTCCTAAACGGCATGTTCAACCGTAATATCCTTGGAGGTGGTCATAGTGCTAATTATTTATAATTTTTTAGTTGCGGATTTGACGAAAAATTTCATGCCGTTTTTTTTTAAAAATCGTCAAAATATTTTCATTTGTTTTTTCATATGAAACGATTCCTTTTAGTGTTTATGTTGAAGAACACGGACTTTTAACTACCCGTAACATAAAATAGCATCACTCCTATATTTCCGAAGGAGTTGGCAGAGGTTTATAGGACAAGGACACGTAGACAACTATGCTTGAGCTAGATATTTATCAACACATCATGAGTTTTAAAACTTTTCATACAACCAAATTACCAATTGTTTACTCTTCTAATGAGTCCGAAAAGAAGTGATTAAGTAACTACACCGATTAGGTCTTCTAATGAGTCTTTATAGGTGATTTAATGATTTTCAATATCTCACGACAATGCCAACTATGGATTACATTCAACTTTTCCTGATAAGTAAGCTAATTTGTTAATTAGCAGTGCTATGAGGTCTAAGAATAGTTAGTGACAATTATAAATTTTCATTAGCTAATGAGAAGATAACTAATGAGGGTAGTTACCTAATTATTGGCGTTTTGCAATAAAAGGGCTACAGTTTTGTTTTATAATTTAGTTTGTTCACAACTGTGTAACTGCTAACACTAAATCTGCGACTATAAAATCTTAGAATGGAAAGTTTAATCACGAATTTAGACTTGTTTGTTCTTCTACAAAGTGAGAGTACTTCATTTGATCATGAAGTATTGTTCAGTGCAGTTGTATCCCGCATAGGCGATTGCCTGTCTGACGAAGATCGTGTTGTTCTCAAAGAATTTTGTCGGAGATTTACGCGAGCCGCTTTACAAAGGTGGCAGAAATCCAACCGATTCCTTGATAATTTCAGGAGAAAGTACGAGAATTGGTTGGGAGCAAATATTGATTGGCCGAGTTTTGTGCAAACTTTAGTTAATCAAGAACCAAGTGTTGATGAGATACCAAGAGCGCCCTCAGTCTCTCCAGAACCGTCGACATCAACGTCCATTGGAACAATGACGAAAAGATCCCGTAAACCATTCGAAGATCTGGGAAGTAAACAAAAAAAGAGAAGATCTGATGAACACACAGGCGAAGATTCCAGTGAATTGGCATATGCAGGTGCAGCACGTTTAAAAGAAGAAGGGCATGGAGATATCGCCTCTGTCATCGAATACATGATGAAAAATCCTGAAGCAGCCGCTAAATTAAATGAAACGCTTAAGAAACCAGCGAAAACAATCATATTTACGTCAGAAAAGGCGCTTGGATTGCTTCTTTCGCTAAAACTCTCAAAGTGGCAATATATTACGTTGCGAGAGGCTGCCATTCGGGAAGGTGCTAAGGATATTTATCCATCTTACTATAAAGTGCAACAAACTAAGCTTGATTGCTACCCTCCGAAGCAATCAGTGACAGTTACTGATTCATCGGCTAGGATTACACTTCAAGCTTTACTTGATATCACAGTTACAAGAATCCTTCAAAGCCTTTCTAAGGAGGAGCATAACAAGCAGTTGAAGCTGATATCCAAGTGGGGATTTGATGGTGCTTCTAACCAAAGCCGATACAAGCAGAAAATGGAGGGTGAGGAAGATGACTCGAGCATTTTCATGACCTCCTTGGTGCCACTTAAACTGACAGATGGAGACAACATCTTATGGACGAACCCAAAACCATGCTCAGTTTTGTATTGTCGTTCAGTTCAGTTTACTTTTGTAAAGGAGAGTGAAGCAGTTGTCCTTGAGCTGAAAAAACAAATGGATCAAGAAATTGAGGCCCTTATCCCCACAGAGTGCAATAATAATAATAGGGTGACTCATGAACTAATGATGACGATGATCGACGCTAAAGTTTGCACTTACCTTTCTGAAGCTAGATCAAATGCATCGTGCTACCTGTGCTTAGCAAAACCTACAGAAATGAACCGCTTAGATGCTGTAACATCAAAAATTGTGTGTTTTGACCTGTATGAATTTGGCTTGTCATCCCTACACGCCCGTATAAATTGTATGGAATGTCTGTTACACATTGCATACAGGCTCGACTTCAAACGGTGGGCAGCGAGAAGTGATGAGCACAAAGAAATGCTACAGACAAGGAAGAAAATAATTCAAAATAAATTCAAAGATGAGCTCAATCTGTTGATTGATATAGTAAAACAAGGCTCGGGAACCACCAATGACGGGAATACTGCAAGAAAATTCTTTGAGTTTCCTAATAAAACCGCAGCTATAACCGGTTTGAATGAAGACCTCATCAAAAGATTTGCTGTAATTTTACAAGCAATTACATCTGGAGAGCAGGTCGATATAATAAAATTTAGAGATTATGCCCGCAAAACAGTAGAAAAGTACGTATTATTTATTATACGACTGGTACTACATGTCGTCAACCGTTCATAAATTATTAATCCATGGGGCTGACATAATTGAGAAAAATAATATTGTGCCGATTGGGACTCTCTCGGAAGAAGCCTCAGAGTCTCGAAACAAAGATTTTAGGAGGTTTCGAGAACATCATTCGCGGAAAAGAAGCAGGCAGGATTCCAATCAAGACATTTTAAATATGCTTGTTGTTTCTTCGGATCCTTTGCTAAGTGCACAAAGGCCTAAGTTAGATGCCAAGAAAAAGCAGAGCTTTTTTGCTGAAACTCTCGACTTAATTCAATTTCAGGAAACTGAGTTCGAGTTTTTGGATATATCCAATCTGGATGCTGACTCAGAATTGAAGTCTGACAACGAGAGTGATAAGGAAAATTTGTAAAAAAAAATATATATTTACTTATTTGTAAATTTGTATTTGAGTCTGTTTGTTTTTTTTTGTAATATTTAATGATATTTTGTCTTTTTTTTTATTTATTTTACTTTATTTTACAAATGCTTAGTATTAATTCCTTAAATTAAATTATTTTGTATATAACATAACTTTATATGTTACTTAAATAAGAGTTTGATAATCTTATTTTATTTAAATTAATAAAAATGTGTAAAAAAACAGCAATTTTTTAATTTAATTTTTCTTGTTTTGTGTGCTCTTAATATTTGGGTTAATAACATATCGAACTTTTTAACTTGGACACTAAAAGGGATCATTTACATGTAAAAATAAATAAAAATATTTTGACGATTTTTTTAAAAAAAACGGCATTAAATTTTTCGTCAAATCAGCAACCAAAAAATCATAAATAATTAGCACTATGACCACCTCCAAGGATATTACGGTTAAACATGCCGTTTAGGAGATAATTCGATTTTTCATACTAGCTTCATACAAATTTTTCGTAAAAAAAATATATTTCCTTCGTTTTTGGGCAGAATTAACTCGGGTGTCATTTTTGTACATAGTAATGATCAGCAGAAGTCATTTCCAGCAAAAAAAATAACATTTAAGAAATCGAGATCCTATGTCTTTTACAGCCGATTTTCGATCCACCGTGCGGCGGCGGCGTGGCGCGTCGCGCCGAGCGCTCTGTGTGAAGTCGTCCATACTATCTATACTCCATTTGTTTAGGTAGTTAACTAAAGGTAAACAATCTTGATATGTCTTTTTATATAAAATAAATCGTATAAAAGACCAACAAATATTATATAAATTAAGTTACTTACCTAACATCGGTTTAAGTAAATACCTAATTGTAAACATTTTTAGATTCAATTTTTAGACAGTTTTTTAGATAAAAGACATGTTAAGATTGTTTACATTTAGTTAACTACCTAAACAAATGGAGTATAGTACATTACAACTACTCTGCGTCGCGTCGCCGCCCGGTCCCGCCGCGTCGCGCCCGCTGTGTGAAGACACCTAAATCTAATGAAGTTATGTCTGTCACTTTTTACCACAGAACAAAGAATACAGAGAAGTGCCCCTACACTGGCTAAGCACGGGAACCAGTGTCGCCAAACTCACACATTTGCATATCAAATTGTCCATTACACACATAAAAAACAGTGATATGATAGGCTACAAATTACACACGCAACTTTTACAAATCATCTTCGTATTGCTTTCAAAAATTAAGCCGTATTACAACGCATGAAAGTTGTTATTATTTGACATGACACACACAATAAAGACGTTTTTCGTTTAAAAACTTTAGATAGACAAATTTACAACGAGTTCAGAAACTCAATGCTAGATGGCGCTGTAACCAATTCACTCGATTCAGAACGCTAGCTCCTTTGAAATAGATGTCATATTCACATGCACTTGTAATCGCTTTTAGTAAGTACCAAAAAAAAATTTGGAGATGTAGACATATATCGATATTTTAATATTGACGTTACGTAATTTATTCGGGTGAGCAATGTAATAATTTGTTAACATCATACAAATGTTTAATAACGGAAAAGGTTGATTATCGTTAAAATATCAATGTTAAAGAGGTATTTGTATGTTTGTATATAGGGGGGTAATGTTATTTTCATAAAATCAGGAACGCGGGCGAAACCGCTGACAGAAGCTAACGATAAATGAAATGATAACAGATAGTACTAAAAATATTTACTGACCTTGAAATAACACATATTTATTTAATTACCGTTTTGATAATTTTATGTTTAATTTTAATAGGTGATGAAATCGTATATTAATATATTTTGCCGTGATAGCTTTCATTAAGTCAGTAATATGATTAGACGTAAGAAATTCCCCTAATTGATGATAGCTTATGTTTTGGAATATCGATGACTCAATAAACTGGCGCATTATTTTAGCCATGATATAATCTTTATTGAATATGTGACCGTCTTTTAAAAATATTTCGGACATCTGACATATATTAATCACAGATACTGATGGGTATAATAATCCCCCTCTATCCTTAGCTATAATAAATCTATGTAATGATTGTTTTTTTTTTCTGTTACTAAAGCACTAACGCAAATATCACACTTATTTTTTTTTAATCAACTGTCTTATTATATAACCAGCCATGTGAGCTATTGATTCCTTACTAAAAATCAGACAAAATTATCGATACCGACCTACTTTACGGATGTGTCCCATCCCTAATCGAGTAGCGTCGAAGTTACTAGAATTTTGGTTATGATTTTCCAGATGACTACTACGTGCATTAAGACTTTGTGTCAATGAATATAAGGTTGTTTATAGTTTGCATTGAAGTCATAACATGTGGTATTGCAATTAAAATCAATTATATTAAAAATTAACAAAGTTTAGTGCTTGCTGATGATAGGATACACCTCCACAAGATACATTTTTTTTTCTGCTTTCGTTTTTGCAGGTCAAAACCGCACAACAAGACATAATTTGTAATATTTCGCGTATTTCTGCGACAACCAATCGCGACAAGTATCTGACGGCGAATAAGCTAAATGCTGCGCATCTGCGCTAAATGTTGACACGCGCGCGATATCTGAGGGGCACTTCCTCTAGTTTTCTTTATTCCGTGCTTTTTACTGTCGCTTTTTCGTTTCATTGAGTTTCAAATCACAACCAACGGCGCTAAAGAAGTTTTCACTTCAAAAATACAGACGAATTGATAACCTCCTCCTTTTTTTGAAGTCGGTTAGTAATCAATTTAAAAGAGGGCAGAGGGGGATCAAGTGAAATGAGACGGAAAAATCGGTGTAACTGTACACACGTGAAAATAAGAAACCCGCCGAATCTAATAACCTCCTCCTTTTTTAAAGACGGTCAATAACTTTGTAAGTCTTCATAAACCTTAAAAGTAATTTAGCTTCTCCATAATTATCAGGTGCGGTCCAAGGGGGGGGGGGGGGGGTTCTAGGGGTTATGACCCCCCCCAAAGACAGTCATGCTGTCGAAACCCTGAACGATTTGCCTGTCTTACTATCTTAAAATTGTTCTCACTTGAGCCATGGAGACTCCGATGGACATTTGCAAAAAGATTATTACCCGGGACATTATGCTGATCAGTATCGCTTGCGACTACTAGACCAAAGAGGAAGTACCTTCCTAAAAATATTCTTCAGTACTCATGGTGACCCCCCCCTAAAATGTTAGGCTACGACCGCGCCTGATAATTATGTATGAGGTACAAAAGCTGCACATTGCACTGTGTCCCGTGTGTGTGTGCGTGTGTAGTGTGTAGGCTGGTGTGGATGTGTGCGGTGTTCGCACAAGTTCATTACCGCGCATATCACGGCTGGCTTGGCGGCATGCGGCACGCGGCACTCGGCGCGCACTGATAGTGGCGGCCGGCCGCGCCGGCGCGGACGGCTCGCAGATGACTGGAGAGCGCGAGCGCCGTGCCGCGTCCTTCACCCCGTGTCCAAATGTCGACGCTACTAGGCTCCGACCCTTATCTCTGATCATTGATCATCGTGTGAGCTGGTATCGGAAGCAGAGGGGTAATTGCGGAACTTTTTATCGTTAGGAATTGGTTTAATATTCATAGTTAAACAACATTCATTGCGTTATTTACGTTGCTGAGCCGACAATTTATTCGAACAAATGACGCAATGGTTTAGAATAATCTTCAATCCCATTCAGATTCTGATAAATTGTGCGTTTCGCAATTAGGGTGCAGTAAGCACTCTTACCTCAACAAATGACAGAAGTGGTTCACTTGGCTCAAGCATTTGTTGGCGAACAGCTTCATTACGAATAACTTACCGTGTGCGTTTAACAAGTACGAACGAACTTGTAATTTTTTAACCGACTTCAAAAAAAGGAGGAGATTATCAATTCGACTGTATAAAAAAAAAAAATGTTTGTTACCTCATAACCTTTGACTGGATGAACCGATATTGATGATTCATTTTGAACCGAATTCAAAAAAACTGGCCAAGTGCGAGTCGGACTCGCGCACCGAGGGTTCCGTACAAACCTGCAGGAATTCACGGTTTATGCATAAGGTTTATGTTTATGAAATTAAATGTTTTTACTTAAATTTTTATATTTGTGTTGACTTATTAAATTATGTGATTTATGACATATTAAAAAAAAAACTACTTACTAGATCTCGTTCAAACCAATTTTCGGTGGAAGTTTATATGGTAATGTACATCATATAATTTTTTTATCATTCCCTTATTTTAGAAGTAACCGGGGGGGGGGGGGGGGACACATTTTACCACTTTGGAAGTGTCTCTCGCGCAAACTATTCAGTTGAGAAAAAAATGATATTAGAAACCTCAATATCATTTTTGAAGACCTATCCATAGATACCCCACACGTATGGGTTTGATGGTTTTTTTTTTTTTAGTTTCAGTTCTATGTATGGGAAACCCCAAATATTATTGTTTTTTTTTCTATTTTTGTGTGAAAATCTTAATGCGGTTTACAGAATACATCTACTTACCAAGTTTCAACAGCATAGTTCTTATAGTTTCGGAAAAAAATGGCTGTGACATACTCGGATAGACAGACAGACAGACATGACGAATCTATAAGGGTTCCGTTTTTTGCCATTTGGCAACGGAACCCTAAAAAGGAGGAGGAAAAACTTTTTACAATAAAATAACGACCGACTTCCTTAAAAAAACAATACAAAGTAAAAAAGTATAGCAGCAGTAGTATGTAGTATTTTTTAAATGATATCAGGCACCCCACGCTTTTTTTCCATTATTTTGTACTTTTTAGTTTGGTTTTCAATGGAAGCGTGTTTTTTAGTTTTTTTAAACTATTATTTATTTTCTATTTTTTAGGGTGTTTCGAATTTTGAGACGTCTGTCAGCGTAGTTTGTGACAGTTTTTTTGCTGTCCTGGTAACCCTGGCAAGGATAATAGCACAAATTTATGAAATTATGGCATTGTCATCGGTCCTTGACAGGTGTGCAAAGTTTGAATGAAATCTGATCGTTTAAAGTGGGTCAAAATCGCGCTATAAGGAGTCGGTTACAAACAAACATACAAATATACAAACATACAAGTGAAGCTAATATAAAGCATGTAAAAATAGATTCACACAAAATATTTTTATTTCTTATACATGTAATTTTCCACAATCAGGTTCCAACCAATCACAACGATTTTCATTATCTTCATTGTCATTTTCACCGACATTACTTTCATACAAAATATCACAATACCATTTTAATGAAGGCTCATTTTCCAGTCTTCTCCAAACTGCTTTTTTAATAAACTTTCAAAATCCTTCTTTTTAGCACCTTTGATAAAGTGTCCCAATTCTTTCTCAGTATACACTACCGGACATAAATGCTGTTAAATTTTTTGAAGGTTGCGATTTTCCTATACCCTCTTATACAAAATCACACATCATTGTCCGGTATTGTACCCGGTTTGAACCGACTAAAGACTCTTCAAACGTATTTCTTAAGAATATGTCACTTTTTGAATTCAAGTCACTGTGATTGAATAAAAATGTAACATTTTGTTCCGGAAGCAGCAGTTCAGATCGATTTTTCTATGAAATCAGTCATTTTTAGGGTTCCGTTGCCAAATGGCAAAAAACGGAACCCTTATAGATTCGTCATGTCTGTCTGTCTGTCTGTCCGAGTATGTCACAGCCATTTTTTTCCGAAACTATAAGAGCTATGCTGTTGAAACTTGGTAAGTAGATGTATTCTGTGAACCGCATTAAGATTTTCACACAAAAATAGAAAAAAAAACAATAATATTTGGGGTTCCCCATACAGAGAACTGAAATCACAATTTTTTTTTTCATCAAACCCATTCGTGTGGGGTATCTATGGATAGGTCTTCAAAAATGATATTGAGGTTTCTGATATCATTTTTTTTTAAACAATAATATTTGGGGTTCCCCATACATAGAACTGAAACTCAAAATTTTTTTTTCGTCAAACCCATACGTGTGTGGTATCTATGGATAGGTCTTCAAAAATGATATTGAGGTTTCTAATATCATTTTTTTGTAAACTGAATAGTTTGCGCGAGAGACACTTCCAAAGTGGTAAAACGTGTCCCCCCCCCCCCCGTTACTTCTAAAATAAGGGAATGATAAAACTAAAAAAAATATCGATACCAGAAGTATCAATTAATGTAAGGGACAAAACACGGTTTTTCGGGAGAGCCAAAATACGATTTTATTTTTTGAAATCTGTCTATAACTTTTTACTGTCTGCTCCAATTTTAATTATGTCTAGAGGAAAATTTCTTAGAATTTCTTCTTCTTTCATGCTATAAACGCAAGATTTAGGAATACCCAGCGGTTTAAAATATAGCATGTCCCTTACATTAAAAAATATGTTTAGTTGTGCCTTACGTTACTAATATTTTATGTGTAAACCGCCAAGCATAGTGTAAGCAGCAAGAGCAATAGAAAATTATACGTAATTCTATTGTAAAGGACTTTTACAGTGTTGCAATTTGATGTAACTATAGATTATCTACTAAAATTATGGTATTTTAACACCATGGAAATAGGTTCTTTTATGATTAATGTTAGTTTCAGCTCAGCTATCACAGATTTAAATGAAATTTAGGGATACAAAAATAAAACGATTTATTGTTAATATATATTTTTTTATTTTCGACTTTTATGTCTGCGTAATTATTATAAATTCAATACACTAATCAGTCTATAAAACTTTTTGTTTAATTTAAATAAATGTTCTAAACGTAACAGTGATACACACCTAGTTATCAATGTAAAATAATTATGTATAATTGACTCCATGATGTCTTTTAATTAACAGTCCTACAAACTCTGTGCTTTTAATAATTACGTTTAATTAGCTTTATAAGTATAATCACTAAACGAATAAAAAAATATGTTTTCTCAGACTTAAGCAACAGTCTTATTTATTAAGTAATTGAATGAATGTACTGGAAACGAAAAACAGATGAAAAAATATGAATTTCCAGAAAGATGAATGAATAAAATGATATGAATATTAATAAGAAATTTATATTATTACAAGAATAAATAATTAGGAAAGGGCAGACAGATTATGATGATAACTATTAGTAAATTTAACTATTTTAATGGTGAAATGTTATTTAAATTGACTTATTTGAGGTTTAAGGTAAGGGTGTAAATTATTTAACACTTTCTTTTATTCTTTCCTCAAAATACCATTTCAGTCACCAGTCTACATGGTCTTCACATGTTGTGACCAATAGTATGTCTGGACTTTTAAAAGAGACTGTGAGAGACCTCTGAGTTTGTTTCGGCCTTTCTTCTCAGAGTAGTCAGTTAGGAAACGCCGAACTCATCTAGTTTAAAAAAAATAATTATATCATTGACATGTAAAAGTGTTTGTACAAACTAGGGTTCATGATTTCTCGAGCTTTTTAATTTCTCGGGTCTCGAGAATTCTCGAGGCTAATTTCTCGAGGCTTCTCGGGTTGTCGAGAAATTTTCATTTATGTACGTTTTCTCATATTATTTGGTTGCAATAACGTCAAAAAATTCAGTGGTTTTCCTCTCAAATAAAAGTATCAAATTAATTATAAAACTTTTATTGATTCCTTTTTTTTTAATATTTCCATAGTTTTGATGCAAGCATCTTTACTGTTATAGTGACGTTTCGGTAAAATCTATAACAAACGCAATTCAAATTAATAATAAGCCCTTGGATTAATATGTGATACACACACAACACAACTGGCAATATTCGTCTCACAAATTTAAAATGACACATTAATTACCTAATTTAAAATTAATTACATAAGAAAAACATATTAGAGTCATTAAAAACTAAGCTTGTGTATTGTTGTTTTACTAAAATAGGAAATATAATTAGACTAAGTAGTATAATATTAATGTATCGTTAGTTATTTTTTGTAGTAAAGTTTGACAAAAAAATAATAGAAAAGAACAGATAGGTACTAGTATCTAGTAAAATTTAAGATCATATTTAGATTATATTATTGATAAAAATAATATGAATAATAAAGCCATGATGTGTCAATTAAAGTGAAAAGACTGAGTTACCTGTTTGATTTCAATTTATCACGTAATCTTTGAAACACTCACTACGTAAACTATACTTGCCTAGAGTCGAAACACGAATGAACGTGTAAAAACGACGCCGCAGAGCACTTGCAGCGAGATCAAAGGGTGCCGCCCCGCTTTGGATCGCGCCAAAAAAAAAAAACCGGCCAAGTGCGAGTCGGACTCGCGCACCGAGGGTTCCGTACAAACCTGCAGGTCATCATCATCATCATTCGTCATCATCGTTTATGAAATTAAATGTTTTTTTTTTAATTTTTATATTTGAGTTGACTGAATGAAAGGTAAATTGTGATTTACGATTTATGACGTATTAAAAAAAAACTACTTACTAGATCTCGTTCAAACCAATTTTCGTTGGTAGTTTTTATGGTAATGTACATCATATATTTTTTTTAGTTTTATCATTCCCTTATTTTAGAAGTTACGGGGGGGGGGACACACATTTTACCACTTTGGAAGTGTCTCTCGCGCAAACTATTCAGTTTAGAAAAAAATGATATTAGAAACCTCAATTTCATTTTTAAAGACCTATCCATAGATACCCCACACGTAAGGGTTTGATTAATTTTTTTTTTTTGTGTTTCAGTTCTATGTATGGGGAACCCCAAATATTATTGTTTTTAAAAAAAAATGATATTAGAAACCTCAATTTATCATTTTTGAAGACCTATCCATAGATACCCCACACGTATGGGTTTGATGAAAAAAAAATTTTTGAGTTTCAATTCTATGTATGGGGAACCCCAAATATTATTGCTTTTTTTCTATTTTTGTGTGAAAATCTTAATGCGGTTCACTGAATACATCCACTTACCAAGTTTCAATAGCACAGCTCTTATAGTTTCGGAGAAAAGTGGCTGTGACATACTCGGACAGACAGACAGACAGACAGACAGACATGGCGAATCTATAAGGGTTCCGTTTTTTGCCATTTGGCAACGGAACCCTAATTAGCTGTTCCATACATTTTGACCCCGTAGGTACGAAAATTTTCTACGCAAGGGGGTCTAGAATGATATGCTGAATTCATGGTTACAATTTGCGCAACACAACAAACGGCGATTTAATTTCTATATAGGTACAAGATTTCTCGAGTTCTCGACTTTTCTCGAGCTTGATTTCCCGGGAACAAAGACCAACGATTTCCCGGGAATTCTCGGCTCGAGAATTCCCGGGAATGAACCCTAGTACAAACCTACTTACAGAAATAAAATCATTTATCATTTATCACTATGACTTACTTTATTTTTCAGAGAAAAAAAAATGTAAACGTCTGTTACATCATTTTTTTTTTTGTCATAAATCGTTTTACGCAGGCCAAAAATGATTACTGTAAGGGATTTTTTTTTAACGATAGAATTTTTTCAATAATACCAATCGATAGAGCTGAAAATTCTGAATCCAATGACATATATAACTCATTTTCGCCAAAATGTCCCTTAAGTTAATTGATACTTCTGGTATCGATATATGATGTACATTACCATGTAAACTTCCACCGAAAATTGGTTTGACCGAGATCTAGTAAGTAGTTTTTTTTTAATACGTCATAAATCGTAAACCGGAATTTACCTTTCATTCAGTCAACTCAAATATAAAAATTAAAAAATAAATAATTTCATAAACATAAACCTTATGCATAAACCGTGAATTCCTGCAGGTTTGTACGGAACCCTCGGTGCGCGAGTCCGACTTGCACTTGGCCAGTTTTTTTAACAAAATCTTGGGAGTTACAAATAGAATTTAACATTTTGAGCCGATTAAAAAAAAAACCTAATTGAGCAAAATACGCAAATGACACCTTTTGTTCCACACCTCCTCAGTTGTGAGAAGTAATCTCAACTATCTTTACAGACTTTAAACTAATTCGATAGTGTGGCTATCAATATTATTCTTACTGTATATGTGCTATTCCACACAAGACTGCGCTCTATTCAAAAAGCTTTTTAGGGATGGTGCCAAAGCTATATAATAAATTACCAAATATGATAAAAGATCTTGACAGCGTACACCATTTCAAAAAGGCTCTTTTTAATCTATTAGCTGAAAAAAGCTACTACACAGTCAATGAGTACCTGGAAGACAAATTGTAATTTATTGACATCATACTATTTATACTATTTTTCTCGTATGAAGTTCAATTTATTGTAATAATTATAATATAAATGCCTAATGAAACTATACTCCATTTGTGAGCCCGTGCACATAATTCACTCGCTCGAGTTTAGGTAAATTCCTGCTATGCTATGTTTGTGTGCACCGTTTACGCACACATGCCTAAAGATCGAGCGTAGTGATCGCTTAAAAAGTTTTGATACTATAGTGGTTTTATTTTTTAAGTAATACAGGTATTGTTAAGAAATAAAAGTCTGGAATGTTTGTGTACATTTTAATAGTATATTTATCACAATAAGCATAAAAATGGTACATGTAGGTACAATTAAATAGATAGATTAGATAATGTTGAGGTAAGTGTTTTACATAAATACGAGTAGTTTCCATAATTTTGTAATTAAATATATTCTTCATTCAAAAAAAAAATCAATTGAATAGGCGAATTGGAATTGGATTGGGATAAAAGATAAAGTTTTAGAAAATACAAAACATTTAAATTTGAACATAAGAGCTTTACCTACTTTGAGGAGTGGATAGAGAGGCGCCACGGCGTCCTCACCTTCCGCCTGACGCAGGTTCTCACCGGGCATGGGTGCTTCGGTGGGTTCCTGTTCAGGATAAAGCGGGAGGAAACGCCCGGGTGTTTCCATTGTGAGGATCGTCTAGAGGACACGGTGGAGCACACGGTGGAAGTGTGCCCTGCCTGGGCGGAGCAACGCCGTGTCCTCGTGGAGGCGATCGGCGGTGGCGACCTCTCGCGTCCGGCCCTGGTGCGAGCCATGGTACGGAGCGAGAGGGCATGGGAAGCCGTCACCTCCTTCTGCGAAGCAGTAATGCTCGCGAAGGAGGAGGCGGGGCGCGTGAGGGAGTGGCAGTCTCTGCGCCCTCACGTCCCTAGCCGCCGCAGGAGGAGACGCCCCGGGCGCCGAGAGTCGATTGCGGACTCCCGGCCACCGTAGGCGCGAGCTTGCGGGTGGCGAGCAATGGGTAGCTCGCCGCCCGGTAAGGACCAAGCTCGGGTCGACGGCGCGTAGTGTTCAACGCGCGCCTCAAAGAGATGTCAGCAGTACTGTAAGGGGTCTGCTAGGACCGATGCCTGCCGGGGTCGCGTGATTGTTCGAAAGAGATACCGTGACCCTGGCACATGGGCAACTGAAGGAACACGGGTGGGTTTTAGTCAGTAAAAGTCTGACACGCCCTCCCGCTCCGCCCAGAGCGGGAGAAGTCATTCGATGATTACCCATCAAAAAAAAAAAAAAAAAAGGGGCTTTACCTATAAATTTGTTATTTTATTGTACTGGCCAGAAACCGATGAATTTAGATAACGACCTAGTCAAAAAAAAAAAAAACTCCGTGGTATAATGAACATTTATATGTATATATTACATTATCTTGTTTCTTCACATGTATTTATCAAAAATCGACTGTTACACATAGAAAATTTCAAATAAATTTTGGATGAAAACGAATGATTTTTTTTCACTGATTATAAGGTTTGATAGTTTACATCCAAATCATTATGGTTTGATACGGTTATCAATGGTCAAAAAAATATTGGAAATCGACTATTATTCGACCTTTAATAGGTATAGATGAATCTGGTGATTCCTAATACAAGATTGATGACGCTAGATGAAGGGACACTCGAATTAAATAAATTTAAAACAAAAAATAGTCCATTGTAGTGGAAAGTCCACTAGAATTGATTGAATTCTCCCAAATGTAAGCATTCCCATGATAACCGAATAAAGTGATACCCTCGAGCTGGTTTGATGATAAAGGATAACGGAACTTTTGAATAGCTTTTTGTAAACCCAGCGAATGTGGGCTCATTAGATGTATCTCAACGAGTCCTGTTCATTTTACCTAATGATGATGACCTAGGTTGTTCTGGAAGGTGTATAACGAATTTCATGTTTGTCATCAAATCTGATGATTTATGACGTATTAAAAAAAAAACTACTTACTAGATCTCGTTCAAACTAATTTTCGGTGGAAGTTTACATGGTAATGTACATCATATATTTTTTTTAGTTTTATCATTCCCTTATTTTAGAAGTTACGGGGGGGCGGGGACACATTTTACCACTTTGGAAGTGTCTCTCGCGCAAACTATTCAGTTTAGAAAAAAATGACATTAGAAACCTAATATCATTTTTGAAGACCTATCCATAGATACCCCACACGTATGGGTTTGATGAAAAAAAATTTTTGAGTTTCAGTTCTATGTATGGGGAACCCCAAATATTATTGTTTTTAAAAAAAATGATATTAGAAACCTCAATATCATTTTTGAAGACCTATCCATAGATACCCCACACGTATGGGTTTGATGAAAAAAAAATTTTGAGTTTCATTTCTATGTATGGGGAACCCCAAATATTATTGTTTTTTTCTATTTTTGTGTGAAAATCTTAATGCGGTTCACAGAATACATCTACTTACCAAGTTTCAACAGCATAGCTCTTATAGTTTCGGAAAAAAATGGCTGTGACATACTCGGACAGACAGACAGACAGGCATGACGAATCTATAAGGGTTCCGTTTTTTGCCATTTGGCAACGGAACCCTAAAAACGACACCTTGACAAAAAAAATTGGAAATGATTACAGCCGCCATCTTAGATTTTTATTTTCACCTCATCATCGGCTTCAGCACCCTCGGAAACTGTAAAAACGACACCTCTGACAAAAAATTTGGAAATGTTTTCAGCCGCCATCTTGGATTTTTATTTTCACCTCATCATCGGCTTCACCACCTTCGGAAACTATATAAACGACACCTGTAACAAAAATTTTGAAATGTTTTCAGCCGCCATGTTGGATTTTTATTTTCGCTTCATCATTGGCTTCAGAACCCTCGGAAACTATAAAAACGACACCTCTGATAAAAAATTTCGAAATTTTTGCAGCGGCCATCTTGGATTTTTATTTTCACCTCACTATTGCTTTCATCACCCTCTGAAACCAGAAAAGCTATCTCTTTTTCTACTATAAAATAAAAGATGTTTTACCATTTTTTGTTACATGACAATTTCTACAAGTTTCTCTCACCGGAAGCTGCGTCAAAACACTTCGTTCCAGAAATAAATGTAGGGCGATATAAATATTTAGTTATATCTACTATCTAGCGGATTCGGTAGGCAGACGTTGTCGTGCGACAGTTCACCCAACTTCAACAAAAGCTAAGAATGATCCAGATGACGCAAAAATTATTAACATAAAATCACCAAAATCGGTCAAGCCGATAAGGATGAGAAGATTTACGGACACTCGTACACCGGTATTCTGTAAGACATTAACATTTTGCAACAAGCAAAAAATACACAAGCTAACAACTTAAAAAAGAAATTAATACTTACCGGACCAAAATGTGGTAGTTGGCGTACAATATTTGGAATATGTTTACGTAGATCACGTGGGCTCCTGCGGTGCAAAGTGATACGTCCTCACGCTGGGAAGGCCCGGTCGTTACTGGCGGGATTGGTTTTGCGCGATCGATTATATAGTTCACTTTGACTTTTATTTAACAAATTAAGTTTATGTTAATTAATAAAATAAAATTTGGATTCTATTCAATAGTTAACTTAAGTTTAATATGTAATTTTTAAAATTTCATAAAAGTGTTTCTAAGGTATAGAAAAAAATAGTTATTTGTCGAGAAGTTTCCCAAAAATTACGTTATTTCAATATTTTTTTTCTGCTATATTTCGTATTAAAATCAAAAAAGTGGTTCCGCCACGTCCAATTAGACCATTTAATGATGTTATTTATGTTTTTTTAATGTAAAGAATCCTTTGCAGTTTTTCGTAAAACGAAGACAAACGTCACTCGTTCGTTACTTTTCGGAAAAGGGGTTGTGGGTATTGTTGATTTATCAGTATGCTATAAGTCTTTTGAAAAATCCCTTTCCGCCACGTACAAGATTAAGAACTCATCTCTTATAATAACAAATAAAAAAACGAATATTCTTCTTCCCTACCTCACAACAAGTGATCAAAATTGGCCAAAATGAGTTAATTATGTGCACGGAGCCTAAGGTAAACAATCTTGATATGTCTTTTTATATAAAATAAATCGTATAAAAGACCAACAAATATTATTTAAATTAAGTTACTTACCTAACATCGGTTTAAGTAAATACCTAATTGTAAATATTTTTAGATTCAATTTTTAGACAGTTTTTTAGATAAAAGACATGTTAAGATTGTTTACATTTAGTTAACTACCTAAACAAATGGAGTATAGATTCTGAGCTTTGTTTATTAATTATGAATGTTTCTTATAATTTTATTTTTGGAAGACACATATCTATTGACATTTTTCTATTTGTAATTAATCTAATTGTTTTATTATATTTTAACCTAATTTATTTCGTTCAATTTGTGATTTATTTGTGAATTTTGATTTACCACATATGAGTTTTGTTAATTGATTTTGAATTTTTACTATTTGTTGATTATTTATTGATTGCAACATTTGTACGCCATTGATGGCAAGACATAGCGTTCTAAATATTATTTTTGACATCTGTACTTTTGTTTACCTATGTTCTACAAATAAAAATATTTGATTTGATTTGATTTGATGTATTTAATTCTGAACAGAAATATTTATCTACTTAATTAAACTGTCACAATAAAAATACTTATTTAACGAACAACTAAACATGTATTTACCACACTTAAAAACTAACACAATAATTAAACCTAAACAGCTTTATCTTTTATTAATAAAACTACTATTTCTAAATAAAACTCTAAACATGTTTACTTAACGTAACATACTACGTTTAAAACAACTTTTGCGAATTCACTCAAATTGCACGAAAATATGTCTATTCTGTCATGAACTTCGTTTACTACGCGGATGGTTTGTATGAGGGGGGTTTTCGCCAGAAGGTTGGTCCTGGCTACCGGCACGGCTAGTAATTGTGGGCGCCGCCGTCGCCACACGTATCGGTCCGGCACGCACAGCTTCAGGTGTCGCAGCACTCCCGGGTTGTGTGCTACATCACGCAGTAGCTTTACTACATACGCGACGAGACTAAATGCCCGTCGCACCCTGAGCTCATTATACCCCACCATTCCCAGCACAAATAGGGTAGGGTACATCAGTGGGTAGAACGGGTATACCCCGTACAGTTTAAAATACAAGTGTCTCGTAAATTTGTTTTGGACCCGCTCCAACATGACACTGTACTTCGCTTCATGTGGAGCCCAAACTGCTGCATTATTCTCAAGATGACTCTTGACTAGAGCGTCATACAGCACCTTGAGTGTGGCAATATTGGTGAACCCTTGTGTCTGCCTCAGTACAAATACCAAGTTTCTGTAGGCCTTCTTACAGATATTAACGATATGTTCGCGAAAAGTAAGGTCTGGAGAGAGAATCACCCCTAGGTCCCTGACCTGTGTTACTCGCTGCATGGGCGTTCCTTCAACTTTGTACTCGTAGCACATAAGGGTCCGCGCACGAGTGAACGTCATCACTGAACATTTGGCTACATTGAAATAAAGTTTATTTTTATGGCTCCACTCAACCACTCTGTTTATGTCCTCCTGCAGGCGCTCACTATCTGACTCATCCTTAACCTCGAGCAGCAATTTAAGGTCATCAGCAAACAACAAACATAAACTATTTCTTACGACCTCCTACCGGAGGTCGTAGTCATTAACTATTATAATAAATTCAAGAGGTCCCAAATTGCTGCACTGGCTCACGCCGGACCTGGTGTAGTATGGTTCAGATTCGTACCCATTGTAGTCAACATACTGCTGTCTGTCTTTCATGTAGCTGACGAAGAACTGCAGCAGGTGTGGTGTACAGCCAATTTCTGCAAGCTTTCTTAATAACACGTTATTGTAAACGGTGTCAAATGCCTTTTTTAAATCAAAGTAGGCTGCGTCAACCTGCACACCAGCATCTACCGCAGGTACCACCCGCGCCATGAAGTTGAGCAGATTGGTAGCAGTGCTGCGCTCCGGTCGGAACCCATGCTGCGCATCCGACAGTTCCGCTCGCACCTGTCCCTGCATACAGCGCTGGATAGCGGACTCGAACACTTTTGCTGGAGTCGACAGCACAGCCACTGGTCTATAGCCACTGACATCCGGACGTAACTTACCCTTAGGAACTGGAATGACTCGTGTGATCTTCCATCGAGCTGGAAACGTCGCTTGTTTTAAACAGGCATTAAAGATGTGATGCAGCGGTTCTGCTAGTACCCTGCCACAGTCTCGGAATAAAAATGCTGGTATACCGTCAGGGCCAGATGAACGTTTTGGTTTGAGATTAGCGAGCGCTTCCCTTACGTCTTGAAGACTTAGAGTCTCAATATGCACCCGTGCACTGTGCGCGCCGACTTCCGCCGCCGCCGCCCGTGCGTCCAGTTGCGGTACTTCCTTACTGTACACGCACTCAAAAAAATCCGTGAATTGCGTACTGCACTCAACATCTGTAAGATATTGACCATCTTTTAATATATTTTGCCTGTTTACTCTACTTCGCTTTGACCTAATAATAATAATAAAATATTTATTTCAGAATTTCTTCCATAAGTGTTAGTAACAGTGAAAACTTATAAACTAATGTTAGTAACATTTATTCTGAGCTGTGAGGCTCACCGATCCTGGGGAATGTCTACTTGACTGCGTGCAGTCGTATCCACCGCCCCAAGATCGGAGTCCCACCTATCAGCCAACGCTCTAAGAATACTGTTACTGAATATATTGCCAGAATGATTTTGGATCTTTCGCAAACTGGTACTGAATTTTTCGTTTGTGTTCTTGGTCTGCAATTTCTATATTTTTTAATACGGGCTCTGCACTTTGAAAATTCTAAATAATCACTATTGAGCTTTGTTTTTTTGAAATTCTTATGAAGTTTGGCTTTATTCCTTATATCTTCAATAATATCTCGAGTGTACCATTCAGGGTATACGTACCGTGAATTTTCTCGGCAACCCCTTTTCCGGGGTACACATCCTCCGACCATCTTTTATGATAAGCTCAACTGTATTTTAGATAAATATTGTATAAACTGTACCTATATGTAGATAATATTTAAGCTACTTATGTCATCTCAACTTGATCTTTATGTTGATGTTATAAACCTATGTTTGCTTATTGTATTACCCGGACAATAAATATTTTCTATTTTCTATCGACACGACACAATTGCCGGATCCTATCAACGATTGTCACAATCCCGCGTGTCATAAGTTCGGCCGCCGCCTCGTGTGACCTCTCCTGCGCCAGGACCAGCGTGTCGTCAGCGTAGCAAACTACGCTGACGCCGCTAGGGAGGTCGGCGCGCAGCACCCAGTCGTACCCGATATCCCACAGATGCGGCCCAACGACCGATCCCTGTGGGACACCGCACGACATCACTCGCCGGTTCCAGTCTACCAGGGTAGATGACGGCCCTATCCGTCAGGTACGCCTCGACCACACGACAGAGGTAGGTCGGCATTCGATGATACCGGAGTGCCTCCTTGATGCAACTCCAGGGCAGGGTGTTACAGGCACTGGCGATGTCTAGAGACACCGCCAAGACGACCCCACCCCGGGCCACTGCATCCCCCATCGTGAGGGCTCGCACGCGCATGATGGCGTCCACCGTAGAGCGCCCTTTGCGGAAACCGAACTGGCTGTCCGCCAAATCCGGCCCCTCCCGCACCAACCACCCGGCGAGGCGGTCTGCAATTACTCTTTCAAAGAGCTTGGCCACCTCGTCGAGCAGCACGATGGTACCGGTAAGCGGACGGAGAGTCCGCTGGGCGCCCCGGCTTCTTAATGAGGACCAGTTTCTCCGTCTTCCAACGAAGTAGGAACTGGCCCATCTCCAAGCACGCGCTTAGGATCCTCCCTTAGTCGAGGCATCGACACGACACCTCCATTAGCGACTACACGGAGAAGTCAGTCGCGCCGTCCATATTGCGTTATAATAAACATTGCAAATGAGTGCTGGCCTGCTAGTGCAACGCGACCTTCGCTGCGCGGCGTCGCGCGTCGGCACTCGGTACACAAGCACTACACAACTCTTTACTGGACGCGCTCCGCACACAAACAATCAAACTGTTTGCACGAGACGAACTACACGTAAACTGATCACGTATCATAGATAGCCTTTACTTCAAACAAATGAGCCTGTTTCGTCTAGGTGCGTCCGGTCAGGCCAAACGGAGCGGCGCATATTTAGTTTGAGCTCTCCATAACACCACACGTTCCCCGAAGAGTTAGGCACTAGTGTGTCTATAGTACACTTACATTCAACTGTATTGTAATGTTATTGGGTGGTAACCAGAAATATCGAATGTACCAACAAACACCCTTTGAATTGAAACAGCAGCGCTGCCTGGCGGCTGAAATAGATCATTATGGTTTCTGAATACGACGTCGACCACCTTTAGAGTTCTACTACTCTCTAATGTCTTCTACGGTAGAGTTAATAACACCGCTTAAAACTCAAATAACCCATTTACATGCACTTTTGGATGGTCAAAAAGTCGATCAGATAGTCGAAAAGTTGAAGCTTGTTACACATTCCAGAACGTAGATTTCTATGGAAAACAAGTGGCCATCATACTGTTCAGATCCCGCACATTCCGCTGGGTGTGCCAGTGTGCAATCCTTGTGCTGTAAAATGAGGGTCATGTCGCGCGCCGCTGTCGTCAGCGAAGGTGTTGAGATGTTCGCACGCGTGCACGACGCGCGGTCACGACCTCTCGCTGAGCGCTCATTAGCGTGTCGTGTGCGTCGTGCGCGTGCTCGTGCCGGCGCAGGGCCGCGGCGCTACTTGCGCAACACACGGAACTGCTCACTGAAGCCCGAACGTGTCGGGGAGACCTTCACTTGGCCTTTGCTTAACTACTCACGAGTGACGACGCTGCCATTACATCACGACCTCATCATCACTGCATTGGGCAGCCGCTTCCCATGTGTGCGGCCCCGCGCTGCTCGTGCCAGATGTGTTGTAGTGCTTGAATGTTGCGTCTGTGTTCACTTGTCACTATCGTCGTCGAGGGCCGCGATCACGGCTGCGCGGTAATTGTTCGCAGTTGTGTAACATGTTACACGTTGTCTATGTGCCCCAACGTACGTAACCTCGGCAGAGTGAGAGCCGCGACGTGGGTTCAGTCAGCCCTCACCAGTGCAGCATGTGTGCACGTGTCCCCAGGGACTGTCGTTTCGGACGCGCTTCTGTCTGATCCTCTGTTCGCGAGTACAGCTCAGTTATCGACACGGACCTCTTGTGTATGTGCATTCTGAGTGTAGTTCGTGACTCCGCTGGTAGGCGCGAGTGCGCAGCGCGAATACTGAGGCATGTGAACTGGACGGTCGTGCCGGCTCACTTGGCTGGAGCCGCGTGTGTCACGTAGTGTCATTGATATTGGCGCTGTGAGACCGCGGGAATACGTTGGTGTTCATAATAATTAGAATAAATGATATTTCTATATTTTTTTCTGACACGTTACATTAAACATCTCCTTAGACATGTATTGATGTAATTGTCAAGAAAAAAATATTTCTTATGAGATTGAGACCTGACTATTATATTCGGTTTGTAATTAAAGTCTTGAATCCGCCTATAGCAAGAGTGGTGATCAATGCTCGTGCCTTCTCTGAATGAGAAGGGCCTTTACCCCTCAATGGGCCACAAATAGACCGCTACTATTATTTTAAATACAAAATGCGATTTTCCTTGAAATAATTAATCAATATAGGAGCTTCCAACCGTTTAAGATCCTATAGTACCGCCTTATCGCGCTTAATGATCTATTGGATTAGAATACAACAAACTTTTGGCAGATAAATATTTGATTGGCATGATAAATGACTTTATTTTTGCACGTAGGTTTATATTTGTACAAACAAAAAAAATATGTTTGACGTATAAAGTTTTTGTAAACACTTTTACACGTCAATCATATTTTTATTAAACTAGATGAGGTCGGCGTTTCCTATCTGACTACTCTGAGAAGAACGGCCGAAACAAACTCAGCTCTCTTTTAAAGTTCAGTCATAATCTTGGTCAGATCATGTGAATTGGTGTTTGAAGTGGTCTTTTAAGGAAAGAACCACACAGCTTGAGTGGACCTGTCCACTCAGTGCACGCATTTGTCAGTAATCATGCAGGTCCACTCAGAACTTAAGGAGGTCAATGATTCGACGAACAATACCAAAGAAAGGTCATTTGTGTAGGTCGCACAAATTACTCAAACTGCTAGACCATGATGAAAATTAAATGAGAAGAAAAGGAAACAAAAAAATAACATCCAATTATTCTTTTTTTTTTTTTGGATGGGAAATCATCAAATGACTTCTCCCGCTCTGGGTGGAGCGGGAGGGCGTGTCAGACTTTTACTGACTAAAACCCACCCGTGTTCCTTCAGTTGCCTATGTGCCAGGGTCACGGTATCTCTTTCGAACAATCTCGCGACCCTGACAGGCCAATGCCTGTCCTGGTCCTAGCAGACCCCTTCAGTGCTGCTGACATCTCTTTGAGGCGCACGTGGAACACTACGCGCCGTCGCGTCGACCCGAGCCTGGTCCTTACCGGGCGGCGAGCTACCCATTGCTCGCCGCCTGCAAGCTTTTTTTTTAAGTTTAATTAATATGTGGATTACGATGCTGGGTTGCGTTATTACTTAAGTGTTTTGTCAATATCTGTACCTTGATATTAAGCATTATTGCGCAGTTGTTTGTTATCCTGAGAAATAAAAAATAAAAAACCTTAAAATTTTGATTCGGCGCTGAAAAATCAATGAACAAACATCACTCAAAGCGCCGACTCATAATTTTATGGTTTATAATTTTTTGCTTTTCAGTTTTTTCGGCGGTTTAAATTTTGGAAAAAAAAAATTGTGGCTTTAATGTACTAATAATATTTGACAAGGTATACCCTATCGAATGAAAAAAGAATTATCAAAATCGGACTACTCTGTATAAAGTTATGCGTGGTTAGTGGTTACACATTACATCAATCATCTCCTGTTTTCTGACCCTTAGGGTTCGATTTTGTTTTCCCTTTCCAATAAAAAAATAATTATCACAATCGAACTACTATGTAATAAGTTATACGTGGTCATACATAAAAAAAAATTGCACTCCGGGAGTGCCGGCAGAAGTGAAAACTTGATTATTAACGTTGAGCATGTTTGATATTTTGGAATGGTTAGGGAATAATTTGTTGTTCAATTTCCATATTTTAAGCACTTTATATTCACGAATTTTACGAATACACAACAATGTGATCACTACACAGACGGTCGAGCCATCAGCTATCACCATCCATGGATGCGCGTGGCACGCTGTAACATAGACGAACATTCGCGCAAGCGCCCTGCGCCGCCTAAACGAAACAGTAGGCCCAGGCATACATTTTCGCCGCGCCGTAGAGAGGGGATAGCTGTCTACTCTCCATCCGTCCTACGCTTTTTCGATCAGGTCACGTGTCCTGACGCGAGTTTAAGATTTTATACCCATTACAGAAAAAGTGCTCAACGCCGCTAAAGAAGTTTTCACTTCAAAAAAAACAAAAAAATATATGCGTCGAATTGATAACCTCCACCGTTTTTTTTTTCGTCGGTTAAAAATAAAATAAGTAAAATTCATCAATGTCAATGTGTATATAAAATCAGAAAATAGTCGCGGTCTGATAATTTGAGGACCATGTACATGGGGGTGTCTGAATGTTTTTTTGAGGAAAGAACTATGCAGATTGAGTGGACCTGCACCCTAATTGCGAAACGCACTATTTATCAGAATCTGAATGGGATTGAAGATTATTCCTAAAACATTGCGTCATTTTACACGCTTTATATTAGCTTCACTTGTATGTTTGTATATTTGTATGTTTGTATGTTTGTTTCTAACCGACTCCTTATAGCGCGATTTTGACCCACTTTAAACGACCAGATTTCATTCAAACTTTGCACACCTGTCAAGGACCGATGACAATGCAATAATTTCATAAATTTGTGCCATTATGCTTGCCAGGGTTACCAGGACAGCAAAAAAACTGTCTTCGAAAACTACGGTGACATACGTCACAAACTAATTTGCGCCATTATCCTTGCCAGGGTTACCAGGACAGCAAAAAAAAAACTGTCTTCGAAAACTACGCTGACATACGTCACAAACTACGCTGACATACGTCTCAAAATTCGAAACTCCCTAAAAAATAGAAAATAAATAATAGTTTAAAAAAACTAAAAAACACGCTTCCATTGAAAACCAAGCTACAGACTAATTTGTGCCATTATCCTTGCCAGGGTTACCAAGACAGCAAAAAAACTGTCTTCGAAAACTACGCTGACATACGTTACAAACTATGCTGACATACGTCTCAAAAGTCGAAACACCCTAAAAAACTGAAAATAAATAATAGTATAAAAAACTAAAAAACACGCTTCCATTGAAAACCAAACTAAAAAGTACAAAATAATGGAAAAAAAGCGTGGGGTGCCTGATATCAATAAAAAAATACCTTAAAAAGCACCCCACGCTTTTTTTTCCCTTATTTTGTACTTTTTAGTTTGGTTTTCAATGGAAGCGTGTTTTTAGTTTTTTTAAACTATTATTTTTCGATTAAATTGCCGGCTCAGCAACGTAAATAACGTAATGAATGTTGTTTAACTATCAATATGAAACCAATTCCTACCGATAAAAAGTTACGCAATTACCTCTCAGTCCAGTCAATGCATGCTATTGTCAGTAATCTTGCAGCTCAACTCAGAACATAAGGAGCACAACGATTCGACGAACAATACCAAAGAAAGGACATTTTGGTAGGCCGCATTAAGTACCCAAACTGCCAGATTATCATTAAAATAAAATGAGTAAGATATATAAAAAAACAGACATCTACACAGTCCCCACATTCAAAATCATTAAAATAATAATAGTATACTTCTCAGAGTTCAAACATTCAGTATAATTATACGAGTAATATAAAAATTGGAGCAGCTTAATCCCAAGCTTTTTTGTCTTCAGTGTAATCTTTAACAGTATAAAAGGCTTTCTGCTACAACTTACGTTTAAAGGAATGACAGAAAATACAGTGAGCATTGAGCCCTCTCATAGTACTCTTTTTTTTTGAGAGTGCAATCATGAAATGACTTTTACTGATTAAAATCCACCCGTGTTCCTTCAGTCGCCTATGCGAGGGCCACGGTAACTCTTTCGAACAAATCCGCGACCCTTGCGGGCATCGACCCTAGCGGACACCCTCAATAATGTGACCCTCACAGTACTGACGTTGCATAACAAACTGTTGTTAATGTTTACCTGAACTTTATGATTTGTATACACAACGTAAGTGGTGCTAACCGCGCGTGTGGTGGTGTTGCAGGTGTGTGGTGGGTCGCGGCAGTGAGCGCGGCCCCATGCTGGGCCCCGTGCGCCGCTCGCACTGCGCCGCGCTGGCCGCGCTCGCCGCGCTGCTGCTGCTGCTGCTGGCGCGCCTGCCGCCGCCCGCGCCGCCCGCGCCGCGCCCCGCCGCGCTCGCCCCGCCCGCCGCGCCGCCCGCCGCGCCGCCCGCCGCGCCGCCCGCGCCGCCCGCCGCCAACCGCAGCACGGCGCCGCCGTCGGCCGCGCCCGCGTCCACGCCGCCGGCGGCGACCACGCGGCGCGACCCGCGCGTGGTGCTGGTGCGCGACGTGTACGAGGCGGGCCACGCGCGGCCGCACCCCGAGCTGTGCCCGGCGCTGGGCGCGCGCCTGCGCCTGCTGGTGCTGGTGACGTCGGCGCCGGCGCACGCGGCGGCGCGCGACGCCGTGCGCCTCACGTGGGGCCACTACGCGGCGCGCGCCGACGTGGCCGTGGCCTTCGTGCTGGGCGCGCCGCCGCCCGCGCTGGCGGCCGCCATCGACGCGGAGGACGCGCTGTACGGCGACGTGATCGTGGGCCGCTCGGTGGACTCGTACTCCAACCTGACGCTGAAGACGCTGTCCATGCTGGAGTGGGCCGACACGTACTGCCCGCGCGCGCCGCGCCTGCTGAAGACGGACGACGACATGTTCATCAACATCCCGCGCCTGCTGCAGTTCGCGGCGGCGCCGGCGCGCGCCAACGCCACGCGCACCATCTGGGGCAAGGTACTCCGATCTGTTGCAATCCTTTACAAGCACGTCGTGCGAAGATAATTCTCCGCTAGGTGGCCCTGAGAGGTGAACGATTCAAATTGTGAGACAAAAATCATTTATTTATTTAACCATTTATGTACACACATATATAAACAGACAAGAAGAAAAGAACAGAAAAATTTGTACAAAGGTGATGCTTATTTCTAAGGAAATCTCTTCCAGCACACCTGCGATAGGAGAAAAGATACAGAGATGTAGATAGTGTGTGTAAGAGTATGAGAAAAAGAAATATATATAATCAAAAACTATTAACTTAACAAAAATATTCAAATAATATAAGAATATACTTACATACATACAAACAAACATACATACACAGATACATACATACAAACAAACATACATAGATACAGACTACTAAAATAAATAACATTAAATTGTAATTAAAACAATAAATACAAACACAACTATGTCGATACGGAAAGATAGAAGATAAGATAAAAGATAAGATAAGATAAGATATCATCTGAATGTTTAAAATATCTCTCTGAGCTCTTTCAAGAGGAAGCAGATTCATTTTTCGTTGCGCCACCCCTGATGTGATGCGGTATTGAATTATCGATTGACATAAGGCCAAATAAATTTGTGTGATTAATTTTGTATCGGCGAATGTACGCAATGTTTTAAAAACAAATATCAATTTGCGCACTCTTTTGACTAGAATTTCAATATGTTTTCTGAAAGATCGAGTGTCGTCTATTATTACGCCGAGGTACTTTATATTGCTCGTTTTGAGCATATAAGGATAATTAATTACACATGTTGAGTGAACAATTACCACATTGATGGGTACATAGATTAATGTGAATAAAGTTGAAGAAGTGTTGTTTAGTCGGCATTTAATGTTAGTAAATTTCTTTGAAGCCAATTAGTTAAAGTATTAACGCCGTGTCGTCGGCATATGATATAATTTTGCCCGTATTATTAAGGTTACACAGGTCGTTAATATAAATCAGGAATAGCGTAGGGCCTAGAATACTTCCCTGAAGAACACCAAAACCCGTATTTTTCTGCTCATCGCTCGTGGTTTTATCTATTCTAACGCATTGGTATCGGTCATGTACGTAATCGGCAAATAGTTTCAGCGGCGTTCGCATTATTCCTATAGTCTGTAATTTATTCAGAAGAACAGAAACAGACACTGTGTCGAAGGCCTTGGCTAAATCAAGGAAGACTCCCAGGGTCTGGTTCCTTTTGTCAAATTCTTTTGAAATGTAATCGGTCTGGTTGTGCACCTCATCGGCTGTGGATATTATGGCTCTAAAACCAAATTGTGCAGTGTATAAGAAGTTAATGTTTTCTAGATAGTTCACAAGTCTACTGTTTATAATTTTACAATACTGTGGTACTGCTTTTATAATACTGTGGAAATAAGCAAATTATACTAATCTAGCTATGGGTATATCACTCAACTGCCTTATGTTCCTAACTGCATATGCATTTGAATTTAATCTATAGAGCTCCAATTTGGGTACTCTATTGCAAATTTAGAATTTAAAGTAATTCCTAGAAATGCATTTTCGGAAATTGCATCTACTCTAGCAATCGAGTTTTAAATTTAGACCTACTCGGGGTACATTTCGTAATGAGGACTTCAGAACATTCAGGTTTGTTCGCATTAAGTAAAATATTATTAGCTGCAATTGCTGCAAACCACTCCGAAAGAACAGTTAAACTATCGTCGACGTGTAAGACATCTGTATCTTTTCTATCTAATTTAAAAATAAGAGAAGTGTCATCGGCTGTGATCGGATAATCGGGCGCTAATATACCTAAACTTTACTTTTATTCCCACGAAAGAATAATACGGACATGCCTTTCAGAATCCAGGATACTGCAATCGTTTGAAATTCCTGAGATTGCTAAAAATTTTACCTGCATACAAAAATCTTTAAAAAAATAACAACCGACTTCCTTAAAAAACCGGCCAAGTGCGAGTCGGACTCGGGCACCGAGGGTTCCGTACAAACCTGCAGGTATTCACGGTTTATGCATAAGGTTTATGTTTATGCAGTTAAAAGTTTTTTTTTTTTTAATTTTTATATTTGAGTTGACTGAATGAAACACGGAATAAAGAAAACTAGAGGAAGTGCCCCTCAGATATCGCGCGCGTGTCAACATTTAGCGCAGATGCGCAGCATTTAGCTTATTCGCCGTCAGATACTTGTCGCGATTGGTTGTCGCAGAAATACGCGAAATATTACAAATTATGTCTTGTTGTGCGGTTTTGACCTGCAAAAACGAAAGCAGAAAAAAAAATGTATCTTGTGGAGGTGTATCCTATCATCAGCAAGCACTAAACTTTGTTAATTTTTAATATAATTGATTTTAATTGCAATACCACATGTTATGACTTCAATGCAAACTATAAACAACCTTATATTCATTGACACAAAGTCTTAATGCACGTAGTAGTCATCTGGAAAATCATAACCAAAATTCTAGTAACTTCGACGCTACTCGATTAGGGATGGGACACATCCGTAAAGTAGGTCGGTATCGATAATTTTGTCTGATTTTAGTAAGGAATCAATAGCTCACATGGCTGGTTATATAATAAGATAAGACAGTTGATTAAAAAAAAATAAGTGTGATATTTGCGTTAGTGCTTTAGTAACAGAAAAAAAAACAATCATTACATAGATTTATTATAGCTAAGGATAGAGGGGGATTATTATACCCATCAGTATCTGTGATTAATATATGTCAGATGTCCGAAATATTTTTAAAAGACGGTCACATATTCAATAAAGATTATATCATGGCTAAAATAATGCGCCAGTTTAATGAGTCATCGATATTCCAAAACATAAGCTATCATCAATTAGGGGAATTTCTTACGTCTAATCATATTACTGACTTAATGAAAGCTATCACGGCAAAATATATTAATATACGATTTCATCACCTATTAAAATTAAACATAAAATTATCAAAACGGTAATTAAATAAATATGTGTTATTTCAAGGTCAGTAAATATTTTTAGTACTATCTGTTATCATTTCATTTATCGTTAGCTTCTGTCAGCGGTTTCGCCCGCGTTCCTGATTTTATGAAAATAACATTACCCCCCTATATACAAACATACAAATACCTCTTTAACATTGATATTTTAACGATAATCAACCTTTTCCGTTATTAAACATTTGTATGATGTTAACAAATTATTACATTGCTCACCCGAATAAATTACGTAACGTCAATATTAAAATATCGATATATGTCTACATCTCCAAATTTTTTTTTGGTACTTACTAAAAGCGATTACAAGTGCATGTGAATATGACATCTATTTCAAAGGAGCTAGCGTTCTGAATCGAGTGAATTGGTTACAGCGCCATCTAGCATTGAGTTTCTGAACTCGTTGTAAATTTGTCTATCTAAAGTTTTTAAACGAAAAACGTCTTTATTGTGTGTGTCATGTCAAATAATAACAACTTTCATGCGTTGTAATACGGCTTAATTTTTGAAAGCAATACGAAGATGATTTGTAAAAGTTGCGTGTGTAATTTGTAGCCTATCATATTATCACTGTTTTTTATGTGTGTAATGGACAATTTGATATGCAAATGTGTGAGTTTGGCGACACTGGTTCCCGTGCTTAGCCAGTGTAGGGGCACTTCTCTGTATTCTTTGTTCTGTGGAATGAAAGGTAAATTGTGGTTTACGATTTATGACGTATTAAAAAAACTACTGACTAGATCTCGTTCAAACTAATTTTCGGTGGAAGTTTACATGGTAATGTACATCATATATTTTTTTTAGTTTTATCATTCCCTTATTTTAGAATTTAGGGGGGGGGGGGGGGACGGACACATTTTACCACTTTGGAAGTGTCTCTTGCGCAAAGTATTCAGTTTAGAAAAAAATGACATCAGAAACCGCAATATCATTTTTGAAGACCTATCCATAATTACCGTATGGGTTTGATGAAGAAAAATTTTTTGAACTTCAGTTCTATGCACGTTCTATGTATGGGGAACCCCAAATATTATTGTTTTTTTTTCTATTTTTGTGTAAAAATCTGAATGCGGTTCACTGAATACATCTACTTACCAAGTTTCAATAGCATAGCTCTTATAGTTTCGGAAAAAAGTGGCTGTGACTTACTCGGACAGACAGACAGACATGACGAATCTATAAGGGTTCCGGTTTTTGCCATTTGGCAACGGATCCCTAAAAAAACACTACAAAGTGAAAAATAACTTTAATTTCGGAAGTCGGTGTCTTAGGATCTGTATTTAAGGTTTTTTTTGCCACCGACTTCCGAAGTTAAAGTTATTTTTAGCCGACTTCAAAAAAAGGAGGAGGTTTCTCAATTCGAGCGTATTACATCGGGACGTGAGCATTATCGGCACCGTCGTCAGACATTATGTGGGCGGATATTAGGGTGATCAGGCAAAGAAGAACACTCAATGCACAATAATCACTTTTAATAATAATCAAACACAATAGTCACAATAATAAGTTAAAGCGAAACGAAACGTAGGACAGTTCCTAGGCTGGAGGTTGTATTCTCTAGAACGGCATGGAAGTGCCTTCGCCCTGGCGTCCCTCCACTAGCTAGGCTCCGTCGTAGCACAAAGTAGCCGAGTGTCAGTGCTGACTCGGGTCATGTGCCGCGCTTCGTTTAGCGACCGTCTCCGACATATATATATTTTATTAATGTGTGTTCGCGGATAACTTCGTCGTTTATGAACCGATTTTGATGATTCTTTTTTTGTTGGAAAGGAGATATCCCAAGGGTGGTATCATGATAAGGAAACCAGGATCTGATGATGGCATCCCAGAGAAGACGTTGGGAGCATTGAAAATCGTAGTGGCGACTAGTGCGTTTTTTTATTTTTTTCATTAATAATCTTAAAGCATTACTATTTAATGAAGGTCTAAAGTTGGTCTGATGATGAAGCAGAAAGACAGGCGAGGGAACCCCTCAACGACTTACAGCAATTACCCGGTGTTTGGACTTAATTAATTTCTATTGTTGAGAACTGTGAACACCCATATGGGTTATAAGTGCCATTACAAGTCTGATGATGGAGACCATAGACAGTTGAGTGAATTCCTCAACGATTTACACTGGGAACACACGGGAAGCATCAACATTCAAATTTTAAAAAAATACAGTCGAATTGATAACCTCCTCGTTTTTTTGAAGTCGGTTAAAAATAAAGTCACTTTCCGCTATGTCTGTCCCTATGTATGCTTAGATCTTTAAAACTACGCAACGGATTTTGAAGCGGGTTTTTTTAATAGATAGACTGATTCAAGAGGAAGTCTTATATATATACTATCTGACCGAACAGACGTTGTCCTGTTTCCTAGAACTCGATAGCAGCGCCATCTGTCGGGCTGATTTGTGAATCTAAACCATTCAGGGTGCCACCCAAAAATTGCGAAAATGAAAAATGAAAAAAAAAAAGCGTGGTGTGCCTGATATCAATAAAAAAATACCTTAAAAAGTACCCCACGCTTTTTTTTCATTATTTTGGACTTTTTTTTATCTCGGTAGTAGGTTATTATTTTTATTATTATTAGTTTTATTGTAAGTACAGCAAAAGCTCTTTATTCGCGGGGTATATGTTCCGGAAATATGCCGCGAATACAGAAACCGTGAATATGGAATGGTAATTTATATGGGATCATGGGGGATATGTTCCTTGGTGACCAAATAAAAAACCAGTGTATATTAAAAAAAAAAACAATTTATTTGAAGTTTTTGACCATATTTATTCATTATTGTCTTCAGGCTTAGGCAATGGTTGAAAGAATTTTGTAATACATTATGTCTTGCTTGGCAGTTTTAAAAAGCTCCTTCAATTTAGACTGATATTCATTAGTGGCATTAGCAATATGCCTCTGAAAAACTGAAAGTCAAAAAATAATAAACCTTGAAATTTTTAGTCGGCGCTTTGAGTGATCTTTGTTAATTTTTTTTTCAGCACCGACTCAAATTTTAAGGTTTATTATTTTTTGCCTTTCAGTTTTTTGAAGGCTCCCCATCGACTTCTCTAGGATGTCATCATCAGATCCTGGTTTCCTTATCATGGTACCACCCTTAGAATATCTCCTTTCCAACAAAAAAAGAATCATCAATATCGGTTCATAATCGACGAAGTTATCCGCGAACACACAGAAATTATTTTTTTTTGAAGTCGGTTTAAAATATCACGTTTCCAGTGATTGTTGATAAATAAATAAATATCTTAGGACAACCAACACACCGTCATCTGATCCCAAACTAGGCAGAGCCTGTAACCAGACCACTGATATACTGTACTTATACAGGATAATTTTATAACCAGTGCGCAATTTTTTTTTGGTGGTTCAGTATCAGTAATAGAACACATTTCAACAATTTTTTCAATACGTTTTTTTTTTCATTTTTATCCGACCTTAAATCAGTAAAATACATATTAAAAAACGGTGGAGGTTATCAATTCGACGCGTATTTTTTTTTTGTTTTTTTTTTATGTATGATCACGCATAACTTTTTACATAGTAGTCCGATTGTGATAATTATTTTTTTATTGGAAAGGGTATACTCCGAGGGTGGTCCCATATAAATTTGGAAAACAAAATCGAACCCTAAGGGTCGGAAAACAGGGGATGATTGATTGTTCACTCACTGATTGTAATGTTTAACCACGCATAACTTTATACAAAGTAGTCCGATTTTGATAATTCTTTATTCATTGGATAGGGTATACCTTGCCAAGTATTATAAGTACATTAAAGCCACAAAAAAGTATAAAATAAAAACTTTTTACCAAAAAATTTAACTGCCGAAAAAACTGAAAAGCAAAAAATAATAAACCTTAAAATTATGAGTCGGCGCTGAAAAATCAATGAACAAAGATCACTCAAAGCGCCGACTCATAATTTTAAGGTTTATTATTTTTGCTTTTCAGTTTTTTCGGCGGTTAAATTTTTTGGTAAAAAGTTTTTATTTCGTAATACTATTTTCGATCAATTGTAATAGGTCAGTAACCGCGACGGCGTAGGTACTTCGAAATTCTTAGAATTTTGACTGATCGAACATTTGGTAGGTACTAATAGGTCAGTAACCGCGCGCCGGCGTAGGTACTTTGAAATTCTTAGAATTTTGACCGATTGAACAGGTGGTCGGTCGTTCACCTTCGCTGCCGCGCAGGTGCAAATTACTATAAAAACCAGTTTCAAAATAGACATTTCAAAATAGACAACGAAAGGTTAACGATAACTTAATTTTTTTGTACTAAGATATATCAAAATAAAAATTGCATTTTTTATTTTATTTTATTTATTATGGGACAATAAACAGCTACAATATAAAATGTTTACATATTACAATAATACAGGCTCATAAGTAGTATTAGCAATATTGTAGCCCACTACATTATCCGCATGTTAACATAATTAAATAAGGTAAAAAAAAGAAAGAAAGTGCCACTAGAGTAGCGTAACTCCGGTATATAAAAAAAAGATTGATTATTAAAACACATGCTGCATAGTTATTATAACTCGTTTAAGTTTAATTTGTTAAAATTTGCGCACTGGATAAAAAATTACCTTGTATATAATATATAATAGATAAATTACACCCAGACACAAAACAAATGATTGTGCTTATCACACAAAGATTTGTCCTGGGTGGTAATCGAACCCACGACCTTAGTCTTAGCAGTCAGGGTCACTAACCACTAGACTAACAGGCCAGTCAAAAAGAAAAAAAAAAGTTGTTAATGCCTCTTCTTCAATGGGCTGTGAATGTAACATTTCAAGCAACTCCTGAATGTCACTTGATTCTATCTGTTCGAACCCATGTCATCCTATTCCTTTGTCAACGCTTATTTTTCAATTATTTTCTCAAATTTTGTTTCGTTTTCTATGGAAACAGGTCTTTTCGTTTTTAAACTATTAGTTATTGAATATTAATGTGTATGTACCGATGTACCGATTGGAGCCGCGAATAAAGAAATCTTTAGCCGCGATTATAGGATTTGGGTCGCATTGTTTTGTATCCGCGAATAGTGTAAACGCAAATGTAGGAAGTGTGAATAAGGAGCTTTTACTGTACATCAAACACACATGATATTCTCATAAACTATGAATCCGAAGTAATATGAATTATAAACCTACTTACTACTAATATTATAAATGTGAAAATTTGTATGAATGATGTTTGTTACACAATCACGCAAAACGGCTCAATGGATCTGGGTCGAAAATGGCACACAGATAAATCAGCCTATATTATTCCCACTGCTGAGACACAGGCCTCCTCTCGGTGAGAGGGAGTGGGCCGTAATCTACCACGCGGGCCCAGTGCGGGTTGGTAGATGTCACATGTCTTCGAATTTTTGGTTCTAGGACATGCCGGTTTCCTCACAATGTTATCCTTCACTGTTTTGAGAGCAGTGTTGATGAAAATATTTACACAGAGTAAAGCGCCTGCCTGGGTTCGAACCCACGACCTACAATTCGTAAGTCGAGGCTGATATCACTGAGCCACCACTGCTCTCACTCAACTGCTCTCTTATTACCTATATAACCTGGATTAATGCATTCTTAATACATTAACCGCGGTAGTACGTCCTCTTGCGATAATTTCCGACATCCACGCGCGCGAAGCCGCGGGTAAAAGCTCATCAGCGAATAAAATAATATCCGTGAAGATAGCCATCATGTGATGAAGGTCATTAACATAAACTAGAAATAAGAAAGGGCCAAAAATAGAACCTTGGGGCACGCCCGTCTTAACTAGAGACCTCGAGGACCAGACTATTAGAGATTTTAAAAGCGAAGATGAAGAATTTTACGCGAATTTTGAGCAATTAACGTTACCTACATACTTTCAATGCGTTACAAGTATGTTACGTTACATCAATACAATGTAAAGTTTACACATTTTTTGCTGCCTGTTTGATAGATAGGAAAGAATAAGATCGGCAATTTATCCACAAATTCCGTAGTGGTGTAATTTGCAGATTAGTGTATTGTGGTCAAGGGAATGAAACGCTTTTGAGAGGTCACAGAAAATATTACTTGCATCCTGGAACTACTCCCAGGATTACAAAATGTGGCTGATGAGTTTTAGATGTACCACACGTACAATTCAATATAACTTAGAAGTTTAGATAGGTACACAGTATATCTAGTGTAGGCTTCCAACAGCCATGTAATATGATGGTATCAAACGAGTGATGGTGCGCGTGGCCCGCAGGTGATGCGGCGCTCGCTGCCCAAGCGCACCACGAAGTCCAAGTACTACGTGTCGCCGCTGCAGTTCCCGGGGCGCGTGTTCCCCGACTTCGTGACGGGCCCCGCCTACCTGCTGACGGCCGACTGCGTGCGCGCGCTGCTGGCGGCGGCGCCGCGCGCGCGCTACGTGCGCCTGGAGGACGTGTTCGTGACGGGCGTGCTGGCGGCGCGCCTGGGCCTGCGCCGCGCGCACGCGCCCGAGTTCTACAACAAGCGCGTGGCGCCGCACCCCTGCGCCGTGCAGCGCGGCCTGGCCATCCACATGGTGCGCTACCACGAGCAGTTCGACCTGTGGCGCAAGCTGCTGGACGGCAAGACCAAGTGCGCCAGCTAGCTGCGACGCTCCTCTTTGTATTCCCTTTCGTTTTTACGGAACTATATTTTTGTACTCGGTCCCCGGCGGGCCGCGCTATTGCGTGCGGGCCGCGAGCCGTGCCCGGAGCCGACCCCGGACGATCTCGCGACCGCACGTCTACTACTTACTACTTTTTTTGTATATAAAGTACAAAGCGTTAGCTTTAGTGACTCGTCGCTCGTCGGCACGTGTCTCGCGCCTCGCTCCGCGGCCCGGGCCCCACACGCGGGCCCCACTCACACGGGCCCCATACGCGGGCCCCACTCACACGGGCCCCGGGCCCCCGAGCGACGCGCCGGTAGTGACGTAACTCTTAAATCGATAAACATTGTACACGTATTCTATTCGTTTAACTGTGCGTGCAGGTTGTGCCAGATGTAAATATAGTATGTATGTTGTAACATGTGGTTTTATTGTCCCTCACCCTTTCCTCTGAACACCTCCACATATACATTGTAACGTTACCGGTAAGATGCTTATGAAAAAGAGTAAAGTAGTAAAGACGTAGTAGAAGCTCCGGCTTCCCGTGGCTCAGAATGCTTGAAGTCGTCAGCAGGTTGCGACAGGATGTAGCAAGATGAAACAGAATACAGAATCAGCATATCGACGTCCCCGGGGAATAAACTGGTAATCGCAAAAATCAAATTTTACAGGAAAAATGTTTTAGTGTTTTTGGGGTATATCTCTTCAACAAAAGGTAATTTTGACAACATTGTTATATTACGGAAAAACTAATTTTTAACCGAAAAGTTTAAAGTATTAAGTGTAACTATTAAATTTACACAGAATTAGTTATTCACCAAAATACATATTACCGAAAATGGTTTCATACAATTTTTAGGGTATTGAAATCTTACGATCCGGACTTTTCAATATTATTCCGGTAATGTTAGCTTACCGAATTATTCCTCGTATTTTATAGAAAAATTTTGGTAGTCATATTATCGTAATCATTAAAAACCGATTATGTAAAATAAATTTTTCGTCGGTATCTTCGAGGGAATAATTAAAGAAAACTCACAAAATGTATTAAAATTATAACGTTTATTGGGAACAAAGTTCTTATTGAGATCACAAATTACAATCAGTAAAAGTATAAAGAAGTAGCCAAGTAAAAACATTAATAACTATAGGATAACTAGATACTAAACTTAAATTTGCAAATTGCTTTTCTTTATTGTACTGGACAGCATCAATTGTAGAACTATGTTCATTATTTATTTTATAAATGGTGAAATGGTATGGTATGGTATGGTAGAAGCGATGAAATCGCTGTTTGTTAAAAGTAGCGATAAATTAGAAATAGTGGATGGAGTATCAATTGTTTTTGAGGTGTTCAAAATTCTATCTATGCATTGGGAATCTCCGCTATGACCCAAAAACGTACTTGACGCTATTGACTGCAATCCTTTCTGAACAATCTGGAGAAAAATCTGCATCACTCACATCTCTATCACAATCAGCGTATTTTTTCTTTGGTAGATCTAAAATCAAAATAATATTATTGAATAAATAATTGCCAAAAATTCTAAACAAAAACTCAAAAGATTTTGAAAAAAATATACTATAAAACAGTTGGGAGCTTGGGAGCAAACAGATATTTTAAATATAAAAAAATAGTAAACCCTTTAAATTGGCGTCGCGATAATGATTAGAATACAATAAGCTGGTGTGATGTAAATATATTTTTTTGTATCACAACAGGACAACATTTTCTTTAAAAATGTATACGTACGTACAGATATTAGTAAGAATTATATTCGTACATACCTCGTAAATTATAATCACTTATTGTTTGGATGGACAGTGATTCTACAGATTTGCTCTCTTGCACAATATTAGCACAGTTCCTCTTTGAAGAAAGTCCAGAACTTGAAAACACATCTATATTAATATTATAAAGAGCAAAGATTTAGGCTCCGAAACTAGTGAACCGATTTGAAAAATTCTTTCACTGTTGGGAAGATACACTATCCCCGGGTGGCATAGGCTATATTATATTTTCAAAATCCGTATATCCGATCCGATCCGTAAGGAAAATCACGCGAACGAATTCGCGGGGAGAGTGCTAGTTAAGTAAGTTTGACGGCACAGTTAGCGCAGTAGTTAAGCAATTGACTCCAGCGCTCCGTGTCGCGGGTTCGATTCCCACACGGAACACATGTATTTGTATGACCTACAGATAGTTGTTTCGGTCTGGCTGTTTGTGTATGTAAGTTTGTAAACGCACCCGCGATACAAATGAAATTCCTAGCGTGGGGCAACGTTTAAAAAAAGATATTAACTTAACTAAGTAATAGCATCCCGTTTTTTCCCTGAAAAGGTAAAGTAGAACAGTATCACACTAAATTCTCGCCAAGTATGTTATGGTACGGGGCGACCCTATTGTCATAATAATGTGTACAATTCCTTACTTCGGGCAAATACTGAGTTTTTTTCAAAAAGCCCAATATCGTTTTATACGACCCGGGAATTGAACCCGAGACCTCTTGCACAAAGTAGTACAACTGCTTTCTGCAATCTTACTGTGTGCGATATTCGAACACGCAACACGCAGGGTAGCAGTTAAATCGCTGAGTTAGTGGGCTAAAACGTTAATCAAAATATAATAGATAGGTACCTATCTATCCTTTGATTAAAATTAATACCGCTACTAATGCCAACGAATGTACATAATCATAAACTTAATACAATTAATACTTAGGTACTTGTTGCAACCTGATCGTCCGTATCGTCAATCATCAACAACATTCTTCTCACTCGAGGGTTTTTCAAAGTACGATCTTGTTTCGATGCCATAACACTTATTTTCTTTAGATAATAAAATATAATAATAACACGATGTAAGACGCTAAACTTTGCAACAAAAATCACGCACAATAGCTTTTACATTAATAACGTCATGTCACTTTAAAACAGCTAATACACTAACTCTCGTGATTCACGTAAACAAACAATTAGCGCGTGCGCAATAATCAGCATGCGTAGCATGACCACCGTAGAAAGGGGTTTTGTTGCCGGAGGAATAGACGAAATTACAGATTGTAAATTAAAGACAGAATTAAAGATTGTAGAAATTATTTGTACCGTCTTATGCTAGCGTAGCATGACATTTCTATCTCGTTTCTACCAAGAATAGACAAAGTTCTTTCTATGGTGGTCATGCTACGCGTGCTGTCGCAGTTTATTTCCGTGTTAAGAAAGAGATGCACTGACCATCGCGGATCCCGCATGTTAGTATTAGTGTGCGTAATGTGCGTTACATGTAGAAACGCGTTCTTGACTTGCCGAGACCGAGCAAGTTACCGCCAATACGCATAGTAGGTGTAAATGTATGTCCCGGATGATACCTGTAACAGTGCATTACCGAAAATGTATACCACAAAATTTACGATAATAAACCTGTAATCGCGTTAACCAGAAATTTTGCTGAAATATTTTACAGTAATATTTCTTTACCGAAATGTAGCCACAGAATTGAATTTGTAATAATGTATTTCGTTATTTTTCTAGTAAATAAAAAATGGGAAATTTTCCAAAGAACAAAAGTGTTATTAGGAAAAACGTTGGAAATTATCGCAGAAAAAATTTGAAAAAAATTGCATATGTGTATCTCGACCCATAGATACCATAAATGGTATAACAGTAAAAAGTAAGTAATAGCATAATACAGGTTTATTCCTTGGGGGCGTCGATATATGGTTTGGTGAGTTCAGTGTTGAGGTATGGTGTAATTTTCTGGGGTAACTCAACCAATAGAGAATTAGTTTTTAAAGCACAAAAAAGGTGCATTAGGTCAATGTTCAGACTCCACAGCTTAGATTCCTGTAAGCCATTCTTCATCAAATACAAATTATTGACAGGTTAGGTTAGGTTTTTTTTTTTTTTTATGGTGAGTTTTTTACCGCGGACATGGTGGTCCGCGCCCTTGTTTACAATATAAATTATTTATTGGTTTTTTGATATAGGTACAATTATTTGACTCCTATGTCGGACACTTAATATTAGGTTATTTCTAAACTTAAATCTACACGAGTCCCTCTCATATATATATAACGATGGTAGTTCACCCATTTGGGATACCTCGTCATCAACACCCAAGTTCGACATGGTGTAGGTACAAAATAATAGTCTCAACACTAATTACAATCGTCTATTTGTTCACTCTCAATAACAAAATCTCAATTAATCAAGGCGATGAAAATAGATTAAACTACGGAAACGCGGTAAGTTCGGTACAGGCTGGCAGAACAACCTCTCGCCTCCGTGTCCAACTCCAAAGTGACGTCTCTCAAATCAAATATGTTCAATGTCAAAACGAATGACAGCTGACAACTGTCAAACATGCCACGCCCCGTACCGACCTTACCCAAGCACATTGCTTGACGTTTCCGACAAACGATAATAGATGGCGTTGTACTAAATTAACGTTAATCAATAGCGATTCTAATAATTGTGCTTCTTTGTTGATTCTGCGACACGGCCATCTTGACAATTCACACGTCCTCGTGTGAAGCATCTGAAACAAGAATTTACGGAAGGTAAAACGTCCTTTGCTCGGCCTTCCTGACCAAGATGTCGGAAAATAAAGTCGCACGATTCAAACAACACAATTTTATTTTGATTCACATATTCTCACCAAATCTTATAGAGAAAATCTTAACATTGAAATCACCACTCCTTAGTAATCATTAATTTTCAAACCAATTCATGAAACATTCAGACCAAATCTAGTATGCAATGCTCTGTTCGGTACCCAGCCTCATCACACACAACACATTGCCTCCATCCGGCAAACTAGCGGGACCTCCATCCGGTACCCGACCTCAACACATCACATTGCCTCCATCCGGCAATCCTACGGGACCTCCATCCGGTACTCGACCTCAACACATCACATTGCCTCCATCCGGCAATCAAACGGGACCTCCATCCGGTACCCGACCTCAACACATCACATTGCCTCCATTCGGCAATCCAACGGGACCTCCATCCGGTACCCGACCTCAACACATCACATTGCCTCCATCCGGCAATCCAACGGGACCTCCATCCGGTACCCGACCTCAATACATTACATTGCCTCTTAGCACCTTTAGCGATTACCTACATTGCCATGTTGACGTTGGTCACCAACCTTAAGTAATCACTTATGCAGCCACGAACAACATTGGAATGTACGCAATCTGAGTCACTTGCATACTACATTTGCATCTTTTATTCCCTCACCTAAGGTCCAACCCCTTCATTGTCAGCCGGTCTCGTCTCATCAGTTTTGCTAGAGTCATGGTCAGAGTCGGTGTCAAAGTCCAATTTACAGCCAACATTCACGTCACATGTCTGAACTGTCCGTATTTTCTCAAATCGTATCTTATTTGACGACATATGAACTACTAGACCAATTGATAAAACTTTGCGTCCAATCATGATTTCATGTCGCAAAAATTTTTTCAGATAAAACGTGGAAAAGAATTTCAAAAATAATTCCATCGATCTCAACAGTAGTCAAAATTTGTACAGTCGACCTTACAGAAGTCAGTCCAATACCAGTCAATGTTACATTTCCATAAACTCGTTTACAACTAAATTTACAAGATACAGATTCTTTAACAAGCGAATATTCTGCACCGGAGTCATAATAAAAATCAAATTGCTCACCATTATGCCGTAAAGATCTAGTAGGTGCGTCCACGAGGCACACATCAACTCGCTTCTCCCTGGCAGGATCAACCGCCGTGCTGCTGCATGTCTCCTTGGCGTTCCTCTTTGGACAGCTGGACGCGTAGTGTCCTTGTTCACGACAATTGAAGCAAGTGATCCACTGCTAGATGCCGTCGATCTTGATTGCTCTTCTTGTGCCTTTAGGTCTCTTTTCAGGGGACACTGCACCGATCTGTGTCCTGGTTTCCCACAGTTGAAACACTTGGTCCCAGCGTTGGGCCCATTTGGGCAGTTCCTCTTCGCGTCAGGACCTTCCCGTTCATCACCACCAGATGGGGCGCTCCTCTTCAGAAACGAAACAGCCTTCAGTTCCCGGTGTAAATCGTTACGGTTTTTGATGTCCGTAATAAAGGACAAACGCTGGACTCGCGTATCATTCTTCGCGATATGAGCAAGCACCGTCGCGACAGCAATCTGCTCTGTCGTAAGGCCGTTCCATTTTGACATGATAGTTGTCATAAGGGTAGCTGCATATGCGGCCAGACACTCATTCTCCTTAGGTTTATTTCCATACAGATTTATTAGAAAGGAAGCGGTAGTCTCTGGACAATCATACCTGGCTATAAACAGTTCCTTAAAATCGCTCCATTTCATCCCAGGGTAAGATATGGACGACAGCCATGATGAAGCTTCTCCCTTGAGTGCGCGGCTCAAGGTAATCATCAACGATGCACCATGACTATTCGGATCGATCACACACATGTCCGCAGTTGCCAGCCATGCGCGCGAGTCAACATTCCGTTTTTCAGGGTCAAAATCCGGTAGGCGAACATCCACAATCGCAGAAGGTGTTTTCATTGCTTGCACGATAGCCATAAAGTTTTTGTTTTGCTGCTCTAACAGAAAACGCCATTTTTTCATCTCTGTGTCACCTTCATACACGTGCGTATTGTCTTTACACTTTTCTTGGTTAGCACTGTCACTTACACCGCGTGGAGCGTTTGAGTTGCATCCCACTTCTGATAACGAAGGTAGTTCACCCATTTGGGATACCTCGTCATCAACACCCAAGTTCGACATGGTGTAGGTACAAAATAATAGTCTCAACACTAATTACAATCGTCTATTTGTTCACTTTCAATAACAAAATAACAAAATCTCAATTAATCAAGGCGATGAAAATAGATTAAACTACGGAAACGCGGTAAGTTCGGTACAGGCTGGCAGAACAACCTCTCGCCTCCGTGTCCAACTCCAAAGTGACGTCTCTCAAATCAAATATGTTCAATGTCAAAACGAATGACAGCTGACAACTGTCAAACATGCCACGCCCCGTACCGACCTTACCCAAGCACATTGCTTGACGTTTCCGACAAACGATAATAGATGGCGTTGTACTAAATGAACGTTAATCAATAGCGATTCTAATAATTGTGCTTCTTTGTTGATTCTGCGACATATATATATTACTATATATTTTTTTTCTTTTTTATAATATGTATATTTTTTTTATAAACATGCACATGTTGTTATTTTAAATATATGTTTTTTTTTTTTATACTATAAATTATATTATTACTTTGTTACACAGGCATTATTGGATGTTTAGATTTATTCTGTTGACAATTTGTTGTTATGATGTTATACTATTTAATTTTATGTTAAAACACTTATGGGGGGAAGTCTGCATGGCAGTGTGATGAACCGACCAGCCCCACCGACGGCTTCCGTTCACGGAAATGACGTACGCATCCGCGCCGCTTAGCTCAACCATTTTTGAGGGAACTTAACGACCGGATACGCAGCGCCACCATCGGCTAGACAGTTATGCGAGTATGACAGATTCACTCTGCCATGCAGTTTTACAATTTGGTTTTATGGTGGGTGTTAGTGTGAGTGATTCTAGGTGGGTTTGTTTGGGTTTGGAATTTGGGTGGGACTTGTTAGTTGTATGTTTAGGTTATGCAAGGTTGTGTCCGTTTTGTTGGCCCCTGCTGCTACAGTGGCGACTTTACTCGCGAATGCCAAGAATGGTTTCCTGGTGGCCGGTCTCCCCATGATGGTTTGGAGTGTGGACTGGCTTAGCTGGATTTCGATCTTCACTTCCAGCTCCATTCTTTCGTGACTAAACCTTGGGCATTCGAAGAGTAGATGCCAGACTGTTTCTTCACAGCTAGGGTCACAGACGCACAAGGGACTATCTTTGAGATGGAAGCGGTGGAGGTACGCTGAGAATCCTCCGTGTCCTGTTAGGACTTGTACATGGACCGGTGAGAGGGCTGTTTCTCTGAGTGTTCTTTTCGCCGCTAGGACGTCTGGGAAGAACACTTTTGAGACCGCTCCTGTACTCGAGGACTCGTATCGTGCCTGCCACTTTCTGATAGTCCCCTCCCGTATTTTCCTCCTCACGAACGATACGGGGACCTTGTTATAGTCTGCTGTCTCTTTGGTTAGGGCTGCCTCCTTGGCTAGCTCGTCCGCTCTTTCATTCCCGGCGGTTCCCACGTGGGCCCTGAGCCAAAAGAGCTTCACTTCTCTGCCCTCCTCTCGGATCTTGCGGACGCATCTCTTGATTTGGAGTGCCAGGTGGTGAGTGACAGACGGACTCCTCAGCAAATCAAGTGACGACCTAGAGTCACTTAAGATGCTTACGGATGTCTCTCCAGACTCTCTCGCCATCCTGACAGCCCTGAAGAGAGCGTACATTTCCGATTGGAAGACTGTGTTGTGAGGCTCCAGGCCGAAGGTGCTGAACTTGGACTCCTTTCCGTTTTCCCACCAGGTCAGGGCAGCTCCGACCTTCCCCTCTATCTTGCTGCTGTCGGTGTATATTTGGGGACCGATTACTTGGTGGGTTTCCAGGGTTTCGGGAGTCAAGTCTTCCTGGCGTGCATACTCTGTTGTTGTGAGTAGCGCTGGGTGTGGATTTTGGGAGTGGTGCACGTTGCACTCCAGCTCACGACCCGGCGGTATGAACTCTAGGGAATGGCCCTTTTTGATCTTGAAAAGGGTTGCGGCCTCGATTACCCGGAGATCTAGGGGGAGTTGGCCTGACAGGATAAGTGCCGATGTCAGAGACACCGTGCGGTATGCTTTGCAGATCTTCTGCGCAAAACCTCTCTGCAGTGAGTCAAACTGATTTCTTGTCATCAGTTTCTCAGCTGCAGGGGCCCACGCACTCGCTGCATACATCACGATAGGCTCTATCACCGACACGTATATCTGTTGAGACCCCAAGTCACCTTCGCCGCGCATGCCAGCTGCTTGTAGATGTCTGCAACCTTTTTACAGGTTGCGGACACGTGCGCGTTGAAGGTGAGTTTAGAGTCTATTATGAGACCTAGCAGCTTGACCTCTTCGACCAGGTTCAGCCGCGCACCCAACATGTGGAGTACCGGAATGTCGTACTTAAGCTTCTTCGTTAACACCATCGCATTGGTCTTGTGCGCGGCGAAACGTAGCTTATTTTGGACGCCCCATTCCGATACTATGTCTAGCGTGTCGTTGGCTGACTGCTGCAGGGGACCGGCTGTAAAGTCCGAGAAAACCAGGACAACGTCGTCTGCGAAGGCTTGGCAGTACACCCCCATTCTGGCCATCTTGTGCAAAAGCGAATCTAGGGTAAGGTTCCAGAACGTCGGTCCGGCAATTGAGCCCTGGACGCATCCTTTCGTGGTACCCTTCTCACTAGTCGCTCTGGCGTAGTTGACCCTGATGTTCCGGTCTTCCAGGTATGAGGTGACGAGAGCGTAGATGTTTTTTGGACAGTGTTTGACCACCATCTGCCTTTTGAGTGCTGGCCACCACGCATTATCGAAGGCTCCCTCTATGTCCAATGATATCAAAAGCACGATCTTTTTGGCTTTGATTTCGGCACGGATATGTCCCATTAGGGCATAGAGGGCGTCCTCGGTTCCGCGTTGCGGCATGAAACCGTACTGGTTTGTGTTCAATGTTGGGAGGAAGTGCCACTGGAGTCTGCCTACTAGGAGTTTCTCGACGATTTTTCCTAGGACCGAGAGCAGACCTATTGGCCTGTACGACTTTGGGCTGGTGTAGTCGTCCTTGCCTGGCTTGCGGAGAATGCACACGTGGGCGACCTTCCACTGCTTCGGGAAGTGGGACAGCGACAAGCACCTGTTGGCTATCGCTAAGAACACTTCCCTATTGCAGTTTATTGCTGCTGTGCAGATGTCTGCCGTTAATCCATCGGGGCCGGGAGCTTTTTTCGGATTTTGGTTCTGAAGAACCATTTCCAGCTCCGCGGCCGTGAAGGGTGGATCGTCAGCAGACAGACCTCGGGGGTTTTCCTTCTCCGTTAGCCTCCTCAGAGCGGTGTGGTATGGCTGTTCGGCATCCGTTGAGTCATCGGGGTAGAAGGTTTTTGCCAGAAGATCCGCGGATTGCTCTGGGCTGAGCGTCTCGCCTGCGGCGTTTCTCAGGAGGGTGTCGTCCTGTCTTCTGGCTGTCTTCCTAAGTACCCTGTAGATGCCGTCCCACATGCTCTCTCGGTCCTGCTTCGAGCAGAACTCCTTCCAGTTGGCTGTGGCTGCTTCCATTGCTGCTGTGGTGTACGCTTGTTTGGCCAGTACGTATTCTTGGATGGTGAAGTGTCTCCGGCTTGCGGCTGCATTTCGGATCCTTCTCTTTTTCGTCATCGCGTCTTTTTTGAGACGATCTAGAGAAGGGCTCCACCATGGGGGCTTGGCGTTCAGTTTAGGCGACCCCAGTTTTGGGATCGCGTCCTCGCATGAGCGGTGGATGTTAATTGTGTACTTTGTGATGAGTGACTCCAATTCCTCTGGGTTCGAGACGCTCGAGACTCTGACTGGTGTGATGTCATTTTCTGCTAAGCTGGTCTTGAAGTGCGTGCTGAAGTCGGACCACTTTGCCTTCTTGGTGTTGTAGATGCGCGTCGAGATCGGCCTAATTGGTTCTAAGGCCTTTTCTAAACGCATGGAGAAGGTTATCGCGTTGTGGTCTGAAGTTGTTAGGCTCCTTTCTACACGCCAGTCCTCAACCTTGCCTAGCAGTGACAGGCTGCATACCGTCACATCGACGATGCTTGTGCACCACCTGTCTCCTCTATAGGTCTCGAACGTCGGAGTTTGTCCTGTATTGAGGATGTGGAGATCCCGCTCATTGAGGAACGAGTTGTACGCCGCCCCGCGATGGTTTTCGGAAACACTTCCCCACCACTGACTCCAGGCGTTTACGTCTCCTCCCACCAGGATGTTGTTGGTGTGTAATTTTTGTATTGTGTTGTGTGTATCTGAAAGGTATGGTTCGATGTCCTGGTCACCTTCAAAATAGACCGATAGTACCCCAAAGCTGACCTGGCCTGCCTTCAGCAAAACGGCCGCGACATTCTCGGTCACAAGCTGGGGGTCGTGGATGACCTCCAGGTTGTGCCCGAAAATAACGATAGCGGCTTTTACTGGTTTCTGGCGGTTCAGGCTACACTGGATGACTCGCGTGCCGGGGCTTTGTTTCATCACACCTGTTCTTCCTACATAGGGCTCTTGAACAAGTGCTACTGAAACTCCCTTTGCCTGCGCCGCCAGGTGTAGTTCTTCTGTGGCCAGCTTGGAGCGCTGAAGATTTACCTGGATAAACGGCAATCTTGCTATCGGTCTTGTTGTGTTTTGAGAGGTGACTGGTTGGTTGGTGTGTGTGGTGTCTTGGTCGCCCTTAGCAATAGGAAACGCGCGACCTTGCTATGCCATCCCATTTTTGGCGTTCCTGGCAGTCTTCGCTGAACGCTGTGTGTGCCAGGTCGCTGCTCGTCCCGTGTGCCACTTTGCAGTTGATGCAGGTGGGCTGTTTGCCTTCAGCTCGAGTAAGGCAGTCCCTCACATTGTGTGCACCGCTGCAGTAACTGCACACTTCTTTTCCAGCCTTGCATATGGACTTGTTGTGTCCGTATGCAAGGCACTTAGTGCATTGGACTAGTGGGGACTGGTCCTCAATCGAGCATCGCTTTATGCCCACGTGGACTTTTTGGGCCTGCGTGTAGCTTTTCCAGAGCTCCGGGGAGAGCTCCAGAACGGGGTGGCATTCATGCGGGTTCCTCGCGCGCTTCCTATAGCGCACCTTTAGGGTCTGTCCATCGACAGCGACGTCCTGCAGAAGATGCTTATTCTGCGCCCTAAGGAGATCGACGATCTCCCCGTCGCTGTAGCTGGACAGCACTCCCTTGATGCAGACGAGAGGGTTTTGGGGTTTCGGCTCCTGGACTTTGAGCCCTGCGTTGGTCTTAAATTAGTCCTTAACTTTGATAAGGTCCGACTTACTCGCGCACCTTAGGACCACTTTTTGGTTGCGCGCCTTCCGGACTGTATCGACTCGGGCACCACTTGTTTTTAGGTCCAGGGCGGTCCTGATCCTCTCGATTACGTTGTCTCCAGTGTGCTGGGGATTCGTGGACGAGACAATCAGGGTGTGGTTGGGTTGTGTGGGTGGTTTAGGGGGTTTTGGTGTGCTAGTGACCTGGGCAAAGGTTTTGGGGCCCTGCTGTTGCTGAAGCGGTCTCTCCGCTTTACCCAGGTCCGCCACCCCCTTCTCGATATTTTGGAGGCTCTTCTTCACCTCCCCGACTGCCAGTTCCGCCTCCAGATTCAGCGCCGAAGGCGCCTGGATCGGCGGTTCTTTGTCGCGCAGTACGCGGAGGTCCGCTGAGACGAGCTCCAACCTTTCAGATATGGGTTGCAGGTGTTTGGTGATGTTGATTGGTGGTTGTGGTGGTGGTGGGGAGGTTACAGGCCTGTTGGCGATGGCTTGTAGCTGTTTCTGTAGTGTGGCCACGGCCTCATCAAATCTGATGGTAGTGAGGAGGCCTGTCTCCCGGCTACTAGGACACGACATATTAGGTTATTTCTAAACTTAAAACTACGTGAGTCCATCTCATATATATATATATATATATATATATTTTTTTTTAATATAATATTCTTAGGGAGCAGAAGTGGAATATATTAAAAAAAACAATACAGCAAGTAACCTAGAAAGTTATATTTCTTATAAACGATTTCTAACCAACAAAAAGCACATAGGTACGTAATCAGTACGTAAGAATAATATTACACGATAAAATCAACACGATAACGTCACTAAGATACGTCCGTTGCCTCCGAAATTCAAGTAGAATAGAAAAGAGACCGTTGTGACAATGCTGGTATTCGCGACGTCCCCGTAAGGTGGCGTGGCGGGCGGCGTCGGAGCTATGCTCCCCGGCCGCGGAAGGTTCACGGTGGCCCGCTAATACGGGCCCCTCAATGTGTTGCCTTATATAGGCGTAGATATTATGGGACGCGTTAGTTTAACGCGTCCCTGTGTGTGGTTGCTGTTTGTGTCTCTGTGAGCGCGCCGCGGCGTTGAATTATATCAACGCCGCTTTCTTCACAACGCCTTGGCGGTCAGTCCCCGCCAGGTGAGACCCCCGGTTGCCCGGGGGAGGCCCGGCGAGAGACGACCAGCGACAAGACGCTGACTCGACGCTCCCACAGAGTAGGGTGCGCGCCCCCGCTTATCCCGTTTTCCAGAGCGAGCCGGTAGCGGTCTAAGCTAAGGGGCAGTATGTGCGTGTGGGCGGTAGTGTGTTGTGTAACACCGCCCATGTATGCGCGACAGCGCGAGCCCGCTCGCGTGCACGCGTGTGAATCTGGGTGCCTGTAGAGAGGTGGGTGTCTGATTTCCGTTACGTGACATGCCTATATTAACTTAGAACACATCACGCAACGAGTGTGTGTTATGTATGTAGAGTCATGTTGTTCGGGTAAGCCGCGTGTAACCTGGTTGCGGCTTACCCGGGAGTCAAGTCCGGTAATAGAGTCAGTCGTCCCTTACCAGGTCGCGGGGCAGTGGCCTCGCGTCAGGGGGCCGCGTATGCCAGGGCGCGATCTGTTTGACATGAGGCCAATCAGACGCGCCGGCACGCGCGAACATCCCCTTCGCGAGGCGCCGCACGTGGTCATCCAGGCTCTCGATCCCGAGGTCCCTCTGGATGACGTCATTCCTCACGAAGCGAGGAGCGTCAACGATAGTCCGCAACGCCTGATTTTGTTGCGTGCGGAGCAGCTTCCGGCTCGACTCGCTCGTGAGGGCGAACCAGGCAGGGGCGGCGTACGTCAGTACTGGGCGCACGTACATTTTGTACACGCCCAGCTTGACGCGCGCCGGGATTCGGGACGAGAGCACTGGTCGGAGGAGGTTGCGGGCAACCCTCCCTTTAGCCGCGACCTGGCGGACGTGCTGACCCATGGTGAGCCGACGATCGATGGTTACCCCCAGGTACTTGACCCGGGGCGACCACTCGATGTCGACTCCTTGTAGCCTCAAGGGTGGTGGGAGGCGCGCGAAGCCGGTGACCATCGCCTGCGTCTTACCCACGTTCACCGATAGACGCCATTTGGCGAGCCACTCGGGAAGGAGCTCTAGCGCTCGCTGCATTTTGACGGCCGCGTACTTCGCATTGAGCGAGGTAGAGATGTACGCGGCGTCGTCCGCATACAGCGCGAGCATCACGTCCGGAGTGGTGGGGATGTCGTCGGTGTAACGTGAGTAACACGCTGGCGAGACGCAGCAGCCCTGCGGTACGCCCGCGGCCACTGGTCGGACGCTCGATAGCGCCCCATCGACCACCACCCTGAAAGTTCTGTGGGAGAGAAAAGTAGAGACCACTTTTACGACGCGACGGGGCGCGTCGGAGGTGGCCATCTTGTACACTAGGCCGTCGTGCCATACGCGGTCGAAGGCCTTCTCCATGTCGAGGAATACTGCGACCGAGTATTCCTTTCTGTTTAGGGCAGCTGCGAGGTGGTGCAGCACCCTCGACAGCTGGAGCGTCGTGCTATGTTCCGCCCGGAACCCGAATTGCTCCGGACGTGGCACGATGTGCGGAAGCAGGTGTCGCAGCAGGAGTGCTTCGAACACCTTGGAGACCGTCGGCAGCAGTGTGATCGGCCGATAGCTCTCCGGCTTCAGAATGTTCTTTCCCGCCTTCGGCAGCATTATGACGCGCCCCTCCTTCCACGAATCAGGGAAGGCGCCGGTGCGCAGTATCGCCGTAAACAGGCGCGCCAGTGCCGCTACCATACGGTACGGCAGGTGGCGCAGCGCTGTGTTGGTGATACCGTCAGCACCGGGGGCCTTCCTGGGCTTCGTCCTCAGGATGGCGCGTCGTACTGCGTTGGGCGAGAAGAAAACTGGGTCTTCCTCGGGAGCTATCGGCGCTGCGAAATAGTCTCCCAGGTGTTTCTCGACCGCTGCGACATGGTCCGTGTCGCTGGTCGGGTTGGGGCGGAACTGACGCTCCAGATGTTCGGCGAAGACCTCCGCCCGGTCCTCCGCTACGTACTTGAGCGCCCCGTCGCTGTTCAACAGTGGGCGCACCGGGGCTGGGGTGTTGAGACCGTTGACAGCGCGCCATGCGCCTTTATACTCTCTCATTCGGACCGGGTAGGTCGGAAGGGGAAATATCTAAGACGGCCGTTCCTGACAGCGCGACGTCCTCGACCGCAGCATCATTCCCATCATTCGCATCAGATCCATCTCTCACAACTTGGCTGTCATCAGTATTTTGGTCATCGTCATTATCTGGGAACATATAAGAGTACATGAGTAATTAAATAACATGACCACTGTGGTTTGAAGCTTATTCAACCTGAAGTAGTATAAGTTAGAGTTTACGAGTTTAAACAGTGTTCCAGGCGCAAGCGTGCACTCAAGCGCCAGCAACAAAGGCAAACAACAGTAATTTTTAAAGTTGAAACAGCTTCAAACCCAAGAGATTCAATGCACCGCTAATGATAGAATCCGGATTTCCATCACTCGCCATACATTGTTATTGACAGAGGCCCAGACGTTCGCTTGTCATTTTCACGAATGCATAGTAGAGGCCCAAAGGTTATGCTTACTATGAATTGGTGACACATCGCGTCAATGAGACAGAGGCCTAAAAGTTCTGCATGTCTCTACCATGACCGCGTCATTGAGACAGAGGCCCATAAGTTCTGCATATCTCTACCATGACCGCGTCATTGAGACAGAGGCCCAAAAGTTCTGCATGTCTCCACCATGACCGTGGAACACAACAGAGGCCCAAACGTTAGCATGCTGGCAACCAATAACTCACCACTCTCAAAGAAAGCTGAGCAAGCATCCGGCGTCCACTCGCCACGCCATAACATCATATGTTCGGCGGCGGCTTGAGTCTTCTTACCATAAGACCCAGCTAGTAACTCTAGCTCATAACGGTGGTGTGACAGCGCTCGGACCACTTTATACGGGCCGCGCATGCCGGAGTCTAATTTTCCAGTAGTCTGAGCAACTTTGCTTACAAACACGAAGTCACCAACAGCAAACGTACGTGGCTGCCTTCGATCTCCATTTACATAAGCATCCTGATAATGCTGATTGGCTGTGAGAAGCTCAGTAGCTCGTTGTCTTCTTAGAGTTAACAAGGCTTCTCTATTGGGATGCGAGTTCTCAAGTGCAACGTCTCGCACCAAGGATCTGATGACGGGGGTAGCCGCGTCTATGCCCACCAGCAGCTGTAGTGGTGAAGTCTGGGTAGTGGCTTGTCTGCAGATGTTGAGGGTGAGCTGCACCTTCCAGAGCACGTCGGACCATTGCGAGCCTTTATTGCCGACCTCAATCCGCAGCATGTTAAGAACAGTTCGGCAATATCTTTCCACTTGACCGTTTTCGCGATGCATACCCGGCGTAATAAAGTGTATCGATGATCCCAACTCAGAGACCCAATTTTGGAAAGCCCTACTGTCGAACATCCTACCACGGTCACACACTATCATAGATGGGGTACCAAATAGTGACACCGCGTTAGAAAATACACGCTTTAACTCATCAGCGTCTTGTCTATAATAAGGAGTACAGTAAACAATACTTGGAAAAGGCATCAATCACAATTAAAACGTATTTAAAACCATTTGATTCTGGTAGTGGTCCAAGTACATCGGTATGTACAACAGAAAAAGGGATTTCTGGCTTAGACCAGGACTGGATTGGCTGAGATGGAGCCCTAGGCACCCTTTTATGTGCTAGACATATAAGGCAATGACCTATATACTTGCGTACGAACTGCCGTAGGCCCGGAAACCAGAAATGTCGTAAAATCAGGTCAGTAGTTCTATCAGTACCAATATGATCATGGTCATCGTGGAAAACCCTCAACAGACTGAGCCTATGACCCCTCGGGATGAAGCATAAAAGTCGCGGTTCTTCCCCAGTAGGTGAGAATTTGTAAAACAATAAATCGTTTTTTATTGTGTACCTCGTTTGATCTAGTTGCCCTTCCCTTAATTTAGACATCAATTCCTGAGTCTCTGCGTCAGCAGTTTGAGCAATCTTTGCCCAGTTGTTTGGATTTCGGATATGAGAGACATTATTGGTAAGAGAAGGAGGGTTACGGCTTAAATAATCCGCGTGTTGCATTAATGAACCCTTCCTATAGTCAAGAGTAAATGTAAAATCCTGCAAATAAACCCACCAGCGCGCGACTCGAGGCAACAAGTCTTTCTTTCGCTCCGTTAACTTTAAAGAATTGCAATCCGTCACTATCTTAAAATGAATACCAATTAAATAGTGGCGAAAATGCTGGAGCGCACGTACAACAGCCAACGTTTCCAATTCATAACTGTGGTACCGCGATTCCGCGCCCTGAGTGGACTTACTAAAATACCCAACAACCCTCTTTCTCCCACCGCTATGCTCTTGGAATAAAATTCCACCAAACCCAATAGCACTAGCGTCTGTGTGAAGCTCCGTAAGCAACTTAGGGTCAAATATCGCTAAAACCGGTTCATTTGTTAGGCAATTTATAATATAGTCGCGAGCAGCATCCTGATCAGAGCCCCACGAAAATGGTACACCCTTCCTCAGCAGCCTTGCTATGCTTGATGTCTTAGAGGCATAGCCAGCAATATAACGGCGAAAATACCCCGCGAGCCCCAGAAACTGACGAACCTCTTTCACATTTGTAGGTTTTGGAGAACGTACAAGTGCATCTACTTTACCTGGACTCGGCCGTACCTGACCATGTCCAATCAGTCGCCCTAGGTACTCAATCTCTACGTCTAAAAAAGTAAATTTTTTTATGTTTATGGAAAATCCCGCGGCTTTAAGTATCAGTAAAACTTCTCTTAACGTTTTGAGACCCTCATCTACCGAGTTGGACAATATCAGCACGTCATCGATATAGGTTAGAACCCTACCAGACTCAATGAGAGGTTTTAATGTTTTAGATATAATCCTCTGATAGACAATCGGAGCATTGGTCAAGCCATATGGCATTTTTAAATACTCATACTGCCCTTCAGGCGTTACGAAGGCAGTTTTGCTAATGGAATCGTCATCCTTCATAGGCACTTGGTGGAAGCCAGTAGCCATATCAAGACTAGTGAAGATTTTGAAGCTACCAAGTCTATCGATATGGTCATCGATCAACGGCAAGGGAAATCTCTCTTTGATGGTAATAGCATTTAGTGCTCGATAATCGACGCACATCCTATCACTCCCGTCCTTTTTTTTGACGAGGATGATAGGACTGGCGTAATCAGATTGTGATTCACGAATTATTCCCTTGCTGAGCAGATCGCTGACAATATTGCGAACCCTATTTTTTTCATCCACCGAAAGTTTATAAGGTCGGTGGGTTATTGGAGTGTTAGACGTTAGTTTGATCTCCATACTACCTGTGTTCACTGTGGAGGTTGCCGTACCAGAAATGAACAAATCAGTGAACTCCTTGATAATTCCCAGCAACCGATCTTTATCGGCATCCACTAAAGGAGTTTTGATACAATCATCCTCCACAGCGCTCACAAGCTGCACAGTTGACTGAATGTCTGACCTGGTAAGCCGCTGCTCACTACTGGTGCGAGTGTAAATTAAGCCTTTTCGATTCAGGATATCAGTTCCAATTAGAATAGGCGCGTTGATGCATTCAGCAGGGACAACATATAAATCAATTTCCAGTGATACTTCTGGGAATTCTACGACTGTTGTAATATAAGAGGTTGATTCAATTACCTGACTTCCTATCCCACGCATCAAGCGATAAGCTGGCATACGATTAAAATTAAAATGTTTTAGCACCTTTTCCGAAATTAAAGAAATATCAGAGCCGCTGTCGATTAAAATATCAACAGGCACCTTCTGTACAACGGCTGAAATTACGTTATTTTGTCTGGGGTCAATACGGAGCAAAAATTTACCTCATTCGTTTTCTTATCATTACTCTGAGAACGTTGTTTTTGGAAACATGAATCGATTGAATGCCCATTACGCTTACAAAAAGTACAGCGTTGTTCGGATTTACCGGGTTTATCGCTTGATGTCAGTGGAGCCGACTTAGAGGTCGTGGGACCCTGAACTGAATTGGTATTTTTAGATTTTTTTGGACAATACCATTTCTTATGACCCGTTTTGCCGCAAAAGTGACAAGTGACATTGCTGTTATCTGACTTAGGTGCCTCACGTTTACGTTGGTTAGATGAGTTATTAGAGGAGGCACGATCACGAGCAGTATTGTTGTCATGTTTGGGCTTGACATAAACTGATAAAAATTCCACAAGATCTTTACATGCTAGCTTAGCGTTGGTTGCCGCAGCCTTGACTTGAGGATCGCTGATACCTCTAACAACAATGGCGGATTTTAAGTTATCGGATATACCTTCAACTATATTGAGACGCAGCAGGGATTTACGTGCGTATTCTGCATAAGTTGGGTACTTGTTTGAGTTCGTACACATAACCTCATATAGTATGGATGCACAATCGATGCTACGGGGACAAAGAGATCTAAATTCGACCTTAAAGTTACTCCAGGATCTATCACTAGTCACCCAGTCATTTAACCATGATCCTGCATCACCACGCAAACAAGAACCTATTCTACCTAAGCATTCGCGATCATCCCAATTGTTTATTAATCGGCCACGGTCAACCTCAGCGCACCAGACATCGAAATCTTGGACACTGGGATCAAACGGAGATATATAGAAGTTATGAGATCTTGCTTTTAAAAGCGTGCTTAAGGCACCAACTATACTGTTCGCTACGTCTTTATTCTCGCTATGCACGTCTGTCGCACGCGAGTTACTCTCTGCGGTAACCTCCTCAGTTACTGTCTCGGTTACACCCAATCCTTGCTTACTAGCAGGGCTTGGCACGACCGGAAGGGGGGACAATAACCGGCTTTCGCTATTTGGACGCAACGGACTATCACTACTAGATGCTGTTGGCATTCTACGCTCAATTACTTCTAACCTCGTAAGAATTCGATCAACGGCAACATCGCGCGAGTTGTCACGGCGGTCATACGACTCTTCGCGAGATCTACGACAGCCAGACCGACTATGTGGGCTATGTAAAACACTACGACGCCTAGATGACCTATGTCTACGGTCTATTGGACTGTTTCGACGGTGGTGTACGACAATCGGCGGCGTATTACGATCATCCGTATCATCCCGACGTTTTTTGCGAGAACCACCACTAGATTTTCGCTCACGAGAGCGTACTCTAGACCGAGACGAACGTCCTGACATTATTTAAGAAACAAAACTAGGTAGGTACTTGCGATTGAGAAGTTTGCACACAATAATCACAACACTTTTAAAACCGTTATTGAGTATTCAAATAGATGGCAAACGGCCTAGAACGCGTGATCATCCCACTTCTGATCTTAGGGAGCAGAAGTGGAATATATTAAAAAAAACAATACAGCAAGTAACCTAGAAAGTTATATTTCTTATAAACGATTTCTAACCAACAAAAAACACATAGGTACGTAATCAGTACGTAAGAATAATATTACACGATAAAATCAACACGATAACGTCACTAAGATACGTCCGTTGCCTCCGAAATTCAAGTAGAAAAGAGACCGTTGACAGCGCGCCATGCGCCTTTATACTCTCTCACTCGGACCGGGTAGGTCGGAAGGGGAAATATCTAAGAATATGTATATTTTTTTTTTTTTTTTTTATAAACATGCACATGCTGTTATTTTATATATATATAAGTTTTTTTTTTTTTTTTTTTTTTAATACTATAAATTATAATATTACATTGTTACACAGGCATTATTTTGATGTAAAGATTTATTCTGTTGACATACTTTTATTGACAATTTGTGGTTTTGATGTTATACTATTTCATTTTAAGTTACTACACTTTTCGGGAAAGACTGCATGGCAGTGTGAACCGACCAGCCCCACCGACGGCTTCCGTTCACGGAAATGACGTACGCATCCGCGCCGCTTAGCTCAACCATTTTTGAGGGAACTTAACGACCGGATACGCAGCGCCACCATCGGCTAGACAGTTATGTGAGTATGACAGATTCACTCTGCCACGCAGTTTTACAATTTGGTTTTATGGTGGGTGTTAGTGTGAGTGATTCTAGGTGGGTTTGTTTGGGTTTGGAATTTGGGTGGGACTTGTTAGTTGTATGGTTAGGTGTTAATTCGGTGTCTGCTGACCAGGGCCTTCGCTAACCGGAGCAAGGCTTCCATGACGACTACGTCTCGATGCTGCATGGCCGTCTTCAAGTTGTAGTCGATGACGGCTTTAGTCGGCGCATCCATAGCTCTTTTCGCGAAACGGCCTATGGCGTCGTCGGCGTCGTCGGAGTAATAGACGCAACTGACAGTGTGTCTCGACACCGCCACTACCGCATGGGAGATGCTGTCATGGATTTGGAGCCTCCTGGACTTGGTGTTGATGATGATTACGCTGTCGTAGGTCAACCCCTGAGCCTCGTGTATGGTCAAGGTACGCGACCCTTCGCCGGACCCATATCCCTGGTTCATAAGAGAGGCTTTCTCCTCCTGCGTATGAACCAAGAACAGGGTGTTTTGGGCAGTTTTGGGTATCTGCGCTCCTGTATAACCTTCCACCCTCAGGGAGTGGACCCGCGACAGCGTCGACTTGGAGGAGTATATACCGGAGTATATCTCGCTCAGTGCAAGAGCCACATCCATCGGGTTGCGGTGTGTGCAAAGCAGCTCCCGGGTGATGCCAGCCACCAGGTTTGGACGGGTATACCTAAGAGCGAATAGGTTCTCTCTATCCAAATATGGAAGCTGGTTCACGTCTCCGATGAGGACAACCTCGCTTGCTCCTGACAACTTCACTGCCATTACTATGGCCCCAAAATGGTTCATTATTGCCTCGTCTACCGTGAGACGGTAACATCGGTCTTGTGTTCTGAACCCGTTGGCTAAGATTGAGGCCATAGTGCGCACCTTTGCCTTGACTCGATCTCCTAAGCGATGCGCAAGCTTCTCTCTGAGATCTTTGGCAGCTTCGGTCGTCGTGGTGGCTACGACATCTTTCTCCTCATCGAAGTGTTTCACCACCCAGGTTGTCTTGCCACAACCCGGGACTCCGTTAACCCACTCGATATTGGGTACCGCCCAACTTTCCTTCGATGCTGGTGTGTCCGAAGTCCCTAAAATGGACTGTGCCATTTCAAGGATCTTATCGTCCAGCATGATTTTGGTACATTTGGCGGTAACCACCATCGGGTCGTCGTTAGGCACGTTGAATTTGGGTTTGCCTGAGCGCTCCGTTTCCTCCTCGTCCAGGGCCACAAAACCACTCTTCGCGCTGTAGGCTGCCATGTACGAGCCCGTCATTTCTCCTTTGATGACCTGAGAATTGACGTTGTCGTACACTGCTGCCTCTGCTTCCTTGAGTAATACTCTTAACAGTCCTTCTGTGTTTCTCTGGAAGGTCTGTAAGATCTTGCCGCATGTCCTGAGATTGACCTCTCTAGTCGCTCTCACGATTGCAACATACTCAAGGAAGGCGCTCTTTACGTGGTCCGTGGTGCCCGAGTTTACTGCGAGGGTCGGCGGGCTGACTTGCCCTTTGTCGGCTCTGGTAGGCACTGGCTTTTGCGGTGATGGTTTTTTGGGGTTCTTCTGGAAGAACCTCTCCACTGCTGCTTCCAGTTTGTGCGATGGTGATGCATTACTGGTGCTTGGGAGCAGTGCACTGAGGAAAGTGCCGATGGCTTTCAGGCAACTCCTCGACTTAGCCTGATCTTCAGGGCTAATAGTCTTGCTCTGCTCCTTTGCAGCTTTTTCGGCGGCTGCCTTCTGCTGGGCCCTCTCGGAACCGCTTTGAGTAGTCGGGCTTGTTTTGGGGCTCGTCGTCATAGCTGTTGGTTGTCTGGGGGCTTTGAGGAAACTCAGGGATTCCCCTCTGTCCTCGTAGACAACGACTTCGTGTTGTTCTGAGGCCTTTAGACAGCCGAAACGGTCTACGACGTTACCTCTCTCTCCTCCGACTATCATTGCGTCGACACTTATTGTGCGGGTTGTGACTGCCGTATGCTCCCCTGCCTCCCTGATCCTCTGAAGCAACGCGTTTGCCTGAGCGAATGGTGTCTCCTCTCCCCACTCGAATAATGCGATCGTCTTTCCTTTAGATCGCAATAAACGGCATCGGTGAGTGGCTACTTCCACTTGAGGCAGTGCAGCATACTTGCTGCCCATCATGGTGGTTTTCGCGGTGCTTCCGTTGATCAAGGCGGCAAGGCCTGGTGATATTGGTATACGGGCCCTAGCTCGGCTTGAGCCTATGCAGAAGCTTATGCCTAACCTTTCGCCTTCCCTGTTCATAAATAGGGGGACGCCTCGCAGCCGGACGCCGGGGACTCCGTCTCCTCCACATGCCAGGAATTGCGTGATGGGCATGATGTTAGGGGCTGGATGTAGGCTGGCCTCTGGCACTGATGCTGCCGCTGGTGTTGTTTGTTGGTTGGTGTTAGTGCGTGTAGTTTGTGTTGTGGTGAGTGATATTCCTGTTGTGTTTTGTGTGTTTGTCGTTGTTGCTTGTGTAGTGATTGTTGTGGTTGCTGTAGTGGTTGTGGTTGTCGTGGTTGTTGTTGGTGTGGTAGTGACAGGTGGTAGTCGGTTTCGACTATGCAAGGTTGTGTCCGTTTTGTTGGCCCCTGCTGCTACAGTGGCGACTTTACTCGCGAATGCCAAGAATGGTTTCCTGGTGGCCGGTCTCCCCATGATGGTTTGGAGTGTGGACTGGCTTAGCTGGATTTCGATCTTCACTTCCAGCTCCATTCTTTCGTGACTAAACCTTGGGCATTCGAAGAGCAGGTGCCAGACTGTTTCTTCACAGCTAGGGTCACAGACGCACGAGGGACTATCTTTGAGATGGAAGCGGTGGAGGTACGCTGAGAATCCTCCGTGTCCTGTTAGGACTTGTACATGGACCGGTGAGAGAGCTGTTTCTCTGAGTGTTCTTTTCGCCGCTAGGACGTCTGGGAAGAACACTTTTGTGACCGCTCCTGTACTCGACGACTCGTATCGCGCCTGCCACTTTCTGATAGTCCCCTCCCGTATTTTCCTCCTCACGAATGATACGGGGACCTTGTTATAGTCTGCTGTCTCTTTGGTTAGGGCTGCCTCCTTGGCTAGCTCGTCCGCTCTTTCATTCCCGGCGGTTCCCACGTGGGCCCTGAGCCAAAAGAGCTTCACTTCTCTGCCCTCCTCTCGGATCTTGCGGACGCATCTCTTGATTTGGAGTGCCAGGTGGTGAGTGACAGACGGACTCCGCAGCAAATCAAGTGACGACCTAGAGTCACTTAAGATGCTTACGGATGTCTCTCCAGACTCTCTTGCCATCCTGACAGCCCTGAAGAGAGCGTACATTTCCGATTGGAAGACTGTGTTGTGAGGCTCCAGGCCGAAGGTGCTGAACTTGGACTCCTTTCCGTTTTCCCACCAGGTCAGGGCAGCTCCGACCTTCCCCTCTATCTTGCTGCCGTCGGTGTATATTAGGGAACCGATTACTTGGTGGGTTTCCAGGGTTTTGGGAGTCAAGTCTTCTAGGCGTGCATACTCTGTTGTTGTGAGTAGCGCTGGGTGGGGATTTTGGGAGTGGTGCACGTTGCACTCCAGCTCACGACCCGGCGGTATGAACTCTAGGGAATGGCCCTTTTTGATCTTGAAAAGGGTTGCGGCCTCGATTACCCGGAGATCTAGGGGGAGTTGGCCTGACAGGATAAGTGCCGATGTCAGAGACACCGTGCGGTATGCTTTGCAGATCTTCTGCGCAAAACCTCTCTGCAGTGAGTCAAACTGATTTCTTGTCATCAGTTTCTCAGCTGCAGGGGCCCACGCACTCGCTGCATACATCACGATAGGCTCTATCACCGACACGTATATCTGTTGAGACCCCAAGTCACCTTCGCCGCGCATGCCAGCTGCTTGTAGATGTCTGCAACCTTTTTACAGGTTGCGGACACGTGCGCGTTGAAGGTGAGTTTAGAGTCTATTATGAGACCTAGCAGCTTGACCTCTTCGACCAGGTTCAGCCGCGCACCCAACATGTGGAGTACCGGAATGTCGTACTTAAGCTTCTTCGTTAACACCATCGCATTGGTCTTGTGCGCGGCGAAACGTAGCTTATTTTGGACGCCCCATTCCGATACTATGTCTAGCGTGTCGTTGGCTGACTGCTGCAGGGGACCGGCTGTAAACTCCGAGAAAACTAGGACAACGTCGTCTGCGAAGGCTTGGCAGTACACCCCCATTCTGGCCATCTTGTGTAAAAGCGAATCTAGGATAAGGTTCCAGAACATCGGTCCGGCAATTGAGCCCTGGACGCATCCTTTCGTGGTACCCTTCTCGCTAGTCGCTCTGGCGTAGTTGACCCTGATGTTCCGGTCTTCCAGGTATGAGGTGACGAGAGCGTAGATGTTTTTTGGACAGTGTTTGACCACCATCTGCCTTTTGAGTGCTGGCCACCACGCATTATCGAAGGCTCCCTCTATGTCCAATGACATCAAAAGCACGATCTTTTTGGCTTTGATTTCGGCACGGATATGTCCCATTAGGGCATAGAGGGCGTCCTCGGTTCCGCGTTGCGGCATGAAACCGTACTGGTTTGTGTTCAGTGTCGGGAGGAAGTGCCACTGGAGTCTGCCTACTAGGAGTTTCTCGACGATTTTTCCTAGGACCGAGAGCAAACCTATTGGCCTGTACGACTTTGGGCTGGTGTAGTCGTCCTTGCCTGGCTTGCGGAGAATGCACACGTGGGCGACCTTCCACTGCTTCGGGAAGTGGGACAGCGACAAGCACCTGTTGGCTATCGCTAAGAACACTTCCTATTGCAGTTTATTGCCGCTGTGCAGATGTCTGCCGTTAATCGATCGGGACCGGGAGCTTTTTTCGGATTTTGGTTCTGAAGAACCATTTCCAGCTCCGCGGCCGTGAAGGGTGGATCGTCAGCAGACAGACCTCGGGGGTTTTCCTTCTCCGCTAGCCTCCTCAGAGCGGTGTGGTATGGCTGTTCGGCATCCGTTGAGTCATCGGGGTAGAAGGTTTTTGCCAGAAGATCCGCGGATTGCTCTGGGCTGAGCGTCTCGCCTGCGGCGTTTCTCAGGAGGGTGTCGTCCTGTCTTCTGGCTGTCTTCCTAAGTGCCCTGTAGATGCCGTCCCACATGCTCTCTCGGTCCTGCGTCGAGCAGAACTCCTTCCAGTTGGCTGTGGCTGCTTCCATTGCTGCTGTGGTGTACGCTTGTTTGGCCAGTACGTATTCTTGGATGGTGAAGTGTCTCCGGCTTGCGGCTGCATTTCGGATCCTTCTCTTTTTCGTCATCGCGTCTTTTTTGAGACGATCTAGAGAAGGGCTCCACCATGGGGGCTTGGCGTTCAGTTTAGGCGACCCCAGTTTTGGGATCGCGTCCTCGCATGAGCGGTGGATGTTAATTGTGTACTCTGTGATGAGTGACTCCAATTCCTCTGGGTTCGAGACGCTCGAGACTCTGACTGGTGTGATGTCATTTTCTGCTAAGCTGGTCTTGAAGTGCGTGCTGAAGTCGGACCACTTTGCCATCTTGGTGTTGTAGATGCGCGTCGAGATCGGCCTAATTGGTTCTAAGGCCTTTTCTAAACGCATGGAGAAGGTTATCGCGTTGTGGTCTGAAGTTGTTAGGCTCCTTTCTACACGCCAGTCCTCAACCTTGCCTAGCAGTGACAGGCTGCATACCGTCACATCGACGATGCTTGTGCACCACCTGTCTCCTCTATAGGTCTCGAACGTCGGAGTTTGTCCTGTATTGAGGATGTGGAGATCCCGCTCATTGAGGAACGAGTTGTACGCCGCTCCGCGATGGTTTTCGGAAACACTTCCCCACCACTGGCTCCAGGCGTTTACGTCTCCTCCCACCAGGATGTTGTTTGTGTGTAATTTATGTATTGTGTTGTGTGTTTCTGAAAGGTATGGTTCGATGTCCTGGTCACCTTCAAAATAGACCGATAGTACCCCAAAGCTGACCTGGCCCGCCTTCAGCAAAACGGCCGCGACATTCTCGGTCACAAGCTGGGGGTCGTGGATGACCTCCAGGTTGTGCCCGAAAATAACGATAGCGGCTTTTACTGGTTTCTGGCGGTTCAGGCTACACTGGATGACTCGCGTGCCGGGGCTTTGTTTCATCACACCTGTTCTTCCTACATAGGGCTCTTGAACAAGTGCTACTGAAACTCCCTTTGCCTGCGCCGCCAGGTGTAGTTCTTCTGTGGACAGCTTGGAGCGCTGAAGATTTACCTGGATGAACGGCAATCTTGCTATCGGTCTTGTTGTGTTTTGAGAGGTGACTGGTTGGTTGGTGTGTGTGGTGTCTTGGTCGCCCTTAGCAATAGGAAACGCGCGACCTTGCTATGCCATCCCATTTTTGGCGTTCCTGGCAGTCTTCGCTGAACGCTGTGTGTGCCAGGTCGCTGCCCGTCCCGTGTGCCACTTTGCAGTTGATGCAGGTGGGCTGTTTGCCTTCAGCTCGAGTAAGGCAGTCCCTCACATTATGTGCACCGCTGCAGTAACTGCACACTTCTTTTCCAGCCTTGCATATGGACTTGTTGTGTCCGTATGCAAGGCACTTAGTGCATTGGACTAGTGGGGACTGGTCCTCAATCGAGCATCGCTTTATGCCCACGTGGACTTTTTGGGCCTGCGTGTAGCTTTTCCAGAGCTCCGGGGAGAGCTCCAGAACGGGGTGGCATTCGTGGGGGTTCCTCGCGCGCTTCCTATAGCGCACCTTTAGGGTCTGTCCATCGACAGCGACGTCCTGCAGAAGATGCTTATTCTGCGCCCTAAGGAGATCGACGATCTCCCCGTCGCTGTAGCTGGACAGCACTCCCTTGATGCAGACGAGAGGGTTTTGGGGTTTCGGCTCCTGGACTTTGAGCCCTGCGTTGGTCTTAAATTGGTCCTTAACTTTGATAAGGTCCGACTTACTCGCGCACCTTAGGACCACTTTTTGGTTGCGCGCCTTCCGGACTGTATCGACTCGGGCTCCACTTGTTTTTAGGTATCCTCTCGATCACGTTGTCTCCAGTGTGCTGGGGATTCGTGGACGAGACAATCAGGGTGTGGTTGGGTTGTGTGGGTGGTTTAGGGGGTTTTGGTGTGCTAGTGACCTGGGCAAAGGTTTTGGGGCCCTGCTGTTGCTGAAGCGGTCTCTCCGCTTTACCCAGGTCTGCCACCCCCTTCTCGATATTTTGGAGGCTCTTCTTCACCTCCCCGACTGCCAGTTCCGCCTCCAGATTCAGCGCCGAAGGCGCCTGGATTGGCGGTTCTTTGTCGCGCAGTACGCGGAGGTCCGCTGAGACGAGCTCCAGCCTTTCAGAAATGGGTTGCAGGTGTTTGGTGATGTTGATTGGTGGTTGTGGTGGTGGTGGTGGGGAGGGTACAGGCCTGTTGGCGATGGCTTGTAGCTGTTTCTGTAGTGTGGCCACGGCCTCATCAAATCTGATGGTAGTGAGGAGGCCTGTCTCCCGGCTACTAGGGACCGACTCGGTGTTTTTTGGGTGGGCGAGGTCCTCCTTGAGTCTCTCGAGCACCTTCCGTAGCACGTCCAGCTGGTTGGAGATACTGGCCATGTTTGTGTCGAGGCGTGAAAGCCCGGCCCCCATTAGATCGCACTTGGGATCTCCCGGGGCTCTTGTGCTCTCCTGCCTCGTCTTTTCGTGCTCGTTGATGTTCTTGAGGGCTGCTGCGGCGACCTCGTCTTTTATTTCTTTGATACCTTTGAAGGCATCAAGGGTCTCATGTCCGAGCCATTCTCGGATCCCTTTTGCCTCTTTGTGTGTTTCGGAGACGTCCGTACGCATGAGGGAGAGCTCCACCTTCAAATTCATAAGTTCTCGGGTATGAGCTCTCTCGACCCGCAGAAGCTCCTTTGCGTGTCGAGAGCGCTCCTTCTCAAGATTGAACTTGTGCCGAGCCCTCGAGTCTGCCAGCGACAGAGCTGTCTCATACAGGCCTTGCAAACACTCATGGGCCGTGGCCTTGCACTCTCGTTTCATGTTGCCGGCGGCTTCCAGGGCATCCTTTCCCCTCTGGAGAAGGTCGTTGGCCTCTCTGGTAGCCAGGTCCATTTCTACGCCGGTGCCCCTTCTCGGTGTTCTGTAGAGGAGGCTCGGCCGTCCACTCTCGGAGCGGTCGGCTTGGCTGACGGATGACGCCACCGAGCTTTCCTCGTCCGAGATGATCCGGCGGGGTGGGGAGATGCCGCATTGCTCCCAGTTTATAACGATTTCTGAAACTCTGCTACGGCGTTCTGCAGACAGAGTCTCAGATAGTGGTGGTGTGCACCTCGGTACGTCCGGCTCCGACGCTGCCTTTGGTGCCTGTACCGGCTGTGGCTTCTGCGATGGACGCGCCGACTTTTCCGACACCACCGACTTGGCCGTATTTGTGAGGACCTTTTCACGTAGGGATTTTGGGGGTTTCGCGGCCTCCGTGGTCATTTTGCGAGAGGTGGTATGTTGTTTTGATGACATTTTGAGTACGATTAGGTTTACTTGTCTATGCCTGTGTACGATAACTTAATCTAAATACTAAAACTAAAGATGGACTCACGGATGCTCCGCTGGTGGTCTGCGTCTGCTGTCCGATGAGGAGCCCGATAACTGCGGGACTCGATGTTCTGAGTCCGTATGGCGCGCTGGTGGTGGTCTTCAGTGGGATTCTGCGGTCGTCTGGTCACTACTTGTGTGGGGATGCTGAAATTGGGGTTTCTGTAGGGGCCAAGTTATAGAACTTTTCCTGCCCTTTCAATTGAGCCCAAACTCGGCTGTAGTTAGGTCGCGGGGGGGTGAGGTAGCCCTGAGGGGGGAAGGGAGGGGAGGTTTCACGGGGAGACGTTTGAGGGGGGGAGGGGGTGAGGGGGGGTTGGGGGGGGGAGGTTTCGTGGTTAGGTTAGGTTAGGTTTTTTTTTTTTTAGAGGCAGGAGGGGAAATCCTCATGGACACCCAGACTGCCTCACTAGTGACACAGTCTGGGTAGTGCCGGACTCCTACCGGCTAAAACCCACTCCTGCCTCTGCTCAGTGTCCCTCTGACATTATCAGAGCCTGTGCTTGGCAATCGTTATCATTTTCTCATTTTTATTGCTCTCTTAACTAACATCAGGACGTTCGGGGAGGACGCCCTTCTCCTTTCTTAGGTTTGGGAAACAAAAATAATCTTTCGTTAATAGGTATCTTAATTTAACTTATTCGTAACATATAATTCTATGACATTTTTTTTTCTTTTTTTTTATTTTTTTTTTTTTGTACAGCATTTTTTTTTTTTTATGGCATTTTTTTTTTTTATCCTTCTTTTGTATACATGATTGGTTGTATTCAGGGGAAACACATCACATTCACTATGTATCCTTAATGGGTATCCGGGTATCTTATTTTAACTTATTTCTAGTTCTCAGTACTATTACACTGTGGATTTTTAAATTAACAGCCCACTTATTTCTGTAACTATAGTCACATGTTTGCCTTCTTACATTACATATCAAATGTTTTTATTCTATATTGTTTAATAAAGTTTCCGGCAACTCCAGTATTTGTTTGTTTATTTATCTATTTTTGTTTTTACTGTTTCCTGCTTCGCGTTAATATTTTTCATTGTCACTGTTTGATGCTTAGCATTAATATTGTAACATAATATTATGTAAGCATTTTTTCTTATGCACTTCTGTTTCTTTTTATCACTCTCTTACATATTTTTTCGCACAATTCCAATAAGATCTCTCTATTTTTGCCCGCTATTATCTGCCATAAAATTCCAGCGTCAAGTTTGGTGTTGAGTAAATGTTCGGCTTCTAATCTTTCTTTATCAAAGACGGGACAGCTCAGTAATATATGTGGCACCGTTTCATCAATTTCCGGGTCACAGATGCACGATGGGCTCTCCTTACACTTGAAACGGTTCAAGTATTCTGAGAACCCACCGTGTCCCGTCATAATTTGTGTGAGTACATTGTTGATTGTGCACTTTCTGATTATTCTGTAAGCCGCCACCGCGTCCGGGAAAAATAATTTGGTCACTGAAGCAGTTTCTCCGGAACCGTATCTACGGTTCCACTCGTCCAGCGTTGCTGCGCGAATGCATTGCTTAACGTACGAAACCGGGCACAAGTCATAGTCAGGCTTTCGTTTGGAACCTTCTGCGGCTCTTTTGGCTAATTCGTCGGCCCTCTCATTTCCTTCCAATCCCGCATGAGCTTTGATCCAAAACAAGGTGACATACTTGTTTTGGATGGACAGGGATCTAAGGTTAGCCCTTGTCTCCACTGCCAGTGGGTGGTGTCGGTCGTGATTTTGGATGGTTTGAAGGGCTGCCATAGAGTCACTGAAGATACCAAACGATTGCGCGCTGTGTTTTAGCATCTCCCTGGTTGCAACGCATATCGCCAGAAGCTCAGCCTGGTAAACGGTGGAGTAGTGTGGGAGAGCAAGCTTGCGAGCTTTGGTTTCGGCATCACCGCTCCACATGGAGAGTGCCGCCCCGACCTTGCCCCCAATCTTGCTCCCATCCGTAAAGATACGAACCTCAAGTTCGTTCTGGGCATCAAGTTGCTCTTGGTTTACCAGGTGTACGAGTTCCAACTCAACGCGCTGCGCGGGGTGTGGGGCTTCCATCGCCGAAGCAGTCTGCTCGACCTTTCTGTCGCCAAGTGTCTGAGGGACCCCCCTCCTGGCCTCGTATAGCGATGCCGCCTCACGGACTCGGAGGTCGAGAGGTAATATCCCAGCCAGCACTAGCGCAGAATTTAGGGAGACGGTCCGGTATGCCTTGCACATTTTTTGTGCAATACCGCGCTGAACTGCTGCCAACTGCTTCATGACGCCCAGCTTTCCAACGGCGGGGGCCCATACGCTGGCGGCGTACAGGATGACTGATTCCACGGTGGCCACATATATCACTTTTATGACTTCAGGGTGAAGTCCCCAGCTGGTCCTTGCCGCTCTGGCTAGTTGTTTATAAATGCCTATTGCCTTTCTGCATACGTTTGCGACGTGTGCGTTGAAAGTCAGCTTTTCGTCAATGGTGACACCTAAAATTTTGATCTCTCTTGACATGACAATGTCGATCCCGCCCATGCTCAGGCGTGGGGTGTCGTATTTAAGTTTGCGAGTTATAACCATTGCGTTGGTTTTTTGCGGGGCAAATTTAAGTTTGTTTTGTACACCCCACGCCCGAACGTGTTCGAGAGCGGCATTGGCATGTCCCTCGATCTCCAGTGATGTGTCGCCATCGAAGATCAACACAACGTCGTCTGCGAAGGCCTGGCAATAGTCACCCCTAGCTTCCAGACTCTTTAGAAGCGGGTCCAGCAAGAGGTTCCAGAATATCGGTCCGCCTATGGAACCTTGAACACAGCCCTTACACGTAGCCCTGCTGATCTCCTCACCCGCGTACCTGACCCTGACTCTTCTTTTTTCGAGGTAGCTGTCGATAACCCTTCTCAAGCCCACTGGACACTTTTCCTCAGCCAGCCGGACCCTTATGGCTGGCCACCAGGCACTGTCGAAGGCTCCCTCTATGTCCAACGATACTAATAATATTATTTTCTTCAGCACCAGCTTGCTGCGTATATGCTGCATTAATGCATAGAGGGAGTCCTCCGTGCTCCTCTGGGGCATGAATCCGTACTGGCGAGTACTCATCCTTGGGATCAAGTGGAATTTGAGGCGGGCCACCAACATCTTCTCGTAAATTTTGCCTAATATTGGTAAAAGACCGATTGATCTGTACGCTTTTGGGGTGCTGTAGTTGTCTTTTCCAGGCTTCTTTAATACTATAACAACTGCCTCCTTCCAGACTTCAGGGTAGTGGTGGTGTTTCAGGCAGCCGTTGAGGAGAGCAAGAGCTATTTCAGGGGCACTTCCAATAGCTTGGCAACAAATGTCGGCGGTGAAACCGTCTGCTCCTGGGGCTTTTTTAGCGTTGAAGGACCTGCACGACGCCATTAGCTCAGCCATCGTGAATGGTGGCTCGCATGAGTCATCATGGTTTCCAGCGTTCACAATATCGGCTTTTTCTCTGATGAGGCGGTGGCATGGGCTGTCACTGCCCGTGTGGTCCTCTGGGTAGAACACATTCGCCAGGAGTTCGACCGAACCTTTCGTGTCTAGCACTTCCCCGTCCTTCACCAGCGGTTGATCTTCTCCCCTTCCCTTGGTCCTTCCTATCACCCTGTAGATTCCTTCCCAAACCCCCTCTTTGTCCTGTTTTGCGCAAAAATTCTTCCAACTCTCGATTATGTCTTTAGCTGCTTCTGTTTCATACTCAACTTTCTGTTTCAGGTACTCTTCCACGACTTTTGATCTTCGGGTCGGTGCTGCACACCTAATTCTGCGTTTCCTGGTTGCAACTTCCTGCTTCATCCTCTCGAGTTTCTTGGACCACCACGGCAATGTAAGCACTTCATTACTCTTCCTCATAGGCATTGATGAGGTGCATGCGTCTTTAATTAACTGTGTGTATTTATTTATAATTGTATTAATTTGGTCAACTGTGTTTAATTTGTCTATTATTAATTTATTGATCGTATTCTCTTGCATTAATTGGCTGAGTTTCTCACGAAACTCAGGCCAATTTGCTTTTTTTGTGTTGTAAATTCTAGTGGTTCTATTGATTTTTATGCCTTTGCACCTTTTTAATTTGATTTTGAAAACAATGCCGTTGTGATCAGAGCTCGTTAGGCCCTCATCTACTCTCCAGTCATCTACCAGGTCCAGAATATCTGTTGAGCATGCTGTTATGTCGACGTGGCTGCAGTAACGTTTTCCCCCTCTGATCGTATCGAAGGTCGGAATTTCCCCTCTGTTGAGTATGTTAAGATTGAGCTCATCGAGAACTCCAGACACTTCTTCGCCCCTGCTCTCGATGGACAAGCTTCCCCACCAGGTGCTTTTTGCGTTTGCGTCTCCTCCAACAATCCACATTCTAGAACCTACTTTTTCCTCCACATGTTTGAGGTGCTCTAGGTATGGTCCCACTGGCTGGTCTGGCTCGAAGTAAAAGGAGACCAAAGTGATCCTCCAGGCACTGGTCTGGATCCCCACCACGGTGATGTTATTCGTGGTGAGTTTAGGATACTGTACGACCGAAAGGTCTTGATCGAAGACGGCTATTGCGGCCTTAACAGTCCCATCTCCGGTGTCCAGGCTTTGGAAGATCCGAACGCCCCTGTGGTTCCTCATAACCTTAGCCCCACCCACGTATGGTTCTTGGAGGAGAGCAATGGCTACTCCACGCTTGTTGGCTTCCAATAGGAGCTCGTCTGTTGCGAGTTTTTTCCGCTGGAGGTTGGCTTGTATTATTTTGTAGGGGTTTGGGTTGCCCTGGGTGCCCTTAGCAATAAGCCACTGTTGATCTGGCGATTTCGTCCCACTTACGGCGTGTTGGGCAATCAGGGCTAAAGGCGTTGTGGTCAGCGTTATCAATCTTGGCTCTTGTACAGTTCTGGCATTTGGGCGGAACACCCGCGAGCCAATCGGCACACTCCGACTTCACGTGTGGACCGCCACAATGACTGCACAAGTCTGCTGGTTCCTTACAGAATCGTCTGCCGTGTCCATAGCCCAAACAGCGCGTGCACTGAACCAGCGGTGTTTGGTCTTCTACCCTAACGCGCTGGAGGTCCACGTGCAGGCATCCGATTTCCGTAGCCCTTCTCCAGATGGTCGGTGAGACGCTGACCACAACGTGATTAGTGTGCGGATTCCTTGTTCTTCTTCTGAACTTTACCTCCACCCTGTCCTCCTCTTTGTCGAGGTTGTGAAAAACATCTCTGTTCTGGTTCCTCAGTGCCTTGAGGATGTCCTCGTCCGAGTTAACGGAGAGGACGCTCTTGAGGATCAGTAGAGGGTCTTTGTTTTTCACCTCCTCGACATTGAGGTCCTGGTTTTCCTTCCCCAACCTGGTTATTATCTTACTTCTTTCCTCCCTGGTCTGAAAGCCCATGATAATTTTGCGATCCTTCGCCTTCCTCACCCTTTCGACTTTGACCCAGCCTTCTTTGGCATCTACCGCTTTGCGGATTTTGTCAAGGACTTGGTCACCCGTTTCCGTTTCCGTCTTTGATGTTATTACGATGGAGTGCAGCGTGTTTCGGACTGAGTTCGGCCTTCCGCCATGGGTCGCTGCTACACTCGCATACGTTGCCAAGCCGTTTGCTGTGCTTTCAGTCTGACTTACTATCAGGGCCTTCAGCTCCTCCATTTTTTTGGTGTTCTCCTCTAGCAATTTGGAATTTTCCTGGATGCTATTTTCGAGGGATTTCTGTTCTGAGCCAATGGAGAAGGTTGCGTCGCTGGCGGCAGGTTCTCTGTCCCTTATCTCCTTCCCTCCTACTGTTGTTTTTAATTTGGCCTCTCGCTCGGCTTCCTTCACCAGCTGAAACATCCTGTCCAGCGCTTCGGTGATGCCGTTTTTAATTTCGGTTTTGGTGTTTCTTGACGAGCTCAGGTGTAATTTGGCTTTCGTCAAACACGCCTTTGCTTCGGAAGACCGATCTGCATATTTTGTCTTCGGCGATATTTCCGTTGGTTGTGTTCGTGATGTGACGTGTGACGTGACTAGTGTCTTAACAACCTTGGAGGGGCCAGCCTGTACCAATTTGGTGTTTAAGGGGGGTGAGGTTTCAGGGTTAGCTGATTTTGCCGCTTCCCACTCTCCAACGCTACATCGGACATTTGGAGTTGATGCACCAGCTTTTCGTGGTGAGGTGTTGTCACCGTCCACCTTCTTTATTGGTGTCCTAATGCCCATCATTTTTAATTGGAGGTATGCGTCAAAATGGTAAAATAAAAGTGTAAAAGTGTATAAAAGAAAAACAGAATAAAATAGAAAATAGGATAAAATGCGCCACCGATCGTATAAATCGTCGGCGCGGTCAGCCTTAGGGTTATTTAATTAATATAAATAGTACACAATTTAATTAATATAATACACAAATAGCAAAATAAAATCTAAAAAGTAAAAATAAAAAATAAAAAAAAATTTTTTGCAAGTATGTAGAGTCGCAGCCCTAAGCTCAAAAGAGCGGGTCAAGATGAACCAGTCGGAAAACAGTCAACGGAAAATTTTTCCGAGTCAAAAACCCAATTTTAGAGTGATTTTTGGGAAGGACTCTACATGGAGTCTCTCTGTCAGGTTCGGTGAATAGCTCTCACCAAGCCCTCCCAAATGAACCCAAACTCGGTGCAGTTACACCAAGGGGTTCCGGAGATATCCCAACTTGAAAATGTTTGGTTTTTCACGAAATAAAAAACCAAAAGTGGTTACAAGAGGATATCTCCGGATCTACCAGTCCAAAAACCCCGATGTTTGGGCTTTTTGAAGTTGGCTCGGTGAGACCGATCCACCGGATCAGTTTTCAGCCTGAAAAATCTTGGCACGCTGAAATCGCCTGAAACTCAACTAGCCTTGTGCTCTAAGCCCTACTGACATAAACAGCGAAGACCCCAGCCCTCTACGACTCTCCGTTGGGAAGCTATGGCCGTCTAAAGTTTTCGCAAAATGGCCGCGGTGCTGTCAAAGTTGGTTTTTGACAACAGATAACTCCCCTCTGGAAAGCCGCAGATCCCCCGAGTTTGGGCTCTCCTAACTCAGCCCGAGCTCCGCTGTCTGCCGAAACAACTTTCAGGGTCCTGAAAATTTTTAGCCCCAAACCGCCTGAATTCGTGGGGCAAAGGGGACGGAAGGTCCCTGAGTGTAATATCAAAAACCGCAATCTCCCACGTCCCTTGGTTCAAGAGTTATGGCGGTTTGAAGCTAAACAAAATGGCCGCCGAGCTGTCAAAGGTCGACTAAAAATGTCCGTAACTTCGGAACCACTCGTCAGAATTGGACGGGGTTTTGGATGTACAGCTCGGCGTCACTTCAGGTGTCTCCTGAAAGCAGTTTCAGCGACAAAAATTTGAAACGCCTTAAACAGGCTGAAAACCCGAAAAACTTAAAATTAACAATAGTCTTAAGGCCGGAGTGAAAAATCGGGTTGATTCGGGCCAGCGGTTCCCGAGATATCTTTATTTGAAAATTAAAACCTAAAAACCAAGATGGCGCAAATTTGCCAAAAACGCCAATTTGGGAGCAATGGGGCCCGTGTTTGGGCTTGAGGAGGTCAGGATGGGTGTATTAGACCCTATCCTGGCGTTAAAATTTTGAATTTACTATTTATTTAAGAATTATGAACAAAAAACATTAAAAAATCGATATCTCTGGAACCTTTTGTCACAAAATTATAAAAAAATATGTTAAAAATAGCTTAAATATAGGACTATAGTAAACAGTAATGAAAATTTTTGAAAACCAAAAACAAAGTCAGAATTTTTTCAAAAATATGGTTTTTCAGCAATTTACCCTATAATTACAAAACTAGTCAACCTAAAAATCTAAAACTTAAAATCTCTACTAAGCCAATGAGCGCGCAGTAGATTGCAGTTGCAGAATTTCAAAAAAATTATTTGGACCGAAGATAGACTGGTCTAAACTTTCCAATTTCTAACTGCTGTCAAAAATCAGGTATGGTAAATAAATAAAAAAAATTTACAGTTACCGTCTCAACAGTAAACGGAGATGTCGGCTACAAAATTTCAGGCGTCTGGCTTTGCTCCTTCTCGTTTTTCAGGCCACGTGGTTTTTCCTTTTTTCCGCTTACAGGCTGGAACTTCAGGATTTCGAAGATTCTTGGTGGTCCAGATGAAGTGCAGTGGTGATCTCCACCGTTTCCTTCAATAAAAGGCAGGGTCGTCGATCTTGTTCGGGCAGCGTTCTCGATTGAAGTTATTTCTTGCGGGGTTAACCTAAAAAAATTGAGGTTTTTCAGGTTTTGAAGTAGAAGCACTGCCGTCCGGGTTTAAAACTTCACTGGGGCTTATAACCTACACTTTTCCACACTCACTGGTACCAAACTTGTGAAAATCCGATCACTTTTTACCACTTTTTCGAATTTTTTCGCACGGAGCGACTTGAAAAACGATCCGACCACCACGAGGGCTGGGGGGGAACTGGGTTAGGTTAGGTTAGGTTAGGTTAGGTTACCTCGAGGCGAAAGTACTCGCGTCACTGTATCGGTGGCGCGAGGAAGCGCGGGAGCGAGGCGAGCGACTGACGGAGCGACACATGGAGCTTCGTCGGTCGCAGCTCCGCGCAGCCCTGGTGGCGAGCTGGCAGGACAGGCTTTCACGCCCTACCGCCAGCCTCGCCACCGTCGAGGCGGTCCGGCCAGTACTCGGGCCCTGGCTCGGGAGGAGGCACGGCTCCCTGTCGTTTCGGGCGACGCAGGTGCTCTCGGGGCATGGTTGCTTCGGGAAGTACCTGTGTCGCATAAACAGGGAGCCGGACGCCCGGTGTCACCACTGCGTCGACTGCCGGGAGGATACGGCGCGGCATACGCTGGCAGAATGTGCCGCTTGGGAGGAGCCGCGTCGTGTCCTCGTCTCAGAAGTAGGCAGTGACCTATCGCTGCCGGCCGTGGTCGAGTCGATGGTCGGCAGCGAGGAGTCCTGGGACGCGGTGGTATCCTTCTGCGAAACTGTCATGTCGCAGAAGGAGGCTGCGGAAAGGGAGCGGGAGATATCTTCCGCTGACCCAGCCCGCAGCAGGCGCACCGGGCGTCGGCGGAGGGCGGACAACGCCCTCTTCCAGCCCCCCTAAATGGGTCCAGGGGTGACGGATCTGGGGACATCCGTCGCCCCCTATTGCTACGGACCCGAGATGGTGGCGCGTAGTGTTCCACGCGCGCCTCTCTGTGATGTATGGGGGGGAGTTCAACACCTCACTCCCCCCCAACGTGAGGAGGCCGTGTGGGACGGAACACCGGGGTGGTTTTAGTCAGTAAGAGTCTGACAGACCCCTCCGCCCACCCCAGGGCGGAGGACATCCATGAGGATTTCCACCTCGTGATCAAAAAAAAAAAAAGGTTAGGTTAGGTTAGGTTAGGTTGGGGTGCGTGCAGAAAACCTCCTCGTGTGCCTTGACTGCTGCTCGTTCCTTTTGGATACGTCCGGGGGAAAGGGCAGCCGTTGGGCCGGTGCACTCTGGGTACAGCCAATATTCTCTCCATTTCGGAGACAATATTGACTGTGGCGAATTTCTGCGTGGGGGGGCGGAGCTTCATGCTCCTGGGTCGGTTCACCAGGACCGACCAACCGTCATCCACTCCTCCCTCTGCTTACAGAGGACAGGTTGTTTGGTGACGACGGCGGCGCTCGTTGTGCACTCACATGCCAACGGGCTAGCAGCGGGGGATCTGATCCTCCTGACTGCACCCGTCGAAATCGTAATCCGTGACGAGATCATGGTCATGTTTTATGACTTGGAACGGGACGAGGATCTTGGCTTAACCGCCCGGATCGCGAGGAAGATAACCTCTATAAAAAATTCCTCTAATACCAAGTTTTGGTGTGCGGCGAGGGTATGAATGGCTGAGGAGTAGTGTCATCTGTAACTTTAGTTACAGGTGGCGCATCAGTCACGAGCGCACCCCCAGCCAGGGTACCAGTGGACCCCCTGGTTGGGTTACAAATCTACACTTACCTAGGGACAGGGGGTGAACCTAGGCGGACTTTTTATATCCCCCACACTCGTGGGATTCATATGGAACCAAATAAAACAAATTCTTTGATGAAGGTGCCGATCGTTGTGGTCGAGCGTATGGGGTCAGGTGCGGCATCGGATACCGACGTTGCGTCCGACAGAATGAGTGTGGCGAGCGTGAGCTCGCAGCGCTCACGGAAGGAAGAGGGGGTGGCAAGGCGCCGCGGTAAGCGCTCGCCACGCTCCTCTAGCGAGGAGAGCCTGCCGGCACCTAAGGTGCCGACGGGCAGTAGTAGACGAGGTAGAGCAGTGGCTGGCCGAGCTGCTGTTCCTTCGGTGGAGCGCGACGAGCGGGGACGCTTCGCGTCTGTGTCTCGACCCGACACTCCGGCTCCAGTGGGAGCCGTAGAGGTGTTGGAGAGTGACCCGACCAGCGAGGGCTCCCTGCTCGGGCTTAATAAGGCGGAAGCCAATGCCGCAAAGCGGGCACAGCGCAGGGCTGTGGCAGAGGACGAAGTCAGCGAGCTGACTCGTCAGTTACAGGAGCGGCGCTCAGCCCGGATGGCTGCAGGAGGGGGTTTGTCGCGGGTGGCGCATTGCCGCCAGGTTATGGACGGCATGGATGTGATCCTGAAGGTTGCCACAAAATCCGGCAACCTGAAGGGCACATTCACGCGTGCCCTTAAGGAGGTGGCTGAGATCATGAAGGAGTCAGCTGAGGTCCACCTTAATGGTTCAGGCTCGGAGGAGACGGCGGAAATATGGGAGGAGGAGAAACGCCGTCTTCGATCCGAATTAGAGGACCTCAAGCGGGAGGTTGCCGTCCTGCGGGCAGCCCCGCGCACCGGTATATATCCGGTCCCGTCGCTGGCTCCACGGTCAGCCCCCTCATCGGCCCCTGCACTTGCGGATGCAGAGGTCGAGAAGATCGCTCGCATCTGCATGGTGCAGTGCGGGCAGATGGTGGGGGCTCGGCTAGAGGCCATAGAGCCGAGGCTCCTCCCAGCCGAAACCCTCCGCCCACCGCTCGCTGCGGACAAGCGGAGGAAGGAGGCAGTGGCCATGACTGAGCCCAGACAGTCAGGGAAGGGGACCAAAATGCCCGCAGTTGGGGCCGCAAAGCCCGCGGATGCGGCTAGAAAGCCCGCAAAGGCCGCGCCCACTTCCCAGGTGGCGGCATCTCCGAGTGCTCCCTCGGCGACTGCGTCCGGACCTTCTACGGAGGCCTGGACGACGGTCGTCAAAAGGAAGAAAAAGAAGAAGGCGGCACCGCCAGCTCCCGCAAGAGCACCGGCGCCAGCCAGAAGGAAGACCCAGGGGCCGCCTAGGGCGACAGCCCCACGCTCCGCGGCTGTGGTAATTACTCTGCAGCCGGGAGCTGTCGAGAGGGGCCTCTCTTATAAGGCGGTCCTTGCGGAGGCGAAGGCCAAGGTCGCATTCCCTGACCTTGGCACACCGTCCGGCTTCATTCTGAGGCCGGCCATTACAGGGGCGCGGCTGCTGCAGGTTTCCGGTGCCGGTAGCAGTGAAAAGGCGGACATTTTGGCCGCCAAACTGAAGGAGGTCCTCAACCCGGAGGACGTTCGGGTGTCCAGGCCCATGAAGACGAGCGAGTTGCGCGTCGACGGCCTGGACGACTCGACGACCCCGGCTGAGGTCGCGGCGGCCGTCGCCAGGGTCGGTGGGTGTCTGGCTGACGATGTCCGCACAGGCGAGATCCGCGCCGACTCTTCCGGGCTCGGCGCGATCTGGGTGAAGTGTCCGGTGGCGGCGGCCAATAAGGTCGCCGACGCTGGGCGTCTGTTGGTGGGGTGGGTTGCAGCGAGAGTCAAGCTGCTGCAACCCAGGGCTTTGCGGTGTTTCCGTTGCCTGGATATGGGGCATGTCCGGGCAAGGTGCACCGCAGAAATAGACCGCAGCGAGCAGTGTTATCGCTGCGGTCAGCCCGGCCACAAGGCCACCCAGTGCTCCGCCGCACCAAACTGCAGCCTTTGTGCTGCTGCAGGGAGGCCCGCTGGGCACAGAGCGGGTGGCAAAGCCTGTGGTGCGCCCACTAAAAAGGGCAAAAAGCGGAGGCGAAGAAGGGGTGCCAAGGCTGCCGGGGGCTCTTTGCCCCCCCCTCAGCCTGGGTGCTCAACGGCCGACTCCCGGCCTAGGAATGGTGCTGTGGAGGGAATGGACTGCGTATAATGGCGCCTTACCATTTCCTCCAGGGCAATATCAACCACGCTGCCAGAGCTCAGGACCTCTTGCTCCAGAGCATGGCAGCGTGGTCGATCGACGTGGCTGTGGTCGCCGAGCCGTACTTTGTCCCCCCCAGAGATAACTGGGTGGGAGACTTGGACGGTTCGGTGGCCATAATTGGCGGGGCTCTTGTCAACCCGTCCCGAGGTCACGGCTGGGTAGCCGCCCTCGCGGACGGCATTGGCACGGTTGGGGCGTATTTCTCGCCCAACAAGAGCCTCGCCGACTTCGAGAACTTCCTTGTCGAGTTGGGCGCCGTCGTAGGCCGACTCCACCCTCGCCCTGTGCTGTTACTAGGGGATCTCAACGCCAAGTCATCGGCGTGGGGATCTCCGGTGACCGACGCTAGGGGCGAGGCGCTGGAAGAGTGGGCGGTCACGACCGGCCTGGTTGTCCTAAACCGGGGCTCGGTCCACACGTGCGTGCGGCAGCGGGGCGGATCTATAGTGGACGTCTCGTTTGCAAGCCCTGCTGTCGCAAGCCGTGTCCACGACTGGCGTGTCGCTGTGGAGGTGGAGACGTTGTCGGATCACAGATATATCCGGTTCGACGTCTCCACCCAGACCACCGGCGACCGTCGTCCATCGGCCCCGCGAATGGACGGCCCGCGCTGGGCGCGTAAGCGCATCGACAGGGAACTTCTCGAGGAGGCTGCTATTGTCCAGGCCTGGAGCCGGGAGTCGGCAACAGACGGACCCGTCGACGTCGAACAGGGGGCGCTGTGGTTCCGCGGGGCGATGACGCACATCTGCGACGCGTCCATGCCCCGCGTCCACACGCATTCAGCGAGGCGCCAGGTGTACTGGTGGTCTGCCGAGATCGCGCGGCTACGTGTCGCCTGCGTGTCGGTCAGGCGCCAGTACACCCACTACCGCAGGAGACGTCGTCGGGTCCCTGACGAAGAAGCCGCGCTGTATGAGGTGTACCGCGCGGCGAAGGAGGCTCTGTGGCTGGCCATCGGCGAAGCGAAGACGCGAGCTAGGGAGGAGATGTTGGAGACTCTCGACGGAGATCCGTGGGGGCGCCCCTATCGGGCGGTTCGAGGGAAACTTCGAGCCGCGGCGCCTCCACTCACGGAGAGTCTCCAACCAGAGCTGCTGGAGGAGGTCGTCGCAGCCCTCTTCCCAGCAAGAGCGGAGCACACTCCGCCGCCGATGGCTTTGCCCACAGCCGCAGAGCCTACAGAAGGGAACGCCATCAGCGTCCCAGAAGTGACACAAGGAGAGATGGGGGCGGCCGTGTTGCGGCTCCGGACCAAGAACGTGGCTCCGGGGCCCGACGGTATACACGGCTGCGCGTTGGCCCTCGCTCTGAAGGAGCTAGAGCCCCAACTGAGAGGACTCTTCACAGCGTGCCTTGAGCAGGGCCGGTTTCCCAGTTTGTGGAAATCAGGTCGTCTGGTCCTGCTCAAGAAGGCGGGGCGCCCAGCGGACTCACCGTCCGCGTACAGGCCCATAGTGTTGCTGGACGAGGTCGGGAAATTATTCGAGCGAATTATCGCTGCCCGCCTCGTCCACCACTTGTGCAGAGAGGGGCCTGACCTGGCCGAGAGCCAGTTTGGCTTTCGGCACGGGCGCTCCACCATCCACGCAATATCGCGTGTGAGAGTCCTGGCAGAGGAAGCAGTATCCCAGGGTGGGGTGATGTTGGCGGTGTCCTTGGACATTTCCAACGCCTTCAACACCCTGCCTTGGAGCTGCATTCGGGAGGCACTGCTGTACCATCGGGTGCCTCTCTACCTCTGCCACATCGTTGGGGCTTATCTCGAGGATAGGGGTGTCACCTACATGGGACGTGATGGCGGAAACCAGCGCCGCATGTCGTGCGGTGTTCCACAGGGCTCGGTCGTTGGCCCGCTCCTGTGGAACATCGGGTACGACTGGGTGCTGAGGGGCGAGCTCCCGCCGGGCGTGGAACTGACGTGTTATGCGGATGACACGCTGGTCACGGCCCGGGGGAGCTCGTACAGGGAGGCAGCGTTGCTGGCGACGGCTGCGGTTTCACAGGTGGTGAGCCGCATACGGCGCCTAGGCCTGGAGGTAGCCCTCAACAAGTCGGAGGCCATGGCCTTTCATGGCCCCCGGCGGGCGCCGCCGGCCGGATCACACATCGTGGTCGGGGGGTGTCGGATCGCTGTCGAGTCCACCATGAAATATCTGGGATTGGTGCTCGACAGCCGGTGGGACTTCGGCCCCCACTTCCGGCGGCTGGCGCCCAAGTTGATGGGCGCGGCTGGGGCGCTGTCAACGCTGCTTCCCAATCTGGGGGGCCCGAGCGCCGCCTGTAGGCGGCTTTACGTGGGGATCGTGCGATCCATGGCCCTGTATGGGGCCCCAATCTGGGCGGCTGACCTGACGGCCGGCAGCATCGCTGTTCTGCGAAGACCGCAGCGAGCGATGGCCGTCAGAGTCATCAAGGGATATCGCACGGTCTCCTACGAGGCGGCCTGTGTACTGGCTGGATCCCCACCGTGGGACCTCGAGGCGAAAGTACTCGCGTCACTGTATCGGTGGCGCGAGGAAGCGCGGGAGCGACGCGAGCGACTGACGGAGCGACACATGGAGCTTCGTCGGTCGCAGCTCCGCGCAGCCCTGGTGGCGAGCTGGCAGGACAGGCTTTCACGCCCTACCGCCGGCCTCGCCACCGTCGAGGCGGTCCGGCCAGTACTCGGGCCCTGGCTCGGGAGGAGGCACGGCTCCCTGTCGTTTCGGGCGACGCAGGTGCTCTCGGGGCATGGTTGCTTCGGGAAGTACCTGTGTCGCATAAACAGGGAGCCGGACGCCCGGTGTCACCACTGCGTCGACTGCCGGGAGGACACGGCGCGGCATACGCTGGCAGAATGTGCCGCTTGGGAGGAGCCGCGTCGTGTCCTCGTCTCAGAAGTAGGCAGTGACCTATCGCTGCCGGCCGTGGTCGAGTCGATGGTCGGCAGCGAGGGGTCCTGGGACGCGGTGGTATCCTTCTGCGAAACAGTCATGTCGCAGAAGGAGGCTGCGGAAAGGGAGCGGGAGATATCTTCCGCGCACCCTGCCCGCAGCAGGCGCACCGGGCGTCGGCGGAGGGCGGATAACGCCCTCTTCCAGCCCCCCTAAATGGGTCCAGGGGCGACGGATCTGGGGACATCCGTCGCCCCCTATTGTACGGACCCGAGATGGTGGCGCGTAGTGTTCCACGCGCGCCTCTCTGTGATGTATGGGGGGGAGTTTAACACCTCACTCCCCCCCAACGTGAGGAGGCCCGCGAAGGCGGGCCGGCACCAGTCGGGGATCGCGGAAGACATATTGGTTCCCGTGGTCCCCGACGTAGGTGTGGGACGGAACACCGGGGTGGTTTTAGTCAGTAAGAGTCTGACAGACCCCTCCGCCCACCCCAGGGCGGAGGACATCCATGAGGATTTCCACCTCGTGATCAAAAAAAAAAAAAAAAAAAAAGGTTAGGTTAGGTTGGGGTGCGTGCAGAAAACCTCCTCGTGTGCCTTGACTGCTGCTCGTTCCTTTTGGATACGTCCGGGGGAAAGGGCAGCCGTTGGGCCGGTGCACTCTGGGTACAGCCAATATTCTCTCCATGTCGGAGACAATATTGACTGTGGCGAATTTCTGTGTGGGGGGGCGGAGCTTCATGCTCCTGGGTCGGTTCACCTGGACCGACCAACCGTCATCCACTCCTCCCTCTGCTTACAGAGGACAGGTTGTTTGGTGACGACGGCGGCGCTCGTTGTGCACTCACCTGCCAACGGGCTAGCAGCGGGGGATCTGATCCTCTTGACTGCACCCGTCGAAATCGTAATCCGTGACGAGATCATGGTCATGTTTTATGACTTGGAACGGGACGAGGATCTTGGCTTAACCGCCCGGATCGCGAGGAAGATAACCTCTATAAAAAATTCCTCTAATACCAAGTTTTGGTGTGCGGCGAGGGTATGAATGGCTGAGGAGTAGTGTCATCTGTAACTTTAGTTACAGGTGGCGCATCAGTCACGAGCGCACCCCCAGCCAGGGTACCAGTGGACCCCCTGGTTGGGTTACAAATCTACACTTACCTAGGGACAGGGGGTGAACCTAGGTGGACTTTTTACATCCCCCACACTCGTGGGATTCATATGGAATTGAACCAAAACAAAAACAAATTGACGAAAGTGCCGATCGTTGTGGTCGAGCGTATGGGGTCGGGTGCAGCGTCGGATACCGACGCCGCGTCTGACAGGATGAGTGTGGCGAGCGTGAGCTCGCAGCGCTCGCGCAAGGGAGAGGAGGTGGCGAGGCGCTGCGGTAAGCGCTCGCCACGCTCCTCTAGTGAGGAGAGCCTGCCGGCGCCGAAGGTGCCGACGGGCAGCAGCAGACGAGGTCGCGCGGTGGCTGGCAGAGCTGCTGCTCCTTCAGTGGAGCGAGATGAGCGGGGGCGCTTCGCATCGATGTCTCGGCCCGATACTCCGGCCCCAGTGGGGCCCGTCGAGACCGTCGAAAGTGACCCAGCCAGCGAAGGCTCCCTGCTGGGAACAAATAGGGCGGAAGCCAACGCCGCCAAGCGGGCGCAACGCAAGGCGTTAGCGGAGGACGAAGTCAGCGAGCTGACTCGTCAGTTGCGGGAGCGGTGCTCAGCCCGGTTGGCTGCAGGAGGGGGCTTGTCGTCGGTGGCGCATTGCCGCCATGTCATGGACGGCATGGATGTGATCCTGAAGGTTGCCACAAAATCCGGCAACCTGAAGGGCACATTTACGCGCGCCCTCAAAGAGGTGGCGGAGTTTATGAAGGAGTCGGCTGAGGCCCTCCTTGGTACAGGTTCGGAGGAGACGGTGGAGTTACGAGAGGAGGAGAACTACCGTCTTCGGTCGGAATTGGCAGACCTTAAGCGGGAGGTTGCCGCCCTTCGGGCAGCCCTGGGTACCGGATCATCGCCGGTCCCGTCGCTGGCTCCACGGTCGGCCCCCTCGTCGGCCCCTGCACTTGCGGATGCAGAGGTCGAGAAGATCGCTCGCATCTGCATGGTGCAGTGCGGGCAGATGGTGGGGGCTCGGCTAGAGGCCATAGAGCCGAGGCTTCTCCCAGCTGAAACTCTCCGCCCACCGCTCGCTGCGGATAAGCGGAGGAAGGAGGCGGTGGTCACGACTGAGCCCAGACAGTCTGGGAAGGGGACCAAAAAGCCCGCAGTGGGGGCCGCAAAGCCCGCAGATGTGGCTAGAAAGCCCGCAAAGGCCGCGCCCACTTCCCAGGCGGCGGCTTCTACGAGTGCTCCCTCGGCGACTGCGCCCGGACCTTCTACGGAGGCCTGGACGACGGTCGTCCGAAGGAAGAAAAAGAAGAAGGCGGCACAGCCAGCTCCCGCAAGAGCACGGGCGCCAGCCAGAAGGAAGACCCAGGGGCCGCCTAGGGCGACAGCCCCACGCTCCGCGGCTGTAGTAATCACTCTGCAGCCCGGAGCCATCGAGAGGGGCCTTTCGTATAAGGCGGTCCTGACGGAGGCGAAAGCCAAGGTCGCCTTCCCTGACCTCGGCACACCGTCCGGCTTCATTTTGAGGCCGGCCATTACGGGGGCGCGGCTGCTGCAGGTTTCCGGTGCCGATATTAGCAAAAAGGCGGACATTCTGGCCGCCAAACTAAAGGAGGTCCTCAACCCGGAGGACGTTCGGGTGTCCAGGCCCATGAAGACGAGCGAGTTGCGCGTCGACGGCCTGGACGACTCGACGACCCCGGCTGAGGTCGCGGCGGCTGTCGCCAGAGTCGGTGGATGTCCGCCTGATGATGTCCGCACAGGTGAGATCCGCGCCGACTCATCCGGGCTCGGCGCGATCTGGGTGAAGTGCCCGGTGGCGGCGGCCAATAAGGTAGCCGACGCTGGGCGTCTGTTGGTGGGGTGGGTTGCAGCGAGGGTCAAGCTGCTGCAACCCAGGGCTTTGCGGTGTTTCCGTTGCCTGGATATGGGGCATGTCCGGGCACGGTGCACCGCAGAAATAGACCGCAGCGAGCAGTGTTATCGCTGCGGTCAGCCCGGCCACAAGGCCACCCAGTGCTCCGCCGCGCCAAACTGCAGCCTTTGTGCTGCTGCAGGGAGGCCCGCTGGGCACAGAGCGGGTGGCAAAGCCTGTGGTGCGCCCACTAAAAAGGGCAAAAAGCGGAGACGAAGAAGGGGTGCCAAGGCTGCCGGGGGCTCTTTAACCCCCCCTCAGCCTGGGTGCTCAACGGCCGACTCCCGGCCTAGGAATGGTGCTGTGGAGGGAATGGACTGCGTATAATGGCGCCTTACCATTTCCTCCAGGGCAATATCAACCACGCTGCCAGAGCTCAGGACCTCTTGCTCCAGAGCATGGCAGCGTGGTCGATCGACGTGGCTGTGGTCGCCGAGCCGTACTTTGTCCCCCCCAGAGATAACTGGGTGGGAGACTTGGACGGTTCGGTGGCCATAATTGGCGGGGCTCTTGTCAACCCGTCCCGAGGTCACGGCTGGGTAGCCGCCCTCGCGGACGGCATTGGCACGGTTGGGGCGTATTTCTCGCCCAACAAGAGCCTCGCCGACTTCGAGAACTTCCTTGTCGAGTTGGGCGCCGTCGTAGGCCGACTCCACCCTCGCCCTGTGCTGTTACTAGGGGATCTCAACGCCAAGTCATCGGCGTGGGGATCTCCGGTGACCGACGCTAGGGGCGAGGCGCTGGAAGAGTGGGCGGTCACGACCGGCCTGGTTGTCCTAAACCGGGGCTCGGTCCACACGTGCGTGCGGCAGCGGGGCGGTTCTATAGTGGACGTCTCGTTTGCAAGCCCTGCTGTCGCAAGCCGTGTCCACGACTGGCGTGTCGCTGTGGAGGTGGAGACGTTGTCGGATCACAGATATATCCGGTTCGACGTCTCCACCCAGACCACCGGCGACCGTCGTCCATCGGCCCCGCGAATGGACGGCCCGCGCTGGGCGCGTAAGCGCATCGACAGGGAACTTCTCGAGGAGGCTGCTATTGTCCAGGCCTGGAGCCGGGAGTCGGCAACGGACGGACCCGTCGACGTCGAAGAGGGGGCGCTGTGGTTCCGCGGGGCGATGACGCACATCTGCGACGCGTCCATGCCCCGCGTCCACACGCATTCAGCGAGGCGCCAGGTGTACTGGTGGTCTGCCGAGATCGCGCGGCTACGTGTCGCCTGCGTTTCGGTCAGGCGCCAGTACACCCACTACCGCAGGAGACGTCGTCGGGTCCCTGACGAAGAAGCCGCGCTGTATGAGGTGTACCGCGCGGCGAAGGAGGCTCTGTGGCTGGCCATCGGCGAAGCGAAGACGCGAGCTAGGGAGGAGATGTTGGAGACTCTCGACGGAGATCCGTGGGGGCGCCCCTATCGGGCGGTTCGAGGGAAACTTCGAGCCGCGGCGCCTCCACTCACGGAGAGTCTCCAACCAGAGCTGCTGGAGGAGGTCGTCGCAGCCCTCTTCCCAGCAAGAGCGGAGCACACTCCGCCGCCGATGGCTTTGCCCACAGCCGCAGAGCCTACAGAAGGGAACGCCATCAGCGTCCCAGAGGTGACACAAGGAGAGATGGGGGCGGCCGTGTTGCGGCTCCGGGCCAAGAACGTGGCTCCGGGGCCCGACGGTATACACGGTTGCGCGTTGGCCCTCGCTCTGAAGGAGCTAGAGCCCCAACTGAGAGGACTCTTCACAGCGTGCCTTGAGCGGGGCCGGTTTCCTGGTTTGTGGAAATCAGGTCGTCTGGTCCTGCTCAAGAAGGCGGGGCGCCCTGCGGACTCACCGTCCGCGTACAGGCCCATAGTGTTGCTGGACGAGGTCGGGAAATTATTCGAGCGAATTATCGCTGCCCGCCTCGTCCACCACTTGTGCAGAGAGGGGCCTGACCTGGCCGAGAGCCAGTTTGGCTTTCGGCACGGGCGCTCCACCATCCACGCAATATCGCGTGTGAGAGTCCTGGCAGAGGAAGCAGTGTCCCAGGGTGGGGTGATGTTGGCGGTGTCCTTGGACATTTCCAACGCCTTCAACACCCTGCCTTGGAGCTGCATTCGGGAGGCACTGCTGTACCATCGGGTGCCTCCCTACCTCTGCCACATCGTTGGGGCTTATCTCGAGGATAGGGGTGTCACCTACATGGGACGTGATGGCGGAAACCAGCGCCGCATGTCATGCGGTGTTCCACAGGGCTCGGTCGTTGGCCCGCTCCTGTGGAACATCGGGTACGACTGGGTGCTGAGGGGCGAGCTCCCGCCGGGCGTGGAACTGACGTGTTATGCGGATGACACGCTGGTCACGGCCCGGGGGAGCTCGTACAGGGATGCAGCGTTGCTGGCGACGGCTGCGGTCTCACTGGTGGTGAGCCGCATACGGCGCCTAGGCCTGGAAGTGGCCCTCAACAAGTCGGAGGCCATGGCCTTTCATGGCCCCCGGCGGGCGCCGCCGGCCGGATCACACATCGTGGTCGGGGGGTGTCGGATCGCTGTCGAGTCCACCATGAAATATCTGGGATTGGTGCTCGACAGCCGGTGGGACTTCGGCCCCCACTTCCGGCGGCTGGCGCCCAAGTTGATGGGCGCGGCTGGGGCGCTGTCAACGCTGCTTCCCAATCTGGGGGGCCCGAGCGCCGCCTGTAGGCGGCTCTACGTGGGGATCGTGCGATCCATGGCCCTGTACGGGGCCCCGATCTGGGCGGCTGACCTGACGGCCGGCAGCATCGCTGTTCTGCGAAGACCGCAGCGAGCGATGGCCGTCAGAGTCATCAGGGGATATCGCACGGTCTCCTACGAGGCGGCCTGTGTACTGGCTGGATCCCCACCGTGGGACCTCGAGGCGAAAGTACTCGCGTCACTGTATCGGTGGCGCGAGGAAGCGCGGGAGCGAGGCGAGCGACTGACGGAGCGACACATGGAGCTTCGTCGGTCGCAGCTCCGCGCAGCCCTGGTGGCGAGCTGGCAGGACAGGCTTTCACGCCCTACCGCCGGCCTCGCCACCGTCGAGGCGGTCCGGCCAGTACTCGGGCCCTGGCTCGGGAGGAGGCACGGCTCCCTGTCGTTTCGGGCGACGCAGGTGCTCTCGGGGCATGGTTGCTTCGGGAAGTACCTGTGTCGCATAAACAGGGAGCCGGACGCCCGGTGTCACCACTGCGTCGACTGCCGGGAGGATACGGCGCGGCATACGCTGGCAGAATGTGCCGCTTGGGAGGAGCCGCGTCGTGTCCTCGTCTCAGAAGTAGGCAGTGACCTATCGCTGCCGGCCGTGGTCGAGTCCATGGTTGGCAGCGAGGAGTCCTGGGACGCGGTGGTATCCTTCTGCGAATCAGTCATGTCGCAGAAGGAGGCTGCGGAAAGGGAGCGGGAGATATCTTCCGCTCACCCAGCCCGCAGCAGGCGCACCGGGCGTCGGCGGAGGGCGGACAACGCCCTCTTCCAGCCCCCCTAAATGGGTCCAGGGGCGACGGATCTGGGGACGTCCGTCGCCCCCTATTCCTTAGGACCCGAGATGGTGGCGCGTAGTGTTCCACGCGCGCCTCTCTGTGATGTATGGGGGGGAGTTTAACACCTCACTCCCCCCCAACGTGAGGAGGCCCGCAAAGGCGGGCCGGCACCAGTCGGGGATCGCGGAAGACATATTGGTTCCCGTGGTCCCCGACGTAGGTGTGGGACGGAACACCGGGGTGGTTTTAGTCAGTAAGAGTCTGACTGACCCCTCCGCCCACCCCAGGGCGGAGGACATCCATGAGGATTTCCACCTCGTGATCAAAAAAAAAAAAAAAAAAAAGGTTAGGTTAGGTTTCGTGCGGTGTTCCACAGGGCTCGGTCGTTGGCCCGCTCCTGTGGAACATCGGGTACGACTGGGTGCTGAGGGGCGAGCTCCCGCCGGGCGTGGAACTGACGTGTTATGCGGATGACACGCTGGTCACGGCCCGGGGGAGCTCGTACAGGGATGCAGCGTTGCTGGCGACGGCTGCGGTCTCACTGGTGGTGAGCCGCATACGGCGCCTAGGCCTGGAGGTGGCCCTCAACAAGTCGGAGGCCATGGCCTTTCATGGCCCCCGGCGGGCACCGCCGGCCGGATCACACATCGTGGTCGGGGGGTGTCGGATCGCTGTCGAGTCCACCATGAAATATCTGGGATTGGTGCTCGACAGCCGGTGGGACTTCGGCCCCCACTTCCGGCGGCTGGCGCCCAAGTTGATGGGCACGGCTGGGGCGCTGTCAACGCTGCTTCCCAATCTGGGGGGCCCGAGCGCCGCCTGTAGGCGGCTCTACGTGGCGATCGTGCGATCCATGGCCCTGTATGGGGCCCCGATCTGGGCGGCTGACCTGACGGCCGGCAGCATCGCTGTCCTGCGAAGACCGCAGCGAGCGATGGCCGTCAGAGTCATCAGGGGATATCGCACGATCTCCTACGAGGCGGCCTGTGTACTGGTTGGATCCCCACCGTGGGACCTCGAGGCGAAAGTACTCGCGTCACTGTATCGGTGGCGCGAGGAAGCGCGGGAGCGAGGCGAGCGACTGACGGAGCGACACATGGAGCTTCGTCGGTCGCAGCTCCGCGCAGCCCTGGTGGCGAGCTGGCAGGACAGGCTTTCACGCCCTACCGCCGGCCTCGCCACCGTCGAGGCGGTCCGGCCAGTACTCGGGCCCTGGCTCGGGAGGAGGCACGGCTCCCTGTCGTTTCGGGCGACGCAGGTGCTCTCGGGGCATGGTTGCTTCGGGAAGTACCTGTGTCGCATAAACAGGGAGCCGGACGCCCGGTGTCACCACTGCGTCAACTGCCGGGAGGATACGGCGCGGCATACGCTGGCAGAATGTGTCGCTTGGGAGGAGCCGCGTCGTGTCCTCGTTTCAGAAGTAGGCAGTGACCTATCGCTGCCGGCCGTGGTCGAGTCGATGGTCGGCAGCGAGGAGTCCTGGGACGCGGTGGTATCCTTCTGCGAATCAGTCATGTCGCAGAAGGAGGCTGCGGAAAGGGAGCGGGAGATATCTTCCGCTGACCCAGCCCGCAGCAGGCGCACCGGGCGTCGGCGGAGGGCGGACAACGCCCTCTTCCAGCCCCCCTAAATGGGTCCAGGGGTGACGGATCTGGGGACATCCGTCGCCCCCTATTCCTTAGGACCCGAGATGGTGGCGCGTAGTGTTCCACGCGCGCCTCTCTGTGATGTATGGGGGGGAGTTTAACACCTCACTCCCCCCCAACGTGAGGAGGCCCGCAAAGGCGGGCCGGCACCAGTCGGGGATCGCGGAAGACATTGGTTCCCGTGGTCCCCGACGTAGGTGTGGGACGGAACACCGGGGTGGTTTTAGTCAGTAAGAGTCTGAAAGACCCCTCCGCCCACCCCAGGGCGGAGGACATCCATGAGGATTTCCACCTCGTGATCAAAAAAAAAAAAAAAAAAAAAAAAGGTTAGGTTAGGTTAGGTTGCGGAAACCAGCGCCGCATGTCGTGCGGTGTTCCACAGGGCTCGGTCGTTGGCCCGCTCCTGTGGAACATCGGGTACGACTGGGTGCTGAGGGGCGAGCTCCCGCCGGGCGTGGAACTGACGTGTTATGCAGATGACACGCTGGTCACGGCCCGGGGGAGCTCGTACAGGGATGCAGCGTTGCTGGCGACGGCTGCGGTTTCACAGGTGGTGAGCCGCATACGGCGCCTAGACCTGGAGGTGGCCCTCAACAAGTCGGAGGCCATGGCCTTTCATGGCCCCCGGCGGGCGCCGCCGGCTGGATCACACATCGTGGTCGGGGGGTGTCGGATCGCTGTCGAGTCCACCATGAAATATCTGGGATTGGTGCTCGACAGCCGGTGGGACTTCGGCCCCCACTTCCGGCGGCTGGCGCCCAAGTTGATGGGCGCGGCTGGGGCGCTGTCAACGCTGCTTCCCAATCTGGGGGGCCCGAGCGCCGCCTGTAGGCGGCTCTACGTGGGGATCGTGCGATCCATGGCCCTGTACGGGGCCCCGATCTGGGCGGCTGACCTGACGGCCGGCAGCATCGCTGTCCTGCGAAGACCGCAGCGAGCGATGGCCGTCAGAGTCATCAGGGGATATCGCACGATCTCCTACGAGGCGGCCTGTGTACTGGCTGGACCCCCACCGTGGGACCTCGAGGCGAAAGTACTCGCGTCACTGTATCGGTGGCGCGAGGAAGCGCGGGAGCGAGGCGAGCGACTGACGGAGCGACACATGGAGCTTCGTCGGTCGCAGCTCCGCGCAGCCCTGGTGGCGAGCTGGCAGGACAGGCTTTCACGCCCTACCGCCGGCCTCGCCACCGTCGAGGCGGTCCGGCCAGTACTCGGGCCCTGGCTCGGGAGGAGGCACGGCTCCCTGTCGTTTCGGGCGACGCAGGTGCTCTCGGGGCATGGTTGCTTCGGGAAGTACCTGTGTCGCAAAAACAGGGAGCCGGACGCCCGGTGTCACCACTGCGTCGACTGCCGGGAGGATACGGCGCGGCATACGCTGGCAGAATGTGCCGCTTGGGAGGAGCCGCGTCGTGTCCTCGTCTCAGAAGTAGGCAGTGACCTATCGCTGCCGGCCGTTGTCGAGTCGATGGTCGGAAGCGAGGGGTCCTGGGACGCGGTGGTATCTGCGGAAAGGGAGCGGGAGATATCTTCCGCGCACCCTGCCCGCAGCAGGCGCACCGGGCGTCGGCGGAGGGCGGATAACGCCCTCTTCCAGCCCCCCTAAATGGGTCCAGGGGCGACGGATCTGGGGACATCCGTCGCCCCCTATTGCAACGGACCCGAGATGGTGGCGCGTAGTGTTCCACGCGCGCCTCTCTGTGATGTATGGGGGGGAGTTCAACACCTCACTCCCCCCCAACGTGAGGAGGCCCGCAAAGGCGGGCCGGCACCAGTTGGGGATCGCGGAAGACATATTGGTTCCCGTGGTCCCCGACGTAGGTGTGGGACGGAACACCGGGGTGGTTTTAGTCAGTAAGAGTCTGACAGACCCCTCCGCCCACCCCAGGGCGGGGGACATCCATGAGGATTTCCACCTCGTGATCAAAAAAAAAAAAAAAAGGTTAGGTTAGGTTAGGTTAGGTTGGGGTGCGTGCAGAAAACCTCCTCGTGTGCCTTGACTGCTGCTCGTTCCTTTTGGATACGTCCGGGGGAAAGGGCAGCCGTTGGGCCGGTGCACTCTGGGTACAGCCAATATTCTCTCCATTTCGGAGACAATATTGACTGTGGCGAATTTCTGCGTGGGGGGGCGGAGCTTCATGCTCCTGGGTCGGTTCACCTGGACCGACCAACCGTCATCCACTCCTCCCTCTGCTTACAGAGGACAGGTTGTTTGGTGACGACGGCGGCGCTCGTTGTGCACTCACATGCCAACGGGCTAGCAGCGGGGGATCTGATCCTCCTGACTGCACCCGTCGAAATCGTAATCCGTGACGAGATCATGGTCATGTTTTATGACTTGGAACGGGACGAGGATCTTGGCTTAACCGCCCGGATCGCGAGGAAGATAACCTCTATAAAAAATTCCTCTAATACCAAGTTTTGGTGTGCGGCGAGGGTATGAATGGCTGAGGAGTAGTGTCATCTGTAACTTTAGTTACAGGTGGCGCATCAGTCACGAGCGCACCCCCAGCCAGGGTACCAGTGGACCCCCTGGTTGGGTTACAAATCTACACTTACCTAGGGACAGGGGGTGAACCTAGGCGGACTTTTTATATCCCCCACACTCGTGGGATTCATATGGAACCAAATAAAACAAATTCTTTGATGAAGGTGCCGATCGTTGTGGTCGAGCGTATGGGGTCAGGTGCGGCATCGGATACCGACGCCGCGTCCGACAGAATGAGTGTGGCGAGCGTGAGCTCGCAGCGCTCACGGAAGGAAGAGGGGGTGGCAAGGCGCCGCGGTAAGCGCTCGCCACGCTCCTCTAGCGAGGAGAGCCTGCCGGCACCTAAGGTGCCGACGGGCAGTAGTAGACGAGGTAGAGCAGTGGCTGGCCGAGCTGCTGTTCCTTCGGTGGAGCGCGACGAGCGGGGACGCTTCGCGTCTGTGTCTCGACCCGACACTCCGGCTCCAGTGGGAGCCGTAGAGGTGTTGGAGAGTGACCCGACCAGCGAGGGCTCCCTGCTCGGGCTCAATAAGGCGGAAGCCAATGCCGCAAAGCGGGCACAGCGCAGGGCTGTGGCAGAGGACGAAGTCAGCGAGCTGACTCGTCAGTTACAGGAGCGGCGCTCAGCCCGGATGGCTGCAGGAGGGGGTTTGTCGCGGGTGGCGCATTGCCGCCAGGTTATTGACGGCATGGATGTGATCCTGAAGGTTGCCACAAAATCCGGCAACCTGAAGGGCACATTCACGCGTGCCCTTAAGGAGGTGGCTGAGATCATGAAGGAGTCAGCTGAGGTCCACCTTAATGGTTCAGGCTCGGAGGAGACGGCGGAAATATGGGAGGAGGAGAAACGCCGTCTTCGATCCGAATTAGAGGACCTCAAGCGGGAGGTTGCCGTCCTGCGGGCAGCCCCGCGCACCGGTACATATCCGGTCCCGTCGCTGGCTCCACGGTCAGCCCCCTCATCGGCCCCTGCACTTGCGGATGCAGAGGTCGAGAAGATCGCTCGCATCTGCATGGTGCAGTGCGGGCAGATGGTGGGGGCTCGGCTAGAGGCCATAGAGCCGAGGCTCCTCCCAGCCGAAACCCTCCGCCCACCGCTCGCTGCGGACAAGCGGATGAAGGAGGCAGTGGCCATGACTGAGCCCAGACAGTCAGGGAAGGGGACCAAAATGCCCGCAGTTGGGGCCGCAAAGCCCGCGGATGCGGCTAGAAAGCCCGCAAAGGCCGCGCCCACTTCCCAGGTGGCGGCATCTCCGAGTGCTCCCTCGGCGACTGCGTCCGGACCTTCTACGGAGGCCTGGACGACGGTCGTCAAAAGGAAGAAAAAGAAGAAGGCGGCACCGCCAGCTCCCGCAAGAGCACCGGCGCCAGCCAGAAGGAAGACCCAGGGGCCGCCTAGGGCGACAGCCCCACGCTCCGCGGCTGTGGTAATTACTCTGCAGCCGGGAGCTGTCGAGAGGGGCCTCTCTTATAAGGCGGTCCTTGCGGAGGCGAAGGCCAAGGTCGCATTCCCTGACCTTGGCACACCGTCCGGCTTCATTCTGAGGCCGGCCATTACAGGGGCGCGGCTGCTGCAGGTTTCCGGTGCCGGTAGCAGTGAAAAGGCGGACATTTTGGCCGCCAAACTGAAGGAGGTCCTCAACCCGGAGGACGTTCGGGTGTCCAGGCCCATGAAGACGAGCGAGTTGCGCTTCGACGGCCTGGACGACTCGACGACCCCGGCTGAGGTCGCGGCGGCCGTCGCCAGGGTCGGTGGGTGTCTGGCTGACGATGTCCGCACAGGCGAGATCCGCGCCGACTCTTCCGGGCTCGGCGCGATCTGGGTGAAGTGTCCGGTGGCGGCGGCCAATAAGGTCGCCGACGCTGGGCGTCTGTTGGTGGGGTGGGTTGCAGCGAGAGTCAAGCTGCTGCAACCCAGGGCTTTGCGGTGTTTCCGTTGCCTGGATATGGGGCATGTCCGGGCAAGGTGCACCGCAGAAATAGACCGCAGCGAGCAGTGTTATCGCTGCGGTCAGCCCGGCCACAAGGCCACCCAGTGCTCCGCCGCACCAAACTGCAGCCTTTGTGCTGCTGCAGGGAGGCCCGCTGGGCACAGAGCGGGTGGCAAAGCCTGTGGTGCGCCCACTAAAAAGGGCAAAAAGCGGAGGCGAAGAAGGGGTGCCAAGGCTGCCGGGGGCTCTTTGCCCCCCCCTCAGCCTGGGTGCTCAACGGCCGACTCCCGGCCTAGGAATGGTGCTGTGGAGGGAATGGACTGCGTATAATGGCGCCTTACCATTTCCTCCAGGGCAATATCAACCACGCTGCCAGAGCTCAGGACCTCTTGCTCCAGAGCATGGCAGCGTGGTCGATCGACGTGGCTGTGGTCGCCGAGCCGTACTTTGTCCCTCCCAGAGATAACTGGGTGGGAGACTTGGACGGTTCGGTGGCCATAATTGGCGGGGCTCTTGTCAACCCGTCCCGAGGTCACGGCTGGGTAGCCGCCCTCGCGGACGGCATTGGCACGGTTGGGGCGTATTTCTCGCCCAACAAGAGCCTCGCCGACTTCGAGAACTTCCTTGTCGAGTTGGGCGCCGTCGTAGGCCGACTCCACCCTCGCCCTGTGCTGTTACTAGGGGATCTCAACGCCAAGTCATCGGCGTGGGGATCTCCGGTGACCGACGCTAGGGGCGAGGCGCTGGAAGAGTGGGCGGTCACGACCGGCCTGGTTGTCCTAAACCGGGGCTCGGTCCACACGTGCGTGCGGCAGCGGGGCGGTTCTATAGTGGACGTCTCGTTTGCAAGCCCTGCTGTCGCAAGCCGTGTCCACGACTGGCGTGTCGCTGTGGAGGTGGAGACGTTGTCGGATCACAGATATATCCGGTTCGACGTCTCCACCCAGACCACTGGCGACCGTCGTCCATCGGCCCCGCGAATGGACGGCCCGCGCTGGGCGCGTAAGCGCATCGACAGGGAACTTCTCGAGGAGGCTGCTATTGTCCAGGCCTGGAGCCGGGAGTCGGCAACGGACGGACCCGTCGACGTCGAAGAGGGGGCGCTGTGGTTCCGCGGGGCGATGACGCACATCTGCGACGCGTCCATGCCCCGCGTCCACACGCATTCAGCGAGGCGCCAGGTGTACTGGTGGTCTGCCGAGATCGCGCGGCTACGTGTCGCCTGCGTGTCGGTCAGGCGCCAGTACACCCACTACCGCAGGAGACGTCGTCGGGTCCCTGACGAAGAAGCCGCGCTGTATGAGGTGTACCGCGCGGCGAAGGAGGCTCTGTGGCTGGCCATCGGCGAAGCGAAGACGCGAGCTAGGGAGGAGATGTTGGAGACTCTCGACGGAGATCCGTGGGGGCGCCCCTATCGGGCGGTTCGAGGGAAACTTCGAGCCGCGGCGCCCCCACTCACGGAGAGTCTCCAACCAGAGCTGCTGGAGGAGGTCGTCGCAGCCCTCTTCCCAGCAAGAGCGGAGCACACTCCACCGCCGATGGCTTTGCCCACAGCCGCAGAGCCTACAGAAGGGAACGCCATCAGCGTCCCAGAGGTGACACAAGGAGAGATGGGGGCGGCCGTGTTGCGGCTCCGGGCCAAGAACGTGGCTCCGGGGCCCGACGGTATACACGGCTGCGCGTTGGCCCTCGCTCTGAAGGAGCTAGAGCCCCAACTGAGAGGACTCTTCACAGCGTGCCTTGAGCAGGGCCGGTTTCCCAGTTTGTGGAAATCAGGTCGTCTGGTCCTGCTCAAGAAGGCGGGGCGCCCAGCGGACTCACCGTCCGCGTACAGGCCCATAGTGTTGCTGGACGAGGTCGGGAAATTATTCGAGCGAATTATCGCTGCCCGCCTCGTCCACCACTTGTGCAGAGAGGGGCCTGACCTGGCCGAGAGCCAGTTTGGCTTTCGGCACGGGCGCTCCACCATCCACGCAATATCGCGTGTGAGAGTCCTGGCAGAGGAAGCAGTGTCCCAGGGGGGGGTGATGTTGGCGGTGTCCTTGGACATTTCCAACGCCTTCAACACCCTGCCTTGGAGCTGCATTCGGGAGGCACTGCTGTACCATCGGGTGCCTCCCTACCTCTGCCACATCGTTGGGGCTTATCTCGAGGATAGGGGTGTCACCTACATGGGACGTGATGGCGGAAACCAGTGCCGCATGTCGTGCGGTGTCCCACAGGGCTCGGTCGTTGGCCCGCTCCTGTGGAACATCGGGTACGACTGGGTGCTGAGGGGCGAGCTCCCGCCGGGCGTGGAACTGACGTGTTATGCAGATGACACGCTGGTCACGGCCCGGGGGAGCTCGTACAGGGAGGCAGCGTTGCTGGCGACGGCTGCGGTTTCACAGGTGGTGAGCCGCATACGGCGCCTAGGCCTGGAGGTAGCCCTCAACAAGTCGGAGGCCATGGCCTTTCATGGCCCCCGGCGGGCGCCGCCGGCCGGATCACACATCGTGGTCGGGGGGTGTCGGATCGCTGTCGAGTCCACCATGAAATATCTGGGATTGGTGCTCGACAGCCGGTGGGACTTCGGCCCCCACTTCCGGCGGCTGGCGCCCAAGTTGATGGGCGCGGCTGGGGCGCTGTCAACGCTGCTTCCCAATCTGGGGGGCCCGAGCGCCGCCTGTAGGCGGCTTTACGTGGGGATCGTGCGATCCATGGCCCTGTATGGGGCCCCAATCTGGGCGGCTGACCTGACGGCCGGCAGCATCGCTGTTCTGCGAAGACCGCAGCGAGCGATGGCCGTCAGAGTCATCAGGGGATATCGCACGGTCTCCTACGAGGCGGCCTGTGTACTGGCTGGATCTCCACCGTGGGACCTCGAGGCGAAAGTACTCGCGTCACTGTATCGGTGGCGCGAGGAAGCGCGGGAGCGAGGCGAGCGACTGACGGAGCGACACATGGAGCTTCGTCGGTCGCAGCTCCGCGCAGCCCTGGTGGCGAGCTGGCAGGACAGGCTTTCACGCCCTACCGCCGGCCTCGCCACCGTCGAGGCGGTCCGGCCAGTACTCGGGCCCTGGCTCGGGAGGAGGCACGGCTCCCTGTCGTTTCGGGCGACGCAGGTGCTCTCGGGGCATGGTTGCTTCGGGAAGTACCTGTGTCGCATAAACAGGGAGCCGGACGCCCGGTGTCACCACTGCGTCGACTGCCGGGAGGACACGGCGCGGCATACGCTGGCAGAATGTGCCGCTTGGGAGGAGCCGCGTCGTGTCCTCGTCTCAGAAGTAGGCAGTGACCTATCGCTGCCGGCCCTGGTCGAGTCGATGGTCGGCAGCGAGGGGTCCTGGGACGCGGTGGTATCCTTCTGCGAAACAGTCATGTCGCAGAAGGAGGCTGCGGAAAGGGAGCGGGAGATATCTTCCGCGCACCCTGCCCGCAGCAGGCGCACTGGGCGTCGGCGGAGGGCGGATAACGCCCTCTTCCAGCCCCCCTAAATGGGTCCAGGGGCGACGGATCTGGGGACATCCGTCGCCCCCTATTGTACGGACCCGAGATGGTGGCGCGTAGTGTTCCACGCGCGCCTCTCTGTGATGTATGGGGGGGAGTTTAACACCTCACTCCCCCCCAACGTGAGGAGGCCCGCGAAGGCGGGCCGGCACCAGTCGGGGATCGCGGAAGACATATTGGTTCCCGTGGTCCCCGACGTAGGTGTGGGACGGAACACCGGGGTGGTTTTAGTCAGTAAGAGTCTGACAGACCCCTCCGCCCACCCCAGGGCGGAGGACATCCATGAGGATTTCCACCTCGTGATCAAAAAAAAAAAAAAAAAAAAAGGTTAGGTTAGGTTAGGTTAGGTTAGGTTAGGTTAGGTTAGGTTAGGTTAGGTTAGGTTAGGTTAGGTTAGGTTAGGTTAGGTTAGGTTAGGTTAGGTTAGGTTAGGTTAGGTTAGGTTAGGTTAGGTTAGGTTAGGTTAGGTTAGGTTAGGTTAGGTTAGGTTAGGTTAGGTTAGGTTAGGTTAGGTTAGGTTAGGTTAGGTTAGGTTAGGTTAGGTTAGGTTAGGTTAGGTTAGGTTAGGTTAGGTTAGGTTAGGTTAGGTTAGGTTAGGTTAGGTTAGGTTAGGTTAGGTTAGGTTAGGTTAGGTTAGGTTAGGTTAGGTTAGGTTAGGTTAGGTTAGGTTAGGTTAGGTTAGGTTAGGTTAGGTTAGGTTAGGTTAGGTTAGGTTAGGTTAGGTTAGGTTAGGTTAGGTTAGGTTAGGTTAGGTTAGGTTAGGTTAGGTTAGGTTAGGTTAGGTTAGGTTAGGTTAGGTTAGGTTAGGTTAGGTTAGGTTAGGTTAGGTTAGGTTAGGTTAGGTTAGGTTAGGTTAGGTTAGGTTAGGTTAGGTTAGGTTAGGTTAGGTTAGGTTAGGTTAGGTTAGGTTAGGTTAGGTTAGGTTAGGTTAGGTTAGGTTAGGTTAGGTTAGGTTAGGTTAGGTTAGGTTAGGTTAGGTTAGGTTAGGTTAGGTTAGGTTAGGTTAGGTTAGGTTAGGTTAGGTTAGGTTTTTTTTTTTTTTTTTATATTCACCCGTCATCACAGGGCGTTGCGTGTTTCCTCTGACGTGTATGATCAGAGACCTTTTTTGAACATTTTATTTATATTAACTTTTGTACATGTTTTCTTTTCTTATATTACTTATTTTAGTTTTACAATTATTTTAGTGCTGTTTTTCTAACCTTATACTACTTATTTCAGTTTTACAATTATTTTAATGCTATTTCTTAATGCTAGTTAGATACTAGTTTTATTCAACATACTACGATTACTTATTTTACGACATTTGATTTACTTAATTCTTTCTACATTGATTACTTATCAAATATTTAACAATATTTGAAAGTATATCTTTTTAAGCTTGATTCTTTTTTACAACTCTGGCAGCTATTTCCTTGCAGTATTTTAAGAATTTTTGTCGTATCTGTTTATTCTGCATTATTTTAGGTATTGTGTCTGTATTTACTGTCACTTCAGTGTCTGACTCAAAGTTATATCTGTCTCTTCCAAATATGGGACATTCGAGAATTAAATGCGGCACGCTTTCTGTCTTTGCAGGGTCACAGGAACATGCCGGGCTCTCCTTGCACTTGAAGCGGTTCAAATACTCGGAGAACCCGCCATGTCCCGTCAGCACTTGTGTTATCAGGGGATCTACCTTGAGTTTGCGCACGATACTATAGGCTTCGACTGCGTCAGGAAAGAAGATCCCGGTGGTTGAGGCGGTTTCCTCGGTTTGGTATCTTGTGTTCCATTCGTCAAGCGAGTCCATTCGGATTTGTCGCTTGACAAATGAAACCGGGCACAGACTATAGTCTGGTCTGGTCTTTTTACCCATGGCTGCCTCTTTTGCCAATTTATCAGCCCTTTCATTTCCCTCCAGTCCTGCATGTGCTTTTATCCAAAATAACTTTAGCGATTTTCCGCATATTGCCATTTCGCGAATGTTATTTCGGATTTGAGATGCTAGAGGATGGAGGGAAACGCCTCGAGTCACTGTTTCCAAGGCTGATCTGGAGTCACAGTATACTTCGACAACGGGTGTATTTTGTTTTAGGGCCATTTGGGATGCCTTATGCAGAGCTAAAAGTTCGGCCTGATAGACGGTGCAGAATTGGTCCAGCTTAAACTTTTGGGCTTTGGTTTCTACCCCATTTTCCCAGAGGCTAAGTGCCGCACCGACTTTCCCCATTATTTTGCTCCCGTCAGTGAAAATCTTGGGGTGATTAAGTCCCCGCTGGTCCATCTCTGCATCGTTCGTCACGCACTCAAACTGTATACCTATCTGGTCTGCAGGGTGTGGCAATTGGTTTGTTGAGACCGGTATTTCGATTTCTCGGTCCCCTGTTATTCTCCGCGAAAATCCTCTTTTTTCTTCATAAAAAGAGGCTGCTTCCCGGATCCTCACATCCAGTGGAAGCAGTCCGGAGAGTAACAAGGCCGAGTTTAACGAAGTCGTCTTATACGCTTTTAGAATTTTTTGCACGAACCCACGTTGTACTGAATTTAGATGTTTCCTTAAACCTATCTTATTTGTAGCTGGTGCCCATGCGCTTGCTGCGTACATTATAATTGGCTCCACTACAGCTATGTATATGGTCCTGATAATCTCGGGCTTCAGCCCCCAACTGACCTTTGCGGCTTTTGACAGCTGTTTGTAAACGTTCATCGCCTTTCTGCAAACGTTTGACGTGTGAGCGTTGAACGTCAGTCTGTCGTCAATTGTGAGCCCCAGCATCTTGATTTCTCTTGACAGGGCAATGGCCTCCCCGCCCATGTGCAGGAGTGGTGTGTCATACTTCAACTTGTTTGTGATAACCATGGCCTTTGTTTTTTGCGGCGCAAACTTAAGTTTATTTTTAACACCCCACTTCTGGACGTGCGCGAGGGTTTCGTTTGCCTGCTTCTGGACATCAAGCGCCGTGACTCCCGAGAAAACCAGGATCACATCGTCTGCGAAGGCTTGGCAGTAATCGCCTCGCTTTTCCAGTTCTTTGAGCAGAGGGTCAAGGAGCAAATTCCAGAATGTGGGGCCTCCTATAGAGCCTTGTACGCAACCTTTGTTGGTTTTCTGTATATGTTCCGCTCCTGCATACCTGACCCTCACCTTCCTGTCGCTCAAATAGCTGTCCACAAGACGTCTCAGGTTTACTGGACATCTGGTTTCTGCCAGTCGGCATTTTATTGCCGGCCACCAAGCGCTGTCGAAGGCTCCCTCTATGTCTAGTGATACGAGAACGATGATCTTTTTCTCCTTTAGTTTATCGCGGGTATATTTTATCAGGTCATAGAGGGAGTCCTCGGTGCTGCGCTGTGGCATGAAACCATATTGGCTGTTGCTTGCCTCGGGCAGAACATGCCACCTAATACGACGCACCAGCATTTTCTCTAGGATTTTTCCCAGTACAGGCAATAGCCCAATCGGCCTGTATGATTTAGGGTGCGTGTAATCGTCTTTCCCTGGTTTTCTGAGCACTATGACCACTGCTTCCTTCCATATGGTCGGGAAGTGCGATAGGCTAAGGCATTTGTTTAACAGTGCCAAGAAAATATGTGGGTTGTGAGCAACTGCCGCCCAGCATATGTCCGCTGTTAACCCGTCGATCCCAGGAGCTTTTTTAGGATTGAAGCTTGATGCGGCCCACTTCATTTCTTCTGTCGTGAATAGGGGGTCGAATGCTTCATCATGCGCCTCTTCATTTACTCTATTCGCCGACTCTCTGACTTTTTTGTGGTCCTCATCATCGTCCTGCGTTTTATCCTCAGGATAAAATGTGTTTGCAAGCATCCTGGCCGACTCCTCACCGCTAAGAACATGGCTTGCTTCCACCAGTGGTGTATCTTCTTGCCTTGTTGCTGTGCGGCCTATCACCCTATAAATACTATCCCACATAGTTTCCCGCTCCTGTTTCCCACAGAATTCCTTCCAGCTCGCTGTCAGAGTGGTTTCCATCTTCTGCTTATACTCCTCTTTAGCTGAAAGATAAATCTCAACGACCAATGCTCGCCGTCCTGGTGCAGCACAAGAAATTCTTCTCTTTTTCCTTTTCAGTTTGTCTCTCATTAGAGTCAACTCCTCGGTCCACCAGGGCAATCCTGTCTGCTGTGTTTTTTTCACTATTGGTATGGTCCCTTCGCAAGCCTCCCCTATTGAGTCTGTGTATTTCTCAGTTATTTTGTTTAAATCTTCTATTGAGTCTATACTATCTATTTCTTTATTGTTTAAATTTTTATGTTCCAAGATTTGGTTTAATTTTTCTTTAAAATGTCCCCATTTTGCCTTTTTTGTGTTATATTTTCTAGTAGTTCTTTTTATGTCCATTCCTTTTGATTTTTTCAGTTTAAGTTCAAAAAGGATTGCTCTGTGGTCCGAAGTTGTGACATCTCCTGCAAGTCTCCAGTTTGTCACTCGTCCAAGCATGTCTTCTGTGCATACAGTTATATCCACACAGCTGCAGTATCTTTGACCTCCTCTGATGACATCAAAGGTAGGAGATGTTCCCTGATTCAGGATCTGAATCCCTAACTCATCCAGCGTGCCTCCCAAAGCCTCCCCTCTGTGGTCCACTTCCCGACTTCCCCACCACGTGTTCCAAGCGTTGACATCCCCCCCCAGTATCACATCCTTGACTCCAAACTCGTCGATAATTTTCTTTAAATGGTCCAAGTCTGGCTCGATAGGCTGTCCACCATCTAGGTACACTGACACGACTCCTATTTCCCATGCTCCTGTCCTTAACTTCGCTACCGCGAAGTTTTCAGTTGTCAAGGTAGGGCACAATGTGAGGTCTATTGTGTCGTCAAAGAGTACAATGGCCGCTTTATTAACCTTCTCGGATTTCCGGGCACATTGCACTACTCGCGTACCCGCATAGATCTTCATTTCGCCGATACCACCTATATATGGCTCCTGAACCATTGCTAACGACAATTTCCTTTTTCCCGCTTCTATAATTAGTTCAGCTGTAGCGAGTTTGGACTTTTGGAGATTTGCCTGTACCACACGATACTGATGGGGTCTCTCTTCACTCATATTGCTTGCTGCTTTTTCACCTGGGACCACCTTAGCAATACGCTACGGTGGATCTTGCCATAGAATCCCATCTTTTTCTTACCGGGCACTCGGAACTAAACGCATCGTGACCCACATGGTCCAACTTGGCCTTTAGGCAATTTCTGCAAGTCGGAGAAACCCCGGCGAGCCAGTCCGGACACTTAGTCTTGAGGTGCGGACCTGCACAGTGGCTGCACAAGTCTACTGGGTCTTCTCGGCAAATCCGTTTTCCACATCGCGAACACTGTATAAGCGGCGACTGATCTGCCACCTTTAGTCGCTGGATATCGACATGGACTATACCAACTTCCGTTAGTCTGCTCCATATGATTGGCGATACGCTCAACACAATGTGCGCCATATGTGGGTTTCTGGCTTTTCTTCTATATTTTATTACTACTCGTGCGTTTTCTTCAGTCACATCTTTAAAAATGTGGTGGTTTTGAGAGCGCAGAGCCTTTAGGACATCCTCATCGGTGTTGTATTGAAGGACACCGCGTATGATCACCAATGGGTCTTTGTTCCTTACCTCTTCAACGTTCAGTTCCGGTCCTGCTCTCTGTATTCTGTCCTTGACTCTATCGATCTCTGTTTGCGTATTGCACCCCACTATCACCTTTCTATCTCTTCCTTTCCTGATCTTGTCAATTCTTACTCCTTCTTCTTTGGCATTTACTGCTTTTCGTAGTTTTTCGAACACCTGCTCCCCGGTGTCTTTCTCATCCTTTGAAGTGACAACCACTGAATGCATAGCCGTTGTCTCTGGGTGTTTCCTCTTTGGAGAACCGGCCACTACACTAGCGTATGTCACTCCATCCTCTCTTACCTTTTGCTCTCTCTCTATGACTTCCTTTAACTTTTCCATTTCCTTTCGGTTTTTCTCGAGCTGTTTTCCATGTTCTTCAATTTTCTTTATCAGTTCGCTATCTTCTTGATCCTTCCTTAAATCTTTTATTCTCTGATCTTGTTCTACAGGATGTTTTATTGTTTTGTCAGAGCCCCTCTCCGCTTCTCCCTCTTTTACCAGTTGAAAAAGCCTTTCTATGGCATGCGTAACCTCTGCTTTAATGTCTGTTCTCAGATTTCTTGAGTTGCCTAGATGTAGTTTAGCCTTGATTATGCATGCTTTGGCTTCGGCCAATCTGTTTGCATACTTCGGGTTTTCGGTTTTAGGTGGTGAGCTCGAAGCTTCAGCAGATGTGGACCGCGTTATCACCTCTTTTTTCTCCTGTGATGCCTTTGGTTTCGGCTTCGAGGGAGCCACCGGGACCGTCTTTGTTGGTGTTTTCGAGGAAGCAACCTTTTCCACTGACCGTCCAGATTCCAAATCTCCTATACTTCTCCTAACTTTGGAAGTCAAATCAATATTTTTTGTAGAAGGACCTGCCTTCTCCGTCTCGTTTGGCGAGCTTAAGCAGCTCTCGTCTTTTTTAGCGTCCATGTCTTTCTTTGCAGGAGTGCGAAACCCAAACATATCCAGAGGATCACGTCAATACAGTATATTACGTCAATAAGCGTTGTATTGACAATAGTCACTAAAAGATATAAGATGTAAAAGGTTTGTATAAGTTATAAAAAAGTACTTGTAAAATTATATAAAATGATCTGTAAATAAATAATTATTTGTGTCCAATGGAAAAATCCACAAAAATAAAGTTGTAGAGTCTCAGACTCTACCCGTTTTTTATAAAGATATGCCAACTCTTCGTTGGAAAAGTCTAGTTACTATTCTTAATGCCTAAATAAAATTGTAAAGCCGAACAAAACAACAGAAAAATTTTCACTCTACATAGAGTCCGTTCTATTCACTTATTATGAATGTCCTATATTTGTGAATATAAGCACTCAAAACCGCAACTTTCTAGGAACAAAACTGACGAAGTTATACAGGTTTTAAATTTTCCAAGATGGCGGTAAAAATGGCCGCCAAATTTTTAAAGTGTCGTAACTTCGCCAAATTTTGTCACATTTGAATGCGGTTTTGTTCTCGACTATCAGCTGCACAAAGTCAAGGCTATAAAGTGATCTCCTGAAAAAAAAAATGTTGACTCTACAATAGTAGAGTTTGTCCTGAAAGTAGATTTGTCGCGTCAGGCCCGTTCAAATGAGTCCAAACACCCGTAGTTTGTGACCAAGGAGGCGTGAGATATCTTAGTATTAGCTTTTTCAAAATGGCGTCACAGAAAATTGCCAAATCTGTAACTTCCGTTATTTCCAACCCTGAATACCCGTGTTTGGGCTCGTTAAGTTTGGATTTTTATGGTCTACAGTTTGAAATGACTGCCAAAGCTGTACAAAAGATTTCGTCCTTTTTCCTATTGGTTATAAATGACAAAATTTAAAAAAATCTATAACCTTGCGGTTTTTTACACGAAAAATCTGAAAATATGGTTAACGATAGAAATACTACAGAATTAAATTTTAATGCAATAAAATCACTATGTTATCGCTTTACTTTTTGAAATAACTACCCTTAAAAATATACAAA